>CM077240.1:25118216-26603216 GCA_039654775.1 Spinibarbus caldwelli
CATCGTTCTGAGAGAAAACTGGATAATGCAGTATGTTTTTTCACCTTTTTTATGTGTTAAAACACCAAAGGAAGCAGGTCGCGGAGAAGACGCCGAGTAGTAAATCTGTAATGTCACCCACTGCCTCTCACTCAATAAAATAATCACATTTCTGTGTGTTTTTTGAAAGATTTGATTTTGGTGGTTTAATAATTAACGTTACCTTCTTTGCAACTATGGCTTGTGAATTAGTAGAACTTGAACAGGGGACTTTCTAAAATGCTTAAAGTGGCTTAATGTACCAAGACAGTGATAAAGACAAAATTGTAAAGCATACTATGTGCAGATACGTATATAAGCTCAAAATGTGAACGCAACGCGTTTATTTACGTTAAGCATTTTCCTCTCATAAGAACACGCTTAATGTACAAAGAGAGTGATAATAAAAGACCACATTCTGTACACAACTTTCTAATAAATCATAATATGTGCAGAAAAACAGATGAGCCCAAAATATGAACATTAAATATCACTGTCTTAATCCATAAGCGCTTTCTACTTTCTAAAGAGAGGAAACGCTTAACATTTAAATGTGTCGCGTTAATATTTTGCCTCACCTGCATGTCTTTTAGCATCACTGTCTTAGTACATTAAACCAGCATTTTAAAATGCTGTAAAACTCTTCACAAGCTCCGAGGGATTTGATTTTGCTTGTCATTTGTTGACATAAATATAAAAATACAGAGTTTGTGACTCGCTGAATGTGACCCACAATCTCTGATTCTCCTCCGTGGCCATGGAAAAATTAATATTTATAATGACAACAATTATACTTTGTCATTTAAAAGTTTCCAACAAAGAGATAAATTGACTTCTGTCAGCTGAACACACTTTTATTTGGATAATTTAATATGACGGCTGAAGCAGCAGCGAGTGTCCAGCGGGTCACATTGTTTTCACGGTAATCAGATCAACATTGTAAATGAAATTCTACAAAACCTAAGAGAAAAAAAAAATCTAATTATCATGCACTGCGATAAATTAGCTTATCTTCCCTGCAAACAATACAATGAAGAATGAATGATTGTTTAACTTGAAGGCAAAAACAAAACAAAAGATAAGTAGTTATCCGTATAAAGAATGAGAAGTAACCATGGAAACGGACAGCGTATCCTGCTAATATGGCGGCGCCTTCCCAAAATGCAACGTGGAGTGAAAAGAATGTGACGTAACTCCTCATTCTCTATACTTTTTTATTATTACCATATAAATATCTAAAAATACATAAACTATATATGCACATACACGTTTTTGTTTGCATTTAAAGTGGAGTGAATGTTTCCAAAGCATTAACCAAAAATAAAAAATCTTAAGAATGAGCAGTCCCAACTCATAAAACAGGTCCAGCATGACAGGTTTTACTCAGCACAGTATTGCAAAACATCAACATCAGCTAAACAAAGAATTTCAAAGAATCTTCTCATTCCAGTGAAAACTACCACCAACACCTCACCATCAGAATGACCCGAGGCTCTCTGAAAACCAGGTTTGTACTGTGTTTATATACACAAGGCAATTCACTGTTGACAAAGTAGCAGGTGAGTGTTGACAGCGACCTGTTTTGCCTCCACTGAGCTGCTATTCACACCCAAGGAACACAGCGACTTCTCACACCAAACCTTTAGCATGCATGGAGGTTCCCCTTAAGAACATCATAAGTGATACTTGTTAGACACGACAGCGAGTGGCAGCATGGTTTATGAAAACACCTCATTCATTGCAGCTAAATGGGGAAACACCTTCCCTCCCAAGACTTTCAAGCACTTATTGGAAGTGAGAAACCCAATTTAAATTGGTTGAGAACCCTTATCAGTAAAACGAAGACAAAAATGAACTTTGATACGGTCTGTAGGGCAATATTTGTGCGTTGGGATAAACTAGCCATCAATGTTTGATAAGTGAATTTGTAGTGCACAAATGTTGGTAGCCTGCCACTGGTTTTATAGGCCAATTTGTGCATCTCCCATCCATTCCACAGGGAGCTATTAGAGCAAATGAAACTAATCTTACTGAAAACATTTTCCAGCACACTTCCTAAAGCAGCTCACATCCTCCATAATTACAATAGAGCATTGCTTTATTAAACCCATAATCCCAGACAGCCAACAAAACCGACGTGAACCTAAACAATGCATTTCAACGATGTCTTTGAGCTACATCAAGGAAGCAACTGTTGCTCGTATCAGGAAAACAAACCCACGAAGCCCGTGTGCGTACGTACCGGTGGACTTCCATTTTCGAAGACAGGGCGCATCTTTCATTCAGTGTGAAGCCGGACACCTTGCATTGTGCTGCAGACTGGACCTGCATGGCTTCCCCCGCCTCCAACGCTGCAGATTCGATCCCGATCACACTCTCCTATTCATCGCGTTCCCCCTATTCTGAATGCATCGGTGATTCATTATTTAGAGACGGGCTCAAGTCAGCGGTGCTTCTCCATGCTGCTCGCGTACACAATCCCGCTTTTCACAGTGCTGGACAGTAACCTGGCAACAGGCATTTGAGCGCTCACAGTTGTTAAAGGAGATCACGTTTGGGAAGATGAAATTGCTACGCTGTGTTAATACTGCTCAACTGAGCAGGTTTTTTCCCGCCCTGCCTCTCTCTCTTTCTCTCTCTCTCTCTCCCTCGCTCTGGTCTTTCCTACCCCCACCCCTCCTTCTCTTTATTCTGTGCTGCTCCGTTTCAATAGTGATTTATCTTTGCTGGCTAAGCTTTGTTTTGAAGCAGCATGTGCATGCAGGCATCTGTGCAGAATGAGGTAAACATTATTTCAAACGCATGATATACAGAACGCTAAATATTTAATGATTTAGAGGTAGCCTTGAGGTAATCGAAAAGGAGAAAACTCTTATTTTTGGCCTTGTGTGACCTCTCAGGTCACAAACGTACTTTAAGTACTTACGTAAAATGTGAGTGCTTAAACGGCAAACAAACCGCAGTACTGAAGGGGGCGCTAGAGTTACAATGACGTTAAAACAGATGTGTTAGAATTAAAGCAAGATACAATATTGACATATTTCATCAGCTAACATTATTTTCAAACTACCTAGGGCTAAACAAAATGGCTGAAAAAAAAAATCGTATTATTCAATATCGATACTAATCACAATATTTCACACCAGGAAATGAATTCCACATTGTTAGACCTCAAGAATAATTTAATAAACTCCACAAAACAATTTTTAATTTAAAGCGGTCCTATTATCCTTTTTCACTTCTTGAATTTTAGTCAGTGTGTAGTGTATGTTTGAGCATAAAAAAGATCTACAAAGTTACAAATCTCAAAGTCCACTCCAAAGGGAGATATTTTGTTTTAAAAAAATCCCTTTTCAAGAACTACAACGAACGGCTCGTTTGGACTACAAAGTTGTTTTCCTGTATTTGTGACATCACAAATTGGCCCATTAGAATATCATTAAAATAAATCCCGCCTCCGGAAATTCGAATGCACGTTTCAAAATCGAAACCTGGTGCGGGTGTTTTTATAGCACTGTATTTCTGATGGAAACCGACTGTCTTCAGAAAATTTTGGGTGTCATTTTCATTTCATCTTGCATGTAACATCTGATAAAGCAGTGTTTGTGAGCAGAGCTCTGCTTTGTGTACAGCGTTACCGGCGAAAACTCGCTCTCTCCCACTCCAACAGCGCCTCCTGCTGGCAGAGAATTAATTTGCATATATTGTATATGCCGCCACAAATAGTGTAACTCTGTGGGACTATGGTATAAATAAATTCAACTGTATAACAGTTTCACTGCAATTCATGTTATAATGTTAGAATTAAAGAACAATAAACATAATACATTACTGTTGCACTTATCTGTACATAGTAAATGCAGTTATTTTTAAGCTGTTGTTGACATCCTATCTAAAACGTGATTTAGCCAAAAAAACAACAACAATATCGTTACCACTTTAATATGTCTTGTAATATCCGTTTGTGCACAGGGTCTGCGCGATCCTCTTGTTCAATATTCTCGGGGTCTGAATCCAGCTCAAAATGATATGGCAATATTGACGAACTTGCTGCTTTGGCAAGGGGCGGGGTAGTACTGAAACACCGTCTAAGCTGTTCGCCAATCACAAACCACTGGAACAGCTAACCAATCATAACACATTTCGTTTTTCGGAAGGCGGGCCTTCATCAAACCCGGAACTAATCGAGCCGTTTGTGTCAGGCTGGGGAGGAAGGTATTGTAATAATGTAAATTATGTGAAAAATAATGTGATTTTTGAACCACCAAGCATGAGAGCATGCTCTAGTACACCCCCAAAACAAAATCAAGACTTTGTAAAAGAGCATAATAGGACCCCTTTAAGACATTATGAAATCGGTTTTTATTTATTTTTTTCTGAATTCTGTGTTTTCCACTTTTATTGTTTTTACTTTAAATGTATTATTATTATTATTATTATTATTATGAGATTTATACTTCACTATACAATACTAATACAGTTCTATCAATTTTAAAGGGATCAAACATGATACCCAAAAATGAAAATTCTGTCATTAATTACTAGGGATGTGGAACAGCGATCAAGTACTCGAGTACTCGGCCGTGACAGCGATGATTGACCACGAAAACAATGATTGTGGGGAAAAAAAAATTTGATTGGTTATAGTAGCACTTTGGGCGGCACCCTAAGCTCCGATTGTTTAGCTTGCAACAGCATGCGGTTCAAAGTATAGACGTGAGAAAAGAGAGAAGCTTGGCTTTGAAGTCACATAGTGATGTCTGGGTTAGCTACATACATATCTGATTAATCTAATATAGGATGCGTTGGGATATTAACATTTATTAACATGCTGAATGCGCTGCATATTTCCAGTGTTTAGTTTCATGCTCAAATGCAATGCCCGATACTGACTGAGTTATTTGAGATGGTCATATTGCTTTTAGATGTTTCTTTTTTAAAAATACTGATCCTATAATAATGCAGCAGTGATCTTTTTTTCTTTTGTCATTTGTTCAACAGCAGGCATAGCCTACTTCAATTAAAATTGTTTTCATACTTCGTATGGCTTTGAAAACACACAGGCGATTTTAAAAATCACTTGATAATGTAGATGGAAATATAGCACAAATCTGACATAAGCCTTATAATGAGAACTTTATAGAATGTGAAATCTATAGTAAACCCTGTCCAAATTCGTGTTTCAGCGCACTGTTGAAAGCGCATCACGGCGAGAGCTCTCTCTCTCGCTATAGCGCGTAACTTAAAGTTCACTGGCATATGCATCCTTTTGTGCAAATACAAGTTGTAATGTTACGTCTATGTTATATGTCCCAGTTATCTGATTAATATCATAGGAATTGTCATAGAACGGGTTTCAGTTTATTGGCATAAAGTCAGCTTCACCTCAGGCAGCTATTCGATTTTAGATGCTTCTTTTTTAATAACATTGCTGTATCATAATCTAACAGTGTTCTAATCACGTGTTCATGTTTTCATAGACATGTTTTCATGTCATATTTTTATTTTTAACATTCATTTTCATAACAGTCTTCAGATATTTTCATCATCTCCATTACAGCCATGCCCCACCCCGAGTACTCGATTAATCGTTTTTGAAACCTATCGATGATCGAAATAAGAAATTGCCAAAAATGCCTATCCCTATTAATTACTCACCCTCATGTCGTTCCAAATTTGTAAGACCTTCGTTCATCTTCGGAACACAAATTAAGATTTTTTTGATGAAATCTGAGAGCTCTCTGACCCTCCATAGACAGTAAGGGTACTACCACAGTCAAGGCACAGAGAGGTAGTAAGGACATCGTTAATAGTCCATGTGATGTCAATGGTTCAACCGTAATTTTAGGAAGCTAAGGATACCTTTGTGTGCAAATAAAACAAAAATAACTTTCTTAACTTTATATACGGTTGTCTATGCAGGCTCAGAAAGCTCTCCGATTTCATAAAAAATCTCACTGGTTTGGAACGACATGAGGTTGAGTAATTAATGAGAGAATTTTCATTTTTGGGTGAACTCTAAGTTAAACCATACTTTTTTGTCATTAAGATATTAGAGTTTGACAACAGTTTTAGAGGAGTTTTTAGAGACTTGTGCGATCTAGATGTAGAACAAATATCAAAAATTGAAGTTTATCATCAGTCATTTATTTTTTCAATACATATTGATTTTTCATCCAGTACTAGCTCTGCCATTACAATAGTTGACCTACAAGAGTAAACTGAAATACAGTATGAAATATAGTGCACCTCATCTGATACCTTTTAAGACAACACACAAAATAATGTTTGTGTAGCTAGAAACATCTGCATTCACATACTTGCGTTAGATCCTATTTTTGGGCCTTTGACACTCAGTAGAGAACGACAGTATTGTTACTATAAAGTACTATCTGGTATCAAAAATTTACAGTGGTACAATATCATCTCTTTAAATTCAAACAATTTTATAAGGTTGTGAACCTTCAAAAACTAGGGAATGATTTGACCAGAACATTCAATTCAGCTTTGTCTAAACTGCTTGAGGCCATAAAATGAGCAATCAATCTGCACAAAATTGCTGTGTTCTACCCCATTCTCAAATGGGAAAAGCTCAACACTAGACTTATAACAGCACCACTGAGCTGAACAGAGCAATGAAGTCAAATCAATTAAATGATTAACGCATTTTAATGCATGATCCCTCAACAGTAAAATAAAACTGGGGAAACGTGACAGATGCACTCTGGGATCATGTGGTTTGGTGTATGGCACAGATCCTGTGGTTTGCGATTGTCTGGCCTGTCTCCACAGGAACAGATGGGCGTGAGTGACAGGTCAGCTGTAGAATAAGGGCCTTGTCATTTTTGAGGGTGGGACTAACTGCGCAGACGACTGATCATAATTCATGGTCACACTCCAAGCATCCAGCCTGTAAACTCTGCAATTAATCACTCAGGCGCTGACGAGGACAGTGCCGGTCAAGGACCAAATCAGCCATCACTGACAGGGACGAGCTGACAGCAAGAGTAATCAATATGACTTTGGTGTTTCTTAGTAGGGCTGTCAAGATATCACACTTTTAGTAATCAATACCAAATGTAATACCGCAGACAATATGCAAATATATGATACTAAAATAAATAAATAAATCGAATCATTTAATCATTATTATAAAATTATATATATATATATATATATATATATATATATATATATAATTATTTTTTTATAACTACTATTACCACTATTTTTATTATTATTACTATTATTATTATTATTATTATTACTACTACTATTACAAGATGCAGTGGTGTTGAAATAAAATGTTAATAAATAACTAAATAAATAAATGGTATTTCCACTGTAAGGACTAAAATGCCTACTGCTCAGCTACATATACAGTGGGTACAGAAAGTATTCAGACCCCCTTCACTTTTTTCAATTTTGTTATGTTGCAGTCTGACACTACAATTGTTTAAATTCTTTTTTTTTCTCATTACTCTACACTCTGTCCTTTATAATGACAAAGTGAAAACAGAATTTTAGAAATGTTTGTAAATTTATTAAAAAGAAAAAACTGAAATATCACATTTACATAAGTATTCAGACCCTTTACTCAGTACTTAGTTGAAGCACCTTTGGCAGCAATTACAGCCTCGAGTCTATTTGGGTATGACGCAACAAGCTTTGCACAACTGGGAATTTCTGCCATTCTTCTTTGCAAATCCTCTCAAGCTCGGTCAGGTTGGATGGGAACCGTCTGTTGACAGCCTTTTTCAGGTCTCTCCAGAGATGTTCGATAGGGTTCAAGTCAGGGCTCTGGCTGGGTCACTCTAGGACATTCACAGAGTTGTCCCTAAGCCACTCCTGTGTTGCCTTGGCTGTGTGCTTAGGGTCATTGTCATGTTAGAAGGTGAACCTTCGGCCCAGTCTGAGGTTTTGAATGCCCTGGACTGGGTTTTCATTAAGGCTATCTCAATATTTTGGTGCATTGAGCTTTTCTTCTACTCTGATGAGTTCCTCAGTCCCTGCCGCTGAAAAACAGCCCAACAGCATGAGGCTGCTACCACCAAACTTTACTTTTGGGATGGTACTCTGCAGGTGATGAGAAGAGCCGGTTTCCTTCAAACATGATGCTTAGAATTGAGGTTCATCAGACCAGGTAATCTTGTTTCTCAGAGTCTGAGGGTCCTTTAGGTGCTTTATTGCAAATTCCAAGTGTGTTTTCATGTGTCTTCACTGAGGAGAGGATTGAGTTTGGCCACACTGCCATAAAGCCCAGATCGGTGGAGTGTTGCAGTGATGTTTGTCCTTCTGTAGGTTTCTCCCATCTGCATATATGATCATGGAGCTCAACTAGAGTGACCACCAGGTTCTTGGTCACCAGTCTAGACAAGCCCCTTCTCCATCAATTGCTCAGTTTGGCTGGGGACCAGCTCTTGGAAGAGTCCTGGTTGTGCCAAACTTCTTCCATTTGAGAATTATGGAAGCCACTGTGCTCTTGGGAACCTTCAGTGCAGCAGAATTTTTTTTGTAGCCTTCCTCAGATCTGTGCCTCAATACAATCCTGTGTCTGAGCTCTGCAGGCAGTTCCTTTGACCTTGTGGCTTGGTTTTCGCTCTGATATGCATTATCAGCTGTGAGGCCTTTTACAGAGAGGTGTGTGCCTTTCCAAATCATGTCCAATCAATGTAATTTACCACAGGCGGACTCCAATCAAGGTGTAGAAACATCTCTGCAATGATCAAGAGACATGGGAGGCACCTGAGCAAAATTTCAAGTGTTGTTGCAAAGGGTCTGAATACTTATGTAAATGTGATATTTCAGTTTTTTCTTTTTAATAAATTTACAGACATTTCTAAAATTCGGTTTTCACTTCATCATTATGAGGTACAGAGTGTAGATTAATGAGAAAAAAAAATGAATTTAAACAATTGTAGTATCAGGCTGCAACATAACAAAATTGAAAAAAGTGAAGGGGGTCTGAATACTTTCCGTACCCACTGTATAATCTACTAAGAATACAAAAAACTGCTGCATACTGCATCAACACCATTAAACCAGTTGCTGAAAGCAGAAAATGTTTACTCATTTTCCATGCCATTGATGGAACCTCACAAATATTTTCAAACCTCTAAATGTTATTGCACTCAAGCAAACGTGCAAATCAAGCACAGTCACAGCAGGCTCTCACATTTAGAGATAAGCGCAATTACGCAGGAATCAATTAGCTACTATGTCTCTGAGAGCAGTAGGCCAACACGCTACCGACTTCAACAGCAAACGTAGATCTTTGGAGTCTCACGTAGACCGCAGTTGGCGTACAACATCCCAGACTTGTCAGGCACTGAGAGAGCCACCTGGAAGCACCAGGTTCCCGTGAGTGGGTGGTGCAGTCGGGTCAGGCTGAGAGTGTGAAACCTTGAGCCCGGCATCGGAGGAACACATGGTGCATGGGAGGATGCATGCAACACCTCTGCTTATAAACCACATGTCCACAGGAGGCCTGGCACCACCGTTTCAAGCTTTATGCCTCTGAAGGCAGTGGCAAAACAGCCATAGAACCAGTCTGGGCTTGTCCCTTTCTGAAAAATACTATATGACACTATATGAGTGTCTTCCTTTCTCCATAGAAAGTCACAGTGGTTAATCAGATAATAGTACAGAAGGTTTGCACTTTCTAGAATTTCATTACTTATATTTGGACACTTAATAATGTCCAAAATAATATGTTAGTTTTATCTGAAAATGTGAGCCCTATTGTATTAGTTGGGATGTAAGTATATGCTAAGACAAGGACTACATATACACACACACATTAAAGTCGGCATGAAACGGAAGTTGCGACTGTCTTTTTTTTCTCTACTGTGACGTATATCCGAGTGAAACGGCATCTGAAATGAGAGGGCGGGACTTGATTTCGTTCTTCGAGAATTGATTGGATCGTTGGAAGTTGGGGCGTTACTAACAAAATAGAGGCATATCTGAAATGCCAGTTTGCAGTTAGTGGTGGGGGATTTCTCGCCACTGGATTCACCGCCGACACCCAAGCATGAATAAATTAGTTATTTATTAGGGATGACGACCACAATAAACAGCACAAAACATGCCTAAACACAGCGCGCGCGCGAGAGAGAGAGAGACAGAGAGAGAGAGAGACAGAGAGAGAGAGAGAGAGAGAGACAGAGAGAGAGAGAGAAAGAGCGAGAGAGAGAGAGAGAGAGAGAAAGAGAGAGAGAGAGAGAGAGAGAGAGAGAGAGAGAAGAGAGAGAGAGAGAGAGAGAGAGAGAGAGAGAGAGATTGCCTGAATGACTGAGCGCGTCCTCCATCAGGTTAAGTCATATTCATTAAACAAATTAGTTTGCGATGTCCTAAGAGTAAAGGTAACATACTCCCTTATGACTGGTGTCAGTGCTATAAAGTGAAGCATCAGCTTCAGCTTTTCCCCTGTCATTTATCCCAGCGTTTACCCCTTACGTCACTAGCTCCGCCCTTGTGCCATCACTCGTGACCAGAAGACTAGAGTCGTCGTTTTGAGGGGGAGGGGAGGTTAACATATTTGATTAAAGATTACGAAGTCACATGAATTTTAAAACAATAATGAAGTGCACTGATAAATTATTTATAATAAACGCTACAGTATTCCATCAAAAAATAAGAATATTCAATTTTGATTTAATGCCGACTTTAAAGGGATAGTTCACCCAAAAATGAAAATTCTGTCATCATTTACTCAGCCTCAAGTAGTTCCAAACCTGTATGAATGTCTTTGTTCTGCTGAACACAAAGGAAGATATTCTGAAGAATGTGGGAAACAGAGCAGTTCTGGGGCACCATTGACTTCCATAGTATTTTTTTTCCTACTATGGAAGTCAATGGTGCCCCAAAACAGCATGGTTACAAACGTTCTTTAAAATATCTTCCTTTGCGTTCGGCAGAACAAAGAAATTCATACAGTTTTGGAACTACATCTAACAGATCCAAATCTTGAGCTGCTCAAATCTGAAATGCAGAACCATGTGAATGCCTTTACCTTTACATATGCAAGCACTCTATCCTGCCCCTAGCAACAACCTCCCAGCATGTGTCTATATTATAATACATGTGACAGCAGAAAACGACAGACAGATAGACAGACTGACTGTCTGACTATTAGGGTTTGGCTCCAAGCAGGATATCAAACAACACTCAAACCATCTCAGTGTCACAAGAAAAACATTTTTACGCAATGCTACAATAGGCATCAAGTGTTAATTCTTTTTTTTTTTTTTTACTTAAAATTCAATGAAGTCAATACAACAGTATAACCCCTAGCAGTAGAAAGATCATGAATCATCTCAAGTAGTGAAGATACGACTCATCCGCTCTTAGAATAAACAGAGCTCAGAAAAGTGCTGACAGCAGAGTTTCTTCATACCAACACTTAAAGGCAAAAGCTAACAAAAGGTTAAGAGTTCACCAACAGACGACCATATATGATCACTACTAAGCAAAGATGTCATACTGATTCATCAGTTTGCTGAGTTTGTATGCTTAGTGTGTGTAATTTCACTAAACGTGCAAGTCATACAGTTTTTAACAAACCTGGTTTTGATTTCAGCTCACATCCAGTATTAATTTTGTTTTTATACCAGTATAACTGGTTCTGAACAATAACTGGTTCTTGTTTGTTACCAATAATTTTCACTTTCACTTCAAAAAGATGGAGGAATGAAGACTGTGCCCTTCAAATATGGAAAAAGAACAGCAGAAGGCCACAGGGCTCTTGTGTTCTCTGCACTCTCAGAAGCAGACAGACAGAAAAATCCCCAGATCAGTACCACACATCATCCTCAGAATAACAAATGGAGGGAAGTAATGCGGCACTGAACAAATTCACTCATTCTTCCTCAAACACAAAGGTTTCACCTTATGTACAGAATCAAGGCATCTGCGAGAAGTCCTGTGCTGAGATGTTAACTGAAGTTCCCTTACAAAGGATTGCACCGGGACATCTGCAATGCCGAGGGGTAGAACAGACCAAGCAGGACAAGTAAGGAAATGCTAATGATTTACTGCAGCACAGACACACAGACCATACAGGGTATGGTACAAACAAACACATACGGCTCCAGGTGACTTATTCAGCAATCACTTCAGTCAGCTCTGAAAACTATAATGACTGCACATGCCAGACGCCTGCTGCGTTATAACAGAGTGCATTATACAGTAAACCAACAGATTTTATATTTAGACCCTTGTTAGCATATATAAATAAATGCAGCTGAATCCATTATATAACAAAGCCAAGAAAGAATCTCCCCAAAATAGCATGCATCATTTTGAAGCATTTAAGCACATAGAAAAATATGCAAAATATCTTTTTAAAGCAAATACATGCATATATATATATATATATATATATATATATATATATATATATATATATATATATATATATATATAAATGATAAACGATAAACGTCAGTGCTGTAACAGAACATATATCATGCTTATTTGTAGGTAAAAACAGTATGAAAGTTTATACAGAAAAGGGAAAAATATGAAGGTGCACCTACATTACACACCAAACGACAGCATTGGGAAATTGTAAACACTTGTAAATGTAAGACCTGCGAGACTTGTCTTACAGAACCACTTTGACAGGTGATGTCAAATATCAAATTGAAAACAAGCCAGTTGTATCTGTAAAGTGCTTTTCATAATGCAAACTGCTTTAAAGCAGCTTTACACAAAATACTGTCTGAGTACCCCAAGTGAAAAAAGGCAAATGTGCCAAGGAGAAACATAAATCACACAATACTGTGATACTGAATAAACTCTTTCAAACTGTATAGACAGAAAAACCTGTCCCCGACTATACTGCTGAGCTAATTTACATAGACACTGAGGAAAAGGAAACACATCACTCCCCGTCTGTTAAGGATAAATGCACTTGCTGGTGAGGTGCTAATTTATTGTTGAACATAGGAGTACAGTTCAGCAAAAACATCAAAACCCAGCTGGCTGTGTGTCACCACACCATGAAGAGTATTATGATTCATTGATTCATTACATGAGGACAAACACATTATTCACAACACCTAGTGAGAAAGGTCTGTACTATTCAGATATAATGTGTCAGCCAGGTTCCACGCTACAATGGCTTTCATTTGGAAAAATATGAATAATATTTAAAAACAAAATTGCATCACTGCTAATCTAACAAATAAATATATAGGCCTATATATAGGCCTATATATATATATATATATATATATATATATATATATATATATATATATATATATATATATATATATACACACACACACACATACATACACACACTGTATCTACACTCACTGGCCACTTTATTAGGTATACCTTGCTAGTGCTGGGTTGGACTCCCTTTTGCCTTCAGAACTGCCTTAATTCTTCGTGGCATAGATTCAACAAGGTGTTGGAAACATTCCTCAGAGATTTTGGTCCATATTGACATGATAGCATCACGCAGTTGCTGCAGATTTGTCGGCTGCACATCCATGATGCGAATCTCCCATTTCACCACATCCCAAAGGTGCTCTATTGGATTGAGATCTGGTGACTGTGGAGGCCATTTGAGTAAAGTGAACTCATGTTCAAGAAACCAGTCTGAGATGATTTGAGCTTTGTGACGGTGCATTATCCTGCTGGAAGTAGCCATCAGAAGATGGGTACACTGTAGTCATAAAGGGATGGACATGGTCAGCAACGATACTCAGGTAGGTTGTGGTGTTTAAACGATGCTCAATTGGTACTAAGGGGCCCAAAGTGTGCCAAGAAAATATCCCCCACACCATTACAACACCACCACCAGCCTGAACAACTGAGACAAGGCAGGATGGATCCATGCTTTCATGTTCTTTACGCCAAATTCTGACCCTACCATCTGAATGTCGCAGCAGAAATCGAGACTCATCAGACCAGGCAACGTTTTTTCAATCTTCTATTGTCCAATTTTGGTGAGCCTGTGCGAACTGTAGCCTCCGTTTTCTGTTCTTAGCTGACAGGAGTGGCACCCGGTGTGGTCTTCTGCTGTTGTAGCCCATTCTGCTTCAGGGTTCGACGTGTTGTGTGTTCAGAGATGGTATTCTGCATACCTTGGTTGTAAGGAGTGGTTATTTGAATTACTGTTGCCTTTCTATCATCTCTAACCAGTCTGCCCATTCTCCTCTGACATCAACAAGGCATTTTCGTCCACACAACTGCCGCTCACTGGATATTTTCTCTTTTTCGGACCATTCTCTGTAAACCCTAGAGATGGTTGTGCGTGAAAATCCCAGTAGATCAGCAGTTTTTGAAATACTCAGACCAGCCCATCTGGCACCAACAACCATTCCACGTTCAAAGTCACTTAAATCCCCTTTCTTCCCCATTATGATGCTCGGTTTGAACTTCAGCAAGTCGTCTTCACCACATCTAGATGCACTGAGTTGCTGCCATGTGATTAGCTGATTAGCAATTTGTGTTACCAAGCAATTGAACAGGTGTACCTAATAAAGTGGCCGGTGAGTTTAAATACTGTACTTACTGTATAAGCTACTGTAATTGTGGCACACTTTGATAAGCACTCTCTATGTTGGTGCTCTACACCCATCTCTGGGCTCAAAATAATTAGGTTGGTCCCTTCGTTTATCCAAACTTTAACATAAGGTGGTTAAATCTAATATTCATTTGCTGTTGTGATAACCTCAAGCCATTTTTACTTCAAGTTCTAACCTAAGCAGCACAAGCCAGAGGGTATAGTTTATAGACTTCATAGACTTCAGAGAACACCAAGATTAGTTATCAGGAAAGACATCAAGCATGATTACTTTTCCATATGTTCACGATACAGAAATATCCAGAAATCATATACAATAAATCCTCTACATGTCCACTAGATCTTGAGTGCCTCAACCGACCACTTTCTTGGAGACTTACACGTCACGTGTCATTGCTGCGTGTTCCAAACCTCCACCCGCAAGGAGTCTTCCCACTCCTGTCTACTCCTGTTCTTCTCCAAAGATTCCTCCAAAGATTCCTCTGAGTCTGAGGTGTCCTCGAAGCTGTCAGAAGCCTGACGGGTCTGTGGGACTCAGAGACAAGGCTGGGACGAGCTTCACCGTTAGGACCCCTCCCTCAGGGCTAAATCAGGCAAGCTGGGCAGTCCCCTCAAGAATGCCCCGTCTCCCCAAAATAAACCTGCTGACTGAAGAGTGTCGTGAGCTCACTGATATTTTTTGTTTCTCTTTCGCCCCACGTCTCTCATTCGTTTCCCAACTGGGGCAATAGAGTAGTGACAGTTCATTTACTGTCCATTAAATAAAACCCAGATGGGCTGATATACTAAGTCTAACAAGCATGAATGATGACTGGTAGTTAAAAAGTTATGCTTGCATGAAGGGCACAAGAGGGCTGCAAACCACAGGCTTTGAAATGAATGCACTATTAATGCTGAATAATAGTTCTTGGTCAAGTTTGAGACCTTTAGAGTTCATATTACATATCTGAAATGATCCTGTTGTAACAAGAGTCACACAAAATTAAGAATAGGCTCCCTTATAAGTTGAAATTTGAATTTAAATTGCCACAATGCACAGGAAGTTCTATTGGACTGACAGAAAGAGGAATTCACTGAAATGTAATACAAAGTAATGTATTCTGGGAAATGTGTTCTTTCACTCTGGTCCAGAAAGGTTAATTGATTAAATACAATATCTGTCTGTCTGTCGTTCATTCATTATATCATTCAATCTGTTTGTTCCATTTATCTGTCAATCCATCCATTCTATCTATCATTCTTTCTGTCTATCATCTGTCCTTACTATCTATTGTTCTGTCCATCCTTTCAGTATTGTTCTGTCCATCCTTCCTATCTATTGCTTTCTATTGTTCTGTCCATCTATTATCTATCATTCTATCTGTCGTTCAGTTTGTCTGTTCTATGTATCATTCCGCCCATCCTTTATATCGGTCTATCTACTGCTCTCTATTGTTCTGTCCATCTATTATCTATCATTCTATCAGTCGTTCAGTCTGTCTATTCTATGTATCATTCCGCCCATCCTTTATATCTATTGTTCTGTCCATCTGTCCTATCTATCATTCTATCTGTCCATCATATTTATCATTCTATCTATCGTTCTATCATTCATACGTTCATCTATGTCTCCAAAATTCTTGGGTTTTAAAACTTTTCAGAACTTTCAAACAAAGCTTTATCAAGCCCACATTCAGATTCATCTTGTTTTTAATTAATAATTTTAATACATTTATTTAATTATTAAATTTTTAAGAATTAAAATTAATTTTAATCCTACTTCCTTTCATTCAAATTCAAATTGCCTCAATTCAAATTCAGGAACTTTAAATTTAAAAGGCATTCTCAATTCAATTCTGAACAGCGCACAGTACTCAACTCCGCTTTCAAATGTTCCAAGTGGTAAGGAACAAGAGGCTAAAGATTCCGCCCTCAACCCTTAAGGTCTATTTCCTCACAAGTAAGAACCTTCAGTACATGCCGTAGTGATGTAACTGGCAGACAAGGGGTTAGTCCTTCAGTCTGTAGAGGCTTTTCTAAAGTTACCATGGAGAGGAGCTCTGCGGTGAAATCCTATCCTCGAAAGAGAACGCACAGGCCACCGAAACCAAACTGCAAGTCTGAATGAGCCAGGATCCAAACAGAGGGCCGCTATTAAATAGATCTCTTAAAATACAGACAACCCTGTATCTTTCTCCAAGCTAACCTTTCAATCCTGGCCATTTGTTGAACCTGTCTCTATGGTGATTTGGCCCCATCCATCCATCTGAAGAGATGGGACCGATAGACTTGGAGGGGATTGGAAAGAAAAGGGAACAAAACTTTTGCTGTTCTCAGACTATATGGGATTTGGTTGAAACATTTGGAAGGACAGCCAAAGTCAGTTCCCCCCAGTTGTTTCACACAGCAAGTAAAGCTTGGGTGAAATCCCATAGTAGCAACCGCAGCGAGGGCCTGTATGTTGTCATTGAGGAACTGAGGAGCAATACAATGATTCAAGCATGTAGTCTGGCAGAGCTTGATCTGAATTCTCGAATAAAACCCTTTTTGGCAAGGAGTTGTTTGCTAGCAACGGGGTGTTGCTACAAAAACTTGAACGTAAAGATCACGGTGAAATGCAGTTTTTGTCTTTGTGCTTGTATATGTTGCCAAACATGTCTCACCAAGTGCAACCAATGTTCTGAATAATGTGACAATCAACCAACCGCAGGTGGCACCACTGGGTTTTACTGGCACTGCTTTGTACAAAAAATAAATAAATAAAAATTACAATTAAAATATCAGTGCACTATTTCTGAACATAAACAATTCAGTCCCTGACAGAAAACAAATCGAGGGTAATTTTGATCTGCTGAGCAGAAACATAGACGTCAGGCTGTGGCCTTCTTGTATCAGCTGCCAAACTTGTGTCTAGTTGTTGACAAAGTGCTGACTATTCAGCTCTACGCCCAGTTTCTCAAGAAATACTACAGCAGCTTCTGGCCATCAGAATTCTGATCTCTATACAACCAAAGTAGCCAATGGACACCGCTTTCACATGCACTTTCCTTTCTGTATCATAAAGAACAGAGAGATGCTGTTACATGGAATTAGGTGAATATTCAAATGGAAAATTAAACATTCTCTGTTAACTAACTTACATCAGAACTATTTGCCTAATGCATTACATATTCCAATAACTTCTTTGGAAACAGCTTACAATAAGGTTTCATGCATTATCATCATGAAATAATGAACAATACATTTACAGCATTTTTAATCTTATTTACGTGTCATATTTTTCATATACTAAAACATTTTTAACATTTAAAGTTCTATGAATGAATGCAAGCTAATATTATGTATTATTATTATTATTATTAGTATTATGAACTAACATGAATTAAAATATTAGTTCTCCAAAAAATAACATTTCTGTCATCCTTTACTCCCCTCATGTCATTCCAAACCTGAATGACTAAGATAAATTAATATATTTTGAAGAATGTGGGTAACCAAACAGTTTTGGTATACTGAGGGCCATTTCACGGACAAAAACACTTCTCATTTCTTAAAATAGCCTATCTTCTTGTATGCTCCACAGAAGAAGGGTGAGTAAAAAGGTGAGACAATTTTCATTTTAGCATGAACTATCCTTTTAATAAACATTTGTATATTTAAAAATAAACGTTATTGTGGATAAATAAATGCTGAAAAAAATTAACTGTTAGTACAGTATTTACTTCCTTAATTATATTTTTATTAAATATTTATTTGTGAAAAATACAATGTCATCTAAAGTATAAGTATGTTTATTTTACACTTTTTTTATCCATTTTCAAATGATTTTAATGATATTAATTAACATGAAATGAAATTATATCGGCTATATATCAGCCACTCTGCTTTCCAAGATATCGGCAGTCAAAAAGAAACAATATTGATCAACCACTAATGACACCTAATGCATTAACTTATACCAATGAATTGAACTAAGGTTGAAATCAAGCAAAGAATATCTGGATATGACACATGGAACAAAATCACGTTTTGCTAGACTGTGAAACATCTGCTGCTGACCTGGTCAACTAAAAAAACCCAGGTCACCCTCGGTGCTCTGTCACTCAGCTTACCAACAGATATCAAATGGCAAAAGCAGGATCTAGCGCTTCAGTGATGCTGAGACCATAATCCCTAAATCTTTTAATATCATGTAGAAAATGTTCGGACAGAGGAGGGAAAAGTCATGGACAAGGATGAGGCCTAACAGCTGGGTCAATAACAGAAGGCAGGAGTGGGCGGTATGACAAAATCTTATATCAAGCTACAAGTAATTTTACATCCCAGTACAATAATACATATATTCTTGTGGGAAAAACAAAACACATATGTATATATTAAATAACGTGGTATGTCTATTTTTAGATTATTCAGTAAATGCAGTATAAATGGAAGCTACATCATTTAATTTGTCTATTTTGATGGACGTAAACCAAAGATGAGCCATCGCTGAGACACGGGAGTTTTGTAGTTTAACGCTCGCTCGCTGACTGAATTCAGCTCTCTCGCGAATTCTCTCATCATAAACAACAAAGTGCAGATCTATGTGCGATGTAAGTATAAGAGATTTATTCAGCATACAGTGTAGGTAGCTTCACTGAATATAACGGGAGTCAGTGGTGATGCTCTTTGATAATGTAAATGTTCTTTGCTCGTTTTCTGTAGCTGATGTTTGAATAACTGAGGAAATGTAATTTAAAGGTGGGGTATGTATTTTTTTCAAAAACGCTTTAGAAAACCGAGTTGAGCCGAGTACCAAAACAAACTTGTAGCCAATCAGCAGTAAGGGGCGTGTCTACTCATGATGCGGAGGAGAGAGCGCTCCGTCCACATGACGGACATTAGCCGAGCCAAGCGACAACAAAGATAGAGATGGTGAATAAAATACAAAAGAGGAAAACATTTCCAGAACAAAAGAAGGTTTACACTGTGTCTACACCGGACGCAACAGTTGCCGTGTCGCGCCGCAACAGCTAAAGTCTGTCTACACTGGAAGCGACAAAGCGACCATTGAAAATCATTTGAAATTTGAACGCGGCAACAGTTTACTGTCGGGGATTTGTCGTGTCGCGCCGCATCCAGTGTAAACAGCATCACTGATTATAATGAGTTCTATAGTATTTTGTCACGCCGGTGTTACGATAAGGCAAGAAGTAGAACCCGTGTAAATATCAGATCAGCTTTCCAGCGCTGGAGAGAGCTCAAGGAGCGAGAAGGCCTGCGATCGGACGCCAAGGTTGCTTTGTTTCTTCTCGATAGGTGAGTAACATTGGTTTTGCTTTGTTTCACAGAATTAATCGTTGCCTGGGATGCGTACGTATGTGTGGGCCGGAGCTATCAAAATAGGGGCGAGACCCTTTTGGGGTAGGGGCGTGTTTGTTTTGGTGATTTGAAATATCAACATTGGCTACCAGAAATCACTTACCCCACCTCAAAGCCCTATAATCAGTAACTTACAATGTTTCTATTAAATTATCATGTTAAATACAAATTCAGACATAATAAAAACATCAGGCTGCTTTTACCCTTAAGCTGGAGTTGGTTCCCATTTTGGCAAAGTAAATAATTAAATAAATTAGCACAATAATATTGTGTATCGGGGATCTCACAGGCTGATGATAGGATGATACGACAACTGAGCATATTGTCCAACACTACTTCACATTATGTGGGGAAAAAATAAATAAATAAAAATTGAAAGGTCTGCTATGTTCGAAACAGTTGTAAAATAATGTATAAGCACATACCTATGAGCAAGTATCAATTCAAATCTATTTTAACTAGTGCTGTCAAAGTTCAAATTCATTTTGACGGCACTAATTTTATTAACGCACGATTAACGCAGCGCGCATTCTCTGTTTGACCCGTTGCCTAGCCCGTAGTTGGAGAAATGGAGATGCACAGTGTTGCCAACTTAG
This sequence comes from Spinibarbus caldwelli, assembly GCA_039654775.1. Classification (NCBI taxonomy): domain Eukaryota; kingdom Metazoa; phylum Chordata; class Actinopteri; order Cypriniformes; family Cyprinidae; genus Spinibarbus; species Spinibarbus caldwelli. Next base: position 25,138,716 of record CM077240.1, read on the forward strand.
CGACTTTGCAGACCCCTTTAGCGACTTTTCCCCCCCCCCTTCAAAAAAGCGCCTACACTGTTAAACATTTCCTCTAGAAATTACAGTAACTTACTGGCAGCAGTTCTTCAGTAACTTACTGTAAATTAAAATTACAGTAAAAACACTGTATTAATATTTACAGTATCATTTAACTTGCTGTAAATGTATTTAAAGTATGTATACTGTACTACTGTAAAATATACAGTAATTTTATGGTCTTTTCTCCAGTAGCATTGCAATACAAGAAAAAAATATATAATTTAAATGAAAATAAGCAATGACAATTGTGTAACAATTTTTTTAATTGTTCAATTGTAATCCTTGCAATAACATTTAAATATTTTCACAGATTCAGTTAAGACTCAAACAAAACATTGTTACAAACTATTATATATATACATACATACATATATACATACATACATTTTTTTTTCTAACTATAATAATTTGAATAGGATGTTTTATATATATATATATATATATATATATATAAAACATCCTATTCAAATTATTATAGTTAGAAAAAAATTCTTAAAATTTATCCTAAGCACAACATATGATAATAGTGAATAGCGACAATAGTGAATCTTCAAAAATAACTCAATTTTGTTACACACAAGAAGCATAGACTATTTTTTTCAAAGCTGCCAGCTGAAATCCACAAACTCCTTAATGAAGGAGGACACAGGAGGGTTCAGGCCAGAGTTTCTCCTTTGCACCATCTTCCCACTTTTTTTGCTGATCTGGAATTTTGCAGAGCACTTGCTGTTGACAGGATTGATCCTCGCAATGAACCTTCACAGAAAAGAAATAATTCACTAGACCATTTCATTTTCTTTGTAAAGACTTTTTAAAGCATTAGTTCAGCCAAAATGAAAATTTTGTAATTTACTCACCCTTATGTTGTTACAAACCCATAAAACTCTGATTCATTTTCAGAACACAAATGAAAATTAATATTCTCTCTTCATTTTTGTCTATCCAGGCAACCAAAGTCTTTTAGCTTCAAAAAGTGCAATAAGGCATTGTTAAAATAATCCATATGATTCGAGTGGTTTAAGACAACTAACTGGTTCTCAAACATGTTTGAGATTCTGTTTACCACATTTCATGTACTCTATGTGTTTGGATGATCAATGTTTCCATGTGAATAAAAGCTTTAGGATTAATTTTCTGTCTTTATGCACTTTTTGAACTGGAATATTTTGGTTGTGTGTACTTTCAGTGGATAGACAAAAATTTGATTATTAAAAATAGCTTCATTTGTGTTCCAAAGATGAATGAAGTCTTATATGTTTGTAACAACATGAGGGTGAGTAAATGATGACAAAAGTTTCAGTTTTGAGTGAACTATCCCTTTAACTGTTATTAAGATATGAAAACTTAGGAAAATATCTTAAGGAGAGGAAATTAAAAATATTTGTTTTCTTCAATGTAAATATATGGAAAATAGACATGCCAATATTGGGTAATATAATACCCAATATTCACAATAATGAACATACATGGTATTGTTATAGTGGGCACGTCAAAATTACTGTGAATAACTTTATTACAAATTTAGATTTTTTTAATAAATTTTAAGAATACTTTTTCATCAACCAGTTAAAATTTCAAACACTGCCCCTCTTGACTGGTCTGACTGATCTCCCTGATCTATCTACCGGTCTACTATAAGGTTAACTAATGAGTCCTTATTGTAAAGTCTATTATAAGAAATCTATTGTTCTTTATAATTCTTTTGCACTTATTATCTGTTTATTAAGTTTAATAAGTTTATAAAATGTTTACTTTATACATTTTTTGTGTAGTGTTTTATTGTATTTAAATGATCAGTTATTTTTGTTATAAAAAAATTAATTGAACCTGTTATAGGAGGACAATACTTTTTTGTATCTTAATTCAATACCATGATGAAAGCTTCAGAATTTATTGTGATATGAGAATTTAAAATGTCATGCCTAATATGAAATAAAAACTAACAGTCTTTAATTTTCCTTTTGAATCAGAATGAGCAGAATCAGAATGAGCTTTATTGGCCAGATATGTTTACACATACAAGAAATTTGTTATAGTGACAGAAGCTCCACAGTGCAACAGAAAGACAGCAACAGGACAGGACACAGATAATAAATGAATAATATACAAATATACAAATAGGCAATGTACAAAATAGCAAAAACAAGATATAATATAGACAATTATGTATGTACAGTTATATGTGCAAATTTGAAATCAACAAATAAGTATGTGTGGTGAATAATGTATAATAGTGTTGTGTGTTCCAAGTTTAATGTCAAGTGTTCATGAGATGGATTGCCTGAGGGAAGAAACTGTTCCTGTGTCTGGTCGTTCTGGTGCTCAGAGCTCTGTAGCGTCGACCAGATGGTAACAGTTCAAAGAGGGAGTGTGCTGGATGTGAGGGGTCCAGAGTGATTTTGCCAGCCCTTTTGCTCACTCTGGATGAGTACAGTTCTTGGAGAGTAGAGAGGGTTGTACCAATGATTCACTCAGCAGTCCGGACTACCCTCTGTAGTCTTCTGAGGTCAGATTTGATAGCTGAGCTGAACCAGACAGTTATTGAAGTGTAGAGGACGGATTCAATGATGGCGGAGTAGAACTGTTTCAGCAGCTCCTGTGGCAGGTTGAACTTCCTCAGCTGGCGAAGGAAGTACAGCCTCTGCTGGGCCTTTTTCACAATGGACTCAATGTGATTGTCCCACTTCATGTCCTGAGAAATTGTGGTGCCCAGGAATCTGAATGACTCCACTGCAGTCACAGTACTGTTCATGATGGTGAGTGGGGGGAGTTTCTCCTGAAGTCCACGATCATCTCCACAGTTTTGAGCGTGTTAAGCTCCAGGTTGTTAAGACTGCACCAGACAGCCAGCTCCTTAACTTCCTGTCTGTAAGCAGACTCGTCACCGTCCTGGATGAGGCCGATCAGTGTGGTGTCGTCTGCAAACTTCAGGAGCTTGACAGAGGGGTCTTTAGATGTGCAGTCATTGGTGTAGAGGGAGAAGAGCAGTGGGGAGAGAACGCAACCCTGAGGGGCACCAGTGCTGCTGGTGCGGGTCCAGTGGAGGCCTTCAGATAAGCCAAAACCAGTCTTTCAAATGATTTCATGGCCACAGACGTTAGAGCCACAGGTCTGTTGTCATTAAGTCCAGTAATTTTGGGTTTCTTTGGGACGGGGATGATGGTGGAGCGTTTTAAGCATGAGGGGACTTCGCACAGCTCCTGTGATCTGTTGAAGATCTGTGTGAAGATGGGGGCCAGCTGGCCAGCACAGGTTTTTAGGCAGGCTGGTGACACACCGTCTGGGCCTGGTGCTTTCCTTTTGTTCTTTTTGAATACCTAGCGCACGTCATCTTCACTGATCTGAATTGCAGGTGTGGGGGAGAGGGGGGTTGCGGGAGGTGTTAATGGTTGTGTGGAGAGGTGTTCAGGGCGGGTGTGGGGTGTTTTCTCATACCTGCAGTAGAACTCATTCAGATCGTCTGCCAGTTGTTGATTCTCCACAGTGCTGGGGGATGGTGTCTTGTAACAGGTGATATCTTTCATACCTTTCCACACTGAAGCAGAATCACTGGAAGAGAATTTGTTCCTTAGCTTGCCGGAATAATTCCTCTTTGCCACTCTGATCTCCTTTTCCAGTGTGTATTTGGCCTGTTTATACAAGACTTTATCCCCCTTTCTGTAAGCATCTTCTTTGGCCTGACGGAGCTGTCTGAGTTTTGCAGTGAACCATGGTTTGTCATTGTTGTAAGTTAGATGAGTCTTGGTAGGAATGCACATATCCTCACAGAAATTGATATATGACGTTACAGTCTCTGTGAGGTCGTCCAGATCATTTGCAGCAGCTTCAAAAACGGTCCAATCAGTAAGGTCGAAAACCCGCTCTGTTTCATCAGTCCATCTTTTAACAGTTCTTAATACAGGTTTAGCAGATTTAAGTTTCTGCTTGTAGGTCGGTATAAGATGAACCAAACAGTGATCAAAGAGTCCTAAAGCTGCTCGTGGGACAGAGTGATATGCATCCTTTATCGCAGGGTAACAGTGATCCAATATATTACTGTTTCTGGTGGGACATGTGATGTGCTGTCTGTATTTTGGCAGTTCACGGGAGAGATTTGCTTCATTAAAGTCCCCGAGAATGATTAAACAGAGTCCGGGTGTTTTTGTTCTGTGTCTGTGATCAGATCAGCGAGTTTCTGTAAAGCTGATCTCACGTGCGCTTGCGGTGGAATGTAGACACTCACGAGAATGAACGAACAAATCTCCCGCGGCGAATAGAACGGCTTGCAGTTAATGAAGAGCGTTTCTGTTTCAGAACAGCACATCTTCTTTAACACAGTTACATCTGTACAACACCTCTCATTGATGTAAAAGCACGTCCCGCCGCTGCGCGATTTCCCCGTTGATTCTGTGTGGCGATCTGCTCTGATCAGCTGGAAGTTAGGCAGATGTAGCACGCTGTCCAGTATGGCGTCGTTCAGCCAGGTTTCCGTGAAACATAGAGCAGCAGAGTTTGAAAAATCCTTGTTTGTCCGGGAGAGCAGGAGGAGTTCGTCCGTTTTGTTGGGTAGAGAGCGGGGATTCGCTAGATGGATGCTAGGCAACGGCGTTCTAAATCCGCGCTGTCTGAGCTTCACGAGCGGGCCGGCTCGCTTCCCTCGTCTGTGCGTCCTGAAGCGTTTGACCAGAGCTACGGCTCTGCCAACTACAATGTCCAGCAAAACGTCCGAATAATCAAAAACCAGTAAAAGATTTTGTGGTGTGTTCTGCTGAATGTTCAGCAGGTCATCCCTGGTAAAACTGATCGTGTTTGAGAAACAAAAAAATAGGAAAAACAAACAAAAACTATACAAACACTGAAGAGCAAAGCACTGTAGCTGCCATCTGCGGCGCCATCTTAGCATGATGGTTTCATGGTATAAAAAGTCTAGTCTTTGACATGTCATAAAAGACTCCATTTATTAAATCATAAGAATGATAGGAAGTTCCACTTTTACATATAAATAAAAATTACTCTGTAACTGTCTGTTATGAATTCATTAGAAGAATAAACGGAATAGTGCAAGTTCATTTTATTTTAACTGAAATTGTCAGTTGTCATTACTGCATGCCAAGACGACACGACAGTAACAGACTCTCCACCCCAAAAATTGAAATTCTCTCAACATTTACAGTATATGACTTTCTTCTGTGGAACTCAAATGGAGAGTTTTAGGGGGAACAAAAGTCCTCTGAAGCAAAACGATAGGTGTGTGTGAGAAATATTTTAAAGAATTTAATTTAACTATTTAAAACATGTCAAATTTTAATCCATTGCTTCCGTGCAAGTGTCCTACATCTGTTTGTTTGGCGTAAATGTCAGTACGTTGTGAAGCATGATATAAGCACATTGTGAAACTCGCGCAAGAAGTGACAGTCCTATGTGCGTTCTCATCACTTATCAGCCGATATTCACAACAAGCGTGAACTCATGAACCCATGTTTGACAGTTGGCTGGAAGCAATGGTTTAGAATTTGAAATGTTTAAAATATTTGTATTTTTCTCAAACATATCTATAGTTTTGCTTCAGAAGACATTGATTCATCCACTGGGGTCACATAAATTAGCGTTGTGTTTTCTTTGCGTCAACTTTGAGGAACCTATCCACTTGCATTATATGGACTTACAGAGATGGATTACTTTTCTAAAAATCTCTGTTTGTGTTCCACAGAATAATGAAAGCCATATACATGAGGGATGGCATGAGGGTGAGTAAGTGATGAGAGAATTAGCATTTTTGAGTGAACAATCCCTTAAAAATGGATAATTCACTGAAAAATGGAAATTCTGTCATCCTTTAGTCACCTTCATGTCATTCCAAACCTGTATGCACTTCCTTCTTCTGTGAAACACAAAAGAAGATATTTTGATGAATGTTGGTTACCAGTGTTGGTGTTTCGGTTCCTGTTGACTTGTTGAAACTGTTTGGTCACCAGCATTCTTCAAAATATGCTATTTTGTGTTAAACAGAAGAAATAAGTGCATACAGGTTTGGAATGACATGAGGGTGAGTAAATGATGACAATTTTAATTTTTGGGTGGACTATCCCATTTAAGGGATTGTTCACTCAAAAATGCAAATTATCTCATCACTCACCCTCATGCCATCCCAGATGTATATGGCTTTAATTCTTCTTTTTCCCTTTAATGGTTACTTAACATTACACCATACTGCAAGATGTACTTACATCTGAATAAACTCCAAAGTAGTTGCTGCTTCCACTTGGTACTTGGTACATAATAGCAACTGAAGAAAACAGCAAATGCAGAGGAGATATCTGGCAGGTCAATCACAGGAAAGAAGACTTTGCCTTCAATCGCCAGCATCCATTTTTTGCTGCGTAGAATTGAATCTCCTAAATAATAATAATAATAATAATAATAATAATAATAATAACAATAATAAATAAATAATTTTTATTGTGTTATTTATAGCTTTGCAAAAACATTTCACATTTGGTTTTGGTGTCAGTAAAAATATGTAAATGTTGGAGCCTTTCTCATTAGTTCAAAGAGATAGTTCACCCAAAAATGACAATTCTACTTACCCTTGTTATTTGAAACTTATTTGAGGAGATGTTAGGTATAAAGTTAGACATAGAGAGCCATGAATAAAGTGTGACAAAATGTTAATTTTTAAAAATCATCCCTTTAACATCACTAAATCATGTATTAAAAGATCTTACCAAGAATCAGCCTTGGAGTAGAAAGAAGTCAAAGCCTGGTCTTTGCATCTGCCAGCGTTTTTGTGACCTACACACACACACACACACACAACCACACAGTTTTTCTAAGTGTCAGTTATAGCAATCATCAGTTGTCAATTATGTAAATGAAAAATATATATATATCGGCTAAAAGGAACATCTAATCCTCCGTTTCTTTTAAGTGGGCCATCAACAACAGGACAGCTGCATCAGTAACGTTATTCACATCTGGCACAGCAGTAGAAAGCGCAGTAACGTTATCATCTACACAGATTTCTCAAAAGCACATTTATGTTTCCTACTAAGGTGTGCTGAAAATGATTTCTTCACTCTAAAATACTTTTTACAGTTACTAACTGGACATTTAGTTTTTTTTTTTTTACCATCTCGAATGTGCCATCTTAGGTGTTCACAAAGGCTGGAGAATTTAGTCGACACGAATGTAACTTACAGACTTCCACGGGGCATCTTGAATTCAGATTGTGTTGCTCAGATCTGTTCACTATTTTTGCAGGCTTTCTGTGTTTGTGGTAACGTTAACTTACATGTGCGACTGAAGAGCAGAGAGGCTATAAGAACGTGCATGCATACACGAAAACCTGAAGTTCGCGCTTTGGCATGATTAATATAATGCATATAATATCTCCAAAGAGACGCCAAGGTGTTTGCAGACAAACATTGCGGGTTTTACGCTAGCAGTAAATGCATGCTGTACATTTATACACTTAGCGCCAAGCGATTACATAGCGATTCACATCTGTACCATTAAAAGTTCAGATTGTTGGCCAACAATTTCACACAAGTTCACATAAAAACTCACCTGCTACCGACGTGGTCGAAACCAAGACAGAGACCTGTTTATGTTCCCACTTTGATGGTGAAACTTTCTACAAAAAAAGGAACGAAAAGAAAGAAATATCTTTTTTTGCACGGAAAGTTCTCTTCAATCTCAAATGACTTTCTGCTCTCTACTATCGAAACTGCGCGTCCTGCAGTGTCAGCAGTTTTTAATTATTTTGTTTTTAATTAAACCAACAAATAACCACAAAAATTACACTGACATAAAATATGTAATGAAAAAGCAGGAATATTGTACATACATTTGCAGCTGAGAGGTGTGTGTGTCTTCCTTTTGTTCTTCTTCTTCTTCTTCTTTCTCCGAGCAGAAAAAAAGCCTTTCTGTCATTGGTCAGGTTTCAAGCTTTTTTTTTTTTTTTTTTTTTTTTATAACTATATTTAGATTTACAGTAAATGAAAAATACTGTATTTTAATGGCGCCAAGAGAATATTTCCCATAATGCAACTGTAAAATACAGTAACATACTGTGTAACTGTTTTACATTAAAGTACAGTTCATATTACAGTTAAATACTGTGTAATTTACAGAAATCTTTAACAGTGTAGAGACAAATCTTTAGGGTTTGCCCAAATCTTATTTAGTTTCTGAGACTCGCTGGTACTGCCGCGCGAGCGTTAGGTTTTGCTTTCCCAGCGCGCGCACACCTCTCTCTCTCTCGTGTCTGCTCTGTTTAGAAAGCGGCTGAGAGGAGCAGTGCTTTCAGTTAAACACAGATATTATGTTGCTTCTCTAATTTTCCACGCAAGTATAGCCGAAATCGCAGCAGTTATTGTCATTATCTTATGTGTATTTGATTTCATCAGACGATGGCTCGATTATCAGGATTTTTGTGCAGATTAACATCTTGGAAGGGAGAGCTGGTTATAGTCTTAATGCAGGGGTGTCAAACTCAGTTTCTGGAGGGCCGCAGCCCTGCAGAGTTTAGTTCCAACCCTGCTCCAACTCACATACCATGTAGTTTTCAAATAAGCCTTAATGACTTGATTAGCTGGATCAGGTGTGTTTAATTAGGGTTTTATCTAAACTGTGCAGGGCTGTGGCCCTCCAGGAACTGAGTTTGACACCCCTGTCTTAATGGGTCGCGTTTCAGTCACTATTTCATATTCATTCTGTTGTCTGACATCAGAAACAGTAAAATATAACAATGAAAACAGTTTTATTGAGAATTTAGCTGCATCAAAATACAGTATGTGGGCACAGAGAGGCAAACAAATCTAATAATAAATAATAAATGCACATTTTGCATGTTCAGAAGTGAGCTGCCCTGTCCTGCAAAAATCTAAACAAGGTTTGTGTAAGTAAATTGCTCAGTGCAAAGAAAGAGACGTAATGGGAACCTGGTATTTCTTTTTTCATGTGTCTACATGAACAAGTTCTTTGAAAAACATCTATGACCTTTAAACATGTCTAGTCTTCATGCTCTATGTTGACTATGGTTTCAATAACAATAAACATACATTTGCATAAAGCATCCATATTTGGCCATGCCCATGTTGATTAGAGTATTAAAAACTTGAAAAGTATTAATTTAAGGTACATTTAGAACAAATAAAAATGTGCGATTAAGTTGCGATTAATCACGAGTTAACTCATGACAATCATGCGATTAATCGCGATCAAATATTTTAATCGATTGACAGCCCTAATTTTAACATTAAGTTCTGTCATTATAAGGTAGCTTATAAATACTACAAATACCAACCTGAGAAGGACCAAGAGTCTACTGGATTGACCTTAGAGGAGCTAGTTAACACAGGACACAGATCTTTGGCACAGATCCATTGATCAAGTACACCTTAGCATATTGATTGTTCTGGACCACAAAACTGATACACTGCATTGATTGTGTGCAGTCGATTCTTTGGCACAGTACATAAAAGATCAGTCTCCTTGTAGGAAACATCTGACACAAAAGAATACAGAGGAATCCACACTGATATCCATGAGACTGGGATAATCTATCCTTCTTTCGAACACATCATCATCATCATCCAACATAAATACTCCATATTTACACATATGAAACCAATACAGTGAAAACTTCACTGTTGGTTTGAACTAAATGGCATACGTGAGTGGTCACTGCCCAGTAAACATACTGAGAGATGGTTTGAGATTTTAGCAGGAACAGATTTGCGCAATCTATTCCAAAACAGTTATAAATAATATCACTTGTGTAAATAAGTAAAATGGACATTATAATGAGACTAAGCAGTAGATTTGCCTGATATGTAAATCTTGATGATAATGAGCCACAACACAAAGTGCATCTGGCAAGTGTAGCTGAATTTTGTAATTATAATAATGGCATGGCATGGCATGGCATAGCACTGTACCGTAGTGTTGAACGTATCTAGCTAATATATACCCAAGTAATCATGATAAAATTAATTACATTAGCTTAAATAATTAACTAACCAACTAACATACAAAAACCGGACTAGCTGACTAATTACCAAACACCTAACCAACTACAAACCTACTCAACTATCTACCAATTAGCTGAAACGTATAAAAGCACCTCTTCATAATCTCAACTCAAAAAAAAAAGTTCATGAAGTTAAGTGACTACTACATATAAAATAAAAAATAAATAAATAAAAAAACTTGAGAAAAATTATTTTGCATGTTTAAGTTACAACTAAAACAAAACAAAAGCAGAGCGGTCATCTCCCTAAAAATAAACTCCGAAGCAAACTGAAATAATGTTCTCATTACTACCTCTCCAAGTCCAGGGATGTGTTCGAGTCTTTCTCTCCCACTTTCACTGAGGTAATCAAGTCCACATGGAGGGGAGAGTGAGCCCGTACCAAACATGGCAATCAGCGTATGATGAGTCATGCTCCCTTTTAAGCTGCCTTAACCCCCTGCTCTCCATTTTTCACTCAGAGAATAACTCTGGAGTCAGAGATCTGGATGCATGCAGGTCTCCACATTCCACTCAGAGCTGGAACTTTAAGTGATCTGGATTGCTGAGCTCATCAGTGTGAGCTGAGGCTACTCCAAAGAGGACGGAAAAAAGGAAAGAAAAATTGCTGCATACTTTCCACCTCTTCAGGCTATCAGTCACGGGGCGCAAAAACTGATGCCGAGTACAAAAGCAGCACAGCACACTTCAACCACGCAGAAACCAACAAAGAAACTGAGAGGAAAAAAAAACAAAAAAAAAAACAACTTAAAATGTAGACTTTGTGAACCATGGCAGAATTCTGAGTTTAGACAATCATAACTGGAATCAAATACATCAGCTTTCAAAAGGTGGGGAAGGCTTTTTAAATCTTTTAGACATGTTTCTTGTGCTCACCAATGTTGCATATATTTGATCAAAAATACAGTAAAAACAATATTGTGAAATATTATTAATATTTTAAATAACATTTCTGCAATACATTTTAAAAATATTTTTGTGACAGCAAAGCTGAATTTTCAGCAGCAATTACTACTGTCTTCAGTGCCACATGATCCTTTAGAAATCATTCTAATAGGCTGATTTTATTCTAAAGCAATATTACTTATCAATGTTGAAAACAGTAGTGCTGCTTGATATTTTTGTGGAAACCATGATTTTTCAGCATTCTTTGATGAATAGAATATTCAAACCTTTTTTTTTTAATTTTATGTATCAATTTCTTTATGTATTAATTTCTTTTAAATAAATTAGGTATCATTTTAAAGCTTAGACTTTCAGCTTTTTAATAAATGTAACCATTTTGCTCTTAACAAGTGCCGAGCAGTCCCTCTAAACCTGACTTTACCGCCGGTGGGATGCCCACTACCTGTGCAAAAATTAATAATCATATTTCAAAACTACAGCCTTGATCAACGCAATATAGGTGTCATTTGAAAGCTTAGAGTCTGAACTTTACAATGCATGTACAATGCATGCAAATGGAAAAACTCCTAAGTAGTGCTGAGTTATTTGCTGATAAACTGGAGGGAAAAAAATCATAATTCTTGAAATATTATTTGTGTGTTATTTACTGTAATGTCAAAAACATCATAAAGCTCAGATAGTCATGTGTCATGTCATTTGAAATTTCTCACGGAGTAGATTACAACGAGCATAATTGTTTTGGGCTTTGACTAAACTTGTGCGAGTTTTTGTACGTGAAGCCCCGCAAGACCCATATGTAAATAATAAACGATGTAGCATTTGTCACGTTTTAGCTCGTAACTTCATGAAACATGCTCCGATTGTGGAAAATTGGACATCATTATTTACAGCAGATTATCATGATTAAAACGTGCATAAAACATCAACATAATCCAATAAATCGATCACGAGATATTGCTCACGCAATTGTGTAGAATATAGACCCTTTGTTGCCATGCGTCTCCCGAGTGTACTCAACAGGGCAAATAAATATCCTCATGTGAAACATTCAGATCATACTAAAACAAGACAGAGTGTGATCCAAGGCACATTTGACAATAATGCTAACTGATCTGGCAGCAGTTGTCTTAATTAAATCCCAAGGCCGCAGGACCTTAATTACGAATCAGAAGCCAGCCATGGTCATGTGACCCCAGCCTGGCCCTATGCTCACACCTGCTGCCGTCTCCTGGGACAGCTGTGAACTGTATTCACTCAAGACCTTACAGCCTCCCTCGGTTTAGTGCTACATTCATCATACAGGTCAATTATCCATGTCTACTGCATAGCAATGATAGTATATAAAATATGAGAAGTCAGAGTGAAGGCTTATCTTGCCATTCACATTAATAACACAATTGATCCAATCAGACTCTCCACTCAGGTGTTTATTTGATGAATATTCAGTAATGTGGGGAATTTGATCTTCATAAAAAAGCATTATGAAGTGTACTTCACCCTCAAGGTTGAGCTGTTACATCAAGTGTTCTTTGTAGCATGTTTTAGAAAGAAAAAAACTAGTGTATCCAGTAATTCAACAACTCTACGGCTTTAACGGGCAAGCTGTAGTTAATTACGCTGTGCGCTGCATGGCTCTTAAAGTCAGCCCAGACTCTCAAGTCAGCCAAAGAGTCCACTTGGGGGGGGTTTTCAGCAAGACTGCAGCCTGAGCATTTTCAAGCCATCTGAAAAGAAAAATTCCTTAGTGGAACACAACCATATTCACATTTGGCATTTTTCTCAGACCCTATGGAGTGTGTAATTGATTTAGATAGTAATTGACTTCAAAATTACACCATCTCCCTCCTTCATAGGTGTCTTAGAGGGTTTTATTCTTACATATAAGACCCTGGACCACAAAACCAGTCTTAAGTAGCACGGGTATATTTGTAGCAATAGCCAAAAATACATTGTATGGGTCAAAACTATTGATTTTTCTTTTATGTCAAAAATCATTTGGATATAAAGATCATGTTCCATGAAGATATTTTGTAAATTTCCTACCGTAAATATATCAAAATGTAATTTTTGATTAGTAATATGCATTGCTAAGGACTTCATTTGGACATCTTTAAAGGCGATTTTCTCAGTATTTTGATTGTTTTCGCACCCTCAGATTCCAGATTTTCAAATAGTTGTATCTCGGCCAAGCATACATCAATGGAAAGCTTATTTATTCAGCTTTCAGATGGTACAGAAATCTCAATTTCAAAAAATTTACCCTTATGACTGGTTTTGTGGTCCTGGGTCACATACCTGTATGTGACTGGAAATAGAAATCTGACCCCTTCAAGACAGTGTCACGGTACTGCTCTGTGGCAAACAGAGGCACGTGGAAACAAGAGGAAAACTTAATACAAATAGTCTTTAATGATCCAACTCAAAACGGGGTGACACAGGCAGGGCAGAGATACACAAGAACAGGACATCGACGTTAATATCGCCATGGCGGTGCAGGGAGCTCAGGAGGCAATGGCGGAGCAGGGTGCTCAGGAGGCCACGGCTGTGCAGGGAGCTCAGGAGGCCACGGCTGTGCAGGGAGCTCAGGAGGCCACGGCTGGACGGCCTCCGTGGCCTTGGCCTCGCCCCTCGGCCTAGCCACTACAGCCGGAACCCTACTCCCCTACTACTAGAGTCTTCTCAGGGCTATCCACAGGAACTGGAGCCTTTCGTGGGCTATCCACAGGAACAGGAGCCCTCTCAGGTTGAGGCTTGGAATCTGAGGTTCCTACTGAGCCGGACATGAGACCAACTGCCCTCCTTGGGCTGAACGTGATGACCGGGGCAATTTCAGGGGTGAATTCAGGAACTGCTTCTGTTGAGGCAGCCGGAGAAGTAAGCAGCTTGGGAATGACCTCCGTGGCCATGACAAAAGAAGCTGCCAGCTTCTGAGGGACCCCAACAGACAAGACAAGACAAGACCAACAAGATCCGTTCCTGTGGACACGACAAGACTCCTGGGGACATGACTTGACTCTGCTCATGGGCTGGAGCCATCACTGGACTCTGCTCAGGGGCTGGAGCCATCACTGGACTCTGCTCAGGGGCTGGAGCCATCACTGGACTCTGCTCAGGGGCTGGAGCCATCACTGGACTCTGCTCAGGGGCTGGAGCCATCACTGGACTCTGCTCAGGGGCTGGAGCCATCACTGGACTCTGCTCAAGGGCTGGAGCCATCACTGGACTCTGCTCAAGGGCTGGAGCCATTACTGGAATCTGCTCAGGGGCTTGAGCCATCACTGGAGAGAACTTTTGAGAAGTGGGCACTGGAGGGCACTCTAGCAGGCGATTTCGAGGAGCGGGCACTGGAGTCGGAACGGCCGACGGGCTTGAGTGAGCCGCGGACGGCGGCGGGCTTGAGTGAGCGGTGGCTGACAGACTTGACTTAGGAACGGCCGGCAGGCATGAGTTAGCCGCGATCGGCAGACTTGACTTCATAGCGGCCGGCTGACGTACAGCTGACGCCGGGACTGACGGCGGGCTGGTTCTGGCTCGGGACCGGACACTCTCCAGAAACCGGAGGATCCCTTCCCTCCAGCATAGTCCTGTGGTGTCTGGGAGGTCCAAGGGACGATGGAAATTGGCCCCATGCCAGAACAGCGATTTGAGCGTGGCGTCATCCAGTGCCGTACTCGCGGTCAGCCCACAGAACTCCCTGGCATACTCCATGAATGGGAGATCTCAGCGGGCAAGGGCGATGAACCGAGCGGCGGTTTCCATGCCGCAGGGAGAAAACAAGCAAACTAAAAAATTTTAAAAAACGGCAAATAAAATGGGGGAAAAAGGCGCCGCTCACTCTCTGTTTGGTCCGGTATTCTGTCACGGTACTGCTCTGTGGCAAACAGAGGCACGTGGAAATAAGAGGTAAACTTAATACAAACAGTCTTTAATGATCCAACTCAAAACGGGGTGACACAGGCAGGGCAGAGATACACAAGAACAGGACATCGACATTAATACCGGACAGGAAACAAAGGGCAGAACACACTATCCCTGCATTCCATTCGGAAGGGCTCATCCCTATGCCCTAATCCTTTCAAAGGGGTTTACCCTCCGGAGTGAGAGCTTCGAAGGGTTGAAGGGTGTAGGGGACCAAACAACTGTTTCTTGAATTGCCCTTCTGCATCATCATATGGAAGCGCCGTCATCATGCAAAGAATCTGTGCAAAGGATCATGGGAGCCCGAAGTGTCCATCAGTTGTACCCTTCGAAATCCTTCATTCCGAAGGGCCCTTTGAAGTGGCTAGTTTTGAGCACTTCGGTTTGGAACAACCCTTCAATATGGCGGCTATGATTGTTTTCACTCCGAAGTGCCCTTCGGAGGGCGATATATCCCGTTTGGAACGCACCGTATAAATACACAACGTAATGTAATCAGGGAGAAATGAAACAGGTGAGGAGGAATTAACTAATAATGAAACAAAGACAGGAACAGGAACCAAACCAAATATGGACATAAGGGAACACATGGGGAACAAAACACAAGACAAAACACACACAAGCCTGACAGACAGAAACACTAATGTTAACTTCATCTCTCAGCACCCTAGTTCACCCAACCAAACTACAGAACAACAAATAAATTAAATCCATCACCACTTCAGATCAGAGAAGCTGTCGATTTTAAAAGAACAATTAAAAAATATTTTCTTGCACCATCACTCAAAAACAATTAACGAAAGCCTCTGTGTAGTATTTTTCATATATTAATTTTTTTAAATAAAAATACATACTGTTTGTTTTACTATATATTATTGCATATATTAATAACCATTATTATTATTATTGTATTCCCTTTCACTATTAGTTTAGTGAAAAAGTGTGGAAAACAGTACTTCATTGTTTTCAAAATCAAAGTACAATACAGAAAAATAAAATTAAGTTAATGTCTAAATATGAAAGTTGCAAACAATTATCAAATGGTCAAAAAAGAAATTGTTTTACATATATCATCCAACTCTAGTGATAATTTAAAAAAAAATCCTAACACTGGAAATGATCAGAACCATTCATACATTTGGGTTGCTCCTTTTGATTGATAAAGCATAATGGGATATCTTTCTTGAGCAAAACCACTTTGATATTTCTCATCTCAACAGCGCTCTTGATTAGCAGAACGTGTCAAGACCACATGAGGAACCCTTTCACTGTCTCATTCCTCTTAAATCATAACTTCTTTCTATTAATTACGAGCTGCTTAGCTCTGGGTCTAGTGCTCTTCCTTCGCTCTGTGCCGAGCACCGTATTCCCTCGCGGACAGCGGAGAGAAGAAGAGAAGGGAAGGAGAAGTAGGAGGGCTGGTTAATATTCTGACAGCACAACACGGTCAGGCTGGATTGCCGCAATAAAACACCACCAAATTTTTAATGTGCTGCCACTGGCCAACAGGAGCAGGGAAACTGCACTGTCCTCTAAACAGCCCCAGAGAACCAGCAGCACACATATAGCTGTGTGACGGTAGTTGTAATGACTATCTTAATTGAACCAATGGTAATCGGATCATGTGCAAGCAGATGCATCATGAAGACAGAATACTGGCCACCTGACAAATAACAACTAGTACATACTGATAAATACTCTGGATCATTCTATGCATCTGTCTATGACACCCTGTTAGTCTTTATTAACTCTCTCCGGGAGGGCTAACAGGTGTGAGAAGGTTCTGCTGTTGATGGCCTGATGAAAGGCAAGGACTGGTTGTCTGATATTGACTGAGGCTCACCTGTTTCACCCACTGGTGCAAGTGTGTTTGGGATTGACAAAGACAGACAGAAAAAAGACAGCTGAAGCATGTTCAGCTTTTACAACCTTCAATGCTGGCATATCAATGTTGGTAACCAATTTAATGAGATATCTAAGAAATTTTGCTTATTTTCAGGACTGTTAAAGCTTTCGTATATATTATATATGTACATAGGCTGTTTCATCAGGCGCATGCTCTTGACCTGAAGTTAACTTCTGGTCTGCGTTCTTTTATTCGTCTGGCTAGTGGCGCCGACTACAAACGCAGTTAAAGTAAAAGTGATGAGTAGACTGAAGTTGGGGTCAGGTTGTTGTGCTGTAGGATATGTTTCCTATACGTTTCCTTATTTGTGACGAGCCGCCACAATATCAAAACTGACCGCCTCAAATAGATTTTTCAAAAGGCTTTAACTTTGTTGAATAAACGAGCACTGGAAACCAACTAGTGCACAAGGGGTGCACCTTGAAGGGGTGGAGTATATGTAAACATGCCCCTCTGTTAGAAGTAGTAGATAAGGCAGGTGCAGAGTATGTGACACTAACCTCAGCACACACCCAAACCCTGGAACAATAAATGAGGAAAGAGGTCAGAAATCTCAGTACTAGAAGTAATGTAACATAACCCACAGGCTACAGGAAAACAGCAAGAAGAAAAACACTCCGAGGTAATAAAGACGACGTCTGCAGGACAGCTGCTCTCTTTCGGACAGATGGGTCAACATAGAGACCACCTGTTCAGTACATGCACACTGAGAGATCTCCAACCATAGACCAATAGGGGCAAAAGGGGTTGGAAAAGGGTGAAATTTGTGAAATTCTAAATTAGAAATGCACTCATAAAGAGATGCCATGCACTGCATGGATGAAAGAATGGATGTTTTATTGAACCCCAAAGATAAGAAAAAAAAAAAACATGGACCAGGAAAGTCAAATACAAAACTATATAACCCTCCCAAAAAATATTCTGAAGAAAAACTGCACATGTATTCTTTATCCTGCCTTTGCAGAAAAGACACAAACATTACTCCACCAACCTCTGCAAAGCCTTGTGTTTCTCAGTCACAACATCTGTTGCAATAAGGGTCTTTAAGCCCAGGGCTGACATGTGCTTGTTTCTGTCCACTGGTCAACCACAGGACACTGTGTGTGTATTCATGTAGAGAATTAAATAGTGCATACAGAAATTCTCCACACTTACTGTTAAAGATCAACACTAAAGCTACTCCTCAGAAAGAGCAACAAAAGGTACTGGGCTGTTCTATTCATTATGCGGAAACTTACATAAAACAATTCAGAGACAATGATACACATTTAGCTGATGTACTAAAAGTAACACTTCACTAAAAGATAACCAGCATGCACAAAAGAAAAAACAGTTGGGAGGAAAGGAAATCAGATTTTGGAGGAAGAAATGGCTGTAGTCATGAACAATGAATTCAAAAAACGTAATCTTTATCTTCTTAATCAGATTTTTTTAAATTTTTTTTGTCCAGTAGAAATTCTTTAAAAGAAAATTAGTTTTAAGCAAAACTGGCTAAAGTGAAACTTATTTTCAGAAGCATTTTCGTTCCCAACTGTCAAATTGTTTTTCCCATTTAAGATTGAAAAAAATAATAAAAAATACAGAGAAAAATACTTCAAATATATTCTCTGAAAACAAGAATTAATATTAAAATGATTAAGATTTTTTTTTTTTTCGGTTTAACAATGTTTAGATATTTTAATAGATCTGACAAGAGGGTCGTGGTTTAAAGCACATTCAGAGATTAACTGATGGCAGCTTCAAGTGGAACCAACATTTCTTAATACACAATGTCCTTTCAACAGCTATTTTGTAGAAAAGTGCTGAAATGGAAAAAATCTCAAATTACAGTACTGGAGCACAGCAAAAACAAGTCATTCCTGAAGAAAAAGGTTTAAGTATCATGGAAAGAGAGATCTCGTATCATAAAGGTCAAACCTTCTAGTCAACAATGTCACAGTGATAACATACACACTGAGACACCAATAATAAAGATAATTCCAAAGATAATTTACCCCACAAAAACCTCTCACAAATCTCATGGCATATGAGCCATCTCACTTTTGAACTTGTGGCACCTTGAAGATCCAAATTTCATTGAAAAAAATATATATTTTGAATCATTGCTTACGTAAGCAGGCAGTGCCATTAGCAGTGATACTGATTAGGACATGGGTGATGCTGTTTTTTGTTTCAGGGATGTTCTCTTGGCTTGTGTGCTGTGAATGGCACAGCTTGAGATGGGCAGAAGGCAGACGGGATGCTGGGTTCATTCGTGCAGCTGGATTAGGGCTGTGCTTACAGATCTTTTAGCATCACATGGAATGACACGGAGCCGCTGCATGGCGTACAGGCTGAAAGATCACGTGAAGCTTCTTAGCGATGGCATATTAAATAGGGAACGCAGATGTATCCTTTACATTCAATCTGATATTGATAAAAGGCAGCAAAGAGGGATTAAAGAAACACTTTACAAGAGACAAGCTGACATTAATGAAACATTCAAATACGAGAAAAAAAGTGCAAAGAAAAAAGCAAGTATTAGAGCTGACAATGCAAAAAGAAAGAGGACTCTTGTGCTTGTTCAAGTAGGTAATTTTTGCCAAGTTGCAAAGTGGGATATAACAGTATCTCATCCCCAAATTTGGCCAAACTTTCAGGCAGTTTTTAATGTTTTTGATAAACACTCTTCAGAATCCAGAAGTTCAGTTAGATGAGTCCTCCACTCCAGGCTCAGGACTGTTTTGTTAAACGGCCACAAAAGCCAGAGAAGGTTTTACAGCCAGTGTCCAACAATCCAGTTTCAGGGTCGAGCTCTATTGTTGCACACACAAAAGGGAGATGTTTTATTCACAATAGCAGGGCACTACATTATGTAGGCCATCGGGGTCCTGGCAACAAGGAATGCAGACCGACTGCCTCTCAACCTTCAAAGCTTCGATCAATCATGCAGCTTTGGATTCTTTTGTTTATATTAATACACAGCAGTGCATCAACAAATTCCAATTTCATTCAATGCTGCCAAAGCATCCTAGTTGGATATCATGTGGTAACTAAATTTTTACATTTTCTGAAGGAAATGTACTTGTAATTAAATCGGGTTAGCAACTCAAGGCATTATTTTAATTCTAAAGTCCTCTAAGATCATTTTCACCATAACTGATAATTGAGGCACAAGATGGTGTCAGTAGCGTTTGTAGGAAACGAGTAGTGAGCCTGTGGTGTGATATGAGAGACATGAAAGTAGCATTGATTTCAGTTATATACGCTATTGCCATGGATGTTGGGCAGTATTAGGAAACATCTGACTGTCAAATAACACAACTGACCAATCAGATTCAAGAACTCTAAAGAGCCGTGTAAAAAGTGCTGATGTTTAATACTGAAGCATTTTGAAAAACGTGATGGGATAGCAAGGATTATTTTTGCTGATAAAGACGGGTCCTTATCAGAGTCTTTTTTGAGATAGCTGTACAACTGTGCAAACTCATCAGAATTCTGTGTTGTGATAACATTCACAGCTGTTTCAACACCCTACACATTAGAGTAATTATCCATGTCCTCCTCCGCACGGCGAAATGCAAGCACCACATGCTGCCCCTTAAGCTTCTTACATACCCAAACTTCACATCGAAAAAGTGTCCTTTTATACGCGACAGCAGCCTAAAGGGAGAGTGCCTGCCGAATAGCGGTTCCAGCTAAAAGAACAGCTTCACAAACACAGAGGGACTGGGGTAGAAAGGAGGCTGTTGGACGACAGCAACGAATCCGTCGCTTGCTGTTGTGCTGCGTAGCATGCCATCTTGAAAACAAAATGAGGGATGCTGGCCAGATTTCTAAATTGAGATGCTGTTATCTGTTCGAAGTGAAAAAGCGTTAATATTGGCGCAGAGATTTTGAACGGAATGCAGAGATTGGGGATTCTTGTTGGTTGGCGTCACTTAGAGGAGAATCGTTAGTCCATCTTGCAGAAAAATCCAAGCAGGTTGTAGATAGGGATGCAGCCAGAAGGCCATAGAGCATGATGAGCACCACACGCTCTCCAGTCGTAAAGGCGTCCAAAACGAAAGGCCTGGCTCCTCAAGGGGCTCGGTTGAGTGCCAACAGTCTGTGTTAGACGTTGGTGCTGCTACTTCAAGTCTGTCCATGTTTGCCTAGAGTACAGTTAAATAAAGGTGAGAACTTCATGATATTAATGGTTGAGGTTTGCGAGGCTTTTTTAGTCCCATTTTTTACACATCATTTCCTTGCCTGAAGTCAAAAAAACTCAACAGGCCCAACATAAATTTTCCAGCCAGAGCTGTTGATTAATGGATGCTGATTGATTGCAATTTAACCACCAAAACGTGGAAAACTGTGGCATTGTTCCTTTCATAGGAAGTACAGAATGGCCCCAAGGCATCAGTGCATACTGTGTAATGTTTGGAGAAAGGGATCACGAATAAGCAATGCTAACCAACTAGTTATGCCTTCCCAATATGCTTCTGCTATTTTCTTGTTCATCATTCAAACAGAATTGGCACATGTAAAACTGATAATTGCCAATTTCCATGCTCATGAGACATAAGCACTGGTTATGTGTCAGTTACCATACGTAGTTTTCCAAAGTGGGATTTTTAGAACTTTAATTGGGAAAATACAGAGGGCCCTATCATACACCCTGCGCTATGCGGCGCACAAATGTTTTTGCTAGTTTCAGCCTGACGCAGTTCTCAATTTCCCATCCTGCGCCGCGTTGTTTAAAGAGCAAATGAATTTGCGCCCATTTGTTCAGGCACATTGCTATTTTGAGAAACTGAAAATAGACTGCGCCATAGATCAACACAAACCTGGTCTAAAGTCTAATGTCAATAGCGCAATATTTTTTTTGTTATTTAAAGAGCGCATTAGTAGAAAATGCGCCTCTGGGCGGGTCCACAACACGCGTTCACTTGGCTTGGGAGATGAGACTCTGATTGGTTTTTTGCACGTTACGGCCAAAAAACACCCATTACTCATTAAGAGAATAGGGACAACCCGTTTGCCGTCGTTAAACTAGCAAAAGTGGATTCGGACATGACATGCCCTGAGTGCACTTGCGCCGTGCGCTTTAGACCATGCGCTTAGATTGTTAAAATAGGGCCCAATGTCAGTTGAAATGCATCATACAAAAGCAATGCACTAAAATTAGATTTATTCCTCTAGATTATAATGTTAATTTAGACAAAAAAGGGTGCCCAGAACAAAAAATAAAAAATAAAAAAACAAGAAAAAAAGAGGCACATTCATGACCTGTCCTCATTAAGAGAACAAATTGTGGTTGACGCAGCATATGCAATTAGTTAAAGGGGAAATAATGCAATGGTTAAACTTCCTTTATGGGAAAAAAGACAATGTGTCTTTCAGTCTAAAGATAGATCACTATTAGCCTTTCTGATATGTGTAAATAGCATCTAGACAGTAGAAAATCATTCTTAACCACTTGATGACATGCATTGATTAAGATGAAGGCATCTAAGGCACTATAAATACTGAAGAAAATGAGTTTCATGGCCAGACTCAAGAGTGCTATGGGCAAAAGCTAGAGCCTTTTTCCAATGAAAAATACAAAATAATAGCTCAATGGTAGCTGCTTACATGGACTATTAACAGATGCTCACTGTGAGCACTACAGAATGCAAAACAAAGGGAGAAATGTAAGGAAACAAAGTAAGCAAAATAAACCCCAAGTAAAACTAAACATATGGTAGATAGATAGATAGTTCCTGCTACCTCTCAACAGTTAGTGTAGAGTTGGCCAGGTGTACAGAGAAGAGGAACTTTGGGTACACGCCACACGCAGAAGCAGCACATATTTATTTTGGTGCCCATATTAACATGTTACAGTCCACAGTGTCCACACAAGCAGTGTGCAAGAAGAGTTTTAGTGCTAAGCTTATTTTTACTATGCTTTGTGTTCAAAACTTAGCAGAAAACACTTTTAGCTCGCATAAACCTAAGAAGAATAATGCAATTTAGGCTATCATGAAGAAACTAAGGAGCAAATAAGTCAATTATTATTATTATTTTTAATTCATTGACAAAGTATCAGGTTTTGCGATATTTCAACAAATCAGATAATTTATGCAGTTTAGATTTTGCACTTTATGACAATCAAGTTTGTAATGATTCTCAACTGCTAAGTCAAATTATTCATTTATAGCAGTAATAAAAAGAAAAATACAGTTTAGTAAACCAGAAATTGCATTATTTTTACTTCACTTCACCAACTGCATTAGCAATATGAATCAGGCCTTAGACAGAAAAAAGTGCTGTGCTCTGCTACCTGACAACAAGGCCTTATGCAAATGTAACAAGAACTGTAGTGTATCTAAGACACTATCAAACCTATTCATGACATACCTATTTTAAACACTCTGGAAGGCTTATTGGCCTTTAAGTGGCCATAAAGCATCTGGGAGACGGCGCGGACATAAGAGGTAATCAGAATCACTCAACTTGATGCTTGCCACTGAATCTGTTCATTGAAAATCCAAACTGCAGAGAGCCATGATAGCAGGTGTGATCATCCCTAGCAAAAATAAATGAACTCCCAAAGTGACTGAATTTAGAAGAGCAGCAACGATAAAGGATTTGTGAAGACTACTCAAATGGAGCATGGAGCGATTTGTTCATAAGGGACCTACAAAGCCATAACAGACTGTTAGATTTCACATTCACATGCAGATCTGGAGCTAACAGGCTTTTTTTTCTCTAATCTCAAGGAAGGGGGTCACAAACATTTTATGACTAGTTCTGTCTGATAGCAACAGACTATCCAACAGATGTCTATGATGGAGACAGAACTAGATCAAAATACTGTTCCTAAAATGCCAATCAAGCTAAGACAATGATAATACACCACCTGATTCAATGCTCATCTGTCTACCCAAAAGCAAGTTTCATCTGCTATAGCCCTTGAAAAGTTTCAGAGTGACTGTGGGCTAAAAATCATGCTTCAATGTCTCACTGACTAACGATGAGTGTTGGGGGAAATTATACTGTCATCTATTATTATTAATATTGCCTGCAAATGTGCCATCACGGTTACATGTTGCCTGAATAATAATGGAAATGACGTTAATGTTCCATTTGAGAGGCATTTTGTGATAATCAAGGGAAAAACTGCAGCAACACTGTTCAAATCAATCTACGTGGCATTACAGAAACAATCTAAGCAAGTATATTGCAATAATATAATGCAATACATACTTTGTGTGTGCAACATTGCATGTAATGAAACTTCGTCCATTACAATAAGAAAATGATGTCAATCCAAACCTGCTTTGGTACAATCCAAGCATAGATATTCAATGACATTATGAACTCACTTTAAACAAAGTACAAATCAGTGGTAATCCACTATGATTAAATACATTCTTGATTGCTTTTGCTTTATCTAAATTCCTCTAGAAACAACGTGGGGCCTGTGGTAAGCAAGGAGTGCAACAGGATGAGTCTGAGCCTCTGACGTCAAAGATAAAGAACTTTCACAGAGAGCTCTGTATCTAAATGAGAGATGAAATAGAAAATATAATGGGTGACAGGGTGTAATAGAGAGATAGTCTCTACCTCATCTGACCTCCCCCCACCCCAATCTCTACCAAAGAGAGTAATTACATAAGAAGAAAAGGAAGAGAAAATTTTAAATGGCCCCTTCAATACGATTGTGCTCACATATTATTCTATTCTGATTAGGCATGAATATTCTGAGGGGGCTTGAGTCCTTTCTAATGGCAGATAGATACAGCAGGAGCATACTGATGAATTCATACAAACACTTTCACCTCTACAAAGCCCTGATTGGGCTTAAAGATCAGAGCAGCCCGATTTGAATTTGCTTAAACAGTCTGAAAAAGATTCAAAAGTGCTCAAGACAAAAGTTGGAGTTGATTCTGATCGACTTCAGTTAACATGCACTACCCACATTTGTCAAGTGCATTCAGCCTGGCTATCTGTAACTTGAAAGGCACTTTCATGATCTATGAACCAGACAGCAGTGTTACTGACCTGGCCTTCCTGGAATTTTCGAAAATTTGGAACAAGCCTTTCAGGTGGTTGATTAAAGTTAGTTACTAGCCTCAAATATACATTATCAGTCACAAGTTTGGACATACTACTCGTTCTTTACTAAGACTTTTTTCCACATTTAAGGAAAAGAGTAAAATCACTTGTTAAGATGGAAATTATGCTTTTTAACAGCATTGAAGGAGTTCTTATGATGGTCACTTGTTACATTTCATTCAATAATAGTACAAATTAAAAAGGTAAAAACTAAATAAATAAAATTCATTTTGTAAAATAGCTAATGCATGGGTAAGCACTTTTTTTAAGACCACAAAAAAAACAAATGTGTTCAAGTGTCCAAACATTTGACTGGTAGAGAAAAAAAATTGTAAAAAATAAATAAATATATATATTTTAAAAAACGGAATCCAAGCTAAGCAATGGATTTGATTCACAGAGAGGTTGCTAATTATATCAGGTTCCTTCCTCACACACATAATAAACCTACGGTCGTGTCACACGGTTAAAAGCTTGACACTTCCCAAAACATGCTCGGGATGAGTAAGAGGGAACAGCCTGAGTCTAAAAATCACACAAACCACACCTGTTATGGCTAACAAACATGAACATTCTCCTCCACTCAATCACCCTCCCGAGTGAGAGACAATCCTGTTTTTGACACAAGAGGCAACCCACGTACATCTGAGGTGCTTTACTATGCAACACCACGGTTCGTGGTAAGACAGGCCAAATAATACAGAAGAGATTAATCTAAACCTAAGGGGAAGGTTATGTCACATCATCCGGACTCTGCTTTAAGGCCAGCTCGTTTCTGCTGAAGGCTGCCAACAGCTGGCTCTTTCTTCATGTATCTTCAGTGGGAGTGTGGGAGGAAATACTTAGTGATTCTGATAATCAAAGCAAGGCTTGAACATTTTAACACATGCTCTCACAAGATCACCAGACACTTGGAACATGCCTACAATACAATCTAATGCAATTAATCCAATATTGAATCAACCAGTCATTAGCAAAGAGTCTAGTGCATTTTAGTGTATAAAAAATTAAAGCCAACCGTCGCCACATTAAAAAAAAAAACTGCAATATTTCAATCTAATAACAGAAGGGGGAAAGACTGAGTAGAAATGGGATCATCATGTGAAATGAACCCAATGTGTTAAAACACTGTTATGCTTCGTTTCTTTATAACATGAACAAAAGTATCAAAGTTTTCAGATGCACTCAACTATGCTTATATAATGAATCCTAAACAAACAGGATTTCTCGAGTTTAGTGCATTGCAGCACTTGCCTATTTACATGATTGTTCAAACTGAAATGCACATAAGTGTATGCACGTCTTTTCCTCACACCCCATATGAAGTATAATGCAAGTATGAAGCAGAGCTTAACCTGATTTTACTAAATGGTCAATTTAGCTGTGATAATTTGAACGATGTATTTTAAAAAATACTATCAATTGCGAAGACAATCTACATCATGAATCTAATTTATTTAAAACAACTGTTTGTTTATGAATTATTTATAGGCAGTGCGCAAATAGCGCACGTACAAAATTTTCTTGATTCCCTGTGGGCTGAAATTAAACGAGATTTTTCTTACCTCATGGTGATTTCGGCGTTATATAATTTCAGAGTTTACAAAGTTCGCACTTGATCACAAAAGATATGAATGAAACGCCGCAGGACCGGAGATAGTTTGTATCCCGCAAAGTAAAAAAATAAAAATGAAAGTAAATAAAAAAAGAACTCGGTCTACATAATCTACCGCATTGCACCGTTTATGTGGATGCTGCAGCGCAAAAAAATTAAACGTAAGTGAGAATGTAATTCTCTGTTTGGTCTTGCAAGCGCCTGATCTTCTAATAGCGGCAACGTGCCGCTGGGATCCCCTTCTTCAGCCACAGCAGCGACGCAGAGCTTTACTGGGCTACGCCACCACGCAAGAGACGCACAGGCCACGCCCCCGTGCGCTAGTTCAGATATATAATTTTTGAACAAGAATACAAAAATTCTTGATAAGTAAAATGGAAATTAATGAGTCAATCTACGCGAATTAGAAGTCAGTATTAGCTATATATTAACATATATAAATGCCAATATCGTTTTCCAACAAAATAATTAAAGACTATATTTGATAGCGCATTTGGTAATATTTATTCAAGCCTTCACCATATTAAAATGCTTGACAAGTGTATGTCATCTGATTATGATCTGTCTGCTATCACCTGTTCATAAAGACAGCCAATGGTGTGTTCGCTTTGATGGCAGAGGTAAGTGATCTGATGGTTCATCACAAGTGTTCAAACCGTGTGACCTGACACATCTCAATTACTAAATCAGCTACCACTCATGCATCTCCGATTCTGAACTGTGGTACTTACATGGGAATAAATATGTGGCTTGGATATACAGGTGCATCTCAATAAATTAGAATGTCGTGGAAAAGTTCATTTATTTCAGTAATTCAACTCAAATTGTGAAACTGGTGTATTAAATAAATTCAGTGCACACAGACTGAAGTAGTTTAAGTCTTTGGTTATTTTAATTGTGATCATTTTGGCTCACATTTAACAAAAACCCACCAATTTACTATCTCAACAAATTAGAATACTTCATAAGACCAATAAAAAAAAAAAAACATTTTTAGTGAATTGTTGGCCTTCTGGAAAGTATGTTCATTTACTGTATATGTACTCAATACTTGGTAGGGGCTCCTTTTGCTTTAATTACTGCCTCAATTCGGCGTGGCATGGAGGTGATCAGTTTGTGGCACTGCTGAGGTGGTATAGAAGCCCAGGTTTCTTTGACAGTGGCCTTCAGCTCATCTGCATTTTTTTTTTTTGGTCTCTTGTTTCTCATTTTCCTCTTGACAATACCCCGTAGATTCTCTATGGGGTTCAGGTCTGGTGAGTTTGCTGGCCAGTCAAGCACACCAACACCATGGTCATTTAACCAACTTTTGGTGCTTTTGGCAGTGTGGGCAGGTGCCAAATCCTGCTGGAAAATGAAATCAGCATCTTTAAAAAGCTGGTCAGCAGAAGTAAGCATGAAGTGTTCCAAGATTTCTTGGTAAACGGGTACAGTGACTTTGGTTTTCAAAAACAAAATGGACCAACACCAGCAGATGACATTGCACCCCAAATCATCACAGACTGTGGAAACTTAACACTGGACTTCAAGCAACTTGGGCTATGAGCTTCTCCACCCTTCCTCCAGACTCTAGGACCTTGGTTTCCAAATGAAATACAAAACTTGCTTTCATCTGAAAAGAGGACTTTGGACCACTGGGCAACAGTCCAGTTCTTCTTCTCTTTAGCCCAGGTAAGACGCCTCTGACGTTGTCTGTGGTTCAGGAGTGGCTTAACAAGAGGAATACGACAACTGTAACCAAATTCCTTGACACGTCTGTGTGTGGTGGCTCTTGATGCCTTGACCCCAGCCTCAGTCCATTCCTTGTGAAGTTCACTCAAATTCTTGAATCGATTTTGCTTGACAATCCTCATAAGGCTGCGGTTCTCTCGGTTGGTTGTGCATCTTTTTCTTCCACACTTTTTCCTTCCACTCAACTTTCTGTTAACATGCTTGGATACAGCACTTTGTGAACAGCCAGCTTCTTTGGCAATGAATATTTGTGGCTTACCCTCCTTGTGAAGGGTGTCAATGATTGTCTTCTGGACAACTGTCAGATCAGCAGTCTTCCCCATGATTGTGTAGCCTAGTGAACCAAACCGAGAGACCATTTTGAAGGCTCAGGAAACCTTTGCAGGTGTTTTGAGTTGATTAGCTGATTGGCATGTCACCATATTCTAATTTGTTGAGATAGTGAATTGGTGGGTTTTTGTTAAATGTGAGCCAAATTCATCACAATTAAAAGAACCAAAGACTTAAACTACTTCAGTCTGTGTGCACTGAATTTATTTAATACACGAGTTTCACAATTTGAGTTGAATTACTAAAATAAATTAACTTTTCCACGACATTCTAATCTATTGAGATGCACCTGTATAACTGAAGGCAAAATGAAAGGGATATCATTTGGAATACAATTTCAAAATTTTGTGCAATGCAACTTTGAAAAAGACTACACTGCCATCTACTGGTGCACTCTTATAGAGTTTAGTACACGTGCTTATTTGAACAAAACATACTCGTGCTGTAGTCTCAGGAACCCTGTATGTCATGCCATTGCTTTTTAGACCATATTAGTGGTTAATAAAATGTTTAATTTATGCATTCTAGGTGTAATGTACATCTTTTTACATTTACATTTAGTCATTTAGCAGACGCTTTTATCCATTTTTTTTATTTTATTGTTTTTAAAACTCTCATGTCGTTTCAAATCAGTTTTAAAAATAAGAACACATTAACAATTT
Organism: Spinibarbus caldwelli; assembly: GCA_039654775.1. Classification (NCBI taxonomy): domain Eukaryota; kingdom Metazoa; phylum Chordata; class Actinopteri; order Cypriniformes; family Cyprinidae; genus Spinibarbus; species Spinibarbus caldwelli. The sequence goes on from CM077240.1 coordinate 25,167,917, forward strand.
GCTAATATATTGTTTTGCAAGACAATTACGCCCTGTCTCAAAGACATATTATATAATGTATACCAGTTCTTATATATTCCTCTAAGACTCTCTTTGAAATACACGTCAGTTTAGCAGTCTTTCACCGGACATTTACGGGAAAGTTGGTAGCTAGTATTTGGATAGGACGAGACAGAAAGTTGTGCACCAGCAGGGAGCGCACTGGGGCTCAAAAAGCCCCCCGAAAATCATCTTCTGAGCATTCAAATCACCGGACGTTTTGAGGCTATGCATGTGTAACTAGAACGTGTTATCGGTTAAAATCTGTTATTCTAATGGATATGTAACTAGCATAACTATTGAACTCAAATTTAGCAATTACTATAAAAGTATTTTAAATACAGTCATCACAAATAACGATGATTGGCCCAACCTGACCTGCGTTGCAAAATGTAACAAGTACCACATTCCACACGCGCGTCCTATTCCTATGAACCAATCACGATCCTCAAATCCGACACTTACCCTACGTATGTGCACGCATCAGTGTGCACGTTTTCTATTGGCGCGTTCAGCTGCCGACCAATCAGAGTGCGTTTTTCAAAGACTAAAGGTGGCCATATTTTATGCCACCTGGGTTTTGCTTGAAACGGCTGTATTTTGCTACGCCGCTAAAATATCTAATAAAATACCATATTTAGTGTTTATTACATCATGCCTTACTATCAGACGTGGGAAGAGTTTGCGCGAGCTGCAGAAAAACTTTATTTGACGGATCCGATGAAGGTAATTAATAAACAACCTCTTAGTTTCATGCTACCGGCTACAATCACAGCTCGTTCACATATTTTACAGTAAAAGAGCAACTTATTAAAGTTGTGGAAATGTATTCGATATGTCGTAAGAGCGTAAAAAATATATAATATCATGTGTATATATATATATATATGTCTAAATGTAACTGTCAAGATAGAAAGGCTGCAGTATTCATGCCTGAACCGTACTGATGCACTGTAACTGTCTTGTTAATGTTGTTTATTCAGGTCAGAGTGGTTCTGAAATATCGACACTGTGATGGAAATCTCCGTATGAAAGTCACAGATGATGCTGTGGTGAGTTTTGAGCCCTTGCAAGTAGACTGTTTTGTTTGTGGTCTTGTGTAGAAGATGTTATATTCACTGTTTTCTTTCAGTGTCTGCAGTATAAAACTGACCAGGCCCAAGATGTAAAGAAGATCGAGAAACTGCATGGGAAGTTGATGAGATTAATGGTCTCCAAAGAGTCCCACAGTGGAGCCATGGAAACAGACTGAATGAATCAAAGGAACAACTGCTGGGATTGGACAGTTGTTTGTTACTCAATCTGCCTGACAATGAAGAGAAATGGATCTGCAGGAGGATGGAGATGATGTCTGGTTGATGTTTATTGACTGTATACTGAGATTGTTCAAGATTACGCTCGTTTGGAGAGCAAGCAGCAAGAGCATCCTACAAGAGGCTGATGTTTGTGTTTGGAGGGCGGACAACATTGTAATGATTATACAGCTGTTTTCATTTGGTCTGCCTATTATTTAATGTTTGGAGAACGCAAGTTTTAACTGCGACAACATCAAGGGAATATATTTTGAAGCAGGACCTTCTTAATTTCTCAGTTACAGTAAAATCTCAGTCCTGAAGTTTGTATATCTATGCTTGATGTACACTGAACCTAAATAAATCTTTTGTTTGTTTGTTTTTCCTTATTTCATTTTACAAGCAGTACTGTCTGCAAACATTTAACGAGTGCTTTTAAATGTTATTTAAAAAGCCAATTTTTCTGTTCATTTGAGTTTTACACTTCTGTCTGAAACACAAGATGAGAACAGTTGTGGAGTGAAGGGGTAGTTTTAGTTGTTATAAAACTGACAAGCTAGTTTTCAAAATTGTAAACTAGTTTTTGAACAGTTTAATGCTTTAGTTTTATATTTATTGAAACTTCTGTGGTGGTTGAAAGATGCTATATGCTGCTAACAGAAAATCTGGCCTACCTGTAGCTTCTGTCATGTTTCAGCAGACAAACCCTAACTCTAAAACCCAGACCAGAGAATAAGCTTGTCAGGATGTACAGCCACAATATGTTCAGCAGGGTTAGTTTAGTAGGAGACATAAGTATCTTACCTCAGAAAACCTGGCCTCCTGTCAGTTTCCAGGAGCGCGCACTGCTCCAGTCAGCTGTAAAAATTAGTCTCGTGCACCCAATTCAGATTTTACCATACACCAAGCCTAAATAATACGAATTTTCACAAATTAAGTTTTTCAAAATGTTTTATTTTGGTTACATTTTAATCTTTTAAAGATTTATAGAACGTTTTTATTGCAAAATGTTATTACCAAACTACAATCGCTATGCAACATTGTGAAATGTAAAAACGTTTTTGTGGTGTGCATTTATTTTGCACTACAATAAAACCACGACTATTGTCTGAAAGAAGTAACATAAACAAATTTTACATAACAGAATTACCGGTATGTCCGTTTTACTGTTTTCCAAAGCGTGCTCAGCGCCTGATTGCATTGTGACTACATTTCCCGTGGTGCACTGGGCTTAGGTTACTGCGTCTTGGTGCTAAACGATAGCAGCATTACTTTGCTACTTATTGAGGTGAGTGTGCTTCATGTCTGGTGTTATTAATCATGACATATTTGCACAATTTAGCTTGTTTGTTAGTTAATATTAAGCTAAAGCAACAGCATATCAATCGATTGTTATAACTCGATCTTTACATGTATGATTATCGATCTTTATATTTATGATGTTGCATAACCAACATCTTTCTCGTGCAATGATGAGTTTATTAACGTAAATACAACTAAGAAGCAATTTTTGTGTTGGTTATGTTAGCAACTTGGTGGCTCATCGATTTTTTTTCTTTCAAGAAAAAGACTGCAAAAGAGTTGCTTAGTTTCTTGCTAGATATCCACTAAAATTGTTTAGCCTCTTAGATTAAAATCTGTGATATAATTTGTTTCTACAGGAATTAATATGTCAGAAGAGGTTATGTCTGATATTTTTGAGAATAATTCATAATTAGAAGAATAGCCCACATTCTGACATTCCTGTTTACAGGGCATTAACTGTGCATTGGGAGTTAGACAGAGAAGAGCTTTGTCATGCAATGTGCCCCAAATGTTGTAACCACAGAGCTTTGTCTATCCTAATCCAAGTGTTGGGAATGTTTTGCAACAATACACCTTTGCTCCATTTTCTTGCATGCATGCATTAAAAGCACGTTGCCTAGTGGTTGTATGAAAGGTTGCAGGTTCAATCTCTGCGAGGGGTGATCCATGAGCTAACTACTGGCATTTCTCCCTTGAGAAAGACACTTCAGCTTACTTCATTTGCTCCATTCCAGGGCCCTAAACCATGTACAAAGAGCTGGCAGTGGCGTTGGGGCTCGGAGCAGTGGTAGCCTTGGTATTCCTGAAGAAGAGGAGGAGTGTCCTGAAAGCACAGGATGGGTGGTGGGGTGCCGGAGCATGTCCCCAAGGATCCGAGGATGACAGTATCCGCCCTTTTAAAGTTGAGACAACTTCGGAAGAGATTGAGGTAAATCCTGATGTCATCATTAGACTAAAATTTCATATAGTCGTTTCACTGGAAATATGTTTTGGTGTGTATTTTGTCTGTGGCAAAAGCTTCTTTATATTCCTTAGGATCTGCACCGCAGGCTAGATCAGACCCGCTCCTTTCCTTCTCTTGAAGACAGTCAGTTTAACTATGGCTTCAACTCCAAATATCTTGAGAAGGTTGTGTCTTATTGGAGGAATGATTTTAACTGGAGGAAACAAGTGGATAAACTGAACAAATATCCTCATTTCAAAACCAAAATCGAAGGTGAGGCCTGACTAGTAAACGGCTATAGTAAAGGTGTGGTCACAATAGCTGAATTTTTAGCAAAGGTTTGCAAAATTTCATGCAGATTTCATTACAGAGCAACGGTAAATGCACTTTAAAGGAATAGTTCACCTTAAAATGAAAATTAGCTGAAAATTGACTCCATCTAATATGTTGATGAGTTTGTTTCTTAATTTGAAATGTTTTGGAGCTATTCAGCATTACATCACTTGTTTATAAATGGATGCTCTGCTGTGAATGGGTGCCGTCAGAATGAAAGTTCAAACAGCTGATAAAAACATCACAATAATCCACATGACTCCAGTCCATCAATTAACATCTTGTGTAGTGCTTTGTGGTTATGAGAAACAAATCTATAATTGTTTAATTTATTTTTTAATTTATTTATTTTTTTACTTTAAATCATCCATAATCCCAGTCCCAGTCCAAAATAAATAATAATGCTTCCTTCAGTGAAAAAGTCCATCCCCTGTTGTTCCCTCGCATCAAAATTCACAGACATATTTGTTTAGAGCAGTTTTGGACTGTTTTTGTTCTTGTAAACAGTGCTTGCTCTGTGCATATTTCTCTTCTGATTCAGACGAGACAGCAGTTTTATGGATAGTTGACTCATATTTTAGACAGAAGCAATGGTTTGACTTTGAAGTTAAAAACATCTTGATGAATTTGTTTCTTAGAAACACAATTTTTCACTTCAAGACATTAATTGATCAACTGGAATCATTTGAATATTTTTATTTTTGGGTGAATTATTTTTACTTTAAAAACTACATTTTTCACAAGAAGATGCTTATATTTTTCACATTTTATAATACTCCACAACTGATTTCATTTTTGTTCTGTGTTGTGTTGTCCTCTACAACAAAAGGTATTGATATTCACTATGTTCATGTGAAACCAAATAACCTGGCTGAGGGAAACCGTGCTGTGCCTCTGATGATGGTACATGGATGGCCAGGCTCCTTCTATGAGTTTTATGGTATCATCCCCCTGCTTACGGAGCCATCCAGTCCTGATGACATAACCTTCGAAGTCATTTGTCCCTCAATACCTGGTTATGGTTTCTCAGAGGCTCCACGTAAGAAAGGTAAAGGGCAAACAACCCAACAAATATTTTATTGTTTCAAACACATGTAGATTAGTCTATTAAATATTTTCTCTTTTGCATTTTTTTTAACATTTTGATTTTTTTGCACAGGTTTTGACAGTGTATGTGCAGCACACATATTCAATAAACTGATGAAGAGGCTTGGTTTTAACCAGTACTATGTTCAGGGAGGAGACTGGGGCTCACTTATTACCACTAATATGGCCCAGCTGGAGCCCAAGTATGTATAAAAGCAGTGGTTCTTTTTTGACTCTAAGGCCCCACTTTATCCAAAATTGGTACATTTACATCCCCCCCAGGAAGTTCATATTTACAAATTGGCAAGTAATTACAACATTAAATGCATTCAATTTAGTGCAAAATAGCTTTGTGGCTTTTCTACAAAAAAATTAAGAAATTCAAAAAATGTTTAACTCTACTTCTACAAAATGATAAATAAGGAATGCAACACATTTGCAGGTGTGTTTTTGAATTATATATTTTTATTCAATTTATGAAGGTGCTATAAATGCACAGAACTGAAATATCTTGTGAGCTTTACATAATTTTATTGTAAATGGAAAAGAAAATAAATTAATTTCAACAAACTGATCATCAATACAGAAGCTGCATCTATTGAATGCATATTTACTTTTGGTACTTAAAAAATAAATGAACTTAAAACTGTAATTGTTATACATCCTAATTATTTAGTTTTTAAGCATATTAAAATGGTGTTAAAATAGCTATACTTAAGTTATTGGGCCTCCCTTGGTTTAGAACCACTCTATTCAAGTATTTCATCACATTGAAATCCTCAGATAAAAGTAAATTAAGTCAGATATATTAAAGGAAGATAATGTGTATAGAAATAAACAGATTTCAAGTACTTGAAAGTTTTAAAGAATTTTTTGTTGTTGTTGATCTTTGTTCTCCTCAGTGTTGTGAAAGGCCTCCACATTAACTTTGCTCCTCCAGGAAATGCAGGCCTTGTCATGATATTATCTATACTTTTTGGTCGCCGATTCCCCAAACTCTTTGGCTTCACCGAGCATGATGTGAAACGCCTTTTCCCCACTATGGAAAAGCTTGTAGTGGATGCCATAAAGGAGTCTGGATACATGCACATACAGTCCACTAAACCTGACACCGCAGGTGAGAGACATATTAGTGAAATAAGTACTGCAGTAGACTCCACATAAGAATCTGTTGTGATACTGGTCCATTGGATTATATAATTGGTGTTATTGAACAACATACTTTGATTTGAAGCTTGACTGTATTGCACAGGCCGTGGATTGAATGACTCTCCCGTTGGTTTGGCTGCCTACATTTTGGAGAAATTTTCAACCTGGACTGATCCTGAGTTTAAGAACCTTGAGGATGGTGGGCTGGAGAGGTAGTCATATTTGAGTTCAGCTTTATTATAGGTTTATGAAATGAGTGTTCAGTTAAATAATCTGTCAATTCCCCAACAGGAAGTATTCTCTTGATGATCTCCTGACAAATGTGATGATCTACTGGACCTCTAGGTGCATTATATCCTCCATGCGTTTCTACAAGGAGAACTTCGGCAAAGGTCTGAACCAGCCCCATGCAAAGTAAGAGAACTATAGGCTTTTATTACATGTATGTTCTGTTTAGTACTTATCAATATTGTGTTCCCAAAAGTATGTGAAGAAATTTGGGCTATATGTAAATTTTACATTTTATGCATTTAGCAGATGCTTTTATCCAAAGCGACTTGCATTGCATTCAAGTTAGAGTTTTTATCAGCTCTTGCTTTCCCTGGGAATCGAACCCATGACCTTGGAGTTGCTAGCGCCATGCTCTACTATTTGAGTTACAGGAAAGCTCAAATAGATATGTAAATGAATATGTACACTGTTGCCTGGCATCGGCAAAACGTTGATATTTTTGAAAGAAGTTTATTGCTTAAGTTTAAGTTTATTACTCACCAAGGATGCATTTATTTACAAAAAGTATTATTGTAAAATATTACAATTTAAAATGACTGCTTTCTATTTCAATATATTTAAAAATGTAATTTATGCCTGTGATGCAAAGATAAATTGTCAGCATCATTACTCAAGTCTTCAGTGTTTATTTGAAATAGACATTTTGAAAGTCTTTATCACTTTTGATCAATTTAATGCATTAACTTCTGAAGTAAAAAAAATAAATAAATAATCTTTCTTACCCTAAATTACAATGCATTACATTAATCTGCAATGTCTCTTTTGACCCAATAGGCTTCCAGTTTACGTTCCGACAGGTGTGGCCTCTTTCCCTTATGAGGTGATGCATTCCCCTAAATTGTGGGTGACACAGAAATACCATAAACTCAAGACTTACACTCCCATGGCTCGCGGGGGCCATTTTGCTGCTATGGAGGAGCCACAGTTACTGGCAGAGGATGTTCAGAACTTTGTCAAGATTGTGGAAAAGAGAAAGAACAAATAAACAATTCTATGCCCTTTTATTCATATTCATGGGACTAATGGAACTCACTGTTTAGATGCATAGATAAATGCATCTAAACAGAGATGACCATGAAGTAAAAAACAACCCCTGGACCACACAACAAATGGCTAATCCTAATCATTACTTTATCAAAAATTATTATAAACAAATGCATCACATTCATTTTAGGTAATAGCACCGTTTAATCCTAGAAATGTATTAACACAATTTTATTTGTATAATGTGCCTTAATTTTATTGCAGTTTAAATAATTATATTATAATGACAGGAGCTTACTTTGTGGAGATGCTGAAGTGTTTTTGACAGTTTTCCGAATTGTCAAGGAAACAATTTAATGCTGATGTTAAACTGTGTGAAATGATAGTCAATCCTTGATTGAAGCACTTTTTAATTGCAGTTATTGAATGATAGCAATCAAAAAGACCGAAATCACAAAAGACAGTTGGGAAGACATTTTTATTGTTATCAAGACAAATTTTATATCACTTTCTCATTACAAACAATTCATCAAGAGGCAAAATGAGTGTTCATGATTCAAAGTAATGCCCACTAGAGTGGCTAAGTATATCTGTTCTTCTATTCTGCATTCATCTATATAAATAAAGGTATCATCGCTTATAGACGCTCTGCTGGCCAATGCAACTAACTCTTTTTCCACATAATGGAAAGTTCTTGGCGAGAACTTTCACGACCAATCAAATAAAGAGACGCTAAGTGAAGGCACGACCAAAGCAATGAAGCTGGTCAGACTCCATTGCTTATGGTTTTCTGGAATGCATATTTGGGAAAATAAAATAGGAACACTTCTATAAAAAAATAAATATTCTCATAATATTTATACAAACATAAATATTATGCATCTAAATATTTATTTTGCACTAACGAGAGTTGCGCTTTCCATAGAAAATGAGTATTTAAAAATGTCATAAAAAAAACAATTCTCACAGTACAGTTCAGTGTTTTTTTTTTTTTTGTTTTTTGTTTTTCCACATAGGCCCCCAAGGTCGATTCTCTTAGGGTTACACAGTTTTAGATTGTAGGAAAGCATAGTTTATAATAGGTCAATCCCTGCCTGTGCCTTAACAATTTGTCCTGTTGTAGGCAGTTTTAAAATGTGCTTGTGGCGATTTATTCCTCCTTTGATTGCTCACAGGGGAAATGCATTCTGAATTAAGATTCTTAGGACAAAGAGAAATGATCGGTGGAACTATTCTGATGCAATATTCAGTCTGTAAATGCAAGTGTTCTATACTATTAAAAGTATGGGTGTTTTAAAGCATTGTGCACACATAATTCAAGTAATTTCAGGTATGACAGATGGCAACTCTACATGATCCAGTCTTACACATACATTATGACACTAATAATGCAAAACAAAATGTCTTCTACACAATGAATAAAATGACAAAATTTAGGCGAAATAAAGCAATGTTTACATTTTACAATAAAGAGATGATCTATATTGGGCCCTTTGATTGGAATGCTCAAGTTACTAAAATCCAAACTAATTTCTCATTTTCATACCAGAGTGTCATCATTATTCTGATACATTGAATTGGATGGATTTAAAAAAATAGTGTCATTGCGTGTTAAAGAATGACTGAACATTAAATAAATACAGTGTCTTGCGAAAGTATTCATACCCCTTAATTTTTTTTCACGTTTTGTTATGTTGCTGCCTTATGTTAAACTGCTTTTAAATTACTATTTTTCCACATCAATCTATACTCCATACACCATAATGGTAAAGCAAAAAACAGGTTTTTAACATCTTCGCAAATTTATTAAAAATAAATGTAATAAATGATTCCATTGCGTAAGTATTCATACCCTTATCTGGGACAGTTGGAATTTAGCTCTGGAGCATTCATATTGCTTGTAGATGTTACTACACTTTGAGTGGAGTTAACCTGTGGCAAATTCAATTGAATGGGTATGATTTGGAAAGGCACACGTCTTAATAAAACAACTGATAATGCATATCAGAGCAAAAACCAAGCCCTGAGGTCCAAAGAACTGCCTGTAGAGCTCAGAAACAGGGTTGCGTCAAGCCACACATCTGGGGAAGAGTTGAGAAAAAAATTCTGCTTCACTGAAGGTTCACAGAAGCATGTAGTCTCTGTTACCCTTAATGGAAGACGTTTGAAACCACAAGGACTCTTACTAGAGCTGGCCTCCTGGCCAAACTGACCAATTGATATAGAAGGGCTTTGGTTGGTGTGGTGACCAAGAACCTGATGGTCGCTCTAGTTGAGCTCCATGATCATATGTGGAGACAGGAGAAACCTACAGAAGGACAAACATCACTGCAACACTCCACCGATCTGGGCTTTATGCCGGTGTGGCAAGACTCAATCCTCTCTTCAGTGTAGACACATGAAAACACACTTGGAATTTGCAAAAAAGCACCTAAAGGACCCTCAGACTGTGAGAAACAAGATTCTCTGGTTTGATGAACCTCAATTCCAAGCATCATGTTTGAAGCAAACCAGCTCTGCTCATCACCTGCAGAGTACCATCCCAAAAGTAAAGTGTGCTGGTAGCAGCCTCATGCTGTGGGGCTGTTTTTCAGCGGCAGGGACTGAGGGACTCGTCAGAGTAGAAGAAAAGCTCAATGCACCAAAATATTGAGATAGCCTTAATGAAAATCCAGTCCAGAGCATTCAGAATCTCAGACTGGGCAGAAGATTCACCTTCCAACAGGACAATGGACCAAAACGCACGCACAGCAAGAGTGGTTTATAGACAACTGTGAATGTCCTTGAGTGGCCCAGCCACAGCCTGGGCTTGAACCCAATCAAATATTTCCGGAGAAACCTGAAAATGTCCATCTGCCCCCAACCAACCTGACAGAGCTTGAGAGGTGAAGAGGTGAGGAGAAGAATGGCAGATAATTGCCAAATGCTGATGAGCAAAGCTTGTCACAAAAAAACAAAAAATTCTTGAGACTGTAAAGATGCTTCAGCTATATATTTAGTTAAGGGTATGGATACTTATGCAATGTACTTATTTCAGTTTTTTATTTTTTAATAAATTTACGAAGTTGTGACAATTCTGTTTTTGCTTTGTCAATATAATGTATGGAGTGTAGATTGATGTGGGAAAAAAAGTAATTTAAAAGGAGTTTAACATAAGGCAGCAACAAAAAAAACAAAAAAAAATGAAGGGGTATGAATACTTCCGCAAAGCACTGTATCTATTCCATAGCAGATGCTTGATAGCAACTACTATACCCAAACTGACAAATATTTAATTTAGCATCTAATACTGTTAGGCTAAAAATTAATGTCATAATTCATTGGTGTGAATATATTTCTGGAGCTCATAAGAAATGTAAAGTAGTCATCACTCAACTAAAGGTAAAAGCCTTGGGGCTGTTTATACAGGATGTGTACTTGCGTTCAAAAACAGCAAACAACTTCAATGGAATTGAAGGCGCATCGAGATCCATTTAAAAAAATTTAACATGAAGTAGCGTCCTAAAAATATGGTGTTCATTGGGTAAGATGCTAAAAAAAAAAGTTGCATGAAAAGCAGTGCAGATGGACAAAAAGTAGCTTTAAAATAGCAAGACAGAGCATTACGGAATCGATCTGAATGAGAAGTGAACAAGTGAGAAGTGGCACAGCGATAAAAGTAAGTATTTCTTGCGTTTAAAAAGCGAGTGCTCCAAAATGGGAAAAACGCAGGGTCTCAAGTCGCTTTATTTTAATGCTTTTATTTTAACGTTTTTATTATAATGCTTTTATTTTATCCCTTTAATTTTAACTTATTGTAAAACTGTAAAAATACATCGCTCATGAGTGCGATGCTGGAAAAGCAGTGAGTTACGGATGCAACAGTGTGTTTACTTTGGAAAATAATTTTTTAAAAAACACCACAGTGGAATGCAAAACGGCATTCTGTGTGAACCGACATGTGATGAATATGATTCCACATATGATGATTCTTTGGAGATGAATGTTAAATTTAAACCTGCCACCAGATCAAGATGATACACCCACAATAAAGAACCAAAAAAAATAAAAATAAGAAACACCAGTAGATGTGAGATTTCCACAAACTGTTGACCCAGAGCGCATAACCTGAATATATAACCGACTTCCTGTGCTTGTGAGATTGTGACAGGTTCAGAGAAAGCTTTCATTCCAGTCATAGGCACAATACAAGGACCTAGGAATCCTACAACAACTACAAACGGTATGGCTTAGACTGAGGTCTGAATTTAGACTAGACCGCAAAGCACAGAAAATGCCACTATAACATCAAAAACCGAATCAAATTACAAGAAAACGAGTGCAACCAAATCGATCCATATGCTAATACTGAGAATTATGGTCAGTAACTCGCACTGTGGTTTCAATTCTATGCAGTTAGTCTTGATACTATAACAAGTATCTTCTATATCTAAGATCAAACATTTGAATAGACTATTATAACATTTAAAGAACTTGTCTACATTATGAAGAACATTTCTAACTTGACCCTTTTCTAAAAAATCATCCATACCAAAATAATATTGAATCTAGGTTAATTTGAAACTTCTTTTTTTTGAGATGCTAAAGTATAGTTAGCCAGGCCCTCACAACACAAAGCATCATGGGAATTTAATAGTGTGGTGTCCAGATACTTAAAAATGGTCCTATCAGTATCAGGCCCATGCTCCATCTGGGTTAGATGACGAAACAGCAAACTAAAGCAACAATCCAGTCACAAAACTACATCATACATTCATTTGAGGAGGCACTTGTCACAAACAATGGGCTCCAATGAGGGAACTAGATTCAACATGCATTAGATTAATTGTATCTATCACAATACGAGACCTGAAGATGGTCTTTTCATGAATGTTAAGCTAAAGGTTTACTACATTTAAATTTGCAATATTAGCAATTCTTCATTCACTGTAAACCTGTAACTCAGTTTAGGGAACAAACACATTGACAACAGCACGTTCAAGGCAAACAGAATGGAAAGGCTAATGTAGTGAACTTTGGACGAAACAAAATCTTTGGGAGAGAAAAACCCCAAAACTCAAACAGCACTGACATTAAATGACTACAGATTTGTGCAAACTGTGGTCTTTCTGGTGTTAAACCATTTATCTTAAACCTGACGTTCAGCATGATTTCTTTGATTTGTGCGTGTACGTATATCACAAACCAGCAATATTCAACTAGTATTCAATATTCAACAAGTATTCTTGAGATTCAATTAAGGACATGTAAACTGAAAGATTTAGGTGATCACTTGTGTCGCTTCAGCTCAACACATCTCAATTTGTTCAAGATCTAAACATAATACAATTTTTATGATGGACCACTGACATCATAAAGTACCACATAAATAACACAACCCCTCGCCTCGATCACTGGCAGTTGAGGGCACAGCGTACCAATATTGCAAAGGGCCCACAATACAACCCACAACTTATGGACTTAAGCTTCTTACCAAATTCAAGAGGAGAAAACGGTGAGATTTTGGCATCGTAACTGACGTTTTCTTCCCAGAGCCTGTGGGAAACTAAGACCCTTTAGGGCTGTGGCTGTGCGGGAGATTTCACAAGGCTGTTTCCTGCACCGTATGGGCCAGGTTACAAGTAGGCTGGGCGGTTGTCTTTTCTCCTTCCTCTTCCCTGAGCTTGTCTTCCTCTTTAATACAAGCAACGCCATTGCTCTCTTTCTGGGCCATCTGGTAAGGCTGATGGTCCAGGCTTTTGGACTATAGCATAGGCACATACATACATAACCATTCATAATGGAAGAAGGAATGCTGTATTTGAAACTGGATTTTGATTCGTAGCATTTAAGTGACTTACATTGTCTTCCAGTGGAGTAACACAGCAGAGTTTCTCCCTGTAGCGTTGGGGCAGAAAGAACAGCAAATTGCCAAGCACAGGGTAAATCGTACCTGGGTTTAAATCCTTCTCTTTCCAGGGCCCTGAGTGAACACAAAGCACAAAAACTTTGTTGTTGCAGCCTAATGATCAATGCTGTTATTGGTAGCTAAAACTAAAACTATTAAAAATAGACTTTGGTAACTGAAATAAAACTTCAAATATACTTAGTTAAAAAGTAGAGATGTTGCCATGACGTTCTAAAATTGAAGCTAAAAACAAATAAAAATTGAAGCTGCATAGTAATATTTTAAAAATGACAAAAGCACTTAAAATTACTAAAACATAAACTAAAATGAAAACTGAAAATATAAAAGAAAAAGTTAAAAATATTATTAAAAACTAATAAATAATAGTATATAAATAATACAAAACTCTCATTGTCATTGTATAACCCAGACCTGGGTTTTTTTAACTTTTTGTGTTGAGGACCCCTGTATATGATGCTCTGTATATGACTAAAATATCAGTGCAACTAATATTTGGGTCAGTTGTCATTTATGTGGGTGCAAAAATTGTAAGCTTGATTGATATTCTTAAAACGTGTTTTCAAAATTAAATTATTAGCTTTTCTATGTAATTGTAACAAAGCAAAAAAATATATTTAAACATTATCTGAATATATTTACTTTGTATTAGTGTAAGAGTGCATCTACTCAAAAACTACTCAAATTGTAATATAAAAGTATCAAATTAAGCTCAATTTAAATGTATTTGTAAAGCACTTTTTCCACACAACTCTATGCATATTCGTTTTGCTTTTTTATTATTTCAAAATACATTTTGCTTTTCCTTTTCTCAGAAATTTTATGGAAACCCACTAGCACCACCTTGCGGACTTCAATTTGAAAACACTTCCATAAATTCTGTGTAATCTTACTAGATCAATGAATTCTAACCTTTTCTTTAACATTTCACAGCTTACACAACATGCAGCATATTAACAAAGGTAGCTTTATCAGCAGCAAAACAAAACTTTAAACTGCTTTAAAGGCTCATTGACAGAACCTAGGATACGGTAAGACGATTAGAGAGTTTGATGTGTTTTGGAAACACACTTTACCCGTGAGAAAGCTGACCAGTAGTCCCACCACCACAACTGTGGCAGAATTATGAGCACTGTACCACATGTATGATAGAGAGTACAAAGCCTGAACTCCAGAAGGCCTGAGAAGACAAGAAGATACAACAAATGAGCCAATTCAGTCTGTAATATAGCGATGATTAGTCTAAGCAGTTTTTGGAACTGGCTACAGAAGCTAAAATTGATTTCTGATTGGTCTAATGTAATCAAGCATTTTAGAACAGAAATTTCTTGAGCACCATTACTTTATTAAAATTATGAACCTTGGTTTAGGTGTGATGAGTGTCGTCATCACAGCTGTTGTCATGTTTCCCACATCAGGTATGACAGTGGCATTTATCATAGGTGGTGCAGATGCAGACATTCGTGAAACAAAGCTGCCGATACCAATCCAGAAAGCCATGATCAGCCCTGATGCCAGCCCAACCAGAGCACCCTGAAAACACACTCAGTCCATGAAATGAAATCATACCTTCAATCATCTACCGAATACCACTGGCTGGATTAGTGACGAGATAAAATTGTTCAAATGTTAGGAGTCGGTAAGATTTAAATAATAATAATAATAATATTTTTAATAAGCAAGAATTAATTAAACTAGGGGTGCACAATAAATATCGGGTGATAATTAATGTGCATCTTGTCAACAACAGCTCTGTGTAGTAAATGCTGCTCAATGTGAAATCACGCACGTATTAGAATTTACCGCTGATTAGAGAACCGGCTTTACTGACAAGATGCGCATTAATTATCGCCCAATATTTATCGTGCACCCCTAAATTAAACTGATCAAAAGTGAAGACTTCTACATTGTTATAAAAACATATACATTTCAAATAAATGCTGTTTTTTTAAACATTTTTTTATTCACTATTCAAAAGTATCAGTCTCCAAACAACTGTTTTCAACAGAGATAATAAGAAATGTTTGAGCAACAAAATCACATAGAATGATTTCTGAAGGATCATGTGACACTGAGACTGGAGTAATGATGCTGAAAATTCAGCTTTGCATCACAGAAATAAATAACATTTTTAAATCTATTCAAATAGAAAAGTTGTAATAATATTTCAGAATATTACTATTTTTACTGTATCTTTGATCAAATAAATGCAGCTTTGGTGAGCATGAGAGACTCATGAAACTAAAAAATCTTGCTGACCCCAATCTTTTGAACAGTTGTGTGTATATATGGATGCTTTGCTTGTTTGACTTACAGTGGAATTGGCCCAAGGGAAAAACATCCCAAGACAGAAAAGGCCAAGAAGAGGTCCACCAACCATCCCAAATATACTGAGTGCTGCCTAAGGATGTTAAAGAGATGGGGAATAAACATAGATATAGATTATTGTTAACTTTATGAATACATTAAACTAAATTACACTTCAAATTTATCTGCATATTATTACATCCACATAATATAATCATGGCCCTCACCTGCAGCACAGAGCCCATTAAAGAGGCGATGTATGCCATAGCCAGACACACAAGACCATAGGCAAGAGCTGTGGGAGAATTTAATGACAAAAAAATTACCCCACCATCCCAGGATTGGCTTTCAGCTTTGTATGGACAATATCTTGTACTAGACTCATTCTATGAGGAAGAGATGGACCACTCATAGAAAAATAATGAGTGAAATAATAAGCTCTGCCTTTCAGACAGTTATTGTAAAATAGCTTACCCAACATTTTTGATAACAGGGTAGCACGGGCCTCTGTCATGGGTCGTACATGAGGTTTGATCAGATCCTCCATGGTAACCGTTGCCAGGGAGTTGAAGGCAGATGAGATTGTGCTGCAAGATAAATTGGACACCATTTAAAGAAAGAAAATCAATATCAACATCTAAATAACCATTGAAAATTATAATAGGAGGAACTGTCCTCACAAAATCTGGTTGATACCTGAGAGCTCCACTGAACAGACAGGCGACAAACAGTCCTGGTAAACCAGGAAGATCTCTCAACACATCCATTACAAAGTACAGCACCATCTGCAGATGGAGAGAGAGGTGGAGAGTGACTTCCCCATAATAACTGTCACATGAACATATATTCAACAATGGTGTGATGATCTTGACATCAAAGGACAACAAGAAGTGTTAGCATAACAAGAATACAGAAGTTAATGATAAAGGTTATAACACTTTTATCAAGAGGAAAAACTGAAATGATAATGATTTTCAAAAACAATAGGCTGTTGCATAAAAATAAACAACTACTGTTTTACTTTCTAATCATATGTGGGTTTGGGGTTGGTAATATTTTTAATGTTTGCAGTTCAAAAGTACTGTAAAAACACTAATATTGTGAAATATTATTCCAATTTTAATATATTTTAAATGTTGTTTATTCCAGAGCTGAATTTTCAGCAGTCATTACTCCAGTGTCACATGATCCTCAGAAATCATTCTAATAGGCTAATTTGTTGCTCAAGAAACATTTCTTATTATCAATGTTAAACACAACTGTACTGCTTAAAAAATTTTGTGGAAACCATAATACATTTTGTTTGTATATTATCTGTCATTTTTGTTCAATTTAATACATCCCTGCTGAAAAATATTCATTTCCATAAAAAAAATCATACTGTCCCCAAACATTTGAACTGTAGTATATACATTTTGTGTCTGACCTGGTCATTGCTGTTGACATATCCCTGATCCAGCGGGCTCTCCTCCCCATATCGAGCATACATAACCAGACCCATTAAACAGCCCAACGTGAGCACGATCTGCTGGCATGGGAACACCACATAACAGGACCTGAAGAACAAGACACCCCAAAAACACTTCAAAATGTACTGGCAAAAAACAAAATTAATCACCAAAATATAAATAATAATACAAAACATCAATGGGCTGCTCTGAAACCATAGAATTTTTTTGCAGTAATTTAACACAACACAGCAGAAACAGCACAAATGGTGCATAAAACAACGTCAGTTTCAGATTCTATTGACTTAGAGTGTGGAAGAGCTGGGTGTTTTCTTACATGATGGCCTCTTTCTCTGTGCGGGAGCTGAGGTATCTCTGGACCTGAGCCTGATTCACTCCATACAGCGCCAGCATGAGAAAAATGCCCCCCACTCCCAGAGTCCAGAACGTGTGCCTCTCTAAAGGGTCAGGGTTCAGGCTGCCATGGGGACCACAAAACAAAGAATGTGAGCTTCAGTTACAGTTCTGGTATGTGGAACAGTGTTTGTTATATAATCTTAAAGGAACAGTTTAGATACTCATATATGAATCAAAATGATATAAAAATCGCACCACTCACTCAAGGCCTGAGATACGGCTGCCGTTTTGTGCTTTCTTCCAAACTTCAGCGATGCCACCTGCCTGATGGGTACCAACTATAATCACTGCCAGCTGCCCTGCAAACATAACTATTGTCTGAAACACATCTGTCCAGATCACCGCTTTCAGACCACCCTGGAGAAAAAGAGAAAAGAGGAGCAGGCGTATTAAAAGAATAACATTTACGTGTAATATAAATATTCTGTAACATCATAAATGTCTTTTCTGTCACTAAACTGATCAACTGAATGCGTCCCTCCTGATTACAGGTATTCATTATCTTTACTGACTCTAAACTTGTTTAAACTGATGCATATCTCCAACTTACCAAAGCTGTATAAAGCGTGCACACCAGTCCCATTGCCATCACTGCCCCCCAAAGGTCAAAACCTGTTACTGTGATCACAAACAAATTCAAACAAACATTTACAAGAGGAAAAACATGAAATAAACTACTTATCTGATTTACATCAACATGTGTCTTGTAATGCATCAATAGTCTCAATTACCTGCATTAAGTGCAAGTGCTGGAGCATACAGAACAACTCCCATATAGATCACCTGCGTAAAAACACATAAATTGATAGATGTAACAGTTGTAATGCTTTTCTGCAAGCACACAAGATTGTTTTAGGACATAACTTGTTTCTCTGAATTTCCCCCGTCTAGTAACTGATAGTTCTGGGAATCATTACACTTTAGATCCACAAAGCCGAGTAAAATATTGTCCATATCAGTAGGGGGGTCAGAATAAGTTTGTAGGTGAATGTTCAAGTTTTTATACTGACAACAGTGTGTCTCTGTGCCTAACAAAACTGTAGTAAAAGACAATATTACTTTAGATTATTAGATCATACTCCTAAAGGTTTTAATATCCTATTGCACACATCCAGGTGCTAAACACAACTCACCATCTGAAAGATGAAGGTCACAGTGCCACATATCCGAACACTTTTACTAAAACGAAGCTCCAGATACTATGAAGAAGAAAAAGAAGGCAAGAATTTAATACAAACAGAAACAGTGCAAAACACCATAGAGCATGTTTTGGTACAGCTGGAGGACTGCAATTTACAAACATTATAAAATTATGTTAGATGGATTCATTAAGGGTGCATTACATTGATTAAATGTGATAATAAATACTTTCTAAAAACATTCCCAAAACTTTTGAATGATACTGTACATCTTATTTAGTGTAATAAAAATAGTATACTTTGATTTCTGGAATGCTTGATTGGTTAAAATTCTGCTATCAAATATTTTTGTATAATGTAGGGATTTATTTTGCTATACTGACCGACTGACTGTCCATTATTCTTAAAGTTTTTAAAAAGTGGGGTCCAAATCTAAGACCACTAGTGAGAATGCTTCAACTTTGCACTTGCAGGTCAATTTACAAGGTACCCACCCTTTTTGACCAATGTTTTTTCCATGTTTTTTCCATTAACTTTCCAGTTGTTTAATGATTAATAGATAAGGATTTTATAAAATCCTTATATTTCAGACTAATTCCTTAATGAATCTTTCACTGACTGATTTGTGAAATGGTTAAATCAAATTACTGATTCATTAAAAAAACTCTTGATTCCCAAAAAGCGACACATACCCCAGACTCTCAAAAAACAAATGCAGTGTGTTTCTAATCTACTACCTGATACGCGCTGCTAAGGCGGAGCCGATAGAAAACTGGTATGAAAATGTGTGCGGGGATGAGCAGGCCCAGGAAGTAGGAGCAGCCCAGGAACCAATACTGCGTGCCATGTGTGTAAATCTCAGATGGGGCACCCAGGATGGCCACCGCTGATTGAAAGGTGGCCAGCAGCGAAAGGGACACCGGAAGGCAGCGCATGCTGCGGTCGGCCAGCAGGAACTCCTGTGTGGTCCTCTGACAACCCCCTGAGAAGGCATAGTAAAGGCCGATTCCTGCAGAGGCCACTAGCAGCACGACGAAAATCACATAATCTACCGTGCTGAAGTGCATCTGGACTACGTCCCCCATGATGCCGTGAGGTGTGGAGAGGAGCACACGGAGTGATGTGGCCCCTGGATGATCAGTGGAGGGTCAGTGGAGAGTTGAACATTGGGTCATCATGAAGGATTGCAGGTGACTTGCTATAAGAAATAAAAAGACTGTTTAGGCAAAAATGCAGAATATCCACATTACACTGACCGTCTAGATTTAAAGATTTTTCCAAATTAGCAGTAAGGAAACATTTACACTAATGCATTGCGCAGTATGTGCAAAACAACTATGTATTTTACATCACAATTTGGCCTTTTTATACACAAAAATAAAGTAACAAAAGTCGCAATCAAATCAAAATAGCAATCAAGTTAATCTTCCGTATTGTGAAGTACATACAAATGTAACATTATCAAAAAAAAAAAAATTTGAATCATTCACTTTAAGATCTATAACATGTAGGCTATTAGGTATCGGTTACATTTTCATTTCATGCCACCATTTTTTTTTTATTAGTAAACAATAAAACAACAAAAACATTCTTCAAAATATCTTGTGTGTTGCACAGAAGAATTAAAATCATGTCCATATGGAACGATAATCTTGTCAATGAAATTAGTGACAACATGTTTTTAATATTGTCACAACAATGAAGAAAGGAACCTTCATGGCAAGAATTAAGCTATTTAATAATTAATTAAGAGATTATTTAGCTATATCATAATACAAATACATGTAAACTTAAATTATGTGTTAGTCAGTATGTGTAACAGTTGGTTTGTAATATCAGTAGAATTTCTATAACTGCTGCTGTAAAGATGTCACTAGAGTTAAAGCTGAAAGCACTGCTGGCTCACCTCATTTGATTAAAGCTCTACATTATGTTTTCTGAGCTGCTAGCAGGTGCCCTTAGGACACAGAAAGGTTTTAGCAGTGTGATTCAGCATGAAAATATTAACAAAGGTTTAATTAAAAAAATAACACAGAAAACACATCATCTATGTTAAAGAATAATTTGATTGTTTTGGTTTCTGTATTTCATGCCACTCAAAACTGTTTTGTGAAGTTCCAGACACTGACCAAAACATAATAAATGTCTTAATGAGCCAAACAAAATGATTGCCCTCAGTACCTTCCTCAAAAAATAACTAAATACATACATAAAAAGAAATAAAAAAAAATCACCAGTTTATCAATAACACAACTCACTGAAAACCGAGCACTGGTCTTGTGAGACATAATGACATAACACAGTTTATTCAATGAGTCATCATGTGACTTAGAAATCTCTTTTTAATTTAATATTGTGCCTCTCTGGCTTCCTGTCATAACAAACCAGCTTACAAGCAACTATTCTAACATATTCTGACATTCTGTAGAGTTCAAGCTTATTCACACAAACATGTATTGAATGCAAAAAGCACCGTGGGTCAGTGTATTTAGGCCAGAGGAGTCAGACTCAATGAAAAAATGTAATAGGTGACACTGAGAGGAAGATGCCGATGAAATAGCAAGTCACACTATTATCACATACTGTAGCTTTACTCCATCTGAAAACATCCGAGCAGGATTTTTTCAAAAGAAATTAATACTCTCATTAAGCGAGAATGCCTTACATTGAACAAGTGTCAGTAAAGACATTTAAAATATTACAAATGACACAGTAGCATGCAAGTTACATAACACCCTGCAAAATGGTCAAAGGTCAAGCATCATACTAAACTTTCTTGCAACTGTGAGTTTGCTAATTGTCACTTATTGACTACACATGCAATATCTGTAAATTAGTTGCGTACAATGGACACAATTTACTGCATACAATCCTGTCCTGTCCAGTGGAACAATACACCATATGAGAAACCACATGCTTCTAGTACTACAGCAAATATGACATTTTTCATTTTGAGGTCAAGAACACTTGAGTGTAACTCACTTGCGTAACTAGGTCCAAATGGAAATCACACTGAAAATCTGTATCTAATCTGTAATCTGTATATATATATATACAGATCGTCTTAGGGGAAGGGTTCTGATAGCGATGGCATGCAAAGCGAAAAGTAATTAACCACCAAATTAGCTAGTGAGTTAATATGTGTTACCCACCATGGCTGATTTTCACCTGCATTTGGCAGGTTATTCATTTCAAACCCTGGCTGTGCGACATCATGTGTTGAAATATACTCTACATGACTCTAACAGCAGGTGGGAAGACTTTTAAACAACTAGTTCTCTGGAAAATGAACCAAGCCATAGACTTAATATTAAACGAATGACAAAATCATTTTATAGGCTTTGATAGGCAGTTGATATCATGGGCAAAGCTGTTGTGTCGGCTAGTTTTCTAAAAGATAAGTCTCACACATGGCATGATAAGGACATGAGCGAAAAAGACTCTGGCCTTATAGAAGGTCTGTGACAACTCAGATAACAACAACACCGCACAAAAGATGTTTGGGTTGGAATGGAGGGTTTCACACCAGCTTAATCTTTCTCACTTATTATTTCAAGAAAAGAAAGGACAAACCGGTTCTTATCTGCAGAACAGTGATGAAAAATTCGAGGACGCACAGGCCAAGATTTGTCAACTCACTATGCTGTCAAAATGGACTGTTTGCTCAAATTCTTTCCTGTTACTGTGCAAAATAGCTTGGGTTTTTTAGCTCAATTCTTAAAAAAATACAAAATCTATGATGGATAAGAAATGAAATGAGACGTATCAAAGGCAAAAAAAGGGACAAACCTGTATCGTTTCTATGGTTACAAGGCTTTTGATGATCAAACAGTGGGATAAAGGCATAGCAAAGTGTCTGATTTTCTTTAGCCTCTATGATCAAGCCCTGCTCCTGCATATGATCCATTAAACACAGCTTGTGACTCATAAGCAGCATCAGAACTCACTGTATTACACGGCGTACCCTGACATGGCCGATAAATAGTAAATATCAGCTGTTCTGGACCATCCAATCAACTAACAACCCAACTGTCCCATTATTTATAGTGGTTTAGCATGAGTGCCGCTATAATTTGCCTTATTCAAAAAAGGCACAATATTTGTCTGATAAATAGGGATGTCAATTTAACATTAATTTAGTGGAATTGATTCTAAAAAACAATGTTTTCTACAAACAGACCAAATGTACATTGAAGTACCACTTTCAGTTTTCAGCCCTATTTAAATGGCAAGGCTGTCAGTAGGTACATTCTGTTATAAGAACTTAATCTTTTATTTTCTTTTGTATCCTTATTTTGCTTTTCATAACAGGGAACCCTTGATAACAATTGACAATATGATCTTACATTACGTATGTCAGACATGAATCCTCAAACCACCATCTTTAAAAAACTGAATGCACAAGTCACACATGCCGTACATAGAAAGGACATCTATGAGAACCTAATTATTAATACTAACAACAATAAAATATTAAAATATATCTAAATCTTAAATAATAATAAAAATGAAAAACTAATAATAAAGATAAAAAGGTTAATAAGATGCATCACTGATAGATACAGCTTTACAATTAAGAAAAAATATATTAAAAATGATATAAAAAACATAACATTAATAATAATGCAAAATAAGATAAATAATCAAGTAAAAATAACTATAATCTTTTATATTCTAACACAGTGATATGCCCATATGTTGGAGTCATAAGAACCATATTAATCTCTCACAATATTTGACATCGGATAACAGGAAATAAAACAAGACAATGGTATTGAATAGAACAAGTTCTGACATGAATTATAGGCTGGTACTGGAGAAATCAAGTTTGTGAAAAGCTGTAGTGCTACTTAAAATACCAAGCTCACAGCACGCCAGCGGGCCAACCAACATGATTAACAATGCCTGAAGTCATTGTTTCACCAGCACCAGGATTAGCAACTTAAGAAAACTGGACTAAATGTCAACCACTAAAAGGGACAGTTCAGCCAAAAATGAAAATTGTGTCATCATTTATTCACACTTACGTTGTTTCAAACCCTTAAGACTTTACCTAACCCTTAAACCCTGCACTTTCTGGTTACTCTGCTGGAGAACTTGAGGAGAACTGATTTCATTATACTAGCCTATCCCTTTAAACTTATCCATCCAACAAAACATTAATCATGGCTGTAGATCTTTTTACAACAGCTATTATGCAACCTGACTTTATAAAACAATGTTTGGCTGTAATACTCTGCAGAAATTCATGTTCAAAGATCAAGATTTGTCCATATGAGATCTGACAAACACTTTACAGTAACTTATTGGCACACTAACCCTATCCCTACCCATAACTTATCCCTAAAATCAGAGGGAAATGAAAGGTGAATAATAATAGTGTAAAAGCCCTAACCCTTGATGTAAGCCTAAACTTGACATTTACATCTGACTGGTTGAATAGAATGTTTGTTCTACTTGGTGAATCTGCATAATGATACATAATGACAATGTTCTGGACGCTTTTTATTCAAAGCGTATAGGATCTAATTTTTTCCTCTAAAGTTGACGTGTCATCTTAAAATTTAAGTAGGCCTATAGTTATTATAAATATTTTCATGAAAACGGTTCTGCAAACACTGGCACGTCGCGCGTGTTATATTTCAGTCAGTGACACCATGACATTTCCCTATTGGTTTTAATGGCGGGACGCAACACTGTTTTTAAATGAATTTTAATCTAATCAAAATATTAATAAGAACGGATGCGTGTAAAATTAAAGAAAAAATGGCGTTTAGTTAAACGAAGATCGTTCTCTATCACCGGTAAATGTCTCAACCCACGCACTATTCGCGAGCAACAGAGCCACGAGCTCGAGAACGAATAGATTGCGCGCGTGCTAACTTACTCAGAGAGAGCGCGGCTTCGAATATTTGATTTCATAGTTAGATAAGTTATAGATATCACCCGATGTACAGAAAATCTACAAAGACCTGCATCTAACAGCTACAACGTAGCTGGATGACTGTGTCCTTTACATGCAATAGCTGCGGAGAATACCGCGATGCCTGAAGCATATGACATGCTGAGGTAAAAGGGTGACACTGTTTCGTCACGACAGAGAAGAACGTGCGCTACCCATCAGAACATACGCTCGTAAGCGTTCGCTGCGACGCAGATAAATAGAACGCTCTCATTATAATCAGTGAAGCTGCCTGGGGTGCTGCGCGCGGCGTGCTCTGGCAGTTTAGGCAGTGCCTTTTAGCGACCTTATCATTCATTCTGCTCAGCCATCATGTATTATCTTACCTTGGTCAGAGTTCATCCGATGAATAATGAGTGATGAATGGAGAAAGGCTTAAAGCAGTCTCGGTTCAGACCGCCCCTACTCTCTCCTTGACATCACAGTAAAGGTTGCTGCTCTCCATAGTTGATACACATGTGCTTCAGACGTCACGCTGGAACGTCACCATGTTGCTACCTCACTCACGTGTCTCATAAAGTGATCATCCGCAAAAAAACTCAGAATGTGTTATACATGTTGAAATGCAAGCTGAAACTTTTCTCACTTTAAAAATGATTTCAAGCTTTATTCAGTGTAAAGGTAAAAAAGTGTTTAGAGCATACAACATTGTAAGAAATAATGTTATTATTATTATTATACTCTGGCACTGGTTTATATTGTTATATTATTATTATTTTTTTTTTTTTTTTTGTTATTGGTCGTTTTTTTTCTTTTTTTACTTTTGAATGAATATTTCTGATTTTATTGTACTTCCATAGGGCATTATAAAAGAAAAAAAAAAGAAAAACAAAACTCATTACTCAAAAGTCAAATTATATATATATATATATATATATACACACACACACACACACATACATACAGGTGCATCTCAATAAATTAGAATGTCATGGAAAAGTTCATTTATTTCAGTAATTCAACTCAAATTGTGAAACTCGTGTATTAAATAAATTCAGTGCACACAGACTGAAGTAGTTTAAGTCTTTGGTTCTTTTAATTGTGATGATTTTGGCTCACATTTAACAAAAACCCACCAATTCACTATCTCAACAAATTAGAATACTTCATAAGACCAATAAAAAAAAAATATATATATAGTGAATTGTTGGCCTTCTGGAAAGTATGTTCATTTACTGTATATGTACTCAATACTTGGTAGGGGCTCCTTTTGCTTTAATTACTGCCTCAATTCGGCGTGGCATGGAGGTGATCAGTTTGTGGCACTGCTGAGGTGGTATGGAAGCCCAGGTTTCTTTGACAGTGGCCTTCAGCTCATCTGCATTTTTTGGTCTCTTGTTTCTCATTTTCCTCTTGACAATATCCCATAGATTCTCTATGGGGTTCAGGTCTGGTGAGTTTGCTGGCCAGTCAAGCACACCAAAACCCTGGTCATTTAACCAACTTTTGGTGCTTTTGGCAGTGTGGGCAGGTGGCAAATCCTGCTGGAAAATGAAATCAGCATCTTTAAAAAGCTGGTCAGCAGAAGGAAGCATGAAGTGCTCCAAAATTTCTTGGTAAACGGGTGCAGTGACTTTGGTTTTCAAAAAACACAATGGACCAACACCAGCAGATGACATTGCACCCCAAATCATCACAGACTGTGGAAACTTAACACTGGACTTCAAGCAACTTGGGCTATGAGCTTCTCCACCCTTCCTCCAGACTCTAGGACCTTGGTTTCCAAATGAAATACAAAACTTGCTCTCATCTGAAAAGAGGACTTTGGACCACTGGGCAACAGTCCAGTTCTTCTCCTTAGCCCAGGTAAGACTCCTCTGACATTGTCTGTGGTTCAGGAGTGGCTTAAAAGGAGGAATACAACAACTGTAGCCAAATTCCTTGTGGCTCTTTATGCCTTGACCCCAGCCTCAGTCCAATCCTTGTGAAGTTCACCCAAAATCTTGAATAGATTTTGCTTGACAATCCTCATAAGGCTGCGGTTCTCTCGGTCGGTTGTGCATCTTTTTCTTCCACACTTTTTCCTTCCACTCTTAACAAGGGGTACTTTCTGTTAACATGCTTGGATACAGCACTCTGTGAACAGCCAGCTTCTTTGGCAATGAATGTTTGTGGCTTACCCTCCTTGTGAAGGGTGTCAATGATTGTCTTCTGGACAACTGTCAGATCAGCAGTCTTCCCCATGATTGTGTAGCTTAGTGAACTAAACTGAGAGACCATTTTGAAGGCTCAGGAAACCTTTGCAGGTGTTTTGAGTTGATTAGCTGATTGGCATGTCACCATATTCTAATTTGTTGAGATAGTGAATTGGTGGGTTTTTGTTAAATGTGAGCCAAAATCATCACAATTAAAAGAACCAAAGACTTAAACTACTTCAATCTGTGTGCATTGAATTTATTTAATACACGAGTTTCACAATTTCAGTTGAATTACTGAAATAAATGAACTTTTCCACGACATTCTAATTTATTGAGCTGCACCTGTATGCGTGCACTCTGCAGTTGTGCTTTGTTTGATTCTTGCAATATACTCGATAATGTCAAACCGCACATTAAAACAACAATTACGATATTATCGCAAACGATATATATCGCACACCCCTATAACAAAGGTTATATCACAAATAAAGGCAGTTAGTATTGTTTTTGGTATTGACATTTTCAAGTTACTTGTCCGATTGGGCAAGTAAATTTCTTTCACTTGCCCGACCAAAACATTCACTTGTCCCGGACAAGCATTAATGTCGAGCCCTTAATGTATATATATATATATATATATATATATATATATATACACACACACACATACAGTATCTCACAAAAGTGAGTACGCCCCTCGCATTTCAGCAACTATTTTATTATATCTTCTCAAGGGACAGTACTATAAAAATGAAACTTGGATATATTTTAGAGTAGTCAATGTGCAACATGTATAGCAGTGTAGATTTACTGTGCTCTGAAAATAACTCAACATACAGCCATTATTGTCAAAATAGCTGGCAACAAAATTGAGTACACCCTAAGTGAACATTTCAAAACTGTGTCCAAAGTGTCAATATTTTGTGTGAGCACCACTGTTATCTAGCATTGCTTTAATCCTCCTGGGCATGGAATTCACCAGAGCTGCACAGGTTGTTGCTGGGATCCTCTTCCACTCCTCCATAATGACATCACAGAGCTGCTGGATGTTAGACACATGATGCTTCTCCACCTTTCGCTTGAGGATGCCCAACATGTGCTCAACAGGATTCAGGTCTGGAGACATACTTGGCCACTCCATCACCTTCAGCTTCATCAGCAAGGCAGTTGTCATCTTGGCCGTGTGTTTGGGGTCATTATCATGTTGGAAAACCCAGTTTCTGAAGGGAGGGCATCATGTTCTGCTTCAGAATGTCACAGTACATGTTGGCATCCATGTTTCCTTCAATGAACCGCAGCTCCCCAGTACCAGCAGCACTCATGCAGCCTCAGACCATAATACTACCACTACCATGCTTGACTGTAGGCAAGACACAATTTTCTTGATACTCCTCACCAGGGTGTCGCCACACATTCTGGACACCATCTGAGCCAAACAAGTTTATCTTAGTCTCATCAGACCACAGGACATGATTCCAGTAATTCATGCTCTTGTAAAGGTTGTCTTCAGAAAACTGTTTGAAGGCTTTTTTGTGAGCCAGCTTCAGAAGAGGCTTCCTTCTGGGACGACGGTCATGCAAACCGACTTGTTGCCGTGTGTGGCGTATGGTCTGAGCACTGACAAGCTGACCTTCCACTTCTGCAACCCCTAAAGCAATGCTGGCAGCACTCATGCGTATGTTTTTTGAAGCCAGCTTCTGCACCTGACACACACCATGAGGACTCAACTTCTTTGATCGACCCTTGCGAGGCCTGTTCCGAGTGGAACCCGTCTTGGAAAACCTCTGTATGACCCTGGCCACTGTACTGTAACTCAGTTTCAGGGTGTTACTGATCTTCTTATAGCCTAGGCCAGTGCTTCCCAAACCTGTCCTGGAGGCCCCCCTGCCCTGCACCTTTTGTATGTCTAACACACCTGATTCCACTCATCAGCTCGTTAGTAGAGACTGCAAGAACTAAATTGGGTGTGTCTGATTAGGGAGACATACAAAATGTGCAGGGCAGGGGGGCCTCCAGGAGAGGTTTGGGAAGTACTGGCCTAGGCCATCTTTGTGGAGAGCAACAATTCTAATTCTCAAATCCTCAGAGTTCTTTGCCATGAGGTACCATGTTGAACATACAGTGGTCGTTATGAGAGAATTGTACTCAAAGCACCAAATTTTAACTGCTCTAAAACAAGATACACAAATTTGTATAGTCCTGTCAAGCAGACAAAAACATGAACATGATGAATAGGACATGTGGCTTTGCATGGTTAAACGAAGTATAGCTGTTATCACTTAGGGTGTACTCACTTTTGTTGCCAGCTATTTTGACAATAAAGGCTGTATGTTAAGTTATTTTCAGAGCACAGTAAATCTACACTGCTATACACGTCACACTGCAAATTACAAAATCATGCACAAGGCAAAATCATGTTTATTGAGGCAAGGTCAAACTTTACAAGTGAGCACTGGCTTCAGTGTGATTGGTAGACTGACTTCGACTAGTTACATCTGGTGATTCTTTAACTCCCTTCCATAAAGACAACAGAATTCATTACTCCTACTTTATCTATCTTATAATTAATGTAATTCCTACCTTCCTGAAAAATGTTTTGAATTAGTTATCTTTGAGCCCTTTATCCTTTGACCCTCAAAAGCTTTCAGTATGAGTATAAGCCAAGCCCCGGTCACACTAGACTTTGAAGACACTGCAACTGTCATGATATGTCAGGCTCTGCAGCGTCTTTTAAAAACTTAAATTCAACACATAATAATAATAAATCCAAAATGTAAAAACATACAATCTTCTCCACTTTTCTGTAATGCTGCAGTTTTAAAATTTATGCTCTTGCCATCATGCCATGACATATCGATATTCTGTTGGTCACATGTTTTCACGTGACACAAATTCGCAGGTCAGAATTCACCAAACTTGAACTTTGGAACACAAAGAAATGCGAAACTTTTTCATATGAGCTTGCATTTCTGCTCTTCCACATTCTCATATGCAGTGTTGGGCAGTAACTAGTTACTAGTAACTTAGTTACTGTAATAATATAACTTTTTGCAGTAACTAGTAGTGTAACTAATTACTAATAAGATTTCAGTAATATTACAGTTACCATCCATCAAACAGTTACTTTTGATGCCTCAACCCCGCTGATTTAAAATCCAACAATCAAATAATTCCTAGATTATTTTCATAATTTTCATGACTTGCACATGTATGTGATGTCCCCAGTGCAGCAGGCAAGCTTGGAATATGGAAAAGCTTACATTCAGCAGATAGAAATATTGCATTACATTGGTTTTGTCAGAAAAAAAAAAAAAAAAAAAAAAGATCTGAACAGTGCAAGTTGTGGCTTTACTTTACTTTGGCATTACATCCCACCCACATCCCTCTGATCAGCATGTGGTACATTATATAAATTAAAAATCTTTTTGGACCGTTTCTTACAAACTTATGTGATTTTATAAAATACATAATGAAATATAATCGTATATGGGTAACGGAGAAATTTAGCTTCAAGCAACATGACAATTAATGAGATTAATACAACACTTCTACTTGAATGTCACTATCAATCACTATTGAGTGTTTGTAACAACTTCTGACTGTGATCCAATGTGGATTTTGTTCAAATGATGAGGCAGAAATATGTTGTTAGTAACATTCTAGAAGAATTTTATGTGGAAGATACAGAGACACAACTTCTGTGGGGCTTGAAGAAAAAGTAATGTAACTAGTAGTGTAACTAATTACTGTTCCCAGAAAGTGATAAGTAACAATATTACTTTTGAAAGGAGTAACTAGAAATGAGCAATATATTACATTCTTTGAGTAACTAGCCCAACATTGCTCATATGCACGAATGGAAGTCAATCGAACAAAGAGTGTAGTGTGACTGCTTAAAGGGAATGGAACATAGGGATAATTACTTCTGAAAATAACCTATTCTCAAAAAAAGCTTATGGAAAAAAAAAATAAAGTGTGAAATTTTGCATTATGTAATAAAAATTACAAACTTTACAAGCAAAGAAATAAAGATTGTTTTACATAGAAACACTGCCATGCATGTTTCCCCAAATGTTATGTCATCTATGCCGAGGTCAACATTTGAGCGCAGAATTATGAGGAAATGTCCATTTAAACTCAGCATTCCGTTATAATGGCATTGAGGCCCAGTTCTCTCTTTTTGATGGTGTAATCTGAAGGAAGGTGACAAAACAGCAGTCCATGAAAGTCTGTTAGCTCAGTTGAGTTTCCTGATGATTGTGTTTATGTCCTCGGCTCTGGGTCCAGGATCACCAACATCTTTCAGCAGTCCAACTTTGTCTTTAGCAGCATGTCGTGGTACTGACAAACGGAACGGACACAGGAAGTTATTTACCACCTTGAAGTTCTTTCCAGCAGAATACATCTCGTGAATAAGGTCCTCCAAACAGATGATCCCATATTGTCCTTGAGACACAAACAAAAGAAACCCATTCAGAATATACATTTAATTTAAACTTTTAATCGTCAGTATGTAAATGAAAGACTGTCAGACACTTATACCATCACGGAATATCAAAGAATTTATTTTACTTCTGTGCATTTCAAATATTTGTACAAATTCCCATTTTCCCCAAAGGATTGCTACCAGGTTCACTGCCCCCTTTTTGAAAATAATAATTAAAAAAAAAGCTCCTTGCAAAAATTTATTACATAAATCCTTTTGCTTGTTAAAGTTCATTATTAAAGTTTTGTTAGGTACCCCAAAATGCCAAATCTCCCACTGAATGAAATGCATCTACCATGACAATGACTTACCGAGATGCTGCTCTATGAGTGTATTGTCGGTCAGAGGAATCCTTCTCTTGTCAATCCTCACCAGACCTCTTTTCAATATGAGCTCACGGACTGATTTCAAGTTGGGATATCTGTTAAGAGATCACAACAATAAATCAAACAAGTGAAAGTCAATTAAAAAAAAAAAAAAAACCCACAGAAGAACGCTGCCAGCTATTTAAATCCAAAAAAATACATCTAAAAACCTGGAATATTCCACACGACTTTTTCTCAGTTTTTGTCCTGATTTACAGTGTGGAAGAGTCAACAATACTTGCTTAAATTCAAAACCAAATCTGCAGATCTGGTGTTTTTAAAACCTGTTCAGATATTTTTAATGTAAAACAAACATTATATGATTACTCACCCCCACGCAACATAAGGATCCACTGTCTTAAGCATTGTTATAGAAGCCTTGCTGACTTTCACAAAAGTGCCACTAAAGATCTTCCTCAAGCCTCAGCATCTGAATGGCCTTCATCACTTTGGGGCTCACGCCTTTGACCCTAACAAACCAATCACACGAGAAAATTCAAAACTTAAAAACATATTCAAGCAGATGTAGAAATGTACAATTCACTCCAAAATGAAAATCATTTCACTCATTCATCTCACTTTCAATCATTTCACAAAAGTAGATACTTTGACAAATTGTTTACTGGTTTTGTCCACAGAATGAATGTTGGTTGAGTCTAATGCACTTTATGTTCCATCAGGTGTAGAATAACATGAAGGTGAGTAAATGATGATGACAGAATTGTCATCTTTGGGAGAACTACCCCTTTAACCTCATTATGAATGATGAATAAGCTGACCATACTCTCTGATGCGGACAGCAAACACCAGGCTGTTCTTTGCTGGAGGCATGGGCGGCAGAGGTTTATGTTTGAGTCTGGCGAGTCTCGTCTCATCTCGATTCCTCCTCTTGCTGTTTTTCAAAAACTCCTCCAAGCGCTTAAACTTCAAGGGAATTCCTTTTTGGACCTGGTGAAGTTTTGACAATTTCAATTTTGTTCTGAAGCAATTATTGGACTATTCATAAAAGCAGGTTACCAAGTAGGAACTCTAACTTTTCTCTTCTGCTGTAACGCAAGTTTGGCTTGAGTAGCTTTGATAGCCTGGTACGCCTTGCGTTTTTTTAGAAGATTCTCAGGAACTAGCTTGATTATTTTCTCGGTTCTGACAATAAATATGCACAAGTTTTATTAAGAAATCATTCTAAATGTACAAAATAAAAAGAACAGACATACTTAAAACTGGGCACTTTCCTGTGTAAAATAATGCTGAATATCATAATGCTAGTGCAAATAAAGGGTAACACTTTACAATAAGGTGTCATTTGTTAACATTAGTTAATGTATTAACTAATATGAACAATACATTTATTAATCTTTGTTAATAAAAATAGAGTTGTTCATAGTTTGCTCATGTAAGTGCATTAACTAATGTTAACAAACACAACTCGTGATTTTAATAATGCATTTAGTAAATGTTGAAATTAACATTAACTAAGATTATTAAATGCTGTAGAAGTATTGTTCATTCTTAGTTAATGTGAACTAATGAACCTTATTGTAAAATGTTACCAAATAAAGAAACTAAAGAAACAAGTTTTCTCCATACTGCCAACTTACTTAACGCCACTGCTACAGCAACCAATTCCCCAAAATCCACATTTAAAACAAATATCTACACATTAGAGTATAAAAGCAGTCAGTACTGAAGAGTAGAGTTGAAAACAAACATTAACATGGGCTCTGAAATCAGTAGCCAACGTGAAAACAAGCTCTACTTAAACCCCCATAAACTTTTGTTTTATATGCCATCCATAAAAAAAAAACAATAATAATAATAATAATTGCACTAAAAAAGTAAAGACGTTATAAAAGTACTAAAAATGAAAAATATGAAAGAAACTTTTAGACTTTTTTCAGATTATTCAGGATTTTGTCTGTAATGTCCACATACGAACCCTGATTCTGCCATTGCGTTTGCTGTGCCGTCGCACGGAGATGACGATTTGTTTTGCCTCTATTTTTGTAATACTGCCGCCTTGTGCTTTGGAGTGTTTGTTACGATTCACTATATCAGGGGTCATCAAACTTGATCCTGGAGGGCCGGTGTCCTGCAGAGTTTAGCTCCAACTTGCCTCAACACACCTGCCTGGAAGTTTCAAGTACACCTAGTAAGACCTTGGTTAGCTACTTCAGGTGTGTTTAATTAGGCTTGGAGCTAAACTCTGCAGGACACCGGCCCTCCAGGACTGAACTTGGTGACCCCTGCACTATATGATCAGACTCGCATTCGTTGGCCATCATGTGACTACTTTAGAATTAGCATGTGCAAACACAGTTTAAGAAACAAGCATAGATCTATGTCTATATCTACATCTATCTGTATCTTATGTTAAGCTAACTGAGACTTGTTATAGCACTTGCATATTATTGCTCTTTTTTTGATTTTGATTGCTTCCATTGTCCTCATTTGTAAGTCGCTTTGGGTATGATCTTCTGATAAATGACTAAATGTAAATGTAATGCATCTATTTGTGTGTGTGTGTGTGTGTGTGTGTGTGTGTGTAGCTTACATGTGTGAACGTTTTTTGTATGTATTTATAGCATATGCAAAATTTATTTATTTATTTAATGTTATTGAACTTAGGTGTCCAAACTTTTTTTAAAAGACAAATTTGATTTAATTAATGATAAGTCCAGTAACCAATTAGATATCTCTAATTAGATCTCTCTCAATTCTCTTTGTTATTATTTCTTCTCTTCCATAAAAAATTGTTTTGTGTGTTTTTTTTTTTTTTAAATTTTTTTATTATTGACCAGAACAAAGTATACAACAGTTTACAAAAATGTACATAATGACATTCCATAGTGTACAAACCATGGAAATCAAAAACTACATATTCGTGAAAAATATTACAAATCTTCTTTTCTTTTTTTATTAACATTGTTCTCCAAACTGGTGCAGTAGTCCATAGTCTCTTGAAGAAATTGAATGAAATTTGGCTTGGATCCTGACCATTTCTTCTTATGTATGTGAAATTTTCCCAATATAATAAAAAGTTGTACAAGAAAAGTAAAATTATTATTATTATTACTTTCACTGGAATAATACATATATCAAAATTATTTAAATTTAATACAATATATACACAATTACAAAACAGATGGACAATAGACTCCTTTTCCATTGAACAAAAATCTAGTGCACTTCGATGTATATTATGATGACGTCGTCATAAAAAAAAAAATTTCTCTTCCAGTCTAATAAGTTGTCCCACCTCCGGTCCGCAAGCTGTTAATCAAACATTCACATTTTTTAACTTTGCTTTAATTTTTGGCTTGTTTTTATATCCTCAATCTGGCCAAAATGATCAAGCTTTCTCCTTCCCTCTGGATTTATTGATGAAAATCTTATTGTACTGATCATTTCTCCTCTGCATTCATATTTAGTCAATTAATTCAATACATATTCTGGATAGAGTTATTAAAGAATTATTGATATCTTTGAAATAAAAATGTAACTAAAAAAAAAAAAAAAAAAAAAGTCTAGGTCGGGTCAAATAAAACGTGTAAATCATAGACTTGTTTCACCCTCTTTCCCTTTTGCCACTTACGGCAATTTCCCACGTGGGAAGGCAAAATAAAAACACGACCTGCCCCCGATAAACCCAGCGTAAGCAAACAGAATCATAATAGACAAATCGAGTATTTCACCGGAAAGGGGGG
The DNA here is from genome assembly GCA_039654775.1 of Spinibarbus caldwelli. Taxonomy (NCBI): domain Eukaryota; kingdom Metazoa; phylum Chordata; class Actinopteri; order Cypriniformes; family Cyprinidae; genus Spinibarbus; species Spinibarbus caldwelli. The sequence continues at coordinate 25,203,210 of CM077240.1, forward strand.
AAAAACGAAAATAACACGAAAATTTATGGAATGCCAATCCTGCCACAATAGTAAATAAATAAATAAATAAATAAATGTACAAAGAAATGTAAAAAAGCAAATATTAATACATAAATATATAAATAAATGTACAAAGAAATGTAAAAAAGCAAATATAAATAAATAAATATATAAATAAATGTACAAAGAAAAGTAAAAAACCAAAAATAAATAATTATTTATAATTTTATTTCCTTATGTATTTTTTCCCACATTTATTTATTTCCACTTTTATTTATTTTCACATTTATGTATTTATTTACGTATTTATTTCCACATGTATTTATTTCTACATTTCTTTGTCCGTAGGGTACAGGGACATCTTGTGGTGCCCAAACGAAATACAAGAAGTGCCTGTTGATAGTGTGTGATGAATGACTTAGATGGGCAATATGGCCAAAATCACGGGTCAGTGTCGTAACTACTGACAGTGCAGGCAGTGCAGCCGCACGAAGTGTCTATGTTAGTATAAATATAAATATTAATAACACAATGTAATTAGTGCCGAGATTCTTCACAGCAGTGAATAAATTCATAAATTCGCACGTGTGCTTCGTGTGTTTTGGTAGTTAGCAGCAGAACTTTTATCAAGCATTTCTGAGGATCTAGATTCTAATCCACCCTCATATAGCTTTTTTTTTTTTTTTTTTTTTTTTTTTTTCTCATAAAAACCAAAAGTATTCATCAGTGATTGTATATCAAGAGCTGGGACATGTTTGTGTGCAGTTTGCTTTGTGCTTTTACCAGAACGAAGCGCTCGATCGTCTGTGTGAAGACTGCGCTGATAACAGCGGCAACAAGAACTCGCCATGATTTCAAAAACAACACATTCCAGCGATAGATCGCCTGTTATTTAACACACACCAACCAATTTCTTATCGAATGGAGATGTTTCTTTCTTTTAGGTACATCCGTGCGGCACAGCCAGATGTTGCAAAAAGTGGTGGGGTCGACACGTCCCACCTGCAAATTACGCCTATTCAATAGGCTAGTACTTTGAGGAAACTATTAAACTTATTCCACAGAATGAATAGTCTTGTTTTATTTGTTATATGTCATTTCCATATACATATGATAAATGGATAATTACCGTATTCGTTGAGTTTCAGTTCATCTTTGAGACAGAGTCTCGCAGAGACGGCTGAACGCGCACCCTGTTTATTATTAATTTTATTTTTATTTTACAAAAGCACAAGGTTTGTTTCGTTTTTTTTTTTTTGTGTGTGTGTGTGTGTGTGAGTGTACACAAATAAAAGTAGACCATTTATAGTTTATAATGATATCTTGCACTAATCTGTATGGCCAAAAATGAAGGAGTAGGCTATTTTAAGTTGTTTCCGCTGTCATGAGCAAAAAATCCATCAGAACGCGACGATGAGTTCAAGGCCAGAGGGTTAAAGAAAGCGTAGCCTGTTTAGTTTCATAGGCCTATTTATGTTTAAATATTACGCATATATAATGCACAATATGCCGGGAGACATGGAATGGGTCAGATATGATTTAATAAATAGGAAGAAAATCAAGAACGTCGGCTGTGGAATGGATTGTAACAAACGAACCCACTATGTTTCCGCGGCCTTTATTGTATCTAAGGCCCTGTCTACACCTAGAGAACCCATTATAATCAGTTGATGCTGTGACTGTCCACACGGGAAGTGGCGCGACGCAACAAATCTTCTACAGTAACTGATGCCTCGTTCTATCCCGAATCTTTGAAATATGCATTGTATTTTAAGCGTTTGTATCCTGTTGTGCATGCAAAAGTAGGAAATATGATTGTGAAGGGAATTTGTAGTCGCGTTTCAAATGCATTGATCTACCCTACGGCTTGCGTCGACTCGACCGTGTTCTGAGCTGGGCTGCGTTTCTCGATAAAGATTGATCTTAGCGCTTAAGAGCGTTTTCTACGAGTCATTTTACGACGTTCGTTATTGTTTCACGTGCGTTTCCCAAAAATGCACTTAACACAATTGCACATAGCCCTGCTTTAAGTGCTACTTAGTCTCTATCCGTTTGTCTAGTGCTGAAATGTCAATTTATAGAATGGCTTGTAATTGTAGTACACGCTCGTTTATTGAAATGTTAACCTAATGCTGCGTTCCAGACAGCTCGGATATAATGTAATGTAATGTAATGTAATGTAATGTTATTTTATTTTATTTTATTTTATTTTATTTTATTTTATTTTATTTTATTTTATTTTTTTTTTTATTTTATTTTATTTTATTTTGCCCACAGCCATATCACCCTGCAGCCCATGACTGGTTGCCCACTGAAGCTAAGCAGGGTTGAGCCGGTCAGTACCTGGATGGGAGACCTCCTGGGAAAACTAGGTTGCTGTTGGAAGAGGTGTTCGTGAGGCCAGCAGGGGGTGCTCACCCTGTGGTCTGTGTGGGTCCTAATGCCCCAGTATAGTGAAAGTGAAAAAAAAAGTGAAAGTCGCGACGTATTCTCAAGTATGGTGACCCATACTCGAAATTGGTGCTCTGCATTTAACCCATCCAAGTGCACACACACAGCAGTGAACAATGAACAAACCCTACATAGTGAATCGAACCAGCAACCTTCAGGTTATAAACCCAACTGCCTAACCATTAGGCCATGACTTCCCCAAATGCTTTGCATCTCCCCGTCAGGGAATCGAATCCCGGTCTCCCGCGTGACAGGCGGGGACACTTACCACTATACTAACGAGGAGTGGCTTTGTGACTGGGACACTATACTGTCAAAAAGCACCATCTTTCGGATGAGACGATAAACCGAGGTCCTGACTCTCTGTGGTAATTAAAAATCCCATGGCACTTCTCGTAAAGAGTAGGGGTGTAACCCTGGTGTCCTGGCCAGATTCCCTCCACTGGCCCTTGTCAATCACGGCCTCCTAATAATCCCCATCCACTGAATTGGCTCTATCTCTCTCTCTCCTCTCCACCTGTAGCTGGTGTGTGGTGAGCGCACTGGCGCCGTTGTCCTGTGGCTGCCGTCGCATCATCCAGGTGGATGCTGCACACTGGTGGTGGTTGAGGAGAGATCCCTCCACATGATTGTGATGCACTTTGGGTGTACGACAATACACAATAAAGCACTATATAAATGCATCATTCATAAATGCATCATTCAATATAATAGTTATAAGTATAAAATTCATCTACTATATATAATAATATTACATAATATATATTATATATATAGTACATTAATAATATTATATTTATAGATTAATATTATACTATATAGTATATAATATCTGTAGAGATGTTATTTCCAGGTCCAATACATGGCTGGTTTTCATGCACGTCAGCAAGTCATTGACAGATTTTTTTTTGAGTTTATCCCTATTTTTCCCATGTCTTTGAAGCATATTTCCTACATTACTTATTTTATTCGTTTTTTTTTTTTTTTGTTCAGTCATTTAATTTAGATGTGTATTTCTATTTTTTTGTTTTCTGCCCTTTTTAATTATTTCATTTAAAAAAAAAACGAGCAATAAAGAGTAACCTACAATAAAGTACAATCAAAAGCTTTAATTATAATCACATTGCTCTTGAATAAAGTTAAAGGTGTAATCTGCCGATTGTCCTACAGGTGACCTCATAATTGTCTTCTTACGATGCACGTATAGGGATTTACGATTACTCCAGAGCACTCGTAGATTTACGAAGATTTGCAAGTACTACTTAAATTACGATGGTTTTGGGATACGGTCTGCAAGTCTAAGATGATTCGTGCGATCGTTTTCACGATCAACTTAAGCTTACGATGCTTTTGGGAAACGCAGCCCTGGTGTCCGAGTGTCAATCAAACGCAAGCTCTTATTTGCCCCATCCATTTACACCAAATGTGATTATTAATGGAAAATATCAAGTGCATCTATTTCAGAGTACTGTTATTAGATCTATTGAATATGTTACTGTTCATGTTTGCCAGTCCAAGACATTTCAGAAATCCAGACCGGACGATGTTTTACGGCCATGTCCAGAATAAAGAGTATGTATCCATGTCACCCAGTATACTTACTTATATATGAGGATGGATTAGAACCCAGAACCTCAGAAATGCTTGATAAAAGTTCTGCCGCTAGACTATCAAAACACACGAAGCACATAATGCGAATTTATGTATTTATTCACTGCTGTGAAGAATCTCGGCACTAATTACATTGTATTATTAATATTTATATTTATACTAACATAGTCACTTCGTGCGGTTGCACTGCCTGCACTGTCAGTAGTTACGACACTGACCCGTGATATAAGATTTTGGCCATATTGCCCATTTAAGTCATTCATCACACACTATCAACAGGCACTTCTTGTATTTCGTTTGGGCACCACAAAGTGTCACTGTGGCCTCAAAGCCTACTCTGGCTTGATTGCTATTCCTGAGGCAAAACAAGCCCTCCTCATTACCCTACGGAAAAAGAAATGTAGAAATAAATAAATGTGAAAATAAATAAAAGTGGAAATAAATAAATGTGGAAAAAATAGAAAAATACATAAGGAAATAAAATTATAAATAATTAATTATTATTATTTTTTTTACTTTCTTTGCACATTTATTTATATATTTATTTATTTATATTTGTTTTTTTATTTTTTATTTTTGTATATTTATTTATTTATTATTATGGCAGGATTGGCATTCCATAAAAACTTAGGTCATGTTCATTCAAGCCCATTCCCTGATGGGCCTCCGCGAGCGAGCGACCGCGGGCTTCGCCATTGTACGTCCATACACTACGCAACCCAGCGATTCCTCAATCGCACACAAACCTGCGCAGCCAATCAGATCTTCAAGTCATGCGTCGCTAAGCAACCGCCACAAACTATGCCATAGAGATCAGCGCAGTCGCGCACCTTCTGCGTGACGTGAGCGATCCTCCTGTTTGTTTGTGTAGCTCGAGGATGAAAATGGCGGTGGGGAGAGATCAACGCGAGAATTAAACACACAAATGACCATTTGACTTGGATGACAGCAGCACTGCAGCTCCGGGAGGGAATAAAGAAGTAGTTTATCGTCAACAAAGTGCATTTACGACAACAAACACTCGGAGTTTAACGGAGAAAAACTGCGTCCTGGATTTAAAATAGCTCCTGAAATTAGCCCGCTAACCTCGTTAGCTTAGCTAGCCTTCTACTGGAAGGTTTAACGGACACCATAGCACTACACTAACGGAATTATTCTGTCAGAATAAGATGAACTGCGCTTTTCTCCACTTAACTCTCAAATGCAAGATCAGTCGTTGGCGCTGGGCTTGTAGAAATATTTGCATCTGACAGAATGCATAACTAATCGCTCCGTCTGGCAGTATTAGCCAGCAAGCACCATCCTCCAAGCCTTCTCAAAGTTCAGCGAGCATCTGTAAGAGGAGAACGGACTAAACAGGTAACTGGAATAGGTTCGTGTTTTATATTTGTTGTTGTTGAGTAAAGAGATCATGTCGCGGGGCTGATCCAGCTAGAGGTTACTTGATCTAAACAACCATATGCATAAACATCGCTCAGATATATGAGTTAGATTACCAGACAGGTGCAATGGATGTGGCGAGTGATTAGACATGCAATTGATCGTTTCTTTTTCATACGGTGAAATATAGATCTGCACTGTGAGGTCAAAAGATTTAGTTTGGATGCTTGCAATGTGGTTGTTGCTCATTTGACTTGGTGCATTTGGTTGAAGTGCAAGCTAATGTCATATGATGTCGAGAGACTCAGCATAGTGATTACTGACACCTCAAGTTTGACAGTGTCAGATTGTTTCTGCAGGCTTGAAACAGAAATGCTTTGATTTAGTTGAAAATGCAGTTATTTAGATCTTTCAATTATTTGAGTTTAATAAAAGTAAAGATTCTCTAACTATATTCAGCTCATGTAATTAACAATAATACTAATAATTGTTGTCAGTAATAATAATAACAATAATGAATGATTGTTGTTATTAATATTGATAGTAAAATAATGATTATTATTTTACCAATCAGTTAGCAATTTTTGTTGATATTATGTCTGATGAGGTAAATAAAATATTGTTTTATCCTGTCATATATCATTCTACACTGGCAAAAATAGGTGTAGGATTTACTTTGAATTACAAATTATCAGCAAGTAGGTTGACATAAACGTGGAATTTTGAAGCAGAAAGGCTGAAATAGTAAAATGCACTCCAAAATTAAAATGTACTCCAAAATATGTTTTATTTACAATTAAAAAATTATTCTGATTATTATTATTATTACTCATAATAATAGTAATTTATAATAACTATAATAGTTGATTTCATAATGATAATTATAATAGTTGTTGTTGTTATTATTTTACCAACCAATTATACCAGTTTTTGCTGTTGTTATTGTCTGATCAGCATCACTAAATATTATTTTATCCTGCCATATATCATTCTATTTGTGCAATATTTTTTTTAAATTTATTTATTTATTTTTTTGGAAGTGCATTGATTTTGGGAGAGACTGCAGTTAGATCTTTGTTTAATGAGAGTTTAAAGTGAGTAATAAGATTTTCTAACAATATTCAACTTCATAATCATAGAAATAATTATTGTTGTCGTTGTTATTATATAGGTAATAATAATATTAATGTTATGAGGTTGATTATTCTTAGATATTATTATTATTATTATTATTACTGACAGTAGAATTTTAATTATAAAAATAATTGTTATTTTTCAGTGATGACATTTGTAGAATATTGTAGGCTACATGCTATCAATGGTTCCCAGTATGTTAAAAGCCAATAAAAAATATATATGTGTGTGTGTGTGTGTGTGTGTGTGTGTATATATATATATATAATTATTAATTTACCATCCTTGACTGATCAGTTGCATCAAATAGGATTTTATCCTGCCTTACATTATTTTACTTGCTCTAGTGTTTTATTTGCTTACCACTGGAAAAAGCTTTTATACTTTTTGAAGGCCCCAAATATGCAAAGCTCATGGTCAGAATTCACAGCTCACTGTCACCCCTCGACATTCCAGCACATATTCATATAAGCATGTCCCTTACATGAACCTGCCAGGAGAGAGATAGAAAATGTGGACTTCCTTGTTTTCAGAGTGTTGTGTTTATGCTTTAGTTTGATTAAACAGGAGTGTGTACCTCCCTTATAACTTTAACTTTATAACAGTCTCCAGTGGAGGAGCTCATGGATATATACGTTATGAATTGAAATAAACAGATTGCTTTTGATTGTAAGGAGCTGTGTAAATAAAGCCAACTGGTTGTGAATAACTAGATTAAGTTTTTCTTTGTTTCATTGGTGAAGTCCAGCTAATTATGTAATATGTATATTTTTTTTTTCTAAATCTCAAGGCAAGTAATTTAAGTATTTTCATACAATGCAACTGTTGATAATGTAGTTGCTGTATTGTCTTACAAAGGTCCCTAATGTTTTTGTTTACATATCCTCACAACTCAGTGAGTAAATGATCAGCAGTCAAATCCAGATTCCAGCTGACCAAAAGGCGACGATATCGCACGGTGCGCTCTTGCAGTTTCCTTCCCTGCGTGTCGGTGCGAGCGTCTCTCTCTGCCGCAGCGTCGAGAGGGGCGCTCGGCCTCCCTAGACGTCAGAGAGCTGACCTACATCTCTCTCGAAAAAAAGCTTGTGCAGCAGCCTGTGAGAATGTGTGGGGGTAGGGAGAGCGCGCCAGAGCGAACTAGCAAATGAACGAGTGAGAGGGACAGGAAAGCAAGCCTGCTCAAGCCAGCGAACAGATGCCCACCCTGTGCAACGAGAACGGCGAGAAGGGGACCCAGGGCTCAGTGTCCCATGTCTTGTTATCAGATCATGCCTGAGCTTAACAACAACTCAGGGTTATTTTTCAAAGCGCACGGGAACGGTGCAAGATGGACAAACTCCGCTTCCCCTTTGCATGGAAGTTTGGGCGAGGGGCAACAGTTTCTGCGAGTGCAGCATCTGCTAACTGCTTCCTTTGCCTCAGGAGCTGTATTTACAGATAGCAGAGGTGGGAGGGACAGTCTCGCCCCTAAAGTTCAGAAGTACAGGATGTTGTAACAAGCTCAGTGTGAGTGAAACATCAGTTTCTCCACGGAGAACATGTGCCACACTCTCTCCTGTTATAAACCTTGCAATTTTTGACACCCCTTTCCACTCTCTCACTTTGAAGATTCTCAGCTGTTACTTTTTAAAATAAAACATGCATGCATATTTGATCTTTTTGTCTGTGGGAGGCATCAAATTAAAGTTTCTTCCAATTAATTTAATGGAAAAAATTTAATTAAATTTGCTATGTTAATAATTGGTATTCTAATCTTTGTTTTTTTGTATTTTAATATCCCTTATAATAAAACATTTCTAAGGATGTTTTTTTTTTATCCTTTTCCCTTTGAATTGTTTATTTTTTCTTAAAGGGGACCTATTATGCAAAAATCACTTTTATAAGGTGTTTGAACAGTTGTGTGGCTGCAGTGTGTGAAAACAACCAGCCTATAATGTTAAAAACATTTATGTTACCAATAAATCATGAGCAGTCTCTCTGAACGAGCTGTTTCAGATTCTCCCTCTATTCACGTCACCGAGGGGAAAAAGTCCCACCCATTTGTGACGCTCTCTGCCCTATTAGCATAAACACAGCCCCGAGTGAGAAGCTGCGGTCCGCCATTACTGGAGATATATACAATGTCAGCACCAAAGAGGCTTTACAAGTGTTGTGTTTTGGGATGCACTAATAAACGTAGGAGTCGCCATAATCTCCCCACATCTGAGCTGAGGTTAAATTTAATTTTCGAAGGAAATATCCCTGAAAAAAACTGTAACGTCCCCTATATGTTTAGGAATCAATACCAACACTTCTTGCGAGAACGTCAGCTCCAGACAAAGTATCACGCGTTTGTTTTCCAAATTGCCCTTCTGAAAGAGCTTCTTGGCACTCTGTAAGGCTAATTGCTAAAGCTATCATTGCCTCTGCCTGTTTTCACTGATGCTGCCTTCAAGTGCTAACGTTACCAGAATGATCGTGAATAGGAATGTGGTAGTTAAAAGCTGCATATGAAAGCAATGTGAGTCGATCGCTTGAAGTTGTCGAGCTCATAATCAGAAGTGGGACTTATAAAGTTTGTGATAGCATGAGACGAGCTATGTTGTTATTTTATCCCGCCGTGCTCCCCGTCTGTGTAATTCATGAACGCGAATTTATTATGCACAGTATAATCAGATGACTGAGCGAGACTAGCGGTACTGTAAAACAAAACAGGACAAGCTAGATATTGTCACCAGCATCTAAATTCTTATATAGAAAAGAATTTAAACATTAATGCTGCTGTTTTCTGCTAATGTGTTAGCCTACTACTAAGAATGGTTTCCTTATGAGATGTTTTAGCGCTTGTTAGCCTATGTAAAACATATTCCGATTATCTGATAAATGTAATTCTTATTACTATTTAGTGTAATAATGTTGGAGATCTACAGTTTGTTCCTTACAAATGCATATGGTTGCAGATGGCTAGGGTCACTGAATCTGACAAGTAAAAATTCATATAGCTATCAAAATGTTACCACTCTTTATTTCATAATAACTGGCTAAAAATCTGTAATAAAGTGACTCGTAATGTGTGAGCTCCTCTTCTTTCTATTTTGCATAAATAAAGCATATTGATTAGATATTGATATATAGATACAGTAGGATTTGACAGGTTAAATTTAAAGCTACTGAAATGTTACCCCTCTTTATTTAATGCATGTGACTACAATGCTTAATAAAGTGACTTACGTGATGTGTCAGCTCCTCTTATTTTTCTCATTTAAACAAAAGTTGTTTGACACATAGGCTACCTACCATTAATTGGCTTAATCATTTACAAAAAGCAATAAGAACTATACATTAAGCTTGTTTTTATATGAGCTTTTTGTTATTCATATCAGAATCGGCACTTCATTAAAAATATTAAATATGTTAATATGTGAAAGTATTATGTGGCATTAAGAGAAAAAGCAGAACTGAAATTAAAACATTTATATGTCTGTTTTGTAGCTTACAGCTTTTTTCAAACTGATTTACTTGTACACATTCAATGTGAAAAATGCAGATTGAGAAGGAATTCCTTTGCCCAACATGCATTTATCTTGTTACCATTCACCCACTCCATTTCTGCAATTTTTCTAATTTAAAAAGTACAGTATAAACTTAGACCTTTCAAATTGCATGTAGTTTATCGAGATTAAATTAGTATTTGATTGTGAAATAGTGTTGTAAGCTTAAAAAAAAAAACAAAAAAAAAAAAAATGAATAAACCATAAAAGTTATGTGGGACATTTAACATACATGCATATAATTATATTATACTACAGAATGCATTTCTATTTGTTTTGTAAAAGGGTGATCTGTGAGCAGATATGACAACACTTTTAAGTTGTTTAGAGGTACATAAAAGTCTTATTTAGGCTATTTATTCATTCACTTTTTATCCTACTTTTTTCAGATTATATAAAAACATTTGAACCCAATCATAACTTGACTTGTGAAATTAAAATGAAAACGGTTCTATTCTAGGAATACTCTAGAACGCAGAAAAAAACTCATGAAGAAATCTCTGTAAAATATAATTTTAATGGTTACAAACTCTTAGTAATATGCAAACATAAGTGTAAAGTAAAAATGGTATGATCAATAAGTCATGAAAACATGTCTTTACATGATTTAACTCATCAAAATAAGTTAAGCAATTCTTAACTTTTTAAAATAAGTTAGGCTATACAAGGTTTAACTTATGTTTTTAAGTCTAATGTAATTTAAGTTGAAATTACTTATACAGCTAAGTTGACTGTACAGTGGTAAAATTTCACCAGCGTTAGAGGTGCAATACGGAACAAACCCTGAACGGAAAAAAATGATAACCTTAAAAAAAGCATCACAGAAATTAGCTTAGTGAGGGTTTTTTTTTTTCTGGTAATGATTTCTGTAATGTCTAAAAATTGGTGACTGTTACTCAAAAGACAACAAGAATAAACCTGTAGGAAAATTGATAGATCTTTATCACTTGAATGAGTTTGAAGAACATAGACTTATAAACTTAAAAAGGTAAAAGGGGGTAACATTTTGGTATATAATTTTGACCTGTCACACCATACTGTATCTATATGTCAGCTGATCAAAATGCGTTATAAAATAGAAAGAAGAGGAGCTCAACATCACACTTTATTAAACAAGTCACTTTATGAAACATTTATAGTCAGTTATTATGAAAGAGTGGTAACATTTTGACATGAATTTTTACTTGTCAGATTCAGTGACCCTAGCCAACTGCAACCATATGCATTTGTAAGGAACAAACTGTAGTTCTCCAACATTATTGGGTAATTACAGTAAATAGTAATAAGAATTACATTTATCAGATAATGGGAATATGTTTTACATAGGCTAACAAGCGCTAAAACTAAAACTTCTCTTTCCTATTATTTGTTTCACTTCTCTTTCAGTTTTTATAACCATTTCTTACTTGTATGTTTGGCACAGTTATTTTTTAAGGATTACTGTTAAACTAATGTAGTTTGATTTGTATATCTTATCTATTTTAATTTTAGTTACAGTTGTGGTTATGTTTGTCATTTTATTAGTTTTTTTTCTATTATGTCTGTATAAGTTATTAAGTTTTAGTTTTATTTAATTTGAGTTATTTTAGTACTTCAACAAACTACATGGAAATGAAATAATATTGAATCTATGGATGTGTGTGTGTGTGTGCGCGCACGCATATATGTCTGTGTGTATGTGTACAAACACATAGTTGTTTTTGGTGTCTGACTTAGTGTTATGTTAGAATCATTATTATACTCATACCTTTTGTTCTCTTAATATTTTGAATTGTTTGTAGCTTTATTTTGTTTTCATTTAAATGGTAAGTTTAGAAATTTTGTCATACGCGTTTTTCATTTTTATTTAATTAATTTTTTAATGTGTGTATATACTATTTATAAAGTTTTAGCTTTTAGTTTTGGATCAGTTTTAGTTGTTTTAATACTACAATTGATTGTTTCTGTTGTCCTCATTTGTAAGTCGCTTTGGATAAAAGCGTCTGCTAAATGACTAAAAGTAAAAAGTAAAGTAAAACATCTCATAAGGAAACCATTCTTAGTAGTAGGCTAACACATTAGCAGAAAACAGCAGCATTAATGTTTAAATTCTTTTCTAAATAAGAATTTAGATGCTGGTGACAATATCTAGCTTGTCCTGTTTTGTTTTACAGTACCGCTCGTCATTTGCTGAACTGCGACCCCTGGTCACAGTTTTCGATAGGTCACCGATTTTGGCACAACACCCAGCTTGAGCTCTTGAAGCTCCACCCTCTTCTCCGGGAGTAACAGCTCATTTGCATTAAAGCAACATTCTCAAAATCAGCGCATTTTGGCTCATACCCTAAAAGTGGCAATTTTAACAAGCTATAAAAAATTATCTGTGGGGTATTTTGAGCTAAAACTTCACATATACGCTCTGGGGACATCAGAGACTTATTTTACATCTTGCAAAAAGGGGCATAATAGGTCCCCTTTAAGCATAAACTCAATTAATTTTGTTACATTTTTCAGAAAACGATTTATTGTCTTAAATCATTTTGCTTATCTAATAAATATCTTGATTTAAGAATATTTAGATATTTGTACTGGAAAACGAGAAAAATACAAAAGAAAATTTTTTGCAATGTAACTCAACAATCCTGTTGTCAATTATGCTGGTTCCCATGGAGTTGAATGTGTAAACAAATGACTAGTAAAATTGTCTTCTAGTCTGGAAGCCATGTGATGGTAGTATGAGACAAAAGTTGCAAGCTATTGCAAATAATGCAGAGATTGCTTGAATATATATTGAAATTGCAAAATCCAGAGGGACTGACTGCTGTGGGAACTTGTCAACATTGAGCAGCTGTTTTAGGACTCTGGAAAGTGGTTGAAAGTCAACACCTTCTAAATATTTTGCATTTCGCCCTTTCCATCATTTTATTTGTAAAATACCAAGTTACCTGTAAAGCATAAATAGGCCTACTTTTTCAATAAATCTCCCACAGTAAGACTTCCTTGTAAATGTTCTTGTATCTGGAACAGATATTATTCAAACCTACAAATTTTCATTCATTGTAGTGTGGTCAATATGTGTGCATAGAGAGAAGCTTTGTCTTTAAATGGCATTGGTCATCTAGCTTTCATAAAGGTTCCATTTTCTCCAGTATTCACAGTCGGTGACTATATTAAGCAAATGAATAAATATGAAAGATTTTATCATTAGGTTTACTGTTTCAGTTTGTAAATTCAGAGGTTCTTGTACTTACAACAATGATCAATGAGGAAGTAGTCTATTATTAGATTCTTATTACTAACAATCATTTAGGGAGATATTTTGCTGTATTGCATTAGTCCAGTTTAACGTCTCTCTTCTTCTATCAACAGAGCATACAGATGGAAACATTTAGTGAAATCTGCTTCTATGCCCTAATTCACTCTGTTTCTCCAGAGGTTATTGTCATTATGCTTCTTGAAGTGTTTTTTGAATTTGAATGTTTCCTGAAAGTCATTTCAGTCTATACACAGATGTTACGTGCATGGAAATGGTGTTCAGAGTTCTCATCTACAGATGTTAGTAAGATCTATCATTGTTTGGAGATGGAAGTAATTATTACACAAACTGTGGACACATTGGAAGAGTCACTTGCAGTGAAAATCTGACCTTTTTTCAAACAAAGCTTTATGCCTTGCTTTTGTGAATGACAACACACACCTTTTTTTTCCTTTGTCATTTTAGTTGCTTTTCATATCATCCTACTTCATTGACTTCCAAAGGGGCTGCATTGTAATGTAATTCTATTAGATGCACTAAACATGGTGGGCAGCAGCATCCTACTTTTCTAGTCCTGAAATTTCTGTTCTCTTATTTCTCAGTTTCAGTCAAATTTATTTAAATTAAATGTCTTGTTACATTATTAACTAGCCTATTTAAAACCTCTATTACAATTTGAAAGAAATATCCAAAAAAATAAAAAAAAAATAAAAAAAAATTCCAATACGTTATTATGGAGTCAAATCTGTTTCTCTTTCCTTTTTGATTTCTAGCTCTGTGATTTTTCTATAGATTTAACAAAAAATAAGAAATGTAAAAAAAAAAAAAAAAAAAAAAAATGTTGCTACAAAATCTCAGTTTATGCTTGTTTATTTTGTCATAATATATGCCCTGACATCACACTCAAAGAAATACTCAAATATTTTATGAGTAACAGAATAGATAGACAAGAGTTTGTCAAGAAAACACAAAGTTCTCAGACATTATTCATGCATTATTTTGCCCACATGTCATTTGAAATGCATTCTATTTTGTATTTAAATGTATTCTATTTTAATGCTTTAAAATGCAATTTATTTTCAGCAGCCGAAAAAATAATCTTAATGACCCCAAACGTTGAGCACTTGTGTGCGTGTTTGAGATATCAATTCTATGATTAATAGCTAAAGAAGATAACGTGAAAGTCCTGTGGAGACATTCTGTACTGTTGGGAACTGAAGTGCTGCATTATTTGTGGTTGTCGTCTGCATTTGCTTGCAAAATTGATGTATTTCCCTCATGTGTTATCATAGCTGGAACTTAATTGCCACTCATTTGCATAAACCAATGTGGTTTAATATCATTTCCAAATCAAAATGTACACCTACATGCATTGCAAGTGTACTGATGACTTTATGATATCTTGACTTTCTCATCATTCTGTACTAGGACAACATATAATTGCGGTGTTTAAAAAAAAAAGAGCACAAGATAATGCTGACATCAGCTGTGCTTGCATGATGTTTTCATAAAAGAAAAAAAAAACATTAAGAGACAACAGCTACTGCATTCGGTATTCTTTGATCATTCTGATGACATTTTAAAGCTCAGATTTTCTTTTCCACTGTCAACAGTAAATTTGATTATTGAACAGTATTCTTCATGCATGACCAAATCCTGTTGCATTACATATAAAATTCATAGCATGTTATGATCACTTAACACATTGCTTTCTGAAATACTTAATTCTGATTTATGGCATTGTGGCATTCTGCATATTTTAAATATAATGTCTAATGAATACCAAACTGTTTAACTGAATACAACCAATTTATTCTGTATAACTGCTAGTTTCTCAGCTCTCATATGACGTAGCAGTCTCTCTTTTTTTTTTTTTTCCTCACATAATACAGAAATTTGTGCCTATCTAGGCTACTCAGTATGTAGCTTTCATTTTGTGTTTATTTCATTGGATTTACACCTAGCTTCACTATTATGCTGCTCTATAATAGACTATTTGCTAAATGTAGCCCATAGATTTAGGCTTATAGTTCTGGGGCACAGTTGAGCATATCAGGTAATATGAGTTGCAGAGATGTAAGAAACTTAGCATTGTTGTATGAGAAGGATTTTATTTTTGAAGTTGTCTCGCCCTGCTGTCTGTTTAGAAACCACAGTGATCAATATACATTATGGCTAGTGTTTAGGGTGATACGGTCATTTACCATAGGTTTTTTTTTTAAAATTTTTTTATTTAAAGATATGTATATTTTTCGTCGTAATGAGGGCTAATCAATCGTTCCCAGGCATCCTAAAAGCCTTTTTTCCTCCTTGTTTCAGTTTTTTTTTTATTTGCTCTCCCATTACATTCTATGGGAAACTTGTCAGTAAAACATGAATTGTTTTTTTTAAATTTTTTTTTTATTTTTTATTTTTTGTCTTAAGCAGGCTTTAACTCCAGGCAGTTTTTTTCTATTAAATACCCAGTGCATTTTAATCTTATTTTTAGCTTATATAGCTCAATATCATGCCATTGTAATACATATCTAGGTTGTGTTTCAAAGTAATGAACAAAGCATTTATTATTAATAAATGTAGCCCTACAGTTTTTTGTTTTAAATCTGCTGGTAGTCTTGTTCTTAAAAAAATGAAAAGATATGATCCCACTGGTGCTTTAAATTGATAGCCTACACTTTAAATTCCTCAAGGGCCCCATGAGAATCAATATTGTTGGTAGAGAATACTGGTCTCGAACAAGAACAAAGGCCCATCTGATGTCAAAAGCTTTATGGTTTCCTAGTTGCTATAATCTAGAACGCACACACAAGCACTCATTCAATCAAACCATCAGTGCTCTCTGCCCTAGGTCTCACATCTGTTGAGGTGAAGTAAAAGGTTCTTAATTAACGCAGCAGGAAATCTTTGCTTTCATCTTCTCGCTGTATACAAATCATCAGATTTGATCACAGCTCAGCGCCGATCAGCTGCTTGCCCGAAGCCAGTATCCAAATAGATTAGCTCCTCATTTTATAACCTCTTTCTTTTCATGAAACTTCATGACAAAGCTTGAGACAGTGCTGGCTTTCATCACTGTTAGATAATGTGTGTCTTAAGGGACTTTCACAATGACAGTGATTTGCCATTTTGATGATTGTGGAATTAATTTTATTCCCTCAACCCCAGTTCATTTTTTCTTGTGATTTGTCCGCAGGTTGCATTGAGTGCCCATTTCCTCCTGCCTCCCCTAGTGGGATGGTTCTGCATGACAGGGAGGGTATGGTTCTTTAACCCCCTCTCTGTCCTCCAGTTCTCATCCCATAAGCCCAGTGGACCACAGCCATAGTTTTCCCTTCAATGAACATCCCTCTGGAGCCCTAGATCAAGTAAGTCAGCCACGTTGAGTTTTACAGACCTCAGTCAACCCAGTGACCTCCGGTATTAAAAAGCTAGATTTTCTCTGTACACTTCAGTAACTTTCATTTAAAGCACCTACAGACTACATTTTTAAAAATTTGGATCTAGATCCATTTTGTATGTGATACTAAAGCTAAAAAGTGTTTTTAAGACATTCACTTCCATTGCTGTAGATGTACAATACTGATGAAAGTCATAAATGCTGTCTTTTTTTCATGAGCTGGAAATGTTTGCCCACTTTTTAACCATCAAGGTCCTCTGTGAAGTCACAATCTGTGCTGATGTGCCGGAGGTTATAGATGTGGATATGGTGCAATTGTATAAACACTTTGCCAAGCTGTAGTTAGGCTTTATTCATGTGGCTTATAACTAGATGTAGTGTAACAGACCTTACAGTTGCTATGGCAATGCAAAAAATGATTTTGCACACACACGAATCTATGACTAGACTGTCTCAGTAGAATTTTCATATTCACTGATAGCATGACTTTCATGTATGCCTGATGTTACATAACTTCTGCTTACTTTTGCAGGTTACACTGATAGGTAAATGCCAAGTAGTTTAGTTTATTTAAAAAAAGCAAATTTAAATACATTAATTAAAATAACTAAATAGACAAACAAAATACTAACAAAAATAAATTATTGAAAAATAATTAATTTAAAATAATTAAATATATATGCTACCTTTAAAGCAAAAAAAAAAAAAAAAGCAGATTTTTATATCCACCAGTCAGTTCTTTTGTGAAATCTAACAGGCTATGGGTGACGATAGTACTGCAGTATTATTTTAGTATTATTTATATACTTTTATGGAGTTTTTAATATTTTTAATTAGTTTTTATTAGGGCTGTCAATCGATTAAAATATTTAATCACGATTAATCGCATGATTGTCATGAGTTAACTCGAGATTAATCGCAATTTAATCGCACATTTTTATCTGTTCTAAATGTACCTTAAAGAGCCTGAAGACTAGACATGTTTCAAAGATCATATAGATGTTTTTCAAAGAACTAGCTCATGTCTATTAGACATGGAAAAAAAAAAAAAAATACCAGGTTCCCATTACTTCTCTTTCTTTGCACTGAGCAATTTACTTACACAAACATGTTTACATTTCCACAGGACAGGGCATCTCACTTCTTCTGAACATGCAAAATGTACATTTATTATTTATTATTACATAAAAGAGAGAAAGAGGTGTGTGCGCAGCGGGAAAGAGAGACCTCGTGCTCGTGCGGCAGTACCGACGAGTCTCAGAAACTAAATAAGGTTTGGGTCGCTAGGCGCTTTAAAAAAAAAAAAAAAAAGGTGCTAAAGTGGTCTGAAAAGTCGCTAAGTTGGCAACACTGTCAGCATCTCCATCCATTTCCATTTATCCAACTATAGTAGTACGGGTTAGGCCACGGGTCAAACAGAAAATGTGCGCTGCGTTAATCGCGCGTTAATAAAATTAGTGCCGTTAAAATGAATTTGCGTAAATGCGTTATTAACGCGTTAACTTTGACAGCACTAGTTTTTATATTACATATTTTCAATTTTCTATTTAATTTTGTTCTAAGTTTCAGTAATTTAAATATTATATTTATATTTTACTTAGTTTCAGCTTTATTTTAATTACTGATTTATTTATTTATTTTTTATACATTTTTTTAACAGTAGGTAACAGTATAGGACACCGTAGGACTGATGACCATATTCTACTGCTTTGTAAATATAGCCTAAAATGCCTGTAAATTCTGACACAATATCTTACTTCTTGCACAGGTTACACTGGGTGTCCATTCTCTGCTGCCTCCCCCCCCAGTGGGATGGTTCTGCATGACAGAGAGGGTGTGGCGCCGTAGCCTCCTCTCCTTTGAGCTCTCTCCCACCCCATAAACCCAGTGGACCACAGCCATAGTGTTTCCCTCAATGAGCATCCCTCTGGAGCCCTAGATCAAGTAAGTTGGCAAATCATGCAGAAGCTCGAAGCTGTATTAAAAAATAACCTGAATTGGCAACAGCTGAAACTGTGGATCCAGCAGTAACAAGGTTTTTTATTGGAGGAAATGTTTACATAATCATACAGTATTTTGGAGTAAATAACTATAAGTTGTACTAACTGGACTGCATTCTTAGTGGCGTGACAGTAGCTCAGCTGTTTTCAAAATAGTATAGAGCTTCCAGTAACAAGCTATTTTCTCCAAGTAGTGGTGGCATGACTAAACGTTACATCACCGTTGTTTATGTCACATTACATTACACATGTAGCCTCATGTGTGCAGAGGCAAAAATCAGATCCTCGTAACATAATATTGGGTATTCATTTTATTGATTCAGATGGTTTGATCATACATTGTTTTATAGAGAATTAAAAAAAAATGTTTAATACACCTCCATTCAAAAGTTTTAAATGCTTTTATTTAGTATCCTGAAAAAATTGATCATGGTTTCCACCAAAATATTAAACAGCACAACTGTTTATTGATAACAACATTGATAACAAAAACTATTTGTTGAGAACAACATTGATGATAAGAATAAATGGTTCTTGAGCATAAATCAGCATATTAGAAAGATTTCTGAATGATCATGTGACACCGAAGACTGGAGTAAAGGCTGCTGAAAACTTAGCTTTGCCATCACGGAAATAAATTTCATTTTAATGTATATTCAAATAGAAAATAGTTAAATTGTAATAATATTTCACAATAATACTGTATTTTTTTTATTAAATAAATGCAGCCTTGGTGAGCACGAGACTTCTTTAAAAAACATTGTGAAATCTTACTGACCTCTGAAACGTTTGAATGGTATTGTAAAGTTGTTACTGCTTTTTCTATTTGTTTATATAAATTAGGGTGAGTTTATATATTTATTAGCGTACAAGCAAAATACTTGGCATTAATATTATTGAAAATATATCTTTTTGTGCATGTCAAGCTGCCCAATCCTTTTTTCAGTTAATTATATAATTGCCATATAATTATATTACACCCAATTTCATTTTTTTTTTTGTAACTTGTTGTGTAGCTTTCTAAAAATATTCAGTAGCTTGTATCTTGGCACACAATAGTTTCACTTCTGCTTGTATTTTTCTTATTTGGATAAAGGCATCTATTAAATGAATAAATGTAAAAGTGGAAGTAGCTTCCAAAACTGTAGCTATCATAGTTCTCTTATTGTTAAAGTCACAACTGCTAACTAATTGTCATCACTGCAAAGTTAACTGATAAATTGTGTCCATAAGACAGTAGTTTCTGTTCAAACAAGTAAGGTATTCAGCGCAGAACACTGCTTTGAGGCATTTCAGATATGAATGATCAGTGCTGGGGACAGTCGGTGTAGGTGTAACACTTTTCCTGGCCCCACTGCATGATGTTTTCTGCATTTGCTTATACTAGATATGAAGTGGTAGTTCAACAGAGCCTACAGTTGTCATGGTAATATGAAACCCAGTTGTGCCTGCACTGCATCTGTCTGCGCTCTTTTATTTTGCAGTTAAATTTTCACACTCACACTTGGGTAGTTTAATTATTAGCATGGTTTTAATGTGTGCATGTTTACGCTTTTGTTGATTGCTGTAGTCTTGTCTTTGATATTTTCTAGTTCCGCCCACACTGAAATCTAAATAGTCTAAATTACAGATCCTCATGTGTATTAATCATCAAGTATGGGCAAAGAGAGATGGATTGTAGAGATTAAGAAAATTTTATACAGAAACTCACCTAATAGCATTTTATATATTTGATGATAGTGCAGACCTTTTTTAGTTTTGTAATAGATGTTTTAGTCTAGAATTATGCCGTGATTGCTTTAATTTTGGAAAGTGAAATTTAATTTTTGAAAAGTGTAATTCATTCAGTTTTCACAAACAGGCTTATATTCTTAGTTCATAGTAGTCCCAGTTAATAAGATTATTGCAAGTAAATCCAACCAGCTACATTAAATAAAAGATTTACCATAGCACAGCTTAGAGGAGTGAGACAGAGTGCTTTATTCTTCCTCCACACTTTCATTTCTGTAAATAAAAGTAAAAATGTGATAAATTAGTTGAGCACACAAAAATTCAGCAGCATTTATGTGCATCCCTTTGTGCATGTTATACATTCGAAATGTTTTAAGATGCAGATCGATTTACATCCTGGTTACTGGTATTATACAAGCTGTAATCAAATGCAAAAACCCACGACTAAAATGCAATTTACTCCATTTCCTAATGTATGGAAAAACGCTCATGCTAATTACTTAGTTGCTTGGAAACCAGCTGAATTGACAGACCTCCCTCTTAATATGAGGGTAATCACTGACTTGCATGAATTAGTCAAAGACCCTAATGGCTTCTCAATTCAGTTTGGAAAAAGGCAGTTTGTTTAGCTTTTATGATGATTGCATGAGTGTGCCTGTGTTTTCTTTAAAGGTGTTTGTGCTGATTGTACAATGCTCTGACACCTGGTTTCTTAGCCATAGTCGTCAGACTTCTCTTTACTGCTTCCGCATGCTTAGGTTGTACTCTCCCAACAATTTTCCCCATAATTATCGGATTTTGTTTGACGTGTTTTGTGTTATGGAACCCGTGATCTTTTTCTCATGTCAATAGTACAGTGTTATACAGTAAGGTTTGGGTAATTTAATGCTGATGAAGCTCAGGAAAAAAAAAAGAAGCTCTTTTCATGATTAATATTCAGCGTTTCATTTGTATTTGCAAGACTGCAGCCTGAGGTCAGAGGAGGTGAAAAAATACTATGGAGACTACTGGAAAATCAAGTGCATACTCAAGGGTGCAATTACACTGAATAGAAAAGAAAAGCTATGGTGTAGCACAGTGGTGTTCAAACAGATTCTGAGTTTACTTTGGTTTTTAAACCTATAAAACCGAAGCATGCAGTTTTGTGTGTGCAGCTATGTGTGTGTTATTGGTCTGTGTGCACGAGCAGAATGTGTGCATGAATGAAGACACTGAACAGAGGTAGATTTCAATAGAAGTGTTCTTTTATGATCACCATCAAAGTAAACACAGTTTTAAAATAACAAACATTGATTCTTTATTTCTCAAACTGCATAAGAATCCACTGACCTCATTTTAAGCCAGACTTGTTTGCATCATGCTGTTGAAGCTGACACTGTAATTTAGAGCTGTTCAGATGCTGTCTCTCTATAGTTATGTTACTTAGTGCATATTGCTGAGACTATTGCTTTTGTGTTCTGTGTTGAAAAGAGCCCTGCTGCATTGGTCTATTTCTTTCTTAACCCTGTAAAGCCAGACATGAAATGTCATTTTTTAAATTTTTTTTTGGTCGTCAGAAATCATTCAGGTTTTTTTTTTTTTTTTTTTTTTTTTTAAATAGAGCAGTTTATTGAAGCTTTAGACGAAATATAAAAAGAAAATTTGTAAAAATGTTTTTGAGTATCATATTTGATACATCAGGCTTTTATGATCCAATTGGTGATATTATAGGAGAATATGAAGCTCAGGAAAAAAAAAAACTTTTTTTTCAAACTTTTCACTTTTTTTCAGAGTACCAAACTGAGTGAAAATATGCAATTTGGTGATTTGCTGATATTTATTTGGTCGAGAAGTAAGATACAATTCTTATAGATTGTAATGTAAATTGAGATTTTTATCAGAAATATCACTGTAGGCCTATATCTCATGTATAACTCATCACTGTATATCGCCCAATAATATGTCTTTTTAAAATTATATGTAAATACTTTTATGATATTTACATGATTAAAGCTTTGTAGTTTTCATTGTGGAGGGCAAAACATATAATACAATGCAATGATGATTGAAAGATGTACAAATAAACATTCTTCAAAAGCCAGATGTTTCATATTTGATATATTTAACATGATTTTTCTAAAAAAAAAAAGTAAGGATAATCAAGCAAACCCAAGTTGCTTCAGTCCAGTAAATGTTAAAATATTACTAACAATATTAGTTATACTTACCTTTACTTAATATAAATCAATGAAGATGTCACAGCAAAAATACACATGTACCCTAACCTTACGGTGGATTTATTCAGAATTAGACAAAAAAAAAAAAAAAAAAAAAAAATTACTTGATAAAAAAAAAAAAATTTTTATATATATATATATATAACGAGTATTACCAGTCGGTGAATTAGTCAAGTTCAGTCAGGTGAACCTGAAAACAGCCTAATTAAGGGCTTTTCTTTTCATTCAGACAAACGCTTAACTAATCCATTTTGAAAATGTTGTTTTGCACATGCC
Source organism: Spinibarbus caldwelli (assembly GCA_039654775.1). Taxonomy (NCBI): domain Eukaryota; kingdom Metazoa; phylum Chordata; class Actinopteri; order Cypriniformes; family Cyprinidae; genus Spinibarbus; species Spinibarbus caldwelli. The sequence continues at coordinate 25,226,168 of CM077240.1, forward strand.
TTGGATCATTATATAAATTTTTTTTTAAAATAATTTTGGTCAAATTTCTGCTCTGGGAAGATCACGATTCTTTGAAAAATGAGTCACGACTGTTGCTTCAGCAGCACACTGTGTTCAGATTTTCAGGGAGAGCTGTATACATTTTCTCTCTTGTCTGTATTGCTATGGAGAGGTAGACAGAAACATTGACTCCACGGCTTCTCATGGAGCAAACCATTGATGGACGGAGGGGGACGGGTGTGTGCAGTCAGGCGTGGGATTTGTCTGTTTTGAAACTTCATCGCTCTCCCGCTGGTCTCCTCTACGAGGGCCTCTCCCCTGTCCTGTTGAGCTGTGCCCTATTAGCTCACATTTATGAGACGCATTTTCTTTTTTCGCCTGGCGTGAGCACTGATAAGAGTGTGTAAACAATACATTTTATCCCCTCTCCTTCAGTGCATGGTGGTCTCTCCCTCTCGCTCAGTGACATACGTTGCTGTTCTGTCTGCGCGCGAGGTGATTAGTGTAGCTCTCGACGAGAAGGAGCCCCGTATCCTGGGAAATGGCAAGACACGCGGCCATAGTCATTGCTGACAGAGGGGTTAGCACAACTGCCGTGGACCGTTCTCTGACCGGACAGGCTGAGTTGGCCAACTTCATAGGTGACAGCTGAGCCCTGCCTCAGGTGCGTGAGAAAGAGAGAGAGTGAAAAGGAAAATCCCTCCCACTGTTTTTTCTCTCATAAGCAGGTTGTTTACCTTCAGGCCGACTGTATGTGCGTGCACATAAGTGTGGGAGAGTGTGTGTGCCGAGCATGTGAGAGGACTGCAGGCCTCCCAGGGCTTTCATAGTTTGTTTGACTGCTGAAGGAAGTGGGAGGGACCTTTAAATAAGGAGGGACCTTTAAATATTCTTGTGAACTGTGGGGGTTCTTGAAGTCAAAAGGGTTGAGAACCACAGCATTATTAAACTTTTATTATCATCTATAGTCAGTTTTCTCTTTTAGGACATCTGAGAGCCTGAACTAAGAACTGTGCAGCATACCTAGACACATGGGGTCGGTTTTCTGATGTTGTAAAACAAATCTGCGAGACTAGTCCTCAACATGCTGGCAGTGAACTTTAACTGGTCATCAAACACACTACCCTCAGGTTTCTTTCTCAGAGTAATATTGTTGAACCCTAAAGGTAGTGACTCTTTGTCCAGGTTGAGATTGAAATGCAGTCATAGATACAAGTCGGGATCATGATGTTGTCAGACTGAAATGATGGGTAGTCTTGTATAGTATGTGCAGTGATAGGACAAGCTTTGTGCTTTATCACAGAGCCCACTGACAGTGTGTTTATCGAGAATAAGAGGGGGCAAAGTACTAAGCCCTGAGGTACGCCACGCATATTCACCCAGCACATTTATGTATGCTTACAAACTATGCAGTGAGACATCAAAACTCAGACGTCTGATGACTGGGCGACGGGTTGCCCCGAGGACAGCATTCACACTGACAAAAGGACCTCCCATAACCAGGTCAGCAGCCAGCCAGCACAGGTAGCCGATTGGCGCCAGGGAAAAGTCACACCCATGATATAAAGAGAAAGAGAGAGACACACACACACACACACACACACACACACAAGTATACACATGTTTGTCTGCCTGGCGAAGCTAAATGAAAAACATTTAAATTTATTTTAACTTGTTTATTTTAATGTATAAAAACTGTTTTGTTTATAGTAGGCATCATAACATTGCTTGTTTGTGTGTGTGTTTTGTATGTATGTGCTGGTATTGATAAATCAGTAGTACAAGTTATCAACATCTGTAAAAACAAATAGTGTATTTAGACATTAGTGTCACATGATGGCAGTGCTTAAAAATTAAGGTTTTTTTGCCTCTTGGCAGAAAGAGATACAGTATGCTCTCTCTTATCCATTGCTTTCAAAGAGATTTAATTATAGCTCCATTAAATAGTCACACAACTTATTAGCAGATATAAGATAGAAGCATCAGCTTACATGCAAACTTTCTCAACCAAAGACTGATGACTCAGAGTTTATAAACAGGACTAAGCTGACCTATAGACACGATTCATGACTGTTTCGTCAACTTCTTTCGTACAGCTTAGCGGTTAAAACGTGTTATATCTACTGTATTTGGTGAGGGAATTTGAAATCAGATTGGACGTTGCCAAATATTTCTTATCTAGTGTGAAATATGAGCTTCAGCAAACAGCAGACGGTAAGAGAAAGACTAACTTGGTTGAAAGACAAATGTGACTTATGCAAAATATTGTTTTTCTTCTTAAACTACAATGCAGACATGTAAAATGTTGTTAATGTGAACAGACATGCTTTGTTATTTTGAAATATCACTCCTCTGGGAATAATGAGGGACAGAAATGTTGCCCTGCTAACAATGATTTGACTTCCCATTAGCTTAAAAAGCTAGAAATTATGAAAAATGTGCAGTAAACTACCCAAAGTTTCTTAAGTTTTGGGAAGTTGAAGGTAAAATATACTAAGTTTCTACAGATGTTTTTGTGTAAGCTAGGGTTGTGACGGTGAGGAAATTTTCCCTCCGGTTAATTGACGTGTGACAACACCGGTAATACCGGTATCACCGTGGTGGGGGGTCATTTGAGTTTTCTCTCTTTTCCTCGCTTTCCTTTGCTTAAATAGCTTTTAAAAGCACTGTGCGCATTTTACTTTCACTTTTAAATTAATACAAGATTGAACATAGAACTTTTATTAAAAAAACAAATAAAAATACACCATGCTATATGCCTAATATAAAATAACAAATAACTTACACAAAGTTTAAAAATGTAGGCCTATACAAAACTAAAAATCAGTAAAGAATGAAGAACAAATAATTATGAAACGTAGAACGTTTATTAGCAAAACGAATAAGAACGTTTAGAGGCATGGATGGCATACACCTTGATGTAAAATAATGAAAAAAAAAAAAAAAACACAGTTTAAATAAAATAAAAATCTGAAAATATTGTGCAACCAAATAAATGAGAAACGAATGTTTAAAAAAAAAAAAACACTTAGATTAATGGCAAAAGTCAACAGGCTTTTCAAAATCCAAAATATTTTTAAAACAGGCGCTTTTACCTTTCGTTTTGAAACTCTTCCGCCATCGTCTTGTCTTTTTCACCTCACTCTTGTCAGTCAGCTCGACTCACTCTCCTCACGTGATAAATGAAATCTGATCTGTGATGCGCGACTGTAGTTCATTTGGTGCTCTGCATTGAACAGGCGCGTTCAGTTTTAATTGTAGTGTCCTCTAACTGAACTAAATGATTTTATTACTATAAAAAAAAAACAAAAAAAAAATAAAAACGACGGGGGACGGTGCCGCGGTGGGCAAGTGACGTAACTGGTATTGCGGCTTAACACCGGTATCACCGCCAACACCGTCTATCGCAGCAAGCCTAGTGTAAGCCACGTCCATTTCTTTTGACGTTAGCTTTAGCAGATGCAGATAACTCATGCAACATGAGAAATGTGACTGGTTATTCTCAAGTCTAATCACAGGTATCTTCATTACCTGTCGGTTGGTTTTCCTCCACACTTGACTGAGCAGGGATGAACTGAGCACTGAACACACTGGCGCAAGCTGTTGATAATTACAGTAAGGGCCGCACATGCACGGGAGTCATTATGTCCTGGTGGAATTTTTTTAGGATCTAGCGTAATTTCTGAACAATTTTGCTTGTTCACATGCATGGTCATGTTTCACATTCTCCAGAGCAAAGAAGTGAAGGCTCAGGGGCCTCAAAAAATGGGGTAGTGTGCCCTTAGTTCCTCTGAACGTTCTTAAAGAATTTCTCATATGTGTGAATTAGGGATTTATAATATTATAGATTGTAAATGCTTGTTGTTAATCCTTTAAGGATAGGTATTATATTCACATCCTTCAACGGTGATTGACATTGTGGAATATGTCAATGCTAAAGCTTGTAATACAAGAAAATTACTTGTTTTTTTTCTCCTAAAATGGCTGTTCAAGTGTTTAAATTTTAAAAACAGCCTAAATACTGTGATTTTTTTTTTTTTTTTTTTCTCTCAACTTAAATGGGCCTGTTTGAGGTGAATTTGCTGGAAATGGAGCTGCCAGGGATTAGGGGCCGCTGGAGGTTTTCAACAGACCCACAATAGCAGCCTGTTCAGGCCCTGCAGATCAAAGCGGACTATGCCTGAGGAGCCAGGCTCTGGTTTGGGTTGTGGCCTCCCCAAGTGGAGAAACCAAACACAAGATATAGTGAATGAACTTCTTCAAACTGAAGGGATTGTCAGAACTGCAGGAAGAGCAGGAATTTCTACAGAGTTCAGTTTCAGTTGGCCTTACTAGGTGAACAATTGCTGTTGAGGTCACCAAATTATGGAGTGGTGTAACCTGCTCCAGGGGAACTGGATCAGGTGCTATCATGTAAAAGGTGATGAAACACTGATTTATAATATATTAATGAAGTAATTTATTCATTATTATTGTTTTCAAACATATCTAGGTTTCATTTCTTTTAACTCGGGGCTTTTATTTGATTGAACATCAAGTTGAAATTGTTAATCCGGTGGAATTTAGTGCTGTCCCAAGTGTGGTCTTGCCATTTAAGTGCAGTTCACCTGAGTTCAGCCACAGCCAACCATATTCACCATATTATTTGTATTGCAGTAACGACCTTGCTTTTCATCATCACTGAAGTCTTTTTAGCTAGATTAAATTCTAGCTTTCTATCCTAGCATGGTTGTTTAGTCAATATCAGTAGCTACAGAGTTTTTCTATGTTATGAAGGGTTGAACAAGTTATCATGTATTGGTTCTGAATACCTTCAGTGGAATTTTGTGCAATGGTATGTAAGTTTGTTGTATCACTATCACATAATGCTGCGAATGCTGTTTAGGATTCCCTTATGTGCAGCTTGAATGTGTCCTGTTTCTATGGTTACATACTGCCACTGAGGACACCTGATTCTTGTGGAGAACATTTGCAAGTAAACAGGACATAGAAAATTGGATGTTGTGATTCTAGCATTTTCTAACATGGTTTTTTTTTTTTTTTTCAGAATAGAATCTCATTCTCATTTGTAATATATGAAAAGAGGGCCAGTCATTTTTTTTTCTTTTTTGAAAGAAAGAAAGGAACACTCTTTTATACTTTTATTCATAAAGGGACACATTAAATTGATCAAAAGTAACAGTAAAGACATTTATTTTGTTGCAAAACATTTCTATTTTGAATAAATGCTGTTCTTTTGAAGTGAAGAGTTGTTTCTTGAGCACCAAATCAGCATATTAGAATGATTTTTTTTTTAAATATTCAAATAGTAATGGTTATTTTAAATTGTCATAATATTTCACATTATTACGATTTTTTTTTAAGCATAAAATAAAAAAAACTATTGACCCCAAACTTTAAAATGGCAGTGTGTGCAACGTTTTTTTTTTTTTTTGGTAGTTAATTTAATTTGTTGATTTTGCTAAAAGAGACTGATGAGAAAGCTTGATTTTCGTTATAGTAATTAGAAGATTTTTTTAATGAAAATAGTATCTCAAAAATTTACCATTTTTAAAAAAACAATTCTACAGATACATTCAAAATGTAAAAATGTCATCTCCATTTTGCTGCAGTCCTGCAGATTTGAAGTTTGAATTCCTTTAGTTCAGCTAGAAGGCTACGGCAATCTTCCATTAACATCTTCATGTAGTAAGAAATTCACAGGGCAGTTCACCAAACTTGAGCTTCGCATGAGCTTGCGTTTCCTGTCTGCCGCGTTTGCATGCGTATGAATAGATGTCAATGGAACGAAAATTGTAGTGTGACCAGCCCTTTATACGCGCACAGTATCCTCACGAATGGCGGTTCAGCAGTTGCCTCTTTTAGCAGTACACAGCATGGGTTAGATGGTAACACTGGGTGGATAGCACCACAGATCAAAGAAGGCTTGCAATTTTCACAGCATATTTACGATTCCCCCACAAGGAGCCATCGATTTATGCGTATTGCTAGCGGGAACGAGCTGTCACCTCAGTCTATGCCTGATATGGAGTCATCTGACTGTTGCTCTCAATCAGGTCGAGATATTTTACTAGTCATAGTGTTTATAGAAATATGGGACTATTTCAGAATTGGTTTAACTTGAAGTTTGCTGGTCTTCCAGAACCTGTTGGTCTGAAGTGGTGCCTGTTTCCACCATTATTTTGTAGTTCTAGATGATATTATCAAATCAGTTATAAACAACAACATATGGGTATCAGACAATGACAACTGCCATTACTGACTTGTTTCTATTGTTTTCTTCACTGGATGATTTAACGTCATTGTCCTGCTTTATGTTTATTTAGTAGAATGGTTCCTTCAAACGACTCCTTTGGCTGACTTGTAACTACCCTGTTTTGCAGGTGTGCTTATGCTGAAAATGAGTGCTGCAGGGGAGAATGCCCTTGACCCCAACACCCCAGAGTCACGGAAGAGGAAGGACTCTCCATGTGATACCTCTGGTCCCAGGTGAAGTATAAGATTGTCTTTCCCCTCCAGTTCGAAGTGTTTCACATTACTGAGTGTTTTATAAGGTCTTAGGAGTTATGTCATTTATGTAATACAATGACTTGCAAGCAGACAGCTGACAGTGTAGTTAAGGTGTGTCAGAGGAAGTGCAGCAAATAGCGAATAGCGAGAAGGAGTCTGTTTTAACAATTGTCTTTCTTGAAGTGTAAAAAAAAAAAAAAAAAAAAAAATGTTAAATGTTAGAATAAGAGCGACAATTTAGACATTTCAGTTGTTTTGTTTGTTTATCAACAAATAAAATACTTTAAAAGGTGTTTAATAAAATAGTCCTTTAAATGCTAGAATAAGGGTGACAGTTAAGATTTTTTGTTCGTTTACCAATAATTTTTTTTTTTTTACATTTTATGAAAAAAGTAATTTTAGTATATGGGTGACAATTTAAACACTTTAATTTTCACAGCATTTGTTAATTTATCAATAAATGAAAAAAAAAAAGTTTTTGAACTGTTTTTAGTTTTTTTTTTTATAAATAAATTACATTTTAAATATGTGTTTATTAAAATAGTCTTTTAAATGTTAGAATAAGGGCGACAGTTAAGATTTTTCATTTGTTTACCAATAAATGTTTTTTTTTTTAAATTTTTTTATTAAAAAACATTTTTAATTTTAGTATATGGGTGACAATTTAGACACTTAAATTTTCACAGCATTTGTTAATTTATCAATAAATTAAAATTTGTTTATAAAAAGTCTTTTAAATGTTAGAAGAAGAGTGACAGTTTAGACACTTTAATTTTTACCCCATTTCTTTATTATTTCTTTCTTTCTTTAAGTTTTATGGGGTTTTGCCAGTAGGATAAAGCACAGTGGGATTGGGAATCAGCACATAGCCCAGACCAGATTCAAACCCTGGTCTCTGTGCACAAAACAGCCTAATAAATAAAACTGAAAGCTAAAATTAATAACTAAATAAAAATAAAATTAACACATCCCAAAAATATCTGTAACGAGCAATGCAAGATATAGGTTCAAAAGTGGGTTGTTTTTAGGTGTAACATAGCAGGCCAGTGCATTTTTTTGAAGGTTTCCTTGTGTTAGGGTTGGTAGGAGTAGAACTGGTCTGTCTGGCTGAGTGATACTCTTCCATAGGGCCTTGGCAGGGCTGATGTAACAGCCTGTTTCTACAGCAACCCCACGCAGCGCCCTGACCTGTGTAAGCAGCGCGCCTGCGCACAACCTTGGCGAGGCGCTGACCTACTTTCTCTGCCGTCTTCTCCCAGACACACACACACACACACACACACACGTTAACATGCGCTCACACTTGCAAGTCATTCGTATGTACATGCACTCGCTCACCCAGGAGTGGGACAACCAAAAACAGATAAGCACTTTCCTCCATCCTCGCACACGTACGGCAGCTGTTGGTCACACCTGCGCACCACACACGTGCACTCTGGAGGAAAGGGAGAGATCATTGTTAGTGTCTTAAATTCTTTAAATAGTCATTTTTTATTTTCCGCTAAGCAAATAATCCATGTAATTTTGATTATGAACCAGGCATTATTTGTTTATTTCCTTCCTTCCCTGGTTGACTGAGCACTTGATAAATACATATATTATTTACATAAATATATGATAAAATACATAAATATAATGTAAATTTATTGTAAAGTGTTTTTTTGATTTGATAAAAAATATTATATATTAAAATATTGCAGATTTAATTTGTAATGTTTTATTGTTTTCCTTTACAAAGTAAAGTGCTTTAGACTTTCGAGAATTCTTTCCATTCTTTATACATATGCACTTCTATTCAAAAGTTTGGGGTTGGTGAGATTTTATGTTTCTGAAAAAAGTCTTCTATGCTCACCAAGGCTGTATTTATTTGATCAAAATACAGTAAAAACAGTAATATTGTGAAATATTATTGCTGTTTTTAAAAATCTATTTTTAATATATTTTAAAATGCAGTTGTTTCAGGCAGTCATAAATCTTTCAGAAACCATTCTAATAAGCTGATTTAGTGCTCAAGAAACATTTATTTTCAAGAAAGGAATATTATTGTTAATATTTAAAACCACTGTGCTGCTTAATATTTTTGTGGAAACCGTGATGCATTTTTTTTTCCCTCCAGAATTCTTTGATAAATGATGCTTCAAAAGATCGGCATTTATTTATCCTCGCACACGTACAACAACCGTTGGTATACGACACAAACTCGTGCACACGTTCCTATACTCTTTATGCGTTGAAGAATAAACATGAAACTCTCTTATTCTGTTTCTTTAGAATCCGTCCATTTCTGTCAAATCTTTTCAGTTGCTTTTAACACGGTGCACGCCTCCTGTTACAGAGCTTTTTTACCTTGCCATTGCCGATCTTTTGTTTTTGACCGGATGATAAATGGGCTCAGATCTGAAGCCTTTGCATTCCTTTGATATCTAACATTACTTCACCATAGCCCCTGACCATCTGTCTTTCTCTCTCCTATTCAGCCACTCTCTCTTTCAGTGTCTCCTCTCAGCTTGATAACCCATGTGCAGCATAAGCCTTTGAGGAATGCCTGCTAGTGCAAGGACTGTACGCAGCCCTTATTAGCTGTACAATGATACGTCTGTGTAAAAGTGTGTGTTTTAGCCTCGCTCTGGTTCCAGGCCACCCACAGTTTGTCCCTGAGTGCACCTATAGTCTCCCCTCACCCAGCATTCCTCCTTTCAACTGCAGAATCCTCTGCCTCTATCAGGTGGCAGAGCGCTGAGATCGCTAAATCGGGGTTCAGGGGTTGTTTGTGATCATAGTGCTCTTTGAGCATCATGAATTATTCAGGGCTTCAAGTCGTTGCAGAATGCCCACTCAGCCTCTGTGCCAAACTTTACCACTTCAAGGCTTTGTCTTAAAAACGTCATAACAGAACAGCAGCAGGCTGGCTTTCTTCTTTTGTTTATTTTTTTTTCCTCCGAGTGCAGTTGGTTGTTCATGTGCCAGCAGAGGAATGGATAGCTGATTGTAATTCTCGTTTTGTGTATTGAAATGAACATTTAAGTCAATTTCAACTAAGAAGATGATTCATGTTATTTTCATTATTATGAGCCAGGCAGGTATTGCCATGTGTTTTTATTAATCTATTTATTTATTTTTCACCCCAGGTGACTGAACGCTTGATAAATAAATATTGAAATATACAGTTGTGCTCAATTATTCATACCTATGGTAAATATGATCAAAGGCGGCTGTGAAAATAAATCTGTATCATTAATCCTTTTGATCTTTTATTTTAAAAATTTACAAAAATATAACCTTTCATTGGAGAATAAGAATTTAAAATGGGAGTGAAATCTCATTATGAGATAAATGTTTTTCTCTAATACACATTGGCCACAATTAATCATACCCTTGTATTCAATACTTTTTGCAACCTCCTTTTGCCAAGATAACAGCTCTGAATCTTCACCTATAATGCCTGATACGTTTGGAGAACATCTGACAAGAGATCAGAGACCATTCCTTCACCCAGAATCACTCCAGACCCTTTAGATTCCCAGCTCCATGTTGGTGCTTCTTGTCTTCTGTTCACCTCACTTATTTTCTATAGGGTTCAGGTCAGAGGACTGGGACGGCCATGGCAGAAGCTTGGTTTTGTTCTCAGTGACCCATTTTTGTTTTGGTTTTGATGTTTGTTTGGAAGGCTGTGCAATTAATCGCATGCGATTTTCATGCGCATCTAGTCAGTAAAGCCGGTTCCGTGATTAGCAGTTAATCGCCGTCACCTGCTTTCAAATGGAGTGGCATTTAATACACAGAGCCGTAGTTCACTGACAAGCTAGGCAATATCGCGTTCATTATCGCAAATGAATCATCTGCGATAATGAACGTGATATTTCCTAGCTTGTCGGTGAACTACGGCTCTGTGTATTAAATGCCACTCCATTTGAAAGCAGGTGATGGCGATTAACTGCTAATCATGGAACCGGCTTTACTGACGAGATGCACATGAGAATCGCATGCGATTAATTGCACAGCCCTATTTGTTTGTGGATCATTGTCCTGTTGGAAGATCCAACCACGGCCCATTATAAGATTTCTAGCATGGAAAACCTGTGGTGATGTAGGGGCCGGTTTCTTTTTGTGTTTTTTTTTTTTTTTTTTTTTTGAGGCTTTCTGACCCCAAGATTCAACTAATCTCTGCAATTCTCCAGCTGTGATCCTTGGAGAGTCTTTGGCCACTCAAACTCTCCTCCTCACTATGCATTAGGACGATATAGACACACGTCATCTTCCAGACAGATTTGTAATATCTTTAGTTGATTGTAATCTCTTAATTATTGCCCTGATAGGGGAAATGGGGATTTTTAATGCTTCAGCTCTTTTCTTACAGTCACTTTCTAAATTTGTGAAATTCAACAATCTTTTGCTGCACATCAGAAATATATTCTTTGGTTTTACTCCTTGTGATCAATGATTAAGGGAATTTGGCCTTTGTGTTCCTCGTATTTATAAACCTGGAAACAGGAAGCCAAGGGTGGACAACTTCATGTTCCTAGTCACTCTGGTGTGATTAAAAAATACAAATATGAATTGGAATATACTTCATATTAGATATTTTAATCATAAGAATTTCTAGAGGTACCAATAATTGTGGCCATTGTGTACTAGAGAAAAATATTTATTCCTAATGTTATTTTCTTCCCCCACTTTCACTTTTTTTTTTTTTTTTACTTCAATTAAAGGTTAGACTTTTTTTTTTAAATTTTTAAATGAAAGATCAAATGGATAAACAATGCAGACTTATTTTCACAGCCGCCTTTGATCATATTTACCAAGGTTATGAATAATTTTTAGCACAACTGTATATATTTTTCATAAATAAAAATAGATTTAGCATAAATAAAATGTTTTAAATAAATAATTATAATATATGCAGTTTTAATTGTATAGGAAACATATTAAAATGTTGTGTATTTACATTTTGAATATACTTAAATATGTACTACTCTTCAAAAGTTTGGGGTTGGTTAGATTTTTTTATAAAATATTTTTAAAAGTGCTCACCGAGGCTGAATTTGTTTGATCAAAAATACAGCAAAAGTAGGGATTATTGTGAAATATCATTATAATTTAAATAAAATTTTTTCAATTTGAAAATATTTTAAAATGCAATTTTAAAATGATATTTAGTCTGTTACTTTACACCATTTTTCAGTATCACATGATCCTTCACAAATCAAGAAACATTTGTCATTATTATCACAGTTGAAAACAGTTGTGCTGCTTAATATTTTTTTGTAAACCATTATATAATATTTAGGAATTTTCAGTAGAATGTAATGTGTCCTTGCTGAAAAATAAGTAATCATATTAAATAATGTACATTTCACTTTTTATTGTTTTCATTCACATTGTAAAGTACAATGCTTTAGACATTATTTCAAGTGAGTGCTAATGCATAAATGCAGTGCTAATGCAGAGTTAAAATCTGCATATATTTCATGTATGTAGTACATATATAAATATTATATACTGTATATATTCAGAAATATTTCAAAATACATAATGTATGTTTGTAAAATACAGTGCTTAAGTTTTTTAAGTATGTTCTAAAAATGTGCAATTCTCTTTTTGTTCCTGTTTGTATGGTAGTGTGGAGAAGCGACGGCGCGAGCTGGAATGCCGCTACATTGACGAACTGGCTGAGTTACTGTCGGCCAACATGAGCGACATTGCCAGCTTGAACGTGAAGCCGGACAAATGCCACATCTTAAAGAGCACCGTGGACCAGATCCAGCAGATCAAACGGCGCGAGCAGGGTGAGTAGCCAGTGTCCATGCTTTTCCTTTGAGGCTGTGCGTAGGCTGGGCACAAGTATTTCCATATACTTCACAGTACAGACAGGAAATTGACACACTGCAAAAAATTTAGTGTCTATGATGGTTGGTTTGTTGACATCCCTAATCAGATAAGAACTCGTGTTCCTTCAGTGACCTTCAAGATAAATTTGGGTAAGAAGAAATAAAGTGAAACGTATAACACAACAAAAGGTTTTAATCTGTTAGACCGGCTTTAAATCACAGTGGAGAGAACAACATTGACTGTGTTTACATGGACATCAATAATCTAATTATTTACCTTATTCTGAATAAGACAATATTATGATTAAGGTGTTTACATGAGTTGCTTTTGGAATATTCCTTTCATGTTCCCGTTTTACATGTTATAGTACATACAAATATCGATGAATGGCACACGTCATTACATCCCCACGCGACGCCATCTGACGTCCCCTCCCGAATTTCACGTATCAACATACAGTTTGTCTTTGTTATGGTGCCATATACAGTTTTGGGTGTTTCATTTTTAATTTTACAAAAGCTTCAAGTGCAGTTAATTATTTATCTTGCTATTTGTGCAAACAGACGAGGGTGTTGTTGAAGCCATGTTCTTTTGTTTGCCGTCAAATGGGTGTATATCCTGTCGCAAAATGCGGCGAAAAGTCCTACATGATGGTAATTGTGTGATTAAGGTGTGTACATGTCTATACTGCACTTCGATAATGCGACTAAAATAGGAATACTTCACATCTTAATTCAATTTGTGTTTACTTTAAGTATGAATTTAGCCAGATTAAGGTAATCAAAAATCTCTGTTTATATGGTAGATTCTTAATCAAAATATTGTCTTAATCGTGTTAAAATCGGAATATTGTTTTCCATGTAAACGTACTGATTGTTCATTCGGCACTTCTTTTTAGGAGCTTCTAAATCAGTTGCGCAGGGCTTTTACTGAGATATTTTTTGGGGGCCCACAGGATGTTATTATTTGCTTGCCTCTTTGGTTTGTTTTAATCAGTAACTGGACAGAGCTCTTAGTCAAAGCCATAAAATGATGAGAACATGTATTGTGTCCAAGACAGTGATTGATTAAGTACATTTTTGAAGTTCTGCTGGGATGTTGACTTGCTGTACACTGTTAAAAGATTTGGGGTCAGTATTTTATTTTATTGTTTGGAAATAGTTGTATTCTGCAAGGATGCATTAAACATACATTGATTAAAAGTGACAGTGAATACATTTGTAATGTTACAAAAGATTTGTATTTCAAATAAAAGCTTTTGAACTTTCTTTGAATAAAAGGTTTCATGGTTTCCAAAAAATATTAAGCAGCACAGCCATTTACAACTTTAATAACAAGAAATCAGATTATTAGAATGATTTCTGAAGGATCATGTGACACTAAAGGCTGGAGAAATGGTTGCTGAAAATTTACTAGAATAAATTATGATTTAAAATATATTAAAATAGAAAGTAGTTATTTTAAATTGTAATAAAATTTCACAATTTTAATGTTTTACTATATTCTTGATAAAAAAAAATAAATGCAGTTTTGGTGAATATGAGACGTCTTTCAGTAACACAAATAGTGTACTAATTGAATAATATTGTATAGTGGTGTAGAATAGAATTTTGTATATATAGAATATTATATTGTGTATATATAGAATTATATATATAGAATAGAATTGTATAGTAGAGTTCTAATGGTAGGGCTAATAGAAGTAGCTCACCCAAAAATAAAACTGTTGTCATCGCCGTATGAACTACTTGTATTGTCCATTTGTAGCATTCACAGAAGAAAGAAAATATTACAGGTTTGGAATGACATAAGGGTGAATGAATGAAGACTGTTTATGTCTTAACTATTTCTTTAAGGCAGACATTTTGGATTGATGGCCAACCCAGTGTTGACCGATCATTAGATGTTAGCTCTTATCAAAGCTAGATGTCTGGGTTATGTTAAAAGACAGATCTGCAGTGAAGTATTTTGGCTTTATAAGACTGGTTGCTTAAGAGTATGTTGAGTTCACTTGGTACATAAATAATTCTTTTTGGCAATGTGTATTTAGCAATGACATAAAGTATGCAGTGGGCACAATGGCTAAATGAAAGATTGACATTTCAGCACATTTATTTATTGCAGTTATTGCATCTGTTATCTTTAGTTTTTCTTGCATCACTTTGTTATCGTTTAGTTGATTTCATAAATCTCTATTGTCTTGGCTTTAAAAGCTATAAAATATAGTATACTTGGACCAGTTTGGATATCAGTAGACTTCAGTTTCCTCTTAATGGTTAAATATTTTCTAAGACCAACCGGTCAGACCTTGAATTGGGCACTTATGACCCAAGTCCTTGTGACCCAAGCTCCTTTCCTTATCATTGATTGTTTTATTTGTTAGGAGATTATTTCTGGTTGACCTTAAAGCTAAACCAATGCAGTATTAATTTCACTGGTATTGCCATTGCATAAAACTCGCTGGTGTTTAGATTTGCTTCAGCATCTGACTTGGATTGCTGTTGTTGTCACTAGCCATCACTAGGAATATCGCATAAAACATTTGCGAACAAGCACCGTTTCCATCCAACAAGTCAAAGAGAACAAAATTGTCACTTCCTGGTAAACTGGCACTAAATAGCCTATAGAAAACTAGGATAAGCTACTGAATATAATAATTTTCATATATGAAAAATTACTTGCACCTCAGAGCGAGCAGACGAAACACAATAAATGCTGTCATTGCTTTTGGAGGTGAATGCTGCTGTTTGGGAACGCAGTTGTGTAAGACAATTATACAGAAATGCTTTGATGACAGACTTTGCTCAGACATTTCAGAATGGCTGTAACAACATTTCAGATGCTGTGAATGAGATCAGTCCACTGCTAGTCAAGTTATTCCGTCTCATAGCGCAAAGTCACATGACTTTTTTGATGCCCTTGGAGGAATTTATTCGCAAAATACATTTCCATCTCCCATTATTCGCATTAACCCTTTTTCGCACAAGTCAAAAATCACCTCAAGCGAGCGTAAAAACTTTTTTTGTGAATTAAGGGACTTTCGAAATTTGGCGTTTCCATCACTCGTTTATAATGCGACACTTCAAAATGCTCATTAAAACAGGGTGATGGAAACCCAGCTACTGTTATTTCCAAATGAGATAAACCTTGAGAACTCAAAAGTAAATTGAAGTGTGAACAAAGCATGTTGGCTAGCATTATCTCACACTTGAAAGTAATTCAGAACATGCACTCTGTCATTCTTCATTTTGACAGCGGTAAACATGTCATCTCATGATTTGTAGGCCTAAAAAAGGGTTTTGTTGGCATGGCAAACTAAGGAGACCCTGGAATAGTGAATATCACTTATGCAAAGAGGCCACGAGAGGATGTTTATCCAAAGATCTAAAAATTCATCAATGTCAGAAGGCTGTGGGGTCTGCATATTAGGTGGGCAGGCACTGGTTAGCACAAACATTTTAAGCTGCCTCTAGTCTCTTTGCAGGACTGTAATGTATACACCATAATCCTTTAAAATGGCACTTGACAGATAGTTGTTGAAGCTGCTCTGCTGTATCTGCCACATCTGCATGCGCTGCAGGAGGAAATACATTATTATTATTAGCTGTTTTAACAAAGCAGTGGGAAATGGCTTAAATTGTATTGCATAGGTGAGCACAGGAGTATGACTTAAGCAGGAAGCGTAATCGGTCTCTATTAGGGATCGGCATTTCAGGCAAAAATAATATTTGAAAATCGCCTGGTATTATTCGATTATTATTCGAAAATCGCACCGCTCCCCTGCATGCACGCACGCATAGTACACTACACACCCATAAAGAGAGGGAGAGGGAGAGACCATTCACGCTTTCAATCTGTATGTTAACAAACTGTTTAATAGGGAATAGTCTATCTTAACTCAAGCTTTATAATTGTAACGTGCTGAAACATTAATGAAATACAACCGAATGACGGCACTTATTAACGTAACAGTCCGTCGATTAGCATAAATCAATTTCTCATAAGGCTGCTAGGACATCAAAAATGAGCATGAACATCCCAGATAGCAAGCACACTCGGGCCGATTCCGGCTGAAATGCAGCACTGTCAGCTCAGTCTCGGCATCGGCGAGAAGATAATGGGCCAGAGCCACGCCGACTCTATAAAACACTTCTGACTGACAGACTTTTCTCTGTGGGCCGATCTCGGTTTAAAGCTGTTGTACTTGCGGCATGTCCGCACTCGGTGTAGTTGTGTGTATTTACCTTCGGCCCGAGTTCGTTTTTGTCACGGACAAGGAAATCACTGATTTCAAATCAGCCACCTGAGAAAACGTTTGGCGGTTAAATCCTGACTCAGATCTACAGTGTGCGTGTGAGCATAGACATATGCGTGTGAGAATGTGGTGTTCTTCTGTTGTCTTTGACAGCTTTTAGGTGCGTTATTGGCAGCGCCTCCCTCTGGTTACATGAATGTGTCAGCACCGAAAACATGAATAATTCTTGTCAAAAAAAAAATCGCACAGCCTATTCGATATTCTATTATTAAATCAACTAATCGAATATTCGAAAATCGTGACCCATCCCTAGTCTCTATGACTATAAATGAAGGAAGATATATGTGACTGCACTTGTGGTAGGGCTGGGTGATCACAGCGTGCACCAGTTATACTTTTTTCCACGTTTGCAATAATTTCTAACATTTTTGTGGACAGATGATTACAGCATGTTATGGTTTCACACATTGCAGGTAGATTTGTAATGAGAAGAATTTTAAACCTGTAGTCACAGATTACACCATGTCTACACCGGACGCGACAGTTGTCGCTCCGCAACAGCTAAAGTCTGTCTACACTGGACACAAAGCGACCAAAAAATCATTTGAAATTTGTGTCAGCACGTCATAAATAGAACGCGGCAGCAGTTTACTGTCGGGGATTTGTCGTGTCGCGCCGCTTCCAGTGTAGACAGCATCACTGATTATAATGAATTCTATTGTACTTTGTCGCACCGTTCACGTCCGGTGTAGACACGGTGTTAGAGTTGATTTCAAAATTTACTAATACATAAAATCAAAAGTTCAATCTGTTAAAATTATTTAATGCACAATGAACAAACATGAATGATCAAGTGTTTGTATTAAATACATTCACAAACATTAATTAATGTTGTAAAAATATATTGTTCACTCACTGAAAGTCTATACAGGAGATAAAATTTGACTGTACTTTCTTTTAATCCTATTTAATCCTGTTTACGTTTAATTTTAAAGGGCTTTTAAAACCTGCTTGTTATCCAGTCAAGAATAACAACTAACTAGCTAAAAAAAAAGCCCAGAACTGCTTTTCTGACGGACTGATATGACATAAACGCTGTTAACCATTTGTACATTCACACATATTTTGGATTCACGGTTCATTTAAAAGCCTCTGGTGTGTAAAAATAGTAAATAGCATCATGTCCTCCTGTTTTTTTTTTTTTTTTAACCTAATAAAAGTTATAGGCGCATTAAATAGTTAATAAAGAAACTTCATTCTAATGCTCATTATATTAGCGTTAGCCGTGCTTATGCTAACGATTAACTCTAATATGCTAATAACGGCTATGTTTATTTCAATCCGACATTAAAATTAAAATATGGAATAATATTCATAACAGAAGATCTAAATATTAAATTGAAACTTACCTGCTTAAATGCTTTCATTTGATCCGGGTTTCGGTCTTAAAAGTGTTTTGTTAGTTTGATGTGTTTCCTCCTTTTGATGTCGCACTGTCTCAGTGCTTTTATGAAGAGAGCGCATCTGAGCACCTTTCAGATAGCGCAGCAAGAAGGCTGATGTTTGGAAACTCGAACCTTCAGCTCCCTCCACAGATTTTCTATGGGATTAAGATCTGGAGACTGGCTAGGCCACTCCAGGACCTTAATGTGCTTCTTCTTGAGTCACTCCTTTGTTGCCTTGGCCGTGTGTTTTGGGTCATGCTGGAATACCCATCCACGACCTATTTTCAATGACCTGGCTGGCTTCTGTGCCCTGGCCCTAACGGTACATGGCCCCATCCATCGTCCCTTTGATGCGGTGCAGTTGTCCTGTCCCCTTAGCAGAAAAACACCCCAAAGCATAATGTTTCCACCTCCATGTTTGACAGTGGGGATGGTGTTCTTGGGGTCATAGGCAGCATTCCTCCTCCTCCAAACACGGCGAGTTGAGTTGATGCCAAAGAGCTCGATTTTGGTCTCATCTGACCACAACACTTTCACCCAGTTCTCCTCTGAATCATTGGCAAACTTCAGACGGGCCTGTACATGTGCGTTCTTGAGCAGGGGGACCTTGTGGTCGCTGCAGGATTTCAGTCCTTCACGGCGTAGTGTCTTACCAATTGTTTTCTTGGTGACTATGGTCCCAGCTGCCTTGAGATCATTGACAAGATCCTCCCATGTAGTTCTGGGCTGATTCCTCACCGTTCTCATGATCATTGAAACTCAATGAGGTGAGATCTTGCATGGAGCCCCAGTCCGAGGGAGATTGACAGTTATTTTGTGTTTCTTCCATTTGCGAATAATCGCACCAACTGTTGTCACCTTCTCACCAAGCTGCTTGGCGATGGTCTTGTAGCCCATTCCAGCCTTGTGTAGGTCTACAATCTTGTCCCTGACATCCTTGGACAGCTCTTTGGTCTTGACCATGGTGGAGAGTTTGGAATCTGATTGATTGATTGCTTCTGTGGACAGGTGTCTTTTATACAGGTAACAAGCTGAGATTAGGAGCACTACCTTTAAGAGAGTGCTCCTAATCTTAGCTCCTTACCTGTATAAAAGACACCTGGGACCCAGAAATCTTGCTGATTGATAGGGGATCAAATACTTATTTGACTCATTAAAATGCAAATCAATTTATAACTTTTTTGAAATGTGTTTTTCTGGATTTTTTTGTTGTTGTTCTGTCTCTCACTGTTCAAATAAACCTACCTTTAAAATTATTGATTGATAATTTCTTTGTCAGTGGGCAAACGTACAAAATCAGCAGGGGATCAAATATTTTTCCCCCCACAGTATGTATGTGTATATGTATATAAAATAAAAAAGTGCAATTTCATTGACAACATAAATCAACAAATCATCAACCAAGTTAATTAAATCACAAATAAATTCAACTTTTGAATGAATTGAATTTTAAAATAAAATTAATTTAAAATGAATAGATTTTTTGTGGGGGGTTTTTTTGTGTGTGTATTTGAGTCTTATGCTCACATAGTCTGTGCTGGTAGTGCATTCTCAAAGGGGACCTATTATGCAAAAATCACTTTTATAAGGTGTTTGAACACAGTTGTGTGGCCGCGGTGTGTGAAAACACAACCAGCCTGTAATGGTAAAAATCCACACACTCATTTTTTTATAATCTCAAAAATCATGTGGTTCACTTTAACAACTATGTGTTTTAGTTCTTGTCATCCTTCAATAGGGTCATCTCACTCATTCGCTTGCTCTCGTTCTACAGCTTGTCACCCAGAGCGCTGGCCCTCTCTGTTTTCATTCAGAGCCTGAGGAAAGGGGGGGCCTCAGGGGTGTGCGAGAGAGCAGCCAATGGCGACACTGCCCTGCCCCCTGACCTTGTGCAAGTGAGGGCCTCTCGTAGACCTCAGCTTCCCCTCTCTCTCTGCGAGAAAGGAGAAACAGGAACTTGCCGCCCCTCCTCTAATATCCCTGCTTCAGGGTGGTGTTAATGTTGTCAGACAAGAACACACTTTCACTTCTTGAGCTTAACCTTTCAAATGTGTACCAACGTGTTTACCTGGACTTAGGGCTGGGCGATATGAGCAAAAATACATATCTCTGTATTTTTTGGCTGATTTGCAGTATACGGTATATATCTCGGTATTTTGTGTTTAGATTAAACAAATAAACAAATAAAGAGAATGTAACCATGTAGGCATATATTGTGTGCAAAAAAAGGTTAAAATCACATTAGATTCTAACACTGTAACATAGCAATCTAAAAACAAAAACAATTCTTTTAAAGCAGAAGTTAAATTTACTAAACTAAAAATTAAAATAATAAAAAAGCACAGACTAATTAAATAAAAAGGCTATTTTGATAAGGCTACCCCATTACAGTCACTTTACAGTTAGTGCTATCATACATACAAATACACTTAGCCTCCTTGTAATTTTAAAATTCTACATATATCACATTTACTGTTCAACTACAAATATTTCAGCAAAATCTATATTTTAGTCAGAGTTATTGTGCTCCTATTTCATTGCACTCTGTCTATTTGGCGCATGCGCGGGGCGGCGCTCGTTCTGAATGAAGTCTGTGAAGTTTAGCGGAGAATCGCAAAGCAAAAGCTCATGCACTTCTGACAGCAAAATGGAAATATTTCCATGGCTTTCTAACATTTACAGAGGGAGAATATACCTGTGAAATGTAAGTTATGCATTAAGAAAAACAGCACATTTCAAACACATTAAACAGCGCGTCTCTGTCAGCGGCACACGCAGCCTTTCTGTCAGAGCATCTGACGGGGCGAGCCGCTTTAAACTGAAACTATAAACTATAGGCTACTATATCTTACAAGTTTTTAAAGCCCTTCATATAAACCTTGTCACATGTTTAGAACAGTTTTTATGCACTTTCTCCGCAGCAGTTCAGTCTGTGTCCTCCCTAGATATTTTTTCAGATGCGCTCATATCAAACTACTGTATATCGATATTAACGGTATTGCTTCATACCGTATCACTTATAAAAATATATCGATATTAGGGCTGTGTATCACCAGCAAAGTCATGATACGATACGTATCACGATACAGAGGCCACGATACGATATGTATCACGATACAGGACTGCACTGAATTTCACCTCAGACGAATTTAATAAAACAGCTGTTTATGAAACACTGCATATAGGGCCATTGCTAACTGAACAGTTGACCTCTGCATTATGAAGGGCCCCCATAACTGTACCACAGTACAATATAGGTAATGGCATATGTTTCATGTTTACATTGGGCACTCTCCACCAGGTACAATATTCTGATTGTTTGCATCTTGTTTTTAAGCCCATAAATAAGAATGTAGGCCTACTCGTTCTAATAAATTTATATTGTAATGTACTCATTCTAATATATTAAAATCATCTTAACATTGCTGGTAGGTTATCATTGCACAAATCAACACACTCTCTACGTTAAAAAAAATAAAATAAAAAGTAGAAGAGTTCTAAACTAATGCCCTGTCGTCACTGTATCTCACTCACACACAGATCATGATGCGCGCCCACACAGACATTCTTTTAGGCTGCCCCGCAATTTTATCTATAAAATTTATGGCTTTATTTTAATGACAAATGTCGCGAGCGCATTATTACAAGGCGAGAGCGCATTCATGTAATACGAGCGCGCGAATTAAATATACAGCTTCACTGTTAATAGAGAAACACGGCAAAACGGTGGTAATTCTTACATACACAGCCTCTCTCTCTCTCTCTCTCTCTCTCATTAATGAACACGTGATAAATTACAGTTTTCTGATAATAGAATATTGAAGTGGAGATCGCTAAACTGCAAACTATGTTTTCAGAAAGCAAGCGCGTTTATCCACAGTGGCGTGAGAGCGCGTGCACATGGTTGCCAGATTGACAAAGACAAGTAACACACTAAGCAGATATTTCCGTATTGCGCAAATGTGAAGCTCTGTTTCGGGGATTACGTCTCTTTATATCAGGCAACCCCCTTTGTGTTCCTCTGCGGCCAGATTAAACCTTGTTGTAGCCTGTATTATGCTCTATGCATTATTTTTTAGAAACCTTGCACTTTTCTACTCCATTTTAAAAGGTGTTCTTGTATTCAAATTAAGCGCGGTCCACTGCTGAACACGTGCCACAATATCGATACAGGGCCAGCTGTATCGATACTCGTATCGTCAAATCTCTGTGACGATACATCGTCGTATCGATATTTCGAACACAGCACTAATCGATATATCGTACAAACTCGATATACCGCCCAGCCCTACCTGGACTGGCACCTGAAGGTAAACGCGTTCAATGCCTGGGTGAAATTGCTTGAGTTTAGGGCTGCAACTAACGATTATTTTGATAATCGATTAGTTGGCCGATTATTTAATTGGATTTTAAAAAAAGAGCCCAATTTTATTTTTTTTATTTTTTATTTTATTGACAAAAACACTTCAACATTCTGCCAAAATGTCCTTCAAACAAACGTGTCAACTGAATGCTATGAAAACAGTGCTTAACAATTTAATAGACCACCTGTCATAATAAAGAGAAAACAGAAATATTTTGGGAATCTGTCAAAAAATTTTTTAAATCTAATAATGTTATTGTCATTTATTGGGCAAATAACAAACTAAGTAGGCTAGTATTTAATAACAATAACAAAAATGTCCTCTTATGCCTTTCATAACAGCTTGCATTCTTGCTGGTATTGTTTATGTACTTTTTGACTGTAACTGGGTATCTTGAAAAAAATAAAAACACTATAAAGTGCTTGACTATTTTTTCTGCCTTTTTTCATAGATAACAGCAAGGATTATATTATAGCACTAGAAATAACCAACTACTGTTACTAAAGAGCTTACGCATATTGCAGGACTAAGCAATACAGAAAGCTAAAAATGATTTTGGTAATCACCAATACTGTTAGTTTAGAGCAGCAGTGGTACAAAACTTACATAATTTGTTTAAAACCTTACATAAATTTGTTTTAATAAATTTGTTAGGCACTGTATATAGTGAATATAGTTTAAATCTCTACATTAAAAATTATAATAATAATAAATATAATAAGGACGAATAAAAACATAAACTCAGTGTTAACCATTAGGTAAGAGTAATGTTCTGCAGGAACACACGTTCACTTTTATCACAGTCACCTCTTACTGTAATTTCTTTATCCTGTAAAAGGCGATTATGAAGCGTCTGATATTTATATTCAGAATTACACGCTGTATCCCTTTACAGTTCCTACTCTCATAAAATACATGCTCTACATGTTGACTTTTAAACCTTAATTTAACGTTCAACAACAGATATTTCAGCACAATGAATGTTTTTGCGCTGAGTAGCCTACTAACTCCTCTCCTCTCTACTGTGTTGTTCCATCTGTCAAATGTGCGTGCGTGCACGCACCCGCCCCGCCGGTGCTCATTCAGTAAAGATTTACTATCAGGATGGATCTTTATGCAAAAATGGAAATGCTCGCGCGAATTTGTGACATTTACAGATAAGGATATGACCGTAAACTGAAAGTTTTTGCGCTGAGGACGCACACGAATCTCATCAGTCAAAGCGCCTGACAGGGCAAGCCATTACGCTAAAGCATTAGCTTAAAGCTGAAAATAAAGAATTCTCATGTTTTGAGCAGTTTGGATCACGTACTTCTCCCGCAGCATCTCATTCTGTCTCCTCCACTATTTTAGATGCATTTTGTCCATAGAAATGCGTTACTCAGTGCTGTAATTTGACATGACCGGCTGAAGTTGGACGTGCACTGTGGGCAGACCCGACTAATCCATAATGAGAATCGTTGTCGATTATTTTCATTATCGATAATAATTGATTTTATCGATTAGTTGTTGCAGCCCTACTTGAGTTATTATTCAGCTCATTTTGAGGACTGTGTATAATGATAGTAATTTGTTCACTTTGCCACTCTTATGTAAAGTGACAGGATGTATTTAATAGGAGGAGAATCTTTACGCAGCTCACAATTTGATCTATTTCAATTCAGTAAATCACTGATTCTAGAATGATTCTCGCTGCATCACAATTGTTACATTTAAATATATCATTCCTTTTAGATGTAGGCTAGGCTATTTCATGATGCAGAACCTTGACTGGTTGTTGTAAGATGGTTTAGAATAAAACTTGTCCACTCAAAACTAACAGTATTGATGTTAAGGTGTTGTAGGTAGTCATCAGGTTGTTGGTATATGTGGTTGCAGAGTTGTTTTTCGTGGTTTTTAAGCTGTTTACTATGTGGTATGTGCCTATTAGGGTGCCTATTTAGAGTATTTTTGTGGGCGGAATTGATTTTGTGTGGGGGTGAAAGATTTCCCCATGCTGATTTTTTAGTGCTGGGCGGTATACCGGTTCATAACGAATACCGGTGTTTATTTTTCTTATGATATGAATTTTTAAAATACCGCAATACAGGTGTCGTTTAAACAACGTTCAGAATGCGACACTGTTTGAGAGGGGTCTCTTTTCACTGTTGCACTGTGTTCAGGGAACAGCTATATGTGTTACTGAGCGAGAAAGTTCTGAAACTGAAGCTGTAGAACTAGTAGAATGTGATAACACAGAAGAACTCATCCACAATATCCACATTGACCGCCACAAATATTCACCGCCCCCTGCCATCAGCTCCCGCATCTCTCACACACGAGCGCGACTTCAGCACTAGATTTAGCAACTTCCAGACCCCTTTAGCTGCTTTTTTCCATAGAATATACATACTGACATATACATACTGACAAACCTAACGACTTTTTTGGATAAACCTTAGCTATGGTTCAGTTGAAAGATGTCACCAGTACTGCCCCACGAGCGCGAGGTCTGACTCTCCTGGCGCAGTGTCGCCTCTCTTGGCGTCTATTCTGTGTAGTGAGCAGCAGAGAAATAGCACATTCAGCTGGCCGTACCGCAGCAGACTCGTCAATAAACCAGTACAAAACAGCGTTTCGAAGCACCTTTCGCTTACTGACTGTTTGTAATTATAAATATGAGCATAGTTCGTCTGTTAATATTATGCACTTTTTTTAAGGTTTTTTTTTTTAAAGTTTGTTAGCTACTCAGATGCAGGCAGTGCGCTGCATGAGACAAAAAAGTAATATAGCCAAAATCACCACATAGCCGCTCTTTAGTGTAGATGCATGTTGATTTTATCAGACGATGTCGCGATTGTAAATGAGTGACTCTTGGTTAACATGCATTAATGGGTCTTGTATAGGATAAATCTACTGCAGTATTTCCTCTCTCAATCAGTACAAAATGTGGTTAACACCCGGGCATGCATGAAAAAAATAAAAACCGTCATATACCATGAAACCGGTATCATTTTGAAAAATACCGTGATATAAATTTTTAGTCATACCGCCCAGCACTACTGATTTTACATGATTTTACAATCAGCAATGGACATTTTTGTTGCCAAATTGTGACAATTTTATTTGTGACAAAATATTAGGGCTGGGTAAAAAATATTGATTTCTCGATTTTAATTGATTCTCATTTTTAACGAAACAGCATTGATTCTTAAATCACAAGAATCGATTAGTTTATCCTCTTTTCAGTTAATGAAGGAAATATTGTAGCACACCTCCCATCCAATAAATTGCAATAAGCTTTGTGCTCTGTTGTTGTTGAAGTCTCAGATTTCAAATTCTTATGATTTTATTACAGTATTCAAACAATAAATGCCCGTTTTGGTGCTGTGTAATGTGGAGTGACCGATCGCTATAGCGCCTCATATCAAGAGAAGCGTCAACACGAAGCACATGTGAACTGATCATTTCCTCTGCTTTAATAACTGTTTCAGCACAAAATAAACAAGAATAAACATCCGAAGGTATGTTAAAAGAAAGAGTACAATTTACTGAAATCCGTATGCTGTCTCATGTAATCGCTCAATCAGTGTTTCAACAATGGAAAGCTGTCAGTAAAACAGCTTGTAAACTATATGTCACGTAATGTCACATTTACCTCAGAAATAACATATTCGGTGACCAAAACTCGTTAATCAGCTAGAAAAATGAACTCTAGAGAGGAGCATTTGCTAAATGCATGCACATAACATATTCATTATAATTTTTTTTTTTTTTTACTGTTTTTCAATATTTAATTTTTGCTTAAATCTGTCAAGTTTTTATTACAGCTACAATTTAAATGTTTATATTTCAAAAAATATAATTAGGCTATGTAATTGTAACTTTATTATTATAAAAACTTAATTGAGTGTACTTTGTGTTTGTACACAAATCAGTTAATTTTAACATTCAATATTATAGTAATTTAGTACCAGCTGACTCTCATTTGTATTTTATAGCATTAGTTGAGATTTTTTTCCTTGTGAAAATATGGCATGTACTGTACCGGATATGTATCCAAAATAATCAATTTTGAATTGAATCGAATCGAACCAAAAACTTGTGAGTCAGAATCGAATCGAATCATGAAATTTGTGTCAAAACCCAGCCCTACAAAAAATGACCTCTTCAAGCATATGGGTTTTTTAAATTTGTGGTTTATTGTTTACCATGTGGAAATTCTGATCGCTTAAAACAATCAATCACACCCCTCTCCTCAACAAGTGAAAGAGTTGAGTATTGTACATGTTAGTATTACAAACAGTGTGGGGTGGGTTACAAAAGTTTCATTCTTATGTTTAGGGATTTGAACAAAGCCATAACCCTAAGTATGAACAATAGTAATGGTGATTCATGTCTTGGCAAACAGCAGTAATAAATGAATTGTGAAGTCTTTTGCTTTGATTCATTTGTTTTCCCTTTGAAAAAGAGTAGGAGAGTTCTGGCAGTTCTGTATCTATAGGCCAGCTGTCTGTGTATGTCTGACACACCGAACACATAAAGCCCTTACATCATGCTGATCGGTAGCCTTCTGTTATGAGATCAGGTATCGCTTGCTGCACCCACTGCCACAGTAACGCTGCTGCCATGGCAGCTGGCTGTGTTTGAAGAGAGAGTGGTGTCAGAACGTTGTGATTGATTGACAGGGAGTCTGATTGTGGGATTGATTGGGACTCCCATTTGCATTCATTTGTTTAGGGCTAATTGTGAGGATGTGGAGCTTGGTTCCTTTTCTCTCTTGTTCT
Source organism: Spinibarbus caldwelli (assembly GCA_039654775.1). Classification (NCBI taxonomy): domain Eukaryota; kingdom Metazoa; phylum Chordata; class Actinopteri; order Cypriniformes; family Cyprinidae; genus Spinibarbus; species Spinibarbus caldwelli. Next base: position 25,253,337 of record CM077240.1, read on the forward strand.
TCCACAGATTCTCCTAAATTTTTTCCAATGACTTAACCACGTTGACTCATTTCAGCCCCTACAACCTGGGTTCAAAATAATGTTGCAAAGTTCAGTTTTCAAACCACAAAGCAAAACTACATTGTTTATGTCATGATCCATGAAGCTGTCTACTGTCAGTGCCACTGTCCCCTTTGGCTTGCTTAGTTGGGGACACTTGATTTGTGGCAATATTGTTGACTTGATTGCACAGATACTATTTGAATTGAACTGAGCTGGACATCACTGAATCAATGATGAACTGACTTTAACTGGTAAATTGAGTGTTTACTATTGTTCTCTTGCATTATCAGCATACTATTTTCCTGTTTAATACTGTAAAGCTGCTTTGACACAATCTGTATTGTATAGTGCTATATAAATAAAGGTGACTTGACTTGACTTCAGAGGCCCAAAGTTGCATTACTCCTTTGATTGATGGGCATCACCAATACATTATTTAAAATAGAATGAATATATTTGCAAATATCCTGTGTATGAATTTTATTTGTTATTTATTCTGCCATTTACAAATTAGTTCAAAATTAGTGGCTGACCAATATAAATCGGTAAGGCTGATTGGCTGAAAAGTTTTTCTGTTATGCCGATAAGTGTAAAAAAAAAAAAAAAAAAAAAACTCTTTCCACCAGTGCTGAGAATGAGTATTGATAAATTATTACTTTTTTAAATTTATATATTAATTTATTTTTAATTATTTTGATAATTTTTACTTAATTGATTATTGTTTTAATTAGGCTAATTTATTCTTTAAAAATATGATTGATAGTTTTTTTGTTTAATCAATCCAAAATCCCAGACATCAATTTTTATGATCACACTGTAAGATATTGGCATCAGCCATCAAAATATTCACATTGATTGACCGCTATGCAAAATAGAAAAAAAAATAGCTGTGTGGACATTTGAAGTTAACTCTGTCATTCCCTTTCCTTACAACATATTGGCCAAGCAACGTCTCTGTAAAACCCCTAAAACTCCTATTCCCTCCCACCAGACTGATCTCATTTTAAACTTTCGCGTTCCAGAGTTCAGAACGCAACAAACCAGACTGATGTCGTCGCCGAGTTGAGCGCTCTGCAGAAGTTCCTTGGTGAGAGCTACATTGCTATTATGTGTGTAAATACGGCGCTTGAGCTCTGATCTAAATTTAGCCTTTCCTTCAAGAAGTCATCACTTAAAATGCAGCCCAAAACAAACAGTCTCGTCCTCTCTTCTCTCCAGCTGCTGGAGTGAGCCGTGTTCTCATGCGGTCCTTCAGAAGCTTTGATCTTGAGAGGAGAAAGAAGGTTAAGTAGTTTGGCCGCAGAATAATCATTGACACTTTATATCAGCTCTTTGAGTCGAACTGGGACAGGAGTGACCGAATTGTGACTCTTCGGTCTCCAGCTTTTCTCAAGAGTGCTCTCCGCACTTACTGCTGCTGGCTCCTGTCCAAAAGTACCACTTTTCACATTAGTCTTAGAGAGGCTTCCGCTGCGTAGCTTTCATCCACCCACCCAGTCCAAGAGAGGAAGGAGGACAATAGTGAAATGATGCATGTTTTTTGTGTGTTTGTATAAGGCCGCTTACACATTAGAGAAAGCTCTTATGGATTGAGATGCGCAAGATTGGTTTGAAAGGTGTGGATTACATTAACCAGGAATCAAAACTTGAGGCAAAAAAAAACTGTGAATGTGTGTTTCACTGTGTTAACGCTAGCGCTCAAATATCTGAGCTTGGTAAGATTTATTTTTATGTTTTTGAAAGAAGTGTCTAATGCTCAAGTGCCTTATGCTTTATTTGATCGAAAATACAGTAAAAACAGTAATATTGTGAAATATTGCAATTTTAACAAAAATGTATTCTTTTTTTAATATATTATTTAATTTTCCCTGTGATGGCAAAGTTGAATTTTTAGCAGTCATTACTCTTCAGTCTTCAGTATCACATGATCATTTAGAAATCATTCTAATATGCTGATTTATTGTCTAAGAAATGTATTGTTCTTATTACGATCAATGCATGGATGAACAGTAAGTGTAAAATAACAGCATTTATTTGAAATAGAAATATTTTATAACATAAATATCTTGACTGTCACATTTATTGCATACTTTATTATAATTAAATGATTAATTATATAAAAATTCCATTATTTTTATTATTATTTTGTTTTGTTTACTGACTCCATAGTGTATATTCATGCACTGAAATTTAGATGACTTTGGTGTTTCTTACCATAAATTTAAGCATGATGTTCTTTGTATGTCCACAGAAAAAGCAGCTCTGATGTCTCCAGATGATGAGGTGCAAAAGAGTGACATATCATCCAGCAGTCAGGGCATGGTGGAGAAGGAAGCGCTTGGGCCACTTCTTTTGGAGGTGCGTTAGACTTTTTAAACTCTTTATCTGTAGAAAAGACTGATATTGAGATTGTATGACCAGAATTTTCATTTTCTTCTCATCTGAGCCTTGCCCAGTTGCTATGGTTGGGAATAACAAACTTTTGTGCAACATACAGTACATCTTATTTTTGTCTTCCATCTCTGTTCTCTGCCTGTACCACAAGGCCCTGGATGGCTTCTTTTTCGTAGTGAACCGCGAGGGGCGCGTTGTGTTTGTGTCTGAGAACGTCACCGGTTATCTGGGTTATACCCAGGAAGAGCTGATGACCTCCAGCGTCTACAGCATCCTTCATGTGGGTGATCACAACGAGTTTGTGCGCAACCTGCTGCCCAAAAGCCTTGGTGAGTCTCTCTGTGAGAAGGGCCACGGTAAGAGCAGAATGATAGATAAAAATTTAACAGAAAATGTTACACCTAACCAGAGGCGGACAAAGTACACAACTCCATTACTTGAGTAAAAGTACAGATACTGCTGGTCAAATATTACTCCATTGCAAGTAAAGGTTGTAAAGACAGATTTTTTCTTAAGTATAAGTACAGAAGTACTTGCTTACTTAAGTACCAAAAGTAAATTTCCTTTTTTATGTCAATGCACTGTTTTATTATTGTTGTACATAATAGTTGCAATACTTCTCAAGCAACTTACAATACATTACACCTACTGAATACACTGACTAGCTTGTGGTATCTTTGGAATAAAGAACTTTTAGATTGTTAAAAACCTATGGGGAAAAAAAAATATTATTTAACACCCCTACCCACCCCCACAAAAGCAGAATGTTAGTGATCTCACACAGCTCTGACAGTGTGTGCACACATCTATGTGTAGCCGTTCATTCACTTTTGAACAGAGTGGACAGTGCAATTGCTGTAAATACAGAGTGATAAGGAAGAAAAAATAATCAAACCTGCTTTAAAACCCAGCAACACAACTGTAGCTGTATAACTTTACAACAGCAACACTGCTTTAACAAAAAAACAAAACAGCAAGATTATTTGACATCAAAACAAAAATTTAAAAAATGCTGTCTAATCGCTCTCGCTGTACTTTGATGTCACCCACAGAACGGTCTGTGCAGTGCTGCTTCAAGTCAAACAACTATTGTGTTTTATTAGGAGACGCACAACAGTTCTTCTGTGGCTTTATATTTTCACGTACACAATTTAGCAAAATCAGACAATATTGTGTCTAATATATACCACAATATTAACAACTTATTATTGAATTGTTGTAAATATCACATTTGCAACTGGTCAGTGTTCAAAAAATGCTGGGAAATCACTTCATGTAGCCCTACAAGAGTGATTACTGATAAACTGTCTGAAAAAAAGAAAGTCACGATTTAGAGAAGAAAAAAAAATCACCCACTGACTTTCAAAGCTGCTACATAGTAACGACTTTCTACTTTGAGGACCTTGATAGAAATGTAGTGGAGTGAAAAGTACAATATTTGTCTTTCAAATGTAGTGAAGTTAAAGTCATAAGTTTCCAGAAAAAATAATACTCAAGTAAAGTACAGATACTCAAAAAATGTACTTGAGTACAATACTTAAGTAAATGTACTTAGTTACTGTCCGCCTCTGCACCTAACCAGACATGACACAGTTACAACCACTCAGAAGATATGTGATGATTAATGTACAGCATTGGCAAGTAGGAATTTGGACCAGTGAGATTTCTTTGTGGGCAGAGCTATTAAGTGCCATTGTCATTGTATACTTAAAATAGTACTTAAATTGTTTCCATATTTATGTATATTTGTATTTTATAACCAACCGAGATATGGGAGAAGCGAGATGTACAAGCTGTTTCTTTTGTGTTAGTTGTAGAAAAAAAAAACTGGTTTAAAAACTAAAGACAAGGTAGGGTTCTATGTTAATCATTTAATGTAAATACTAGCACAAAGGTTAGAGGTCAACCTCTTTCACTTCAGAGCTCAGTGGCACTCCACTGGTGGTCTTTATCTCACACTTAACTCACCTTGCACATCTGTGTGTGTTTTCAGTAAATGGTGTGCCATGGCCTCAGGAGCAAGGCCGAAGGAACAGCCACACGTTTAACTGCAGGTTGCTGAAAAGGCCTCCAGACGAGGTGGACGCAGAGAACCAGGAGGCCCGTCAACAGTATGAGCTCATGCGGTGCTTCACGGTCTCTCAGCCCAGAGCGGTGCAGGAGGAGGGTGAGGGTGAGACCACACACATACTCATAAAGTCATACCCATATAAATATTTAGCTTAGTGTAGGGAGTCTGATGAAGCTGTCATTGACATACCAGTGTTCAAATGTGAAATCAGTTTTTTTTTATTTTGGGCTTCAAAAGACTGAGTCCACTAATAAAAATTCTTCTATTTTGCATTTTTCTTATTGAATTAAATTTAATCATGTTCTGTACAGATTTATGAAAAAATGTTCGGTATGTGTTGCATATAGCACTTTAAACTGTTATGTCTCTGTTGTCCACAGACCTGCAGAGCTGTTTAATCTGTATAGCATGCCGAATGCCCCGTCCACCTCAGATCCCTGTCAGTACAGAGTCCTTCATCACCAAGCAGGACCCTACAGGTAGTGTTTCATTATATACACATACTTACACAAGTCTCAGCTGCTAGGACCTCTTGATCTGGGCACATTATCATCATGTAAGAGCTCATGCAGTGATATTGTCGTAGGCTAAAACAAAGACAAAAATATTATAAGTAAAAATAGAACAAATATTGCAAAGCAGAAAAACGTGGCTGAAATAGCTGTAGCCAAAATAAAATAATGATGAAAGTAAATAGTATCTATAGTTATTGAGAGAAACTGTTACAGTACGAGAAACAGTACGTCTCCGTTTTTTCAGCATCTTATTCTTGAGATGACGTTGATTTTGATTATAAGCACTTTTTAAAATGCAACTCCAGACACCTTCATTTAGTTCCATTTTTAACTTTTTTTAAATTATTTTTTTTTTAACGTCACATCAACAAGCGACAGGTACATTGAGCTGACACATTGTTTCTGTAATTCCTGTCTAAATACACACATGACTTTCTCCCTCAAAGAAAGCTTTAGTACACTACTGTTCAAAAGTTTTTGGATTTTTTTTTAAGAAATTAAGACTCTTGTTGAGTCAGGGCATATTGAATTGATCAAAAGTGACAATAAAGACATTATAATTAAATATAATTAAAATATAATTACATAGAAAACAGTTATTTTAAATTGTAGTAATAATTCACAATATTACTGTTTTGTTGTATTTTTGATCACTTAATTACAGCCTTGGTGAGCAAAAGAAACTTCTTTCAAAGACTTACTGACTCCAAACTTTTGAGTGGTAGTGTAGAGATTTGTGTATATATATATATATAAACAAAATATATATATATAAACAAAAAATGTTAAATTAAACAGAAAAATGTACAACAATCTACAAAAAAAACTACAACAATCAGAATTGTTGCTGAAACTAAGTAGTGTCTCTAGTCTCGAAAGCCTTATCAGCAGTGGCAGAAAAAGTCAGCTGGAGAAGAATAACAAGCATGCAGACTGAAACTGAAACTGTTCTTGCAGAAGGAAGCACAAAACGGTTTGTTGTTAAATCTTTGATTTGTAAAGCTTCCTCCTCTTGAACCTGAAGTCCTGTTTACAGAATCTAATGATCTTTCCCGGTGTTTGATTTGTGTGTGTGTGTGTGTGTGTGTGTGCATGCAGGGAAAATCATCTCTATTGAGACGAGTGCTCTGAGGGCCACAGGCCGACCAGGTTGGGAGGACCTGGTCAGGAAGTGCATCTACGCATTCTTCCAGCCTCAGGGCAATGAGCCCTCCCATGCCAAGAAGCTGCTTCATGACGGTGAGCACATTCATCTCCGTTCTAGCCATTTTGAGTAGTACTTGACATTTTAAAGCAGTAATGATCTGACCTTGCATTTCTTTATCTAGAGAATGACTATTTATGATTTATTTGATGATTTACACTCACATTTTAATTCATACCCTCATTCACTCATTCACGGTGTTCTAATCTGCCCAATATGGCTGCAACCAACAATTATTTTGATAACTGATCAATTTCTGCACTTTTTTTTTCAATTAATCCAGTAGCCAGTTTTTATTTGCCTGAAAAAGCAGTTTTATTATCTGTTTTACAGAACAAACATGTCATTTTCCTCCTTCATAGGGTTATAAAAAGAAATGTACATTTATGAATACAGGATATACATTACAGTTCAAAATACAGTAATATTATGAAATATTATTGAATCGTATTTATAATATTATTTAATATAATTTAAAATAACGGTTTTCTATTTTTATATATATTTTAATCATTATGTCTTCCTGTGATGGTAAATCTGAATTTTCAGCAACCATTACTCTATTGTTCAGTGTCATTTTCAGAAATGATTCTGATATTCTAATTTGCTGCTAAAAACATTTCTTCTTATCAATGTTGAAAACAGCTGTACTGCTATATATTTTTGTAGAAACATGATAGGTGTTTTTTCAGGATTCTTAAAAAAAAAATAGTTACAAAAATGTGTTTTGTAACAAATGTTTTAAATGTTACTTTTGATCAAATTATTGTATATTGCTGAAAGTATTCATTTTTTTATGCTCTGTGTGTGTGCGTTGACAGTGATGACCCACGGCACGGCCATCAGTCCTCTGTACCATTTCACACTCAGTGACGGGACGTCCCTCAGTGCGCAGACACGCTGCAAATTCTGCTGCCCCCCAAACCCAGACGTACAGCCCTTTATCATGGGCATTCACACTATAGACAGGTAGCTGATGATTTCTGTTGCATTTATGGGAGCATATCACACAATATATATATATATATATATATATATATATATATATATATATATATATATATATATATATATATATATATATATATATATACAGTGATATACAGTGCCCTCCAAAAGTATTGGAACAGTAAAGACAAAATTGCTCTGTTGGCTGTGGAGTCAAAACATTTGCAAATATGATTAAAAAATGAATATGAGACAAAACTACAGAATGTCACATTTTATTATTAGCCGTTTCAACACATACATGTTGTACCAAATAAAAAGAACAGCACTTTTAGAGTTCATCCCAGTCATTGATGTGAGCATAAGTATTGGGACAGTTGAACATAAGGCAGATATAAAAGATTAAAATCTATTATTTAGTTGCAGATCCCTTGCGCACAATCACAGCAGTGAGTCTGTGACCCATAGACATCACCAGACTCTTGGTCTCATCCTTTGAAATACTTTTCCCAGCCTTTAAGGCAGCCAGTTCCAATTGTTGTTTGTTTTGGGGAGTTTCTGCCTTTACTCTCCTCTTCAGCTGGTGAAATTCATGTTCAATCGGATTTAAATCTGGAGACTGACTTGGGCAATCTAAGACTTTCCATTTCTTTGCCCTTATAAATTCCTTGACTGAACTGGCAGGGTGTTTTGGGTCATTGTTCTGATGCAAAATGAAGCACTTCCCAATGAATCTGGTGGCATTTTCTTGAATATTGGTAGGCAAGATGGTTTTGTACCCTTCCAAATTCATTCTGCTACTGTCATCATACATTAAGTCATCAGTAAAGTTGAGAGGGCCTGTTCCAGAGACAGCCATACATGCCCATGCCATGACACCACCTCCACCATGCTTTACAGATGAGGCTGTATGCTTGGGATCTTTTGCAGTTCCCTTTTTTTTCTCCACATTTTTGCTTTCCCATCACTTAGATAAAGGTTCATCTTTGTCTCATCGGTCCATAAACACAGTTCCAAAACTCTGGCTCACCTTTGTGCTTTTTTGCAAACTCTAATCTTGCCTTTCTATTTTTGGTGCTGGTCAGAGGTTTGCATCTTGCTGTGTAGCATCTGTAATTCTGTGTCAAAGTCTCCTGAGGACAGTAGATTGTCAGAGCATCACCCCAGCTTTCTGGAAGTTGTTGGTGATTTTACAGACACGTCTTTTAGGGTTCATTTTCACAGCTTTTATGATTTGTCTGTCATCAACTACTGTTGTTTTCTCAGCTGATCATGTAGTTGTTGGTTACTGGTGTCGCCGGTGGTTTCCAAACTCTTGATTTCTCCATGCCCTTTGTTTTTGCTATAGCTCTAATTGACTTCCTCTTTTCTTTTAGCATCCAAATTGCTTGCTTTTCTCTCAAAGTCAGCTCCCTCATCTTCATCCTGGTTTGTGTGTGTCATCATTGAATGCAAGATTCAGAATGCAGAAGTAATGGATATAACTGATATGACACATTCCCTGCTTTTAATATCTGAAGAATGAATGCAACAGGACACAGCTGATCACTTAGAAAGACCTGTGAGGCAACTGTTCCAATACTTATGCTCACATCAGATAGGGGGATGAAACTCTAAAAGTGCTGAACTTCTTAGTTGGTAAAACATCTATGTGTTGAATCACCCAATAATAAAATGTGACATTCTGTAGTTTTGTCTCATATTCATCTTTTAATCATATTTGTAAATGTCTTGACTCCACAGCCAGCAGAGCAATTTTGTCTTTACTGTTCCAATACTTTTGGAGGGCACTGTATATATATATATATATTTTTTTTGGATATAATTTGTGTTTTAGGGAACACAACACTGCTAGCTCTCAGGAAAACACTACCCCCAGCCTTCCATCTCCTGCTGCCCCACCTTCCCGCTCACCTGCCCTGCAGCCCTCCAGTGACCTCAGCCTCCATCTCAACAACAGCAATGGCACCTGTGCCACTCCTGGACCCCCCACACCCACTCCACCAGGCTACCTGACGCCCAGCCGCATTGGGCCCTCCCAGCAGGTCAGCAGCCCCTCTCCACTTGGCAGCCCTCTCACAGCCACCCCTACCTCATTTATGTCGCCCCGACCTCCACGGGGCAGCCCGGGACTGGCCAGCAGCCCACGTGTGCCCGGCCATCCTTTTTCCCCCTCGGCGCCCGGCATCCACTCGCCCGCTGGCGGACTGACCAGGCAGCAGTCTGGCGGCGACAGTGTCAGTTTTTCTCTCCCCTCTCCCTTACCCCCCAGACAGACTCCGACCCCCAGCAGCTCCCCAGCACGTCAGCCCCCGGCCAAACCGCCGGAAGCGTCCGCTGATGAGCCTAAGGCCGCTGCGGTGGGCAACCCCAAACTTAACCAGCTCTTGGACGGTGCCACCGAACACGACTCCCAACCCCGTCCCGCGCCCGTGGCCCAGTGTCCGGCTTCTCACAGCAGTCTGACTGAGCGGCATAAGATTCTGCACCGCCTGCTCCAGGACAGCAGCCCTGCAGATGCGGGCAAGGAGCCTGACATCAAGAAGGAGCCTCCGACCAGTCCCAACGCGGCCTTGATAGCACGGGGACATGGGAAGGAGCCCCAGGACCACCAGCTGCTACGCTTCCTGTTGGATACGGATGAAAAGGACCTGGAGGACTTGCCACCTCCGGCCACCCTCAGCCTCCACACGGTCAAGGTGAAGGCAGAGAAGAAAGGGAGCAGAGAGAATGTGCCCTGCTCTGCTGCTGCTGCTGCTGCCACCACCACCGTGTCTGCAGTCCCTTGCTCGCCTCAATCCAGTGACAAGCCCAGCCCGGTATTTACATCTTTATTTCATTATTCGTACTTAATGAATGAATCTAAATACATTATGGGAAAAAATATTTTTAAGCTTTTTTCTATGTACATGTTACTATGTTACTTAATGTCCTGTTGCCTTTATTAACATTTTTGATGGCCTTCATACTTTGCAGTACTGTTCAAAAGATTGGGGTTTTTGAAAAGAAGCTTCTTATGCTCACCTAGTCAGCGTTTATTTGATCAAAAATACAGTAAAACAGAAATATTGTAAAATATTATTACAATTTAAAATAACAGTTTTGTATTTTAATATTTTTTTAATTTATTCCTGTGATGGAAAAGCTGAATTTTCAACAGCCATTTCTCCAATCTTCAGTGCCACATGATCCTTCAGAAATCACTCTAATTGGCTGTTTTAGTGCTCAAGAAACATTTCTTATTTTATAGTTGTGCTGCTTTGTATAAAACATAATCATTTTTATTTTTTTCAGGATTCTTTTATAAACAGATCAAAAGTTCAAAAGTACAACATTTATTTTAAATAGATTTTTTTGCAACATTATAAATGACATTTTGATCAATTTAAATCATTTTTGCTGAAAAGTATTAATTTCTTTAAAAACAGCTGACCCCAAACTTTTGAATGCTGTAGTGTTTTCACTCCTGAGCTTTTGAAAATCTGACCTCAAATAGGATGTTTGGCTGATGGAAGTCTATTTTGACAATTTACTTCTCAGAATTAATCTCAGCACCAAATTGACTATTTGTTAATAATGGTTCTTTTTATTTCATAAGTGGTAATGAGAATGAGGTAAAAAAAAAAAAAATGCACATCATGACAATATGTAAACAATTTTAATTAAAAAATGCTGAAGAAAGCGTAAGGAATTCACAGTATTGTATTACAATAGTGTACTTATTATAATGTTATTTCAGAAGGCTCAGGCTTTCACAACTAGGTCAGTTTTCAGATGTTTTTGTTGAATCTTGCTACATGATTTAAGGTAATATTAAAAACATCTGAAATAGTTTTACAAATTTTCGTCAAGTAAAATTTGATTTTATGTTAGAATAGATTAGTAAAGCTGACTAAAATTATTTATTTTGACATGAAGTACTAACTAAATTTTACTTTATTTTTTGTCAGAAGACAAAAACTGTGAGTAGCATTTAATATAGTATAAAAATATCGCTTGTCATTATAGCAGTGCACAAATTATATTTTCAAGGGCCACAATTTCTGACATGGTTTTACACGCAATAGTTTTATATTTTCTTTATGTGGGCAAATATCAATATTAAATAGTGTAATTGCTCATAGTACCCTGATCTTTTTCAACTTTCCAAAACTCTGATGTCTTCACATCCATTGGTAGTTGCTGCATTGCATCAAACTCTTCTCATCTTTGTGGCTGGTCATTCCCACATCTCATCATTCATGTCACAGGAAATGTCTCTGTCTTTCATGAAAATAAATTCCAGCTTCAAACCAGCTTTCAGTCCCTCCAGGATTTTGCGGCACTTTATTCTGATTTTTGCGGCCTAAAATGACTGATTTTGCTGTGGCTTTTTTCAAAATTTGCAGTGATATTTGCGGCATTTCTTATTGTTTTGCAGTGAAAATATACCACAGACAACATTCTTCTAACATTATGTCTTTTCTGACTTCGAGAACCATAGGGCTCCAGACTAATATTTGAGGACACCAGCACAAGTGCCATTAAGTTCTACAGAAGGTGGCACCAGCACCTGACAGTAAAGCACTCACCCTAATCACACATGTACAACTCGGAGATGTCTATTTGATGTCTGTATTTACATATGCAAGATGTATTTTTTAGGGTATTTGCTCATCTGCAATATGTCTCCAAGACGTTTCCTGTCAGATGTCAAATAGAGATTTATTAGAATGCATGTAAAACTGCTTCTGAGACGTTTTACATGCATTCAGATTACAAGACAGATGTTTCCCAGATCTTTAGCAGACGTCTTACAGATTTACTTGTGCTGTCTGGGTAGTTGAGATGCAGATAAAATTAACTTTTATTACTGTCATTCATAATGTCTAAATATATTTTAATAAATACAAAAAAAATATATTAGGGAGTGGAAATGGCTAATAAGCCTATAAGTCTCTGCAGCCATATAGTGGTAATTTAATGTCTTTTTTATTTTTAAATAAGTGTTTGCTTTCCTACATTATGAAACTTAGTTTTATAAATGGAGGCAACATGAAAGATGAACAAATAATATCATCACATTAAAAATAACTTTCAAATTTGGTTACTTAAAGCTTTGAAGTGCTGGGAAAAGTTGTGTGAAGCATTTAAAAACAATTGAAGACATTAGACCATTTCTGCCACAAGTTGTTTCTGTAGTTATGTTAAATCCATGGTGAATGGTGGAGATTTGTGTTTATTGAAAGATGTTTTTCCTGGTTTCCACATCAGTGGAGTTTGTTCTGATATCCGTAGCTTTAACAGAATTCTGCGCCGAATTTGAATGCTTCTCACAAGATTTGACAGAGATGTTACTGATTCTGTGGTGAATTCGACTACTTAGTTCACTGTATCTCACAGTGCTGTGTATAACGGTGTCGCGTGATCGAGAGCAGCCCGCAGCTCCGGCCCGAGCAGATAAACGGTCTGCGCCGCGTAATGTGCATTAGTTCCGCTTTCAGTTCGTTTGTCCAATGCAGCTCTAGTAAATCAGTCATGATGAGAACGCAAGGCGGTTCATTCCATTTTTGTAATTAAGAAACAACCTTTCTTTGACTGAATGCGCATTGCGATGATGTCACAGGACGCGTCTAAGCCCAAAATCTGCGGAAAATTTGCGGCAATTACGAAAATTTGCGAGCTCTTGTGAAAATTGCGGAGTTTGCTTGATTTTGCGATAAATTCAGCGATCGCAGAATCGCGAAATCCTGGAGGGAGTGAGCTTTAGCTTGAACTGCCCTTCAGTGTCCTACTGAATATTAAAGATAGGCCTTACTCTTGCTGTGTTCACTCTGTTACTGTGTTCTTAAACTGTCAAACCCATGTGTTGATTTGAGGCAGTCACGTGTGGACTTTGTCTGTCTTGTGCTCTGGTGTGCCTTTTGATGTTGATGAACATTGCTCTCATTTCCACTCCACCGCTGTGTGTTTACATGAGCAGCAGTTTCCCAGTACTGATCTGGACACTTTGAACCAGCTCTTGCCCACTTTGAGAAGCTCTGTGGGAGGTAAAGCAGTAGAGGAGCCAGTGCTCGTCCAGCCCAGTGAGGACAACCTTTCCATCGGGTTGAATGTGAAGAGAGAGTCACCAGGAACATCAAGCCAAGGTGATGCCCGTCCCACTGGAGTAATAATAAAATTCGTAATATTTCATTTGTCTTAAGTCCTCAATAACTGCTTTGTTCTCCTCCACCTCTCTCTGTAGCATTCCCTGATGGATCAAACCTCTCAAATCAGTCCTCTTTTGAGTTCTGTGATCCCTCCACACCAAACCAGGGTCAGGTACAGGTGCCGGATCTTGGGCAGACAGACCCGTTTCAGCCACCCAAGGAGAGCAGCAGCCCCTTTGCCAATCCAACCAGCCTCAACTCTTTCAACACCAACACAGGTGCAGGATTGAATGCATCACCATATTTGAAAACAGAAACAGTTTGATTAGTAAACGAAGGGGAGAAGACTGTTAACTTTTTTTTTGTCTCCTTTGATTCAGGTCTGGCCAAACTGGAGCTTCCTGAGTCTCAGCAGTTCCAGCCTTTGTCCCTGGTTGAACCAATGACCTTCAATAGCAGCTTGGGTAACCAGACACTGTCCTCTCCTCAAGAGTGAGTGTTTATGAATGCCATACAATAATTCTTGATCATAATCAGGCTACAGAAATGAACCAAACAATTTGATTAATATTACAATATCTGTTTATTTATATTTTATTGCAACCTCTTTTTTCAGTCCATTTTTTACATGTATTGTATACCCTAGTTTTATTGTTGTTGCTAACAACTAAAAGAACCTATGTACAATAAGACAAATTATCCCAACATTTCTTTAAAATTTGGGTGGTGGAATTTTAGTTAAAAATATACTAAATAATAGATATTTATAAAAAAAAATAAAATAAAAAACAGGGCTTGTGGGACTTTGAAACTCATAAAAAGGTGAAAGTAAATTTATATTTTTAACTACAGTAAGTAGCAGTGTTATTTTAGTAATATTTATGTGATAATATAGTATTTATTAATATTTTTCAATAGCCTTTATTTTAATATTTTCTTTAAGTTTTAGTAATTTTATGTGCCTGTATTGTATTTATTAATTTGTTTTTGTTAAATATTTCTATTTACCTTTATTTTTGTTTTAGTTTTACATTTGTATTTACATGTGCTGAGAACATTCAAGTAAATTATCTCTGATTAATATCATTGTGTAATTGTTATTTTATAAACTATTAGCGGGGGCAATGTTTGGTTTCATCTCTCAAGAATAGATAGAAATGTTTCTATTTCCAGTCACAATTACTGCTATAAATATATCTGAGTCACAAGGAAGCAGATATGCACTTTCACCCAAATTCTACTTACCTGCCAGATCAGTTAACCATGCAACATAACATAGAATTGCCAGCCGCTTACCAAAAGTTCCTTTCTTCTCATCACGATCAGAATCATAGATTATCTCTGTTGTTTCTTTTTTCTCTGCTCTAAGCAGGCAGTGTGTTCCGTGTCCGCTGGATGAGATGCTGTGTCCGCCCACCACTCCCGAGGGCTGTCACGACGAGAAGGCCTTGCTGGAGCAGCTGGTCACTTTCTTTAGCCGCACTGACGAGAGTGAGTTGGCCGAGCTGGACAGAGCGTTAGGCATCGACAAGATTGTTCAAGTTAGTATTATTAGCAAAACATTCTTCTCATACCTTTTACAAGAACAGTGTGCCTGAAGGTTGACCGGTTTATTGTCTCACCTACAGAGTGGATGCCTTGAACCCGTCACCCAGACCTTTCCTCAGTCTCAACCTCCAACACCTGTACCCATGGACTCCAAGCTGCCCAGCTACCCCTCTCAGTTCCCCACCTCACCCTCACAGTTTCCTGCTGAGATGGGCACAGCACAGGGCATGAGTTTCGGGGCCCCACGGATGGCGTTTCCAGGCAACGTGGGCATGACGGTGCGGCCCGGCATGAATCGAGCTCCTGGTGTGCCCAACCAGCTGCGGCTACCTCCCAACCAGCTGAGACTCCAGCTCCAGCAACGTTTGCAAAGCCCGCAGCAGGTAGAGCTTCAGCTTTCACTTCATTGTGTAATAATAAATGTGAACGCACAACTTCTCAATCCCCCTTTTGGATTTTCTTGCGCTGTGTAACGGATCCAGTGAATGCTTTTGATTTCACCCTTTCGAATAACATGCTGTGGAACTAACCTATTCTTTTGTCGAGTGCAGCTGCTGAGCGAACGTGTGATTAGTTGCACTTGTTTAGTGGTGATATATCTCCTCTCTCCATCAGCTCCAGAACAGGCTTGCGGCCATGGGCCAGTTCCCACAAGGGGGGCATGTTACCATGGGGATTCGTCAGGGCATGCAGCAGCCTCAGATGCCCTCTCAGGTTAGTGTCATATGCACCGAGACAAATTCTGAATGTCATTTATAGGGGTGGAAGCATTTGCTCTGACAATGGTTTGATTTGATTAAGATTGTTATCTTGGATTTGAATCTTGGTCACAATTCAGTTTGATTTGATTAGTTTTGGTATGGTTCTTTTCTTTTTTTTAGTATGCTGACGATACAACCATTGCTGTTTGTTTGTGTGTTTATGTATGTATGTATGTATGTATTTATGTATTTATTTATTCATTTTAAAGCTAAATTATACATATATTATTTTTTATAAATATTTTGACGACACAATCATTGATAGTATTATTTATAATTATTAGTATTATTATTATTTTATTAGTGTTATTTATAATTAAAATTGTATTATATATACACACACACATATATATATATATATATATATACACACATACAGATATATATATATATATATATATATATATATATTTATACATTTCTGTTTTTTTATATATTATTTTACTTACTTTTACTTTTAGTCATTTAGCAGACACTTTTATCCAAAGCGACTTACAAATGAGGACAACAGAAACAATCAATTGTAGTATTAAAACAACTAAAACTGATCCAAAACTAAAAGCTAAAACTTTATAAATAGTATATATACACACACACATTTAAAAAAAAAATTAAATAAAAATGAGAAATGCATGACAAAATTTCTAAACTTAACATTTAAATGAAAACAAAATAAAGCTACAAACAATTCAAAATATTAAGAGAACAAAAGGTATGAGTGTAATAATGATTCTAACATAAAACTAAGCCAAACACCAAAAACAACTACATGTATGTACACAGACACACACAGACATATATGCACACACACGGACACACATATCCATAAATTCAATATTATTTCATTTCCATGTAGTTTGTTGAAGTACTAAAATAACTCAAATTAAATAAAACTAAAACTTAAAAAATAACTTATACAGACATGATAGAAAAACTAATAAAATGACAAACATTACTACAACTGTAACTAAAATTAAAATAGATAACATATACAAATCAAACTACATTAGTTTAACAGTAATCCTAAAAAAATAACTGTGCCAAACATACAAGTAAGAAATGGTTATAAAAACTGAAAGAGAAGTGAAACAAGTAATAGGAAAGAGAATAAATGAAAAGCGATACTTATCCCTTGTCGGTGTCCCTGTCCGGTGGAGTCGTTTGGTAGAGTCGATGGTCTTTACACGACGAGGGCTGCCGCGGTATAATAACCTTTTTTATACCCGTCTAACAAATCACTAATTGAATTCAGCTGGACACACTTTCCTGTTAATCACAATAAATGGCCACGCAAGCGCAGACACT
Source organism: Spinibarbus caldwelli (assembly GCA_039654775.1). NCBI lineage: Eukaryota > Metazoa > Chordata > Actinopteri > Cypriniformes > Cyprinidae > Spinibarbus > Spinibarbus caldwelli. Next base: position 25,270,256 of record CM077240.1, read on the forward strand.
AACAAGGTACGCCATACAGTACGAAACCAAATGCGATTTCAGCACGTCTCCACTCAGTAAACAAAACAAGCATTTCCTAAACACTAATGAGACAAGTAAATACATTTATGAGCTACTTTTAACTTCCGCTGATAGACTGCTTCTCTCAAAGAGTATTTCTTACACCGTCTTCTGCTGGCGCTTGAACACACTTTCCTGTTAATCACAATAAATGGCCACGCAAGCGCAGAAATAGATAAAAATAGAAATAAATAGAGTTGTGGAATCACAAAGAATTCGACTGAATGTATAATTATCCTATATGAATGTGGAAATTAATTTTACTACTGTGCCATTACATATTCATACAGATTTAAATAATACATTTATGCTGTAGAGTTCAACTGTGGGTAAGTGTGTGTGTGTGTGTGTGTTCTTATATTAATAATGTGTTGATATTTGTAATAATAGCTTAAGTTATTATTATTATAAATAGAATATTTTGATCATTAATATTATACAGACTTATTAAATTAATAATTTTTCAAATATATCTATTTATTAATACTACAGTTGTTCTTTGGGACATAATGGATAGAAAAATAATACTACTAGTATTATTTATTGTTTTATATACATTTACATGAGCAATGTGTTTTTTATAAAAATTTAAACATTATTATTGTTGTTGTTGTACAGAAGACTTTTTCAGTGTCAAATTGATGCATCTGTGCATTTTTACTTTCACAATCATGTTTTGTTTTTCTGTATGAAACTGAAAGCCCGTCTTCTCTCTCACAGCCTCCGCTCAACGCTCAGATGATGGCCCAGCGGCAACGGGAGCTTTATAGTTTCCAGCACCGCCAGCGGCAGCTTCTGCAGCAGAAGGTTATGCTGATGAGGCAGGGGATGAACACAGGACCTCTGGGGGCTCAGCGAGTTCCTAAGGGCCCCCAACAGCAACAGCCACCACCACAGCAGCAGCAGTTTGGATTTCCTCCAGGCTACAACGCCGTGCCTGGAAACACCCCTACCTCTCCGAGCCATTTTAACCCCATGGGAGGACCTCTGGACCCCAAGCTGCCTGCCAGGGGGGGCATGGGAAACCAAGGCATTATGGGAAGCATTCAAGGGCAGTTTGGGGGACCTGTGAACACTCCTGTTCAGCAGGGTCTTTTCCAGCAATTTGGGGGGTCTGGTATGTCTCATTTGTAAGCTACTGATTTATCATCACCAATTTTTAATGCTTCTGTCACGATTCCTAAAAGAGGCAATGTACAACTTGTCTCTCACAGGCATGATCCAGCAAGCAGATCCATCCTTCGCTCCTGATCTTAGTCCGACCAGCCCTCTGCTTTCACCTCAGAACTCCACCTCCCAGAGTCCTCTGCTCCAGCAAGCGCAGCCTCCACCTGGTTATCAGTCACCTGACATAAAGAACTGGCAGCAAGGGGCCATGGGCAACAACAGGTATGGTGTTTGATATCAGTCACCAAAAGGTCACAAAATTGTATGCAGTTTGTTTTTATGTGTATTAATCTACATTTAAACCATTTCTTCTTGTTTTGTGTCAGTATGTATAACCAGGCAGGCCAGCCTGTCTCTCAGAGCTTTGGGCAGCAAGGCGTGTATAACAACATGAGCATCACCGTGTCAATGGCTGGAGGGTCAGGAGCGGTGAGCACTCTACCTCCTATTGGACCATCTGTCGGCATGGGCAACAATAACCTTGGCAACGTCACTTCAATGTGTAATGATCAGGTAAGATGGTCATTGGTTATTTATTGAAATATCTTAAAGGGATAGTTCAAAGAAAGAAAAAAAAGAAGAACGCTGTACACTACCATTCACAAGTTTGGGATCTGGAAGATTTTTAAAATGTTTTTGAAAAGAAAACAAATGTACAAAAGGTTGCATTTATTTGATCAAAATTACTGTAAACAGTTATATTGAGAAATATAATTACAATTTAAATAAGGTTTTTTTTTTTTTTAAACCATTTTTAATAGTATTTTAATATATTTTAAGATGTAATTTATTCCTCTAATGACAAAGCAGAATTTTCAACAGCCATTACAACAGTATTCAGTGTCACATGATCCTTCAAAAATCCTTCTAATATGCTGATTTGGTGCTCAAAAAACATTTCTTCTTATCATCAATGATTGAAACTTTTGTGCTGCTTAAAGGGTTAGTTCACCCAAAAATGAAAATTAGTCCGTGTTTTAGTCACCCTCGAGGCATCCTAGGTGTATATGACTTTCTTCTTTCAGATGAATCCAATCAGAGTTATATTCAAAATTGTCCTGGCTCTTTCAAGCTCTATAATGACATGGATGGGTGGTAGGGTTCAACCGGTCAAAAGTAGTCAAATGAAGTGTGTGCATCCATATTAAAACGCGCATCACACGGCTCGGGGGGGGGATGCAAAGGCCTCCTGATGCGTTTTTCTAAGACAAATATCCATATTTAAAATGAAATAAACATCTTTTTCTCACTTCTGCTAACTGTCGTAGGCGGAAGCGTTCCGGAGGATTTCAATATAAGCCAAGAGGAGACTGGTTTTCCTTTGGTAAAGTAAGGAAACTTTGCTTCCTTTGCTCCTTTAAACAAAGGTTGGTTTTTGCGAGACTCACACGCGCATGCACTGCGCCTGCGTCCTACGTCATCCACCGGAAAGACAGTCTCTCGTGAACGCACGTATGACAGATAAAGGAAGTTACACACCACTAAATATGGATTTTTTTTTTTTCACAAAAACGCATCGATTCGCTACATGAGGCCTTTATTCACCAACCCCCCCCCAGCCACGTGATGACCGTTTTAATATGGATGCACATGCTTTATTTGACAGCATTTGCACTATTGAACACACTACCACCCGCCCCATGTCATTATAGACCTTGAAAGAGCCAGGACAATTTTGAATATAACTCCAATTGGATTCGTCTGAAAGAGGAAAGTCATATACACCTAGGATGCCTTGAGGGTGAGTAAAACATGGACTAATTTTCATTTTTGGTGAGCTAACCCTTTAATATTTTTGTGGAGACATGACTATTTTTTTTCAGGATTCTTTGATGAATAGAAAGTTAAAAAGAACATTTTTTTTTTAAAATCTTTTGTAAAGTTAACTGTCAATTTTGTTCAATTTAAAGCATCCTTGCTGAATAAAAGTATTAATTTCTTTCAAAAATTTCTTTACCTTTTCCATTCATTCCCATTTCTCAGGTACAGCAGGTTCAGGTGTTCGCTGATGTCCAGTGCACGGTAAACCTTGTGGGCGGTGACTCCTACCTTAACCAGTCGGGGCCCATGGGGTCCCAGAAGGGCCCGAGCGGGACCCCCACAGCCCAGTCTCAGCAGAAGAGCCTCCTCCAGCAGCTCCTGACCGAGTGAGCCGCCCACCGTCTGCCAGAGGACTGTCTCCACATGTAGAGATTTTTATTCTTCACCTTTGGTTTCTGTACAGTATATCTGCAGGGTCGGTGTCTGGGCCCAGGCTTGTGAGGTTTCATAGCTGTTCAACAAAGTGCTCATTCCTGGTCACCTTTTTAAACGTCTGTTTCCGGAAAGGAGAAAAGATCACGTTCCAGAATTTGCCAAGTTTGTAAAAAAAAAAAAAAAAAAAGGACCTGCTGCTTCAGCCAGCTACATGTCCTGTCGGTCAGGCCAACGTTGCAGTGCTTCTTGGAGAGCAGCGCAGCAGCTGAGCTCGGATTGGTCGGATTGGAAACTGGGGCAGGCTGTGTTGCTATGTTCATGGTATATTGCTCAGTTTCAGCTGGATCTGTGACTGATAGGCTCTCCTCAGCAGTGCCTGATGATGGGAGGAATTTCCCACCTCTTTTTATGTTAGTCTGTTCTGTTTGTTGTCTTTTTTTTTTTTTTTTGGGTTTGTTTGTTTTTCTCTGATGTCATTTTCAGAACAAGCATCGCCAGGATGGGAGACTGCTTTGTAGTGCATATCCGTCTGCTGCAGGCTTTCCTGGCAACACTGTTTTGAAACAGCAGACCTTTTTTTAACAATGTCCTACACATTTCCCCCCTCAGCAGCTGTGAATACGAGCCACTTAGGGTCAACTCAGCCTATCAGTGTTGTTTTTGCGGCGATGTGTTGTGCAGGTTGGTATTATTGTACAGCACAAACGGACAAAGTTGGGACAAGCTCACACTTTGTAATTTCCTTTAAAACCGAAACATCATCAAATTACACGCAACTCTTGTTTCGAACTTAACACCAGTTCCTTTTTAACGGCTTTGAGAATCTGTAATGTCACTCTTTGTTATTTCAAAAAGTAATCATCCAGGGGGGGATCTCGCGCGCTCTCATGTATCGAGATGAGAGAGACTCGAATTTTTACGACTGATATTGGTTATCGAACACCCCGGTAAATGTTACAAACCCTCTGTTGCATTGCACGCAGGTGCAAAAATGTAGATTGTACATTGATTTTTATTATACAGTTGAGTGTTTCAAGAATGCTCTTCAAAACCACAGGTGCTCTCTCCCGACTGGAGGAGCGAGGTGTTGTTTCGCGCAACGTCTGCACCGTCGGCTGCATTCTCCAGCTCTTTGACTGCTCATGAGACTACTGTTGCCCAGTCAGACACTGTTCATCAGCATTATCCTTTCTTCATTTACCTACTAGTCATCCCCGATCGATTCGGACCTAAACATTCGCTAGTTTACGTGAAACGTACTAATGGAAAACCAAATTCTTTTTATATCAAATTGACACGCCCACAAAGACTCGCTGTGGTCGAAATTGATGTCTCACTGTGTGAGCATGAGGTATTTCACAAATTGTGCGACATAATTGGAGCACAGCTCGAAATCGTGTTGCATGCGCGACCGTCTCCCCTCTCATGTATTTTCGTTCTCCTTTAATTAACAGTGTTCTTTTGTTCGTGACTCACTTCGTGGAGTTTAAGTGCCATGTCTTTGTGCGTGTGCTCTGTATACAAAGAATGGTTCTTTTTTTCCAATGCTACACCAGCTTAGATTGTCCTTACCGAAAAAAAAAAGTCAAATTTCGTGAAGCAGATTCTCATTCGTCTACGAAATTCAGCCGGCAGTATGTACTGCTGAGATCGAGCCACTTTTTGCTATATATAAATGTACATAAACATTACGAAAAGCGAGATGAATTGACAAATACGTAACATTTACAGTAAGTCGGTCTTTTTTTTTCACTTATTTGGCTCGACGAAAAAACACAGATGTCGTAATTAATAATTTCTGTCCTCCTCTTTGGGGAACAGGCATTCATGTATAGATAAAATGGTTTTTATGCAGTGGATAAGATTCATTTAATGAACCCTACCTGTCATCACTACCGTGTTTATGCCAAATATACCAAACTAGCAAACAGCGCCTATTAATAATGTTTTTATTGTTTTGTTTTCTCGTTTATAATGGCTCTCACAGTCAATACACAACATCAAGGTACAATAGAACTTTTCAGAACCTGGATTATCAAAGTATTGTGTATATAACAGATAAATGTGAATATGTATCTGTTCAGAATCAACAAAATGTAGTGCTCCGAGTTTGTGGTAATAACTACTTGCTTCCATTTTTTTTTCTTTCTTTTTTTTTCTTTTTTTTCGAGATGTGTATGGCTGTCTGAAAGCGTGTGTGTGTGATTAATACTGTATATCTGATGTTCAAAATGGAAAAACAGACAAATGTCCTGATTTTGATTTTTTTTTTTTCTTTCCATCTTGTTTTTTTTTTTGTTGTTGTTTTTTTTGAATACCTGCAACATTTCCTGTGGGTGTTGAGATTGCTCTATATGTGAGAATGATTTAGCGACTGCTGAATGTGACTTTGCTGAGGGAGAAGCAGCATGGACTGGCTTTTGTACGGGTTAATTTAAAAAAAAAAAAAAGGCCATATTATTTAATTTCTCTGTTGTCAAAGTTTAAACAGCTCTGACAAAGTGGAACCTTGGTTTGGGAACAGCACTGGCTTATTGTCATGGGGTTTCGTCAACTGCCTGATGTAGTTTTTGCCATGTGTAAACGCTCTTAAGACAAGAACGGAAATATGACCAAAGCTTCAAGATACTAAAAGATCCATATCATATGCAAGGTTCATGCAATTGGACAAATGTAGCATCAAGTTTTTCCTGAATAGGCGTCCCATATAACACTACCATTTTGTCTTTAATTTTTGGACATTATTTCCCTAGCTGGTTTGATTATTTTCAAAGACGTTCAGTAGCGAATTTCTTCAGACGTTCCCCCGTTGCTACTGATCTACCAAACATGCAAATGCCTCTTCGGGAGGAACTTTAGTCACTGTTTTCAGGAAGACAGATTTCTAACCGCTAGCTATGCACCTTTAGAGGTTAAATGAAAAGCATTTGGCTTTTGTTTTAAAACTGACACTCAAAACGGATTATTGCTTTGAATGCAGTATTCCAGAAATGCATGCTAACAAATATCTCCTGTTTTTCCTCTATTTTGTTTTTAAACTCAAGGATATACATAATTTGTAGTTCGAAACAAGTGGTTTTGAGCTACTCGGGCTAAAAGCGAGAAAACCATACTGATGCAACTATACTTAGATATTTGACTTTATTTAGCTGGATTCTTTATACCAAATTTGAGGTGCCTCTTGTACATATTTTCAGCATAGAGGACTGCTCCTCACCATTTGATGAACGTTTTCTTGTTTATGAGGATTTTCTTATACTGACCTTTGTAAGACTTTTGCTGTATTTTACATGACGTTTTTTACTAAAAAGCTAAATGTACCAGGAACTTGCAAGGAATACAATCTAGTTTTGCACTTTATACATGAATTACAAGGAAAGAGGCCATGTTTAAATCAGACTATAGCATCATGTTTGGGAAAAAAAGAAAAAAAGACAGACGAAAACAAATACCCCCTGAATGTATTTTCGCAAAGTGAAATGCCATTTCGCTTTCCTCAGAAAAAAATCAAAATGCGTCTCAGGTTCTTCAGGAAGAACTTGGCTTGTCAGGCCCTCACCATTGGATCCCTTAACAGAGCAGGGTAGCGGAGCCTTTGCTACATGGGTGTTTTTTCTGCTGCAGAACCGTAGATCTAACTATGCCTATCTTCTTCAGGTGCTCCACCTCCCCTTTGCCCCGTCCCGTTAGCCGGCGCGCTCGTGTTCAGACCTCCTGCCTTTATCTTTTGAAGACATTCCTCATCGACCTCTGCTTTCTGCTCATCGCGGTCTATATCGTAGTTCAGGCCCCGCACGCTCAGTGCCAAGTGCTAAGAACCATTTATGCAAACTCGTACAATCTGCATTTCCTCATGTCATAGTAGTGAATCCTGCGTATCGACCACCACACACTCTCCTCGTCATTCAGATGTCATGGTATCATCTACAGTAGCTACTGTTTACCTGAGATTTTTCGCATATTGTCAGTGCTGCCTTATTAATATACAGATATTAGTTGTATTGGTGAAGGGAAGTCATGCGTTTGTAGCTCCACTGAAACGGTGCTCGTTCCTTCAAGGCAAGGTTCCACTTTTCACCTGTAAAATTAATATAAATAAACAAATATATATAGATATATACATTTTACTCATTTTGTCCAGTTTTGTATAATACTTGTGAACTTTTTTTTTTTCTTAAGAGGTGTCATTGCAGCTGTGTGTGGGACATTATGAATGAAGATGTATCTGGGAGACTTCTGCATGTTTTGTCATGTTTTTATTTTGTTTTTTGTTTTCTCTATATCCAGGTTTATCTGGAGAATCCTACCTTTCTTAGGACGTTGTAGACAATCAGTCACATGCTGGGTCCAGCACCTGCAGGATTGTCCTGCGGGCTGCAAAACTGTTTCGCATCTACTGAATCAGTCTTATTTTTCTTGTCCATTTCATGGAATTATGTGGCTGCTCAAACTGAGATTTGAAGTTTACACACATACATAAACACAAACACACACACACATGCATACACCTACACTCAGATAAACAAGAAAAATTCACTCACACCTCGTGCATATGGCCCCTTTGTTGCTTTTCCAAGGTGAAGATACATACCTTGAAGGAAATTATGCTTTGACTAACAAATCTCTATAACATCCATGAATGTGAGAATGCAACACATTGCAATAAAGCACCATGTAAAAAAGGACTGCAAGTGCCATCTTTATATCTAGGGAATGGAATCGTAAGCTATTTAAACTGTTCAATTAACAGTTGCACTAATTATTGTTTTGATGAAACAATACATGGAAATGCAGTACAAAAATCCTTAATGTGTATTTTTTTAACTATACTTTGTCATATGAACAATCAGTCGGGTAGTTCTCACTAACATTAAGAAAAATATAACGCCTTATCGGTTCTTAGTTAATAGAGTCTGATATTAATGATTTATTAAGTCATATTACTTGAGATTGTTTGTAATTCACTAAAACGAACCCACTCATTAGTGTCATTCACTCGAGAATCGAACTTCAGTGTTCACTATATAACTTTTTGATAGACTAAAAAAGACCGGCTCATAGGATTAACTCGAAAAAATCTAACTTTATAAATCACAATGTAACTTTTTGATTCATTTAACAAGAACCGACTCGTAAGGCTATTTCTTTTGAGAATCGAGCATCACTAGTCACGATGTAACTCCCACACAGCACATATGAACCTTAACAGTCCATAATTACTAACCCACCAGCACATACATCTTAAGTCTAAGTTTAAACTATTGTAAAAGAATACATATTTCATACATATTTTAAAAAATTTGTAAAAGTATACATATTTCAGAAGCCCTTCCAATACATTTCAAAAACATCTGGGATTATTTCAGATTCCATTGTCGACACTGATGAAATTTATTGCCCAAACTGATCACAATGCAGAATAAAGACATTCAGTTTTCATTTTAGATATTAAAGAATTTACATTACTACAACTTCAGTGAGTGACCTTTTTCCACATAGATAAATCAAGACAAAATGTGGATGTAAACCAAAGATGTGATGTTAAGGCTGTTTTAGAAGGTTCATTCAGCCAAATTCCATTCTGACCATTCTTTGTGTTAATATAGTACAGTTCATTTCAGAATATTGCACAATTCATACAGAATTCACTTGAAAAGCTTGAACTTTTTTAGAAATGGCTGCACAGTCTCTTTAGGGTAGGGCTTCAATGCCAAACATGTGGGGATATTCTCTGGCTGCTCCATCCATAGTTTATGTGCAATGTCTTTTTCCCGCAGCGTACTGGAAAGAGTGGAGAGAGATGCCTCATCTGGTGCCTGTGAGGAAAAAAAACCTTGAAACTATAAAGTGTCCACACACACACATATACACACACACACATATATATATTCATTAAAAAAAAAAATCATTCGTCACTTGCGAGTCTGCTAATGGCTTTGATAGCATTTTTCAACCATAAGAAATCGAAGACTACCATATAATCCAACCCAGCACTGCAGGGACAGAAGCACATGGTGCATGTGATGTAATTGCAGTACTAACCTGCAGCACTACTTTGTGCATGCTGTTCAGTTCTGCCAGATATTCCTGCGTATCAGGGTCACTGTAGTGTAAATGAATGGCAGCGGTGGCCGCGTGACAGGCTTGAGTTATAACCGCCCCTAAAGGCCATGATAAAGTGTGTATCAGGTCTGATCGGACGATCACATACTGGACTAAACGCCGGGAAGTGCCACTGCTCTGTGTTGCCATTTTATTGAATGTGAAAATAGCCTGACCGGAAATGACACAGTCAGCGGGTTCATGTTTACGTTCCGGGTTTATTTCCTTACTGGTAAAATTTTTGACTGGATGTCCTCTAGTGGTTGTTTGAGGACTCTGATCATTAAGGTTTAAATGCATATAATAATAAAGATGTTTTTACCTTTATCTCACTAGGTTTTCTGAAATATGCGTTAATTATTTAGTCTTTTGTGTAATATAATTTGAAAACACATATACACTTTTTCTGTAGAAAGAAAAGCATGCTCTATGCGTTGTTCTGAATTTCAAATTCTTGTTGGTATAATAAAATGTGTTTTTGAGTGTTTTTCTCACGTCTGGGGCAATAAAGGTCCTCTCTACAGGTTTATTAGAAAAACTGATGCTCACAAAATATTTACAGTATATTTTAATAAATATTTATTAGGATAGCACAGCTTCCCTTGCAGAAAACGTTGTAAACCAGCCTGTGGTTTTGTGGCCTTGGTTGGTCTTCCAAGCTGGTTATAGTTAAGTAAAACTAAACCCATAAAACGATATGTTACTTAAAATAAACATAAAACATTTCACTAATTGCAAAGGCAACATTTCGCACTTTTATTAAGTTTAACTTGATGTACTAAAATAAACATATAATATAGACATATTAGAAACAGTAAAAATGACAAAAACACAACAAAATAACTACAACTTTTACTTGTATTAAAATGAAAACTATAAAAATAAAAGTAATTTAAAATGTTAATAAACACCATAGTAATAGAAAATAACCAGATTGGGAGACCAGTTTAAACAGTAAAATATTGCTTAAAAGCATAAAAGAGAGAGAAACAACAACTGTCATTTTTTATGAAAAGGCTTGAATGATTGCTGTGCCATTTTATTTTTTCCAAGACATACAGTGATCAATCTTAACTATATCCTAATATTCATGTTCTGCAGTGTGTACCTGCATACAACTAAATTCACACCTAAAATATTAGGTCTGGAATGTTCAGCTCAGAAAAATACTGTAGGTCCAACTCTTAAAATCATCAAAATGAGCTGATGCCCATTGCTCGTCTCATTTGCTCAAATGTGAGCCAGAAAGTCAAAGACCAGGGAGCCTGGGAACAAAAACAGAGTTAGAATAACAACACAAGACAATAAAACGTTAATAAACTCAAGTAATATTTAAAATCATAATACCATTCTAAACCAATTGGTAGAAATCCTTTATAGAGGGGAAAAAAATACTTCTTTTCTCACTGACTGAACCAGACTGTCAGTAGAAGACTTGTAGAGAAGACCCCTGCGACAGAATTGTACAAATACGTTATTATAACAAAGTTAAATAATGTTCTTACTTAACTACACATCAGATTTAAAAAAAAAAATACATGAGAACTAACCTCCCGTTTGAATCCCTTGACTGGTTCATAGTTTTCACCACATCAACTGGTGTTCCCATAATAGCTGCAACCAATCCTGAGCATATGCTATAAAAATGCAACATGACATTATTATCTATGTCAACATTAGTAGTCTAACAGAATTTCACCTTGCCGATCCATGGCAAATGCTGTTGTCCGGTATGGAGGTGTTTCTCAGTAGAAAGTGCTTTACGGTATCATATGTCATGAGATCTAAATGTAAAATAAAATGAAAAAATATTTGACATATTGCAAAATTACAGCTGCCAGATTTCTAGAAGTATAATAATAGATAATAGATTTCTAGAAGTTTTGACTACTGTTACTGTACCTCCTAAATTGACCAATGCAGCTCTCTGAACACTGAGAACCCATCCAGCCCAAAGGCCTCGTATTCCTCCCTCTGCTATGATCTTTGTAAAAGCATGGTAAACCCCATGTACTCTGTCAGTTAAAAAAACAAAAAAAACATTCAGAACAAGTAATCTTTTAAAAAGTTTTAAACAGGGATGAATTAAAGGAATAGGTCACCCAAACATTAACTCATTCTGACGGCACCCATTCACTGCAGAGGATCCATTGGTGAGCAAGTGATGTAATGCTGAATTTCATCAAAATCTGTTCCGATGAAGAAACAAACTCATCTACATCTTGGATGGCCTGAGGATGAGTGAATTTTTAGCAAATTTTCATTTTTGGGTGAACTATTCCTTTAAGTCTCACCTTGGCTGCTTCCCTTCCAGACGGCGCCTGCCCTCCATTTGCATCTGAACTTTCACTAGATCTGTCGGACTAGCGATGATCTGGCCCAAGGTACCTGATATCATACTGCCGATTACTACTTTCCTATACACATCACAGGACACATGCTGATACCATCTATTTAGACTTTAATCACTGTCCTGTTTCATATTTCACAGATGTTTCTCTCACCAGACTGGAAAAATGCCATCTTCAGATCTTCCCAAAACAGATTCCCTGAGCTGTTCATGAGCCAACATCCTGCCGCCTGAATACACTACAGATGAAGAATTCCAAAGGTCAGAACGAGATTCAAATACATGCATTTATTATTCAGGCAAGTATTATTCCATACATGCATATAACTCAATTTGTTAATAAAGCTCATTGCAATTAATATTTTACCTACATGTCTGTAGATAGCTGGTGTGACCCCTTGCCACAGTTTTAAGGGCCCCTCTTCTTGCACTATACCCATAGCTGTGCTCAGCATGCCCCTGTATTTGGGAGGCTGTACACTTTCACCATGCTGCCGGGAACCGCCTTCACCCTGTATCTGAAGTCTGGTTTTAGTAAGGTCCAAAGGGAATGTGACTGAAATAAAAAGTTGTATTTAAAAAAAATCACACAGAAGACATGCACTTTAAATGAACTCTTAGAATATATTATAGATATTAATTAATATACAAATATATAAAATGTTTTTAACAATTAGAAATATTAAAAATTAGAAAAGATGTAGCTACCTAATTCTACAACAGTTACAGCACATGCTGACAGAGTGAACTTTGATACTCAGGGCCACCGCAGATTTTCTTGTACAGGAGACATTTGCAGGTATCCTCTGATTCCCACTGAATATATATATATATATATATATATATATGTGTGTGTGTGTGTGTGTGTATGTGTGTGTGTGAAAGTAATTATACAACGATTCCCAAATGAATATTTAAATGCTATTAAAGAGCACATTCTCTATCTATCTATCTATCTATCTATCTATCTATCTATCTATCTATCTATCTATCTATCTATCTATCGCCTATTATCTTTTTTTTATATTTTTATACATTCATACACATTAATACTATATTAACGTCGAATTGTCGAATACACATAAATAATTTAAACTCATTGGCTACAAACCAAACCTCAATAGCAGTCATCAGCAATAAATTGCTATATACTGCCACCTGGTGTCTAGCAAATGAAATTTCATATCTCAAACATTTATGGATGGACATAAATGGTTGCTGTAAGTAAATATCGATTATATTAAAATAATAAAGTATTATAGTAATATAGTATTACTTATATTATTTACTCATCAAACTTATGATAATGATTTTAATCAAATTTGTGTAGGCTATAATTTATTTTAATGGTCAAAACAAGCTATAGAACAAAGAATTAGGCCTACATTATTATTACATTATTAAGAATTATGTCTACTTTTAAAGTCAGGATCTTTTATTATGTAGCATCAAATCAATTACGACCAGAAGCTCTTAAAAACTGTGCATTTTGTTGAGATATGGCATCACTCAGCGGAATACTATTAGGGGCCTGCCATTCCAGGTGTATCCAAAAATTCACTTTTGGTTAACAAATAACTTTGTAACTAGGTTAACCTAAAGAGGGCTGGTTAATGTGACGTCAGACACACAGCCGTCTATGGCAGTGCTTTCTCATTTCAATCAGCCTATAGTCAGCGGAGCGCCGGCACAAAAACACCACAGAGGTAAGTAGGTTGATCATATTATTTACCGCCTTGGAATGTGGTTTTTTATGTTAATGAATTATTTATCCGAATACATGTTTTCCCAGTGGAGTTATGGATTAATAATCTAGAATCTGAGTGCAAGCTTCTTTGATGCGGTGTGAATAGATTTCCGCATAAAAAGTGTTTGTTTGTATATCTATTTATTTATGTGTAATTTAGGGAATTAAATCTGTGTGATGATAGAATTCAAATTATATCTGATTCACAATTTGCTTTAATACAATATTTCACACATTTCTTTCACTTTCAGTGTTCAGATTCGTACTTCCGCATTGCTTGATCAAATGATAATCCTCGTGCTCCTTGAAAGCCGTGCTGCCGTTTATTAATTATGCCTCATTATGTTTAACCTACGGTATGGTATTAACCACGCGGGCCACACATATTATTTTCTTAATCAAAATTCAAGATGATAAGTAATTATAGTCTTTATATGGTCAGCATCTGCAATAAACCGGTAGGGTGCGGCGTTGCAATTCTCCACTCGCCCAGAGAGGGCGCTAAATAAAACACATAAAGTGAGTGTCTAAATCAGTTTAGCGATTTTTATTCAGCATGTGTTTATTGTAATCCACATAAGAATTCTCAGAACGCTTTAAACGAATTATTATTTATTATTCCAGTTGCATATTCAACTTGAATCAGCATTGCTTGGCCCAAAGATGGCTATAGTTTCAGTATATCTTAATGCAGAAATACAGTAGACTATAGTAAGTAAAAAAAAAAAAAGTAAGCCTTTACAGTATTAACATGCATGTATACTTTCAGTGACAAAAATGAATGTGGAACATGAAGTTACACTGCTCGTTGATGAGATTCGTCGCCTGGGCAGTGCAAGTAAGTCTTGTGCTATTTTTGATCAACATCATTGTTAGGGATAAAGTCTGAGACCACCAGTGAAAATGATTATTTTTGCCTATTTTCCCCCATTAAATGATATTATTAAAATTGTCAAAAATTTGCATATTGGATTGGAGGTCTAGATATAATGCATAAACTTGAATATTTAGTCTACATTTCTCCAAAACATTTATTTTCAGGTTTAAATGAGAAATTAGATTTTGAATTTCAAACTTACATATCTATACACATACATTGGTGGCTAAAAATAATTATAAATAATGTTTTTGAAAGAATTCTTTTATGCTCACCAAGGTTGCATTTAATAGGTCAAACATGCAGTAAAACAATATTGTGAAATATTAATTTAAAATAACTTTTCCATTTAATTTTTTTTTAAATGTCATTTACAGCTATTACTTCAGTCATTCTAATATGCTCTAATATATTGTATATTAAATAACCTGTTGAAATCTACATTCATTTACATGTATGTACTAAGATGGCTTTACACATCATAATTTACTAACAATGAGTTCTGGATAAATAGGAGCAGTACTGTTCATTCTGAAATCTCAAGTCCTTATATCAGATGTTTGTTTTTCTTTCCGTGATGATTTTAGGTGCACATTTAGTTTCTATTAGTTGACATACTGTTCTGTACTCTCAATACCCTATTTGCTCAAACCAGGCTGATGTTTCCTCATACTGCTCGCCTTTGAGATTTGCTAACACTGATTCTATATTGTTTTGGTGCTTTATTAAGTACATGTTAATTGGATATTCAGGGTTGTTATTGAATGATTTAGAGCGAACCCTGACCATTCTCACTGTCTCACAGACGCAGATGGGAAGATCAGTGTCAAATTTGGAGTCTTGTTTAATGATGACCAATGCGCCAACCTCTTTGAAGCTCTTGTCGGAACGCTGAAAGCAGCCAAGCGAAAGAAGCTCATCACATTCGAAGGGGAGCTCTTACTGCAAGGAGTTCATGACAACGTTGATGTCATATTACTGCAGGACTGAATCTAACAGTCTTTTCTAAACCCAAGTAAAAATTACAAATGTGTTTTTGACATGTCATTGCTACATTTTGATATGGAAATATACTTGAGAATGGAACATTTTTGTATACTGGATTGGAATATTTTTATACAGCAACATTTTCTCTCTCAGGGGAGTGATCCGCACAAAGTTTTTTGAAAAGTAGCAATCTTCCCTGTTCAGTCATTTGTGCATGATCATGTTACTGGTTTTCTGGGATTGAATGAATTCATCAAATGTTTTCAACCTAATGGAAATTAATATCCACACAGGTTAATATCAGTTTTACAGATTATACCTCTGATGTCCTATTCTGACTGTATTGATTGTAGACTGCATCTTTTACTGTAATCATGAGGTTGTTTGTTTGCAGCACCATTACTGTGAAATTATTCATTTCAGGCATGGTCAATCAAGTTATATGTGCCATAACATCTCAAAGGCTGATAAACATAAATAGTAAGTAACATTTATCTGCTGTATGATTTTCTGGAATTAAATGTGCAAAAAACATCCAAGTTCAACAAATCATCCGAATTGTTCCAGTGTGATATTCTGTTTTATAAAGCTCTTGCAAAAACATCCCCACATTGTACTTGTGCTGTTCTTGTTATTTATGTTATTTATATCTTGTGCAGTTTGTGCCATTTCAAGCTCAGGAAGACCTTAGCATGAGCAGCAATATGAAATAAAGACTTCAACAATTAAATAGAGGGGAGTATGTTTATAACTTTACATGGATTATGACAGTGGGGAAAAAATTAAAAATGACTGCAGAGTAAGCTTTTAATTTTATTTTTCAGAGATAAATTTATGAATATGTTCCTCAACATTTAAAACTGACTTCAAACTTCCAGTTTGTAGTGTGTATTTGGATTTCTGCGTTGCTGTCTTGTGATGCTTCATCTGCTTCTTATGGCTGGAGACAATGCAATAAACTTAAATACAAGAACTGGAGTTAAGACACTTTATCTTTCACAATTATGACTGTTTTTGTCTTTGAATGAATGAGCCTAGTTAAAATAGACATTAAGAGATTTGAATTCTGAAAGGCATTTGCACATAATGGTTCTTTAGTATAATTTACAACAAGGTTCAAGATGGTTCAGCCGAGAAGAACCATTTCTGGCTTCTCTAAAGCACATAAAAGGTTCTTTGTGGAACTCAGAATGGGTCTCCAATGAAATATGGCTGAAGAAAACCATTTAAGGTTCTTGATTTATAAGAATATCCTGTCGAACAGCAAAATGAAGGTCTTATCTCGTTAGATAACAGCTCTAACAGACCGCATGTTTATCAATTGTAAAGGCATATGTGGTAAAGCACGTATGACAAATAATTTTAGCAGTGTGTCGATTATTTGCTCGGGACTCCCTCTTAGGTCTGTGCTATTAATAACTGAGCTCCGGGTCTGGATCAGAGATGGAGGCGGGGCCAGAGGAACATTCTCTCTTCAGAGCAGGAATCAAAACAAGAGAGGGACACGCCTTCTTCATGGTGTACCTCTGCTGTCAAGACTGCCTGCACAAATCTGGAGGATGATGATCGAACTGTAACATTTGCATCCCCCGTGCATTCAAATTCGCAGTGGATTCGTCAAGCCCCCTCGACATGATATCCGCACAAATGCTCGATGGCGGTCGCTGACAGGCTGCATTCATACTGAGCGCACCATTATGCCCAACCAAAAAAGCAACAAGGGGAAGAGAAATAAACGCACGAACAGTAGCGGGGACGAGCAAGAAAATGGAGCCTCTGCGTCTGCGGTTACAGGAGGAACTGCCTCGCTGTTGACTGGAGCGACAGCGGGTCCGCCGAGCGACAATAGAAGCGGTGAGAACGTCGCTTCAGTCAATGTTCTACCAAACGCTACGTTTCTCTGAACGTGCGCGCGCAAGCGTTACCTTCCTTTTAATGTGCTCTCACTTGCAGCGCCTTGTTTTGTGCGCGTGTCATCACCATCGGAATTGTTACAACATTGCCTGGAGATTTCCGTGTTTTCACTTATCGTCCTGCACAAGGTGGTTGCGTAGGCCTTGTTCAAGGGTAGATGCACTTGGCAAGGAGTTGGATGTGATTTAGTTTTGTATAATGACAGGTCGTATCATCCTAATGATGTGCAGTTAGAGTGTTTAATAGTGCATAGAATGGCTTTGGCTCTTGAGGTAATGGAAGTGGTATCTATCTTTGAGTGGCAGCTATGAATAATGGAATATTTACAGCAAAAGCTGTTTAATATTAGGGCACAGCTAATTTAGTACTACAGCATGATTATTACTATTTATTGACAGATAACTCCAAGAACAAGAGTAGTTCAGAAAACTTTTGCGGGTCACTAGTGATGCATAAAAAAATCTGGACTGGAGCCGCTTTTATGAGTGGAGCGGATCGACAGGGCTGTGCTTTAATCACCTGACTCCACTCCATGTTTTCACTTTAACACGCGTAGTGAGAGAAACCCAGTCAGAGCGATTATTGAGCCAGGTAAAAAAGAAACATTTTTTGTTGCTGCAGCTGAATTTATACAACTTTGCTTAAGTGCACGAGAGAAAACACATTGACGCAGTTTTGTCGCTCTATATTTACATAGTCTGGATTGAAAGTTAGTGAACAAACAGAATTCACAGCGCTGGCCAATCAAATTTGAGGAATGTTGTATAATTGTCTTTCCCTGTCTCTCATGAGACACACATTCAGACTTCATTCACAGGAGTATTGCGTAATATTTGTTCTTTTTGAGTGGGATTCACACCCACAGAGTTATCATAAATAGAAGTGATGTATTGATTGTACAGATACTGAATATTCTGCCAGTGAAGTTGCTTGAATCACACTGTCTATTAATAGATGTCCTTTCACGAATTTGGTGAAGGTTTGCTTTATTCAGATGTTTCTTATGTTATTTTTTGGGTTTACTTTTTAATTCAGTCATTCATTTTTACATTAGAATACAAAACATTGAACCCCATGCAAAATTTTTTTTTTAGTGTATAAGGCATTGTAATCTGCATTACATATAGTTTACCTTAAAGGAACAATTCGCCCAGAAATTGAAATCCTCACCCTCATGTTATTCCAAGCTCTTTTTTTTTTTTTCTTGAGACACAAAAGAAGATGTTAGGCAAAATGACAGCCTAAGTCACCATTCACTTTCATTGCATCTTCTTTTCACCTACAATGAAAGTGAATCATTCTAACATCTCTTTTTCTGTTCCACTGAGGAAAGAAAGTCAGACAGGTTTAAAATGACATGAGGGTGAGTAAATGAAGAAAGAAATGTGTTTTTTTATGTGAGCTGTTCCCTTGCATTACGGCCTAAATTAATATAACATGCATTTGTGTTTGGCAGAGGCTCCATGTGCCACCCCATTAGTGTGCAGTCTGGGCCGTCCCGTTGACCTTGAGAAGGACGACTACCAGCGTGTGGTGTGCAACAGTGAACTCTGCCCCTACGGCAATTGGATGCACCTGCAGTGCTTCTATGAGTGGGAAAGCAGCATCCTGGTGCAGTTCAACTGCATCGGCCGGGCCCGCAGCTGGAACGAGAAGCAGTGCAGACAGAACATGTGGACCAAAAAGGGCTATGATCTGGCCTTCCGCTTCTGCTCCTGCCGCTGCGGCCAGGGACACCTGAAAAAAGACACAGACTGGTACCAGGTGAAACGCACGCAGGACGAGCGCAAGAAAAAGTTGCCAGAGAAAGGGAGCTGGAAGACCAGCAGTACTACATCTGGAGGTGGCGCTTGCGGCGGAGGTGGTCCGGAAGCTGCCGATGAGCCCAAGAAAGGGAAGTCATCTGCAAGCCATAAGCTAGCGCACCGTGGCTCCTGTCAGGAACTGTCTCGCAGACAATCGGCAGATTGGCAGAACTGTCAGGAGAGGTGTCACGCTGTTCCTCCCAATGCCGCCAGTGGGATTTCCCACGGGCTCCGCTCCCCTTGTGAATCCCCCGCTCAGTCCCCTCCGTCGGGTTTCTCCTCCTTCTCCCCCCAGTCCCTCAGTGGCCCACGGAATTCGAGGCACCTGGGCGAGTTTCTTAAGAACGCGGTTCATACGGAAGGCCACAGGAAGCATTTGCTGTCCGTAGGTGGGATGACACGTGGCGGGGCTCAATTTGAGCAGGGAGCCGCCAACATGTGCCTCCCTCGGCTTTCTCCCGGAGACAACCCTGTGCAGTTCTTGAGGAGGCTGGATCTTTCTGAGCTGCTCACGCACGTTCCACGCCACAAGCTCAACACCTATCATGTGCGAATGGAGGACGATGCCCAGGCCGGGCAGGGAGAGGATCTCAGGAAGTTCATCCTCTCTGCGCTCAGTGCGAGTCACCGCAATGTGGTGAACTGTGCCCTCTGCCATCACACCCTGCCCATCTTTGAGCAGTTCCCTTTAGTGGATGGAACGCTGTTCCTGAGCCCTTCACGCCATGATGAGATTGAGTATGATGTACCTTGCCATTTACAAGGTGAGCGAATGCACTATTCACACTCAGAAGGGGCTGGTTCTCATTTACTTTTCATATTAAAAAAAATATTGGTGTGTAAAGTGTTATTGTGCATCAGTGTTCCATATATTTCTACAGTTTATTCTACATCAAAAAAAGTTTTACAGAGTTAAAAATAAATCTGTTTAAATTCAATTACATTTTCATTCACTTAAACAAGTTTCAGTTAATGCAAACTTCCTAAATTATTTCAAGTATGAATGTTGTTGTATATTATTTTAAGCTTGCGCAGTCACTTTAATAACATCAATGCTTAAGACAAATTACTTACATTTATTCATTTGGCAGAGATGTGCATTTTTTTACATTTTGTCACTATTAAATTTCTGACATCACTTTTATATTTATTTAATATTAAGTAAAAATATACATTAGGGATTCACGATACATACGTTCCTTATCGGTTGCTTGGCAATATTTATTTATTTATTTTCCATCAGTATTGGTTAGATTTAGATTACCTTTTTCGTTTTCTAACACTCATTTAAAGGTAACCTTTAAAAACACTAATAATTAAATAATGGTGTTAATCTTACACTAATCAAAATAATGAATAAGTAATTTAATTAATTTTTTTATTGTTTTATTTTGTATTTATTTAAAAATAAATTGTATAGAATTTAATATTTCCCATTTTTGTGGTTAGCAGCCATAACATGAAATTAATTATTGGACAAATTTTTACTACTGATGTATTTACAGTAGTGATGTTATCAATATCCCTAAAATAAAAATATCAGTTATTGCCTTTTTTTTCAAAGTCTCTCTTTTGCCCTGGTTAGAAAAGAGTTTGTTGACTTTTTGGAACATTGCAGGCTCACTGTTACTGGTTAATATAGCAAGAACAGCAAAAACTTTCCTATTTTTATTAAATAACACCGTACTGCGTCAGTTCATAAACTGTGCATGAAAATAATTTTACCACAGCAAAAACAATTCAAGCACCATTAAGTAGCATTTGAGAATGAAATATGACTGTCGTTGAAGACTAACTCAAGGTTTTGAGCAAAGAACCAAAAACATCAATTATTTTGAGTTGATTGGGAATAGAGTGAATCCTTTTCTTCTTCTAATAAAGAGGCAAAGCAGCTGTGACAGATAATAATGCTTTGATCATGGCATATCATTAAAACCCTATTAGAATATATTTTCATTAATTAGAGTCTAATTGCAATTGAAAAGGGTTTTCTGTTTATGTTCTAAAGGGAGGCTGATGCACCTTTATGCCATTTGTGTGGACTGCCTGGAAGGAGTGCACAAAATTGTGTGTATAAAGTGCAAGTCCAGGTGGGATGGAAGCTGGCACCAGCTGGGCACAATGTACACATACGACATACTGGCTGCATCACCATGCTGCCAGGTAATCAATTTGTTTGTGCTCATAAATTATGTACTTTATAAAGTTCTGTTTTAAATGCACCACCACTCTCTGTCTGCCTAGGCCCGGCTGAACTGCAAGCATTGTGGGAAACCTGTCATAGATGTACGTGTGGGCATGCAGTATTTCTCTGAGTACAGCAATGTACAGCAGTGTCCTCACTGTGGCAATCTGGACTATCACTTTGTAAAGCCATTCTCCTCGTTCAAAGTTCTTGAAGCTTATTGACAAAAGTTGCATTTGCATGCTAGTATTTTTCCCTGTTTTTTCTATTGATAGAATTACTTATTTTGGGCTCTTGTCGACACTTTGTGTGGAATTAGTTCTCTTTAGGAACAAAATAGAAAGAATTAAACACACGATGCTGATCGTCAGAGAGCGTGTCTTTTATTAAGAGAAAGAGGGTGTGCTTTGCGTATATTCTAACGCCATCCTTGAAATGTTTGAGCTTGCATTTAAAAAACAAAGCAACAATACTGTGACAAGTGAATGTATCTCTGTATGCCAAATTTGCTCTTTTGTACAAGAAAACAATAAAATACATAAAAGGATACTTCCTTTCTCTGAGTAATTAATAATTATTCCACGGCTTGGTCAGTTATTTTTTTGATCTCAATCTCATCCGCCCAGGGGCTGACTACATAATTCCTGTTTTCCATATCAAATAGCAATGCTCAATGAACATCATTATTGCAGATGAAGCAGCTTCTTTGATAAAAATAATGAGAAGGCGCTCTCATGTGGACAACCTTTGGTTTGTGAATCTTGGAAGACAAGGACGTTTATTGAGTGAGAGAAATAAATCAATTTTTTGATCAAATTTAAATGTACTAGAACAATTTGTGGAACAACAAAGTCTTTTGGAAACTAAGGCATGGTTGTTATTGTCTAATAATAAAGCATCACTAAACTTCATTCATACAGCAAGCATCTATAATATTTCAGTTCATGTCTACCAGATCGTTAGATCTGCTAGACAGCTGTTGGCCATGCTTTTTCTGCTAAAAATAAAAATTATATAGCCTTATAAATATATGTCAAAGATTACATCTCTTCTGCCATACAAAACTACTACTATGTACAGTAACTCAAGATTAGATGATCTAAAGTGTACTCCGTTGTCTACACAAAGCTTAGTGAACACTATTTTCAATGTGTATTTTTTAATGTCTTTATATTTTGTGCTTCAGGCTAAAGGTCAAGTTAAGTACAGACCCGCTGGCTTCCTCATTCCCACTCATGACCATAAGTGCTGCTCCTAATATAAATTCACATTCTGTTAGAAGCCAGGACTGCCTGCAGGTATAGCTTAGTATTCTCTGACTTGCTCTGAATCTTACATTTTTAACAAATTGTAGTTTGTTCCTACAGAACCAATGTATTTGGGTGTGCTTGTGTAATTGTATGTGTTTAATAGGACAAAGACGGCTTCTTTGTGTACTTTGGAGCGATGCTATACAACCATAATATATCCAAACGATATATCTGTTTGAACCTCCAGTGCTTTAGTATGTGTATAAGGTTCAGAATGTGTAACTCGGAGTGGAAAATTATGTGAAGGCATTTATATATATATAAATGCAGGTCAATACATATTCACTTGCAGGTATAGACACTGAATCATTTTGAACAGTGTAAGCATAAAAACTGCTTGCCTTTTTAGACTGTTGCCATGGAAACTGCTGCTTGAGTAAAAATCATGGTGTGCAATAGGAGTTATTGTATGCCAGTGACCAGCAGTTAACAATTCATCACCAAGCTAACTTCTTTTGAAAATCCTTTTATTAGAAGATGCCCAAAATGGAATTTGGGGTTCTTGCTTAGGAAAATAATCACTATTATTATTGCTTATACTTTGTAAAAACTTGAAGCGCATAACCTGTCCTGCTGCATTTGTGCCATCAACATGAATAATTCTTCAAATTGTTTGGCTTATTGAGAAGATGTGTGCTTTTTAGGAGTGTGTGATATTTATCGTCTACGATAATATCGTAATTGTTGTTTTAACGATTTGCGAGCTGAGATTATGGAGTATCACTCACTTTGCAAAAAAAAATAAAAAACCTAACAAAAAACACCTTGAGAGTCCATATAATTCAAGTTATGAAAGCAAAAAATATCCCTGTATGTTTTTAATAATAATAATATATGATATAGTAATAACACACAACCAAGAGTGCTGTTTTCCTGAACATCAGCATGTGAGCGAATTCGCAAATGTGATATTAATTTTATAGACATTATACATCAGAGAAACATGCACACAGTTATCTTTAGAATTCTGTCTCTGAACTTCTGTTTTTACGGTAGCTTTATAGCATCGCTGTTAAAGAGTTATTAGCTGGTGAAGTGGATTGTAATGTTTGAAGCAGATGTCATAACAATGTCAGTAGACTGGGAAGATTTTAAAACAAGCAGTTCATTCAGAAGTTCATACGACCTTACCTTCACACTGTAAAAAAAC
The DNA here is from genome assembly GCA_039654775.1 of Spinibarbus caldwelli. Taxonomy (NCBI): domain Eukaryota; kingdom Metazoa; phylum Chordata; class Actinopteri; order Cypriniformes; family Cyprinidae; genus Spinibarbus; species Spinibarbus caldwelli. The sequence continues at coordinate 25,294,106 of CM077240.1, forward strand.
AATGCGGAAGACAGAAGTGAATGAGTGCAGCGCTGAAAAGGTGCGTGGCTACATAAAATATACACAACAATTCAACTTTAATTTAATATTGAGAGAGTTACATTTTAGAAACAAAATTGTCCATACTGAAAATCTTTTTTTCTCTTTCGCCAATGAAAATAGTTCCAAAAAAAGCTGGAGCAGAACAAATATGTGGCCTAAGAGCAACACTGATGTTTTGTTCCTGAATGAATCTGTTTTTGAACAAATTGAGTGAGATAACGGTTCAGTCATCCATTCATAAAGACACTCATATTCACTTGTACTGAGAATGAGGCAAAAGTGGATGTTTCTGACTTTGTGGGTGTTTTCAAACTAGTGGGTTTTTCTAAATCATGCAATGAAAAGGATCCCCCCCTACCTGACCCCACCGTTAAACATACCCATCACTATGACGTGAGCCAATCTGGTAACATGGTTGAAAACGCCCCTCTCTTTTGGCCTCACCCACTGATCTGGTAACTCCCATTACTTTATGGTAGAGACTTACCCTGCATTCCATTCGGAAGGGCTCATCCCTATACCCTAATCCCTTCAAAGGGTTTACCCTCCGGAGTGAGAGCTTCGAAGGATTGAAGGGTGTAGGGGACCAAACAACTGTTTCTTTAAGTGCCCTTCTGCGTCATCATCCCGTGCCCACATGGTGGCGCCGTCATCATGGAAAGAATCAGCGCATAGGATCATGGGGGCTGAAGTATCCATCAGTTATTCCCTTCAAAATCCTTCATTCCGAAGGGCCCTTTGAAGTGGCCAGTTTTGAGCACTTCGGTTTGGAACAACCCTTCAGTATGGTGGCCATGATTGTTTTCACTCCGAAGTGCCCCTTTGAATGAATTGTTTGAGTGATTCAGTGAATCACTTACTAAAGGGATAGTTCACCCAAAAATGAAAATTCTGTCATTCATTGCTCACCCTCATGTTGTTCCAAACCTGTAAGACCTTTGTTCATCTTCGGAACACAAACTAAGATATTTTTGATGAATTCTGAGAGCTCTCTGACCCTCCCATAGACAACAAGGATCTTAACACGATCAAGGCTCAGAAACATAGCAAGTGCATCGGTAAAATAATCCACGGGACATCAGTGGTTCAACCATAATTTTACGAAGCTACGAGAATACTTTTTGTGCGCAAAGAAAACAAAAATAATGACTTTATTCAACAATTCGTCTCCTCCGTGTCACCCTAGCGCCATTTTGGAGAGTATCACATACATACGTTTTATAGGATTGTCAAGAGCAGACGTTTATTTGAAGGTACTGAGAAAGTATTACAAGTGGCAAAAAGTCCTTATTACATTCAGGAAGCTAGAAATTCATCCTTACAGTAAACTTTCATAAAGGAACGTGTCCTACGACCAGTTTGTCATCGTCTGTATTAACTTATAAAGCCAATTCCCACTGCACAGACAGACGCAGACCAACGCCGACCGAGAACAGTAAGCCTACGTCACTTCTCAGACATACTAACTCATCAACAGCAGCAAGACTTGTCTAAGTACACAAACAAACTGATTTAAAAATGATAAAAAGAAAAACTCCTTTGGTAATGCATTTCGCCTTAGCTTTTATTCGGGCCTTTTGCAGAACCTTTCTTCTTGGCTGAAGCTTGTTTTTTAGGCTGGGCTTTGCCGCCCTTCGCTTTTGTCTCTTGGGATTTTGGGGCTTTAGGTTTTGTCGCCGGTGCTTTGGTTTCCTCAGAGGCAGCTGCGGCTTTCTCAACGTGCTCCTCTTTGAGGGGCTCTTGTTTGGGTGGCTCTGGTTCAGGTAGCTCAGGTTTAACAGCTTCATCTTTGCTATCTTCTTTCAAGACAGGCTTCGGCTGCTCTTCTTTGAGGGGCTCTTGTTTGGGTGGCTCTGGTTCAGGTAGCTCAGGTTTAACAGCTTCATCTTTGCTATCTTCTTTGAAGACAGGCTTCGGCTGCTCTTCTTTGAGGGGCTCTTGTTTGGGTGGCTCTGGTTCAGGTAACTCAGACTTAGCTTCATCTTTGCTGTCTTCTTTCATGACAGGCTTCGGCTGCTCTTCTTTGAGGGGCTCTTGTTTGGGTGGCTCTGGTTCAGGTAGCTCAGACTTAGCTTCATCTTTGCTGTCTTCTTTCATGACAGGCTTCGGCTGCTCTTCTTTGAGGGGCTCTTGTTTGGGTGGCTCTGGTTCAGGTAGCTCAGGTTTAACAGCTTCATCTTTGCTATCTTCTTTGAAGACAGGCTTCGGCTGCTCTTCTTTGAGGAGCTCTTGTTTGGGTGGCTCTGGTTCAGGTAGCTCAGACTTAACAGCTTCATCTTTGCTGTCTTCTTTCATGACAGGCTTTGACTGCTCTTCTTTGAGGGGCTCTTGTTTGGGTGGCTCTGGTTCAGGTAGCTCAGACTTAAGAGCTTCATCTTTGCTATCTTCTTTGAAGACAGGCTTCAGCTGCTCTTCTTTGAGGGGCTCCTGTTTGGGTGGCTCTTGTTCAGGTAGCTCAGGTTTAACAGCTTCATCTTTGCTATCTTCTTTGAAGACAGGCTTCAGCTGCTCTTCTTTGAGGGGCTCTTGTTTGGGTGGCTCTGGTTCAGGTAACTCAGACTTAACAGCTTCATCTTTGCGGTCTTCTTTCATGACAGGCTTTGGCTGAGTGGATTCCTGTTCAATCGTCTCTTCTGCTTTTGTCACCTCTTTCTGGCTTGGTTCCTCTTTGGCTGTCTCTTGTTTTTCGGTCTGTTGTTCAGTGATCTCTGGCTCTTGAGGAAATTTGGATTCTGTCTCAGGTTTGGCGGGTTCAGGATTTGTGGGTACTAATGGCTTCTCTTCATTTACTCTAGCAGCCTCTGGTTTGTTTTCTTCTGTGGTAGAGGGTTCCTCTTGTGTTGATTTTGGTTTATCCACTGGTTTATTGGACTCAAGTTTGGGAGCCTCAGGAATTGCTGGAATCTTTTCTGCCGTCTTCTCTTCTTCACTATCAGATTCTCCAGCATCATCTGTTATGGAACTTGCCAAGGAAGCTGCAAACTCCTGCAGACGGATCTGCTCCTCTCGCAGCCTCTTCATCTCTGCGGTCAACATTGGGTTGGCAGCCAGCTTAGGAAGTTGGACAAGCTCTGGAAGCTCATCTACCTGGGGCAAGTCCACCACAGGTGCTAGAGTCACCTTTTCTGAGGACCGTATTTCTTTGATCTTGTCATATAAACATTTTCTTTCATCCTGCAGTGCTCGGCACAGTGTCTCCAGACGGTCGATTTTCAAAGTGAAGAGTTCAAACTCTTTGGCCTTTTCTGATCTCTGTTGGAGGAGAGTTAATCAGTTAGTAAGTGAAACGCTAATGGTCAAATACTAACAAATTGTGTGTAAATTACCTCCTCAATCATTTCAACAAGAGCTTTATTGCAGCTTTCAAATCGTGTCTTCCATATACTTGACTCCTTTTCCAGTTTTTTCATCTTCTTTGTCATCTATTCAAATAAATACATGATCAGCATGAGACTTATATTCTTTAAAAAAGACAAAGGCATTTTAATTCAAGTTTTTCACTGCAAAAAAAAATAAATAAATACATAAAAATAAATAAATAAAATAAAATAAAATCTTGTGTTTTTCTCAAAGTTTACAGTTAAAATATTAAAAAAATCCTTGAAGCAAGACATCATTACTGGAAACAACACTATATAATATATTAAGACTTTTTTCAGAGAATGTAGCTTGAGTGTATTTTATCTGACTGCATCAGCAGATTTTTCACTTGTTTTAAGTATAAAAATTTTGACAGTGCAATGTACACTTTTAAATAAACTTTTTCTGGAAAAAAAAGTCTTAATATCTGATGCAGTTTTGCTTCAAGTAAATTTATCTTGTTATACAAGTAAGAAAAAAAACTAAGAATTTGCTTTTCACACTTTTTTCCTATGAACTCTTGGATCTAGACTGTAAAAGTGTGCATAATACAACAAACCCTCTCCATCTCCTGTTTGAAAGTGATGTAGATTTCATTGCTTTTTGCTAGTGTGTTCTGGAACTCATCGAACTTCTGGGAGTACAACACAAGCTGTAAGAAGAGAATTAGAGTTAGCATCATTCAGAAAATCATTGTAAATTAATGCCTAGGAGTACCGTAAGAAAAACATGCATGATGATGATGATGACATTTGTACTTATCAGCTTGGCCTTCCTTATCAATTATTATATATTGATCTTATTTTTCAATATATATATATTAAAAAAAAAAAAAAAGACAATATTTGTTCTTTCCCATGAATTATTTATTTATTTATGAAGGATGAATTAATACATTAATGATTGAATGGATAAATAAATACATATTTAAATATTTATTTATTTTTATCCATTCATACATCCATTCATTTACTTATTCATTCATTCTTCTGTTTACATTATGGATGTAAAGATGAAAGAGTTAATTACTGATTTTGCAGCTGCACTTTACTCAATCCATCTGCAATTAGTCAAAGCAAATGTTCCATTCAAAAACACAGAGCTTTAAATAAGTGAACACTTTCTGCAATGACTCAGTATGTAATGTGCAAGGCATCACTTGTTATTTATAATAGCAGCAGTGAAACTCATCCAGGTTGTATTTACTGTTCAGCACTTGTGGCACTTTTGAACTATAATAATTCACTAAAATGATATTTCTGTCTGTGTTGTCACAATAGAGCCATGAAAGCGAGGAAGCCTTCATACAGCCATCAACATAATTAACTCACAGAGCTTCATCATCTTTGTTGATTCAGAGACAGTGAGATGTTGTCACGTTCATTTCCTTAAAGAATTAATCAGAATCTAGCTGATTTATCTGCTCTAAGACAGAATGATAATATTTCTCAATATGCACCACTTTTATGATGCTTTCATGTCCTTTTTGTAACTAGAAAACCTCAGTCCTTATTTATTGTAATAAGCAATCAATATATTCTTCAAAATTTCTCCTTTTGTGTTTCACTGAACACAGAGAGTCATACAGGTTTGAAACAACATGAGGGTAAGTTAATTGAAGACAGAATTTTTGCAAAACTGTAAAACTCTCATGATTGCTTTTCACATCTGTAATTTATCTATCCATCGCAGCTGAAATGTATTCAGACATTTAGTGCAATTGCACCTAATGGTTATGTATCATCACCGTTAATTGCCTTTTAAAGATCGATTGGTCTATGTGGTATGTCACACAGCTCAGCGAGAGAAACGCCACAGCTAGAGAGGAAAGAGTGTTGGATTGTGGGTAATGCCACAGCGGTAGATATTCACCTGGGCCTGCATGACAGTGTGCTGCTCTTTCAGCTCTTTAGCCTGTAGTTTCCACTCTGCAGCCTGAGTGAGTAACTGGTTAAACACAAGACACACACACAAACAGGTGAGAGAGACCGAGAACTCGGCATTACCTGTTTCTTCATCTGTAACTCCTGCTCCCTCATTGCGTAGCATTTCTTTGTTTTCTCAATAGCCTCTTTAAGCAACTAACAACATAAATAGTGAGATGTTAATATGTGCCCATTCCTGAGATTCATTGAAACATTTTTATAAACGGGGTCCAAAATGAACTTTTTGCCACTCTTGAGAAAATTTAATAATAATAATAAAAGTTAATAATATAGTAATATAGGCTATATATTCTAATATTTAGACTGTGAATTTATCTACAGTATATATATATATATATATACACACATTTGTTGACACATGGACTAAACAAAGATCCCAGATAAACTTTCATTGAAAAAAACAAAACAAAACAAAACAAAACAAAAAACATGGAAAATTTACCACTAAGAAGACTTGCAAGTCACAACAGATGTTTTATTTGAATGACACATTCATCACGTCACTCATCAGGAAATGTCAGATTATCATTCCTACATACATATCAGCTTAATATATTATGTTGCAGTTCTTTATAAAATTACCTTTTACAAGCTGATTATTACTTGCATTTTGCACTTGATGATTGTTCATTTTAGACCCTGCTTGTAAATAAATTCATTGTAAATGCATGCAAATGAATTTTCCTGGCCTTCATTTCACTTGAGGCAAATCTGAAGAGCCAGAATAGGAGATCTGTGTGTCTTACATATTCCTTCTCTCTTTTGTGCTTCTCTTCAGCTTGACTGAGAAGCATGTTGGCTTCTTCCAGCTTGGCATCAGACAGTTTCTGCTGTAGATCTCTGTGTTTGAATATCTTCTCTAAACTCTGCATAAAAAAATACAAGGAAGAATATTTATTTAGATGTAAAGGGTTCATACCAGACATTTATTTTATTTTATTTTATTTATTTTTTTTTAATTTTTTTTATTTTTTATTTTATAAAACCATGATCTGCACTCACAAAAATAGTCTTCTTTTTAGCATTTTATTTTACATTGATCACCAGTAGGACAAAAAAGAAGACTATTTTTGTGAGTGCGGATCATGGTTTTATATTTTATTATGTCCAAACCACTTGTCCTATTTGGGGTTGCAGGGATGCTGTATTTTATTTTTGTAGCTTATTTTTTCAGCTTTAGTCATTTCTTGGAACAACATTTAACACAGTACAACATTTGAACATTGAGAATTTGTGTTTGTCTCTCGTGATACACCACACGATGTGATTATTCACAAGCAGAACATGTTCCAGGATCAACATTCTTTGTTGTTCTTGGAACAGCTTTTGTATCAATCATCCTTTTACACCTAAAATCAGAGGGCGGTGATTGGTCAATAGGGATGTTGTTCCAGGAACATGTTCTTCTTGTGTAAATCACATTAAGCATGATGCACCTCCCACATATGATGCGTGTCTCTACCACAGCCAGCAGAGGACAGTAGAGACACACGACACAATTTCGAGTCTATTTAAATTCTTGGGGTCTGTTTTAGCCCACCACACAGCAGTGTGTGAGCAGTCTCTGTGGTACCCATCAGTGTGACAGATTGAGCTTAACTTCCCCTCACATCAGGCTTGTCATTCCACCGATCCTCATGTGATTAGATAGAGAATACTAGAGTGTTCTACAAGGTGCAATATTCACTGTCAAACCAGGCGTGAATCACTGAGTCAAAGTCAAAAAATACAAGTATCTGCTGTGCATATAGCAGGTTTAGAAAGTGTGAGAGTTTCCTCCGCCTCGTGTTGTGAAATTACAGCTCTGGCAGACTTCAGCTCTAAAACACGCATATGTTTTAAGCATAGTGACTGTAAAAATTGCTCATGTAAACTACCACTCAGAAGTTTGGAATAATTAATTATTTAATGTTTTTGAAATTCTCGTGCACACCAAAGATGCATTTATTTGATCAAAAATACTACAAATATTACAGTTAAAAAAACCTGTTTTCTACAGTACAGTATGTAAAATCTAATTTATTTTTGATAGCAAATCTGAATTTTCAGCAACCATTACTCCAGTCTTCAGTGCCACATGATCCTTCAGAATTAATTATATGCTGATAATAATTCTATGCTAATACCTTTAATAACTGATAATAATTGAGCACTAAATCAGCATACTAGAATTATTTAAATTGTTTGATTTCTTCTCTCATAATGCTATATTCTCAATCATACTCTTTACATTCTTGTTTATAAGTCATTGTTGACTAAACCTAAAACTATTAATAATATTAAATCAATAAAACTATAAAAATATTTCAATTAGCGTTTTTCGTTAACTGACAAAAGCTGAAATAAAGTAAAATATAAATATTCAATGAAAAACCTAAACAAAATATACAAAAATTATGGAAAAACAAAACTAAAATAAAAAGAATGAGTAATGCTGAAAATTCAGCTTTGCCATCACAGGAATACATGACATTTGATTTTTTATTTATTTTTTATTTTTTATTTTATATATATATATATATTCAAATAGAAACCAGTTATTATAAATTGTAATAATATTTCACAAAATTACTGTTTTTACTGTATTTTTATTTTTTATTTTTTTGTCAAATAAATGCAGCCTTGGTGAGCATAAGAGACTTATGACATATCACATTTAAAAAAATCTTAATTATTCAGAACTTTTGACTGCTGCAGTTGCAGAGTTTGAAATAAGTTTGGAACCCCAGTAATGGCTCATTAAATGTTTCTGCTGGACCAGAACAAAAAAATCCAATCAGATGCATGTATCACAATCACTTATGGTGCACACTTACTTGTACCAAAATCTAATCTCGACTGTGCCTTGGGGTGCAGCTTTAAATGGATTTGTGACTGAATCGCTTTGACAGATGTGTTAGATATTGTGGTGTTTGAAATCCTCAATTCATTTTGCTGGCTTTCGCTGCACAGGTCTTCGGTTTGCTTCACACCACAAGCACATATTTATTTAAGGGCCCATATTAACAGGTTACAGTCTTCACACTGCCCACATAAACAGCACAGTGCTGTGCAGCTGAAAATAGAGTTCTGTTGCAGCAGAAGCACTGTGAACGGTGGGCCTGCATGAGCTCTGCTTATGTGTGGATTTAATGCATTTCAAATCTAGATGTTATGTGTACAGATATGTCTTGTGGATTTAATGTAATGTGTGTGGATTTCTGTCAGTACCTCTTCTCTCCGCTCATACTGCTCTATGATGGTCTTGAGTTTGCTGGCCAGCTCACTGTTCTCTTGGCACAGCTTGTTGTTGCGGTTACTGTGCTGCTCGATCTGATTCTGAATGTCCACTAGCGTGCTCTGGAAATGAGCGGAGATCTCCTTCCTCTTCATTTCATCCTCCCGCAGCCTCTGCAGACTCTCCTCCTGCAGGGAGAAAGAGAGAAGGAAACATGTGGGAAATCTGGGAATATGCAGCCTTAAGTGATGAAAGCAATCTAGCAATCTATATATATATACTTTTAAACTAAAATTAAATGAATTCAAAATATTAATAAACACTACAATAGCTTAAAAATAACACTAAAATAGCACTGATTGACAAGTAAGTACACTTTTTTTGATAAAACTTTGTGGCAAAATTATTGCTTGTGTTGGAAATAGTAAAACTAATGGACAAGTTACAAATTAATATAAATGCACATTTTCATTATTTATTGTGTAAAAAGTATTGATAAATGCATAACAGTTTATGGTTTATAATAGTTTGTAGTTCATATAAAAACATTAAAATGTATCATTTTTAATAAAAGTAATTTATATAAGTTATAAGTAAGGGACAACCTTTTGGAAGGTTCTTTTTTTATTTTATAGATATAGTAGAGAGTGACAAGAAATATACAGGATAGAAGGAATAGACTTGAACCTGAGTTACCCACATGAGCACCATAGCTCAATATGTCCAAAGCAGGTGCACTAACCTCTACTCTAACTGCATTATTTCTACCTTACAAGGTCTGAGTGGTGAAGGCTAGTTTATGATCCTATTAATCAAATGTTGTTAATGACGTATTAAGCTCTATGAGATCTATATTTGTGGCACTAAATAAACAATATTATCCTTTTATAGTATCTGGGATCGGATGTGTGAATGCTAAACAGTCCTGCCATCCAATGTGTGTGCTTTGTAAACATGAGGTCCTGTTTCAGAGGCGCCAACTTCCTGACTCAGCTAATCGTAAGGAATCCAAGCATGGAGTGTTCCTCTCCAGGGCTGAATCTGTTTGCTTGCCTGTGTTTACACATGGCATGAGTCTCAAGCTCCCACCCGGGAAAGGTGAAGCGTTATTACCACTACGCAAGCTCATCAGGGAGGCAAATCACTCATATAAGCGAAAAGGAAATGACCCCAGATTAAATCTAATTTACCGTCCTCATAGCTGAGCCTCGCACCTACACACAGGGCTTAGATGTTCTGCTCTGACCTGCTCATTAATGGCTTCCATAATACTTGAATAAAATTGATTGGGGAGTGAACAAGGTCAAAGCCAGCCTCTAGGGAAGGATAGCATCAACTTCCAAAGACATGCAGAGTTCACATTAGAGCAAGAGTTTAATATCTTCGATGCCCAGAGGAGAAAAAAACAACACAAACATGATTAGAAAGCTCCTCTGAGTCACCTTACAGACCACAAAAACAGAAAAAAAGTGTGTGTGTGTTTGCATGCTGGGACAGAAACCACTACCTACAAAGTCCTCCAGCACCTGTTCAGCGAATGGTACAAATGGACTGAAATCAGTTGCTGAGAAAATGGCTCCAGGTGCTTTGCGCAAGATTCATAACATCTTTCATATTATGTACACATTCACCGAATGGAGGTGAAATTGTCTCTTGGAAGGCAACATAATTGTTTGGCAGAGTGAAAGAAATGAGTGGACTGCTATATCTGACAACTGGAATCATTTCAAGTGCTGAATAACAGTTTTGTAAAATGACAAATATGGCAGCTCAGTTGAGAGAGGCATTCACAAATTAGGTTGCCGTTTTTAATATTCAGAACCGTTTACGTGCATCAAAAACATACAGCACAACCAGTGAAGTCCGATTCCGTTGTTAATGACTCTCATGAGTTGGTTCTTTTTATTGAATCAAACACATGTGACTAGTGAATTTAGTGATGAGAGAAATTAAGCTTTTTGAAACCCTGAATCATTCAACTGTTTCAATGCTCTCAAAACACCACAGAGCTCTGTGGCACCTGGTGGTTAAAACTATGTACATGCAATGAAAATCATCCTATTTACTGACACCTCTTACAAATCACTTGCAAATGTTTCAAGAGTATCTATTGAATGTAACCTACAAATAATTAAACACTATTCAATATGACATTCCATCAAATATGTTATTTTATTTATTAATGTGTATTGCTTGTGTGTTATTGGGCTGGGCTTGGCAAACTATTAAATATTGTTCTCCATTTTGTATTACACACACATATTAAAATTCATTACATTTATTAAGGATTAACCTACATTTTAAAACTGATCTTCGGTTCACGATATAGTGTCAAACCATAGGAATTTCAAAATGTTTCGAAACCAAGGCTTGAAATGGGCATAGACTGTTTTTAAAATATATCCTTTTTATTTGTAATGAGAGTGGGAACACTGTTTATAATATTTCTGAAAAAAACTTTACCTTTATGATGTAATATATAAAGGTAGTTAATTTTCGAATGCAAACTTGATCATTTTGTGTTCTTGTTTTTGTGTTTTTGGTATATTTGTCAAAAGAACACAAACTATTCATGGCACTATTTTGTGGTGTCTAGATACACAATAAAATAAGTTGTTTTCAGTCAGTCACATGATCTCAGCATGTGATCTCAACTGCTAAATGTAAAATAAAATAGCTTGTAAGTGTAATAATCTCTTGTACTGTATCTCATGTTACTGAATTTCTTTATACGTGTAAATCGTTTTAAGGAGTTGCATAGTTAAATCCATTATGCAGATTTCACCTCAAAATTAGCACAAAATAAGAAAACCTCTGCAGATTCTATCTGGCATGTAGATGTAGTCACTGTGGCATCAACAGAATGGAAGAACAGGAGGCCATGGCCTCTGCAGTGATTTGAGCCAGTGAGACATTCTCTTTGACTTTTGATTTATAAAAGAAGGGCAAATGCCACTGAAGCTCGGTAACACTATCCCTCTTGTCATAGTGACCTGTCAGCAGCGCTTTGAGTCTGAGAAGTCAGTGTCTCATCGAGGCAGACACACAGAGTCACTGCAGTAACGTCCCACTGGGCTCAAAAATGCCGTTTCCTCAGAAGGAAGTTAGATCGACTCAATCTCAGCAATCAAAACACTGACACGATAACAGGATAACAAGTCAGATGCACAACACTCTCCCACATGTCAAACAAGAAGTTGCTATAAGGTCTGTTATTGTGGTCTTACTGTATCTATTTCAGATAAATGTACCCCTTAACGTCACATAAAAACAAAACATTGATCGCTGTTCATGTCAATCAGGCTGCTTTTCTTTATAAGTGGTTCTTATTTCAGTTTTAGCAGTATTTCAAGTATTTGATCTGTTATACTTTTTTTAGTTTAGTCATAGAAAAATGGCAACATCTCCCATAAATTCAGTATATGCAAGTATGAGACAATTGAATTAAGAGTATTATTTTTTTGCAAAAATGCAACAGTGTGCTTCTGTAGTCATCTAATTTGTTTTATTTTTTATTTTTTATTAAAAATATTCTAAAAATATAAAAAAAAATTAAAATGATAAATATATATGTATACACACACACACACACTCACTGGCCACTTTATTAGGTACACCTTGCTAGTACCGGGTTGGACCCCCTTTTGCATTCAGAACTGCCTTAATTCTTCGGGGCATAGATTCAACAAGGTGTTGGAAACATTCCTGAGATTTTGGTCCATATTGACATGATAGCATCACGCAGTTGATTTAGATTTGTCGGCTGCACATCCATGATGCGAATCGTCTCAGTTACGTACGCAACCCTCGTTCCCTGAATGAGGGAACGGAGACGTAACGTCAAGTGACTGACGTAAATGGGATCTCGCCGGAGAGCCCAATCACCTTCGAGTGTTAACAAAACAAGCCAATGACAGTTGGCGTACGTGTTTCACCATGCTCACCCCGCCCCGCAGCGCGGGTATAAAAGGAGAGTGCATCAGTTTTTCGCTGAGGAGCCGAGACTGTGTGCCCCGGCCATACAGCGGTGGTACAGCAACTGTGGCGACGGGATGTTACGTCTCTGTTCCCTCCTTCAGGGAACGAGGGTTACGTATGTAACCGAGACGTTCCCTTTCAGTCAGTCACGTTCGATGTAACGTCAAGTGACTGACGTAAATGGGATCCCTATGAAAACACCACTATTGTTGACCCCCTCCAGTGCCCTGCGGAAGCCGGCAAGTCTTCCCACACCAGCTGGGATGGAAGATAGGACAGGGCTTAGGCAGAGATGACAGCCACTGCTGTTCCGTACAGTGGGTATGGATAACACTGGGAAAGCGTACTTTAAGTAGGGGAACGCTACGGAAGCCACATCCTGCGTATTAGGAGGTAACATGTGGAGATTACACATATGGACTGGCCAAGGGCAGTGCTACATATGAGGTAGACTCAGCCAGCCTGGGGTGAGATCAATACACAGCAGAGATGGCAGAAGGTCTCTGCCAGGGAAAGACACGGGCTCACCGTGAGGGGAGCCATACTGTGGAAGAATACACATGTGGGATCTCCCGAAAGGGGAATCACTACACACGGGCACCTATCCCAGCACATGGGCTGACCTTGGGCATACACATGAATGCTGGACCTGGCGTCTGGTGCTCCGCCACGCCTGACTGCCGAGGATGTGGGAGGAACTTCAACAGGGTTCACCAAGGGGAACTGAACTGAGAAGCAATAAAAGCGCACATATCTGGTCCGTAGAGGGGAATGGCGCAGCGAGCGTGATTGACACCGAGCAGGTTCCAGTGTTACTGGCCACCTGAGGCAAGTACACGGGAGGACCCGGGCTCTAAACGGAGATTATAGAATCTCGCAAACGTGTTAGGTGTCGCCCAGCCGGCAGCTCTACAGATGTCTGCTATTGCGGCACCCCGCGCCAATGCCCAGAAAGACGCCACACCTCTCATAGAGTGTGCTCTTACACCGAGGGGGCACGGTAAGTGCCGGGCCTGGTATGCCAAGACTATAGCCTCCACTATCCAGTGGGCAAGTCTCTGTTTGGAGACAGCCTTTCCCTTCTGCTGTCCTCTGAAGCGGACAAAGAGCTGGTCTGAAGTACTGAAGCTCTGCGTGCGGTCCACGTAAACGTGCAAGGCGCGGCCGGGACAGAGCAGAGCAAGGCTGGGTCTGCCTCCTCCTGGGGCAGCGCTTGCAAGTTCACCACCTAATCCCTAAAGGGCGTGGTGGGAACTATGGGCACATATCCAGGCCGGGGTCTCAAGACAACGTGAGAGTTACCTGGTCCAAATTCTAGGAAGGAATCTTCGACCAAAAATGCCTGCAGGTCCCCTACCCTCTTGACCGAGGCCAATGCAGTGAGGAGCACTGTCTTTAACAACAGAAACTTAAGCTCTACTGACTGCAGAGGCTCGAAGGGCTCCTCCTTCAAGGCCATCAGGACCAAAGGGAGATCCCAAGAGGGTACCAGATGAGGGCGCTGAGGATTTAACCTCCTTGCCCCTCCGAGGAACCTGATGACCAAGTCGTGCTTCCCCACATACTTACCGTCTACTGCATTGTGATGTGCTGCAATAGCGGCAACATCCACTTACACTCGCAGGAAAGAGAGCACGACCCTGACCGGGCATCTTCCTGGCGGGAAGAACACCAATCGACGAACAGGTTCCACCTCAGCCTGTAAGCGTGTCTTGTACATGGGGCTCTAACTGAAGTGATGGTGTTTACTACCGCTGGAGGTAGCGCACCTAGAACCTCCGCGTCCCGTCCAGGGACCACACGTGAAGATTCCACAAGTCTGGACGCGGGTGCCAGAGGGTGCCCCCTCTCTGAGAAAGGAGATCCCGCCTCAGAGGAATTTGCCAAAGAGGGGCTGTCGCAAGGAGCATCAGTTCGGGGAACCAAGTCCGATTGGGCCAGTATGGCGCCACCAAGAGGACCTGCTCCTCGTCCTCCCTGACCTTGCACAGTGTCTGTGCGAGAAGGCTCACTGGGGGAATCTTGTATTTGCGTAGGCCCCAAGGCCAACTGTATGCCAGCACGTCCGTCCCGAAGGTCCCCTCGGACAGGGAATAAAACAGCTGGCAGTGGGACGTGTCCGGGGAGGCAAACAGGTCTACCTGAGCGTCCCCGAAGCGTCTCCAAATCAGCTGGACTGTCTCGGGGTGGAGTCGCCATTCTCCTGGGAGGGTGGGCTGATGTGAGAGCTCGTTGGCTGCACGATTGAGCTTGCCTGGGACATGAACGGCGCGAAGCGACCTCAGATGCTTCTGACTCCAAAAGGAGGAGATGGCAGGCAAGTTGCGACATGCGACGGGAGCGTAGACCGCCTTGGTAGTCGATGTACGCAACGGTCACAGTGTTGTCCGTACGGACCGGTACTTGCTTGTCGTGTAGCAGCGATTTGAAGCGGCGCAGAGCAAGCCATACTGCTCGCAACTCGAGGCAGTTGATATGCCACTGCAGTCGGGGCCCTGTCCAGAACCCCGCAGCTGCATGCCCGTTGCACATGGCACCCCAGCCCATGGCAGAGACATCTGTTGATACAACAACATGCCTGGACACTTGCACTAGGGGAACTCCTGCCCGAAGAAAAGCAAGATCCGACCACGGGCTGAAGGTCTGATGGCAGGATGGGGTGTCAGAGACCCGGTACGTGCCGCGTCGCCATGCCCATCTTGGGACCCGGTCGTGAAGCGGTCTCATATGAAGCAATCCAAGCTGCGTGACAGCAGCTGCGGATGCCATATGCCCCAGGAGTCTCTGAAACGGTTTCAGTGGAACCGCCCTCTTGCGCTGCAAAGACTCCAGACAGCTCAGCATCGATTGAGCACGCTCTACTGAGAGACGTGCTGTGAGGTTGACCGAGTCCTACTCCAGGCCGAGAAAAGAGATCCTCTGCGCAGGGTAGAGTTTGCTCTTTTCCCAGTTGACCCGAAGCCCCAATCGGCTGAGGTGCTCGAAGAGGAGGACCTGGTACTGAAATGCTCGCTCCTCGAACGCGAAGAGGAGAAACGGCCTGTATTGAGGGAGGCTCGAGACATGAAAGTACACGTCCTTCAGGTCGATTGCTGCAAATCATTCGTAAGGACGGACGCATTAAAAATGCATTTCTGCGTCAACATCTTGAACGGGAGCTTATAAAGGGCCCGATTCAGGACGCGCAGGTCCAAGATTGGTCGTAACCCACCGCCTTTCTTGGGTACAATGAAGTAAGGGCAGTAACACCCTGACTCCAGATCGGCTGGAGGGACCGGCTCTATCGCATCCTTCGCTCTGCAACTTGCCGCGGGGTGCAACAGCAGGGGGCCGCCAGGGCAGGATGCCCTCCGTCCACTTCTGTGTGGCGGAGAACTGGGCCAGGCTCTCCACCGCGTCGCCGAAGAGGCCTGCCTGGGAGATCGGGGAGTCCAGGAAGCGGTGCTTGTCGGATTCCCTCATATCTGCCAGGTTCAGCCATAGGTGGCACTCCTGGACCACCAGAGTGAACATCGTCTGGCCGAGGGACCGCGCCGTGACTTTCGTTGCCCGAAGGGCAAGGTCCGTCACTGTGAACAGCTCCTGCATCAAACCTGGGTCAGAACTGCCCTCGTGCAGCTGCTTCAACGCCTTGGCCTGGCAGGCTTGCAGGAGGGCCATGGCATGCAGGGCAGAAGCAGCCTGTCCAGCAGCTCTGTAAGCCTCAGCCGTGGAAACGGACGAGAACCCACGGCCCTGGACGGGAGGCGTGGATTACCCCACTAGGCGGCAGCGCTCCGCAGGCAAAGCTGCACCGCAATAGCGTGCTCGACTGGGGGGGATCTCCACACACCCCTCAGCCGCCCCGCCATTGAGGGCAGTGAGGACTGAAGAAGCACTAGCTCTGTTTCGGGTAGAAAACGGTGCCCTCCAATACCTAGTCACCTCCTCATGCACTTCCAGGAAGAATGGAACTGGAGGCGGCTGCCGGTGAGCGGCCTGCACCCCCAGGAATCAATCATCCAGCCTCGAGCGTTCGGGAGAAGGAGGAGGCCTCCAGTGCAGCCCGACGCTCTTGGTGGCCCGGGAAAGCATAGCAGTCAGCTCTGGATCTGACTCGGGCAACGCCACTCTTCCTGACGGAGGCAGCGCAGCCGAATCGTCATCTCCAGAGCCTAGCTCGTCCTCCGATGCCGCGATCAACATCCTGTCATCCGCTGGCGCACCGAACGAGATGCTGGGCCCCACCCTGTCTGAGGATCCAGCAAACTTGCCTGGAAACACCAGATGGTGCGATGTGCTGGAGGAATGAGAGGCCCACAGAGACGCACTCGACGGGGAAGCTCTCAACGTAATCCTCAGATCACCCTGACCATAAGCTGAAGTAGCCCCCCCGAGAGACGGAGGAACTAGAATGGGGCATGGTGAGGGGGATACCCCCTCGTTTGACGAGGAGGTATCTGGACCGCAACATCGCGATGGCCATGTTCCCGCAATGAAAACATGACTCATCCATGAGCACTGCTTCAGCGTGCTGATAGCCCAAGCACGAGACACAGCGATTGTGACAGTCAGATGAAGCCAGGAAACGACCACATCCAGAAACACACGAGCGGGAAGCCATCTTTAAAAAGATGCCAATCGCTCGTGGATCTCTTTTAGATATTGCTCTTTTAGAAAGGAAAAGTGTTTAAGAGCCCGGGAGAGGTCGCAGCGCGACCGCAGAATGAGAGCTGCAGCACGCTCAGATGAAGCAGCAGCACTAGACAGCAACCTCCGCTGACGCACCGTCACACCAACACTGTCAAACGCTGTCTTGCAGACACTCTCAGAGATTCGCAGAAGGCTTGGCTCCAAAGCGAAAAGCTGATGTGCGTTTGCACGCGCTCTCTTTTTATACCCGTGCTGCAGGGCGGGGTGCGCATGGCGAAACACGCATGCCATCTGTCATTGGATTGTTTTGTTAACACTCGAAGGTGATTGGGCTCTCGGGCGAGATCCCATTTACGTCAGTCACTTGACGTTATATCGAATGTGACTGACTGAAAGGGAACTCCTGTTCCACCACATCCCAAAGGTGCTCTGTTGGATTGAGATCTGGTGACTATGGAGGCCATTTGAGTAAAGTGAACTCATTGTCATGTTCAAGAAACCAGTCTGAGATGCAGGGCCATTTCTAGCCATTTTGATGGAATTATATATGTGTGTATTATATAAATAAATAAAATTTCTTTTTCAGACATCAGTTTCTTGTCACATTTAAATTGGTTGTCATAGTAACGACACTAATTTGTGGAAATTCAGCGCATTGTGAGTTCCACAAATCGGAACGCATTAGGCGTATTTGTAAATTGACTGTTAAGATAAAACATTTTGCACAGTTTATTATCTGTGCTACCATTATAGCCACTGGATGCCTGTATAGCTCTATGCACCAATCCCTAGTTGCTAAGAAATTGTCATCACACATAAATTAATTTTATTACATTTGGATTTGGACACATATATTATCAATGGCTACTTTTTGACTTTATCATTTTTTTTTCTTTCTTTTTTCAATTGTTTTGTTGTTGTTGTGTCAGTTATTGCATTATTATTTCAGTCAAACCTATAAAACCTTTTGTTACCCCAAAATACATAGGCCCATAAAAGCCTGATCAGTGACATAAAAAGTAATCAGAATGCACCTACTTGTTCTTTTATTACTCATTGACGCGTGAACTTCCCCTTTAAATAAAGTGACGCTCTGCCCTCTACATGTATGCCGCTGCTCCCTTGAAGCGATGTTGGAAGCGAATTAATTTTTTTTTGGATGCGAATGAATTGATTCAGCATTTCGACACTTCCGTAAGGATGCATTAAATTTGACAAAGCGGTTTAATAAAGTATGTATTGATCTTGTGAATTAGCGAATTTTACTTACACCAATATTTTTAATTGGCTGTAAAAGTTTTATTTGGGAATATTACACGACACACTGAACCTATGACAATGCATTGGCACAAAAATGCACACCTTTTAGACCAGTTTCACATGAAACATGATTTCTCGACTGCCATAAATACTGCCTAAACAAAATACTGATTTTGTGCACTTTTTATGTACCAATATTTTAAATTGGCCTTTGAACTTACATGGCAAAAAAAAAAAAAAGCCTTACCTTGCCAAAACACTGACAGAACCCATTGATCTAATGGCATTGTTGAGAACTCCAAATCCAAATGCAAGCTTTGCATGCAACAATCAGCGGCAGCAATTGACAGCACTCTGGTCCAATGGCATACAGGCATTGTCAGATTGACAGTACTCTAGCCCAATGACGTTAGGGGATCCAGTGGGGGCGGCAATCATATTTCAGGGTGTCCGTGCCACTCTTGATCACAACCCTGTTAAAATGTAGAGGCAGTACGTGCGCTCATTGGCGCCCCCTCCAGCTGGCGGCGCTCTAGGCGACCGCCTAGCTTGCCTATGCCTAGAAACGGTACTGCTGAGATGAATTGAGCTTTGTGACATGGTACATTATCCTGCTGGAAGTAGCCATCAGAAGATGGGTACACTGTAGTCATAAAGGGATGGACATGGTCAGCAACAATACTCAGGTAGGCTGTGGCGTTTAAACGATGCTCAATTGGTACTAAGGGGCCCAAAGTGTGCCAAGAAAATATCCCCCACACCATTACACCACCACCACCAGCCTGAACCGCTGAGACAAGGCAAGATGGATCCATGCTTTCATGTTCTTTTTCATGTTCTCTCAAATTCTGACCCTACCATCTGAATGTCGCTGCAGAAATCGAGACTCATCAGACCAGGCAACGTTTTTTCAATCTTCTATTGTCCAATTTTGGTGAGCCTGTGCGAACTGTAGCCTCCATTTTCTGTTCTTAGCTGACAGGAGTGGCACCCGGTGTGGTCTTCTGCTGCTGTAGCCCATCTGCTTCAGGGTTCGACGTGTTGTGTGTTCAGAGATGGTATTCTGCATACCTTGTTGTATTTGAGTTACTGTTGCCTTTCTATCATCTCTAACCAGTCTGCCCATTCTCCTCTGACCTCTGACATCAACAAGGCATTTTCGTCCACACAACTGCCGCTCACTGGATATTTTCTATTTTTTGGACCATTCTCTGTATACCCTAGAGATGGTTGTGCGTGAAAATCCCAGTATATCAGCAGTTTTTGAAATACTCAGACCAGCCCGTCTGGCACCAACAACCATTCCACGTTCAAAGTCACTTAAATCCCCTTTCTTCCCCATTCTGATGCTCGGTTTAAACTTCAGCAAGTCGTCTTCACCACATCTAGATGCCTAAAGGCATTGAGTTGCTGTCATGTGATTGGCTGATTAGCAATTTGTGTTACCAAGCAATTGAACAGGTGTACCTAATAAAGTGGAAGTGAATGTATATATATATATATATATATATATATATATATATATATATATATATATATATATATATATGTATATATATATATATATATGTATATATATATAATGTATATAATTTTATTTTAGAAAAGCTACCACTTGTTAAAGAGCATTTAATTATGCAGCTGTGAGTTTTTTAATGAAAATTTTGTTAAAGTTTAGCATTTTTATTTGCGTTAACATAGACTAATGTTCAAAAGTGAGAGTTTTAAAATGTTTTTAAAGAAGTCTCTTATGCTTTCAAAGGCTACATTTGTTTGATTAAAAATACAGTAAAAACAATAAAATTGTGAAATATTTTTCAAATTTTAAACTGTAATTTACTGCAGTTTTCAGTGTCAATGAAATAGGCTGATTTTTCGCTCATCAAACATTTCTTATTATTTTCAATGTTGAAATTATAATATTTTTTTGTGGAAGACATGATACTTCTTTTTTTTTCAAGTTTTTTTGATTAATAGATACTTAAAAAGAACAGCTGACCCCAGCTGACCCCAAACATTTGAATGGCATAAGAAAATAGGCATGTTTATTTTAAAAACCGAACAAATTCAGACAAAATAAATAATGCATGTTTCTTATCATAAATACATAAACAATAAACCTACCAAGTAATATCATAGCTTAACTTTTCTTTCTCAATCTCTTAAGCTGTCAGTAGACAATGTTCTCACCTTCAGTGTCCTGTTATGTCTCTGAAGCTCCCTGCAGAGCATCTCCAACTTGCTGCGGGCCAGGATGGCACGACTGTGCTCGAACTGAAGCTGATCTCTCTGCTTGACCAGAAGACTCTGTCTCTGCTGAAGCTGCTCCAGCTGTTTCTTCTCAGTCCTGTGTTCCTCCACCTGCCCCATATGCACAAAACACACACAGGTGTGATCCATACATCATCTCATATGCCACTTTAACACCTCTGGGTGGTCTAAAGCTGCTTTAGATAATGTCTGTCTGCTTGTTCGGACATCCTCAAGAGTATTTTTCCACATTAACCCTTAGATTGTATATTTCTGAGAACAAGATCTGATTTTGGTAGTCTTCTGTCATATGTTCTTCTCTACGTGTCCCTGTCGTTATCTCTGTGTTTTGAAATTGAAGAGAGTGTTGTGGCTTTCTTGTGTGGCATATGGCCTTGTGTTCAGACTCACTTATTCAGCCCAGGGCGTCGAATATTTAGGTCATTGCAGTATCAGTGAAACCACTCTTAACATCACACCAGGCGTTCTTTTATTTTCTCTCCGTGTCAATCCGGTTTGTGTTCTATTTGTTTCCTCTTAACTGTCCTCCATGCATTGTTGTTGCCGGCGGTGAAAACTGTTCAGAGAGCGGCGTTCTCTCATGGGTCTGGATACTCACCAGCTCAGTGTATTTCTTCAACACCATTTCCACTTTCTCTTCTGGTGAGCCGAGCTTGTTCAGGCTTTGCAATAAGGATGCGGCTTCTTTACCTACGAGACAAGAGTTTTCCGTTCAGATCAGAGAATGAAAAGATAAAGAAGATGAGCAGAAGCCCACAAGGGAGAGTTCTGCACTCAAGCTTCAAAATAAATCCACGGGAGAAGTGGTGGAATCACAGCGTGATAGCGTTTACAATAAAATGGTTGAGAGAAGCAAACAAGGCACAAGACATATACTCAGCCTTAAGGGGATAGTTCATCCAGAAATGAATCTCTGTCATTATTTATTCACTCTCTTGTCATTCAAAACCTTATGGTTGTCTTTTTTCTATATACATCTCCAAAAAAAGAAAAAAATCTTAAAAAGCACTGTCAGAGTGGTTCATAACACATTTTTGTGCTGTATTCTAAGTCTTCAGAAGTCTTAAGACAGCTTTGCTTAAGGAACAAACTGAAAAGTTTTATTCACTGATTGTTGAAAACCAGAATAATCTGTTCACAAATCAGACTGGTCCAGTTTTTCAGTTCAACTCATTGACTCATTGAGTAATTTGGTTGCAGTGGCTACCAGCCCAATTTATCTGTGACTATTCTTACACAAAGCTGTTTATATGACCTCAGAAGTCTTAAACTATAGTGCATGAGTCATATGGACCACTTTTATGATATTTTATGATACATTTATGGTACTTTTTTTTTTACATGTACGTGTGCTTTTTGAATCGTAAAAGCTCCAACAGCTGTTCGTTGTAATTATATTAAAATGCTTGACCAGTACATCATTCATATTTTCACTTTCTGTGTTCCACAGAGAAAAGTCATACAGGTTTGCAACAACATGAGCAAGTAAATGATGACAGAATTTTCATTCCTGTGTAAAATATTCCTTTAAGCCCAGAGTGTGTCAGAAAACTAAGTCAAGCACTATAGCTGTCTGCATTTGGTGATGATAAAGTAGGCTTTAGTATTAACGTAAGCATTCTTTCCTTGAGAATGGAAATTTTCCAAGCAGTTTATTACTACACTCATAGCACTTGACCATCCTGCTGATAGAAAAACCCAATCACTGTTTATGACTCCATCTGTGTGATTGAGAGGTGCTACATACAGCATTATTTTTCAAACATAAAACAGCAATCAGTTTTCTCACTGAAGTCTCTGCTCTGTGGGTCATTTAACAGAATTAGTCATTCGTGTGTGATTTTTTTGTTCAAAAGAAATTAATACTGTTGTTTATTTAGGAAGCATAAAACTGATCAAATATGACAGTGAAGACAATGTTACAGCAAAATCTATTTCAAATTATTAATGCTGTTCTTTTAAACTTTCTATTTATCAAAGAATTCTAAAAATGATGTACCATGTATATATCGTTATATATCACGGTAATATTTCCACAAAAATATTAAGCAACACAGTTGTTTTAAACATTTATAATAATAAATGTTTCTTAAGCACCAAATCAGCATATTATAAAGATTTCTGAAAGATCATGTGACAACGAAGACTGGAGTAATGGCTGCTGAAAATTCAGCTTTGCATCGCAGTAATACATTTTGAAATATATTAAAATTAGTGCTGTCAAACGATTAATTGCAATTAATCGCATTCAAAATAAAAGTTTTTGTTTACATAATATATGTGTATACTGTGTATATTTATTATGTACATATAAATACAAACACATGCATGTATATATTTATGAAAAATACGTTATGTTTATATGTTAAATATATTTATATGTAATATAAACTATAAGAATATAAATATATACATGTAAATACATGTAAATATTTAAAAAAATATTTACTGTATGTGTGTGTGTTTATAT
The DNA here is from genome assembly GCA_039654775.1 of Spinibarbus caldwelli. NCBI lineage: Eukaryota > Metazoa > Chordata > Actinopteri > Cypriniformes > Cyprinidae > Spinibarbus > Spinibarbus caldwelli. Next base: position 25,317,282 of record CM077240.1, read on the forward strand.
ATACATAAATATACACAATACACATACATATATTATGTAAACAAAAATTTTAATTTTGGATGCGATTAATCGCGATTAATCGTTTGACAGTACTAATTAAAAAAGAGAACAGTTATTTTAAATGACTGTTTTACTGTATTAACTTGACACGGCACATTGTAATTTTTATTATTTATGTGGTTGTCAAACTTAAAATGGCACCTATTTCACAGAATGACCCATATCATTCTTGACCAATTTTTGACTGATTTGGCCATTCTAGGGGCCGTTTTATGATGCTCAGCAAAATGAAAATTCTCTTTGTGAGGTTTAGTCTTTTAGTTTTCTGTTTAATCTCAAGACATTTACACTGTTTATCAAACGAACAGACGAAAGGCCAATTGCTCACCCAGGCCCTTGAGGAGTTTCTTATCAGCTATCTGCTCCTTCCCAGTACTGGCACCAGCTTCTTGTGGGTTGGCCTCTTTATCAGCCTTTGCCTCCTCTTCCTTTTTCTCCTCCTCTTCCTTTCTCTCCTCAGACTCCAGAATGGAGATCTGCTCCTGCATCAGGCTGGATGCTGCTCCATACGTGTTGATTATATCCTCTAGCTGCCTGCTAAAGTCCTCCATGGGGTCCACTGGCTGCTCCTCTGGGCCATTGACTTGTTCATTGGCGTTCTCAGAGGTCTGGTCACTGCCCTCCATCATCTGCTGCAAAAATCAAGTTAAATATGTTATAAAAGTGCTTCATAAGAAAGCAGATTGATTAGCAGAGGTAGAACAGCCAATCCCTTGATTACACTCTTGGCTTGACGCTGAAATGAGACTGTTGAAATTAATGAGAAGTGATTATGCATTACTTGTAGAGAGGTTTGATATGACTCTCTGAAATCACCAGCCACTAAAATGAAGATGAATGGCTTTTGGCCAGTTTGTGGTATGTTTCATAAATAGAGGGAATTTATGTTTGAAATGCATGAGGTTGTTTGTAAGAAATGTAAATTCAAATTTGGGGAAATGATTAATGTATTTTCCTCAGGCAGAAACAATATGGATAATAACGAAGTGACCTTGAAAAATAAATATTTTCAGAAACTTAAAACTGAAAATTGGAATGTGAAGTGATTTGTCTACATATACAATAACAATGGCAAATTTAATTAGTTCTATCTATTTGTTTGTCTTGTTTCCATTTTCAAATTATTTATTTTGCGTACTATGTACTGATGCTGTTGTGTACTGATATTTTATTAATAATTATATACAGGTGCATCTCAATAAATTATAATGTCGTGGAAAAGTTCATTTATTTCAGTAATTCAACTCAAATTGTGAAACTCGTGTATTAAATAAATTCAATGCACACAGACTGAAGTAGTTTAAGTCTTTGGTTCTTTTAATTGTGATGATTTTGGTTCACATTTAACAAAAACCCACCAATTCACTATTTCAACAAATTAGAATATGGTGACATGCCAATCAGCTAATCAACTCAAAACACCTGCAAAGGTTTCCTGAGCCTTCAAAATGGTCTCTCAGTTTGGTTCACTAGGCTACACAATCATGGGGAAGACTGCTGATCTGACAGTTGTCCAGAAGACAATCATTGACACCCTTCACAAGGAGGGTAAGCCACAAACATTCATTGCCAAAGAAGCTGGCTGTTCACAGAGTGCTGTACCCAAGCATGTTAACAGAAAGTTGAGTGGAAGGAAAAAGTGTGGAAGAAAAAGATGCACAACCAACCGAGAGAACCGTAGCCTTATGAGGATTGTCAAGCAAAATTTATTCAAGAATTTGGGTGAACCTCACAAGGAATGGACTGAGGCTGGGGTCAAGGCATCAAGAGCCACCACACACAGACGTATCAAGGAATTTGTTAAGCCACTCCTGAACCACAGAAAACGTCAGAGGCGTCTTACCTGGGCTAAGGAGAAGAAGAACTGGACTGTTGCCCAGTGGTCCAAAGTCCTCCTTTTCAGATAAGAGCAAGTTTCATTTGGAAACTAAGGTCCTAGAGTCTGGAGGAAGGGTGGAGAAGGTCATAGCCCAAGTTGCTTGAAGTCCAGTGTTAAGTTTCTACAGTCTGTGATGATTTGGGGTGCAATGTCATCTGCTGGTGTTGGTCCATTGTGTTTTTTGAAAACCAAAGTCACTGCACCCGTTTACCAAGAAATTTTGGAGCACTTCATGCTTCCTTCTGCTGACCAGCTTTTTAAAGATGCTGATTTCATTTTCCAGCAGGATTTGGCACCTGCCCACACTGCCAAAAGCACCAAAAGTTGGTTAAATGACCATGGTGTTGGTGTGCTTGACTGGCCAGCAAACTCACCAGACCTGAACCCCATAGAGAATCTATGGAGTATTGTCAAGAGGAAAATGAGAAACAAGAGACCAAAAAATGCAGATGAGCTGAAGGCCACTGTCAAAGAAACCTGGGCTTCCATACCACCTCAGCAGTGCCACAAACTGATCACCTCTATGCCACGCTGAATTGAGGCAGTAATTAAAGCAAAAGGAGCCCCTACCAAGTATTGAGTACATATACAGTAAATGAACATACTTTCCAGAAGGCCAACAATTCACTAAAAATGTTTGTTTTTTTATTGGTCTTATGAAGTATTCTAATTTGTTGAGATAGTGAATTGGTGGGTTTTTGTTAAATGTGAGCCAAAATCATCACAATTAAAAGAACCAAAGACTTAAACTACTTCAGTCTGTGTGCATTGCATTTATTTAATACACGAGTTTCACAATTTGAGTTGAATTACTGAAATAATTGAACTTTTCCACAAAATTCTAATTTATTGAAATGCACCTGTATATGTTTATATTTTTATTTTATTTTATTTTATTTTATTTTATTTTATTTTATTTTTATTTATTTATTTTTTTTTCGGTATAGAGCCACACCTGGATACAGAAAATTTAATACTTAAATTTAAATACTTAATGAAATTTAATACTTAATGATCTGGTTAGTAGTAGTTAGATAAATTCTCGAACATTTTCAGTGCAAGCCATAGAAAAAGAGTTACATCTGATCTCTAAGCTGCCTCCATGTCTGGTGGACATCTGAAGAGAGGCAACGAGTCGCTTGTGACACACGAGGCTAGAGGAGGGGGTGCAGAGAAAATAGCACAAATCACAGTGGCAAGAGTATCGCTGAGCCTCTAAATCTGATGTGTCACAGATAGCGCCAGGCCTGAAGCCCTTCAGCTCTACACAACTGATTTCATGTGGAATGAACTCTGAGATTCCAGAGGTTGTTTATGTCCCAGCTCTGTTGCTTATCAGGTTAAAATTATAGCCCCCGTTCCAACCCCATGTGCATGTATCCACCCCTCCTCCTCTCCAATCACCCCTCCTCCTGCAGTAACATGGCACCTGTTGTGAAGCCACACACTATTTTTGGACCCTCTAAATATGGACAAGCTATTTCTTAGTCTAGCCACGTACACTCTGATGTCAATGGTGGCAGTTTTACGCAAAGTGGAAAAAACAATGACTATTCTAAACATCAGTTTACATCTAAACAACAGACTAAGAGTGAAGCACATAAGACTAACTTTAGGACAAATTAGGAAATTTGCTACAAATTTGAATTTAAAACAACAGAATTATTGCATTGGAATTAGCGTTGTCTTCATATTACTTAATCATAATAATGAAACCACATTATATTGACTGAAGTCAAAGAAATCCAACCAACTCAAATGCTTCTCAAAGACACACTGGCGACATTCAGCTCAACATCGACTAAAGTTAAATAAAATAGTACAGCTCAAGACTTACCCCACACGTGTTTGTTCGGGTTTGAATAGAAAAGGAGGACAATGAACCAGTCAGTCCACAGTTTTATCAGAGTGAAAGAGAGAAGTGAGGAGGGTCCAAAAGCGCTCAAGACAACAGCTGACAACACAAGCCCCTCAAAATAACCTCCAGTGCAACACCAATGGAAGCTTTGTCCAAACACTCTGAATGAATCAGCCTGTCCAGGAGGACAGCTGAGGAGCTAATTTTGTAGTATCCTTTGAAAGGCTTCAGACTTGTTATCACAGATAGTTATCATAGATCTAATAATCCAAAATTCATTCTGGTTTAGCACTGATAGTTAGTTAGAAGTAAAAAAAAAAAAATGTTAATAGGTTTTTTTTTACCCCCCTGTAAAGCCTGATATATTTTTAATGGAACAGTTTGCTGAACCTTTAGACAAAATATAAAAGAAAATCTAAATAAAGTTTCCATATGTGTTTTTTGTTAAGTATGATATATTGAGAATATGAAGGAGGGAAAAAAATCTCTGTTTTATTCAGAGGCCCAAATTGCTGTTGCTGACATAGATATAGTTGCTCACATAAATATAGCCAAAAATGAATAAAAATTGAAATTCTGATACCTTGTAATATAATAAATAAGATATTTATAACAGTATAGTAGACTATTTAAATAAAATAGATGTAAATATCAGTTGTCTCTCTATATCCCCTAATAATGGCCCGGTTTCACAAACGGGGCTTAGATTAAGCCAGGACTAGGTCTTAGTTAAATTAAGATATTTAAGCAACTTTTACAAAAATGCCTTAGAAGAAAACATTAAGGTGTGTATCTTGACACAGAACAATGACACTGACCTATTTTAAAATATGTCAGAGCAAGATATTTTCAGTTGAGACAGCTCAAACATGCATTTTAGTCTGGAACTAGCTTAAGCCTCGTCTGTGAAACCGGGGGTATATGTCTTAGAATGCCTAGTTTTATGATCAAAGCTCTGTAGTGATATTGTGGATAGCAAAATATAATGAAATGCAATGACTATGATTTAGAAATATACAAATAAATGGTCCTCAAAAGCATAATTTAAATTTAATTAAATTTTAACATGATTTTTCTAAAAAGTCATGTATGGATAATTAAGTAAACTTAAGTTGCTTAAGTCCAGTAAATGTTCGTCTTAAAATATTGCTAACAGTATAGAAGTTATTCTTATGTTTACTTTATAAAAGACAGTAAAGATTTCACAGCAAAATCACACATGTACCGCAACCTGAAGGTGACAGAAGGTGTAGTAGATTGTGTAAAACAGGTTTTTTTCTAATTTAGACCTTTTAGAAATTAGCATACTAAATATGATACACTTGGCTTTATAGGGTTAACATGCAAATCTGGGCGGCTCGCGGAGTTATTGACTGGTGTACTGAATGCCTGAGGACCAATTTCTTGTAACAATCTGTTTAGTATTGGGTTTTCACAGCTCCTATTAGCATTTATTATCACATTTGTCCACCATAATTCCAGTCAATTGCACTCTAATCACTTCAAATCATGCAAATGGAGAATTGTGAAGTGATTAGCATCTCCAGTGCAACTCACTCCATAACAGTGTTTTTGTCGGCACATTTCAAAATATTTAAAAATATTTGGCATGCAACTGCGAAACATGGCCACCCACCCATTCATCAAACAATATCATGGGGTCTTTAATGTGTGACCTATGTAGTGCGGTTTTACACACTGATATTAGCAATTCTGGGCATCGGAATCATTACTTTGCTATTTGCAATAGCTCTTACTAAAAGCACAAATGAGTCTAAAGTGTTTCAGGGTCATGTTAAGGATTTGTAAAGAGTGGTGGGCGATAGTCTTTACCGCGGGTCGTCTCTCTGATAATCCTCACCCTCTTTGGCTTTTATTAGGGAATCTTTTTAATCACCAGATAGAAGTGATTCTGACATTGGCTCCAGGCTTAATTATTTCTCTCAGCCCCTGCATCTCAATTAATGATTGTAACGTCCTTGTTCTTTGAGAGTCTCTTGCTTGGGTGTTTTGATAAATGTCTCTTTAACCTTGAGTCATGTTTTGCAGCAACTGTTAGCATGTTACACTGCTGGCGAGGCAAGGACTTGACCAATGTTTCTGACTTGTAAGTTTTGAGGTTATAGGCATAGATGAACTGGTAAGAATGAGCAATACTTCTCCAAACTGCTAATTTCCTGTTTTCCATGGCATAGGACTCTTTTGACAAAGTCACAACAGAATCTCGCTCTGTTTTTTTAAAATTTATTTTTGGCTTGAGAGCTCTTCTAAATGAGCTGCTGACTCATGCAGTCAAATTAAGTCAGATCTGTCCACGTCTCCTCCTGCCTCGCTCTCCTTTCTCTCCAGGTGCTGTCAAAAGCACTCTGATCCTTGGACTGTGTTGCAGAGACAGGGACGTCCATATACCCTGCATATAATTTGCATAAATAATTCTAAGATTTCTGCCATTTGTCATTTTTAAATTGCAGACTTGTTGTTAAAGTTGATAGCAGATGGTGAAAAATTAAAATGAAATGGTTATTTGAATCATATTTCCCTTTCTTAACTGTCACAAAATTATTTTTTTCTTTTTCTCTCACTAAAAATATCAAAATATATTTTAAATAAAGAGGAATTTACTTGAGAAGAAAGACTGCATAATATAATAAGTTTTATTTATTTATTTATTTATTTTTTAAGAAATATAACTAATTAGGTTACCTCATTGGGAAAAAAAGAGCAACATCAGTTTGTCAATGGAAAAAAAAACTAATTTAAGTCTTTATGTAATTATGCTTTTATCTGTGTTAATAATAAAGTTAAACCCTTTGACAAATTTACTTTCTTAAATTTCTTTAAAAAATATGTATTGCATGCATCAAAAATATTTATTATATTTATTAATTTTGTTTCCTGTAATAAACTGTAACTGTTTGTTTCCTGTAAAAATATTTTTTATAGGAAAACAAGACAAGAACACTCACTGATACACATAATAATACTATTTATTCAAGTTATTTTTTAACCTATGTATTATTTTTTAACATATTTAAACAAATAAAATCAGCATTTCAAGGAATGCCAATGGAAATGAAATACAGATCTCTCTGAGGAATGTGAATATCATATTTTTTAGTTTGTGTTTTATTCACAGGCCAGAGATGGAGCAGCATTTGATGGGAAAATGTGTCACACATGCATGTAGCATAAGCTAACAGAGATGATTTCTCCGCACGCTCTCAAGAAAACAAAATCCAGCAGCTCTCTTGACATTGTATGTCACTGACTTGTTTGAAGGCTACAGTATCTCCTTGCAATGCAGGCTGGAGGAGGTGTCTGGATTCACAGTAATAGAGGCTGGAAAGCACAGGGGGCTCAGAGCTGACTGTTAGGGATGAGCACAACCAACATTCCAACAGTGAAGGCAATTATAACAGTCAACATCCCTCTGCGTTGACTTTAATGCAATTTGCACCCAGTCCTCTAAGAGGAATGCAGTACAAACAACAGATCTTGACATTTTATTACTTATAAACTGAAGTTTAATAACTTATGGGTACTTGAAGTTTCAGTTATGTTTCATTTAAGTGTTATAGCAGTTAGTGTTGATGCTTGAATTAGCGTTTCAAGAGCGTTTAGGCCTATAAGTAGCTACAGCTCAACAGCACTAGGACTTTTTACTCTTTGTATCTTTCTGCGATCCAGATCGCCTGATGTCAGTCTGTAGTGTTTCCTTTTATAGTTACTCCAATGGGTTGCGACAAAAGACCGTTTTATGAGTGAGTCATTTTAAATCCTTCATTCAACCGATTCGTTCAAAGACGCTGATTCATTATGGAAGGCAAGGGCAATTCTACTGTGTCTTCATTTTTTTTTTGCATATATTTTCAGCTGAGCAAAGAAGACAAAGTAGTAGGCCTACTGTCGAACTGCCGAATATTGTCTCTAAAATGTAAGTTGCTCAACTTTAATTTCTTTTTATTGAACTATTGTGTGAGAAATCAGTCGTGATCGCGTTCGTTGAAAGCATAGATTCATTGAAAAACAAAACAAACGTCTTTGTGAACGAGTCATTGTAGTTTCCAAATTGCTTAATTAAACTTTGACTTAAATGTTGCCCTAAAAACTTTTAGGAGAAAAACAAAAATTAAACAATTGTTGACGTGAGATCATCTTGGGCGAATTTTAATGACAGTGTTTGAGTTCGTATTGAATTCTTCGTATTGAAACGTTCAGGTTTGATCGCAGACTTCAAGCACAATGTGTGTTCTTAACACTAGATGGAGACAGGTGAGAGATGAATGGGGTTAAGCCAGTCTCAATTCGCTCTCCATTTAATATGCTGAAGTGAAAATAAATAAATAAAAAGAGACTTCATTTGTTATTTTTCTTATGTGATGCCAACTGGGTCTCCTATTGCGCTTCCCCTTTTACTACTTTTCTTGATCATTTCACTATAAAATCCACCCCTAATCATTTGCTGGCTCACAAGTAGCTACTATTTCCGTTAGGAAAAGCAAATGGGAAAAAGAATTACTCTCCAACATGAGTGCTTATCTAAGCAAGAAGAAAGGAACATTTACACCTCAGAGGAAGACATCAACAGCAGCAATGGCTATGAAGCCTTATTAAATGAAAAATACCTCTTTAGTCCCTAAAATGGCATGATCACAGACTGACTCCTAGCCGTGTCATGTTAATGGATATGTTGATAGGGCCCATGTAAGTGTCCAATGCTCTTTCATGCAGTGCAGTGACAGCATCTGCAGTGCATTAAGCTGTAAAAACATGATGCTGTGAAACTCACCTCTGAGCTGCAGGGCAGAACCTCCATTGACAGACTATTATAATGGATCTCACTTAGTATATTAAACAATGTCACAATCCAGATCAGTGTCATCTAGCGTTTGCCTGTTTACAGAATGTTCTACACACTGATTCAGTGTCATGACTGTGTTAGCAGGATGATTGATATACCAAAAGAAAGACATAGCTAAGTGATTATTTCACACTGGAAATAATATTTAGGAACATGATCAAAAGCAAAATGTCAAAGTTTGACAGGTTACTAATATGGTCTAGTTAGCCCCTGCTGGTATAGCTGTTTTAACTAGGCCTATACCATGGTTCTAAAAAGCATCTGTTTACATTAATGTAATTTTTTTTTTAATGACAGTATGTTTTTATGTGTTTTACTATGGTTCAAATGTTTGGGGTCAGTAAGATCTATTTTAAATGTTTTTGAAAGAATTCTCTCATTGTTACCAAGTCTGCATTTATTTGATCAGAAAATACAGTAAAACTGTAATATTGTGAAGTATTATTATGATTTAAAATAACTGTTTTAATATAATTTAAAATATAATATATTCATGTGATGGCAAGGCTGAATGTTCAGTCTTCAGTATCACATGATCCTTCAGAAATCATTCTAAAACATTGATTTGGTGCTCAAGAATCATCTGTCAAACAGTTAAAAACTTTTTTTTTTTTTTTTTAAAAAGATAATATAGTTCAATATACATTTTTCTGCAGCCTTTCAAATTCAAAGGGGTTTGAGACTATGTGTGTTGTCACATGACATTTACAGCTTAGGTGATTGGCTCAGAAAGTTTTGTGGTCCCATGTGCAAAGATCTCCTTGAGCAAGGCAGCTGTAGTACTATGTCGTTGTATTCTCTTTAAAGGTGAAGTGTCTCCATCAATGTGAAATATGTATGTAATGGTTTAAATTTATATGCTACAGGTCATTGATTAAATGCAATCATTCATTAAATTTGTGAGCAGGGTATATCTGACGCAGTCAAATTATTTCCCCAAAATGGATTTGTTATTACAGACAGATATTCGCTGGAGCATTTGGCATTCCACTTCCATTCCTCCTTTTTCAATAGCGATGCCTATGTGTTTCCATAATTACCATTCTTATCTCTGCCTTGCTCTGTAAATGTAATTTCCCTTGTCGCAAATAAGATGGTTTTAATTCTCCTCCACTTCCACGAGTCTCTCTCTTTTTTTTTTTTTTTGCTTAATTCTGAATGAAGAGGCAGAATTTGAAGCTCTGCCAAAAATCTGAAGGACAGCAGACCTTGAGGAAGAGCGTGTGCCCGCATATTCTCTGCAAAATTCATTGGGGAGTCTTTTGACATTTCCTTTTTATTAGTCTCAATTATTGATATAAGCTGTGTTTAAAATTCTTTTCAAATTAACTTGCTGTAATGGATACATAATGGTGCTCTGAATAATTGCCTTTGCAAGAACTAATGAATGAAGGAACTTGAGAACTTAGCCATCAAGCACACACAGTTTGACTCCACAGGCTCTTTACCTAAAGGTCTGCTTCACATTTAGCAGGGGAGCAAGAGGTTGTTGATATCCTGTTGGCTTCTGCTATTAAAAATGACATTACGGAAACATCCATTATAAGTCAATATCACCACAGGGAAGCTCTGAATCTGGAATTAGAGTGGCATCATTTGAGCAAAATTCTTCAACATAACTGTAATTTAATAAGGGACTTAATGTAATCATATATCAAAAGTGGTTCGTTTTTCTAGTACTTTATATTGAGAAGGTTTTTTAAAAAGTTCTAAAGTTTTTAAATTGTACTTTTAAAAACTGTTTAAATGTTTATGTTGTGTATGTACTGTTAATGAAAGGATCTTAAACACTTGTTCTTAAATAGTTTACCCCCCAAAAATATAATTCTGTCATTTACTCATCCTCATGTCATTCCAAAACCATAATTTTTGGTTAAAATTTTTTCAAACTATTCCAAATCTAAATCATCATATAAAGCGATTATATCTCCTTGCAAGACTTGCAAGAATCAAATCGCTCCGTTCATATGGATTAGATTTTGATGCCTTTATGACCTTTTTGGATCTTCTAAGTTTTGGTTACCTGGATTTTTTAGGGACAGAAACCTCTCAGGTTTAATTCAAAATATCTTAATTTGTGTTTTGAAAATGAACCAAAGTATTTTGGGTTTGGAATGACATAAGGGTGAGTAAAAGGTGACTAATTTTGCAATTTTTTGGGTGAACTATCCCCTTTAATACAAAAATGTAGACCTTTTAGACATGACTAAAATACTAAGACACTTATTACATCAGCACTTAATGTTCCTGATGCACATTGAAATTTATCATCATTTGCATAATCATATTGCATTACATATAACTCTGAAAGAACATTTGAGATCATTGTTAAATACAGTTCTGGATGAGGATGAGCTCTTATTTCCCACTTCGGTTTATCTTGAATTCCAAATTATGCTAATGCTCAGTCTATCAGCCCTTGATGGTTTTTAGACTGTACTTGGCACTAGTAAGCTGACAACTCCGAGAAGCTTCAATTTCACTGCAGGACAAACTCTGCTGAATGCTACCTATTTGCATGATAATTATTCATGCAGTGAAACTGGACGCTTTACCCAGCACTTGGTCTTGCATTTTAATACACATCTACAGTGAGCTTTTTCAAATGTGCATATTTTCTACCAGACATGGACAAGTTGCCCAAAGTGACTTAATTTAAAAAGAGGGATATAAAAGGGCATTATTTGCTAAATAAATGCTTGATATTTATGTTCAGTTTCACCTAAAGGTTATTTAAGATTAAAATCAAAAACAAATCAAATCAAAAAAGGCTAAAACCAATTAGCCTGACAAAGTGTAGTTTAAAAAGAAACTCGCTGCATATACAGATTTATGATGTTACAACAAAAACACTGTATTATGTTGATTAGAACAGAACTTTAATTGTAAAACTGACATGAATAGAACATCATAATTCAAATTTGGAATCATAAATGATGCTGACACCCAAAAGAACAGGGCATTTACTTCAGTAATGAGCCTCTGCTGCTTTATTCATGTTTGCAAATTAAAATATAATAAATTAACATTTTTTTCTAAAAATATACAAAAATACTGTAAAACTTTCCTAGAAAGCCTCAACACAGTAGTATTGCCATGTACCGCATACTATAATAAGCACAGTGGTCTATCTATTTTTGAAAACCAATGAAGATGAAACTCTGCTGTGTTGGGATATTTCCACATTCCCTTCCTTTACAACATTCCAGACTATGACATTCAGGATCGGAATGTCTTTTCCTGGACTTTCCGATACACTGTACTCAATTAAGCATATAGAGTAGCCAGCAAATGCACACTCTCGCTCACATTCATATAACTTCCGTATATGTTTTAGGCTCTGATATACACACAAGCATCATGGAGGCAACATGGGCCTGAGTAGATGTAGAAAGGGTGGAGAGAAGAACAACTTGAAGCATCTGCTCACAGTTCAGTGAATCTCTGAGCAGCACAGGAATCTGGTAAGTATGGCCACTAAAGTTTATAGTACATTGCTGATTGAGACAATTACACACTATTATCTACAATCATGTCACATAACCACCAACATTATTTAGAATATGCATTCACTGACATCTGATAGCACTGGAGGTCTCATGTTAAAAGTGTCTGAAGGAACAAAACATGTTTTTTTTTTTTTTTTTGTGTCTATTTTGTCTGCTACATTAATACTGAACAGATATTCTTGAGTTTTTGAGGATTCCTTTGCATTTCTCAATCTCCAGCCCCTGCATATGTGATGCATAGCATGACTCTTAGGTGTCCAAACTATCCTCATGCAAAACAAATCCATTTCTGTTACATAACAGCATGAACCAGCTGATGATAGTTTACCCTTGAACAATACTTCCATAGTTGTTTTCTGGGTTCATCATTCGGATTTCAGGGTTCCCACACTTTCTAACAAATGAATTTAAATGATTTCCCCCTTCTCCAGTCATCTGCGATGTGAAAGATTTTCAAAAATATAGAGATCGCATTCGTTTTTTTACATAAAAAAAAAAAATTACATTGACCACACAAATTTCCATGACCTTTTACATATTTAATTTATCCCAATGACTTTTTCAGGCCTGGAAATCAAACTTTTGAAACTCCCTGATATATCCAGGACTGTGGGAACCCTGTGGTTTATGGATCTAGGAAAACACCAGTAATATCAGTCTCATAAAAAAGGACAAAGGCAAAAAACAAACAAACAAAAAAAGGAACAAAAATGGAAAGGGTGAGATTAACAGCTCACTCGGCTGGGCTGTTGCTTACAAACGAAGTCTGTCATGAAATCAAACTCATTCTGTCCCAGCCAGAGCTCTGGCAGCTCCTTTATTCGGTCCAAGCCCATTTCTATCACCAGTGACATCAAGACCTCTTCGTCAATAAAATCCGTGTCGATAACGTTGGGGGGCAGCATTGCTGCAGGCATGTGGTGGCCAGGCAGAGGAACCCCAGACGTGTTCTGCTTAGCGTTACTGTCTCGGAACTGCTGTCCTGTCCCGTTTAACTGGTGGCTGGCGGGGTGCAGTTCGTGCATGTAATGGTGATGATGGGAAGGATGCGTGTGGTGACTGTAGTAAGGCGTGTTGAGCTTCTGCAACTGCATGCTGGCAGCGAGCTGCTGCCCTTGTCCGACAAACTGGGAGTTAAAGCGGGCAGGCAAGTTGCCATTGGGGATCCCTCCGTTTATATGATTCCCAGAGGCCATGGAATGCCGGATCCCGTGGTTTGCGTTTACATTCCCTCCCGCGTAATGCATGTGATCTCCCATGATAACGTTATAGTGCTGCTGCTGGGGAAGCGCGTTGGAAAACTGTCCCATTCCCATCCTGCGCGCGGAGTGCTGATGCCCATTCACAGCATCTGGGAAACGTCCATGGTTCATTGCCATCATGCGGTCTACCTTTCCACTGGAAAACAGTTTGCAAAAGTTAATATGGCAATTTGCGTAAACATATAGTGTCAGTAGATCGTTAAGAGGGCACTAGGGTTTGGTGTAGAAACAGTTCAACATTAAAGCGAAGCTTGTTTGCAATATGCACGATTAAACACACACGCGTCTAACTGTGTCATGAGCATTCATAAGCAGGCTAAACTTTGTAACCTTTACCTCTCTGCTTGAATCTGCTGAGTGCGTCGCACCGCAGTCGGCAACAGCAAAAAGTAACTGACAATCCCAGAGATGAAAGAGTTTACAATCCCTCCTAATCCAAGTCAATAGAAAGCGTATGCTCTCCAAATACAGACCGCATTCAGCGCCAGCCTCCGCATCAAAAACATTACGAAAAAAACTGCTGCATGCTTCTCGGTCAGCACTCATATACAATCAAGCCAGGGGCGGAGCAAAGCCAGCCTGTGGCAAGCCGATTTATCATGTAGGCTATTTCTCTTAACTGCTTTCAGGAAAGCAGGTTTACAAGTTGTTCCTTGGGGGTTGTACTTAAATTTTTCGGTTTTGCTGAATCTGTTTCATAATAGATAGGTGTTCTTACACTGTAAAAAAAAAAAAAAAAAAAAAAAAAAAAAGTATTCCTACACTGTATATATATATATTTCACAAGATTTTATGCAAGAAATGTTTTACAAGAAAATCCTTTTTTTATTTCTACTTTAAAATTTCATTGTGTTACTTGGTGTTTCTTTGTAATTGTTTGTGGCCATGTTTTCTATACCATTTTTTTTCAGTGTAGTAGCAATTAAATAAACACTAGTAAAACTTTATTAGACACTATTGTGTGTTCTGATTGTTAGTAGTAATGCTTTTTATTTGTTTTATTTATGTATGTAATGCATAGAATATAACATAGCCATTCTGACTCTTCACTAAGGGTACGTTTACATGACAATGATGTACTAAACAGAAATATTTCAAAAGATTCATGTAGCCTACAGATGACAACATTGTCAAAACAATCCTTGTTCACATGAATCTATAAAAAAGACTAAAAATGCTGTATTATGCATGCCAGGCCAGTAGTTGGCGATGTCACTTAGCAGAGAAACACTACAGCCTGTGCACATATTGAATATGTGATAAGCATGCAAATCACATCACCATTTTCACAAATTCATGTTTTTGTAGTTTACACTGAGACGATAATGGTACTGGTTTCAAAAACTTGCACTTTGAAACCTGTTTTTCAAAAGTTTGCACTTTCAGGCAGCCAAATCGCTGTTGTTGTGTAAATACATGACCAAAACACATAAAAAGTTTCAGTTTTTAGTTGAAAATGGTGTTGTGTAGACACCCCCAAATTTGACAAAGAAAAAATCAACTGTAACTAGTGAGATAAAAATTATAGGCCTTGTGAAAAGTATCAACCTTTCTAATTATTTATCTAATCAATAAGTAGTAGAAGTACTGAAACTAGGATAAAATTATAGAATAAAATTCAATATAAATTGAATAGATACTAGTCAGTATTGAAATAAGTAATAGTATCTATTAAATAAGTAGCTTACTAGTAGACCTTTCTAGTAAAAAAGTGCTATGTACTATTACTTACACTGAAAGAAATTTGTAAAGTACAGAAATTGCTAGGAAACAGAAGCAAGTAAACAGTAAAAAGAAAGAAGTATGCCTAACAGTAAAATAAATGCAAGTAACACACTGAATAAACATGAAATTTTGAAGAAAATCTGCACTAGTTGTGGCGAGGGAGAGTCTGAAGCAAATCACACAACAACAAAATAATTTTACTGGATTGACAGAAAGTAGCGACTACGCCACCCCGTATTACTACCCGGGGAAATACAAATACAAAGCACACAGGTTCGAATTTCGTCCTCAACACAAAGGGACAATGAGACATGGATATGAAAATTCACAAGTCTTTATTAATATTAAGACAACATTTTTATTACCATAAATATTTAAAACAATGGACAGGCAATAGGTAATATTGAGTTCACAATATTACCTATATACTTCCAGAGGCCCACACTAATTTCCACACGTGCATAAAAAAATCTAAAATATAAATCACTCACACATTAGTGAAATCCACTCAAAAATATAAGAAAAAGAAAAACTACACAATTTGAAAATGGGACTCCTACACCAAAAAATAAAGAGCCTGCCGCTCTGGATCCCCCAGCTCCTGAAGATGGAAAGAAAAGAACAATTCAAACTGAGACAACACTACAACAACAAGGTAATTAACAAAAAGAAAATTCACAAATCAATTTAACACTTTCTGTTCTTCAAAGAGAACAAAAAGGAAAAAAAAAAAAAAAAATGAAAACCCAACAGTTAAACCTGGAACACTAGCTCCAAAGTGGAGCACCACGATCAAGTTAAACCACTACAATGGTACCAGTTTGAATACCAGGAGCACAGTTATCTTGTTCCACCAGGATAAGAGACAAACAAATAAACAAACAGACGAAAAAAAGACTTAAACAGCAAGCAACAATTGCCAGTTAGAAACCCACAAAGGATGGGGCACAGCAGCACACCCACAGGCGCGCTGACAAACAAGCAAACAAGCAAACTGCAAAACAAAACAAAAACAAGAAAAAGAAAAAAACCCAAAGCAAAACAGCAGTGTTGAAACGTCCGGCCATGCAGCAGCAGAGCGGAATAAGTCACGCTAATGCACTGATTTACATCAGCATGCGGGAAGCTCGTCACCCATCCGGCCGAACAACACTTCAATGCTAATTACTAATCAAAAATGTAATTAAAAAAAAAAATTATATATCCACTATAGGCAAGATATTAAAGGGGTCCTATTATGCTTTTTCATTTTTTGAATTTTAGTCAGTGTGTAGTGTGTATGTTTGGGCATAAAAAAGATCTACAAAGTTACAAATCTCAAAGTCCACTCCAAAGGGAGATATTTTGCTTTTAAAAAATCCCTTTTCAAGAGCTACAACGAACGGCTTGTTTGGACTACAAAGTTGTTTTCCTGTATTTGTGACATCACAAAGTGGCCCATTAGAATATCATTAAAATAAATCCCGCCTACGTAAATTCGAATGCACATTTCAAAATCGAAACCCGGTGCGGGTGTTTTTATATCACTGTATTTCTGATGGAAACCGACTGTATTCAGAAAATTTTGGATGTCATTTTCATTTCATCTTGCATGTAATGTCTGATAAAGCAGCGTTTGTGAGCGGAGCTCTGCTTTGTGTACAGCGTTACCGGGGAAGCCTCGCTCTCCACCACTCCAACAGCGCCTCCTGCTGGCAGAGAATTAATTTGCATATATATGCCGCCACAAATAGTGCAACTCTGTGAGACTATGGTATAAATAAATTCAACTGTATAACAGTTTCACTGCAATTCATGTTATAATGTTAGAATTAAAGAACAATAAACATAATACATATTACCGTTGCACTTATCTGTACACAGTAAATGCAGTTATTTTTAAGCTGTTGTTGACATCCTATCTAAAACGTGATTTAGCCAAAAAAAAAAGCAACAACAATATCGTTACCACTTTAATATGTCTTGCAATATCCGTGCGTGCACAGGTTCTGCGCAATCCTCTTGTTCAATATTCTCGGGGTCTGAACTGATATGGCAATATTGACGAACTTGCTGTTTTGGCAAGGGGCGGGGCAGTACTGAAACACCGTCTAAGCTGTTGGCCAATCACAACGCACTGGGACAGCTAACCAAGTACAACACATTTAGTTTTTCGGAAGGCGGGCCTTCATCAAACCCGGAACTAATCGAGCCGTTTGTGCCAGGCTGGGCAGGAAGGTATTGTAATAATGTAAATTATGTGAAAAATAATGCGATTTTCGAACCACCAAGCATGAGCGCATGTTCTAGTACACCCCCAAAACAAAATCAAGACTTTGTAAAAGAGCATAATAGGACCCCTTTAAAGGAGCATATAAATATTTACCTACCGCACGGGAAGACAGCAGTCACACATGCACGCAGCAATGTAAACCGCAGGGATTCAATACACTGGATTTTCACCCTGGCAAGACAACACAGCCAGGGAGAGCACCGAACAGACACCAGCCTTCCAGGAAGATGGCACAATTAGTAACGCATAAAAGGAAACTAACAATAGAATGCGCCCAACACATACCTCCAACACAAGGCAGCCAGACACCAGACAACGGAACCAGCAGTAGCGGAAACAGTGACGCAACATCCTGTGTCCTTAGCAACTCCTTTATATATGGCCACTTAATAAGGGTCGATCATAATGGGCGTAAGCATCAGGCACCGAGATGCCTATCACCACATAGTACTTTATTGTAAACAGTCTTTGTTTTATTTACAGTATTTTACAGTGTACTAGTAATTAAAATATTGACTAGTAAATAGACACTACGTATAAAGGATAAATGTTGAACCGGCTTGCCGCAAAAGTCTGGATCTGGGCTCGTGCAAAACGTGGAGCTGAAGCGCGCGACCAATCGCTTTCCGCGCGCATGGAGCAACACCGCTGCACACATTACCTCATTGCGGCTATTTCTGTTCACGGCAAGAGTGAGCAAAACATGGAATCACGTTTCACAGGTTTTTAAAGGCAGCGTGCGTGCTCGAACATCCATTAACACCATGCACTGATTGAGATAAACAGGGTTGGTGATACTTTACTCTGCATTGCCCATGTCACACATTTTTCATGCACATGTAATTTATACCAACACTTAGCAATAATATGAGCTGTATTGAGTTGTGACACAATAAATGTAACCAATTACAAAGTTAATAGTTAAAGTGATACATGAGCATCATCCTAATGAGGTGACAGTAAAAGTTGAAAGTCTCTAAAATAAATAGGATTTACAGGGCAAAAAAAAATCAATTTCTAAGTAAAAAGTATGATTCCATTTGTGAGTTATAATTTGATATGCAATCGTTAGCATTTGTTAAATGTTCACATTGTAACTTAAATACGAATGAATGAATGAATCTGTCAGTTTTGTCCACAGTCAAAATTTAAGTGCATAAAACAGAACAAGAAAAAATGAGCAGCAATTAAATCCCAGGAGTGCTGATAAGAGGAGTCTGTGTGCACTGCTGCCAAATAATCTTCACGTTCTGCACGTCCAAACCAATACGCCTGCTGAGAGACAGTTGACAGTGAGTTTGATCTCAAAAAATTGTGTAAATAAACCAAAACTTAGAGATATGTAAAATGTTATCATGTATAATCATCCGTCAGATGCATAGAATTTTCTTAAATCCTTTCACTGGAAAAGTGAAAAAAAAGACACCTTTTCAGCTGTTTACTTATCCAAAAGGGGAGGCATATTTTCTTATCACTATGAGTTTGTAAATTATTATTTGAGAAAATTACCTCTAAGAATGATCTCATTGTGAGTCTCGATAGATAGATGCTGCCCTGATAGATGGAGGGGTTAAGAGAGTCAAAACATGTTCTGGAAGATAAACATGAAAAGAACACCTGCTTTAAATTCAACAGCCTGGTAATAATGTCAGAATTAATTGGAATCTTGATCAGAGCTTCATGCACACATCTCAACTCTAAATACAAGCCATTCCAGTTCAATTATAATGTATATGTGTTTACGAGAAAGCAGCACCATTGGTTGATACGATCATTTGTTTAATGGGCCCATTAACATGGTCATTAATTATGTGGCCATCATTACTTGCATGCATGTTTGAGATGTTTTGTCTTAGCAAAGCATCCAGTGTGTGATGTGAGAACGTGACCATTGTGCTCTTGAGAAAGGCACATAACCTCATATTCCTCTACAGAAGAGGTGCCCAGAGTTTTTAATACAAAGAACCAAAAATCAAACTTGATTGAGAGCCGTGGGCCAAAAGTAAATGTTACATTATATATCCAACTATATTATATCCAATTAATTTTTTTATTTAAACATATTATAATATATTTAACATATAATATGTTTAATTATAATGTTTTTTTTTAATGTTTTTAAACAATTTTTTAATTATTTAAATTATTTAAATCAATTTTACTTTTATTGTTTTTTTATATTTCAATGCAAAAATAAAATCCCTGCTCTACAGAAACCCAGATTTTTTTTTGTCTTAATTCCAATATAGGATCTAAATGATATACTGTTTAAAGAGAGAAAGTCAGAAGTATGATGCCCATGTTTAATGAAATATCTATATATAGACAAGCGTAATCGAGAACAGATTAATGGACTACAGTTCATTAATTTCGAGACACTCTCCTAATTCTGTCAAACAAGAACAAGTTATCCGTATCTTTAGAGTTTGTATGCATAGAAAGACCTGGACCCATCCAAGTGTTCCTTCAGTTTTAGAGGCTGCTTAGACAATAGCATTCCAAAAGCTGTTTAATCCCAAAGTCATGCCTGAATCCACCTCAGTAGGGAAACTAACTAATGAGCTTTACACCCTCTAAGCCTTATGTTCGAAACCTATTGCACATTTGTGTCACAAGAAGATACTCATTGATTTGGGAGCTTTTGTTTTGAAAGCAAATGCAACATGCTCTGTTAGTATTTCAATAGACTTTTTTTCTGTTTGGTTTATGGATCTAATTAAGTGCCTTAACCTTTGAAAAAAAAAAAAAAAGAAACACTGTCTTATATTAGACGTGGTGTAAAAATGATATTCCTTAATCTCCCTTTTGTGCATTGTAACCCACCAATAAAACCGTCATGGGCCATATGATTTTATTTTAGAGAACTGAGTTTATTATGGACAATAAATTACAGATAAATTGTTGCCTGTGCTATACTCCATAATGTTGAGGTTTAATTTGAGGATCCTTATTCCATGTTAATAAAAATAAAATATCTAATGTCTTTTCCACCCTTCACTGGAGAACATCACATGAGACCCTATAAGCTAAGGAGAGTTTTACTGCACAAATAAATGAGTTGGTATAGAGCCTCAAATACTTTCTCACCCCAGAGCACCTAGTTGAACTGTTTGCACCTGGGTCATGTGGTGCATTGGACTGTTACATGATACCAATTTACCCTGTTAAGATCTGGAACTGTCAATAAAAATCTAGCCATGCTTGTGTGTGAATGATAAAGGCAAGTTAAATAACAACTGAAAACTGAAAGCACAACAGCAGCACATGTAACACCCATGTGTTCTTTATCTCAGGATCGCTCTGAATCACGTCTCTGTTGTTTTCACTTCACTGCACATGTAAACAGTCATGCATATCCAGTACAAGCATTTAGCATGTTGATTAGGTAAACTTAATGATGTTAAGTTTGTTGAGTTGCTTTTAGCACCCAACCTAAAATCTTTAACCTGACTTTCGTTTTATTTTTGACCGTAATAAACAAATTAATAACTATTATTAATTTTAGATGTCATTACATATAAATATTAATTAAAAATTATGTAGCATGTTTATGTCTTGAATTCAATCTTCAGTCCAACTCAAAAAAGAATTTTGGGCTGCTTGCTCAGTGTACTAAATTAAACTAATGTAACATTTTAATCATTTTGTCTTTTGATTAATTCACTTCTAAATTAATTTAGATGTATTCAACCCGATTAAATGCATTCAACCCATTTAAATTTGATTCCTTTTGGATTTGGACTACTTTAATAAATTTTGTTTGTGTTATCATATGCAAAAAAATGCAGAAACAGTGTCAACCTTCACTATAAACATATGCATTTTAGTTATGGAGAAAATAAAAACTAGTTTTATTTACCCCATTTCAGCAGTATTTGGCCAGTGAACTAAAGTACCAGACAACTCTCTGGACTGCTGTCTCTGTGTAGCAATGTTTTCATAAGACAGAGCATTATAGTAAAAGTACAGTAAACCCCTCTTCTGTTTACCCAAAGGGCAAAAGCAGGTTATATTTTATAGAATTGGCACAGGGCCAGCTCTATGGTGGAACTATAGCATGCAATATTTACTATGTAATACTATGTAATATTTACCATGCATGATTCTGAACCAATCATGAACATTTATTTTATATTTATAACTTCAGAAATAAAGCCTAAATAAAATAAATATTCTAAATGTAAATTCCAGTAAATGTTTTAAATGACCAGACGTCTGGTAAACAGTTTAACGTCGTTTCGTTGTGTGGACAGTAAGAGAATACTTCAGAACACAGGGAACAAAAAGTGCACCACATAATTTGGATATTTAACTGCAATCCATCGAAACCAAACCAGCATACTGTCGTTTTCCAATGACTTAGATCTTAAACACCTGCCAGTGAATCCTGTGAATGACTCTGAAGGTAAACATCCATGCAACACAAGTGGCAAAACAGTAACAGTAACACAAAAAGTACTATAACATTACCATAGCTTTTACTTGTACCATGGTAATCTTTGAAGTATATTAAAGCAACTATATGTAGTTTTGTGTATTTTGCGACTTAGGAAGTGGAATTTACTGTCATAATTACAGAAGATAGTTGCTGTACACTTGCATTTGTTGCTCCTGTTCGCGGAATATCCACTCACCAAAGAACAGACGTGGGAAACAGGTGAGCAACTTGCATTTACTTTAATAAGTGGTAGGTAATTATCACATATATTTATGAGCCTTTCATGTTAGTTTCTAGTTGTTAATTGACTATTTATGCCAGTGGCAAATAAGTGTGTTGTGGCATAATGAATATGATTGTCTAGACAGATAAGTTGATCTCTACAGCTTTATGTTTTTGCTTGTTATTCAGTAAATATTCTGCAAATGAAAATATCAGTATTTAGCATATAAGCGGGGCAAATGAAGGTGAAAATAAACAAGATTTTTTTTGGGGTCAGTCAGCTCTAGTGCATTAAGTATGTACCAGCCTGCCTTTCTACACGTAATGTCTGGCATTTCTTTTATGGTATGAAGTCTGTCTGTCTGTGGAATAGACATTGACCCATTTCTTCACTCTCCACTCTCACATTTTGACTCAGTGTATTTCTTTGTTTCTTTCGGATGTAGTGCATGTATATCAAAGACAGACAGCTGTGTAAGTGCCAAATATGAGTCAAATGTTTGCTTGTATGTAAGGAAAAAGCACTACTACATGAACTGTGTATATTTGCATGCCTTAGATTCTAGTGCGTACCTTCACAAACTCTTTCTCATACATGACAAAACATGTTTGCTAAGTTGTCTGCTTTAAAGTTGCTCCTCTTCACTTTTTGTCAGTTTACCTAAAAATTAGCCAACATCAGAGTATAGTAAATAGCAGAACTTCTTTGAATATTAATTTCAAGTTAAAGCATTTTTTGTGTGTTTGTGTGTGGAAAAAAGCTAGTTAATTCCCATTGAATTGATTAATTCCTATTTATACTTTTGAGTAGATAGATTTCAAATGTTAAGGGTTAATTTTTCAAAAGCATATGTAGGTAAACATGTAATTTCCTAGTACAAATGTGACCACTGGTTGTTGTTAATGAACAGTTAAGCTATAAGTCATGTATTGAAGGTAGGACTGTTAATTTAAGATCCCCTATGAGATTCTGACATCACATTAGAGAGGGGACAACCATGCATTGCCTTCGCCATTGCTTGACACTTCTGTCAATATTCTCAAATGATTCATCTACAGTGTCATCCAAGTGTATTGATTTATACTGATGTGCGAAGCAATGTACCATCACAGTTTTTCTAGAACAGAATACATTTGACAATGACACATTTCATTTGGTCATGTCTTTATTTTGAAGTCATTCCCATATATTTAATTTCATGATCTGATTTTTGTGTTATGTATGACTGGGTGTCACGGAGAATTTGTCTAAACTGCTAGTTAATTCCTTTTATGTCAGTCTGGTTTTCACGGTGCATTTTTACATCCAGAAGGTGTTTCTTTTTTTGTGAGTCTTTTCCACTGAGCAAGCTGCTCCAAGGCGGTCTGGAAGATGTTTCCGATGGACTACAGCAGGAATGTGTGTATGTGATCGCCATATTCCGGCCATCCCATAGTGGGAAGGCAGACCGGGTTTTCAGCCCTTCATTTGTTCATTCTGCAAAGACAGGATGTTTACAGACTTTGGAGCCAATTTTCGACAAAGTCACCATAAATCAATTCATTTAGCCTTTTAAGTGGTGTGTGTACGCATGGCAGATGTGGGGATAAGTTCAGTCAATTAGAAAGTGCTGTGGCATGAGGCAACTTTTGCAACAATTATGCCTCCACAGTTCATCAAGGTTTCCATTGATTTATGGAGTTGCAAGTGTTGTTGTTGTTTCCAGCTTGTCTGCGAGGTCAGGGCAAGCCTGCTTTAGCAGTTTAGATACCCGTGTCTGATGTTGAATATAGATTTAATCTGCCTTTATTTGCATGAAATGCTTATTTGAGTCACTAGTTACATTCTCCTCACCGCAGTTTCCTCAGGCGAAGCTGTAAAACTGTTTTCTGCTGTCTCAATTAACTGGCATATATTTTCGAGACTTGAATACTGAAACATGAGCGGCCTCATGTTGTACATCTGTATTGCACTTTCTTTTACTGAAATAAAATTAGTCTGTAATACAAACTGTTTACACTTGGTAAACATCTTTGTACACAGTGCTAAATAGTAGGGGTGTGTGATATTGACAAAAAATGATATCTTGATATCTTTTCTGGGTAATTTTTTCGATAAAAAAGTGGAGAAAGGGGACCTTGGGTAGTTTAGGTCTGTCATGGATAAAAGAATATCCTATTAAAACACTTAAACTGGCAGTAAGTGGCTGGCAAATCCGTGTCTTAATGATTGAACATTTAAGTGATTTGTTCAAAACTATTAATTTATTATTGATTAGTTTATAAATGAAGCAAGTGACTGTTTTTATGAATGGATCATTGAATCATTGACTCAAATGATTTGTTCAAAAATGAAACACTGGAATGAAACACTGCAAAAAAGTTGTACTCCAGCTTTGTTTGGAACTTTTTTCATTGGCTAAACAGAAAAAAAAAAACAGAAGAAGATCAGTGCCTGCTTCTACATCACTGCCTGTTTAGCCCCTCCCACTGATTCGCACCTGTAGTGTACGCAGAAACCAAACAACAAAGATGCTCCGAAAAAAAACAAGATGCTGTGCAGTCATTGCCAAATTGTGGAAAAAAACAGTGTTTGCATTGTCCTCCTTGTGATTCCAGCATTAGGGAAGAGAGGATGAACTTTATTTTTAACGGAGTTCCAAACTGCATCAGTAAGAACTCGATCTATTGTTCACTTAATTTTACCGCGGATTCGTTTACGTGGGATTTTCAGCAAGATTGAAACTTTGGCACAATTCGATGCGGGATTTTTAGAAAGACTGAGATGATGCTGTGCCAACTATATTGGATTTGGATCCGACAGTAATGTCGCAACACACAAGTGTGAGTAACTGTTTTATTATGTGGTCACTTTGCTTTGTCTGTTATTATAGATCGTTTGATATGTACTAAGTATTTGTGCAGTTTTTGACCTAAATCACAGCAGCGTAAATCTATGAGGAATGTTGCTGTTAAACATACACAAGTGTTAGCCAGTCATTGCAGTGGGCATCTACTTTCGAGTCTACAATCTGCCACGCCTATTTAAACAGAACGTTCTGATGAGCGTGGTTAAAAACAGGACAGAAAATAGCCTATTACTCCTAAATTGTGATGTTTTTATGTAAAAATCTTGTTAACATTACAAGGGGACCTCAGAGAACAATACAAAACAATAAAACAGGCAGTTCATGACCCTTTTTATACTTGGTGTAAATAGGACCTATGAATTTTTCATGCTAACACCATACACTTGTAACTTTCATAGAGCTGAATTCATGCATTCATTTGTCAGGAGATTAAATGGTTATTTTAAAGATATCAGAAGTTTTAAAAATGTCCAGCAATTGCCTCTAATATTAGCCCAGACAGCAGTTTCCTGCGGGTTTTCCTAGCACAGCGAGTCCCTGTCATTACTTTTCAGGAGTGATAATGGCATTAACAACAAACCTTCGTTGTAGAGAAGCTGGCGAAGCAAATGCCACGCTAACGCAGTATTAGCCATATAACTTGCTCAATATTATGACACTGTCTTGCTCTCTGCTATGTAGTTGCCATCCTGTCTGCTGAGCTTCTGTTCAGCATGGCAAAATGATTGTGGAATTCCGCCGTCCTGGCGCATGCACTCTTCTGCTTCATTTCACACTCCTGTAACAGAAATGCAGGGTCAACACCAGGATTCCACAGAGCCTAACAAATTAGATTGTAGGGCTAGAAACTAGGTGTAATGTGTTAATATAAATGATCACTGAACCTGGACTGTTCCTTTAACTAAATTTTATGTGGGGGCAGGTGTGGTCACTACTATTAACTTGACAGTATTTGCTGTTAATATCAACTTTTTCAGTCACAGAATCAGACTTTTCTTGCAGAATGCACCACATTCACATTATTAATTTGTTCCAGTAATGAATTGCATTTGTTTTTATCGTACAGAAGATCATAGGTCAAAATAGGAACAGCTATATTGATTTGTACTTTTTTGACCTCTTTTTTTTTTTTTTTGCATTTAAGTCATCTTAGCAGTATAATCTGGAAATGCCACAGTACAAACTGTCACTGCGCTGCACTGAACCGAGGACATTATTCCCATCTTAAGTATGTCTAGCATTATTCCCCTCCACTGGCTGAAAGCACTCTGATAAATAAACATTGAAGCAATCCAACTTTATGCCGGTCTCCAAGCAACAAGAGTCATTGGAAATTAATACTCAACCCAACAGGATGAAATTGACAGTGTACTGCTTGCTCCCCTGAATGTAATTGGCAGCCTGAAGCTATTAAATTAAGCAGTCTGATGCTTTAACTGAGCTGTTTGAAGAAAAGCTTAATTTTTTTGTTATTTCCATATTTCCTTGCCGGATGATAGTTAGTAGCCTTCTTTCCATCAAACATGACTAAAGTAAGATTGACAGATCTTACCAGAGTGATGCTGACATTTTTCTGTCACCTTACCATCACAGAGACCTTTGTGCATTTTTACTTTTTTATTAAGACATCTCTTTTTTTGGTAACTGTTTACCTCAACAAGACAGTTGGCTTTCCCCCAAAATGTTGGTGATTTTAGGTTTTCTGTGCATGTGATGACATTTGGTCCCTATTATGTAGGCAAAACCTAACTGACTACCCCTACACACACAATTACACACTTCCATGATTAGTGTGTTTAACATACACTCATTGAGCTGTGTATGAACTATACGGATTCTTAAATTCCATTACACACGAACCATTTGCTTTGCTTTCAATGTTTTGTGGATGCAGTGTTGGTTGATACGGAATTACTATATGGTGTTGCTAAAGTCTACAGATCCATTGATACTTCTGAATTTTGTGAAAATATGTAAAATTGTTCAGGCTCATACCGAACTCACTTTCATTTAGGTTGCAAATGAACACATTCCACGTTGTTAAAACTTAAACAGCCAAATGTTTTTCCCATATTTTATCACCATACCCTGAAATATTACCCAGAAATGGGATTTCCGTTGGCTTGCTAGAGAGAAGATTAGGACTTTGTCTTTGTCCTTAAATTTCACCAGAGCAATAATTAGCTTCATCTCAGAAACTTGATTAGAGCAGTGTGGGCTGCCCTGCCACACTTATCTCTCTCATCTCGCAAAGGTTGCCAGGCAACTGCAGCAGAACATCATGACAAATGTTTACTGCAACAAAACTTACCAGATGAGTCATTTATCGCCCTCATCAAATAGTAGGTGAAAGATAGTACTTTCAGACAATTTAGCTTTAAGCTGCAGCTTGCGAAAGCGATCTTTTTGTGAAAAATTGTCAGCGTTAGGTACGACAAACTTCATTCAAGAGAAATGGATGCTAACCACTGACAATAACCATTTGACTTTCAAATTCTATATTTCTCCATGTAATTAGACTTTTATGGCTTCTGTATAAAACCCAGGGGCTTGGTGTATAAAATTGCAGGCCGATTACAAATAGCACAAATGGATTTATCAAAAGGTACATATGGCAGAATAGTAGGAGTTTGTGTGTACATGCATGAGCTTTTTTTTTATTATGCGTGACCTCATCTGCATATATTTTACATATGCATGTTTTCCATCTAGACACATTTAGTCTAGCCTGCTAGAAACTAGGAAAATAGACTGTAAATGTTACCTGTGTTTGTAAGATATTACACTGCATGTTTATAATCCGTACAAATATTTAAGCATCTTTGAAAAAAGATAAGTTTACCTGAGAAGTAGAACTGTTTGAGATACATAAAGATTTAATTGAATGTATTTTTAAAATGATTATTATAATACTATATTATTTTCACTACAGTGGCCAATTTTAGGCATAAACTTTATGCAATTTTGCTTTTCAGGTAAAATTATATTTTTTGAATTTTTAAAATTTGACTTTTTTTTTTTTTTTTTGCAGTTTGACAAATTACAGGTTTGGAATAGGTCTTCAATTACACAGCTAACCTGTTCTTGCAACATACTGTGAAAAATCTTGTAATGCTCAACAGTTTTCTACAACATTACTCTTGCTCGCCCATAAGACAAAAGTGCATGCTTTTGCATCTCTGCAGGAAAGAGAAACAACCAAACGAGGCTGATATGAACTCCTCCAGGCCACTGCTGGACTCAGCAGAGGGATCAAGACCTTGTAAGCACCAAGGTCACAAAAGCAAAACAAGCCCTAATCAACCACCCTTCTTTGTAAGTCTGCAATGCTTGGTGTATGAAGAATGGGCTTTATTCATTTCAACGCCCCCCCCTTTCTGGCTCCAGAATTCCTGGCTGACATTCTCTCAATCTTCCAGCTCCAAGCAGGCCTCAAAAGGAACTATTTTTCCTCACTCATGGAGTCTGCCCCAAGGGCATCGCTGTCCCGTATGGCCTGGAGTTCCTGCACCCTTTTGGCTTAAAGATGCTGTGTCTTTAAAAGAAGGACTCTAACAGCTGTCTATATCTGGAGTGGGGAATGAAGGCGAAAAAGAGAGAGGGAGGAGGGTACTGCTGATGCTGCTGACTTTGTTTTTTCCCCTTCCCTTGCCTTTCCAGCCTGGAATGCCCTTGTGACAACTGTGTGTCAGTATCCAAAGCGCTGCAGCACCGCAGTGTTTTCACAGCCCTGCGAACTCATTCTGACTGTGTTTTTTGTTACTAGTTATTAGGTTCTTGTTATAAAATCCACATTCCTGCGTTACGGCAGCACTCCCCATGCCGTTACTCCCGTGTTGCCATGGCTTGGAATTAGGATGAAAAGCATAGTGTAAACAAACACAGGCTGGCAGGCCATGTGATGTTGACCACCTTTGGACCCAATGGAGACTGGCTGTCTTATGATGAGGGGCCAAAGGTCTCTCCTACCCCACACACACACACACACACACACACACACACACACACATGCTCTAGTTGAGTTCCAGACCTTCTAGTCATTTTTCTATGAAACAATAACCACTGGTCTCAGTCAGTTTCTGCAAATGTTAATTAATGTGTAGAACCCAGTGTGAGTGCATATAAAATGCATTTCCCTCGAAAAAAGTTCCTACCGCTCAGCACGGTTGCAAGGACGACTGACAGTTAAAGCAATAGTTCACCCAGAAATTTAAATTCTGTTTCATTTAATCAACTGTATGTTATTCCATACCCTGTACGACTTTATTTAGTATTTATATATTTTAAAATATGTCTGTGTTACTTGGTCCATCCAGTCAAAATCAATTGGGACAGAATTTAAATTTTTGCGTGAACTGTGCCTTTAAAATGTGAAGTATCAAAAAACCTTGTAATTTTACACATCCCAGAGCCTTGTAATTTTACAGTTTCTAAATAGATATGAGTGGATTAGCCAAAACATGATATGCTAATATGTAGGGAGCTAGTGTATGAGTCTGAATAACTGAATAGAATGAAGATGTCCCAGTTTAAACTGTACAGCTGTTTAATAAAACATAGGCTGCTGATAGACTGCTGGCACTTTTTTAAAGATTCATTTGGGGACTTAAGATATGCAAAATATGTCCTACTGTTACATCCTGTCTGTTCAGAATAGGGAAGTAGGAGAGGTGTTAACATCTCTATATAGCAACTTAATGCTGAGTCTCCAAGCTGGCAGAGTAATGGAGAGAGATTGCCAGCTGTACTGTTGTGTTGCTTAAGCATTTTATTTGCTCTTCGTTGCAGGATTAGATTTAACTACACAATTTAAGCACTGAAATGGAGGATTTAACAAGTCAGAATGCATTTGGTTATTCATATGACTTCATTTACCCGTTTCCACTGACAAAGCTGAAAGACCTACATAGCTGGTCACCGCTGCTCTATATACTATATAATAATGTGTGTATATGCATGCATATGTAGATTCTATTATTATATTATATACTACAGAAGTTCTCTGATTTTTTATAATATGATATAAAATATCTTACATTAAAAACATCTTTAAACTATTTAATCACTATCAAGTCAAACATCATGTTAACCATGAAGACATCTTGGTCCCTCTAGTTGGGTGGCATTCAAATTGACTTTATGTTCAGAGTCACTATAGTGTCTAGAAAGATAAAGTTGTAGTATCCTCCCTCAGTGTCAGACTCTGATTTAGAAGTGGTCTGTCAGTGACAGACATAGAGCTGTTTCAGCTTCAGTAAATCTCTGATTAAAGTACAAATGGATTCATTCATCCATGCTGCAGCAGTTGTATGCTGTACTTTTGTTGCTTCCAGACCAAGAAAAAGAACATGAGAAAATTAAATTGAGATCTCAAAAAACAAATTTTATTATGTAGAGGTCATAAGAAAATCAAGTTGTGAGTTTGAGAAAACAGCTGTTGTTATTTTAAAAAGATAGTTCACTCATTAATGAAAATCTGTTAAGATATATTGACAAAAGTAAAGATACAAAGGAGGAAAAAGTCATACAGATTTGGAATGACATGGAGGTGAGTATTAAGACAAGGGAAAATTAAGATAAGATCATGACAAAGCAAGAATATCTTAGGGATGTTGACACAGAACACTTTTTTCCATTCCACTGCATTACTTTTCCATAGTTTTTCAATTTAAACACGCTAGACAAACGTGTTTGACCGTTGCTCTGGCGTATATGCAGGATCTTGTTGCGTTCTAAAGATGCAGTGCTGAAGTTAAAATAAGTTAAATTTTTGAAAAAAATGTGTCTGCATTTTTCCCACATTCTACTGCCCGTGTTTTGCGTTTTTCAAAGAAAATAACGTTTTGTGTGGATGGCGCTTTAGGGCTTCCATATGCCTGTGAATGGAAGCCACATTTTTCCAAATCAGCTCTTTTGAAAATTTCATTTAAAGGAACAGGTTCATTATCTGATTCAATGGTTCTTCTACATCATCATGTAATTGAGTCTGTTTATATTTATATTTAAGTTTTTTAAATTAATTTAAGAGGAATAAGAGTGTTTATTGTAATTTCATGTGTCTCAGTTTGCTTGTTACAGCTTTGATTCAACTCTTTTAGAACTTCAGTAGAAATAAATTTGATTAGGGATACTTTGGCATCAGTTCTGGCTTTAATATAGATCCTGAAATCAAAAGTCCCCCAAACCAT
The DNA here is from genome assembly GCA_039654775.1 of Spinibarbus caldwelli. Classification (NCBI taxonomy): domain Eukaryota; kingdom Metazoa; phylum Chordata; class Actinopteri; order Cypriniformes; family Cyprinidae; genus Spinibarbus; species Spinibarbus caldwelli. Next base: position 25,348,405 of record CM077240.1, read on the forward strand.
TAGAAAGGCCAAAAAGAAAATGAATCACACAGAAAGGTTACAGCTCCTCGTCTTTAGTGAACCAACCTTCCCTGCTTCTACTTCATTATTGGAGATGTAACTAATGGCTCTGATCCATACAGTACTTATGCATTTTAAGCTGCCCAACCTGTAAAAGAATTTAAAATGCAATACAAGCTTGCAAACTATATATATTTACATATAATTGTATTTTTTTTTGTTACGACCCTCGAGCCGCTTTTATAAAATATGTGCTTATACAAGATCTCTTAATCTCTCTCTATGACTCTTCCACATATTCTCTCTCTCTCTGTATCTCAGTAGGAAAGTAATATATTCCAAATAATCTAGGCTAAGTAAGAATAAGCTTTATTAGCTTTCATTAAGCCTCCTTGCCCACTGAAGAGCCCTATAAATAGTTATTTCCTTTTCCTCATAACATTGACTTATTATAACTCCATCCGAAGCAAGGACACACTGCAGGCTCTCTGTGACATGAGACTTCTCATAATGGCTCACAAATTGGACGAAAAGAAATTAGAATGTGCATGAATATCAAGGGCACATTTGGTGAAGATAGGGGTCAATTAGTTTTAATGTGTGATGGTTAAAAGCAGTGGTTCACAACTGGTGGGTTGCAATCCAAAAAAACAAAAAAACAAAACAAAACAAAACAAAAAAACTGCATAGGTAGGATAGCAATAAATAAATAAATAAATAAAAATAAATAAAAAATGGACTAAAAGGGAGGAGAAAAAGTTTACAATATCTTTTTAAGTTAAAGTTTCTGCATTCAATCCAACTCAATGGTATGTTCAACCTGGTCTTATGAGAAGTCATAATAATTTATATGAGACGAGTTGACAAAACCAAGTTGGGTTGTACAAAACTACAACCCAAACCCTAACCCAAATATGGCTGTATAAATGTTCCTGTTACAATCAAGTGTTTTTGTGTTATGTGATTTTACCATCTTGTACAAAATATTACAAGCTCCATTAGAGAGTGTTGGGTATTTTCGCACAGATTCATCTGTCGCTTGGTAGAACCTAACTAAATGTAGTTGATGCCAGCATGGACAGGTTGTGTATATATGCAGGTTCCCATGATTCCTGATGGTTTGTGCTGACCACAAAGTGTTTTGTTTGCTGGTGAGAACATGAAACTAATAATTTCAAAAGACCAAAATTTGACAATTATCCTATTCAGTATAAGTTCACAAGTTTTGCATGTTGCAGTTGCATTTCATTGTAATATTAATAATTGCAATATTAATTTAGCCTTTTTGTAGCTGTGTTAGGTAGCCACAGAGGAGCATTAATGAATGGTAAACAGAATGCAGAGGAAAGCAATATGACTGACAATATATTATAACACAAGAGCTTGCCAACCTTTTTCTGACCTCTCTGTGCCTGGCAGATGGTATTCATTCTTAAAAATGGATTTGCAGTACAACCTCTCCCTCCTCCCTAAGGGTACATGACTGGACAAAAAAATCTTTATTGGGAATTCAGCTCAAAAGTTGTGCCACGAAGCTCATCACAGTGTGAAAGTATGTTGTTTGTGTGATTTGTTTGTTTTTTCCTGAACGATACACAGACAGCCTGTTCTACTGCACTATGTTCAGAGAATAGATGGTTATGCAAAGGGGTCACATTCACAACATTGATTCTGCCTGTAATGCTGTAAACACTACATGTGAAACACTGGACCAGAGTACAAAAATCTGAAGCTTTATAGTCTTAAAATTTATGATATATTGGCTTAAATGTTAATTCCATTCCGAGTTTTAGGGCTACAAAATGAGCAGCTCAGTTGCAATGAATACTAACTAACCTTATTTACTGAAGTACTGTTAACTGTTGAGAGACTTGAAAAAGAAAGTGTGATTGAGCTCAGAATTATAGTGGTAACTCAAGGTTTCTCAAGATCTTTTTTTTTGTGTCACACCTGCTGTGCATGCCTTTAACTGTAGATTTGATAGCATAAGCCTGAACGTTTTAATTAATCATGTTTGTATAAGTGGCAAAGCAACTCATGACTCAATGCATCTTTCCCCATAAACCAATTAACTAAAAGCTCAACTAATTAAGTTTCACAATATTGAAATGAAACATGAATACATGATGCGCAGTAAGTGGCTTTGTTAATTGGACATTGTTCTGGTTTTCTTTGTTTGGCTAATTTCTTGGCTCTTTTGCTGCTAAACGAATTTATTTGCCTCACAGGACTGTGCAGTTCCTTTTGATTTGATTGTTAGATTGTAAGACTTTTTTCATGCCATGGACAAATAATTAAGAACATCTTTTCTGCGTCCAATTAATATGTGTCTGTTGTTTCTTTCATGGAATAATACAAAACTATAGCTTTGGAGGACAACTGCCCCACTTGTAGCAATAGCATGTATACAGTGAGTATGTAGTATGACATATTACAAGATTAATATTAATTGTTTGAGTATTTAGATCAGTCTGTCATAGCAACAATGGCTACTGTATGACAGTGTGTTTGGGGAGAGAATATTTGTTTGACCAGTTATCACTGGTCCAGGAAACCTGTTTGGAAATCATCATTATTTGTGCAGTTCTGTGATGCTAGTGGTGCAGAAATCACACTTCACTGTTAAATAGTACAAAAGGAATCTAGGGATGCACCAAATGTTTGGCAAACTAAATTATTTGGTTATTTTTGGAATAAGCGAAAAGACTGAAAAATTGTACCGAACAATGACATTTACATTACATTTACATTTACATTTAGTCATTTAGCAGATGCTTTTATCCAAAGCGACTTACAAATGAGGACAATAGAAGCAATCAAAACCAACAAAAGAGCAACAACATGCAAGCGCTATGACAAGTCTCGGTTAGCCTAACACAGTATACGTAGCAAGGTATTTATTTATTTATTTATTTTTTAAGAAAACAAGTAGATAGAATATAGAAAAGAAAGGTAGTGTTAGTTTTTCAAGAAAAGCTAGCAGTTAGAGAATAATTATGCAATTGATAGAGGGTCAAGTGTGTGTGTGTGTGTGTGTGTGTGTGTGTTTTAATAAAAAGAAGGCAGATAGATAAAATAGAATTAGAAAAGAGAATGCTAGAGTTAGAGGGTCAAATAAAGATGGAAGAGATGGGTTTTAAGCCGTTTCTTGAAGATGGCTAAGAATTCAGCTGCTCGGATTGAGTTGGGCAGGTCATTCCACCAGATGGGAACAGTTAATGAAAAAGTGATTTTGTGCCTCTTTGGGATGGCACAATAATGCGGTGTTCACTTGCAGAACGCAGATGTCTAGAGGGCACATAGGTCTGAACTACTGAATTTAGGTAAAGGGGTGCAGAGCCAAAGGTGGTTTTGTGCAAACATTAATGCCTTGAATTTTATGCGAGCAGCTATTGGTAGCCAGTGCAAATTGATGAACAGAGGTGTCACGTGCATTCTTTTCGGCTCATTAAAGATTAATCTTGCAGCGGCATTTTGGATTAATTGTAGAGGTTTGATGGAATTGGCTGGAAGACCTGCCAAGAGAGCATTACAATAGTCAAGTCTGGACAGAACAAGAGCTTGAACAAGGAGTTGTGTTGCATGTTCCGAAAGAAAGGGCCTGATCTTCCTAATATTGTATAAAGTAAATCTGTAGGATCGGGCAGTTTTAGCAATGTGGTCTGAGAAACTCAGCTTATCATCAATTACAACTCCAAGGTTTCTGGCTGTTTTTGAAGGAGTAATGGTTGATGAGCCTAACTGGAAGGTGAAATTGTGATGAAGTGATGGGTTTGCTGAAACTACAAGCAGTTCTGTCTTAGCCAGGTTCAGTTGAAGGTGATGGTCCTTCATCCAGCAAGAAATGTCTGTTATACATGCTGAGATGCGAGCAGCTATCGTCGGATCATCAGGATGGAATGAGAGGTAGAGTTGAGTGTCATCAGCATAGCAGTGATATGAAAAGCCATGTTTCTGAATGACAGAACCTAGTGATGCCATGTAGACAGAGAAGAGAAGTGGTCCAAGGACTGAGCCCTGAGGCACCCCAGTAGCTAGATGTTGCGACATGGATACTTCACCTCTCTAAGATACCTTGAAGGATCTATCTGATAGGTAAGACTCAAACCACTGGAGTGCAGTTCCTGAGATGCCCTTTCTCAATAGGGTTGACAGGAGGATCTGGTGGTTGACTGTATCAAAAGCAGCGGATAGATCCAGCAAGATAAGTAATGAAGACTTGGAAACCGCTCTTGCAAGTGATGACGTGACGCGATCAAATAGAGGCGCATGCAGCAAACATTTCAGCAGCATGGAGCCATTTAAATGAGTCCGAGAAAGACGCAAAAATCATTACAAGCACCAACAGCGATGAGAAGAGGAAGGGTGGTTGTTGCTGGTTACTGTATGATGATTGAAATCACGAAATGCCCTTAAACAATTAGTAAATAAACTGCAGAATGTTGTTTTCTAACACGTGCACAAATTGCATGTATTCTGACTTCGCTGCATGAGTTTGCAGCACTCTCTGCTTGTTAATCAGGGTTTAAAGTCTAAAGCGCGAGGAAAATCTGCGCTGAAACAGTGTGTTACTCAGTTCCACAGTAACGTTTTTATGATTTTTTTAAAGGCATGTGACAATGCGATACGTGCGACAAACATCTTTCCAAATTCGTAATGAGAATCATTTATAAATCTGCTGTTGTCAACAAAAAGAAGCACCGAGTTCTTCCTAGGGGTTTCTGCCAAAATAAAAGCTGAGAAAAAGCAAGAACTCATCAACATTCATTCATTAATGTTAGTATTGTAATTTTACTGTTGTTCTGTAAAATAAAATAATAAGTACGCAAAAACGCAAAACACAAAAAATGTGTTCAGTATTCGGCCTTCGGCCCAGTGTTTCATTTTGTTCGGCTTCGGTCAAGAATTTTCATTTTGGTGTATCCCTAGAAGAATCTACAAGCTACATGGACTGTTACCCTCAGATTTTGTTTTAAGATGTAAGGCAAGGGGCCCTATCATACACCCGCGGCGCAAGGTGCAGCGCAAGTGTTTTTGCTAGTTTCAGCCCGACGCAGTTCTCATTATCCTGTCCTGCGCCGCGTTGTTTAAATAGCAAATGCATTTGCGCCCATTTGTGCGCCCATGGGCGTGCTGGTCTAAAAAAAGAGGAGTGTTCAGGCGCATTGTTGGCGCGTTGCTATTTTGAGGAACTGAAAATAGACTGCGCCATAGACCAACTCAAACCTAGTCTAAAGTCAATGGCGCAATATTTTTTTTCTTTTTTAAAGAGCGCTTTAGTAGAAAATGCGCCTCAGGGCGGGTCCACAACGCGCGTTCAATTTGCTTATTACACACAGGGATGTGCAGCAGCACACAAACATGCCAAATATTAAAAATTAAAAAATTACAGTGTAAAAGAATATTATTGTGTAGGCTACATAAATATAAAAATGTCATTCTTGTCATAATGGATAGTCATTGCGTGTATCAGAATAAGCCTACCTATTTGCTCGCGCATGAGCAGACCTATTTGCTCTCTGGAGATGCGTTCAGTCTGTGCGCCTTAAAATTCCGCCGTTTAAATAGCGAATCCGACATGGCGCGAGCGCAACTCGCGCTTAAAGGGAATGGGAAATGAGATTCTGATTGGTTTATTGCACGTTATGCCCAAAAACACACCCATTACTCATTAAGAGAATAGGGACAACTCTTTTAGACCACGCGCAGAGAGCGCCGACCGTTTTTCTCGTCGTTATACTAGCAAAAGTGGATTCGGAAATGCCCTAAGTGCACCTGCGCCATGCGCTTTAGACCATGCACTTAGATCGTTAAAATAGGGCCCAAGTCAAGATGTGCATTTTCATGAATGGCAGGAATTTTTGCATTTAGATGTACAACAAAATTTTGATAACTACTAGGGAGACACGATATACCGGTGCTGTTACCAGTATTAGAGATTTTTTGTCGTATTTATTTATCAGTATCGTCAATTTTCCATATTTAAGGCATGGAATACTGGTTAAAATAACTAACAGATATCACCATACTTCCCAAGTTGATTACAAACATTTTTTGTATTACGGTTTAACTGAAATGCTATGTTTAAACATGCAAATGTAATTAATTAGATAAAATGTCTTTTAAAAATATGTATTTCTATTGAAATCTACAGATGCAAATAGATAAAGTGCAATAAAATAAACCCTTAAAAGTGTATTTTGGATATTTTTTTCCCATTATTCTGAAACAACATTTAATGAAAAACCAAATTGCCCAATTTCTCAAAATTGACATTTTTTACATATTTTCCCATGTGTTTTACCACTGGCATCTTCTAAATTAATTATTACACGTATTAGTAATTTAATAACAGTTTAAAGTAATCTTTAGCTGATTTCATACTTTCAATTATGATGTTATGCCTAATTGTTAATTAACATAATTATTACTATACTGTGCTGCCTAAATTCACTTGTAGCACTTTTTTCCTGTTTATTTATTTTTTATATTAAAGACTTTCAAATATTTTTTCCCTCTCAGCTGCCTTTTACGTTACAGCTTAGTTACTAGTAAAGGGTTTGGGACTGTGCGTGTCCTCATGGTACCATCAGACAATCACCGCTGTCTTCAAGTAATTTTCCTGTGGCTTTAAAGTGATTAGTTACATGGCATTTACAGCTCAGGAAAGCAAAGTTGGCATAATTCAAAACGCATACTTCTAGGGAGTCCTGGGCTAGTTGAGCAACTGCGTCTGAGATGAATGGCAATGCTAACAGTTAGATATTTTAGACCTCCTTGTGCATGACAACAACCAGAACCTACCTTCAACTGCCAAGTATTGCCAGCGGGGCATTTTTAACTTTTATTTAAAAATACACACTTTTTAGGCTTCATACCTTTAGTAGTTGCCTGCAGTAAGAACATGCAAAAGGTGCATAAAATTGGCACAATCAGATACTGAAGTCAGCTCTGCTCTTTTGGAAGATCTTTGAAAAAAGGCTCTTCATAAACTTCTTCTGTAAGAGGCTAAAGGGATATTCAATCTCAAGGGTTATCCTTATCCCTAGGAGAATCGTGTTTTGCGAGGAAGATAGCGCCTGTCTTATCCGCTGCACCTTATAACCTCTCCTCCATCTAATAGATTCATCTGCTACCGCTGTGTCTCCACAGTCACACATCTACATCTCATTGTTTATGAGCTTATTTTGTTGTCTGTTTTCCTTTGTCTCACTCTGTTGTATTTGGATCCCTCCCATAGAAAGAATGCTTTGGAAAATAGCCCTCTAACTTTTTTTTTTTTTTATGAGGCTAGAGAAAAAGTGAGAGGAAAAACACAAGTGCCTAGAGCATCTTTATGCTTTTGAAAGAGGGGACGCAGAGGAATGGGGGTAGGGAGGGAAACGGCACATTTGCAGCTTTCACCTACCTAGAAGGAAAGAACGGGCTTGTGTAAAGTGTGGAAGACAGTTGAAATAGGCTTAGAGGAGCAATGTGCTACTCTGCCGCAACATATGGCTGTAAAAAAGTGCAAACTCATAAAGGGTAAACCACATGGCTAGAATTAAGATTGTAAATAAGAATCCACAGTAAGCCGTTTTCTATTCCCATACACACAGAAGTATGCAATTCATCTGTATTATCAGTTTCACAGGGAGTTATTGTCAGAATATACTTGAAAATTACAATGCTAGGCACATTTCTCAATTAAAGTAAATATGAGGATGTACAACTGGAGGGTTGTAATATCACATAAACTTACATTGTTTTATTTACAACTTTGAAAAAATTTACATTTTTACAAAAAACTATTATTTCAGTCTTTCTACTTCAAAATTTCATGTTTAATTGAATATATTACTTTAATTGAAATTTACTAGCAGTTTCAGAGTTGTTTTTACACCATTTTTTTTCAGTGTAGTGGAAGCCGAAAAACATTGGAAATGATTGCATTAATGTTTGCAGTTCTTTAGAAAAAGTGTCACATAAAGCTTTGGAAAGACTGAAAAAGTCGGATTAGTCATCCATAAATGCTCCGGATCTCTTATCTTTGCTATAAGCCTACTCCCCCTCTTTTTGCAGGCGTCCACTTAAAAACTTCTGTTAAATGTGTGTAGTTGAAGTAGCATATGCACTACGCTCTTGTTCTAAACCAAATCTAGTTGGATTGTGAAACTTGGCAGGGAATCTAGAAGGTGGCTCGTCACAATATGTGTTGCAAATTTTCGAACCTGGCATTTAGCTCTGTCAGCAGGAAGACGCTGGATCAGGTTACAACCTTTGAAAAGCAAGGAGGGGAAAAAAAACTGCTCCCCTCCCCCCATTCTGCAGACAGGGCTATTTGTAGCAGGAGCTTCCAAACAATGTCAGCGCAATCACACCATGCAGGAAAAGACACTGACGAATTTCATGCGTGGTTAGACTCCCCTTGTTTGTAACTATCCCCCTCATCCTCCCCTTCTTTGTTGTAGGTGTTGTTGCCATTGCTGATGTCATTCCTTAAGATGGCATCTAAGATCCTTGTTCTACAGAATCAGTGGTGTAGGTTTCATTTGAATGTTGTCATTTTGGGGAAATATCGAAATAAGAGACAAATGTTGTGGGTGTGTTTTAGATCTTAAACACCAATTTGTTTTATATTCCCAAAGAACAGCAGAGTCATCATTTACTTGTCTTCTTCTGATTCAAACATGTATGATTTCTGTCTTTCTTTTGCATACCATAAAAGGCAGGATGTTCTTGTTGCTTTTTTTTTCTGTACAGTGAAATTAAATGATATAGGGGATGTCAAGCTCCAAAAACATTATAAGTCTTCTAAATCCATATAGTAGCTTTTTGTTCCCATAGGCATGTGTTTGAATTTAGTATATTGTGATTGGTTATTAAGCAAACAGGGGCGGACTTAGTGATTTGGGGGCCCTATTCAAATTTCAGGTACGGGGCCCCAACACAATAACTATATGCTCTTTTACGCCTAACCCTTATTTTGCTCGCTAGCTCTCTCTCATTATAGCTATAACTATTATTTATTATAACTATTACCCCTTCACAACTTAGGTAGCCTAAATAATTAGTCAACCTGATGCTATTCTAAAGCCATATTAAGCTACCTTATTTTTTTCGGATCACAAAAGAAGACATTATATAAAAAAAATGCTTGCGCTAATGCACTTGTCCATTTAATGAATTGTAAACTTCTTCAGTCTTTTTTACAAAAAGGATTAAAATGTCATAAAAATTATCCCACGCAACTCGTTCCGTATTCCAAGTGTTCTTATGGCATACGATAGGGTTTGCCGAGAAACAAATTGAAAATGTAATGTATTAAGCGAAAATCTCCAGTCATTGCATTCGTTCATTTATACGCGTTTTTAGTCTATAGTTCGCGCTGGCACGCCTAGGAAAAGCACACAAGAGAGTCATTTATAGTGCTCCGTCTATAATCACTAAAAGCTGTCACTCACTTCAGTTCATCGCGATTTCACGACGTTCCGTTAATAAGCGCTCTGCACAATGAATCTTTTATTTACATCTTATCTACACGTTGTTATAATGAGTGGATTCACAAGCTTGCAGAACTCCGCACCTGACAAAAACTTGCCATTTTGAGTGGTGAGTGAACATTTGACGCTCTCCATAACACAAATACATACTTGTGCATACTCCCAGTATGTGCATCCGATGACCCCTTTAAGGTCAGATCCAATATAGTCATCACAGCATTGTCTTTTACTTTCAATCTTCCTGAAAACACCGGGTGGAATTGTGCCTTGTTTGTAAACGAATCTGCGGTAAAATGAATTGAACAAAGGACCAAATTCTTACTGACATGGTCTGGAGCTTCATTAAAAATAACATTGGGATCAGAAGGCAATGCAAAGACTGTTTTTCCACAACTTGGCACTGCACAGCGTCTTTTTTTATTCTGAGTCATCTTTATCATTTGGTTTCTGTGTAGACCTGCGTTCACCTCTCTCGTTATTTACACTACATGCGCGAATTGGTGAGCGGGGCTAAACAGGCAGCGATGTAGAAGCAGACGTTGATCATCTTCTGCGGAGGCAGTGATTAGCCACAAGATTACATCATAGAGTATCACACATTCGACACCCTGTCATTTTGGCAGATTGGCTTCAATATAAGCTGTTTTTAGACTAAATATAAGCAGTTTTTTGACTAAACGAGTACGTTTTGAGTTCTGAAACTTACAGGATGTGCGTAATAGAGCATAGTTAATTAGGTTAGCGTTAGAGTGAGCGGCTGTGTGAAATTGCTGCTCCTTAGATGTTTCACTCTTTAATGATAAGCCATATTTGAGGTCAAAGAATGATAGGCGAAAGTTTGGATTTCCTGCCCGATATACTATAATTACCTTAAGGAACAGCCATTAATAATCTGTCCTTTATGAACACAGACAGTTTTTTTTTCTGTGACCAACTGATTAATAATATTTTGGTCAACTAAGCCTTTTCTCGTTAACTAACGAAAGAAACCCTGTAGTTAACAATGATTTGTTTATGTGCATCTCATACTTAAATACTTTTCAACATTGATTAGGAAAAGAAACACATTTTGGGCATGATTTTCAGTGTTATTGATGGCTTAGTCAATCCCCAAGCAGCACTCTGATTCCAAACCAAATTTGTTTTCCATTGTGACAAGACAGTATAAAACAAGACAGTAGTCTAGTCCTCCTTTAACTGCAAGCAATGACCGAAGCATTTGAGAGAAACCTGGGAGCAACGTGACGGTCAGCCATCTGTCTTTGAAATTTTAGAGGCAGCCGTCACCTCAGTCCAGAGTAGATCAAGAAGCTGCAGTCTGCAGTCTGAGCAATGGCGATGGCAGCGAAGGCTGCAGCCCTGGGCAATTAGAGTCTGGGTGAAATATTTGCTCACTGTCAGGGAGGAGAGAGAGAGAGAGAGCGAGAGAGAGAGAGAGAGAGAGAGAGAGACAGAGAGAGAGAGAGAGAGAGAGAGAGAGCGAGAGCGAGAGAGAGGGAGAGAGAAAGACTCCCCGGGAGGGGGAGAAGGAGGGGAGCTGATGCACCCAGGGGATTCGCACTCAGGAGCACAGGAGCTGCTCGTGAGCTTCATTCGATATGGAAGGTTGTGCAAGGCTCTTTATCTCAGCTCTTTTTTTCTGTAAGCACAGAGGGATGGCAGGGGGGCACTGCTTTAGAGAGTTTGCTCTTTACACTGCCGAGGAATTAACCTTCAAAACACCACTGTTATATCCTGGAGAGGTTAGCGTTCTGCCTTCAAAGCGCCACTGTAAAGTAGACAAAAATATTTGCACCACAGAGATGGGGTTTTGAAATAACCTTTAAAAAGTTCTGCCTTGATTTTTGAAGTCTCTAATCTTGCACTTTGGTTTTGGTGAAGGTATTTCATCTTAAAATGTAATTTGTACAGTTGGACTGTTGTTCCTTTTGTTGTTTGCTGGACTTCTGGACTTTTCCTGGTTATATTTTTCATCTCATGTTGGGCTTGTGTGGAGGAGTGTTAGGAACTGCAATAGAGTCTGAAGTTTCTGTCATGAAGTTGACAGCTTGGTTGGACAGGCTTCTGCTGACACACCAAACTCTATGACAAGCACAGCATCTGCACTTCTATTGATATTTAGTGTTTTATTGCCTGTGGAGGAAAGTAGTTGTTACATCGTTTGTGGATAATTTGTATACACTGGACATATGGATTCTCCCAGCTGTGGCTCAGTGATGGATTGTGTGTGTGTATGTTTAAAAGTGAGTTATGTTTAAATTAAAGAATACAAATTTTGAAATTTTAAAATCTGTAAAACTGACACATTTTTTAGGACGCTTTTGCATGGGGATTAACCCTTTATTGTCATTTCTCGTCTTCAGATCTGTGCCTTGCCACAATTCTGTCTCTGAGCTCTTCAGGCAGTTCCTTTGACCTCATGATTCTCATTTGCTCTGACATGCACTGTGAGCTGTAAGGTCTTATATAGACAGGTGTGTGGCTTTCCTAATCAAGTCCAATCAGTATAATCAAACACAGCTGGACTCAAATGAAGGTGTAGAACCATCTCAAGGATAATCAGAAGAAATGGACAGTACCTGAGTTAAATATATGAGTGTCACAGCAAAGGGTCTGAATACTTAGGACCATGTGATATTTCAGTTTTTCTTTTTTAATAAATCTGCAAAAATGTCAACAATTCTGTGTTTTTCTGTCAATATGGGGTGCTGTGTGTACATTAATGAGGAAAAAAAATGAACTTAAATGATTTTAGCAAATGGCTGCAATATAACAAAGAGTGAAAAATTTAAGGGGGTCTGAATACTTTCCGTACCCACTGTATATATATATATATTCAAAATATTAACAAATACTGTAACTGTATAAAAACAATAATTAAAATAACACAGAGACAGATAAATACAACTGTACAAGTACAGTGGTCCGAGGATTGATAACTTGCAGCAAGGGAGGTGGTCTAGTTATTTGCAGCTTAATCCTGAACAGGGCCATAACAATGCACTCCAACAACACAAAACATAAATTGGTCTTGTTTTCCAGAATTATTTTTCTCCCATGGTGTAACAAAATGACAAACACTTTGATTAGGGGAGGGAGTATTTCAAGTGCATTACTAATTACGGATGAATCACTTAACTGCAAAGGCATAGACTGAAGGACAAACCTGATTGTTTCAGTACAACATTTGCAGCCGCACCCCAGGAGCATAAACAGCATGTCGATTTGAATTAATATAATTTTCAGTTATCTGCTGCATAAGCATAATGACAGCGCTAATGAATTGTATAACGCCTTAAAATCAAGCCTTTGAATTTAATCATCTTTAATGACGCAAAATCTTCTTATGTTGTTAAGATGACATATTAATGGCTCTTTTTGGTGATTCACTGTGTAATGGACCAACACTCAATCCATGTAGTCAAAAGGCAAGATATAAAGTAATGGACAAACAAAACAAATAATAATCTCCTAAACTGAAAGGGAAGACAAAACCTTGATTCTTCTTGACAAACACAACTGGCCACAAATGTAGGTCAATCCACATCACTGCAGCTCATCTCAACGGAGGCTGCTCACGCTGTATTACTATGAAAAGCAAACACTAAAAGAGAATGTGATCATCTGAAGTCATGGTTGAACAAACACTGAAAACTAATCCAGTATTTATTGTCTGTTGAAGTGAGTGTTGCAGTACAAAAGGAAATGCATTTATGGTTGTCTTTGCATCACATGGGCAAGATGTATGTTGTATGGATATCAACCTATGGCAGAATCATATCTGTGTCAATATTCAGCACAACAGCGTGATTGTATAGTTTATGTATATAAACAAACTACAAAAAAGAAAAAGAAAAAGCATATATATATATATATATATATATATATATACTCTTCAAAAGTTTGGGTTCAATACATTTTTTATTCATGTTTTTGAAATTACATTACTCCAGTCTTCAGTGTCACATGACCTTTGAAAATCATTCTAATATTCTGATCTTGAAAGATTTCTTGGTATTATTAATGTTGAAAACAGTTGTGCTGCTTAATATGTGTGTATAAAGTTCAAAATAACAGCATTCATGTAATTTTGATTTGTTTATTTATTCATTGGTAAGCATGTAAATGTCTTTACTGTGACTTTTGATGCATGAAAACAGTTATTCTTAAAAAATGTACTGACTGCAATGTAGCATTTGAACCAATCAGACACTCATTTGTTCATAGATTTAACAAATCATTTATTCATTAGATTAACAAACAGTCACAGACCCCTCACCCAACACCAAACTCGGTGCCTATATGTCTGTGAATGAAGTCCAGGCCCCTGGTTACCATGCCAACCAGGAGACTTTTGCCAGGCTAGATAAACTTTAAGACCTAATGGCATGTAGAGAGTTCTCCCTCTCACTACACATTCCATAGGAAAGACACATAATGCACATAAAAATGGACTCTTCTCTGATTAATTCATTGAAAAAACCTTTATTTGAATGAACACATATATCCTCAGGTCATTGTGTATATTTTTACTGTTTTTGTATATTGTCTTTTGTACTGTATATTGTTTAATGCATGCTCATGACAGATCACTATTTAATATCACCTCATTTATTCCATGTTTGGTCTCTATCAATTCATCTTCGGATTATCTAAATGACAGTGTATATTGCATGTTGATAACTATGCAACATATTAGTGTTCTAAGAATCTTTAATAGTTTGTATATCAACTTCCAATCCAACCCCATGCAAATTACCATGCTCAGAGACAAAGAGTCGTAAAACCTTCCCTCCAAAAGTTCAGGACTCCAATGGTTATTTGACACCCCAGAGGTGTAACCGCCATAGGGTTTAAAAGACCTCACTTCAGTGAACCGCCTAGTTTTTTAGTGTTTAGCTTTTAGTCTCTTCACTCATCTCCCATCCCCTCTCCATCTTCTGGTTGCTAAATCCCAGGGTCGGCGCTACCGCGTCTGGCAGGCCTCAGCACACCCAGTCGGCGGATCTTTTAGATTCTAAGAGGATGAGGAGGATGTGAGCTAGAACTCTTCTGGACCCTTAAGTTTTGTGCCAGGCCTTCGGCCTTGACTTTCCATTCACCAGCGATCCTAGGATCTCAGCTGATTTCTCTCTTAGCTCTTTTTCACTTTCTACCTGGGAAGAAACTCCCAATCACCAGTGAGTCAGGACATCTTTGGTATTTATCACTCTTCAAACACGGAAGAACTTGGAGAACTCCAACACCACCAAACCTTCAAACCATCAGAACTTTCATCTTAGACTGCATTCTGGACACTCGTTCAATGACCAAAAGGCAATGCAAGTATTGTACATTTAACTAAACGAAACAGAGGTTTAGCATAAGCTATAGACTCCGTTATAAAAGGCGCTGATGGTTTTACTCAGGTGGTTAACTGACTCTTTCCATAACTGCATTCTCTGTTTTCTCTAATGGCTTCATTCATCCACTTTAGCTCCACTTTGTATGTATGCGTGAGTGTATGTTTATTCGTTTGTTTGTTTAGATTAGTTATGTGTGTTAGCGTTTAGTTAATAAAACACTTGTGCACAAATTACATGATTTTCTGATTCTGCCTTGCAAATAATTGTCCCTTTACGATTTTGACCCTCACTACATGCTCTAATGCATTAATAGGAAAGTATTTTATGTGGCCACGGAAATATCCTTTCTTAGAGTTGATATGAATTTACACTGAATGTTCGCTGGATGAATAGATCAGCTGATGGCAATTTTACTCTGCTACAGTTATTACTGTCAGTCGATATAAATAATTGTAATTAATCATAATTAATTGTAATTATTCATATACAATTCCCTTTTGGAGCTAATTTGCTACAGCAACATCAAACTCCGCTTAAATAATATAATATAATATAATTAGAGCTGTCAATTGATTAAAATATTTAATCGTGATTAATCGCATGAATGTCATGAGTTAACTCGTGATTAATCACAACTTAATCGCACATTTTTATCTGTTCTAAATGTACCTTAAATTAATACTTTTCACGTTTTTAAAACTCTAATCAACATGGGCATGGACAAATATGTATGCTTTATGCAAATATATGTTTATTATTAGTGAAACCATTCTCAACATAGAGCATGAAGACTAGACATGTTACAAAGTTCATGGATGTTTTTCAAATAATTTGTTCATGTCTATTAGACAAATGAAAAAAAAAGAACATTATTATTTATTATTACATTTGTTTGCCTCTCTGTGCCCATATAATTTGATGCAGCCAAATTCTCAATAAAACTGTTTTCATTGTTATATTTTACTGTTTCTGTTGTCAGACAACCAAATTAATATGAAATAATGACTGAAACACAACCCATTAAGACTACATAACCAGCTCTCCCCTCCAAGATGTTAATCTGCACAAAAATCCCGATTTATAATCGAGCCATCATCTGATGAAATCAAATACACATAAGATAAAGACAATAGCTGTGTTGTGATTTCAACTATAGTTGCATGAAAAATTAGAGAAGCAACATAATATCTGGTTTAACTAAAATCTCTGCTCCTCTCAGCTGCTCTCTGAACAGAGCAGACGCAAACCTTCACGCTCATGCGGCAGTACCGGCAAGTAAGGTTTGTCCAATTATTTGTTATGTATTATTGCTAGGCGCTTTTTTTGAAAAAAGTCTCTGAATCTAGCAACAAAGTCGCTAAGTTGGCAACACTGTCAGCATCTCCATTTCTCCAACCACGGGCTAGGCAACGGGTCAAACAGAAAATGCGCGGTGCGTTAATTGTGCGTTAATAAAATTAGTGCCGTTAAAATGAGTTTGCGTTAACGTGTTATTAACCCGTTAATTTTGACAGCCCTAAATATAATATAATATAATATAATATAATATAATATAATATAATATGTAAGCAATAAGGTACGAGAGGCCATGCTGTATTGTGAACTTGTGCGACTTAATCACAATTACAGCATGCCTCAAGTACCTCATTGCTTTAATAAAATGGTTATTCCCTTCTCACTTTGGAAACTGGGCTTCCATACAGAAATGCGCACACGTCAACATATCTCTTCTTTGACAGCAGGAAGGGCATGGTCTCAAAATTAAAGATGAATGATGCAACACATCGGCAGCAGGGGTCATGCATACTTCATTAAAGGGGGGTCTAATTCATGAATGTTGAGTTATTTACACTGTTAAAGAGTTGGATTCTCATGCTAAACATGGCCAAAGTTTCAAAAAAAGATTTGGATGTAGAATGGAGAATTTCTGTGTCAAATACATTCCTTTCCATTTTGTACAAGTTTCGGAAAGTTTTTTCGATCGTGGCTCTTCATGACATCATGAAGGGTTGAACTCCTTATATGGCCATTTCTCCCGGAAGAGCGCGCCCGTGCACACATCGACCAGAGCGAGAGCAAGAGCAGCCCATCAACGCGCTTCATTCGGCAGCACTGCATGGGACTTGATTGGGAAGAATGACTCCAAAGAAGTGTGTTTTTGGTTGTAAGGGAAAGATAACCTTTGTTCAGCTTCCCAAAAGAACCCAGTGTTATGTAAATAGTCGATGCAGTTTGTTTTTCCGGGGCAGCAACGGAGTTTTGCAAGTGTGTTTGTTGACGAATGTTTTATAAACGTTTTATAACGGCCCAGTTCAACGCTGGATTTGCACATCGTTTTACTGAAAGATGGAGTGGTCCCAGCTATAAAAGATCCCGGTCATGATTCAGAACTGCAGACGGTAAGTGAAATGGCATCAAATGTCTCTGTTTTGTTGGCAATCGGCACGCAAGTGATCGTCACTCTTTAGCTCTGCCCACGGCGTGCCTCAAGGAGATCGGATGTTTTCTGAGAGAATCGTAGCTGTATCTTTCTTCTATAAATATGATAAAACTAAAGACTCTTTGGCAATATGAAGGATGCAATACTACTCTGTAGGTACTCAAGATTAACATGAGATTGGGTGAAACTGTGTGTGTTGTGTTATGTTCCCTTTAAAGGATAAGTCCACTTCCAGAATAAAAATTTCCTAATATTTTACTCACCCCCATGTCCTCCAAGATGTTCATGTCTTTCTTTCTTCAGATCGTGTAGAGCCCTTTGAAGCTGCATTGAAACTGCATTTTTGACCTTTAAATTAATAACAAACAGTTAATTTTGCTGAAATACATAATACATGGAACAGTTTAGATGCCATATTATTGATTATGTTGCTAATGGTGGTTGCTAAGGGTATTGCGCAGTGATATACAGTACCGTTGGATGATGCGGTCATAGCTGTGCTTTATCGTGGAACTAACCGTATAATATAATATAATATAATATAATATAATATAATATAATATAATATAATATAACATTTGTTTGCGTACTGTCTATAGTTCCTTCACTTGGTCTGTAAGCTCATTTGTTAGCATTTTCTTGCATATAATGTGTGAATATGAGTTTTCTTGCCACTATCCAGGTCAGTAGCAGGCACAGGGAGGCTGGGAGATGCCTTTAACACCGCGCTTCACTGGGCCCAACCAAAATAGTCCAGACTAAAGTTAGCTCAGCATAGCATGGCGCAGTGCTAGATGGCCCTCCACTTTGAATTCATTAACACTTGAATCTCACACTTCACTCTTGTAGTAGCTTAAATGAGGACAGTTTTGCTCTCTCTCTCTCTCTCTGTAGATGAATTATTCATGAAACATATTTCCATGTAGAACATTATCACCCTGAAACAGTATGGTTATAATACTTGTATAACAAAACACAACTTTTCTAAGTTCTGGGGCTAATTTCTAATTTACATTGAAATATGGTGTGTGGTTGGCCTTTTTGTAGGCATGGTGGAAGAACTCCAGGAACTTTTTTTTCCCAGAAAAGTCATAAAACATAAGTCTAAGCTCTGTTTATACATGTTTACATGTTAGTCGTTCTGCTGTCCTAATTCCAGCTCATTTATAATAACCCAAAATATCTTCTAGAAGTAAGCCTGAAGTGAGTGCAGATGGGCAGCTGTGGTTATTCCCATGTTATCTGCCTCACTTGTGAACTTGTTCGTGGAGCCAGTGCTCACATTGATTCATATCTAATGGGGGTCTCCTTATGGGAGGTGAAATTGTGCATGATGCTCAGAAATGAAAAGGAATATCCTGTTGGTTGAGTGGCATGACTCCCACTGTCAGAGTAAGATGTCCTGTGTTCAATTATCAGTTTCTTTTTTTGTATTGATGTATCTTTTTATTCACAATTAAAGCAATGTTGTTATGTACTGTGTATTATACATTATCTTGGCTAGTATCTGTTTAGAACAGCATTATTATAATAGTGATTTAGCTTTCCAAATAAAATGATTGTATTTTTGTGTAAAACATGTTCTTTTACACACAATTATTGTATTTTGTGTATAAAACTTTTTTTTTAGTGTGTGAATAAATGAGTTTTCGAAACTAGATTTTCCCAAAAAATCCGGTTATTTTACAAATTAGGTATCAAATAGATTGTCATTTTATAATATTAATAGTACGCTCAGCAGTAGTATGCTTCTTGGATGCTTTCCTCTGCTATCAGTATCAGAAGATATTTTTGTAATGTTTTTGAAAGAAGTCTCTTATGCTCACCAAGGCTGCATTTATTTGATTAAAAATAAAGTAAAAAAAAAAAAATAAATTCACTTTTTATTTTATTTATTTATTTACTTATTTATTTTTACAATATTAGAATTGTACATTAATATTTATATATTTTATTGTAATTGATTGTGATGTCAAAGCTGAATTTTCAGTAGTCATTACGCCAGTCTTCAGTGTCACATGATCCTTCAGAAATCATTCTAATTTTGTTGTACTGCTTGATATTTTTATGGAAACCGTGATACATTTTTCAGGACTCTTTGAAGAATAGGAAGAGAAGAGCATGCAAAGAACAGCATTTATTTGAAATATAAATATATTTTGTAACAGTGTAAAAGTCTTTACTGTCACCTTTGATCAATTTAATGTGAATAGAAGTAAAAATTTCTTTAAAGAAAATCGTACTAATCCCAAACTTCTGAACGGTAGTGTATTTTGACCAAAAATTTGTCAATATTTATCTTTTCAACATACAATTTAGCTATATTCAGTTTTGATTTTAACTAAAAAAGATTAAATAAAAAATCTGAAAATGGTTTTGCACTTCATTTATTATAGAAATATTAAGCTATTATTCAAAATTTGAGTATGTAATTTTTGGGATTTTGCACAGCAGGGAAATCAGATGTTAAGGGTGATATGGCACAAATGTGTAATAAAACTGTGAAACTATGAATAGCTGACTGAAACTGTGAGTATGTTCATATGTGTGTGCATGTAAATTCTGGCTGCTCAGAATGAAAGATGCCTGCTGTTCTCAAGATCATAGTTTGTCAAAGCTCAATGTGTTAAAAGAAGCATCAAGGGAGGGGAGACGATGAGACAAGAAAAGGTTCAATGCAACAATACAGCATAACAGAAACTGTCAACTGCCACAAAGCTGCAGAGGGAATTAAGATGCATGTTTTATGAACACAAACTGCCTAAGCACTGTGTGAACTTGCATTGAAATAAGTTGATTTGAAGTATCTCCTGTTGTGGTGTGAAACCACGGTTTGTATTAGCATCGTATAAAAACACACAAATGATTAATCTCAACAGGGATGATATTTAAGAGATCGCTGACAGTATTTAAGCAAATTTAGCGCATGCCCTGCTGTGATCTTGAGGACTAGCACTGTCACAGCTGAAGGATAAACAGGAGGCAAAGGAGCCTGATTCTGCCAAATTGTGTCTGCTGTAAACAGCGCAATAACACTGAGCAAAAAGGTTGGTAAGAGAGAAAGGAACTTGACCGGGAGGATTCCTGTCAATCACTGCATACTGTTAATTGTAATGATCATTGCACCAAGTCATCTTCATCAATCTAGGGCCAATCATCTCTCCAAGAGAGAGAATTTAGAGTAAGCGATGAGTGACATCTCGGCGTGGAAAAATATGAGCCGATCACTTTGTTTCATGCACTGGCGCTGGCGTGGTAATTAACAAGGGCAGAAATGGGATCAGCTGATGACTAATGGCTAATTATCACTTATGCCTGTAACTGCAGATGGCTGCACAAATATAAAATAAAGACAGCAGCAAAGAATTCTCCTGGTTCCTTTGCTGCCGGCAGGCACATCGGCTTTCTGAGCCTCTTGTTAATGTATGTGACAGTGGGAGGAGGAACTGGAATACTGGAAAAGCCCCAGATGAGGTTCTTTTTAGGAGCTCCAAATCTGCCTGTCTGAGCCAGACTCGAAATTATGATTAAAATGCAATGAAGAAACATACTTCATGCTATTCTTAAGTCCGGTTCCTATAACTGATTTCAGTCCTCACATCAAGTATCGCTTTCACGTTGAAATCGAAATTGCCATTATGCGAAGCCAGTGGTACACTTTTGTTGATTTTTGTCGCAGTATATAATTTTGTGCCACGTTCAAATTTGCAGAGGTCTGGACAGAACGGCTGGATGTGGCAAAAGCAGTGTTTGTAAATATGGTACCAGCTGTAAGCCAGTGTTTGCTGGGATGGCAAGTATGTAAGTATAGGGAAGCAAATATACTTTACTGTTCCACAATAGTCTCCCTGTGTTTGAGACACAGAAAGCTAATGCAGGCTGCAGCCAAGGTACTGCTTTTTTGGGGGGAAATGATAGATTTTTAATGATTTTTTATGTAAAAAAAAAAAAAAATGTTTTAGGACATAACCTTTTGATTTCTAGTCATCAAGGATATATCATTACTGGAAATAACTTTAATAAGACCCATAAAGTCATAATTGTAGTTTTGTGGGTTTTAATCTATGTCTGTTAGGTTTGAGTTCAACTATATGCTAGTTTGCTCTTAAACTACCTTAAGTTCTAGCAGATATACATATGTACATTTTTCAACACTTTGGATATATGCATTTAGCAGATATTCAAAGTGTCTGGGAATCAAAACCAATGACCTTGGAGTTGCTAGTGCCATGCTCTAAGTTTGAGCTACAGGTGGGCCATTTGAACTAAAGGAATGTGTTCATGCAGCTCAAACAGAAGAGCATGTAGAGCATGGTATTAACAGCAACGCCAAGGTCATGTGTTCAAATCCCAGGGAAAACAAAAACTGATAAAATCTTGAAATGTACGTAAATCACTTTGGATAAAGTGTCTGCCAAATGCATATATGTAATGTAATGAAAAAACCCTCTTTCCTTGAATTAGCGATAGCAAGTAACAAATTGTATGCATTTGGCTCCTCGCATGTGCATACTTTTGCTTTTCCAACAAAAACTTGGTTGTGAAGGAATTGGCTGGAGTTTTAATTGGAAATCTTCGACATCAAGTCATTTAATGCTAAATTTAATGTGTAAGAAACAAGCTGAAAACATCTTTCATTGTTGTGTGTTTGTTTTGAATTTGTTGTTTTGATGTATTACAGTTGTTTCTGTGACTTATGTGTCATTTTTAAACAAAGTTCCAAGTCATGAATTCACACTTGGCTCTCTAAAGATTTCTGACATCTACGTAGTGATTCTTGGCTGTAATGAGTCAATTTTGGGCAATGATTAGATATTTTCTTAGTAAGGAAGATCTAATCCACCATGTTGTATTAACATGCAATTCAGAACATCCATTGACTTTCTGTGTGCAGATGGGTTTTTAGGTGTTTGCAGTCATTGTGTCAAATATATTTGCTGGCTGATTCATGAAATGAGATTGAGAAGAATTATGCCATTATACGTTATTGCAGACACACACACATGCTGTGAGCAGGTTTTATCTCAGCTCTGTAACTGGGTCATTTTATAGCTGCTTAGCTAGCTTGAGCTTGATTACCCAAGAGTCTTCTTTGTTTGCCATTCAATTATGTAAAATTTTCCAGACACCCTGTTGCTGTACTAATAGTATGTGTGGACAAGATTATCTTCTAAAGTCATATTTATATTATGTATTTAACCTTTTCATTTATAGGAAAGGAGAGTTTAGTGATGTGAGCAGAGGAGAGCTAGTAAATAAGAAGTTTCTTTTTCAACAGCAATGTTTTATGAGCATTTTTAAATACAGTATGCTTTTGGGCTTTTTCAAGAATAACCGTGGGGCACAAAAGTAAATTGGTTTAAACACCTTTGTTTTGCCCCAGAGTTTGCTCTTTATTTACATTATTACTCCATTTGGCCTTGACTGTGTTTACATGCACAGAAATATTCCAATATTAATCATAATTTGATCCAGTTATGTAAGCCTCATGTAAAGGCATTAACCTGATTGTAACCAGATGACCTTGAACCAGTATTTCAGATTCTCAAAATCTGAAGACTGCTGATATATGCCTTTTTAATCATAATCTGGAACATACACCGTAACTGAATACTCATATGTACGTGAACTGTTTCTGTAAGTCTCATAACCTAAATTTTGTAAGTTATTATTTTTAAGGGCAGGAATGATAATACATTAGTTGATTGAATTGTACTAATTTAAGTTTTCTATATATTATAATGTTTTCTTCAGAAGATGATAGATTATGTATCTGAGATTTATATTACGATTTTGTCCTTTATTCCTATGATGGAAAAGCTAATATTCTGAGTTGGTTCTCAGTTGTTAATGTGATTATAATGTCAACATTATAAATGTCATTTTTGATCAATTCAATGCATCCTTGTTGAGTAAAAGTATACATTCCTATAGATGTGTTACATGTGAACAGGGAATGTTTGGAAAGCTGGTTTGAAAACAGATTATTATTTATTAAAAGTTATTATTTTTGCAGTTCCATTTGGTGAGACTAGTGGCACAGAAATTACACACACTTAAGCAATACTCTTTCTCTGGGAATATTTATTTACTGGTTAAATTTTCTTAAAACACTTTGGCTTAACTTTTTGTAGCTCTTTACATATTTTAAAATTGTAACAACATTAGCATGTTATCACAGTTTTGAGGTGCATATCCTTATCACATCACATCGCGTATACTTCTGAGACACTGTGACACACAGACACACACAGACAGATAGGCATACGTTATGCATGGACTGTTTCATGTTTTGTTTATTTTCGGATGAGCATATGGTCCCTGTATGTGCAACAACTACAAATGCGGTTCACTTCACAAGGCTCAAGGTGTAAAATGCATGCCATGAGATTTATAGTCTTCTAGTAAGAAAGAATTTGTCATGTTTTTCTATCCCTTTTCTTGAATTAGAAATGCTTGTGGCATCTAGTTTGTATTTGCTGTTGTTGCTTAGATCATTGAAGTTTCTATGTTATACATGCACAAAAACATTTATTAGGTTAAATTTGTTTTTTTTTCTTGTTGTGGTTAAAGCACACAAAGTCATTTTCAGAATATGGTGACCTGACTTTTGAATGCACATTTGTGACCCTGGACCACAAAACCAGTCTTAAGTAGCACGGGTATATTTAAAAAGGAAAGGACATGACGTGTGGCCAAGTATGGTGACCCATATGTGCTCTGCATTTAACCCATCCAAGTCCGCACACACACAGCAGTGAGTAGTGAACAAACAAACACAAACACACACACACACAAACACGGAGCAGTGGGCAGTCATTTATGCAGCAGGCCCGGAGAGCAGTTAGGGGTTCGGTGCCTTGCTCAAGGGTCTCACCTCAGTTGTGGTATTGAGGGTGGAGAAAGCACTGGACATTCACTCCCCCCACCTACAATCCCGGCCAGACCTGAGACTCGAACCTGCGACCTTTGGGTTACAAGTCCGACTCTCTATCCATTAGGCCCAAAATTATCGATTTTTCTTTTATGCCAAAAATTATTAGGTTATTAAAGGGGTCCTATTATGCTTTTTCACTATTTGAATTTTATTCAGTGTGTAGTGTGTATGTTGGGGCATAAAAAAGATCTACAAAGGGAGATATTTTGTTTTTAAAAAATCCCTTTTCAAGTACTACAACGAACGGCTTGTTTGGACTACAGCGTTGTTTTCCGGGTGTTGCGACATCACAAAGCAGCCCATTAAAATATCATTAAAATAATTCCCGCCTACGGAAATTCGAATGGTTGGGGGGTGGGGAGGGGCGAGCTCGTGGTTAGAATGCATCAGACAAGACGACGACGAAGAAGAAGTGCTGCTGTAGCGTCAAGTTTTCGCAAGTTATTACACATGCACTTGAATAATTATGTATGTAAATATGTATGTTACAATTATGAAAACGTTTTTATAAATGACTGACAGTACAATACTGGACAATGATGTAATCTGCAGAATTTACACTTCTATTACGAGACTAGTGTTTCCCATACATTGATTTATTTGTGGCGCCTGCCACAATATCAAAACTGACCGCCACAAATAGATTTTCCAAAAGGCTTTGACTTCGTTGAATTAACATGAGCACTGCACGTTTCCAAATCGAAACCTGGTGCGGGTGTTTTTATATCACTGTATTTCGGAAGGAAACCGACTGTCTTCAGAAAATTTTGGATGTCATTTTCATTACATCTTGCATGTAATGTCTGATAAAGCAGCATTTGTGAGCTGAGAGCTGCTTTGTGTACAGCGTTACCGGAGAAACCTTGCTCTCTATCACTCCAACAGCACCTCCTGATGGCAGAGAAGGAATTTGCATATATATGCCACCACAAATAGAGTGTCTGTGGGAAACACTGGACTATATTGTATAAATAAATTCAACTGTATAACCGTTTCACTGCAATTCATGTTATAGGGTAAACGTACCTATTAAGCTCACATACCCATTAAGCACACTTCCATTTTTGAGCTCAGATTATAAAAAAGAAAAAATAATTTATTTTCCTACTTGATGTCTTAACCAATTGATGTGTTTGTTACTATATACCTCCTGTAATTTCAAGTTAATCAGATCATTGCACACTGAGATATGAGTCTCCATGTGTTCACACTGTCTGGTGGCCATTTTGAAAGCTGTCTAAAAACTTTCACCAAAACAGGAGCCCTTTAAATGTGCAGTTTTTAGATGTATAAGCCTTTATTTTGGGTAGGTTTCACTACTTACTGTAAAATTAAGAGATTAATGTTTAGACTTTTGCATATTACAACCTGGAACTTGGATGTGGGAAATAATTACAGTTAGATCCAAAAGATTTAGCAACATAGCGCAGATGCTACAGAACACAGTTAGCTGACTAGCTGTATAAGATTGTGTGCTACGCTAATATATTACTTCACAGGCATTACTGGCTTGTACTTTTACATCCATAATATTATAAATTTACAGTTTATTGCTGGTCTCTGCTTTTATACTTCTGTAATTTCTTAAAGATTTCATATTATTGTAAGGTGAGCTTAAAGGGTGCACTACTGTGAAAATCACACAGCTTCAGTGTGACTTCAATAAGAAAAAATATAATTTCATAGATATTGTTAATAATAGTTGTTCATATTAAAATATGTGTGAACTTAATACACGATCTAGAATATTTATTTAGCAAAATCTTGTCATTTTAATAAATATTACATGAAATTTATTAAAAATTGTTGCTTGATTTTAGTGTTCTGTTTTTTTGTGATTGACTTTGTACCTTCAGAATTAGCTATTTTTTTCAATAACTCTTTAAAAAGGTTGTTTAAAATAAGAATTTTTAATAAAACATGATGTGAGCCTAATGGGAACAGGGGTGTGCTTAAAGGGTACAAAAATGTACCCATTAAGCACAGCCAGACTTTTTGCATTTAATGATGTACACACGTGGTCAGAATTGTTGGTACCCTTGGTAAATATGATCAAAGAAGGCTGTAAAAATAAATGTGCATTGTTAATCCCTTTGATATTTTATTTTTAAAAAGTCACAAAAATCTAAGCTTTCATTGGAGAATAAGAATTTAATTTTTTTTTCTCAAATATATGTTGGACACAATTACTGGTACCCCAAGAAATTCTTACGAGTAAAATATATCTGAAATATATTCCCATTCATATTCACAATTTTGAGCAGACCAGCGTGATTATGAACATGAAATTATCCAGCCATGGCTTCCTGTATCATAGAAATATAAATAGGATGGAAAACAAAACAAAGGCCAAATTCCAAATTTCAAATCACTCATCACAATGAGAAAAAACAAAGAATATATTTCTGATGTGCAGCAAAAGATAATTGAGCTTCACAAATTAGAAAGTGGCTTTAAGAAAAGAGCTAGAGCAGTGAAAATTCCCATTTCCACCATCAGGGCAACAATTAAGAAGTTCCAATCAACAGAAAATGTTATAAATCTGCCTGGAAGAGGACGTGTGTCTATATTGTCCTAATGCATGGTGAGAAGGAGAGTTTGAGTGGCTAAAGACTCTCCAAGGATCAGAATTGCAGAGAAAGGTTGAGTTTCGGGGTCAGAAAACCTTAAAAAATGATCAAACAGCACCTATATCACCACATGTTGTTAGGGAGGGCTTCAAGAAAAGAAAATGCTTTCACCAAAAAACAATCTCCAGCATATTCAGTTGTCAGACACGACTGGAACTTCATGGGACTGACTTTTATGGTCAGATGTAACTAAAAAATTTGCTTTTTGGCAGCAAACACTCAAGATGGGTTTGGTGAACACAGGAATAAAAAGTACCCCATCTGTACAATGAAATATACTGCTGTATTTTTGATGTTGTGGGCCTATATTTCTGCTGGAGGTCCGGGACATCTTGTTTAGACACATGACATCATGAATTCAATCAAATACCAACAGATAAAAAAATCAATATGTGTCAGAAATCTTATAATGGGCCATGTTTGGATCTTCCAACTGGACAATAATCCAAAAACAAACCTTAAAAACAATGCAAAAATGGGTCACTGGGCACAAAACCAAGCTTCTGCTATGGCCATTCCAGTCCTCTGACCTGAACTCTGTAGAAAATGAGTGAGGTGAACTGAAGAGAAGAAGCACCGTCATGGAGCTGGGAATCTGAAGGATCTGGAGAGATTCTGGATGAAGGAATGATCTCTGATCTCTAGTCAGGTGTTCTCTAACCTCATCAGGCATTACAGGAGAAAACTCCTATACTATTTTGGCAAATGGAGGTTTGAAAAAGTATTGAGTAAAAGGGTACCGTTAATTGTGTCCAATGTGTATTAGAGAAAAACATTTATTTCATAAAGATATTTCCCCCCATTTTAAATTCTTATTCTCCAATGAAAGGTTAGATTTTTGTGAATTTTTTAAACAATAGGTCAAAAGGATTAACAATGCAGATTTATTTCCACAGCCTTCTTTGATCATATTTACCAAAGGTAACAACAATTCTGACCACGTGTGTAAATCTTAATTGAAGTGCTTTTGTCATTTAAAATAAAATTAAATATTTTTGTGTGAGAGATTAATATTTTATTTTAACATAACTTCTTGTACTGAAACCAATATCTCGTGCACTAAAAATGACCCAATGTAGATTTTGGTGAGCTTAATAGGTATGCTTACCCTAATGTTAGAATTAAAGAACAATAAACATAATACATATTACCATTGCACTTATCTGTACATAGTAAATGTAATTATTTTTAAGCGGTTGTTGACATCCTATCTAAAACGTGATTTAGAATAAACAACACTAACGTTACCACTCTAATATGTCTTGTAATATCCATGCGTGGAAAGGTTCTGCGCGATCCTATCCTCTTGTTCAATATTCTCGGGGTCTGAATCCAGCTCAAATTGATATGGCATTATTGACACCATCCCAACTATACTGGAGCAGACGGAACTTGCTGTTTTGGCAAGGGGCGGGGCAGTACTGAAACACCGTCTAAGCTGTTCGCCAATCACAACGCACTGGGACAGCTAACCAAGCACAACACATTTCGTTTTTCAGAAGGCGGGCCTTCATCAAACCTGGAACTAATTGAGCCATTTGTGCCAGTCTGGGGAGAAAGGTATTGTAATAATGTAAATTATGTGAAAAATAATGCGTTTTTCGAACCACCAAGCATGAGAGCATGTTCTAGTACAATCCCAAAACAAAATCAAGACTTTGTAAAAGAGCATAATAGGACCCCTTTAAGTAAAGAGCATGTTCCATGAAGATATTTTGTAAATTTCCTACTGTAACTATATTAAAACATAATTTTTGATTAGTAATTGCTAAGAACTTCATTTGGACAACTTTAAAGGCAATTGTCTCAGTATTTAAATTTTTTTGCACCCTCAGATTCCAGATTTTCAAATAGTTGTTTCTCGGACAAATATTATACTATCCTAACAAACCATACATCAATGGAAAGCATATTCAGCTTTTTATTTATTTATTTATTTATTTTTAAATTCAGCTTTCAGATGATGTATAAATCTCAATTTTTAAAAATTGACCCTTATGATTGGTATAGTGGTCCATGGTCATATTTAAGGTGTGAATCTTTTTATTTTATTTTTTAAAGATGATTAATTACTTTTTCTTTTTGTGCACACTTCGTTGAGCATTCAATAACATCTTTAACATTAAAAAAGGAAGAGAAAATAAATTGCGAAATAATGCAGGGTCAAACCATTAAATTTTATCTTGATGTTTTATGCTTTTTTTTTTTTTTTTTTGATCTACAATATTTGTCACCATGTTTTGAATGTGACCCAATAATTCTTTGATTTCTTATGAATTAACCAATGATATAGGTTTACAAGAAATCCAACTTACTTTTTTCTTTGTAATTCCAAAATAGAACCACCTGACTTTAAAAAAACAACAACAACATACACTTTGCACAACAGTCATGAGTCAAAATAAAATGTGATGTTGTTGGATCCTGAAATTTCTATCACTGGAATCCATTCTAAAAGGATGAAGCTTTGGATGCACTTCAATTTAGCCAGAGGTGTTCAAGCGTGCGATGTGGAGGGATAGTCCTGTGTCTTTTATCTGGTGGTGGCAGGGATTGACATATTGATTAGATAGTAGTGGGAACATTATTCTTGTGTCTGGGACTTGCCTTATTTTCTGCCTGTGTCTCGGTGCTATCATTTTCTACATGTTCTGAGGGCTACAGATAATGTAATAGCATATGAGCATGAAATAGTTACATGAGCAGAGGGGGTTGGTTGTTTGATGCTGTGGAGGTCAATAAATGCCTCTTGCTCTTTAGGGTGAAAGTAGCCTAATGGTTTAGGGCTCATGATAAAAATGTTTAAGGAATTGGAGAGTCAGAGATCACCCATACATACATACATGCATACATAAATACATAAATACAGTACATTCCAAGGCCATTTCCTCCGAGGAGGCAAGAGAGGCAGTGACAAAGTATTGGATGAGAAAAAAAAAATTGTTGTAAAAAATAAAACAACGCCATTATTACAAAATAATATACCATTAAAAAGTGTATAAATCACTTGTTTTTCTAAAGAAACATTGTCTAATAGCGACACTAGCAGGTAAAGTTAAAGTGGGAGTCCGCAATTCTCTCATCTCCCCCTGAGCACATTGAGTTTTAACAGACCCCCTCTAAGCAAGCGGTGACTATTTGGGAGTGTTTTTAGAAAATATATGTTTGAGATAAATTATTAAGTAAATAAGCTGTCTTTACCTTCCGTATTTGCAACAAACAGTACAGGTCATGACTCACAGCATCATTCACAAAACAATATTTTTGGATTCAGTCAGTAAACCAGTTTACTAGCTATATTGTCTTTAGCAGACTGTTTGAATCTTTCTGATTTAATTATTCACAGGGCTAAAGACCTAAAGCATGCAATAACTAACAATTTCTAAAATTGACAACCATCTGGCCAGTGTTATTTATTTACATGCTATTGAAGTTTTTATTTATATTTTGAATTAAATATAATTTTTTTTTTATTATTATATTTCAGTTTCCATTTTAACTTGAATTTAGTTTAGTCATTTTGTTATGATTTGTCATTTCATGTTTTTCTTTTTTTATTTAGGTTTATTTCATTTTTCATTTCAGTTTTAGTTAACTGCACCTAAAGACTAGTTTTACCTGTATTTTTATAAATTAATTCGTAATCAACATATGCAATTTTGAAAACTTTGTTCATTTTTTCCTATATTTTAGTTTCATTCCCTTTAATTCAATGAAATTTTAATTTCTTTTTAAATTAAAAATTCTAATAAAATTACAACTGTAATGCGGAGGTATCCAGCCTTCTGATTGTGTTATTCCAGATGTGTTAAAAAAAAGTCAATAAAGCAGTGTTTTCCAGAGATTCATCTGAGGATTCTCTTGGAAATGTCTACTAGTGAAGAATTTAGCACTTGTGTAAGCAAGAAGAGGTTACAGATGCATTCTGGACCATGTGTGTGTGTTAGTATTGGGAATAGAATCTTCTACTTCTTCTTCTTCTTGTCTTTTCTGCATTGTGTCACATGTTTCCCTGCCTCTTCTACTGCAGTGCCCTAAGCTCATTGAATGGTTGTCCATTCCTCTAGTGTTTGAAGTATGTGGAGAATACTAGCCGCAGTCAAGGGAGATGTGGGGATCTCCACGACTGGTTTGAAATGGACTTAAGGGTGTACAAATGAACTAAGCTACTCTAGCAGAGGATTGAAAGTACAGCGTAAAAGACTTTGCCTTACGGCAGTGGCAGGATGAAGCCGTAGGTGAATCAGCCCCCTGTGTCCTGAAGCCACAAATAGTTGGGCCCCCTGACTGCGCTTCTAACCTTTACACATACACTGCACTCAGGAAATGATTTAATAGGTTTCTAGAGGCTTGGGATGTTTATTCTGACAGAAAGATAACTCTTTTTATCTGTCAGTGGTGAGACAGAAACCTTTCAGTCTATGTGTAAATATGAAATTTGTCCCTTGGTAGAGTGTAGCTATTTCCAAAGATGTAAAACATTAATCTATGGGTGTTTCTTCAACTATGGGCACTTAGTTGAAAAATCTCATTCAAATTTGTCTATTAACAGTGTCTAACAGTGGATATAAAGGCATATTTGTAGAGTTTTGTCTTTTTACCTGAATCATTCTTCTGAATGTAGAACATAATAATAATAATAATAATAATAATAATAATAATAATAATAAAGTTTTATATTCCAACACCAGTGCTGGCTAGATTACTTACAAATTGTAAGTTATTCCAAATTATATGACAAAAACAATACATGGTTAAATAACCCACTGAGTAAAATTTCAAATAAAACTTGATGTGTTCAGAATTACATAATTACAGCTTGATTTGAAAATGAAAAATTTTATTATTTTAAATTTTAATACACAAAAATTTTCTGTTAACAATTAGTATTTACCTTCACATGGCTAATAGCTTATCTCAAGCATCTTTTTTGGGGCAAAATATTTGTCAAAACTAACTTGTCATTTTTCATTTTTATTTTTTATTAGGTTTTGTGTAAATAACTAATCCAAATAGACACATAGATTTTCAGTATCCTTTCATTTGGAAAACGTTGTTCCAAGCCTGTATGATTAAAAAGACCTTCAGTTGGAATCAATTTGCTTTAATAATAAATCCAAGGACCAAAAAAAAAAACAAAAAAAAAAAACAAAACAAAACAAAAAAAAATGAAATGTCTTGATAATTTTCTGTGCAAGAAAAAAAGGATTGTAATGTTATTACTGGCTTTAAATCAACCATTCTCAGAAGTAACAGTTTGGTAAATATGAATTTATTAGGGAAAAACCACCAGAAAATGGACATACTGTACAAAGAATTAGACGACACATTGATCCAGCAGAATGTTATGGTCAGATGATGATCTGATAATGGAGATATAACTTCAGTTGAGGCCAAAATCATCCCTAACATCGTTTGTTTGGAATGGAGTTAAGACGCTAAGTTATTACAGCATGGGTTCATTTATTGTGTATGGTAGAGCAATAAATTCCATCTATCTGTGGTAATGCACCTCATTAAATGTTAAACAACAATGTGATATACTGGAATAAAATATATCATTTTCTTGAAGGGAGTGTAGTCCAGTTTGTGGTTTCAGTGGGCCTGTACCATCCCCACAAGACCATGAGCTTCTCTCCACAAAACCATAGCAAATGACCCATGCTATTTTAATTTTTGTTTAACAAATCATAAAACAATATATCTAATGTAAGACATCTGAAAAATTCAGAATGATATATGGGTTTGGAACGATATGAGGGTGAGTAAATAAAGACACAATTTTGAAAATTAACTTATGCCAATATCAGCCGTCTTATTCCCATAATACCTCCATCTACATGTCTAGGAGTTGCTTCATTGCATCTGTACTTTTTAAGACATTACTTGTGTATAGAAACAACTACCACTTTATGTTCTGTTATACAATGCAGAACTTTTCCTGTTCCTTGTTTTGCAACTCAAAATTATATTGGCAACAACTCAAAACAGCACAAATTTATGTTGGCGTAACATTAGGCCATAACAGTGTGCAATTATTTTGGCATCAAGTCACAGCACAAAATTGGCATAGTATTAGCTCCTAACAACATGAAATCAATTCAGTGTAACAATTTTTTCCAAACAAACAAACGTTAATGCTAGGATCCGAACACAAGAACCCATTATGACTAGCATTAGACTGTCTTGCCACCTGGAAAGTGCCAGAGATTAGTCTGCTGCTGAATGTCTTCTCAAACTTGGTATTTTGCTGTGTGAATGACTTTGCATAGACTACTGTTCCTAGTGATAAATTCCCCTTCTCCGAATCTTTGCAAGAGATTTGTGTCCCATTGTCACAGATAACAGCCCTTGTGTAGCTGTCTTCATCAAACATGTGACTACAGTAGAAGTATTTATACTTGCAGACACAATAACCCTCTACCCATCTGGAATAGTATCAGTGATAACTAGTAGATGCTATCCTAAGGGAAATGAACCACATAGATCAATGGCTACAATTTGTCATGGCTTGTCAGGCAGTCGTGTTCACAACATAGGAATGGGTCTTGAGGGCATGCTGTTCGTGCTGCACCACAGGAGTTCAGTAAGTGATTCACGTCTCTTTTCGTGCGGAGGCTCCGAACCTTTGTATTCAGTCGTTAATTTTGTTTCGTGAACAACGCCCTTTGTCATCCAGCAATTACAATATGATATTCTTATAAAATTGCTTTCCAAGGCCTAGTGGTGGGATGGACATAAACCTTTTCAACCTGACTCATGAATTTTGATTAGGTGGCAGATTGTTGCAGCTATGTAGGTGTTAGCCTAACCATATTAGAATTATGGGACAATGATTATGCTTTCATTTATTTGACAACTCAACTGTAATGGTGTGTGCACACCAAAAGCGAAGCAAATATTCACATCGCATTATCGCTCTGTTATTACTTGCAGGATGTCTTTCATGTCACTTACGTGAATAAAAACTCTTCTCCATTTTCAGATACAACCGGATGTATCAAACCGGACATGTCAATAAGCTATTTGCCAGTTAGCTTGTGAGTCAGCATGTCATGGAAATTTTCCGCTCGAGTTGAATTTTTTCAATTTGCACAGAAGACGCAACTGATGTGTAAATCACGTTTGCAGAAATCATGTTACCCCACACGAATTTGCGTGTTTTTGTCTTTGCATTGACTTTGTATTTAATCTACTTGCGTGAATAAATCAATTTGCTTTTGGTGTGTAAGCACCATAAGGATGGCCTGCTTGCTAGCAAAATCTTGATCACCTACATGTGTTTTATGGCTTATTTGCAAACTATTGGTTGTGAATTATGCTTTAAACTTATTGGGAGACTTATGTTTTTTTTGTTGTTTTTTTTTAAATTGCTACAAAGACTGAATGCTAAGGAGATTCATGTATAGTTATATTAAATTTGAAATAATTAAATGTCCAGCAATTATTGAAGATTTTCTGTGTAAAATATATTTTATTCAATAAAAAAATCTTATGTGAAAAATGCAAATGTATAAATATTTTTAAAAATTAATTGATAAATTATATGATTAAAATGGAAAATTATAAATGTCAACAGAAATATAAGTGTGTGTGTGTG
The DNA here is from genome assembly GCA_039654775.1 of Spinibarbus caldwelli. Classification (NCBI taxonomy): domain Eukaryota; kingdom Metazoa; phylum Chordata; class Actinopteri; order Cypriniformes; family Cyprinidae; genus Spinibarbus; species Spinibarbus caldwelli. The sequence goes on from CM077240.1 coordinate 25,382,839, forward strand.
TGTGTGTGTGTGTGTAGCCATCATATATGGCGGAGACGTTGTTATTTATTCCCATAACAACTGAGTGATATGGTTAATATTGTGAAGATCTATTATATGCAACTGGTCTATGATTTTTTGTATATGTATTTAACTGCATCTGTAATATTTATGTCCCTGTAGAGTATTTATTTTAAGTGGATTTAAATAAATTGTCAAAATGTGTTTTAAACCAGAGGTGTTAAGTAGCTGGCTACAGTTTTTTTTCTTTGTAAAGACATTTTTTCTTTCAAAATCAGCTCAGAATAAACAAATAAATAAACAAAAAAAAAAAAAAAAAAAAAATGGCCACATATTATGCAGAGATTGGAACATCAAATTAGTCCCAGCATGCTCATGGGTAAAAATATAATTGTTTATAAGAATTTTCTGTAATTGTGCTCAAATGCACAAGTGAACATTTTAAGATGTGTATTGTATCTTTGTTGCCATTTGACATCTCTTTTAATAACTCTGCCTCCAGGTGAACTTGCAGACAAAGCCAAAACAGATCAAGAAATGTAACTAAACTGCACATCCCAATAGAAATGTTTTGCATATAACAAGGCACAAATGTCACCTCCTGCCATCTGTAATATAACTCATTGAATATGGCCATGCCATTTGGAGCATAGGGACATCAGGTCTAGGCTGCTACTCCCTGACATTCAAAGAGCACCAGCACCCTGCCATGTTGCTTAAAAAAGAGCCCAGATCAAGAGTAGGCAGGAGAAATCTGAATGCTCTTCAGCATTTACCAGTTGAAGTTATGCCATTTTGGCTTTTTAGTGTGCGTCACAGGTTAAAACGATACAAAAATAAGAATTCTTACATGAACAGCTGCTTGTTTCTTCCCCCTAATTGTGTTTAAAATAAATGTTGAATGCACAGCTAATAAAAGCAAACAGTTGTGCGATTTAGCAAAGTGTCCTGCCTTGACCTATGGGACCCCATTTACATTGATCTTAATCTCATTGTCTTTGTTGAGCGTACAAATCCTCAGGCATCTTCTGGTCCCAGCAGATTAGTCCAAGTAATCATCGAAATACCATCTGATTCAATTAAAATGGGAATAAACCATTTAAATAAGCAAACAGTCAATGTTCCATGATTGTTCTTGAGTTAACCCTGTGCTTAATCAATGCCTTGAACTGAGGAAATGCCATTCTTAACATGCTTTTATTTCTTTCATGTATGCGTTCACTTTTTGTCACATCACTAATTGTTTTTGGCATATACAGTTTGTGTGTTTGAGGCAGATCAATCTGAGGAGGAAAAATGTGTATCCTGTCATTGATTGACTCTTTTGTTACACTTGTGTTTCTTAATAACAGTGTTAGCAATGCTCAATGTTTTGATTTGCCACCTAGTTCATAATTCACCATTGTGAGAACAGTCTCAGAGTGAATGTCAGTTCAATTAATCTCTGTTTAAAGTATGCAGATACACTGGCTTGTCATGGCTACTACTCTTGGAAAAATTTAGAAAATATCATGGATTACAGTTAGTGGATGTGAATGCAGAGTAAATGAATTTAGCCTCTGGTATTTTCATGTGATGGCCTTCTCTAATGAGAAACTCTAGGTCTGCACGCAAAGCAGTACATGCCCCTTTTATAACCCCGTGATTTTCAGCCCTGCCAGTGCAACCAAAAAAAAAAAAAAAAACCTTTTGTGAGCCCAAGTGTGGCAAGTAAAGTAAATGTATTTTGGATTTGAAATGAAGGCAAAACAACAACAGATTTTTCTGCATGACATCAAGCATATGTGCTTGTGGCACTAATGATCAAAATCGTTCTGTTAATACAGAGCAGTCTCGTTGCACCATGTATAATTCATAAGTGTGCTCAGCATTGACTCTGTGATGGGAAATATAGTGCATATCTAATGGCTGAAATCATCGAATACCAGAGAGCAGGTGTCCTAACTATTGATAGAACAGTCTTGGGGGAAACGTGAAGCTACATTAGTGTGCCAGTCGGGCTAAGGTGTAAATAATAACCAGGCAGTAAGGTAATTGCCCTGTGAAGGAGCAGTCTGTCTGTTTTTATGCATATATCTGGAAGTGAATGTACAGCTAGATGCCCAGATACAATGAACCTCTTTCTCCTGTGGAATTAAAGGGTGATTCATATCCTTCCACGCATCAATGATAATGCAATTATTAGTCCTGAACATGATCACTTGACTACCCAAAATGTCTAGGTTGTTTATGTGCACATAAATTTGTCAGATAATTTTTCTTTGCTGAGGAGAAGTGCGACCCAATTAAAAAAAAGAATGTCTGGAAAATAAGTCACTCAAGATTTTGACACAGTGGAAGACAGCGTCAGGTTTTCACTGTGTTACATCATTAAATCCCACACACTGTGGGAAGAAAAGCAATAAATATTTTGTAGAGTTGCAGTTGGTCACTTGCTGTCGGTAACATGCTGGTCATCTGGAGCTGATGGTCTAATCACAGCCAGACCAAGGGAGATAGTTCTGGCATGTGCAATTGGTGCAGTATTTTAGCTATTCAATCTCACTGTAAACATTGGTGAAAAGGTTTGCTTCTGGATTTAGCACCAGGGTGTAGGTACTATATACAGTTGAAGTCAAAAGTTTACATACACCTTGCAGAATCTGCAGAATGTTAAATATTTTACCAAAATAAGAGGGATCATATAAAATGCATGTTATTGTTTAATTAGTACTGACCTGAATAAGATATTTCACATGAAAGATGTTTACTTATAGTCCACAAGAGAAAATAATAGTTGAATTTATAAAAATGATCCCGTTCAAAAGTTTACATACACTTGATTCTTAATACTGTTGTTACCTTAATGATCCACAGCTGTGGTTTTTTGTTTAGTGATAGCTGTTCATGAGTACTTTGCTTGTCCCGAACAGTTAAACTGCCTGCTGTTCTAGAAAAATCCTTCAGGTCCCACATATTCTTTGGTTTTCTAGCATTTTTGTGTGTATTGACTGTATGCTTTTGAGATCCATCTTTTCACACTGAGGACAACTGAGGGACTCATATGCAACTATTACAGAAGGTTCAAACGCTCACTGATGCTCCAGAAGGAAAAACAATGCATTAAGAGCCAGGGGGTGAAAACTTTTGAACAGAATGATGATGTGTACATTTTTCTTATTTTGTCTAAATATTATATATTTTTTTTCATTTAGTACTGCCCTTCAGAAGATACAGAAGATATTTCTATCTATTTTTTCTTTATATCCGATTTACTTAAAAACACTTACATATTAATTTATTTGTTAATTTTTAATTGTGCAAATCCGAATTACAATCTTTTGTCCTGTTTACTTCCTCCCTCGAGGTAGCTTGAAGGTTCATTGCAAGTTTGAGGAGAAAGTAAGCTGTAAAGGCCATTGCACATTGAGTCCGAATTTTTCATTGAAAAATAAATATGACCTCACGTTGTGTCAATCACGTTTACATACTGCCTCAGAAACTTTCTTTTGTCATAAAAAAAATTCGGATAAGGTTTGATTTTCTGCATTTTTCGCATCCGTAGCAAGAATTTTGAGAGGTGTTTTGACAATTCAGAGCCACCATACAAGCGAACGCCAAAATACAGAATGGCGATTGTCAAGTTCATCCACTTAGTCTCGCAGCACAAAGCACTGTAAAGATCCTTGCAGACTGAGTTCACAGAAATTGGTGGATTTCTTTTAACATGTGGCTCTGGTATCGCTAACAAAGCATCAAACTGAGCCACTGACATCCTGAAGTAAAATCACCCGTGATAATCCCACTGCTCCTTAAGAAGGGGGAACTCTCCTTCCTCTATGTCTCAGGATTGGATGGACCCAATATTTCCTTTCTTTTTCTCTTTTTAAGAAGCGGGGGGACAACAAAATCATCCTCACTGCTTGAAGACTCCATTTAATACTGTTTTGCGAATTTTTTCGCAACAGATTTTAAATGCGCATATAAATGCATGATTCATTCATTCATTCATTCATTCAGATCAATTAATAAGGACCGGACTTTTTTTAGGATGGCGAATACGAAAAAACGCATACAAAAATTTCGGACACAGTGTGCAAGGACCTTAAGTGTTTGAAACATACACAATGCACAGCATCAGTAATATTGTGCTCATTCATGTGTTTGAAAGACTAATGGAAGTTAATACAAAGCATTCAGCTGATTCAGCTAAAAGCATTATTTCACTTTCTTTTTTTCCTCCAGCACCCTTTCTGCATTTTCCTTGCTATGATCTCATTTTTATTTTGTAAGGATTTTAAAGTCTATGGCAACACGTGAGATGTATTTGTTCTGTTGCAGCGTAACCGTGCTGCCCAGCATGCAATTAGCAGAGCAAACTCAATGCGCACTGCGCATTTGCCTTTTGAAGATCATTCACTGCTGAATTCTGGAATCTGTTTAGAAGATTATAAAAGCTTTACTAAAGCAGGACCTCCTACACTGTGCAATGATTATGAAGACAGGTTGCAAATTGCGCTATCATCTGCATTTTAACTGCCAGCCAAGTAGTTGCGTGCCAGATGAAATGGCTGGCGATGGAAGCTCTCTGCTTGGCCCTGTAGATTACTAAGAAAGAGAATGAAACATACACAACTCACAGATTCGAATTACAGCAGACTGTTCTGAACCGCATGGCCTGCCCACACAGCACTCCAGACTATCATTACAGGGCTAATAAAGTGATAAAGCAAAGCTTCCAGCTAGACAGAAATCCCACACTCACTGACAATGCCACAGATCCAAGGCTGCTTTATCTCTTGCTGCAGTTAAGCAGATTATTACCTTGACTGTTAACCTGAGTGGTGTAAATTTAGATGCATAAACTTTAACAAGTTTCATCGGCTTAAATTCACTGGAGTTTAAGCAGAGAAGAGAGATTCTATGGTACTGTACACTACCATTCAAAAGTTTGATGCGTTTGAATAGTAATGCTCATCAAGGCTGTATTTATTTGATCAAAATACAGTAAAACTGCTATTTATTTTAATATATTGTAAAATATAAAAATTAGGGGTGTCAACGTTAACGCGTTAACGCATGCGATTAATCAAAAAAATTTAACGCGTTAATATTTTTTAACGCAGATTAATCATGTGATAAGGTTTGATCCCAACTTCTTCCCGTCATCGCAGCGCGGAAGGTTATCTATCAGTGTGTGATGAGGTTACAGTAAGCCAGTGTTGCCAGGGCAGCGGCACAATTGGGCTATTTTGAAAATACAGTCGCGGGAAAAATTACAGAGTCGCGGGTTGCGGTTTTTTGGGCTACTTTTATAATGTACCGCGGCCGCCCAAGGTGTATATAGACAAATGAAAATTAAAATAGATCCTTTTACTAATGTGTATTATAGTTGGAATGTATGCCTGGCAATTTAAGAACGGAGAGGCGGTTAACATCACAAACAACGTGAGTTTCAGTCAGTGCATACATGTTAAGGCTTTTACACAACAGAAATAAACATGACAACAGCCACTATAGATTATACGAGATAATAAACACACGATTACGATAGGATATGGTTTGTATGTGATTTTCTTGAGATGAATGTGTACATCTGAAATGCTAATTTGTGTAGCGATATAAAAGGCTATAAATAGCATATTTTAACAACAGTAAACGACCAGATTTCACATGTGATCGCAAAAGGAAGTTATTACAAACACTCGATGGTGGTTTGAAGTGATTTCTGAGTAAAAGTGTACTATTAATCTCATAAATCGTTTTATGAAGTATGATGCTAATATTAGCTCTAATGCAGCTGCAGAACAGATCCAATTCTTCTTCATAATGCATTTTGTCATAATACTTCACGTAAGGTCGCAAGAAAATGTTTTGTAGTATTTATTTAGAAATACTTTTGATAATAGTTGGGTAAGTATATACTGGGATTGAAGCGATGTGGCTTGGTAAACATTTTATTACCAGTATAAAGACTGATAATGGCTGAATAAAAACAAGTGAATAATGATGAAAGAATAATAAGGATTATGTCTCATACCTGGCAGAGGTGTGAAAGGTTCTGTTTCCTTAAACTAGTTTGTCATGCATTTCTTTATTTCAACACATTTACAGGTAAATCCTAGTATTTTAAATTTGCGATTAATCATGATTAATCACAGTCCATGACTGTGATTAACGCGATTAAATTTTTTAATCGATTGACAGCACTAATAAAAATATAATATAAAAATGTATTTTTTTTTCCAGTGATAGTGATGCTATTACTTTATAACAGTCTTTTTTACTGTCATATGATCCTACAGAAATCATTTTAATTTGGTGCTAATGAATAATTTCTTATTATCAATGTTGAAAACAACTGTACTGCTTAAAGGGTTACTCCACCCCGAAATGAAAATTTTGCCATTAATCACTTACCCCCATGTCATTCCAAACCCATAAAAGCTTCGGAACACAATTTAAGATATTTTGGATGAAAACCGAGAGGTTTGTGACTGTTCCATTGACTGCCAAGTAAATAATACTGTCAAGGCCCAGAAAAGTATGAAAAACACCATCAGAATAGTCCATCTGCCATCAGTGGCTCAATATGAATTTAATGAAACCACGATAACACTTTTTCTGCGCAAAGAAAACAAAAACAATGACTTAATTCAACAATTCGTCAATGTAATTCTGTCAGCGTAGCGCCATTTTGAAGAATATCCACTGGACGCAAGCAGCGTACGCTGTTCTGTGTCAGCCGCATACCGGATGCGCTGTTTTCGTTCAAATCAAAGTGTAAACAAACGTAGAAGACGTATCCATTCGGTGCGGCTGACACAGAACAGCATATGCTGTAGCATGAGGCAATACCTGAACCCTACAGAGGTTGCACATGCAGTCCAACTCTTCCAGGATGGCACATCAGTATGTGCCATTCCCAGAAGGTTTGCTGTGTCTCCCAGCACAGTCTCAAGAGCATGGAGGAGATTCCAGGAGACAGTTACTCTAGGAGAGCAAGGAGGAACAGGATGATCACTGCTAGAGCCCTACAAAATGACCTCCAGCAGGCCACTGGTGTGAATGTCTCTGACCAAACAATCAGAAACAGACTTCATGAGGGTGGCCTGAGGGCCTGACGTCCTCTAGTGGGTCCTGTGCTCACTGCCCGGCACCGTGGAGCTCGATTGGCATTTGCCATTGAACACCAGAACTGGCAGGTCCACTACTGGCGCCCTGTGCTTTTCACAGATGAGAGCAGGTTCACCCTGAGCACATATGACAGACGTGAAAGGAGAAGCTTTATGCTTTTCTGGAGAAGCCTTATGCCAGAACGTTATGCTGCCTGTAACATCGTTCAGCATGACCGGTTTGGAGGTGGGTCAGTGATGGTCTGGGGAGGCATATCCATGGAGGGATGCACAGACCTCTACAGGCTAGACAATGGCACCCTGACTGCCATTAGGTATCGGGATGAAATCCTTGGACCTATTGTCAGACCCTATGCTGGTGCAGTGGGTCCTGGGTTCCTCCTGGTGCACGACAATGCCCGGCCTCATGTGGTAAGAGTATGCAGGCAGTTCCTGGAGGATGATACCATTGATACCACACTCGCCTGACCTAAATCCAATAGAACACCTCTGAGACATTATGTTTTGGTCCATCCGACGCCGCCAGGTTGCACCTCAGACTGTCCAGGAGCTCAGTGATGTCCTGGTCCAGATCTGCCTGGAAATACCCCAGGACACCATCCGTTGTCTCATTGGGAACATGCCCCGACATTGTCAGGCATGCATACAAGCATGTGGGGGCCATACAAACTACTGAGTTCCATTTTGGGAAGGGAAAATTTGTGTGGCCAAGTATGGTGACCCATACTCGGAATTTGTGCTCTGCATTTAACCCATCCAAGTGCACACACACAGTAGTGAACATACATCAGGAGCAGTGGGCAGCCAATGCTGCGGCGCCCGGGGAGCAGTTGGGGGATTGGTGCCTTGCTCAAGGGTCTCACCTCAGTCGTGGTATTGAGGGTGGAGAGAGTGCTGGTTATTCACTCCCCCCACCTACAATCCCTGAGACTCAAACCCAATATCCATTAGGCCACGACTGCCCCCTTTTGAGTTGCTGCAATGAAATTTCAGCAAAATGGACTAGCCTGCTGCATCATTTTTTTCACTTTGATTTTCGGGGTGTCTTTGAATTCAGCCCTCTGTAGGTTGATAATTTTAATTTCCATCAAACGATGTGGCATCCTTTCGTTACTAACACATTACCAAGTCCATATCATTATAGATATCCAGCATGATAATTTTCCCCATTGAGATCTGATGTGTTTTCAAAGTGTTCCTTTAATTTTTCTGAGCAGCGTACTTGCAGACTGGTTCACACTTGCTGACTTCCTTTATCTGGCTGGGACTGTAATCACAAATCAGGGTTGTGTGCCACTCACAGTTTAACCCGAGAATTCCTATTAAAATTCAAAAATAGAGCTGGAATTTACATCTTGAATTGAGGTTGCAAACAGCAGAATTTGCAGAATTTGCAGATTGAATTTCAGTGATGGATGGATAATTCAGTAAATTCATCTTCCTTTCACTCTAAGTCAGATTCCAGTTCAATATCCTGTCTAGTTCAAATTCAATATAAAACAAGTCAATTTGTCAATTCTAATTTTTTTTTCTCAACCCTGTCACAATTGCAATCTTTGCATCATTTGATGCCAACTATATACAAACTTCCCTTGTTTGATTGTTTGCCATCTGCTTTCTGCAATGGTGATTGCATTATGTGCAACACAATCTATGATACGACTAATTTCCATAGGAAAACAGTCATGTTTATTCTGAAAAGAATGACAATTATTTAATTTAATGCATAACACAGATTCTAGTGTATTTTGAATAAAACAGGTGTTTCTGCTGCTCAGTAAAGTGCTGCAATTGTTTAGTGTGTTATATCATGTTCTTTTGAAATAAGCGAGACTGAGTATTAATTCTCCGCATGCTTTGTGTTTTAAGCTTCAGATCTTCCATCTAATTTCTTTCTGGATGTTAGTATGTGTATATATTTAAAATGGGTCTCTTTTGGCATTCCCGATGCATGCATGGCTGAAGGGAAATCGCGTCTTAGCCCATCTCCTCTTGGTTGAGTAAGAGCCCCTGGCCCTGTGTAGTTCTCCACGGGGGCCTCAGCCTTGCCTGTAAACCCTGTTAAAACATCATAATAATTTTAACACTATTCCTCATTTCAACTCAATGAATATGATGGAATACCATGGAGGCCAGAGCTTCACTACAGACACGCAGATAGAGAAAACTCAGTTGGAATTCAGAGAATTCTCAATTGCATCCATTTTATTTTATGAAGGTGTTGTATGCTATTAATGAAATAAGAGCACAGGTACCTAATTTTCATTTATTGATATTATTTCATTTGTTTAACCCTCATGTACTGTTCAAAAACAGGTTACTTCCTCTACAGTCCGGGTCAAATTGACCCGAATTGGATTCAATGAAATTCCACAAAAATTACGATATGAAAAAAAAAAAACATACAATCAAGTACAATTAATTAACTTTTAATATCAATACTTGTCACACATTACAAAGAATAAATATCTGTATTTATGATTTATAAAAATGTTTTTAACTACTATTTTTGACTGCCCCTCCCCCAAACCTGTGGAATGTTTGAGATTACATATATTTTAATGATAATATCTTGGTTTAAATCTAAAATAATCTTGACAAACTATATATAATTTGAAAGGTTTCAGACTCTAGTTTTATTTGGTAACTGTTTTTCAAAGAAATGAGAGTCCAACAGATAAATAGAGATAGATTCTCCATTTGTGATGTGGTGCCAAACACACTCTTGTTCTGTACATATGTTTTTATGTTTTTTAGAGATTGAATTCAAATCAGATATTAAAGTTACTGCCCAATCTATTTCTGAATAAGATGTCTACTTCATAAATATTTTGAAAATGATGGAAATATATGGTTCAGATCACTTGAACAATAAATGGAAATCAGGAGTACCTTTATATCATGTAGTGGAAAAGCTTGGTACTGCACCCACAAAATCTTGCTTAAAAGGTCATTTTGAGATATCAGTCTAAAATTTGGCACAAACCTTGTTCAGATGTTTGGCTTTGATTTTCTTTAAGATTTGGAGGTAAACGTTTTGTAAATATATATTTTATATAAAATATTAAAAATATATATTTTTATATTTTACATTTTCATAAATTTAAACTTCTATAACTTTTTATAAATTTACTTTTATAACTGTTTTTTCTTCTACAATAATCTGTGAATCTTCACCTTTCAAAAGATAACACTTTTAACTCTGTGCTCTGAAGTATTACAAATTTCTAACAATTTTAGCTGGAAAAGTCATTGTCATGTCTATGCTCAAAAAATGGGACTGAAAGGGTTAAATAGTTTTGTTTTCACAAACTTTGAATATCAAAAGTTGTTAAATTCATCAAGACGCTGGCACTAGGAGGCACTTCAGGACTAGAGTTGAGGAGTTGACATACAACAAATTTGTTGTTATTTTGTGTCTGTACAGTTGCTTTTGAATGGCTGCCTATGCGGGTCAAATTGACCTGTGAACAAGAAATAAAGAACAATAAAAAAGGTTATTATACTGCGGCAGCGGTTGCGGCAGACCTTGTGTGAAGCCCTCATGTGAAGACCGAATTGTGTAAAGACCATCGACTCTACCGAGCGACTCCACCGGACACGGACACCGGCAAGGGATAAGTATCGCTTTTCATTTATTCTCTTTCCTATTACTTGTTTCACTTCTCTTTCAGTATTTATAACCATTTCTTACTTGTATGTTTGGCACAGTTATTTTTTTAGGATTACTGTTAAACTAATGTAGTTTGATTTGTATATGTTATCTATTTTAATTTTAGTTACAGTTGTAGTTATGTTTGTCATTTTATTAGTTTTTCCTATTATGTCTGTATAAGTTATTTATTAAGTTTTATTTAATTTGAGTTATTTTAGTACTTCAACAAACTACATGGAAATGAAATAATACTGAATTTATGGATATGTGTGTGTGTGTGCATATATGTGTATGTGTGTGTGTACATACACGTAGTTGTTTTTGATGTTTGGCTTTTTATGTTAGAATCATTATTACACTCTTATACCTTTTGTTCTCTTAATATTTTGAATTGTTTGTAGATTTATTTTGTTTTCATTTAAATGTTAAGTTTAGAAATTTTGTCATATGCATTTCACATTTTTATTTTTATTTTTTAATGTGTGTGTATATATACTATTTATAAAGTTTTAGCTTTTAGTTTTGGATCAGTTTTAGTTTTTTTAATACTACAATTGATTGTTTCTGTTGTCCTCATTTGTAAGTCGCTTTGGAAAAAAGCGTCTGCTAAATGACTAAAAGTAAAGTAAAGTAAAAGTAAACGTATGAACATTTCTTTATGTACATTTCACAATGCATCAGCGTGTTGAACTGTGTATGCATGTTCATGACCCTAAATGAGAAAAAGTCACACAATTTCAAGAAAAACAACATGGGTTAAATAGTATTTTAGATAGATTGAAAAAATAAATGATAGCTCATTTTTTTACCATCTTTGGCTGACAAAATATTTTTCTGTATTGAAATAAGTGGGGAAAAGCAACTTTTTTAGCTTCATAGGATAGTAAAAAAACTAAAATAACAAAATGTAACCAAGAAATTTTATTATTTTGGGTCTGTAGAGTTGCCTTAGAAAATAGGCGGGTCAAATTGACCCGGGAACAGTACGAACGTAACAATTTTTTCTTTAATCATGTCAAACACATCAGCGGGTTGAAACTTTGCATGCATGTTCATGACCCTAAATGAGAAAAAGTCACAAAAAAACAACATAAGTTAAATGATATTTCCGACAACTCAAAAATCAAATCGGGTCAAATTGACCCAGAATAGTACACGAGGGTTAAAGAATTTAATTAATGGTAATTGCCTAAGAAAAAATGGAAAATAAGATATTCAGTGCAAATATGAATATGGCATGATACAGTGATATTGTAGTTTCCCTGAGGACTTGCTGTGTGATATTCAGCATGCTTTCATGAATATAAAGTAGATCATCCAGCAAGTGGTTATTCAGTTAAGATAAACATCTTTGAATCTCACAGAATTGTGAAGATTGGCTAGTTGCCACACTTGGAAGAGCTATGTTTAGTATCTGTTAAGTCAACTATAATTAAGGTAGATTTTAACTGAAAGTTAGAGCTGTGTTTTCAAGGTTTGTCACATTGTTGCATTGCACTGTTTTAAATGCAGTTTTAAAATGCATATTGTTTTAAAAAAAATATTTGTAATTTTGACTTTTTTGGTTTGTAAAATTGTTTTTTTATTTTAGATTTTATTTTTATTTAATGAAAATATTTTTAATAATTGTATTATTTTAGCTGAAAGTCTGTAATAGCTTGTTTAAAGGCAGATTCCATTGTGACAACTTGCCTCATATAGTGTGACAACATTCCCTGCTGTTGGGTTCAATGAACTATATCTTTAGTCTGTTCAGTAACCTGCAGAAATCCAGCATCTGACTTTCAGAAATAAATCTACACTGTAAAATCTTCACTTGAGTAAAACATGACAACTAGCCCTGCTATCTCTACTGATGTGATGCTCAAATCAAAATGGGCCATTGAGAATTTTGTGGATGAAAATAATTCCAAAAACAGATGGATAACAAAACAACTTGGATTAAGCTAAAAGAAGAATGATTTTTCTGTGGTTTTCTCATTTCCCACCCTAATTCATTCATTGTGTCTGTTGAAGGGGCTTGTTTAGGACCTGCGCCGTTCCCTCGGCATACCTCAGCCAGCTGGCACAGACTAGAGATGGTCATGAAGTAGTCAACCATAAAGTCTGTTAGTTTAAGATTTAACATGCTGGCATGCAGACAGAACTGCAGATAGAAAGTCAAGACCCCTAAGAGACAAGATATACTCTGAAAAATGTGAAAGCATGCCAGTTTATAAAGAAACCACAATGTCATTAAATTGTATTAGGTGCAATGAAAAGCACAATAAACCCTCAGAATACAATCCAAATCTTTGAGTATAAAATTTTACATTCAAACATTGTAATTTGCATTCGATTGTGGCAGTTCACGACATACCTGTGTTCAAATTCAACCAATAACTATGATCAAATGGTCTCAATCTGTGTAACAATGATAAGCTGGAAGATGAAATGGGTAAGGCAATTTATGTCATTTTCGGTTATGCGGTTGTTATGCACATCATGTGTTAATGCTGTCAATAATAGGCAGTAGTTTTCAGTAAGCTGGTTCATGTAATGAAGTGTCATTAGTTTATCCCATCTGCCAGTGCGTTTTTGCCATCCAAGTGTGAAAAACTCAAAATAGCAGGTACAAATTACTTCCCGTTGCTTTTGGCTACATCAGTCTCGTTTCCAGTGAGCTGGAAGTCCCCCCCCCCCCTTCTCCTTACTATGCCTGTGGGTCCAGAGAAAGCCCATCCCATAATCTTGTTGGCTTGTCTCCAGCAGGCTGTCCCATATTCAACAGGAGCTGTTTTCAATTCTGCAAACGCAGAGTTTCTGAATTAACTCTTGCTTTAAAATACAGGCAGATCAGTCAAGAGTCTTTGATGTTTAAGATCAATCGCCATTGTCGTTTCTTAACCAGCCTGTTTCTGAGAAACTCTGTGCATCTGAAACTGCAAATGACTATTGGATTGTTTGAATTTGAAAGTATATCTGTAAAGTGACATGAAAATGTTTAAGAACAGCTGTTAAACATGTGTCCATATTTCCTTGAGTTTTAAGTTTGTTGTGTTTGCTTGGATTCTTGGCTTTTTTTCACGTGTAGGTTCTTATGTTGATATGTATGAGGAGGTCATTGGAAGAGTAACTGGAAATTTTTTGTCACAGTAAAAGGGTCATCGGATGTGACATGCACTTTTACAAGCTGTTTGAACTGAAATGTGTGTTGGCAGTGTGTGTACACAACCACCCTATAATGATGAAGATCCACCCAGTGTTTTTTTTTTTAATCTTGTTAAATCATTTCCCCTTTCTCAAATCGAGCCGATTTCAGATGCCTGTCTGTGTTAAGTCACACAGACCCAGGCCCTCCCACGATTGTTTGATTGATAGTAGCGTTTCAGCACAGACTGGACTGGTGTCTTCCTTAGACCCGCCCTGAGTGAGCTATCATCAGTCTGCCATTGTTTTGATGCCAGAGCAGATGTAGACAAGAATGGCTCCTAAGTGATTGAGGTGTTCTGTTGTTGGATGTAATATTGAACATAGCAGTTGTCATCTACTCCCGACATCTGAGCCGCTGAAGACGCAGTGGATTGCATTTGTTTCTGAAGGGAATGTGCCCCCAATCTACCTAAATGCGTCTATCTTCACGCAAATCATTCGTGATCCAGCTTCACCTCCAGAAGAAGTGAGTGTAAGGTTTTTTAATGAATCTTTGCAAACTGCCTTTCCTAATAATGTGCTAGTTAGCAAGTTCCACGATGAATGTGGCTAAAGTTTACCGTTTCTCAGAGAGTGGCTCGGAAGACAGGGGCGGGGTGAGCAGAGCTCATTTGCTTTTAAAGCGACATGCAATAAAACAGCTTGCTGTAGACAGAGCTGTTTTTGACAGGGTAAAAATGGTGTTGTTTTACACTACCATTGAAAAATTTTAACCAAACTATGTTACAGACTTTTCATTAAGACCCTAAAGAATTATACCAACTTTTGGAAAATGGGCATCCGATGACCTCTTTAACGGTTTTCTTTGCACATTCCCTTCATTTTTCCAACTGTTTGGGATTTTGTATATTGTTTTATTTTTAACTGAATTTTTGAGCTGAAAAGCTCATAATAGCTTGTTTAATGGAAAATTCCATTGTGACAACTTCATTGAACTGTATCTTTTGTTCTGTGCGGTAACCTGCATAAACACATGAATGGCTTCCTTGCACATACAACACGATACGTATAAAGAAATTCTGTACATTCAAAAGCAAACAAGACACTTTAGTATTGATTTGTTTCTGGCTAGAGTCAGTTAGAATTATTGTTTCCATTTAAAAACTATTTTCTGGCTTCCACCTATGCTTGTTAAACTCATTGTAGGGCGTTAGGGACTCGAGGAACACGATGAACGGTTTCCTAGTTTTGGTGTGGCATACTTTACACATGCCTTTCTCTGCTACGTTGGAACATGTTCTGCCTCCCGCCAGTGTCTGAATACAAAGGAAATGACTTGTCAGGACATGTTTCCATAACTTTGCTAACTGGGCTACGCAAGGCAGTGTCACAGTAAATAGATTGTTATTTCAGTAGCTGCATTTAGACGGACCATAATTATAATAGACTCTAAGACTTGCAGCCCAGTCCAAATAAGAAAAGTCTGACTTGAAATTTTTTTGGATTGAAAAGGGTGTTGAAAATCTTTGATAATTTGTTTGATTGTATATATTGAAATACATAGCCTTGCAAACACTAAATCTGCAGTTGGGACTTTCTGTGCAGGAATAATGTCAAGACATTTCCCACAAAAAGAAACAGTGAATTTGAAGGTTTGGTTCACTCAAAAATGAAAATTCTGTCATCATTTACATACCTCCAAGTCCTTGTTTCTGGTCTGAATTTCTTTCATTTGTGGAACACAAAGGAAGAGAGTTAGATAGTAAGTAGTTTCTTATATCAGTTTATTTTCAATAAAGGTTTGTTTTAGCCAAATCCAGCAGTAAATCTTTTAAATAAATATAAATTAATATGATTTTGGAAACATATATACTTACTAAGATTTGTCTAGATTACTGAGGATATATGTCACACAATGGGGTCCAAAACAGTTTTGAACTCCTGACTTCTCCTGATGAGAACAAGGAACAAGATGTGCAAATCTCATGTGTTAATAAGAGCTGATAATTGTTTATTAATTGGCTGATAATGTAAAGTCAAGCCGTGGATATTATATATTTACTTAGAAACAAACTGGTGCATCTAAGTGAAAAATAAAACAAAAGGGCCTTTCTACTGGAGCTCTGTGCAGAAAACATGGACAGAAAACCTCAGACACTTGGCTCTCCATAAAACAGACATCAAATAGCTCTGGGCAGAATTCAGCTGCGGCCAGCACAACACTCTCCAGAATAACACAACAGCGTGTCATATCTGAGCCAGCACAAACCAAATAGTTTGTATTGGATTATGTGAAAGAGCGTGTGAGTGTACAATAGCAAATAAAGGGATGATATACACCCGCAAGTCTTGGGGTAAAGAAGCAGGCATTCGTGTGCTATGTGATTCTTCTCTCCAGGTTCCGTAGTGAATGAATAATAGAGAACAAGGGCATGCTTGCTCAGTGAGCGCAACCCTGCCTGTCAGAGTTGTGGATGTGAGGAGAATCATACCCTTGTTTTTCTGGAAAACATCCTTGTATGTACGTCGTATAAATAGGGGCCATGTTTAGTCCCCGATGCAAAAGAGCCCCCCTGACCAAACCCTCACTGCTTCTGGATTAGAATAAGAATAACAAACAGCTCTTGTAGAATGTGTTTTCGTTGCAGTTGTGGCCACAACACTGGGTCAGGTGATCTGCCGCAGCGATTCCCCCGGGCTATGCGCTTCGCTCTCTTTCGTAGAAATTTACTGAAGCAATAAATCTGGTGTGCTTGTGGAGAAAAATTAAAGTGGAGCCTCCCAAGAGGCGGAAGGGAAGTAAGAGAGGGATATAACAATGGCTACAAGTAGAAATCCAGGCTAACCTCTCCGGAGGTTGTGTCAACTCAGGAACAAAGGCTTCTCAACCTGGAGTCATGGCTCAAGGGCTAAAGTCCATTTAGTGGGGAGGACGGTTCATAACACCAATCCACTACCTGGGAAGTGGGGTTTTACTTTTTTCGGTACATTTAAGGTTCATTTCTCTACCCTTGGAGAGAATACAAATACAGTTCTTGTCTGATAGAATGAATGATTACAGGGCTTGAGGTTGAATATAATTTTTTCAGCACGATTACATTTGGAAATAGTTGTTTTCTCTGGTTTTGATGTTAAAACTCTCTTTTAATTCTTGATTTTTCATTTAAATTCTTTGTGTAGTCTTTTAATGAACCTGGATTTGTACACTAGGAATGTTGTCTCAATGGCAAATTGCTTATATTCCTCTGTTGTAAGTCTCTTTAAACATATGCTAAATGCATGCATAGGTTAGTTGTATTGGTCACAACTCTAAAGAAAGTTGATTGGAATGACAGGAAGAGGAATTGAATTTTTTGAGACACAATTCAAAGAAATTCTGGGAGATGAATCTGTCTATCATTCTGTTGTTCTATGTCATTCTGTCTATGTATCTGTCAATTTCTCATTCTATGTATTGTTCTATCTGTTGTTCTGTTCCATCCATCCATCCATCCATCCATCCATCCATTTCTCTGTCATATTGTATATTTCATTTGTTTGTTCATCCATTTTATAGTTTGTTTGTTTGCTCTATAATTTGGTTGTTAATTCTGTAGTTAATTTGTTTCATCATTTGTTCATTTTTTCCCATTTTTTCCCATTTTGTTTGTTTTTAATTTGTTCATTGGTTTGTTTTTTTCATTCATTCGTTTGTTTTTGTTCATTCATTTGTTGATTTGTCTGTTAGTTAATTAGTTTGTTCTTTTGTTTGTTAATTTTTTATTTGTTCATTCGTTTTTTGTTCAGTTGTTCATTTTGTCTTTTTGTTCATTCATTTGTTTGTCCATTTGTTGATTCATTTGTTTCAACAAATGGACAAAAGTTTTTGTTTGTTTTTCATTCATACCTTTGTTCGTTTTTTCATTTGTTTGTTAATTTGCTGTTTTCTATTTAAATAGCAGTTACATGAATTTGTTTGAATTCCATTTAATTTCAGTTCTGCAGCTCAAAGAGCTAAATGCTAACAACAAATGCACTGCAGGTCAAATAATTTCATTAGCACATATGCTATCGATGACTGCGCTAATGAGACCACAATCTGTTGCGATTCCTTTCAAGTAGCATTTGGTTTTTTATCACATTGCACCCACTGTTTAAAGCCTTGTTGAGTGCTGTCTGTTTGTTTTTCTTCTTCCAGTGTTTTTCTTCTTTCAGTGGGCTTTTTAGGTTTGCCACATTTCCTCTTATTGGCACAGGGGGGTGTGGATTGAGGGAATGGTGCAGTAATAACTGTTGAATGCACTGGCTGTGCGGCTCCTACCGCAGGGCCCACACATTCCAGGGATTACTCTTTTTACCAGCCATTCTCTCAATGGGGAACAGAGTGGCCTAATGAAATATTCAAATGGATGAGGGGGATAAAGCTCTCCATTACTGAATTAAATTTTCAAAATGTTTGTGGTGCTTATCTATGAGTATGTGTGTGTACATTAGAGAAACTGATTAAGAGTGCGCAATGATTATCAGCCTTATAAAATAACATTTCAGAGCCATTTGTGATGAATTGCAGCATGTTCGTAATAATTTAATCAGTAATTGATTTAAAGCCTGTGCAAATGTACTTTGTCCTGAGATCTCAAGGGGTGGTGAAATGGTGGACTCAGCATGACCACTCATTTATTGTTTAAGGACTATTGCTTTTACAAATTCACATGGTTCAGGTTCATGATTCATCTCTCTTAGGCAATTAGCAATGTTACAACAGTCTCAAATCTTAAAATAAGCTGACACAAAACTGTGACTACAGTAAAGTCAATATGAATTAATTCATAAATGCCTTAAAAATAAATATATTCAGAGCTCAAAAGCATGCGCCTGGTTTCAAATAAATGTTTGCAGTAGAAATAAACCCATCATGAACAGGCTACGAATGCACAGTCAGAGTAAATTGAACGGGCATCGCTTAGCTTGAATCCAGGACTTGTAATAGCCCATAGTCCAATGTTAGGTCTGCCTGTACATCCCGAGCAAATGATATCCTAATGGGATTTCTCGTGGAAATCTATTAACCTTGAGTCCACCCATAAATTTCATGCAGTTTAGCTAAATGATGACTGTAGAGAATGGCACCATGTAACCAGTGGGTGTGAAGCCATCATTAGATCAAGGATGATTTGATGACCCCTCCTATTTAAACAAGGTTATAGTCAGATTGCTTGCGTTAGATCTACATTTGAAAAAGGGTGAAATAACATAAGAAAGGTATGTGCAAAACAATTGTTCTGAGTCACCCAGCAATTCTGAAACTCAAAAATAATACATTCATCATTTTCAGTAATGGAATAAGATTTTTAACCTCTGTTTTATGATGTTGCCTCTGGGTAACACAGCCATATTATTTACTTAGTAACCAGATGATGCATAAATGATGGCATTAAAATGGTTAATGGAGGACTTACCAATAAAATGCTTTTTGTTGGTCACATATGCTGGTGGCCAATTTAAAACTTTAAAAATTACTTGTATGTTTTTTTTTTTTGTTGTTGTTGTTAAGATTATAAATAATTGAATTTTCAATAATTTTGATAGATTTTTAAAAACAGATAAAAGATATTTTAAGTAACCTTAAGTAAACAGATGGCTATTCTATTAGACTCTGTCATGTAGCAGTAATTGTAAAACATAATATGCTAATTTGCTTTTTTGTTAACATATTTACTATTGTCATAGTAAAACATGTATAGTCATCTAAATTTACTATAATATAGTAAATTTAACTGTGTTACTATAAATATTTGAAAAAAAAAAAAAAAGATTCATTTTTATTTCATTCAAAGCACAATGTTGATTTCAGGTAATATACCTAAAAAATACTTCCTCAAACATCATTTTTCAAAATTTATGTTTTAAATATGTTTTTAACTTTGGTCAATATTATTAGTCAATATCGGGTTAAAACAGCCTGCACTGAGATTTAGTGATTTTTGCCTTATACTAGACCGAGTTATTTTCTCTTAGCTTGACCTTAAAAATTCTAGAGCACACAATTTTGGAATGAGATGATTGATATTGTTTTTGTCTCTACGAAACAACTCTGTTGCAGAAATTGTGCCAAGAAAAGATTTTTTCAAAAAACCTTGATAAGATATAGCTGCCCTGATGGCACATCACTTCTGATGGATTTGTTATTGCTACAAACGTATGTTGTAGACTGTTATTATTAAACTGCACTCAGTGTCTTGTTCTAATCACCAAGAAACACCAGGTTTAATTAATTCTTCCAAAGAGTCCGATTGATAATAAAAGCCAATATAAACATGCGCCCAGCAGTCAGGAGCACTTCATCAATCAATTTCACACTGTAAGGGAGCATTTCCAGCCTCCTCCGGCTGCCTGTGTGCAAAGACAAGTCAATTGTGCTGTGCTCATGAAATGGTTAGCTGGATTTCAATCGATGGCAAAGATTACCTAGTCATTTCACTGTCACTAGGGAAATGGTGGAGACTGAAAAGGGAAGTCAACTATCTTCTGCTCTCTTCCAAAAAACCATGCTGCCCGTGTCTAATGACATCTGCTGCCTATTTTTTGTTTCCTTGAGTGGAAGTCATTTAATGCCAAGTATAAGACGGTTAATGTGAATTACTGTTTGCAACCCATTTTTACTTCCGTAATATATCACAATCACAATCAAAGTGAGTAACAGGATACTCAATGAGACAAAATGTGGGGTGGGATTTTAGTAATTTAGAAATCATTTCTAATGATTTATTTATTATGCGGTAACACTTTATTTTACAGTGTCCTTGTTACACATTACATGTACTTACTATTGTAATAACAGTAACATATATAATTGCAAGTAAAGTACATGTAGTTGAGTAATATTGCTCAGTACTTAAATATATAATTACACTTTAACAAGGACGCCTTAAAATAAAGTGTAACCGAAAATGTTATACATAATATGACAGGAATATATTAGGAAAGTCATTTTAGATGAAGAGCAGGGTATTACATTTTGATGAAAGATTACAAAGACAAAATGTGTTTTTTTTTCTTTCTTTGGAATAGCATGAATCAAGCGGGCATCGATGAATCATTCACGTTAAGAGCAGGAACACGCATTAGGAAAGTGAATAGGGTCTGTTTTTATGTTGACTAATTTTCATGTCTAGTTAGGTGAAAGTCATATTGTAAGAAAGATAAGAAAACCAGCAGCTGCTAAACTGATGTTGAAAAGTGAGTGGGCTCCACAAAATCAGTCGAATGTTTGAAATAACTTCCTTTTGTGATCGAATGTGGCTTCTTACCACAGAATGAGGCAGAAAATATATTCTGTACTGTAAAAAAGGCTATTTTGATTAGCAATGGATTATATATTTTCTGGAACGTCACAAATGAAAATGAGTATGAATGAAACAGAAATTATATGTGTTTATAGCAAACCCATAACTATGTCTTGAACACTGGGGGCAACTTCTCAGCATCGAGGTGTTTTTGAAGTAACTAAAATCACAGCTTCATTGTTTGTAGGGAGAGACAAACAGATGCAGGTAATTCACACTGACATTTCATCGCTCTCTCTCTCTCTCTCTCTCTCTCTCTCTCTCTCTTTCTCTCTCTCTCTGTGAACGGTGTGTGCTTGCCAATTTTTTATTAGGACAGGCCAAGTCAGCATTCCTGAAAACTCATCAATGTAAAAATACCGGTCAAGATGCTGACTTGTTGTCTCTTTTTAAATCATTGGTAGAATTTAGGATTGTTGTTGAATTTGCATATTATAAACAAACTGATAATGTACCTTTTTACAAAATGAGGTGGGGTGTGAGAGATGTTTTATTGACACTGAGTGAGTTTGGAAACATGGTGTTTAATTGGTCAAAATGTTATTTAATATTTTCTTGGTGATTTTGTGTAACTCTGTAATGTGTTGAGAAATGGTGTAAATTAAAGGGGTTTTAAAAATCAAAGTCTCTCTTTCTCTCAAAATAGCCATATTTGCGAAACAAAAAGTCGAGTAGTTTGCATCACTGGATATAGCTGTTGGTCATTTAACATTTCTATCATAAAACAGTTGACTAATAAAAAAATTTCAGCTTCTATCTCACCTTGTTCTCTTTCAACATTAAAAAAAAATAGTACAAATAATATAGGCCTACATTTCAAAAAATAAATTTGAAGTAGACATTTGATAATCCATGTTCTTCTCCAGTGTACAGGAGTTTTATTTATTTATTTATTTATTTGTTAATTTGTTTTAAAAATCACAAATCACACACACACAAGCCATCAGGTATTTGTGCCAAGCCATCAGGTATTTGATTAAAAAACCAAGGTATTTAATTAAAAATGCAGTCTTGCTTCTTTCATATTGTATTTTTAGACTTTTTACATATTTTACAAATATAAATGCACTGATGCAACATTTTAACATCTTTACTAGTTACACATCTAGTATTTGTAATTAACCTATGCAATGTGTTAGTTTTTCATTATTATTTCTTCAGTCTTTCAATGATATTCAGTATATATCTTAATATCTATTTTCTACAAACTTGCTGTTTTTGCTAAACTATTCTAAATAAATGTTTTTTAATGAAGCTTAATTACAATTTTAAAAACATTGTGGTTATTTACAATGTTACTGACAGCAAAATCATATGTGATTATCGTGAATATAGTGTGAATATTCAGCACATCTCTAGCTATGAAGAAGGTTGGTTTTGTGAGTGGAATATAAACAATTAACACCCAAAACAAGAATTTGCATCTGACCAAACCACACTTCTGTTCATGGTGTAAATTTGAAACAATAAATCTGTGTCTTCCATTGCAGCAGGAATGCCCAGTTTCCTTCAGGGCTTCCTGCTTTAAGCCGTTGAGCAGACTGGAATGGTTTTGCTTATAACACTCACTAGGGTCACCTCATGTGTGGATTCTGTGAGGACACATCAGTAAAAATACGGTGTGAGCCGCCTGAGGCCAGCACCAATATCAGCCAGTCTAAGAGGACACATGGAGGGAGGTCAGAGGCCATTCCTGCTAGATTAATGTCATAAATTACACTGCATTTTGGACAGATAAATTCATTGAGCTATGCTATCAAAATAGAAATCCCTGTTCCGGTAATGTCATACAGTGAATCATGGCATACAGTAAACAGCAAACCAATTCTAGCTTGCTCCAGGTGGCTGATGTTCCTTCTTCGGAGCCAATTGTGTGACATTTCAGGACCTGGAAAGACAGCGGAAATTAAAAACGGAAAAGTGGTGGAAATCGAAGCTGAATTTCATGTGAGGGGTTAACATAGGTTAAAATGGTGGCGTCGGTTTGTGAGGTATTTTAAGCATTTGTAGTCTTGTATGATATCAATTATAAAAGAGTGAATTTGTATGCTTTGTATGTATATTTTGAATAGAAAGCAATTAAAATCAATGTTAAAATAGGCCTGCTTTTCCTCTCTTATATGACAGATTTCTCTGAAAAGTATTAAAAAAGGTGACTAGTTTTGTTTTTGCAGTTCCATTCGGTGTCGATAGTGGGGCAAAAGTGACACGCTTCAGCTATAAAGCTTTGAAAAATCAATTCTGTTCCCTAAAAACAGCAGTTCCTCTTTAGGGAGAATGAACGTTCTCCTGCTCCACGGCTTTATGAATGTAACAGTTGTCCAAAACATCTTGTTCAGGCCAACTTATCATACAACAGTTTCGCTTGAGAGTGCTTGTAAAATGTTTTGCTCCTTTTTAGACACCAGAACACCATCTGTCTGATCTAACAAGCGCTGAGTGAGATCTATGGGCTCATGGAGATAAGTACTGCAACATTCATTGCCCCATCCTCTGAAACACAACACACAGACATTCAGAAGGCCAAGACCATTTCCAAATGAGCCTGAACAAACAATCTAGTGTGGTATTGCTATCAAAATTAAATTGAAATTAATTCCTAAATTTGAATTGAGGTATCAAACAGGAGGCAGATTTGAAATTCAAATTTCAATTTAAAATAAATAGCTGAAATTCAAAGTACATTATACAATACTGTTCAAAACATTAAAGTTGGTATTATTATTATTTTTATTTATTTATTTTTTACTGTTTTTGAAAACAGTCTCTTATGCTTACCAAGGCTGCATTTATTTGATTAAAAATATGGTAAAAATATTGAAATATTATTTAAATATTATTATTTTGATGTATTTCAAAATTTAATTTTATTCGCAAAGCTGATTTTTGTTTTTCAGCATCATTACTCCAGTCTTCAGTGTCACACGATCCTTCAGAAATCATTCTCGTGCTGATTTGGTGCAAAAGATGCATTTCTTATTATTATCAATGTTGTGCTGCTTTTTCAGAATTCTTTGATGAATATAAAGTTCAAAAGAACAGCATTTATTTGAAGCAGATCAAGAAGTCTATCAACATAATGTATTCTTGCTGAATAAAAATATTAATTTCATAAAACAAAAATACTTACTGACCTCAAAATTTTGAATGGTAGTTCAATCACTTTGAGTCATAGTTTTCATGCATCATTCAAATATAATAAATTACTACTAATGAACAATACATAAAACTATTTATTAGTAGTTAATAATAGTTAATAAAAGTTAATAAAACCTACTACTGTGAAATAACAGTGAAAGTATAGCAACTAATATTTAGGAATAAAATACAAATGCATACTTTTTCCTCCCAGTACATGACCATATTATTAGGCCAATAATGAAAGAAGAGCAGTGATCAGGTAATGTCTGCATTTTTTTGCTTTGTCTCTTTCTTGTTCTCTCACACTCTCCGCACTCCGTAGTTGTAATCATTTTTCATTATACAAAAGTAATTAGCCCAAAATAATCAAGCTCGTATTTTGTATGGCACAGACACCGCTCTCATTGTGAAGACTATTGCCAGTTTGTTTTCTGTTCTGCAAGAGCTAAATTGAAATTTCCCTGGAAAAACATTTTTCAGTGACGCTAATGCAGTTTGAGCTGTGTGCAAATAGTTCATTTGGCACAGTAATAGGCAGCGTGTATGACAAGGCAGCAAAAGGCACAGAGCATAAGTGATGTACACGACCCACATTAGTTTAAAGTGTAGATAACGATTCTGTCAACAGTGATGATGATGATAATAAGGTAGTTTAATTATGGTTTCCACTTTGAGTAATATAAAGCAGGTAGTGGTTGAATAGTTTTGGCAGAGGGAGACAGATTCTCTGCAGCTGTGCCTTGAGACTCTCATTATGGTTGCAAAACTTTTCCTGTCACATATTGTCATACAAACCCATTTGTCAAGACACTAATCCCCTGAAAATGAGATGTCTATCTCAAGAGGGTGAGCAATGGAAAAGAGACACAAAAAAGGAGCACTTTGTGCTGTTATGTAAATTCGCTAAGAAAACAAGGACATCTGCTGTTTATGAATCAGCATTCTCTCAGAGAGGGGGCTCGACATTAATAGAATATTTAAACCCCTGTTTTTGGCAGTTGTTGAACCAAATTGGCTAGATTAAAAGATCAACCATTTGATATTGTTCTGCAAACACTGTGTGATCGAATGTGATTATGCATCTTTGTTTTATTTATTCATTTATTTATTGGTTTCGCTAAGATATTCAGAAGGTTTTTTTTTTTTTTTCATTTTTCCAGTAATTTAGTCATCACTTCTCCTACACGCTTATGTTTTCTAGCCAAAAAATCAGATTTAATAAATTGCATAATATTCCATTTAATTAATCATTTTAGTAATACAGCATTACATTATTGTGGCAGATGAAAAAATTGAATAAATACTTCAGAAGTGTATTCAACATATTATTTGTTTTGTTTTATTTATACATTTATAATTATTCAGTAAATTAGTCATAACTCATACAATAAAATCACTTATATTCACTCAAGGTAGCATTTATTTGATCAAAAATGCAGTAAAAACAGTAACGTGAAATATTATTACAATTTAAATTAACTGTTTGTGTTTTCATATATTTTAAAATGTAATTTATTCTTGTAAGCTGAATTATCAGCAGCTATTACTTCAGTCTTAAGTGTCATCTTCAGAAATCATGCTAATATGCTGATATGATGCTCAAGAAACATTTCTCATTATTAATGTTCAAACAGCTGTACTGTTTCATATTTTTGTGGAAACCATGATACATTTTTCAAGATTCTTTGATGAACAGAAAACTGCAATTGTTTGAAATGGAAATGTTTTGTAACATTTATTAATATCTTTACTGACTCTGCTGAATAAAAGTATTAATTTCCTTCAAAAAAGGTTTTTTAATATCTTTCAAAAAAAATTCCTACTAACCCCAGAGAAATGTATGTTGTTTTTTAGCATCTTACGCAATGAAGACCACATTTTTAAATCAAAAGTACACTCTAAAAAAAAAAAAAAAAAAAAAAACGGTGTTATATAGCACTAAAAGTGGTTCTTTGGCTCGTAATCATAGGGGAACCACTTTTGGCGCTGTATAGCACCAAATCTTGGTGCTTCAGTAGTTCTTCAGCGGTTCTTCACCGGTTTTTTGGCACCGCTACCATATGCAGAACCTGTTAAGCTCCTGTATGGTTCTTCAGCGGTTCTTTGGGGTGATTAAGGTGCTATATAGCACCACTGCCATACAAAGAACCTGTTAAGCTCCTTTAAAGGTTCTTTACGAGCCAAAGAACCACTGTTGGTGCTGTTTAACACCATTTTTGTTGAAGAAATACAGTGCTATATGGCACCTCTTATGGTTCTACATAGCACCATTTGACAAAGGTGCTGTATAGCACCATTGAAGATATGGTGCTATGTAGCACCAAAAGTGGTTCCCCTATGATTGAGTGTAGTTTAATTCTGTTTAATTTCTTTTGCTGTTCTGTTGTTAATTACATCATTTGAGATTGAATTTATACAGTGTATAAATTCAGGGTTATTATGGTGCTGTAACTGTTCTAAATATGCTGAAATTGTGGTTTGATTTGAGGTGCGCACTGTGTTTTCTGTCATACTAATGCTTAAACATGACTCTGTCCTGGTCTTGTGGGATTTTCGCACTGTATACATTCCATAAGTCACCTCAAAAACATGTCTCATTTATTATTCTGTGAGTGGAAGAGGAAAAGAGATAGTGTGCTGGCCCTCTGCCATGTATTTGGTGCAAATGGCTCCTGTGGCCTGAAAGAAGTTTACCTTTTTCATAAGCTGTTAATGATTTATTAAGGAGCCCTGACACAGAGTGCGGCAGAGAGCTTACACACCGGCCTCATCTTTCTCAAGGTGACATCCTGGGGAGCCGCAGCGAGCTGGAGACCTGGTGAATTTTTTAGCTGGCTGGAACGTCTTTTCAGGAAGAGGCGGTGGAGCTTTAGTCAAGTTGTCACACGAGAAGGTGAAGGCTGTTCTTTAGAACAAGGAGGCAGAAGCGTTATTTTAAAATACCACCTTCGCTGCTCTCGGTCAGTATCAGATAAGATCTGCGGTATATAATCCTGTTTTCAACTAGAGTAAATCTCAGCCCAAATATGCTCTTTTTAAAGCGAGGGGAAACCCTGTGGTAATGAGAGGACTGAGATGTCTCAGGCTTATTATCCCATTGCCCTGTCATGCATACAGTGTGACTGCATATTTAACACGGGATGAGATTTAAGTATTAATTCTTAGTGGATATTTTCCCACAAAGTCTCAAAGTATTCTATTGCATAATGCTGCCATGATCAGATTTCATTTTTCAGTTTCTGTCTGTTTTTCCACATTAAAATAAACATAAATGCCATGGTGTGAACGGGCCTTAAAGGATTAGATTAAATTATTAGATTTGTTTATTACAAACATGCAGCTTTTCACTTCACAAAACGTTACACCCCTGGTTAATTGATAGAATGGAGTTTGTGTGGATTATCGTGATGTTTTTAACATCCAAATCATCCATATTTATCCAGTAAATTAGTATATTTAACTCATACAATAAAATCACTTATATTCACTACGGTAGCATTTATTTGATCAATAATTAAATAAAAACTGTAACATTGTGAAATATTAAAATTTTAACTGTTTGCATTTTAACATATTTTGAAATGTAATTTATTCTTGTGATGGCGAAGATGAATTATCAGCAGCTATTACTCCAGTCTTAAGTGTCATCTTCAGAAATCATGCTAATATGCTGATTTGATGCTCAAGGAACATTTCTTATTATTAATGTTAAAACCGTTGTACTGCTTCATATTTTTGTGAAAACCATGATACGTTTTTTCAAGGTTCTTTGATGAACAAAGTTCAAGAGAAGCAATTATTTGAAATGTAAATCTTTTGTAAATTTTATAAATGTCTTTACTGTCACTTTTGATCATTTTAATGTGGCTTTGCAGAATAAATGTATTAATTTCCTTCAAAAAAAAAAATGTTTGAATTTAAACAAACAAACAAACAAACAATAACAACAAAAAAAATCTTATTTACCCCAGACTTTTGAGCAGTAAAGTACATTGTTTTTTTCTTAGCATCTTATGCAACGAAGGCCATATTTTTAGCTCAAAAGTAGTTTAATTCTGTGAAATTTCTTTACTGTTCTGTTTTTAATTACTGGTTAATTGATGGAATGGAGTCGTATGGATTATTTGAACTCTCATTCTGACGGCACCCATTCACTGTAGAGGATCCATTGGTGAACAAGTGATGTAATGCTAAATTCATCCAAACTTCCAAACTGTTCTGATGAAGAAGCAACATCTTGGATGGCCTGAGTGTGAATAAATTTTTAGCAAATTTTCATTTTCTGTTGAACTATCATTTTATGCTAATATTCTGTAAGCAGCTGCAGTTCATCAGTGTATTTTATTGATAATATTGGACTTTTATAATCCATATATATATACAGGCTTCATTAAAGGTGATAGCCAAGCATTTTTGACAAATTTGTTTTTTTATATTCAAAACATTTAAAAATGAAGCTTACAACATGAAAAAAAAAATTAGGCTGTTATGTGTTTCTACTGATATTACTCAATATCGATTTTCCTCACAGGAAAATTAGTGTCATAAAGCTGACACCCATTTAAATATACACCAGTTATTAATAATACTCTGTTTTTATCTATTATTATGTTATCTAGTGTGCTTGAGAATTTAAGTCATAGCTTAATTGAAAAGAATATAATGGGCGTTCCTCTGAGGAGCACCCTAGATTTAAATCTCAAAGGAAGCTAGTAATATATACAGTTCTCATAAAAAGGTGTCTTCTGTAGCAATCTACTTGTAATCATGCTGACACACACACACACACACAGCAATACATGTTTTAACAGTGATTATATTATCCATAGAGTTGTTAATGGAGTGCTGATTTATAGTAATTATTTTATAATTTACATTTCAGGGTCATGATAAACTGGAAAGAGATCCAAAAGTGATGCCATTTGTGTTAATTGCATTTGTCTAATGAAGTAAAATAATAGCCATTTGTACTAAAAAGTTTGATTTCTTGTATAAAAATAGACCAAAATATTTATTTTTAATTCTACTTAAAGGAAAAAAAAAAAAAACAAACATTGTACGCTGATGTAATATTATGAAACTTACTCGTAGACCCAGACAGATTTATGAACACAGGAACATTTTTGGTAAAAAACCTATCCAAGTATGCGAACCCTTAGATTTAATAACCGATTGACCCTCCTTTGGCAACAGTAACCTCCATCAAACCGCTTCCTGTAATTGCGGATCAGACGTGCACAACGGTAAGGAGGAATTCAGTACCAGACCTCATTACAGAACTGTTGCACATCAGCAATATTCTTGCTGTCTGGTGTGAATCGCTCTCTTGAGGTCATGCCAAAGTATCTCAACCGGGCTGAGGTCAGTAGTCTGACTGGACCACTCCAGAAGGCTTATTTTTTGTGTGTGTTGAAGCCATTCGGTTGTTGATTTACTCCTAAGCTTTGGGTTGTTGTCCTGTTGCATCACCCAAGTTCTGCTGAGCTTTAATTCGCAAGCAGATGGTCTTACTTTCTCCTCCAAAATGCTTTGTAATGGAGCGACCTGACTAAATCTGTTCAGTCACATGTAACCATGAGTTCATAACCCTGATCCTCTCTAAAACATGTTTTTTTTCCCTTTCAGTTCATTAAATATTAAAATATCTACAGTGGTGTTAAAGTGTGTCTTTTTATTTAAACTTGAAAATACAAAAATGTTCAACTTAAAGGTTACTATATAAAAGGAATAAGAATAATATTTACTACTGTTCAAAAGTTTATTTGATCACAAATACAGTAAACATATTACAATACTTCTTGACACAAAGCTGAATTTTCAGCAACCATTACTCTCCAGTTTTTTTTAGAAAAAATTCTAATATACTGATTTGGTGTTCACGAAACATTTATTATCAATGTTGAAAACAGTTGTGCTGCTTAATATTTGTGTGAAACAGTGCTACATTTTTAAGGATTCTTTGATGAATGGAAAGCTCAAACGAACAGGAATTATTAATATATATATATATATATATATATATATATATATATATACATACCCCAAACTTTTGAATGGTAGTGTGTATATTCAAAATAATATGATTTATATTTCTTATTCATTTAACATCATAACAATAACACATTGTTTTGTTTTTTATGTATAACATATAATGATATATGTTATACATAAAACATATATACATATATAATATACATAATGCATATAATATATACACACAATGTATGTATGTATGTATGTATGTATATATATATATATATATATATATATATATATATATAACCTGAAATTTTTATAGAATATTATAAAAAATATTATAAGTTTATTAAAGTATAATGAACTTTTAATTAACTTGAATTAGTATAATTTAACTTGAATTGTACCGCTAATAAGATCATTTTATTATGGGAAAAATGAATTATGGTAGAAAAGAGTGCAAAATACATGACATACATACACAGCAAAGTGAGTGGAGTCTATGCACGTTAGAATGCAAATTGATAAGCAGAAGTGCCATCAATCACCATGTTACACAATTTAAGCAATCATTTCTCAAACTGTCTACTTCCACATGTTAAAAAACCTTTTTTTTTTCCTTCTCCATTTTCACATTCTCTCTCCCACACACACATTCACACACAAGCACATGGTATTCTGAGAATGCTTAGCTCATTAGCGTATCTCAGAGTTACTGTGCAGTTCATCATGCAAAGCTGAACTAATGGACCAGACCTAATGCTCCTCACACTAGCTGCTGGATCATCTCTGATGTTTTGTATCACTGTAGATTTAACTCAAAAATCAACATTCTGTGGCTCATATTAAAAATCTCATGAAAAGATAACCCCTGCATATGTGAAAATGTCTTTGGCAGATTATTTTTGCTCTGGTTAAATGTTGCGAAACTGATTATTAAAGCTGTTTAGGGCTGCAGTTACATAACCCCAAAAAACTACAAAGGGGAACTAACATTTATTATAATTCATATGTTCATATCCATTCTCATGTAACCACAAATTAGAAGTAACCAACACTGCAAATTGCCATTTGTGCAAATTGCATTTCCATCTCTCTCCCTCCTGCTTTTTTGAGTGCACAGGTATGACCTTCAGAATAATTTTGGTTGCCACTTCCTGTCCTGACGGGTTGCCATGGTAACAGCTCTTTGGACTAACAGACAGACGATATACAGCACTGGCACTAGAGCACTCGTGTCTGAGTACTGCATGTTTCTAATGCTGTCAGATCTGACTACTTCAAGAGAGGGGATGCATTTAGACTTGCCAAGTCTTCAGATTAGCCCTGAAGTGTTTGTTTCCCCCCATTTCATTCAGAACTCAGGAATGGTGTAATGGCAAAACACTATATTAATGATCATTCGGACAATGTTGGAATTTTTTTTGAGTAAATTTAAATAAAATTGAAAGACTTCAAGGAATTAAAATGTTAACTGCATGCTGATATTACTTTTAACTGTGGAAAAAAAATCATGCTAATTCTGGTTTAGGCTTATGTCTCCACCTTATTTTGCAATGCAGAAGTAAGCTGTTTTCTGTGAAATGTGTTAGACTTAAGATTCATTAGAGGCTAGAGGTAAATAATTAGAAGAATAAAGTAAATAGCAGTGAATAATGAAACTATTTGCACTACAAACCAATGTGTTTACAATTCAATCATATGATAACAAATACCAGTTTGCAACAATAAGCAGCATAACGAATTGTTGTAGAGATAAAAGTGGCCGAAATGCCTTGTACATTCAAGTTGCAAATGGCCAAATCTGGTTTTACATTAAAAAAGGTAGATATGTAAAAAATAAGGGATGGTTCACTGAAATATTTGACATTTTGAAGAATCAAAAACAGTAGGGGCCAAAAAAAACAACAACAAAAAAAAAAAACGAACACTGATTACTAAGTGAAGTATCTTTTTTACTTTAACAATGCATAATGATTCATGTTTATTCTTAGAGATAATTCAGGCATTGGGTATTTAAGAGCTGATTACGTAGAATATTAGTCACCAGTAGAACAACCATTCATTTATGCAGAAAAAAAGCTTATACCCATCATTATCCTCTTGGTTTTTGTGAGGAGGGAAGATGAGGTGGAGGAGTTTTCATTCAGTAACAGTCCTTGACATCAGTTTTTCATTTAGAAAAAGACATTCACAAATAGTGTGTATGTACACATTTGGTCTTTAAACCCTGTATATACATTCAGAAATAAATCAGTACATTTCACATTCTAGTGATGTCAAACGATTAATCACGATTAATTGCATCCAAAATAAAAGTTTTTGTTTACATAATATATGTATGTGTGCTGTGTATATTTATTATGTATATATTAATACACACATGCATGTATATATTTCAGAAAAATAGGTTATGCTTAAATATTAAATATATTTATTTAGAATATAAATTTTATGCATATATAGACATGTAAATACATGTAAATATTTTCAAAATATATACTGTATGTGTGTGTATGTATATATACATAATAAGTATACACAGAACACACACATGTATTATGCAAACAAAAACTTTTATTTTGTATGTGATTAATTGCGATTAATCATTTGACAGCACTACAACCCTCTATAATATAAATATGTTTGTAAAATAGCAGAGCTTTTTAAATATCTGAAAGTACACTCTCAACATCACTCAGTCAAGTATTATAATAGGATATTATGATATTATGATATTATTCACCCAGAGTGAAAATTTTGTCGCATATCAAAGTCAAGTCAAAGTCTGCTTTATTGTCAATTCTGCCACATGTACAGCACATACATACAGAGAATTGAAATTGCGTGACTCTCAGACCCATGGTGCATACAGTTAACAAAACACTAACAGTAGACGTAGAATGCAAATAAATACAGTTTAAAATATAAAAACAAACTATACAAATATACAAATAAGGACATTGTAGAAAAAGAGTTTGATTAAGTGGCATAAGGCACATGGCAGATGAAATGCAAATCGGTTAAATAAACAAAACTAAACAAAACAAAACTGTGCAGATATGAGTGTAGTGCAAAAAGAGCTTAACAAAACGAAAACTGTGCAGATATAAAGAGTGTAGTGCAAAAATAGCTTATCAGGCTGTTTAAAGTGACAGAAGAGGTAGTTGAGTGGGGTCAGTTCAATACTGACTGAGGTAGTGGGCAGTCCAGTGGTGCACTAAGTGACTGGTGCGGGTCACAGTGTGTAAGTGGGAGGGGGGGGTCAGAGTTCAGTGGTGCGTGGGGCAAAAGAGGCAAAAGAGGGGAGGGGGGGCAAGGTCGGGAGGGAGTTCAGCTTCCTGACAGCCTGATGAATGAAGCTGTCCTTCAGTCTACTGGTCCTGGCCTGGAGACTCCGCAGTCTCCTTCCTGATGGCAGCAGACTGAAGAAGCTGTGTGTCGGGTGGGTGGGATCACCCGCAATGCAGAGGGCTTTGCGGGTGAGACGGGTGTTGTAGATGTCCTGGAGGGAGGGGAGAGAGACACCAACAATCCTCTCTGCTGCTCTCACTATGCGTTGGAGTGTCTTGCGGCAGGACGCATTGCAGGCGCCATACCACACAGTGATGCAGCTCGTTAGAATGCTCTCGATGGTGCCTCTGTAGAAGGTGCACATGATGGGGGCCGGGGCTCTGGCTCTCCTCAGTTTGCGGAGGAAGTAGAGACGCTGCTGTGCTTTCTTGGCCAGTGCTGCGGTGTTGTCAGTCCAGGAGAGGTCCTCTGTGATGTGCACACCCAGGAACTTGGTGCTGCTCACTCTTTCCACGGTCGCACCGTTTATGGTCAGAGGAGCATGCTGAGTGTGCACTCTCCTGAAGTCAACAACAATCTCCTTCGTCTTCTCCACATTCAGAGAGAGATTGTTGTCACTGCACCACCCGGCCAGGCGGCTCACCTCGCACCTGTAGTTTGCCTCATCTCTGTTACTAATGAGACCCACCACAGTTGTGTCGTCCGCAAACTTAATGAAGAGGTTGGAGCTGTGTGACGGTGTGCAGTCATGGGTCAGCAGAGTGAAGAGGAGGGGGCTCAGCACACATCCTTGAGGGGCCCCTGTGTTAAGTGTGATGGTGCTGGATGTATTACTGCCGACCCGTACTGCCTGAGGTCTCCCAGTCAGGAAGTCCAACAGCCAGTTGCACAGCGAGGTGTTGAGCCCCAGCTGGACCAGTTTGTGAATGAGCTGTTGAGGGATGATTGTGTTGAATGCTGAACTGAAGTCTATGAACAGCATTCTGACGTACGAGTCTTTTTTGTCCAGATGTGTGAGTGCTGAGTGGAGGGCAGTGGCGATGGCATCATCGGTCGAGCGGTTGGACCGATATGCAAACTGGAAGGGGTCCAGGGAGGGGGGGAGGGCAGACTTGATATGATGCATGACTAGCCGTTCAAAGCACTTCATGAGGATCGGAGTAAGTGCGACTGGACGGTAGTCATTGAAGCAGGATGGAGATGGCTTCTTCGGGACTGGAATAATGGTGGTAGCCTTGAAGCATGTGGGGACAACAGCCTGACTCAGCGAGATGTTGAAAATGTCTGTGAAGACATCAGTGAGTTCCGCTGCACAGTCTCTCAGTACACGACCAGGAATGTTGTCAGGACCCGGAGCTTTGCGTGCATTGATCCTGCTGAGGGATCTCCTCACGCTGTCCGGGGACAGCATCATCACCTGGTCGCCGGGAGGAGGTGGGGTCTTCTCTGCAGTGGTGCTGTTTTGTGCCTCAAAGCGAGCGAAGAGGGCGTTCAGCTCGTTCAGCAGGGGGATGGTGCTTTCACAGGTGCGCGGTGGGGACTTATAGTCCGTAATGGTCTGAATCCCCTGCCACAGGCTCCGAGTGTCCCCGCTGTCGCTGAAGCGATGGGCTACCCTCCTGGAGTACTGTCTCTTAGCCTCTCTGATGCCGCGGGATAGATTGGCCCTAGCTGTCCTCAGGCCCACCTCATCTCCAGCTCTGAAGGCAGCGTTCCGAGCCTTCAGGAGTCTGTAGACCTCCCCTGTCATCCACGGCTTCTGGTTGGCCCGGACAGTGATGGTCTTTGTGACCGTTACATCCTCAATGCACTTGGTGATGTAGGCAGTGACAGACTCTGAGTACTCTTGGAGGTCTGTGGTGTTATTGTATGTGGCAGCCTGCTTAAACATATTCCAGTCAGTGGTGTCAAAACAGTCTTGAAGTGCCTCTGACGACCCATTCGGCCACACTTGTATCTGTTTGTGAACTGGTTTGGTGACTTTAACGACCGGTCTGTATGCAGGCATTAGCATGACAGTGATGTGGTCTGAGGTGCCAAGATGGGGGAGGGGAAGGGCCTTGTAAGCTCCTCTCTGGGTGGTGTAAACAAAGTCCAGAGTGTTGTTTCCTCGTGTTGGAAAGTCTACGTGTTGTTGTATTTTTGGGAACACACTCTTTAAGTCTGCGTGGTTGAAATCCCCAGCTGAGATGAGAATATGCGAGTGATTTACTCGCATTGTAGAGAGTTGCAATTTATGTGTATACAGGTGCATCTCAATAAATTAGAATGTCGTGGAAAAGTTAATTTATTTCAGTAATTTAACTCAAATTGTGAAACTCGTGTATTAAATAAATTCAGTGCACACAGACTGAAGTAGTTTAAGTCTTTGGTTCTTTTAATTGTGATGATTTTGGCTCACATTTAACAAAAACCCACCAATTCACTATCTCAACAAATTAGAATACTTCATAAGACCAATAAAAAGACAAACATTTTTAGTGAATTGTTGGCAACTGGAAAGTATGTTCATTTACTGTATATGTACTCAATACTTGGTAGGGGCTCCTTTTGCTTTAATTACTGCCTCAATTCGGCGTGGCATGGAGGTGATCAGTTTGTGGCACTGCTGAGGTGGTATGGAAGCCCAGGTTTCTTTGACAGTGGCCTTCAGCTCATCTGCATTTTTTGGTCTCTTGTTTCTCATTTTCCTCTTGACAATACCCCATAGATTCTCTATGGGGTTCAGGTCTGGTGAGTTTGCTGGCCAGTCAAGCACACCAACACCATGGTCATTTAACCAACTTTTGGTACTTTTGGCAGTGTGGGCAGGTGCCAAATCCTGCTGGAAAATGAAATCAGCATCTTTAAAAAGCTGATCAGCAGAAGAAAGCATGAAGTGCTCCAAAGTTTCTTGGTAAACGGGTGCAGTGACACAATGGACCAACACCAGCAGATGACATTGCACCCCAAATCTTCACAGACTGTGGAAACTTAACACTGCGCTTCAAGCAACTTGGGCTATGAGCTTCTCCACCCTTCATCCAGACTCTAGGACCTTGGTTTCCAAATGAAATACAAAACTTGCTCTCATCTGAAAAGAGGACTTTGGACCACTGGGCAACAGTTCAGTTCTTCTTTTCCGTAGCCCAGGTCCGTAGCCTCTGACGTTGTCTGTGGTTCAGGAGTGGCTTAACAAGAGGAATACGACAACTGTAGCCAAATTCCTTGACACGCCTGTGTGTGGTGGCTCTTGATGCCTTGACCCCAGCCTCAGTCCATTCCTTGTGGACACCCAAATTCTTGAATTGATTTTGCTTGACAATCCTCATAAGGCTGCGGTTCTCTCAGTTGGTTGTGCATATTTTTCTTCCACACTTTTTCCTTCCACTCAACTTTCTGTTAACATGCTTGGATACAGCACTCTGTGAACAGCCAGCTTCTTTGGCAATGAATGTTTGTGGCTTACCATCCTTGTGAAGGGTGTCAATGATTGTCTTCTGGACAACTGTCAGATCAGCAGTCTTCCCCATGATTGTGTAGCCTAGTGAACCAAACTCAGAGACCATTTTGAAGGCTCAGGAAACCTTTGCAGGTGTTTTGAGTTGATTAGCTGATTGGCATGTCACCATATTCTAATTTGTTGAGATAGCGAATTGGTGGGTTTTTGTTAAATGTGAGCCAAAATCATCACAATTAAAAGAATCAAAGACTTAAACTACTTCAGTCTGTGTACATTGAATTTATTTAATACACGAGTTTCACAATTTCAGTTGAATTACTGAAATAAATGAACTTTTCCACGACATTCTAATTCATTGAGATGCACCTGTATATGTAACGGGGCGACTGAGATGAGAGACGTGTGGATCCATATGCATAGCTTTATTGAAAGACATGGTCAAAACACAGGCAGGGTCAAACACCAGCAAACAGGTATGGCACAGACAAGACACAAGAGTAATCCTAAATCAGGCGTGGGTTGATTGACAGCGAACTTAATCCTGAGGGCGAGGCGAACGGGGAATCCACAGACAGGCGAGGTACAAACACAGTCCGAAACAGTAAGGCAAAGGGTAAATCCAAGACGGGCTATAAGCTACAAGGCAGGCAGAGATCAGACAGGACGAGGTAAACCAGGCTAGAATCAAGACACAGGTTAAACAGGTAAAAAACAGGACAGACTAGACTTAAACTCAAGAAAAAAGGAATTGCTTCATAAAGTTGCTATTGCTAGGAGAGTGCTAAATGCAGACAGTACTCGGCATTGAATGGTTGTTTGAGACTGATTTTTATAGTGTGTGTAATTGGCTGCAGGTGTAAACGTAATCAGTGAAATGGAGCATGGGAAATGTAGTCCGTGGTGACATGTGGAAGTCTGTGTAGTGTGAGAGTCAATATAATCCGAAGGCGACCTCTGGTGGCGAGCAGACAGGAGACCACGGACTGGATTCCTGACTATATAGTTAATAATAAAGTTATTAGGGAGAGAGAGATTAAGTGAATTACCTGAGTCTGTGTGTATCCCAACAGTGTTCAGTAGCAGCATCTCTACTAATAGCGAAACTGTAAGTTCATCTGCTTCAAGAACAGTGCAGTTATTACCTTTCTAGTAAGAAATATCATGCAGCTTTTAAGTTGCTAAACTATTTTACTGATAAAATCATTAGAGCAGTGCTGGCAACATGTTTGTGTGTGTTTATGTTTTTGTGTGTGTGCGAGTGTGTGTCAGTACTCTATGTATGAATATAAGGATTCACTCAGCTCACAATGCGATATGATTCATGGTACTGATTTCACAATATGACTTTCTCACAATTTTTTTTAAACAAAACGAGACTGAAGACAAATTATAAATGAAAAGATGTCATTTTATTATTGCTTGGACAAAATGCTACACATTTCTTTGTGAAACTGTAATAACTTATGTTAAAAAACTAAATCAAATAAATAAATAAAATAAATACAAAATAAACACAAATAAAAGAAATGTCTTCATATAAACAAATAAAGGCTTTGCCTGTGCTCTTTCCATTTAAAATTAGAGGTGTATTTTAATCATGATCCAAACAAAGATTCTGTATACATGTAGCATGAGCAGTTTTAATCTAAATTACATTGTATAATTTCAAAATTTGAAGGAAAGACAAAATGGTATGACTTTAGTTTTGTGAAATTATGCTGCATAAAACATCTCTTCATTAAACAGAAACAGCAGACGGGCTGAATGGAAATGCAGATTCACTCTCTGACAGCAGGTGGCGCTTATGGAACAGCGGCGATACAGTGTTTTCTTGGTTACCGCAGTAAACAAAGCAATGCTGCACTTATGAACACTATTTTAATTTTATACTGTATGCATTATACAGAGGCAAGATGAAAAGAAAATACCATCTAATCTTTTCTAAAGACAGTCAGTCCCCCTCAGAAATTCATTCATATAAACTCCTACCCTCAACTGTATCGCGATTCCTTTAACATCTCAACCCATTTGAATTGTCACATATTTGTATTGATTTTCAACCAGCTCAGGTGGGTATTTTATTATAGTAAGAAATTTATAC
Source organism: Spinibarbus caldwelli (assembly GCA_039654775.1). Lineage (NCBI taxonomy): Eukaryota > Metazoa > Chordata > Actinopteri > Cypriniformes > Cyprinidae > Spinibarbus > Spinibarbus caldwelli. The sequence continues at coordinate 25,422,020 of CM077240.1, forward strand.
TAGTGCCTCAATGACATGAGGGTAAATAAATAATGACAATTTTAATTGTAGGCAATTGTCAGATTTTCATTCATGGCAACTTGACACTGTTCAGTTAATACTTCTGCATGATAATTAAGTGCAACTAAAAAGTGGTATGCAAACTGTTGTCTTTGTTTTTTAAGTTATAAAACAACCCTGTTTTTACAGTGTGTGTTAAACACGAACTTAATGTTCTATATTTTTTTTTTTATGAAATGTTGCCTCAAACAAAACCTGAGCTCAGATTGATCCCAGTAACAAAAGGACACAGATTGATACCGAAGCTATCCATTGGCCACTTTGAGCGCACAATTCACTTATCTCTCAATAGTCCTGACATTCAGTTGGCATCTCTGTGTCAAAATCAAATATGGGTCATCCATAATCTCAGCCGGACAATAACTGACAAAAGATGGTAATCTCCACTGCTCAAGGCCACAAATCAATGACCACAATGTCATCCGTAATACTATTACAAGCATGGAATCAAGGGAGGAAGCTTTAATAGGGAAGATATCAGCATGTGAGGGCTTCTGGACTTTCCCTCGACCGAAAAAAGAACAGAAGATCTGGCGTCTTTATCCAGCGATGTCCATTAATCATCTCCAGTTGCTTTTGTGTTGCACAGTCTCAATGCACTGGTCACAACAAACTAAAGCCATCTATTATCCCTGATATTAATATAGAAAGGCCAAGATGATTTATAATGCTTTTTTTGGCGACATCGTTTGCTAATTAATAACAGCGCAATCTCCCGTTGCGTAAGACCGCCCTAGTATCACTACCTTTATTTTTTTTCTAATTTATTAACACATTTTCATGCACAAGCCAATACATGTTTTCCTCCACTGAGTTATTATAGATTCGTCATTAAGTAGGTCACACACCAGATAAAGAGACAGAGGCAATGCTCCAGTGGTTATTCGACAGCCTATTTCTAAGTTGCCGGAACCTGCGAGAGCAACGGTGCACTTTTAATCAAACAGGATGTTTTGTTATAACAGTGAATAGGTCGAGCTAATGACATTTGTCTAGAAATTTGACACCTCCAGTTCGTCAACTAGTATAGGCAGCATGAGTCAGGCTGTTGAATAATGATGATCCATGAATCCAAATTAAGTGCTGATCTGCCCGGTAGTTATGAACAGTGCGAGGGAAGCAGGGTTCTCAGAACAGTGAGGAATGAGGATTGATGTGATGTGATAGGGGAGACTGGGACTAATTGCCATGATTTTTACGCCTATGAATATTTCTGAGAAGTGCTTTTTCCCTGGTAAACTTCACATACAGTATCTTAAAGGAATAGTTCACCCAAAAATGAAAATTTGTGAAAAATGTAGTCACCCTAAGGCCATCCATCAGAACAGATTTGTAGAAATTTAGTATTACATCACTTGCTCACCGATGAATCCTTTGCAGTGAATGGGTTCCGTCAGAATGAGAGTTCAAATAGCTGATAAAAACATCACAATGATCCACAAGTAATTCACAGAACTCCAGACTACAAATTAATGTCTTGTGAAGTGAGAAGCTGCATGTTTATAATAAACAAATCCATCAAGGCATAAAACTTTAAACCATTGCTTCTGGACAAAATATGAGTCCAAAAACCATTCCCAGTCGTCCTCTCACATCCAAGTCCACCAACATTTGTTTAGAACTTTTTTAATCTGTTTTCACTTGGAAATGGTTCTTGATTTGTGCATATTTCCCTCCTGATTCAGTCAAGATGACTTTTTTTATTAGGGAAAGCAAAATTAATTTAATTAGATTTTAAATAAATATATATGTAATTTATATAAATATATAAATGTATTTGATAATTAACTTAGACATTGACAGATAGTTTAAATAATAGTTTAGTTTAAACAGATAGTTGTTTATACCCAACAGCTATTGCAAAATAAATAAATAAATAAATAAAAATAAATAAATAAATATATACATATAATATATATATATATATATATATATATATATATATATATATATATATATATATATATATATTATTAATTTGGATGACAGAATTTAAAAAAAAATCCACTGCTAGAGAAAATAAATGTGTGAAGTGACTGAGATGCAACCCTTGTTAAAACTTCCCCGACAACTATCCCCGGTCTCCGCTATTTGATACATTGAGATGTTATTCTGTTACATGTCCATGTGCTCTGGGCAATGCATGATTGCCAGATTGTCTGAATCATTAGAATAAAGAGCGGCTGCAATCAAAGCATTCATGGGAAATCTCCAAGAGTGCACTCCTGTGATTTATTTGAAACCCTGAGAGTGGGCTTGCTTTACAGCACTCTCCGTGTTACTAGTTAAAAGATGAAGCATTTTATGTCCTTTCTGATTTTTGACAGCCACTTGACATGTCTGTTTACACAGATGTCAGTTTCCATTGTCTGTCTTTTCAGATGAACAAAGCTTTATTACGATGGTGTAGGTAGCATCATCAATACAGAAACCAAACTGTAAGTGCTTAATTATTAATTATGCCTATCAATCGATTAGGAATTGTAATAGATTAGCATAATCACAAAATGCTGATTAAATAATCTAATTCATTGCAATTAATCACATAAATCAATATTTGCTCAGCATTACTTTATTGTGGCAGATGAGTAAGTAATTGAAAATGCCTTTGCTTTATGTCCATATCAACATGCAAAACACTAGACATTTACCTTGATAAATAAACAATAGTGTGAACATTTGTATTCTAAGATTATCCAGTAAAACAGTAGCTGTTACTGCCTTAAAAGGTCCTGAATTTATTGCATCTCATTCCTCCTCTCATAAATTAACTACCATATGGCTTAACAGCAATGGATTTGCACTTGATTTTGTAAGACCTAAAAGCATTAAGCATGGGCTAATAGGCAGTAGTCACATTCCAGGCTCATTGTGTTGGTCATTAGAGGATGTGTCTACAGAGGGTCTGCTGAAAGGGCATAAAGTGGCAGTGACACTGTTATTCCTCTTTCTGTTTTAAAAGCAGGGGAACAGAAGAGCAACGGCAAGGCAGAGCGCTCGGCTGGAGTGTGTGCTTGTGTTTTTGTGTGCTTGAGGTGGGGGGGAGGTGTGAGTGAGTGATTAATGGGATCCTACAGACCATTCCAGAGTCTAGAGACCTGCGTCACCTTTCTCTATAGTATTAAGATTCACAGGATGTCTGAACAAATTGGCCAGCAAAGTAAAATCAGGGGCTTCTGCAGGGAAAATGTCACCAGGGCAAAATCTGAGCAGAGTTGTTGATCTAAGAGATTCAGTTTGAAACTTTATTGGTGTAATTTGGTGAAGTATTATAGGGTGGCGTAAAAGCCTTTAAAGGGATGTGCTGAGTACAAACTGACAATATAGGGGTAATTCAATTGCATAAGGACTAATTAGTTCCTCTCCGGTGCTCTCTCAAGTGTTGTTCTGTACTGGAGACGTTATGCACCGATCTAGAAGAGGACATGGGGATCATTTGTAACATTTAAGAAGAACAGTTGCAGTGCTGTAACTTTAAATTGTTGCATAGTCTGTTGCTGAGAATTCAATTAAATTTTAAAATTCCATTTTTAATAAATTCATTTATTATTAATTCACTTTCTTTTTAAATAATAAACTACTTTCTAACACTTTACTTTTTTAATAATAATAATAATAATAATAATAATAATAATAATATCATTTTTTTATTAAGGATTTTGGCAACGTACCTACCCAGGCTGCCCCAGATTGGAAAAATGTGCCTGTGGCAGCTTTTCTGCTGTTGACGTTAAATTGCATTAAAAAATAAATAAAGAAATAATAATAATAACAAAAATAATAATGGAAAAACATTGGAAAAATGTTCCTGTGGCAGCATTTCTATAAAATTGAATGATATATGCTTGCATGTTTCATGACACTTTCAAAGTCAAATAAAGTGGCACTAAAAGTGTTAAATTTTCCTTAAAGTAAAAAAACTTGTATGTGTCTATGTTTTGTTGTTGGTTATTGTACCGTACGTATTGCCAGAGTTAAAAAAATTGAAATGTCTGTTTAGTGGCGCTGAAAGTTAATAATTAATTAATAATGCATAATTTGTATGGAAAGTTGTTGATGTTTTACTGACTCTATAGAGTTCATTTTACCTGGAATCTGCAGCGAATTGTATGTATAGATATGTTTTTGGTGTTTTTTTAAATATGTAGATAGAGAGACACATTCCCCGTGAGCCTTGCAACTTAGCCTTCATAACACTTCATAATACACACACACACACACACACACACATATCAGAGGTTGCGTTAACCGAAAATTTTCCTCATTTACAGAATTTTTTTAACGGTGACAGAAAAATCTGAAGGCTGTCCGTCACTTTGACAGATGTAACTGTAATTCCCACCCCTGTCCAGTGGTGGCGAGTGCACCCCAGTGAGGCAGCAAAGCGTGGGATCATCAGCCGAGGCGCTACAGTGATCTATCACGCCACATTAAATTGGGATTTAAGAATCGATATTGCTTCATAAAAATGAGAATCTATTCAAATCGAGAAATTGTTTTTTTTTAATACCCAGCCCTAGCATATTTTGCTGTTTTTAGTGGCCTCCGCTGTCACTGCGGTGTGTGGTGTTGAACATGAAAAGTGACGCACAGTCTGTTTATCTGTTCTCTTCATGAATAAATAAATGCATAAGCCTATATGCTCATCCTGTAGGTTCATTATTAAAAATGAAGATGTGAGCAAAAATAAAAGCAATTAAATGTTTTATTATAATTATAATAGGCTATGAAAATTAAAATGACGGGTAATAATAGATTATGATGGCATTTTTACGACTCCGTCAGTCAAATGACAGACAATGTTAAAGTCTAAAGTCTAACGCAACCTCTGATATATATATGTGTTGTTGACGTGACATGGCATTTTCACTGTCCCACAAGATCAAAATGAACATAATTAATATTGTTATTTAAAATGCTGTAAATCGTTAAACATTTCTTCGTACATGGAACTGTTGTTAAAAAAGCTACAGTGTTATTCGATTTTTTAAAATTTTGAGCCAAATGTCAAAATTGACCTATGGTGTGCAATCATTTTTTTTTCATCTATATATTTCTGAAAGTGTAGGAGCTTAATATATTTTGTCTCTGAAAACCATGTCCTATGGTGTGACACCATATCCTGATTTTAAATCGGCAATTCCTGAAAAAACTTTAATTAGTTGAAGGACCCCATTCATGGTTGTTACTGAAGCCCACTGTGAAGCCCATGGCACATGCACATGGTTAATTTTTGTCTCAGAATTGTTCAAATATTTAACTTTTTTGGAACCACTACAAAAGTGTTACGTTTTGTTGTCCTTTGGTGTGACACCCCTAAATTATATTTTTTAATTAAAAAATGTATGTTAAACTACATAATCATGGAAAATGATGCAGATGTGTCTTGCTAACGACAGGTTAGCTCAGAATAGCAAGGTCATTAATCGACAGAAAAAGGCTGAAACGTCCTATGGTGTGACAGAAAATGTCCTCCGGTGTGACGCCTGTACTGTCACACCACAGGACAAAGATGTCACACCAGAGGACAAGGTCTCTTTAGTCAAGTCAAGTCAAGTCGAGCTATATTGTCACTCTGCTACATGTGTGGACATTTAGTGGAACGAAATGCCGTGTCTCGCAGGACCACGGTGCTACATACTAGTTAAACATAAGATAAACATACAACAACGCAAGTATAGGAAAAACAATAGAGCTATACAACAGCTAACCATCTGACTATACATACAGCATACTATATATACTATAACTACTATACCTAGTTGACTACACAAACTGAGACTGTACAAGAACTTTACATAAATACTGTACAAACCCGATTCCAAAAAAGTTGGGACACTGTACAAATTGTGAATAAAAAAGGAATGCAAGAGTTTACAAACCTCATAAACTTATATTTTATTAACAATAGAATATAGATAACATATCAAATGTTGAAAGTGAGACATTTTGAAATGTCATGCCAAATATTGGCTCATTTTGGATTTCATGAGAGCTACACATTCCAAAAAAGTTGGGACAGGTAGCAATAAGAGGCCAGAAAAGTTAAATGTACATATAAGGAACAGCTGGAGGACCAATTTGCAACTTATTAGGTCAATTGGCAACATGATTGGGTATAAAAAGAGCCTCTCAGAGTGGCAATGTCTCTCAGAAGTCAAGATGGGAAGAGGATCACCAATTCCCCCAATGCTGCGGCGAAAAATAGTGGACCAATATCAGAAAGGAGTTTCTCAGAGAAAAATTGCAAAGAGTTTGAAGTTATCATCATCTACAGTGCATAATATCATCCAAAGATTCAGAGAATCTGGAACAATCTCTGTGCGTAAGGGTCAAGGCTGGGAAACCATACTGGATGCCCGTGATCTTCGGGCCCTTAGACGGCACTGCATCACATACAGGAATGCTACTGTAATGGAAATCACAACATGGGCTCAGGAATACTTCCAGAAAACATTGTCGGTGAACACAATCCACCGTGCCATTCGCCATTGCCGGCTAAAACTCTATAGGTCAAAAAAGAAGCCATATCTAAACATGATCCAGAAGCTCAGGCGTTTTCTCTGGGCCAAGGCTCATTTAAACTGGACTGTGGCAAAGTGGAAAATTGTTCTGTGGTCAGACGAATCAAAATTTGAAGTTCTTTTTGGAAAACTGGGACCCCATGTCATCCGGACTAAAGAGGACAAGGACAACCCAAGTTGTTATCAGCGCTCAGTTCAGAAGCCTGCATCTCTGATGGTATGGGGTTGCATGAGTGCGTGTGGCATGGGCAGCTTACACATCTGGAAAGGCACCATCAATGCTGAAAGGTATATCCAAGTTCTAGAACAACATATGCTCCCATCCAGACGTCGTCTCTTTCAGGGAAGACGTTGCATTTTCCAACATGACAATGCCAGACCACATACTGCATCAATTACAACATCATGGCTGCGTAGACGAAGGATCCGGGTACTGAAATGGCCAGCCTGCAGTCCAGATCTTTCACCCATAGAAAACATTTGGCGCATCATAAAGAGGAAGATGCGACAAAGAAGACCTAAGACAGTTGAGCAACTAGAAGCCTGTAATAGACAAAAATTGGACAACATTCCTATTCCTAAACTTGAGCAACTTGTCTCCTCAGTCCCCAGACGTTTGCAGACTGTTATAAAAAGGGGATGCCACACAGTGGTAAACATGGCCTTGTCCCAACTTTTTTAAGATGTGTTGATGCCATGAAATGTAAAATCAACTTATTTTTCCCTTAAAATGATACATTTTCTCAGTTTAAACATTTGATATGTCATCTATGTTGTATTATGAATAAAATATTGAAATTTGAAACTTCCACATCATTGCATTCTGTTTTTATTCACAATTTGTACAGTGTCCAAACTTTTTTGGAATCGGGTTTGTACATGAAATTGCGCAAAAGAGATATTTGTACATGAAATTGTGCAAAAAAAATATTTTGTACATTAAATTGTTAATTGTTGTACAGAAGGGAGATTTTGTGTGAAGCAGCGCATAGTGCAAAAAGATTTTGTAGTGCAATGCTCAAGTAAACATATATTATCTTATTGAGTCTTTGTAGCAGGGAGTGTTTATAGAAAGTGTCTGGTGTGCATTTAGTGGGATGAGTGCGTTACTACAGGTGGTTTGTATAGCCCATTCAGACTCAGAATTGCACTTAGGAAAATTGTCAACAGTTATTAATGAGTTGAGTTGGGGGGGGGGGGATTGCTGTAGGATTGCTGTAGATAGTGATAGGGCTTTGATACTCCGGTACCTTCTACCTGGCAGGAGCTGGAAGAGGTTGTGGGAGGGGTGGATGGGGTCCTTCACGATGCTGGAGGCCTTGCTGGAGCATCGTGCAAGGAAAATGTCCAGGATGGAGGGGAGAGGGGCACCGATGATCTTTGCGGCAGTGTTCACTGTCCGTTGTAGGGTCTTGCGGTCAGCAGCACTGCAGTTCCCATACCAGACAGTGATGCAGGTGGTCAGCACACTCTCAGTGGTGACCCTGTAGAAAGTGGTGAGGATGGGTGGAGAGAGACTTGCCCTTTTCAGCCGGCTGAGAAAGTGGAGGCGCTGTTGTCCCTTCTTTTTGAGTGACGTGACGTTGGTGGTCCAGGTGAGATCCTCTGTGATGTGCACTCCCAGGAATTTAGTGCTACCGATTCTCTCCACGGTTGAGCCGTCGATGGTTAGTGGGGGGTGGTCAACAGAGTTTCTCCTGAAGTCCATCACAACCTCTTTTGTCTTACCCACATTGAGGGATAGGTTGTTAGCACCACATCATTCAGCCAGCATCATCATCGTTGTTGCTGATGAGACCTACCACTGTTGTGTCATCAGCGAACTTGATGATGTGGTTGGAGCTGGACTTGGCAGTGCAGTCGTGGGTCAGCAGCGTGAAGAGCAGCGGGCTGAGCACACAGCCTTGTGCTGTGCTCAGTGTGGTCGTGCTGGAGGTGTTGCGGCCAACACGGACTGACTGAGGTCTTGCAGTTAAAAAGTCCAGGATCCAATTACAAAGGGAGGTGTTAAGGCCCAGCAGGTTTAGTTTGTGGATGAGCTGTTGTGGGATTGTTGTGTTGAATGCTGAGCTGAAGTCGATGAACAGCATTCTTACATAAGAGTCTTTCTGTTCCAGGTGAGTAAGAGCTAGGTGGAGAGTGGTGGATATTGCATCGTCCATGGAACGGTTTGGATGGTATGCAAACTGGAATGGGTCCAGCATGTTTGGGAGACTGGACTTGATGTAATGCATGACTAACCTCTCAAAGCACTTAATCATGAGTGGGGTCAGTGCTATGGGACGATAGTCATTCAGACAGGACACAGGTGACTTTCTGGAATTATGGAGGTGGATTTGAGACACGTGGGGACGACTGCCTGGCTCAGCGAGGTGTTGAAGATGTCTGTTAGGACATCCGTCAGCTGTGCAGCACAGTCTCTCAGTACACGTCCAGGTATGTTGTCAGGGCCCGCAGCCTTTCGTGGGTTAATCCTGGATAGGGTCTTCCTTACATCGGCTGGAGAGAGACAGAGAACCTGGTCGTTTTGGAGATGTGAATAGTTTCTGTGCAGGTGTGTCGTTCTGTATCTCAAATCGTGAGTAGAAGTGGTTGAGTTAAAAAGCATTTTAAATAATTAATATTTGTTTAACTCCTTTTTATTCTTTTTTTTAATCATTTTCAGTGTTCTTAGATGCAATAATTACATTAATTAAACTATTTTCTTATGTTTTTATATAAAACTTGTACTGTTATGAAGTGTCATGAAAATAAGTATAAAATGTGATACTTTGTTTTTGAAACAGAAAGAATTGAGGGAGACAAATTATTGGAAGAGAGAGGAAACGGAAATATAGACAGAAAATTAACAGGGATCCACACAGAAAGGAGGAGATTCTAAGAGAACGATGCAGAAAGTAAATAGAACAAAAATGATGCCTTAAAAAGAGTAGCTATATAGTTTTTAAAAAAAAATAATTCACATCTTTAATGAATATAGTTTGAATATCAATCATATTTACCTGTGCCACACATACAGCAGGGGTGTTAGAAGAGTTTTAGTAACATACTGATTGAAAGAGACTGAATTTTGTTGATGAAAATTATTTTGTTTTGTTTAAAAAACATGTTGATATTGTTTATATCAAAATTAAAATTTCTTTCTCCTTTGACATGTTCAAAGTTAAATAGAAATACTTTAATAACTACCATTTCTGTCCTTTAGTGTGATGTAATGTCCTATGGTGTGACGTAATGTCCTATGGTGTGACACACATAAAAGAACCACAGATTTGTTTTTATCTCAAAATATCTTTAAAAAAAAAAACAGCTGAGTATTGCAATAGGGGAGATACAAATATCACTCATCTTAAAATGGTATAATTATCAGCAGTTTTGAATGGATGACAGCAAAGTTTATCTTGTTGTCAAAGTTTGTCTTGAAATTGTCCAACAATTTCAAATTAAATAAATAACACTATATGAAAATAAGTGTCTAACAATAAAGATAATTCTTCTTCAAAAATGGTCTTTTACAAAAAAAAGCGTTTTTTACTGGCTGTTTGTCAACTACCCATATATATAGTTAACGTTCTCACAGTAAGTGCTTTTGGTGTTCTGCAAAAGAATGCAAAAGCACTTCCTGTGAAAACGTAACTGCACATTGATTGCTGTAGATAGTGATAGGCGTATGCCTTCAATACTTCAATAATAACTATAGAAAATAAGTATAGAAATAAATAACAATGTTAAATTATCTTTTTGAGCAAATATAATTGTGACTACTTTGCATGTTATGTTATTAATTGGCATGTCATGTAATTAATATTATTAAATTTTTTGATCGGTTGACTGCCCTAAAATAAATAAATAAATAAACAAACACAAGTGAACATGCTCTATGTATGCTTTCTGGAGCTCAGCAGAAAATTAATGTGTGATCTCTTTTCAGTAGTCTCAGCAAAACCAGTTTTTAATGTGATAGTACTGGGGGAAACAGCTGGCAGCCCATCCCCACACGCTGAGGGAGAGTGGGAGAGAAAGAGAGAGACCACATGCTGTTATACAAGCCTATCTCTCTAACGTTGCTCTCGCATGCCACTCACATGGAGAACATTTGCCTGCCCTTCATGATCCAGTTTATATTCTTGTTCACGCAAATCCCAAGGACTTTAATTTACATAGTGTTCTTAGTCACACAAATTAGTGCAATGAAATAAGTTCATTATTCAAAGTTACAAATCGAACTGGTTTGTCATGAAAGAATGAGTTCTCAGTATAACCCGAATTCCGGAAATGTTGGGACGTTTTTTAAATCTGAATAAAAAGAAAACTAAAAGACTTTCAAATCACATGAGCCAATATTTTATTCACCATAGAACATAGAGAACATAACTTTTTTACAAAAATTTTACACTTTTATCCACTAAATGAGCTCATTTCAAATTTGATGCTGGGAGAACATCTAGTAACTAATTAAGTTAATTGACATCAGGTCTGTAACATGATTAGCTATAAAAGGGATGTCTTAGAGAGGCAGAGTCTCTCAGAAGTAAAGATGGGCAGAGGCTCTCCAATCTGTGAAACAGTGTGTAAAAAGATTGTGGAATACTTTAAAAACAACGTTACTCAGCGTCAAATTGGAAAGGCTTTGCAAATCTCATCATCTACAGTGCATAACATCATCAAAAGATTCAGAGAAACTGGAGAAATCTCTGTGCATAAGGGACAAGGCCGAAGACCTTTGTTGGATGCCCGTGGTCTTTGGGCCCTCAGACGACACTGCATCACTCATCGGCATGATTCTGTCATTGACATTATTAAATGGGCCCAGGAATACTTCCAGAAACCACTGTCGATAAACACAATCCGCCGTGCCATCTGCAAAAAGGAAGCCATATGTGAATATGGTCCAGAAGCGCCGTCGAGTCCTGTGGCCCAAGGGTCATTTAAATCGGACTGTTTCAAAGTGGAAAAGTGTTCTATGGTCAGACGAGTCCAAATTTGACATTCTTGTTGGAAATCACGGACGCCGTGTCCTCCGGGCTAAAGAGGAAGGAGACCTTCCAGCGTGTTATCAGCATTCAGTTCAAAAGCCAGCATCTCTGATGGTATGGGGGTGCATAAGTGCATACGGTATGGGCAGCTTACATGTTTTGGAAGGCACTATGAATGCTGAAAGGTATATAAAAGTTTTAGAGCAACATATGCTCCCCTCCAGATGACGTCTATTTCAGGGAAGGCCTTGTGTATTTCAGCAGGACAATGCAAATCCACATACTGCAGCTATTACAACAGCATGCCTTTGTAGTAAAAGAGTCCGGGTGCTGAATTGGCCTGCCTGCAGTCCAGATCTTTCACCTATAGAGAATATTTGGCGCATCATTAAACGAAAAATACGTCAAAGACAACCATAAACTCTTCAGCAGCTGGAAACCTATATCAGGCAAGAATGGGACCAAATTCCAACACCAAAACTCCAGAAACTCATAACCTCGATGCCCAGATGTCTTCAAACTGTTTTGAAAAGAAGAGGAGATGCTACGCCATGGTAAACTTCATTCAGAAAATCCACAAAATCAAATTTGAAATTAGTTCATTTTGTGCATAAAATTGTAAAATTTCTCAGTTTAAACATTTGTTATGTTATCTATATTCTATTGTGAATAAAATATTGGCTCATGTGATTTGAAGTTCTTTTAGTTTTCTTTTTATTCAAATTTAAAAAACGTCCCAACATTTCCAGAATTTGGGTTGTATTTGCAATAGTGTTTAGAGTGGTTTTAGTGGCATTGCTAAGGTGTTGCTAAGATCTTTTGAATGGTTGCCTGGCTGTTACTTACTACCTGAGTCATTGTCTATAATAATAAATCTATGATTTTTCCACAGGTTTTATCGGCCTCTGGATGACAACTGCACATCTGATTGCTTTAAAAAGTTACAATAAGCCACACAATTTAAGGTATAATTCATATTCATAGCACAAAGTGTGTGGATTGAATTACGCACTCAGGCACGTGCACAGATAGGGCTCAACCTGTGCAGAGCACATGCCCTTTTCCCCCTTACACTCCGAAGTGCCCTTTTTTTCTTTTCTTTTTTTTTTTTTGGTGGTGGTGGTTTTTTTTTTTTTTTTTTTTCAATAAATCAATGCTATCACCCTTTACGTCTGTCTGTCCGTTTTACAAATATTTAGCCAATGAAACGTATTAAATAGAGCTTGTGACTAAAATCTTGTTGGATCCGCTTAAACTGTCAGTAAAATCTCATAACTCCAACCCCTCTATCTGGAGTGAATGAACTGAAGTTCCACAGCAGAAGTGTTGCCAAGTCCGCGGGTTGCAGCGACCTCAATAACGTGATGTTTAGCCCCAGGAATGCGAATTTACCAGGGGAACCCCGCCAAAAAAACAAAACAAAAAACAAAAACGTGTATTTTACTTCCCCCGGAACGCGATTTTTAATGGGGGACCCCTCGAAACGCTAGTTTTGAGTAGTAATTGGGCTGGTTTTGTTGTGAAAACCTGGCAACTCTGCACAGCAGCTGGAAGAAGTCTTGCAACGGTAAATATCTTGTTGCTTGAATAAGTACAGCGTTTTCTTTATGCAAGAAACACTATATCTATAAAGGCTCATGTATTTGAGGTCTGAGACAGGTGGGACCGGAGAGAGAGGGCTAGCATTTGCCATCTAAGTTAGTCATAGCCAATAGCCTACACTTAAATAGCCTGTGCATACAGACAGTAGCAATTCAGCTTTAATCAAATGAGATTTTGGCCAAATGTATTTTACAACAGGAAAATCTGAGCGCCCATATAGCTACAACAAACTTTGTAACCCGTTGATGAAAACGTAATGTGATGCCGTCGTTTTAATGACACATTTGCTGGTCAAAAACCCCGTAACTGCATTTGAGTGATCCTCGTCACCTAGGTAAAACATATTTCTAAGAAATTTCTTCTTTGATTTATGATTTATGATTGCTGATACACTTAGTTTGTTAACGTTCAATCATATTATATCGCATGGTTAATTCATGTTTACGCTGTTATATGCATTTGCTAGCTAGCTAATTTTTGAATCTAGCTCGTCGTCGTCACATGTATAAACGCAGTAAAACATGGTTTTACTACAGTAATGTTGTAGTAACTAAAAAAAAAAAAAAACATTACAGAATCAGATCACTGTGAAATCTATATATTTTACCATACATACATACATACAAACATACATACATGTGTGTGTGTATATCTATCTATCTATCTATCTATCTATATATATATATATATATATACATACATACATGAGTGTGTATATATATATATATATATATATATATATATACACACACATACATACATACACACAGTATACTATATATATATATATATATATATATATATATATATATACACATACATACACACAGTATAAATAATATATATATATATATTATTTAAGGGTTCCCTTTTTCAGATTCAGCACATGCCCCTCAAAAGGTCTGTGCATGGCCCTGTACACACTAAAGCTTCGGGCAGAAAGAGCAGAAGAAAAACTAAATTTCCAAAGAAAATGCAAGTGCTGTTTGCTCTGCAAACTAAAAGAACCAAAGACTTAAACTACTTCAGTCTGTGTGCACTGAATTTATTTAATACACGAGTTTCACAATTTGAGTTGAATTACTGAAATAAATGAACTTTTCCACGACATTCTAATTTATTGAGATGCACCTGTATGTCTGTAGCACACGTAGTGTGGAAAGTAAGAAATAAATGTTTATAACCTTGCCCATAGAAAATGCTCTGAAGAGCTCATCTATTATTGAGAAATAATAAGGACCCTTTTTATGCAGCATTGCATTTTTTTACTGCCATGATAAAAAAAAAATCAACATAGGTTCACTGGAAATACGTGCCTTTACCTACATTTATTTAAAAAAAAAATAATAATTCCAAAAATGTGCCTATATATTCAGTTTGCTCCAGTTTCCTGTTAAATGAACACTAGAGTCTGTTTATTTATTTTTCACATACTATTACAGGGCAGATTATCTGGTAAACACACAGTTCATTACACAATGCTATGTTATAACCTCAGAACACTTTTACCATGGTACATGAATTGTAAACTAATGCAGTTTGACATTGCATCACATAACCAGCTCCATATGTATGGCTTTTCTGACAGTAAATTTGCTCAGTACCTCCCCTGGTACAGCACTACAGCCCGATCTCACGGCAATTCGTACATATTTTACGAGGTGGATAATTCGTACGAATTCATACGACCTCACTCATACAAATTCATACGATTTTTGCTAAATCGTACGTATTTTATGAGTTGCCAATTCGTATGAATTTGTACGAATGACCTACACCTAACTTCGCCCCTAAACCTACCCGTCACTGGGGTTTGGACAAATCGTACAAAATCGTACGAGTGAGGTCGCACGAATTAGCCACCTCGTAAAATACGTACGAATTGGTCGTGAGATAGCATTGTACAGAGCACTCTGGTATGAATTCTGTGAAACACAAGTCATGATAAAAGAGCTCAAAGACTTCTGGAAGCAAACTAAAATGGTATGATTGCTTCAGCAAATGCGTCTTTATCTCACCTTTGCTCTAACATTATCGGTTAGGTTCAAGATAGGGTTTAGTGTAGGTTGTATGTTATTTTCCAATACAACTGAGCGCTGTATGACATTTTATTGAACTGTGATACGTACAACACCAACATATATATATATATATATATATATATATATATATATATATAAGCCAGATTCATGTTCATCTGTATAAGAGAAAACTAAACACACCTTTAGTACCACTCATTAGATATTTCACTTTGAAAATGTGTGCCAAAAATATGTTTGTCTTGCTTTCATTATAAAGCCCGTAATATGGACCTGGGTTTAAGTTTCTTTTTTTTTCTTTTTCTTCTTCTTCTTCTTCTTCTTCTTCTTCTTCTTCTTCTTCTTTTTTGGTAATCTTTTTTTTCACTAAAATATTTCAAACATGATAGCAAGACATGTAATCTTTCGGTCCTAGGCATTGCTAGTTTTCATATAGCCCATACAAAATTAATAACAGACGATGACATAATCTACACTAAATCACATAAACACTTGTCTTCTTTTTAATTATGCATGTTAAAGAGAATGTTTCGCTGCTTATTAAGCTTCTTTAAAATAATGGCTTTTGCGTGTCCACAGTGTACTTAGCAAATTGCAAGATAATTGTAATAATAATCATATCATTCACAGCAGAATTACACTTATCATCCTGATATTTAAACCTCTCATAATATACTTCCTGAAACATGCAGCTATCTCTTTTAACTCCGTACTTATCAAAATGCCATCCGCCTTTACATAATAAGCTGGGCTGTGAGAGTATTCACAGTATGTCTCCTCAGAGGAGAAGAGACAGAAATTGTACACAAGCCCGGTGATAATGATATACGCAGCATGCAGGATTAATTGCACCTCAGCTTCATTGAAACCCTTCCATAACACTGTAACCATCCTTTCTAAGAGGAGAGGAGGCCCAGGCAAGGGTGCACTGAAACCAATTATAACATTCATTTTGCGCTTCAGTTATTTAAAAAGTCATGCATTAATTACGCAATGGAAAAATATGGCTCATTATTTCCACTTTGTAGTGATGACTTCTCTCTTCAGGCTACAAGGGATTAAGGCTCCTCCAGCCTGTTGAGAAGTCATCAATGCCGAGTTAAAAAAAAAAAAAAAAAAAAAAAAAAATATATATATATATATATATAGCAATTTTTATTAATTAATGAATACTTTTATTCGTTAATTTATTTTCTTTTGTTTGTTTATACTCCAGAAATTTAAAGTGGTAGCCTGGTCATTCACACCAACAACAGTAGGGAAAATTAATCTGGCATTTTTTTAACACAAGAGAAATTTGAATGTTTGTATGGTCTGGTGTTGTGTAGCCTTTCTGTGCTCCTGTCAGACAAGCTTGATAAAGGTACTTGTTCTGGCTTTAGAAGTTACGTAACCTCTGCGGGATGTTGTTATGTATACACTCAGCCAAATGTTGTATTCTCAGCTGTATGAGATAAATAACCTCTTGACCCTTAATTACAGGGCTTAGGTCCAAGTTTGAGTCAACATAGTAGTTACCCCCACATAGCTACTGATGAGAGGTAGTTTTTTTAGACAGAGCAACATGGCAACAGTGTAGGCTGTTTTTCAGCAAATTCAATGAAGAACACAAAGAACAGAGAGGGAAAGGAAAGAAATCAAACACAAGAAAAGAACAATAACTGAGAAAGTGTCTATCTATCTATCTATCTATCTATCTATCTATCTATCTCTGTCTGTAATTCTGTCTGTCTGTCTGTCTGTCTGTCTGTCATTTTATCTTTCTAGCATTCTATCTTTTATTCAGTATTTTTCTATCAATTTTTCTATCATTGTGTCTACATGTACATATTTTGTCTGTATATACAACAATGGATAGACTGATTGAACTAGTCTTAAATATAGTTTACTATTTCAATTTGGCCATGAAGGTTTATCAAGAAGTCATGATCCAGTAAGAAATAATCAGATTTTCTACTCTTAGGATTGCCCAAATAGCAGTACTAGTGATCACAAACAGTTAATACTTCCACACACAGGTCATGCTCGATCTGATATGTCCGCTAGTGAAACCTTTCAGCAAGGGGCTTTAGTATTTATCACTCCTGCTGACCTAGTAGTTTCTGGTTACTATACCATAACACTGGAGAACAAACCCAGGTGTGATCACAAGTCCCCACTGAGTTATCACCAAGATAGAAAAGCAGGTTAAAGCTTTAAGATTATCTA
Organism: Spinibarbus caldwelli; assembly: GCA_039654775.1. NCBI lineage: Eukaryota > Metazoa > Chordata > Actinopteri > Cypriniformes > Cyprinidae > Spinibarbus > Spinibarbus caldwelli. The sequence continues at coordinate 25,439,429 of CM077240.1, forward strand.
CCTACTGGGGTTTCCTGAGCTCAGAGGAACATTTTTAAATCATTTGAAGGGAAAACACAAGGTCAATTTTGAAACCACTAGTATTATTTTAGTTACATTGTTGGGATCTATGACACCCCAAACATAAAGACTGTAAAATTAATCTCACCAGAAAAAGAGGGTTAATAGTAGCCTTTTATTTCACTATGCATATGTTAACTAATATATTCACTGCTCAACTGTTCTACAAGACAGTTAATTAAGATAGCAGTTCCAGAGGAAATGCCTCGAGAAGTTTCTAGGCTAAATTGCAGAGATATCTTTTCCTGAAAGATTCATAAAGTCCTTTAGAATGTCTTATGACAAACCGCAAGTGTTGAGAAGGACCACTGAGCACATTAAAATATACTGTTAAAACCTGAAGACCATTGAGCAATGAGAATACAGTATATGCTTGTTGTGATGATTGATATATAGACTTGTAACAATTTGTTTATGAGAACTAGCGGCTCATTACAGATTTGTGGAGCCATTATATAATTTTTTACAGGATATGTTACAGGGAAAGAGCAGTGTGAATTGTGAATGTAGTTGTTTGTACATTTGTATAACATTGTTTTCTACATTTTATACCTTAAAGCTCTGAAACATTGAAAAACCTATGAAAAAAAATAATACAAAGAAATTTAATACACACTAGTAGACAAATTTAGTACATATAACAATTTTATGCTTGATTTTATGCCTGAACCTTCAGATAAATAAACATTTACATTTTGATTTATCTTTTTTATTAATGTGATCAACATATATTCTGTCAGTTAATAGTTTAAAGTGAGTAAACTAGGTTGTACAAAGCTGAATATCTGAAAGGAATGTGAGCGTTTCCTTTTATTCCTTTTGGCACGATGAAACAAACCTGACTGTCTGCCAAAGCATTTTGTTATTTGCCTGAGCATCACAAATATCTCACCATTTCAACCAGTAAAGGCACGCCTAGACAGGGCTGTTTTGCCTGCTGCCTTACAAGGTCTTGAGAGAGTTGGAGATCCCGAGAAGTACAGCCGCACCAAATGGTATGAGGTACGAAAAGCTTGTGCTAATATGTTTGGAATTTAGCAGGACTGTTCTCAAGGCCAGGAATCTCAGCTAGAGCTGCTGTCTGTGCATTCTTCTCTGCTTAAGACATGCTGATACTTGCAGACGCTTGTTGATTGCATTAAACACTTCTGATCAGTGTTAGATCTGATGTAGCTTGGATTTGTGTACATTTGTCTCATATATAAAAGGCATTCAAAAAGTGAATGCCGAAGGAGCATAGGTGTGGAGAAGAATCCATCCAAGAACAAATGTGATAGTTCAACCAAAAATTATCATTCTCTCATTATTTACTCACCTCATCATTCCAAACTTGAATTACTTTTTTCCATGCAACACAAAAGGGATATTTTTAAAGAGAATCTTAGTGGCTCTTTTCGAAACTCAATTATAAAAGTAATTGAGGACTGGGGCCTTCTAAGTTTCAGAAAACTCTATACATGTGGTCCGATATGATTTGTGAAGTTTATTTAAAGACTTCTGACATCATTTGAGAACTTTTTTTGACAAAAATTGTCAGTTTGTGTATCACGGATAAAAGAATGTCATATGGGTTTGGGATAATAAAGAGGGTGAGTAAATTATAAAAATTTGTAATGACAGTGAGTCTTTTTTATTTAAAGGAGATAATTCCTTAATTCAGCATGCACTACTCTTTAAAAGTTTGGTGTTGGTCTTTTCTGCATTTATTGATCCAAAAATATAGTAAAAACAGTAATATTGTGAATTATTATTCATACAATTTAAAATTGACACTTAATATTGACTGTTAATATTGTTTTCTATTTGAATATATTTTAAAATGTAATATATTTCTTTGATGGCAAAGCTGAATTGTCTTTAGAAATAATTGTAATATCCTGATTTCGTGCTCAAAAACATTTCTTTGTCAGGATTGGACCTGTTTTGTCATGTTTCAGTTCCTGTTTTTCCTTATTTGGTCTTGTTCTTGTCCTCATCTAGTCTGATTAGTTAATTCCCTGCACCTGCGTTTAAGTAATTATCCTGTGTATTTAAGTCCTGTCTGTGTATTTCTCCCCTGTCTGGTCTACTTGTTGGATGTTGTGTGTTTCAAGCCATTTCCATTGTGGATTATCCCCTGTGCTTCCTGGATTAAAAACTATTGTTTGTACTCCTCGTCTCTCTCTCGTTCCTCCCAGTGCAGATCGTGACAGAAGACCCAACCAAATACAGTTACCTCCATGTGTGTGTTCCCTCCGTTTTTATTTCCGTTTTTTCTCTCAGTGTTTTTGTTTCCGTAGTGTGTTCCCCATGGATCCCCTCCTTCGCCCGGAATACCTCCTCCTCCTGCTGGAGCAGGGGGAGAAATCGCTCGAGGGCCATACCAGACTGTTCCTAGTCCTCGCCAACCTCACCACCTACCCGGACAGCAGGCTCTGTGCGTTCTACGATGCCAGCTTGAATATTGCGTGCAGAGTGTCATCGTCCGAGGATGGTCCTCGAGCGAATTTCGCCGCCTTTGTGGAGAGGACACTGGCGAGAAACGGATATCCGTTCACTGCCTGTTCCCAGGAGAATCTCGCCAGTTCCACTCCTGACCCAGTGCCCAGCCCACCATCTCCCCGCTGTGCGGAGCACATGCCTGAGCCCACCGCTGACGGAGAGCCAAAGCCCGACGGAGCGACAGAGCCACAGATCGCCGCGGAGCCGGAGCTGCTGATGACGTCAGTCAAGGTGCATGAGCCGGCAACAACGCCCGCCTCGAAGGAGAGAGCCGTGGACAGTGTGAGCGCAGAGAGGAGCTCCGCCCCATGCACCATTGCTGAGGGTGAGCTGAGTATGGTGTGTGGGCTGTGCCACAGCAAGGGAGAGAAGGCTCCTGATCCCCAGTTAAGCCCAGGAAGGGCTCTTGTTCCCGAGTTTAGACCATGGAGGGCTCCTATTCCTGAGTTAAGCACAGTGAGGCCTCCTGATCCCAAGTCCAGCCCTCCTGAGTCTCCTGAGTCTCCTTCGTCTCCTCTGGTCCCAGCCAGCTCCGCTCCTCCAGAGCACTCTCCAGTGCCCGCTCCCCAAAAGCGTCCTCCAGAGCCCGCGCCCTCCAGTGCCTGCTCCTCAAGAACGCCCTCCAGAGCCCGATATTCCGGAGCGTCATCCTGTTCCCTTGTTCAGCCCAGAGGAGGCTCTCAAATGCCTGCCCTCCCACCCGCTCCTGCCTCCTCCACCACTGTCGTCTGGCAGCCCCTCCACTCGCCCTCAGCCCCCTATCTGTATGGTGCGAGCCCCATGGGACTGCCATCCTCCAGCGTTGCTGTGGCTGGAGAATCCCTCACCTCCGCCTCCAGCCTCCAAGGCCTGGACTCTGCCTCGGCCCACTGACCCATTGGATCCACCATGGCTCCTAGCTCTCTCATCTCCACCATGGCCCATCTGTCTACTAGCTCCGCCGGGCTCCCTCGTCCCTCCAGCTCTGCCTTGGTCTGGCGTCGACCATCCTGCGCCTCGGGACTCCACTCCTCCTGCTGCACCTTGTCCCTTCGTCCCTCCAGCTCCGTCAGGCTCCTCCATCCCTTCGGCTCCTCCTCAGTCCTCTGTCGCTCCGGCTCCACCGCAGCCCTCTGGATCCCCGCCTCCCCCTGTAGGTCGCCGGTGCCATCTGCTCCGCCTTGGCCCTCCGGATCCTCGTCGTCGCCCTTGCTCTTTGGCTCTCCGTCTCCGCCTCGGGCTCCTCCACCACCTGCTCTGCCGCCATCAGTCGGCCCCCTGGAGTCGGCGGCCATTCCTCCTCCTCCATGGCTCCTCCCCATGTCAGCTCCACTGTGGGTCGTCATCATCGCTGTGGCCTGGGCCCTACTTGGCTCCTCCTGTTCCGGCTCCCTCCTGCCGTCTCCCTGACTCCTCCCTCCTTCTTCACCTCCCTGGTCTCTGCCCGTCGTCCTCCTCCCGGATATCCGTCCTCCTCCTGAGCCTCCTCCCAAGCTCCCACCTATGCCTCCCTCTGTTGTTGTTGTAGCTACGGTGTGAGGACGCACCTTCCAGGAGGGGGAGTAATGTCAGGACTGGACCTGTTTTATCATGTGTTTCAGTTCCTGTTTTTCCTTATTTGGTCTTGTTCCTGTCCTCGTCTAGTATGATTAGTTAATTCCCTGCACCTGCATTTAAGTAATTATCCTGTGTATTTAAGTCCTGTCTGTGTATTTCTCCCCTGTCGGGTCTACTTGTTGGATGCTGTGTGTTTCAACCCGTTTCCATTGTGGATTTTCGCCTGTGTTTCCTGGATTAAAGACTATTGTTTGTACTCCTCGTCTCTCTCTCATTCCTCCCAGCGCAGATCATGACATTCTTATTATTATGAAGATTGAAAGCAGTTGTAATGCTTAACATTTTTGTGGAAATCGTTTACTTGATGAACAGAAAGAAAAGCATTTACTTGATGAACAGAAAGAGCAGCATTTATTTGACCAAATTAGCTTTTTTAACAGGGTAAAAGTCCTAATTGTTACTTTTGATCAATTTAATATAGTACTTCCTTGCTGAACAAGTATTATTTCTTTCAAACGAAAAAATACTGATACCAAACTTTTGAATGATAGGTAGCAATTATTACTCAAATATTGAAAAAAAGCTGTGATAAGAGAAAATTTTTACCTTTTACACACATTACCTTCAAGACACACATTTTGGTGATCTAAATCTGATTCATATGCAGAACTTAATAAAGCAAGTAGTTACACTCAAATTTAATAAATCAGAAGAGTTACCTACTGCATTTATAGTAGATTTGCTTCCATATCTCTGCTATGCAATAACCCATAAATGTCTTCTCTGCATCCTTAAGCACTTTTTAAACACGATTTCCCTGAGCGTTTGGGCTTCCAAAAACATGAGCAGTCAGCATATTTGGAGCAGGTCGTGAAGAACTCAAGCGAGAAATCTATGCATTTAAAGAGAGATCTTAATCCCATCAGGCCAGACCCCCTGAGCGGATCCAGCTAGTCACATGACTTCATATTACTTTTGCCGTGTGGACCAGACATCTGTTTGAAGGATGGCTCTCACATTATGAATGCTGTGATGTTGGTGTAGCATCATCGGATGCATTAATTTGATCCCGCTAATGGTTTATCTTATCTGAAATTCAACTTGCTTAGCGATTCAGATAATTTGTAAGTCCTCCTGATTCTCAAAGTCAGCTCGAATATTTGTCAGCTTGATTTATTTCAATTTGCCAGGGAAGGCTGGAAAAATGCATAGTTTCACCCTGTGCTGAAGCTGAAGCTTGTGATTTATGTGAATATTTATGTTCATGATTTTCCATTTTTGTTATCACAATGCAAAAATGTTAATCATGTTTTTCTTTTTAATATTTAAAGAGCTGACAGGTGAATAACTACAGTAACCAATAGTCACTTGACATCTTGTCTAACTGTGTTCGGTTAAAATATGCATTCTGAGCGGTAATTTGTTTCATTTCACCCTAGCACACCAAACAACAGGAGCAACATTTTTCTCTCAAATTAATCAAGCCAATTATACTGAATTTATAAGGCGCTTCTATAAATAAGTATTTAAATAGATTTAGAGCCCTGACACTTTCCCCGTCTTGTAATTTTACACTTGAGAGACAAGCAGATTATTTGAATAAACAAATTAATTATTCCCAAGTATAAAGTATTTGATTATTCAGTGTAATTGTTGCCTTTTTGCACAAAGCTTTACCATTTTTGCCGTTGCTGTGTTTTTCTCTCGTCTAAGTCTGTGATGGAAGATGTGATTTTTAAAGTAGTTGAACATTGCGTGGGGTTATGGCCAATGCATTCAGCTGCATGATCAAACACAATAGCTCATAAAGTGTGTGAGTTAAACTGTGAATGGTTCGTTATAGATCAAAAAGGCACATTGTCGACAAGGAATGAAAGAGCTACAGTGTGCTTGTAGTACTGGACATGATTTTTGGTCAGTGATTTGCACGCTATTGCATAATGGCAAGACTGACAAAAACTCTAAGAGAATCGACTGTGGTACTGTAACTTCATTGTGTTAATTAAGGTAATCTACCATGTCCAACCAAGCTTTATATATGTATACACCACTGGTCAAAAGTTTTAAATAAAGAATTTTTAAAAATGTTTTTGAAATAAGTCTCTTATGCTCTCTGAGGCTGCATTTATTTGATCAAAAATGCTGCAAAAATTGTAAAATTGTGAATTTTTATTACAATTTAAAATAACTGATTTCTGTTTAAATATATATAAAATGTATTTATTCTATGATGGAAAAGCTAAATTTTTAGCTGTTACTCCAGTCCCAGTTTCACATGATCCCTCAGAAATTATTCTAATATAGTGATCTTGTGCTTAAGAAACATTTCTTACTATTACCAATGTTGAAAATAGTTTTTGCTGCTTAGTATATTTGTGGATATATATATATAATGTGAGTGTGTGTGTGTGTGTATGTATGTGTGTGTGTGTGTGTATGTATGTGTGTAAAAGACGAAAACTACAAGACTAAAAGGAAAGTCTCTCTAGATGCAATATTTTTCATATTTTCAGATCTCATAATAGCAGAGCGATAACTTCACAGGTTAAGGAGTTTTCATGTTTTCCCTGCTGTATCTTTTCTTTGGAAATAATGTTAATAGTGTTGTTTTAATCATGTTAAGGAATGCTCTGGGTCAAGGAAACATGAGACAATAAGCCTGTGAGCACTGAGTGTTCTGATTAGTGAGGTGTTTACAAGCACTGTCGCCCCAGGGAACAAAGACACTCTAGTTATGGTAAATGCTTAAGGATTTTATTCATGCCTGAGAATCGCTCTCAAAATGGCATCGCCTCCAGATTTATTCAAGTAATTTTCCAGCAAGCATGCCGCATTCAAATTAAAAATGCTAGGCATTTTTCACAATGCATTATTTTATGCTAATTTAACGACCAGGTTATAACGATATTAATGCTATGCACATATTTGAGGACGTGAACACCATCCTGTCAAAATTCCACAAGTAACTTGTTCTGTACTTAGTGATGCATGAAAACTATACTATGCATGCATGAAACGATGATAACATCTCGGTTTTCATGGCCACATGGTTTATTTTCCGTTGCGCTCCATGTTGTGTTGCACACACAGCGTAATATGCTTTGCCGGTGAGTGTGAGAATATGACATTGCTAATATCCCTTTAGTTGATTATTACTAGGATTATCTTTTTGGAGAGCCAGATGCTCAGTTGCCATGGTGTGGCTCTGTGCCTGGACTCTGCAGTGCAATGGGCAAGTAGATGGTATCAGCAAAGAACATGCTTGTGTGTGTGTGTGTGTGTGTGTGTGTGTGTGTGTCTGCTTTGTGCAGTTGGCACAGTAATGCTCTTGGCTTGCTGTTTACCATACTGCTTTTCAAATGCTTATTAAACATATTTTATTGCTGTTTTGTTTGCGGAAGAAGATTGTAGAGTGATGCTCATTCATTTCAGTAATTTAACAGTGTGAACTGGAGCAAGAAAAAACATTATTTTAGCTGTTCACACTTCGCGACACTCTGCTGCTGCTAATTCAACAAATAATGGTATTCAGCACTTTGAATATGTTTCATAGCCTACTTTAAATAAGAAGCAGTGCATAAGACAGTTTTGCACAAATGGTAAAGAAAATGAATGGAATGATGCTCACCCCAAAATAAAAATTTGCTGAAAATGTACTCACCCTCAGGCCAATCAAGATGTAGATGAATTTGTTTCTTCATTGGAACAAGTTTTTAAATTCAGATGAATTCTTGATCCATAATATTGCTCTTTTTTTAAGTGAAAAAGTAATCTAGTCTAAATCAGGAGAGAAATATGCCTAGATCAAGCATCATTTACAGATGAAAGCAGTTCTAAAAACAAATATGTCTGTGGATTTTGATTTGAGATGACAATAAGGGATGGACATTTTCACTGATGGAAGCTTCGTTATGAACTGAGGACTCGTTTTTGGCCAGAAGAGATGGTTTAAAGTCAAAACAGCCTAATGATGAGTCTTCTCACTTCACAAGACATTAATTTATGGACTGGAGTCATGTGGATTACGTTGACGTTTTTATCAGCTGTTTGGACTCTCATTCTGACGGCACCCATTCAATGCAGAGGATCCATTGGTGAGCAAGTGATGTATTGAAATGAAGTCAAGTTAGAAATAGTTTTAATCTGTGTATGAACATTGTTTCGTTTTCATTCACTAATAATTGCATACAATTTGGTTGTACATTTCAGTCGGATCTACTTTTAAAAATAGTTTTAAGCATTCACACAAAGGTTTTAAATGTGTATATACAGTTAGTGAATGAAACCCATTGTATAGAGATTAACATGGCAGAAATGCTGGAAACAAATCAATTACATGTCATCAATTACATCAGGAGCTGGTGTGGTGTGTGTTTTGGACATGTGTACCATATGTTGTTTATTAAATCTGTTATGAACAATGTAGGAAAAACACATGGATACATTGCAATATATGAGCTATTCAGCATTAAATATGCATGTGTGAGACAATTACTGAGATAATTACTGTCTTAGTGCAACAGAAGTGATAGACAGCGGCAGTCTTGCTGTTTTTCCTCTGATGTGGAGATTTGCACCCATTTGTTAGTTTAATCATTACCGTGTGCACAAATACTTAATGCTAAAATGAAAACAGCACTGAGTGACACTTACAAGAACATGTCAACTAACAACAATAACATTCATAGTCATTACTGTAGAGTTTAAAGGAATAGTTCACCCAAAAATGAAAATTTCTATCCATGATGTAGATGAGTTTGTTTATTCATTGGAACAGATTTGGAACATCACAAGTAAACCACACAACTGCAGACCATCAATTAACGTCTTGCAGTGTGAAAAGTTGCATGTTTATGAGAGACAAATTTATTATAAGGGTGTTTTAATTTTAAACCATCGCTTCTGGCCAAAATATCCAGAATCCATAAAAATGCTTCATCCAGTGAAAAAGTCAATTTCCTGTTGTATTCTCACATCAAAATCCACCAACATCTTTCATTTAGAACCATTTTTAGACTGTTTTCACTTGTAAATAGTGCTTGATCTGTGCATATTTCTCTCCTGATTCAGAACAAGATGACTTCTTGAGATGACCACTGGAGAAAGCAATGTTATGTATAGAGGACTTGTTCGAAGTTAAAAATGTCTTGATGGATTTGTTTATTACTGTCATCGTCACCAGCTCTGTCACCTAATCAGGACTACATTTCCCATCACCCCTCTTGCTGCTCACCTGCTCATTGTCACCAATCATCTAGTCATAAGCACCAGCTGTCTCTCATTCCACCTGCCCTGGTTAAAAGGACTCACCACACACACACAGGTTGTCTAGTCTCGTCTAAGACCTTCCAAAGGTTTGCCTTGGATTATTACTCACCTGAAGTCTACTTTCCTGTTGTTTGTTTGCACTCCCAAGTCTCATATATCTGATCTCCAGCGTCTGGTCTCTTGTCTTCAGTCTTCAGCTCTGTGTCTCCATCTCTAAGTGTCATGCAATCTTCCTACAAGTAAGGAAAGGAAAGTGTTCACCTCTTCATCAAGTCCTGTAAACGTGTGATTAATACTTCACCTGTCTGATCTTCCTCCTGCTCCATCTGCTATGCTGTTGTAAAATAAAGCAAGTTTGGAACGTTATTCATCTCTCTCTGGTCTGTGTTTCCATGACAATTACAGACATGCTTCATTATTTTATTGACTGGAACTGTATTGTGGGTTGTGATGTTTTTATTTGAACTCTCATTCTGAAGGCACCCATTCACTGTAGAGGATCCATTGGTGAACGTGATGTAATGCAAAATTTCTCCAAATATGTTTTGATGCATGCATAACACTGCATTTGCTGAAACAACAATTATCATTTATTCTGTGTTGTATGCTTATGGTGTAATGAAAGGCAGGGGATCTATGTTTTCTCTCATGCCAGAATTGTTCTGAGCGAGGTGATAACTGCAAGATATCAGTTTTAGTGAAAATTATCAGTAATTGGTGAGTAGCCGTGTAATATAAATATTGTGGTAATGATCTACTGGCTGTACATTATTTCTTACATAATGACTGGCTGACTTAGCAATTACATATCATATATTCGTTACATTAAATCCAGAGCTCGTTCACATTGAGATGTGTGAAAGGCAGCCTTTCACTTCTCTCTGTAATTTCATGTGACAACACATTATCCGTTCAGTCATTGGCACTTTGCACTGATAAATGACTTTGGTCACCAGACATACGCAGTTGAATGGGAAATGAGACTTGTGGAGAACGTTCTTAAGGGCTCTGCTGAAGATGTTCATTGATTGCCACTTAAAATTTGCATATTTGCGGCTGCATATTTCTGTAACGTAATTGATCCCACAAAATTAAGATTCGTGGGATGATGTCATGTGAAGTGTTTAAGAAGTGCAGCAGGTCTGCGCACACGTGCTTTAAATGGAGACATGACATTTTAATGACTGTGATTCACATTTTTTTTCTATTTGGAATACCCTGATAAGACTTTTTATTTTTTTATTTTTTTTAAGACCTCCTATATTGTAGTTCTGTAGTTTTCTCGCTATCGTATTGTCTTATGAGTCAAATGGACCACTTTTATGATGTATTTTGACCATTTTGGTGCTTCACAGCATCAAAGCAAGAGTGTGCTCATGTTGTTTGTGTTTTCATAATAGGCTCACTCTGTGGTATGTCAAAGAGAAGGCACACAGCTTGCCGAATTATGTAAAAACCAAATCATAGTTGTGCTCTTACCCCCTATTACGGAGGTCATCTTTTAGTTAGAATGAAATCTTGGCTTATTAAAATGATAAAGGTAAGCAAATTAGTTTAAAATGGTCAATTTAATAAGACGTCAAGAGCTAGAGATTATGATAAGAGATAAACAACAATGAACACAGAGCCATGTCTTCATTTATGTATGTCTAAGAAATCTAATTGAATTAATTTTTAGTCCATACTTAATATCTCTGAGATACATGTGCCGTAGTATCCATTTTGTGCATTCAGTAATTTCCTCCAAACTAGACGTGTAAGAAATACCACAGTTGCAGTGTTTAAGCTTTTTTTTTTTTTTTTTTTTTTTACCCACACAACTCCATCAGTGTGATTCAAGTACTCTTTCATTGATCAAACCAGAATTATACTGTACTGGTTTGCGTGTAGAATATTTATTCATATTGTTAAAATGGACATTTTTACAAAGAATCGTTTAAACAAAAAAAACAAAACAAAAAAAAAAATTATTGGGATAAAGATTCAGCAAGTGACTTCCTTTCGTTTAATGGGGCACCTGAGCTTGTTTGTCAAGTTGTTTTGTCAAGAAATTCTCTGAGAAAGAGCTAGCAATGAATTTATGTATAAACCAGATGCATCATTTAGGGAAAATATTCATTTGCAGGCTGGCATTGTGAAATGCATCACCAAAGCTTGGAAATTATAAAATATATCACCTGCAAATTAAATGCACTGCTATTTGTTAATGAGGACATATATGTAGAAACATGTCTTTAAAGATATGCACTGCTACAAGTGTCGTCCATGCAAATTGCCTTCACAAACATAAGGGAATTTCCTAGGGCTGGCCACAACATTCCAGGCACTGAAAGTATGTGAAGTACTCCATCTCTTTTACAGTCTTACGTGGATGTATACAATGACAATTAGACATACTTTATACACTTTCAGCATAGTGTGAATGATTATAATGGGCTCCATGACATTCTCAAGGAGACATTTTCCTGCCAGTTCTACGTTTAAAACAGTTTCCTATGCATTGAAAAGCTTTAAGGTTTTGGGGAGGGAAACATAGACAATAATTATTCCAAGCTCTTTTTATGTGACATATTGTGATAATATTGTCTCTAATGATCAGCTTAATATAATATTAATAGTTTTGTTTAGTTATTAAATAATGTATATATAATCCTGCATTCCAAAGACATTTATATGAAGCTGGAATATTTATAATAAATTAGATATAATTTATTTTTATATTAATTCATGTAATAATTCATGAATGTTATTTTTTAGCCATAAATTCTAATATATAAATAACTGGACTCATCAGCTGAATCATATTTGAAGTGTCATGTTGGAAGTGTGTTCTGTTTGAAAAATATTTTCATGCCAGTTTTCATAAATTTGGAAAGGAATCATATGAGTATTTGTTGGTTGTTGTGAATCTGTTAAGGGATTGCTTTAAGACATATCACTTTGTCTCTTCCATTGTAAAATAAATGGTTTAGATGGAGGACGGCATACTGCAGGGAAGCCCTGTCTTTGTTGCTCAGAGGCATCTATCCCCAAGCTGACACCGAGTCTGAATTACTCCACCAGTAGCTGCATGCTCTAGGAACGACTCCCCTGTGATCAGCTCAGTTTTTTTCCCCCTTTTCCCCAGTTCTCATCCTCTGTGATCAGTGGATTGTCTGTGTTCAAATGGGTCTGACTCAGACAGTAGTGTGCTCCAAATAATTCTGTGCAGTAGTGATATGTGATTTTATCTTCATCTTGGATCCAGGGGGGAATTTACAAAACTGTATTTATATGTCAGCTCAGCATTACTTCACTGTTTGGCACAAAAAGAGCATCACAAGTCATTCTATAAGGAAATTATGGTTAAAAAGAGGAATCTTCAAACAGACCTTGTCTCAGGGTTCAGGTTGAGACATTTTCAACAGAATTTGTGGCAAAACGTTGATTACCATGGAAAATATGTTTGACTCCTGTTTCTTTTAGAGCATAATTAATTTTTTACAGCAGCACATGATTATAATGAAAGATAAAGCTTGTATTTTTATCAATGTATGAATGCATGAATTATTAAGTAAAACTGAGGGACGAGTGAGTTTTATTATTTTCTGCATTAATTTTATTTATCTATTGCACTATACAAAGTTGCATTTGTTTTAATAATTAAAACCAAGGTATGATTTTATTTTATTTTATTCTGCAAAGTTGTCATTTAAAAATGTACTACAGGTTAACAAAATGCATACCTGATCCTCCATTTCTACATTTGTTGGATAAGCTTTCTTCCTATTATCATTCCGGTTTGAAGTGTTATTCCTTATCACTTGGGCAATGCCACAGACTTTACATAATAAAAAGGTCAGTTATCAAGTTTCTTATCACATCCAAACTGATGAAAATACATCCAAAATTAGCATATTCCTTTAGAAAGAAGCCAACCAAAATGACATTAACAGAGTTTGTCAGAAACACGTGTTTTTGGTGCTGGCCTGTGCGGTATCCTGAGCTGGACCATGCTGGCTGAGAAGCCTTTCCATGACACCCAGTGTGTCCAGATTAACCAGCTGTCCTAACATATGGTGGTCACCCGTGGAAGAAGCTTTGCTTTTAGGCTGACGTTGGCATTGTGGAGAATCCCTGTTTGGATCTCATATAAACAATATAATTTCACTGGAAAATGACAGTAAGGACTTTTGATGTCATGGCAGAGCAGTCTAAACACATAAATGCTGACTAAAATACTGTAAACCTGCTTATGCTATATGGTCAGTAACTTTTTTTAAGACTGGGCTTAATAATTACATAAATTATCTTATATCATGCTAGTCAAGTCATCTTTATTTATGTAGCACTTTTAACAATACAGATCGTGTCAAAGCAGCTTTACAGTATTAAATAGGAAAATAGTGTGCCTGAGTCTATGTGATTTTACAATCAAGCTTCATTTTTGTATGGCACAGTGAGATCTTTTTTCTGCTGTCATTTTTTTTTTTTTTTTATCCAATTGCTGAATCTTGTCAGCTAATTACAGTGGCAGCGTTTACCTACACTCCATCTGATTCTCACATTGTCTAATGCTCTGTTCACATGTGAGACATGACAGAAGAATCTTTTGAGATAATCGGTGCACATCATGAGTGATTGTTTCAACTGGACGCTGATGTATTTGTTTAGCTTTTCCTAAGCTGTTTATCATTATATGTACTGCTGTAATATACCCATACAGAAGTTGCACATTTCCCAGAAATGTTTGTCTTTTGTATATAAGCAAAGCTGTTTCCATCTTTAAACCATTCATTTCTGAAACATCCAAAGGCTATAACTAGTAATCTTCTGAACAATGGACAATATTTGAAATGTTCAGTCATAGCAGCCTCTCAAAATTAGCCAGAATTTTACCTGAAGGAAACAGACAGTTATGTGTCAATAGGAGCATTTGCCCATTGTTTGACTTCTTATTCATCCATTAGTATTGACCCTTTCATGCTCAATTTACATATTTTATCCACAACAGTTGATCTTCAAAGGCCAAGATGTTTCTATTTTCCAGCTGTAAAATGTACTAATTATACTGTATTTACCGGAGGCACTATAAAGTCAAATACTTTGTTAGTGTGAAATAGTTTTTGTTGTTGTTGTTGTTGTTGTTGTTTTGTTGTTGTTGTTTTTTTACTTTTGATCATTTATTTTTGTCTTACGGGGAACAACATTTAAAAATCTTATATCTTCTGAGGTTGAGTACTGAATAAAAAATAAGAACAGTTTACACTGATACTCCTGTTATAAAGGTTTACACCCCCTTTAATGCATTGTGTTGTCTTTTTGAGCATTAATGGATGTTTGCAGCTTTTGTAATAGTTGTATGTTAGTCCCTCAGTTGTCCTTTGTCACGCCCCTGGACTGTTTTGTTGTAGTTTTTGCTCCCCATGTGTTCCCTGTGACCCAGTTTCTCCCCAGTCTAATTGTGTTAATTTGCTCCAGGTGTGTCTCCTTAGTTCTTTGATTGTCCTGTCTTTAAAAGCCCCAGTCCTTTCAGTTAGTGTTTGTCGGTCTTTGAATGTCTTCTTATGTTCTATGTTCCCTATATGGATTAAAGACTCCCAGTTTGTGAATTCTCCGTGTCTCCTCGTTCCTGGCTCCAGCGTTCGTGACATCCTTAGTGTGAAAAGATGGATCTTGACATCATACTGTATAAAAACTACTGGAAAAGGGTCAAATATGCAGAGGATGCTGGAAAAACAAGAATGTGCAGGACCTGGAAGATTTTTCTGAAGACAGTTTTACTGTTTAGGACTATTTTTTATTTTATTTTTTTATTTTTTTATTTTATTTAACCTTTATTTAACCAGAAACATTTAAATCACTTTTTAATTACTGAGTTTAAAAATCTCTTTCACAGGAGTGTCCTGGCCAAAATGGGCAGCAATACAATCAGTTTCATCACAAATTTACACAACACAAACAAACTAAGAACATTTAAAACAATTACACATTGAGTCATCTTCCATTTGCCGAATAACTATTTTAAAATGATCCAAAGACAGCAAATTCTGTCATTTCAATTTTGATTGAAGATTCCAGTCAGACGGAGCTGCAAACATAAAAGCCTTCTTACCCAGTTCAATTCGAACAAAAGGAACAGAGACAAAAGTAACAATTTTGTGAATGAAGGAAATGTTTCTCAACGTTTTTCCATTGTATAAGACAACAGAGATATGAAGGCAACATCCTTAAGATGGCTTTATAAATGATTAAATACCAGTACATTTTTCTTCTAATAGACAAAGAAGGCCAAGCTACTCTGTTATACAAAGTACAATGATGAATTGAAGGTTTACAATCTGATATGAATCTTAGAGCGCCATGATAAACAGCATCTAAAGAAGAAAGATGATATGATGGTGCTGATACACTACATCACCATAATCAAGTACAGATAAAAAAAGTAGCAGAAACCAATTTCTTTCTTGGATTAAATGAAAAACAAAACTTGTTCCTAAAATAAAACCCAAGCTTAATTTTCAATATTTTCTTCAGTTGAGTAATATGAGAAGACATAGATAAGATAAGACATCGTCAACAGTGATGCCAAGATATTTGTACTCTTTCACTAATTCAATCACAGTACCTTGTAAGGTCTGAAGAGAAATTTAATTATTTTAAAAAATTTTTGAACTTGAAAATAACATATACTTGGTTTTATCAGCATTCAGAACAAGTTTTAAATTGTAAAGCCGTGATTGAATGACATCAAAAGCTGACTGAAGCTCATTCAGGGCTTGCTGTCCAGAAGAATCACTAGAATACATAACAGAATCATCTGCATAAAAATTAAAGTTGGCAACCTGAATGTCATAATCAAGACTGTTTATATAAATAGTAAATAAAAGGGTCCCCAGCACAGATCCTTGGGGAACACCTTTGGCAATCTCCAATGAATCAGATATTTTACCTTCTGCTTGTACACACTGAGTTCTTCCACTTAAATCATTTTTAAACCAAGGAATAACATGACTTGATAAACCAACACACTTCAATCTGTGCATCAATATTTCATGATTCACTGTGTCGAAAGCCTTTGATAAATCAATAAAAAGGGAAGCACAAAAATCACCATTATCAATCGATCCTACGATATCATTTAGAACTTTCAAAACAGCTGTTGTAGTACTATGTTTTTTACGAAACCCAGATTGATTAATAGACAACACTAACAAGAGGGACTCATGAACAACTATCACAAAAAAAAAAAAAATAATAATAAAATAATTAAAAAAAAAAAAGTCCAGGTAACGACACACAGTGTTAAGAATCAATATAAATTTATGACTTGCTTAATTTCTGTAAATTCAGTCATTTTGTCTTGTGGACTGTATGTAGACATCTGATATCCCAAATCACTAAATTAACAACAACAACAACAACAACAACATTATGATCCCTCTTATTTAAACAAAATATTAACCTTTTGCAGATTCTGCAAGGTTTATGTAAATGTATGACTACAAATGTATTAAGACAATGTTTTAGGGTGATGCAGTCTATAAAGATCTGTTGGGTGCTTGTGTCAGTTTTGTTTTGTATTATGCTGTGACTACATGAATAATTGTTTCAGCAGCCTCTTCATCAGGCAGAAACATTGTGAGCATCATGCTTATTTTGAAATCCAGTAAAGATGTTGCATAGTCTGTAAAGAGGGTCCTGGACAAGACAAATGTTACCACCATGTGAGAATGTTATGAAAAGGTGACGTTTGTTGCAGTACATCAGTGTTAATGTCAAAATGACCTGTGCAGAAAGGGTTAATATAGAAATCTATAACTCTGCAGTGGTTGTTGTATAATGTCAATTGTTGGCTATGCAATATGCAAAAAAGGAAAGACTGTTAGAACAGACAGGGTGTGATGATAGCAGAGGTTCTAAGTAAATTTTTCGACATGCCATGTTCCTGGAAAGTAGAATAATAAACACTCCAATAGTCATTTATCATGCTGCGGCTGCAGTGCTCACAGACCTGGGCTCCTGGAGATAGATAAGTCAGGGAGGGAATTCTGCCATACTGTTCTCTCAGAAAAAAAGCATGAAAAGACAGGAATAAACAGCAAAGTAGGTCAGTCCAGAAAACAGCTCTGTCAGAACACTGTATTATGGAATGAAATTTTTGTATTGTGGAATGAAGTTATTATTCACAAAGAACAGAAAGTCTGTATAGAGGTACAAACCATTGTATTGGTTTGTGTTCCCATCATGCTCTTGACTTAAAAAGTGGCCAGGAAATAATTCTGTCTTGTTATGGCTTCTAAATGCATTGTTCTGAAAATATATTGATTTTTTTAAAGAATTTGTTTACTCCAAAAAAAAAAAAAAAAAAAAAAAAAAAAAAAAAAAAACCATGTGTCTTATTTCCTTATTATGATCCTTGAAACAAAACAAAACAAAAAAAGTTGTTTATTTCTAAAACGTCAATAAAAATAGTCCATTTGGCTATTTATCTTTGAGGCCACAGATAGATTTAAGTCAAAAATCATGAACTCAAGAAGCAGAACTCGCCAAATTGTGAATAAATACTTCAAATCAGTTTATGAATTGCAAGAACTGGTCCATTTTCCAAGAAGTAATTTAAAAGAATGAGTCATTCATGAATCAGAATCAAGGAGAGCTAGGAAGGATGTCAAGATTTTCAGTTAATGTATAACAAGCATTTTATTTTGGTTGGTTGCTCACAAAACTTTTGTATGACTTAAGAAGACTTGGTATGTAGTACACAAATCATATAAAACATTTTTTATGCTACTTTTTTAAAAATACTTTTAGAGCTTGACAGCCCCAGTGCTTTTGACTTTATAGTATTAAAAAGCTTTAAATAATATTCTTAGAATGAAAGAATACAATATTTGTAAGAATAAAATGCATTCTTCTTTTTTCAGTTTTTGAACGAATTAGAGGTAAATAATAACTTAGAATTAATATCAAATAAAACTAGACTTTTGCTAAAATATGAGTCCTCTATCCACATTATACTTTCTCCAGTGAAAATGACATCTTGTCTCAATTAGTAGCGAAATATGCAAGATCAAGCACCGTTTACAAACGAAAACAGTCCAAAATAGTTCAGAAATTATGTTGGTGGATTTTGATATGAGAGGACAACAGGGGATGCATTTTTTCCACTGATGGTTATTATGAATTATGAACTTGTATTTAGTTCAGAAGCAACAGTTTGAAGTTAAAATGCCTTTATGCCTTTAGTCGTGTTGATTACTTTGGATTATTGTGATGTTTTTATCAGCTGTTTGGACTCTGATTCTGATGGCACCCATTCACTGCAGAGGATCCATCGGTGAGCAAGAGATTTAATGCTAAATTTCTCCAAATCTGTTCTGATGAAGAAATACACTCATCTACATCTTGGATAGCCTGCCCTTTAAAGACAAATAACTGTGCATTATGTCAAGAACAAAAGCGCAGAGCTCAAAGCTGACTGCGTGCCAGCACCTTCATTAATAACAGTTAGAGCGGCATCAGGAAGGCTCGGTGATGAGCTCTTGTTTTAGCTGCCCATCGATGGAGAAACAGCTGTAGAGCAGCGAGGGCAGGCAGGCAGGGGGTGGGCCTCAGCGGCTGGGCAAGATTCAGCCCTGATGGCTAATTAAAGGTTTGTGGCCATCAAAAGTGGCCCTACTTCCCTCTTCCTGGGAGCAGCCATGCATGGCGTGTGTGCCGTGCCAGAGGAGCAGTGAGGCAGGGGTCATCTCTGCCTCACAGCTGTGCAAGGCTGCCATGCAAACTAGACGGGCACCCTGTCTGTTCCTGCTCTCCCGCTTCCCCGTCTGCTGCCAGGAAACGGCTGTCGTCTGCAACTGTTTAATCATATATTAATTACTCATGATCAGTCAGCTTTGATTCAATTTCAGGATGTGTGGCAGGCCTGGCTAATGTAATAAAAACTGATATCCGGACGCTTTGTATGAAGTGATCAGATTTTTCTGGATGAAGTCGTTGCGTGTTTCTCCGTCTTTGCATTTTGGTAATGGTCACTTTTTGGCAGTGAAGCTACTCAAAACTGCTGAATAAACTGGAAAAGGGTGAAGTCTTTATGTGTTGAATAAGCAAAGTTGGTTGTTGGTATTGGTCCAAAGCAGGAGTCCTGAGTCCTCAAGGTAATTAATTTGGGAAGCTATTCGCTTTTCAACACAATCTGTTTACACAGCATTTTAACAGCACAGTGCATAAACTGAGTGGACAATACTTATAGATGTATTCTAAGAGAAGATAATTGTGAGGAGGGAATGCAGCTTAGAGTTCATTTTGGATGTTGTCCATTATTTGTGGCTGATTCAGTTGAAACAAACTATGGGAAGGAACAGAGTTAAAAAGGATCTTGTTATGCCTAAATGACCTGTGTCAATTTCATTTGTAATTTAATTGACCTATCGGTAAGCCCCGGCTCCTTAGTTACTGTTGCGAACTATTATTAATTTGGAAGCGAGGATTTACAGATCACAATGCAAGCGGGAGAAGTCTCATGTTACGGTCGTCACGATTGCAGATGAAAAAATCCCGGATCAACACTGTTCATGTACCGTAGGGTAAGATTATATTAATTTACATTTAACCAGTTTAATATGAAGAGACAGTGAAATGTAAACCTTCGTTTATGTGTTTCACTGTACAAGACGCGAGAACAGTTCGCTATTTAGATTTGTATGTTAGCATGGACTCACTAACTTTAACATTAACTAGTTTTAGCCAGAGATACCATGCTGAAGCACAAGATGTCATTAACGTTCTGCTTGAGCAGATGAAAATTGTAACTTTATGAGACTGACAACAAGAAAATGAACATTTTGTCTTTATTGGGATTGGGGTTGAATGAGGACATTTTGCTCTGTTTTGTTTGGGTTTAGGAAATAGAATAAAATAAATTCTATTGCCTATCCTCTCAGGATACCTGGAATCAGTGTTACAAGTAACTCAAGCACATTGTTTTTCCATTTTTGAAGCATAAACCCTATAAAATCAATGCGAGCTTTGGATCTTCTAATGTTTCTCTATGGCGCTGAAACCTAAAGATGTCCGAGTTCCGCTCCCCGTGCAACTGATACTCGACTGCCATTGGCTAGTTAGTGTTCGAGGGAAGGGGCTTACCGATAGGTCAATTGAGAATTTATTGCATTCAGTTATATTCATGTTTTTAACAATTTTTAAAGAAAAAGTCAGAATAAACCATGTCAATTAATTGTATAATTTAATTGCTTTGGATAGGATAGAAGTACACAAAAGCCTATGTTGAATTTATAATCCTCATTATTTGTGTAACTGAATGAATGATTTCAGGTTTGTGTGTGTGTGTGTGTGTGTACCTGTTTATATATCCTGGTGTGGACTTAAACATGAATACACAGACTCATGGGGACTTTTGTCACTGTGGGGACCTAAATTGAGGTCCCTATGGGTAAACAAGCTTATAAATCAAACAGAATGAGTATTTTTTTTTTTTTTTTGAGAAAGTAAAAAATTCAGAAAGTTTCCTGTAAGGGCTAGGTTTAGGTGTAGGGTTGGTATAGGGCAATAGAATATACGGTATGTACAGTATAAAAACCATTATACCTATGGAGAGTCCCCACAAGGATAGCAAACCAGACGTGTGTGTGTGTGTGTGTGCGCGCGCTTTGGGGACAAATTTGTTCCCAAAAGTGAGGTAAACCTGACAAAATCTCCAAAAAACTCCAAAAACCTCCCTTTGGGGACGTCCTCATTTGTAAAACAAGTTTTGCAAAGTTTTTTTGAAATTGTAAAAATGCAGAAAGTTTCCTGTAAGGGGTAGGTTTAGGTGTAGGGTTGGTGTAGGGTGATAGAAAAAACGGTTTGTACAGTATAAAAACCATTACGCCTATGGAATGTCCCCATTTAGATAGCTAAGTAAACGTGTGTGTGTGTATGTGTGCGTGCGCGTGTGTGTGTGTGTGTGTGTGCATTTTTTATACATGTTTTAACCCTTTGTTATGGACCTTTGAGAAAAATGATTTTCTGTTTTGGGTCAGTATGAAAACATCCAATTCAAAGTTTTAATTGCTTTAATTCATATTTATATTATTCATACAAATTCATTTTGACACATAAAATTAGTAAATGTCTTAAATGTTTTTGTACTTATAAAAGAGGCTTAGGATCTCTTGGACCCATAATAAAACATTAGGATAAACTTTATTAACACAATGAATAAATTAATAAATAAACTTATTTCAACATAATTGATAATAGATTTTTTTTTTCTCACAGAATTTATCTTGCTCATCAAGTAAATTTATTTTTGCTTTAAGGATTATTAGATATTTCACCATTAAAAAAAAAAAAAAAAATTCTTGATTTTGGAACTTTATTCCTGGTAATATTCCTTGAGGTTTCCCACAGTAAGTTAAGATGAAATTATGCATTAGGGACTGGTGCAAAGTGCAACTGGGCAATATGGATGTGACAGGTGACCGTGATCTCTGAATTTATGACCTGACTAATTTCATGCTCACAGTGGAATTAAAGATGAGAATAGTTGGCATTGTACAAGTTGAAAATGTCTGACACTAACAGAGGGTGCTTGGGGCAGTCAGACGGTGCCAATCAGCTCTCTGAAACCGGCCAGTCTTCGTGTGAACTGAGTGACGGGTGATGGAACGGTCAGAGAAGGGAAACAACAAACTGAATTCACCCTCTCAATGTGTTTGTGAACTAATGTATTATTCATCTGAAACACTGACAGACAGAAGTTGGGTGATGTTTGAAAGCTAGGCTTAATTCATTTAAAAGGACAGTTCACCCAAACATTTAAATTCTGCCATCTTTACCCAGGCAATTTACTTTGGTTTTCTGTGGAAGAAAAAAAAAAAAAAAGATATTTTAGAGAATATTCGTGCTCTGTTTTTAGTGACAGCATACAAGTTTGGAATGACATAAAGGTGAGAAAATAATGGCAATTTTTATTTTTGGCGGAACTATCTCTTTAAGGCTTGTCGATCTGACGCAGCATTGGAGACTTCTGGAGCCTATCTCTGCTGAGCTCATTATAAAGTCTTTTTCTGCCCAAATGAATGACTAATGCATTGATAACATGTGGGCTAATGCTTGAATGTGGCAGGCGTGCTGTCACTGCAACTTGTCAGAAGACGTAATTGGGCTTCCATAAGCAGTGAAAGCTTTGGGAGAGAGATGGCAGCGGGCAGCAGTCTCTGATCACTGATCAGTTTGCTTTTATTGTCCATGTGATGGATGGCTTTTTTTACTCCATCTCCAGCCATAATGGGGTATTTGTGTCTCTTAAGACCTAATGGACTATTATGGGATTACCGGTTTGTAGATCCTTTTTGTCCATCAGTATCTCTAGTGGACTCTACTTTCTCTTTCTCAGTTTATCCTTTTCTGTTTAAAACTTCTTTGTGAGTTTTTGGATGTTCAAGAAATAGTTTACTTTTTCACATTTTTAATACTTTTAAAGTTCTTTTGTATCCTTTTTGGAGCTTGCAAGCTTTATTCTCCATTGAAGGCCTGTATGAGCAATGTTAAACAAAAACACACACACACACACACACAATATATATATATATATATATATATATATATATATATACATCACAATCAATGCAGTTTATAGCTCAAAAAAGGATACAAGGATCTACAAACCCGATTCCAAAAAAGTTGGGACACTGTACAAATTGTGAATAAAAAGGAATGCAATAATTTACAAATCTCATAAACTTATATTTTATTCACAATAGAATATAGATAACATATCAAATGTTGAAAGAGAGACATTTTGAAATGTCATGCCAAATATTGGCTCATTTTGGATTTCATGAGAGCTACACATTCCAAAAAAGTTGGGACAGGTAGCA
Organism: Spinibarbus caldwelli; assembly: GCA_039654775.1. Classification (NCBI taxonomy): domain Eukaryota; kingdom Metazoa; phylum Chordata; class Actinopteri; order Cypriniformes; family Cyprinidae; genus Spinibarbus; species Spinibarbus caldwelli. The sequence goes on from CM077240.1 coordinate 25,462,639, forward strand.
ATAAGAGGCCGGAAAAGTTAAATGTACATATAAGGAACAGCTGGAGGACCAATTTGCAACTTATTAGGTCAATTGGCAACATGATTGGGTATAAAAAGAGCCTCTCAGAGTGGCAGTGTCTCTCAGAAGTCAAGATGGGAAGAGGATCACCAATTCCCCCAATGCTGCGGCGAAAAATAGTGGAACAATATCAGAAAGGAGTTTCTCAGAGAAAAATTGGAAAGAGTGTGAAGTTATCATCATCTACAGTGTATAATATCATCCAAAGATTCAGAGAATCTGGAACAATCTCTGTGCGTAAGGGTCAAGGCTGGAAAACCATACTGGATGCCCGTGATCTTCGGGCCCTTAGACGGCACTGCATCACATACAGGAATGCTACTGTAATGGAAATCACAACATGGGCTCAGGAATACTTCCAGAAAACATTGTCGGTGAACACAATCCACCGTGCCATTCGGCCATTGCCGGCTAAAACTCTATAGGTCAAAAAGAAACCATATCTAAACATGATCCAGAAGCACAGGCATTTTCTCTGGGCCAAGGCTCATTTAAAATGGACTGTGGCAAAGTGGAAAACTGTTCTGTGGTCAGACGAATCAAAATTTGAAGTTCTTTTTGGAAAACTGGGACGCCATGTCATCTGGACTAAAGAGGACCAGGACAACCCAAGTTGTTATCAGCACTCCGTTCAGAAGCCTGCATCTCTGATGGTATGGGGTTGCATGAGTGCGTGTGGCATGGGCAGTTTACACATCTGGAAAGGCACCATCAATGCTGAAAGGTATATCCAAGTTCTAGAACAACATATGCTCCCATCCAGATGTCGTCTCTTTCAGGGAAGACGTTGCATTTTCCAACATGACAATGCCAGACCACATACTGCATCAATTACAACATCATGGCAGCGTAGAAGAAGGATCCGGGTACTGAAATGGCCAGCCTGCAGTCCAGATCTTTCACCCATAGAAAACATTTGGTGCATCATAAAGAGGAAGATGCGACAAAGAAGACCTAAGACAGTTGAGCAACTAGAAGCCTGTATTAGACAAGAATGGGACAACATTCCTATTCCTAAACTTGAGCAACTTGTCTCCTCAGTCCCCAGATGTTTGCAGACTGTTATAAAAAGAAGAGGGGATGCCACACAGTGGTAAACCTGGCCTTGTCCCAACTTTTTTGAGATGTGTTGATGCTATGAAATGTAAAATCAACTTATTTTTCCCTTAAAATGATACATTTTCTCAGTTTAAACATTTGATATGTCATCTATGTTGTATTCTGAATAAAATATTGAAATTTGAAACTTCCACATCATTGCATTCTGTTTTTATTCACAATTTGTACAGTGTCCCAACTTTTTTTGGAATCGGGTTTGTATAAATATATACAAGAACTATAAATATATATGCCTGTGATTAGGGTGAATTCAGGTAAATTGGGACACTATTTGCCATTGAGATGTCTAGGAAAAAATGTCCTGAAAAAATGACCTGAATTCATCTTACTGTTGTCACCAGCCCAGTCACTATCTACGTTACGGACTCCATTTCCCAGCATCCCGCATGCTTCACACCTGCACTTGAGCCCCAATCAACACACCTGCCACCATTCACCTCATTACCCACCATATATAAGCAGTCACCTTCTACTCCCTATTTGTCTGCTCTTGTTGCTACTATAAGCCCCTTACCTGACTCGCTTACCTGCATTTCCCCAGTCTTCATCTTTGTTCCCTGCAAGGAAAAGGAGCTATTAGTCTTAAGCGAAGTCTGTTGAACTGATCTTCAATTGAACTGCTTACCTGTCACTTGCCTACTTCTCATATCTTCTGCTAATCCTGTGAATAAACTCCGTGAAACTTACCTGTTCGTCTCCTAATGGTCTCCTTCCGTTTGCTGACGTTCATAAAGATATTCATAGATCTTCATAGATATTCATAAATCTTGTATTAGTGCTCTAAAATGTATGAAATTAGGGTATTTTTATTTTTATACAAAATTTTGTTCAACAAATTTGTTTCTGGCCAGAAATATTTTTATAAGTAATTAAAATAAAAATAAATGCATACATACATACAAAAATATAATATTAAACGAAATAAAACCATATTAGTTAGGCCTTCATTCATGATGCTTCTTTAGGAATCTGACCTCCAAAAAGACACAGAATAGGCTGTTTTTGTCTTGACAGATATTGACCAATTGTTCTTATGTACTGAAGAAAGCCACATATGGATCCAAGTTTAGCTCCTCTGTTTTTCAGTTCAACTGTACACCAGCGCTTACAGCCTTGTTACTTGTTCATTTGTGAATACAGTGCTTGTGTGATTTGCTGAATAGGGACATTACATTTGTGTCACAGATCAGCAGACTGAACAATGAGATCACTCTTATGTCTGAAAGTTAAATCGTGCCTTTGAGTACAGATGAAAAAGCAAGTGAATTGAGCGAATGGGCTGAAATTGTGTCATGTTTACAGCCTTTGCGATTGAGTCGATGCGCTCTTAACTTTTAGAGATTCCGACCGGTGTAGCGCTCCTACTTTGAAAACCTACCCAAACCAGTGGCACGAATAACTTTCTTTGAGGCCAGGTGTGTAAATTCCTTCCACATGACAGGCTGTGAAGGGGCAGCTTTAAAGAAGAGGTGTTTAGTTACCACAGAACAATGCAAACTCATGGAGACTTTCACCAGCTCTTCTACTGTGTCACCCACTATAGAAAGAAACACAAGTGCTGAGAAAAAAAATGTAAATATGAGTGAGCTGAATGGCTCGTCAGGATGGAAACCTTGAGATCAGAGCATCTTCAAAGGAACCCGCTTCAAATACTCCACAGGTCACACCAAAGAGAAGTGAAGAAGGACCGGCACAGAAACATACGAATGGTTCAAGTACCAGTGTCAGAGGTAAGGAACGCCAAGCACTTCAGGACAGAAGAAAGCCCACAGTGTTTCTTCCTCTACTTGACTCAGATCTCAGCTTTCCAATGACCCTAAACAGTAATACTCCATCATGTTGTGTGTGAGCATGAAGTGAGTCGATGTGTGACAGAGAATAACTGAACTTATTATTAAGAATTGAATAAAAGAGTATTTTTTTCATAGAATAGAATAGCATATTGTTATTTTTGTGTTATTGTGTCCTTTATAGTATAGTTTAGTGCAGTAGTTAAACTGATCTATATTAGTATTATGAACGAACATGAATTAACAATAGTAGGGTTACCATACGTGCCATTTTACCAGGACGCGTCCTGGCCAGGATTTCTATATTGCCTATAATATTTAGGTTTTGGCTTTGTTTGCGTGTGCAGACGATCGGTGTATGACATCAGTTCCTTATGTTTTCGAAACGCTCTCGAGGTACTTTGAATCAAAGCAATATAGAAATCCTGGCCAGGACGCGTCCTGGTAAAATGGCACCTAAACAATAGTGTATTTATAAATTAACATTAGCCTAGATCAGTAATGCTGTAAAAATGGTTTTGTTCATGATAACTAATTTTAGCAAATTAAACTTTATTGGTTGATTGTGTTGTCTTGTGTTTGCACATGCAGATGGATAAATATTGATATATTCAAAACATTTTATATATATATATATTAATTTATGTTTTATTTTATGTTTTATGTTTTGTGTTTATTTAGCTTTTCTTTATGATTTGTTAGTGTTTTTATTTTTAAAATAGTTTCTGTTTTATTTTTGCATGTTTTTTTTTTTTTTTTTTAGTTGCTGTTACAATTTACTTAAAAATTAAAATTAAAAATGGCTTTAAGAATTAAAATTACTTTAAGACCAACAACAAATCAATTGCATGCCACATGGAGGATTTATATCGACTTACTCAAAATTTTGTGTTATATTATTTTATATTGTTTCATGTTTTAAATTTTTTATTGGTTTTTCTTTGCTTTATTTAAAGCAAAAAAAAATATTCTGTTTTAATGTATTTATTTTGCTTTGATTTATTCAATTTTTTCAAAAAAATTCTGTCTGTTTTTTCCTATTTTTTTATTTGTTTTTTCTGTTCTGTTCTGTTCTGTTCTGTTCTGTTCTGTTCTGTTCTGTTCTGTTCTGTTTTGTTTTGGTTTGGTTTTTCCAGTTGGCATTAGCTTTTAGTTGCTCTAAAATAGAAATTGCTTTAAGAGTTAAAATGACACATAAAATAAATATTGACTTAAATATTGACTGATTTTGTTTTAAAATATAGTTTTGTTTTGCTTTATTTTTTTGCTTTATTATTATTCATGTGTTGTTTTTTTCTATTTTTTAAAGTTGTTATTTTCCATTTGCTTTATTCTGTTATTTTGTTTTACTTTTATTGTTTTGATTTTTGTTTTTGGTGCTATCATTTACAGTAGTTGTTCTGAATTTGTAAATGATTTTTCAAAATTAAACAGCTTTAAGACCAACAACAAATGAGTTGCATGCCACATGGAGGCCATTTGTGACACAAGTCCTCACCGCTCTACTGCTGAACAGAATGTCCAAGTCCACAGTACAGCCAAGTGTCTTTGTTCCCCTCTCACTATGCCATGCCTGCATTCCAGCTCCTTGAGAGCTTATAGTCTGGAGAGAGATTTGCTTGTTGGGTCCTGGCGGGCTGGGGCCATGATCAAAGTTGGGCCTTAATTTCCTCCAACAGCTTAATGAAGAGGCCTCACTGTTATGAGCACACCGCACCGAGCCTGCTGGAAGGTTCACTGCGCGCTCAGTGGTTCACCATCTGCATTAAAATGCTGACTTGGCTTCAAGCAAGGCGTGGGCACACAGGGAGAGCCGTTACTGTATTGTGTTCAGGGCTGCAGAGACGTTCCCTCACACAGCTAGGGTCTGTTTGGATCATGTGTCCAGAGGCACGTGGTAGAAACAGACCTGCTCTGGCTTTCACAGTATTACGTCCCGTAGAGAGGAGCGGGCAGCCAGCAGAGATCTGCCACATTCGCCCCGTGAATCATCTGGACCCCGGTGACTAACTAGCACCGATAGCTAGAATATATGCGGACATATGTCAGCCACCTCACATTGTTCTGCAAATGAGATTGTTGATGCGAATCATTGGGTCGTCTATTTACAGTAGAGCTGAAAGTGCTCTGTGAGAGTTGAACTTTGTAATGTAAGTGAGATGGAATATTGTTTTTGGAGGTCTCTGTATTTTGATTGCCTCATTGTGTAATTGCTTGCTTTTGGACAGAATCAGCTATTGATGTTTGCATTAATGTGATTAGTTGGAACATTCAGTTGAAAGCATTATGTTACCTGCTGGCTTTGTATATTATCTGTACCAGGCTCAGGTGGGAATGAGCTTTTTCTGGCCTAATTTTGGGGGAAAATCTGTGTAATGGATTTAAACATGGAAAATGTGTTAAAAGGAGGTGAAAAGCATAATCATATCAGCCAGAATATTTAATTAAAAATTTTGTCAGCATTTACTCACCTAATGAAAAGGGGGATAGGGTTGGGGCATGAACCCATCAATTATTTTATTTTATTTTATTTTATTTTATTTTAACAATCTTTTATGTTCCACTGAAATCATACAGGATTGGAAAAGCATATTTTATTTTATTTTACTTTTATTTTAAACATCATCTTTTATGTTCCACATAAATACAGGATTGGAACAGCATTTTATTTTATTTTATTTTATTTTATTTTATTTTATTTTATTTTATTTTATTTTATTTTATTTTATTTTATTTTATTTTATTTTATTTAAACATAATCTTTTATGTTCCACAGAAATCATACAGGATTGGAAAAGCATATTTTATTTTATTTTAAAACATCATCTTTTATGTGCCACAGAACTCAAGATTAGGACAGCATAGTTTAGTTTAGTTTAGTTTTGTTTTTTTGTCATCATCTTTTATACAGGATTGGAACAGCATTTTATTTTATTTTATTATTTTATTTTATTTTATTTTATTTTATTTTATTTTTTTATTTTATTTTATTTTATTTTATTTTTTTATTTATTTATTTTTTTTAAACATCATTTATTTTTTTAAACATCATATTTTATGTTCCAGAGAAGTCATACAGGAATGGAATAGTAAATCATGATGAAATTTTAATTTTCGTTTGAACTATCCCTTTAAGGAAAAGGAGATTTGAGAAACTCACAATTTTCTGATTCTACAGAATTCAGCAGCTACAGATTCCACGTGGGCCTGATTTTCACATATAACAACAAACAAGCACGTATGCACCGAGAGATTGCATCCATAGAAAATAATTGAAAAGCTGCATTGGTTAATGGTGTTTAAAAAAAAAGCCACTGCAGCACTTGGACTAGATTTCTCTTGCTAAAGCAATTATGAAATGTCATGAAAACATGACAGGAACTGATGGAAAAGTATATCGGTTTTCCACAATCATTAGCACCTAATCCCATGAGAAATGACTCACTAATGACGCCTGATAGAGAGGCTGCTGGTGAAATTGAATTGAAAGTGCCACAAAGGATGATCTCGTATCGGAGAGCAATGCTTCACGGCTGGTATGCGCAGGCTAAATGAATCAGACTCGAGGTGTCCAGGTGTACTATCAAGCAGAAGTGTGTGCTTCAACCTGGCAGGGTGGAAGAAAGCGGCGGGTTGTGATCATACCTGCATATGATCCACATCTGATCTCAAACAAACAAGTTTGAAAGCCAAAGGCGTTGAAGGGCAAACGCCTTTGGCTTTCACTTTGAGCTCAATTTGGCCACAAAAACTGTGACAGCTAAACAGTTAAATCAAATCTGAACTTTGTACAAATAATAAGCATTTCTACATGTTTATTGTCAGTATTAATTGTACATATCTTGTACACATTGTACATATCTTGTACAGATAATAATAATAATTGCATATAATATTTTATATACAGTATATACACACACACATCACAATATATATTACATTTATTTATATATTTACACAGCATTTGCTGTATAATTGTTACGGAGCCGACGAGACGAGAGACGTGGGGATCCATGTGCAAGCTTTTATTAGGCAGAGACGTGGTCATAACAGGCATGGTTCAAACAGTGGCAAACAGGTATAACACGGGCAAGACAAAGAGTAATCCTAGGGCAAGCATGGGTCTTCGATCGGCGAACACTATCCAACAGGGCAAGGCAGAGAGATAATCCAATCACAAGAGCAATAGTCCAGGCGAGGTATAAACAGAGTCTGAAACAGCAGCAAAGGGTTAATCCAAGTTACACAGGCAGAAGATCAAAAACACAAGAAAACAGGCAAGGCAAGACTATGATAACTAAGTGGGCTCCGTAGAGTAGCTATCAGCAAGGGTAGCGATATGTGGATACAATACTCGGCGAACTAGAACAGGATCGGAGTGTTTTTATATGGTGTGTGTGTAATAGCTTACAGGTGAACGTGTGATTGGTGACAGCTGTGTGTGTGTCGTCAGTGCAATGGTTGATGGGAATTGTAGTCTGTGCAATGTGTGAGTCAATGTGATGGAAGAGTGACCTCTGGTGGAGAATAAATGGAAGTCCATGGACTGGATTCGTGACAGAGCCCCCGCCCCCAAGGAGCGGCTTCCAGACGCTCCTAGCTTAATATACTCTAGGAGGGCGGTGGAGCGGAGGCGGAACAGGGGGAGAGACGGAGGGCAAGGTCTATGTGGAAGTGGAGAGCCTGGGGACTGAGGCAGAGCTGGCAGGACAGAGTACCAAGGCGAAGTAGAAAACCAAAGTGACAGAGTTGGGAGCCAGGGTAGAGCTGGAGGAACCGAAGACCAGAACGGAGCAGTTCTCTCTCTTCTCTCTCTTGTTTTCTCTTTTCAAGATGGCGCCGCTGAGTTCAGACGCCATCCAGGTCGCTCCGCTTAGATTGTGCTTTTATTTACTTACTTTCTTACTTTTGCTTTCTCTTTTTACACACATAACGTCTGCACTGATCACTTAGGACAAACAAACACTTTTGGACATTGGATACCGCTACACTAACCTGTTTCAGGACACTTTATCCTCCAACCCGTCGTGGCCATTCAAGATTCTTCGGAACATGGAGATGAACAATGGCCACTTGAATAACCTCCCGAGGCGACGGATCAAGAAACGCCGCGGGAAACGCGCTGGGATTCGCAACAGTCCAGTCCTCCTCTACCGAGCATTCTGCTCGCCAATGTCCAATCTCTGGAGAATAAGATGGATGATCTTAGAGCCAGGATAAGTTTCCAACGGGACATAAGGGACTGTAACATCCTTTTGTTTGTCTGAAATATGGCTCACTGCTGTAGCGCCGTCTGATAACTTCTCTGTTTTATGGATGGACAGAACAGCTGAGGCCGATAAATCCAAAGGTGGAGGAGTGTGTTTCATGATTAACAAGAAATGGTGTGACCCCAGGAATATCTCCTCTCTGTCATGCTCCTGCTCGCCTCATCTGGAATATGTATCCATTATTTGCCGCCCATTCTATCTGTCCTGTGAGTTTTCATCGTTCATCATTACTGCTGTTTACATTCCACCACAGGCAGACACCGGCTTGGCTTTGTCTAAGCTTCACGATGTGCTCAGCGGCTACATCAACAAACATCCTGACGCTGCTCTTATCATTGCGGGGGACTTTAACAAATCCAACCTCAGGCAGGTCATGCCGAACTTTTATCAACATGTATCCTGTCCAACTAGAGGACCGAATACACTGGATCATTGCTACTCTCAGTTTAAGAATGCCTACAAAGCCTGCTCACTACCGGCTTTTGGCAAATCGGACCATGCCGCCATTTTCCTCACACCGGAATATAAACAAAGGCTCATTCAGGAACCCCTGGTGCAGAGAGTTGTGACGCACTGGTCCTCCCACTCAGAAGCTATGCTACAGGCGGCTCTTGATGACGTCGACTGGGACATTGTTCCGGGCGAGTTCATCTGACGTCAGCGAGTTCACGGATGTAGCATTAAGCTTTGTAAACACGCTAACCGAGCATGCAACTGAAACAATAACTATAAGGACCTTCTCTAATCAGAAACCGTGGGTGGACAGAACAATCCGTGCTGCAGTAAACAAACGCACTGTCGCTTACAACGACGGTCTTTTGTCGGGGAACATGAGCGAGTACAAAGCATCGTGCTATGCTCTCCGACGCAGAGTAAGAGCCGCCAAACTCCGATACAGGGAGAGAATAGAGTCTCACTTTCAGCTCAATGACTCCCGACTCATGTGGCAAGGACTGAGGACCATATGTACCTTTGGAAATAAATCCTCTGCTGAGGTGAGAGCAGATCCGGTGCTGGCTGAAGAGTTAAACTTTTTCTATGGCCACTTTGAAAGCAATCGCGGGCTGTGCGACTCTGCCGATCAGCGTGTCAGATAGAGGCAGTCAGAGCAGCGATAATCATGTAATCACCGTGTTGGAGGATGATGTTCAGAGGGCCCTAAAGCGAGTGAATGTCAGGAAAGCAGCCGGACCTGATGGGATTACTGGCCGTGTTCTGAGGTCCTGCGCTGATCAGCTCGCTGGTTTGTTTACTTCCATCTTTAATGAGTCCCTTGCTACCTCTGTGGTTCCCACCTCCTTTAAAAAATCTGTCATCATCCCTGTGCCTAAGAATAATAAATCCTCTTGCCTGAATGACTATCGTCCAGTTGCCCTCACATCAATAGTCATGAATGTCTTTGAGAGACTGGTAAAAACTACATTTGCCCATCCATCCCTGATACTTTGGACCCTCTTCAGTTTGCCTATCGCCCCAATAGATCTACTGAAGATGCCATCTCTCACGTCCTGCACTCTTCTCTCATGCACATTGACAGCAACAACGGGAACTATGTAAGGCTGCTATTTATTGACTATAGCTCAGCTTTCAATACCATTGTCCCCAGCAAGCTAGCTTCTAAACTCATAGACCTCGGCCTTAACTCTCCACTCTGTGAATGGATCCTGAACTTCCTCACCGGCAGACCTCAAGTGATGAAAGTAGGTCAGTTCACCTCCAACTCCATCACCCTGAATGTAGGAGCCCCACAGGGCTGTGTCCTGAGTCCCCTGCTCTACTCTCTCTACACACACGACTGCATGTCTTCCCACAGCTCCACATCTATCTTCAAATTCGCTGATGATACTGTGGTTCTGGGCCTCATTTCCAATAATGATGAGACCGCATACTTGGATGAGGTGGAGAGACTTACATCATGGTGCCAGGACAATTGTCTCTCTCTGAATATGAGCAAAACTAAAGAGCTGATTGTTGACTTCAGGAAGAGACAGAAGCGGCCCTACACTCCTCTTATGATCAGTGGGAGCCCTGTGGATAGGTTGAGCAGTTTCAAGTACCTCGGTGTAAACATCTCAGAGGACCTGACTTGGACTACACACATTCAAACACAGGTTAATAAAGCCAGGCAAAGACTGTACCATCTGTGACACCTGAGGAAATTCAAGGTCTCACCAACAATCCTGAAAACTTTCTATTCAGGGACCATAGAATGTGTATTAACTCAGTGTATTTCAGTGTGGTATGGGAACAGCTCCAGTCAAGACTGCAAAGCCCTGCAGAGAGTTGTGTGCTTAGCTGAGGGCATCTCAGGGTCTGCTCTCCCCTCTCTGCAGGACATCTACCTCAAACACTGCAGAAGCAGAGCTGTCAAAATCATCAAGGACTCAAACCACCCTAGTAACTGTCTTTTCACTCTGCTGCAATCTGGTAAGCGCTTCCGTTGTCTGATGGCAAAAACAGAGACTCAGGAGGAGTTTCTTCCCCCAGGCTATAAGGCTCCTAAACTCAAACTCAGCCTCTTAACACCAACCTGACTCCACTTAACAATCAGTAAGATGTTAATTATTCTCTACCTCATACTGACAGTGTCATTTGCACACAGCACTTTCTGTATTGCTGCTACATGACAACCATGTACAACCTGTTTGCACATTCCTCTCTTGTACATTCCTGCTTATTAAGTTTACAGTATACTGTCATCCACATTTTATTTTATTTTTATTTTATATTTTGTTCTTTAAATTTTATTCCTTACTTTATTTCATTTTATCTATACCTATTTATGTATATTCCTCTGTGTTTGTATTCGATAATATTTGCACTGTCCATGGAGCGGACCTGACTCACATTTCACTGCTGGTTATATCTCTATATAATCGTGTATGTGACAAATAAAAAAATCTTGAAACTTCTTGAATCTTGAAGACCACTACGGCAGAGCAGAAGACCACCAGGCCAGAGCAGATGAGACTGGAGCCCACCAGGGCGGAGCAGAAGACCACCAGACCTGAGCAGAAGACCACCACGGCGGAGCAGAAGACCACCAGACCTGAGCAGTAGACCACCACGGCAGAGCAGAAGACCACCAGGCCAGAGCAGATAGAGCAGGAGCCCACCAGGGCAGAGCAGACGGAACAGGAGCCCACCAGGGCGGATCAGACAGAACAGGAACCCCTGGTAGAGACTGGGACCTAGGGAAAACTGAGATACAAGAAACAGAAAGAGCATGCATGGACCCAACGACTGAGGCAGAGAACACAGGAAGTCCATCAATATATTCCCTGGTGGCAACGGAGAGGGCAGACAGTCCATAAGCAAACTCCCCGATCAAAACAGGACAGGCAGACAATTCAAAATTAAACTCATTGACTGGAACTGGACAAGGAAACAGTTCAAAATCTGACTCATTGACAGTGACTGGATAGACAGGCAGTTCAGAATTTGAGTCATTGAATGGAATTGGACTGGTAGATTTTCCAGTGAGGAAAACAATGGCAGACAATTCACAGTCAGGCTCATTCATTGAAACAGGACAGACAGATAATTCAGGAGTAAACACATTGACTGGAAGGGGACAGACAGACTGATCACAAATGGTCTCTTTGGCAATGACAGGGTTAACAGGACAGATTATGGGGTGCATTTATATTTTCTGAGCTCAAGACAGACAGTCCAGGTTTAGATTGACAGAGACAGGCAAGACAGACAGTTCGAAATCAGACACATTAGTTGAGACGAGACGGACAGACAGTTCACAATCAGCCACCATGGCTGGTTCAGAACGGGGCGAGAGTTCAGAGAGAGCCTCCTTGGCCGGTTCAGAGTAGGGCAAATGTTCAAAAGCAGCCTCCGTGGCCGTGACAGAACAGGACGAGGATTCACAGACGGCCTCCATAGCCGTGACAGGGCAGAACGAGAGTTCACAGACGGCCTCCATAGTCGTGACAGGGCAGGACGAGAGTTCACAGACGGCCTCCATAGCCGTGACAGGGCAGGACGAGAGCTGGTGAATGGGTACCACTGACACCTCCGGAGGTTCTGCAGCAGTTGCCGCCACCTCTGGAGGTTCTACAGCAGTAACCCTCTCCTTGATCACGACATGACAGGCTGAAAGTACATTGCTGGATGCTACCACCACACCAGGAACTGAAGCGAGCACCACCGCTCCAGGAGGTTCTGCAGCATGTGCCGCCACCTCAGGAAAAGCTGTAGCAGGTGCCGTCGCCTCGGAGAACACAGCAGCACGCGTCACTACCCCGAGAGGTTCTGCAGTTTCAGCCACCACCTCTGGAGACATTTCAGTGGACGCCGCCACCTCGGGCAGTTCGGTGGTGGTGTACGCAGCCCAGTCGCAACATAAAGCAATCCCCATCATGGGAAGTCTGGGGTAATGTGGGTAGCGATATGTGCATACAATACTCGGCGAAGAGTGACCTCTAGTGGCGAGCAAATGGAAGTCAATGGACCGGATTCGTGACAGAGCCCCCGCCCCCAAGGAGCGGCTTCCAGATGCTCCTAGCTTAATATACTCTAGGAGGGCGGTGGAGCGGAGGCGGAACAGGGGGAGAGACGGAGGGCAAGGTCTATGTGGAAGTGGAGAGGCTGGGGACTGAGGCAGAGCTGGCAGGACAGAGTACTAAGGCGAAGCAGAAAACCAAAGTGACAGAGTTGGGAGCCAGGGTAGAGCCGGAGGAACCGAAGACCAGAACGGAACAGTTCTCTCTCTCAGTAATCTTACTTTATGACAATTATTGTTGTTTGTGATATATCTATCATACATATAATAATAAAAATAATTGCATATAATATTTTATATTTTATATATACACATAATCCCAATGTTTATATATTCTGAATTACACAGCATTTCTGTAGAATCTTACTGTATGACAATTGTTGTTTTTGTTATTAATTTATATATATATATATATATATATATATATATATATATATATATATATATATATACATAAATAGGTGTATGTATTAATTTATATATATATATATATATATATATATATATATATATATATATATATAAATTAATACATACACCTATTTATGTATGTGTATATATATATATATATATATATATATATATATATATATACATACATAAATACAGACAGACAGACAGACAATCACAATATATTTATATATTTAAAATAAGTCAATAAGTCAATTATATATAAATTAATAACAAAAACAACACAGCATTTGCTTTAGAATCTTACTGTATGACAATTATTATTTTTAACTCCGAACTCAACTTTTTTTTTTTTCTTTAAATATAATCATGTTTTAAAATTAAGTTAAAATGACGAAAATATAATTGGTATATTATAACTGAAAAACAATTGAATTACAAAGCATAGAATGGTTCAAATTAATGTTTTGGTGCAAAACAGTTTAAATGGTTTTTAACACACAATATTATGTTAATACAGTACTTAATTTCCTTTTTTTTTTTAAAAGATATATCATTATCTAACACAGCTTGAATGTTTAGACGGAGTCTTCATGGCTTTTCTGACATGTGCCAATGTGAACACCTGCTTCAAACACACTGTTGTTGTTACCATGGTACCACTTCTCACATCACCTAGTTGTAATGGTTTAAACAACAAGATCAAGGCTGTCTCAGCCATAGACATGTAGAGACGCCCCATTCGACCGCTCCAGGCACGTAGACGCGTCCGCCATCTTGGAACGGTCTACTTGATGTCATTCATCATACTGTAGGTTCGCACAGAGCCGTTGGGTTCGCAGACCATCAGCTGTGCAGGATTGTGGCATCTTTCGAATATTCAGTGATTACTATGGTGAATGACGTCAAGTCAAGACCGCTACAATATGGCGGATGGCTTACGTATAGCGTCCCATAGAAACAGTCGCTAATGAGGCATCTACGTATATATATCTATGGTCTCAGCTGTTACTGTCACTGTTGCTAGGCAACTTTGGAATCAGAGTTCAAGGATACAAAAGAATAAAGCTTGTTGATGTCCCCTGCTCAGACTCGCCATACACACACATCACACTCAGGTCACTCAAAAGTCATGAGAATATATGGATAGACTTCATTAACATGACTCATATCTTATTATTTTGGTCTAAAAGCCTTTACTGCTAGGGCATTTGATAATCAATCTGACATGATATAATTGTTCAAATTATATTTGAGTTAGTTCTATAAAAAGGTTTTGAAAAAATTGTAAATAAATGTGTCCAAATATGTTTCTTGTAGATTTGTTTCTAGTGTTGTTTGTTTCCAGGCTATGTGTAGGTTTGTTAAGGACCAGTGAAGTTTAAATGTGTTTTTCCCTCCTGAAATCTAAATCATATTCATATTCACCAGTTTATTTAGCAGTCACCATCCCCCATCCATGCAGTTCATCATAGAAAATTATTTTGGAGTTTAATGAGACTTCTGGAGTGCTTAAATAATAGATGTTTCAACAGTGCCCCCTAGCGGTATGAAATAAGTATTAAAGGCAAGACATTTTATTTCTGCCTAATTAAGACTTCACTTGACAGTGAGAATTTGTATTATTCATTAACAGTTTGTGTGCATTGTGTGGAATTTGTATATAAGTTCTCATATTCCATATATATATTTCATATCTCAAGCATTTTCATTTAGTTGATCTAATCATCTTGATCAGAGATGCCCAAACTTTTTTCATACGAAGGGCCAAAAATCAAACTTGATTGAGAGCTGTGAGCCAAAAGTAAACTATAAATATATATATATATATATATATATATATATATATATATATATATATATATAAACAATAAATAAAAATAAATGATTTACTGTATTTTTTTAAATATTTTTTTAAAATTATTATTTTAGACAAATTCACATTTCAAACAAAATCAAAAGTTTTTTACATTTCTGTGAAGAAAAAAAAAAGATGAATTAGAAATGAAGATATGCTTCAATGGCATTTTCCCCTCAGTTTTTTTCCCCCTCCTCTTGTGATACAGCATGGTGGGCCAAATCAAATGTTATCACGGCCAACTTTGATCCTCAGGGACCAACATGCAAATGGACATGTTCCTATAATGCATTCATAAGCTCATGCTAAATTTTTGTAAACATCAGTGGGTTATGTTTTAATTATGAACAAACACATTTGTTCTAATCCCTCATTTTCTTGATTACTAACCCAACAAAAGTACACAGAGATCTTGAGATGTCAAAAAATCTTGTTGCATTCTTCAGATTTGCCATTTGATGTCAGCAGAGACTCTGAGGACTGCTGCTTTTCACTGTCGAGCTGCAACATCCCCAGCAGAGGTGAGCAACAGACTGTCTGTTAACCTGATACACCTCACAATAAAATATATGGTGAGTAAATGGCTGAATAACTTACTATCGCAATTCCCTAGGCAATTGATTGGGACGTTTTCCTGGATTCAATGTTTGTAAGAACTTCTGGAACCAGAAGAGACAAAATATGATTGTCGTTTGTTGATTTTATAATAAGAATAAGCAGTTCTGACATGCCTGAATATCATGGCCCTAAACAAGAAAATGCCACTAATTCTATGATGCAAAGAGGTTGTGCCTCATAGATACTTATAGTGACACCAATCCATGTTTTAAAGAATTAGTTCACCCCAAAATTAAAATAAATGGGAGCTGGCATCTTTCACCTTTAAAAAGGATGTGAACTTTATATTTATTTTTGTGCACTTTATTCCAAGCCTTCTAAAACCACTGTATGTGATACCTTCTACTGAGCTGTTTGTATAGACTCCTTTTATAGTGCTTTTGCATCCTTTTTAAAGCTTGAAAAGTCCCTGTTCGTTATAACTGCATGGAAAAGTGTAACCATCTGCATTCTTAAAACATCTCCATTTGTGTCCAACAGAAGAAAGTCAGTCATACAGGTTTTGGAGCAGTTTTGAGGGTAAGTAAATGATGACAACTGACATTTTTGGCAAAACTATTCCTATAAAAAAATGTTCTTCATACGAATGCAAAACAATAGCACAGAGAATTCTTCCATGTGATCCAAATTCTCTCTGCATGTCTTCACTTTCTCCTTCCCATCTGGAAGCGATCTCATTTTCATGGAGCATAGGATGGATCCTCAAATCTGACTTTCAAGTAACCCTTCCGTACTTCTGACAGCTTATCTTCTTTTATATATAATGGATTTTGAAGTTAAACTGTATCTCAATGAGCATCTGTATCTTCATTGGAAGGTCTGTCCACCAGATGTACAAGTTTTGGATTTTTTAACAAAGTAGGAACAGTCCTGGCACTAGTAAGCGCAAGCCACAATGATAAAAGTTTTGGCTCGCAGTTTTACTACATCAAACCTTAATTAACTTGGCATCTTTGCTGCTTTATTTTATAGATATACAGTAGCTGGATTCATTGATGTTAAATCAGCCAGAAAAAGATGCTTAATAGCTCATTTACTTTTACAGCCTAACATTAGGGAAACGGTCTAAAAAGAGATCAAAGGGCTCTAGAGGGAAGTTTAGGTTCATGATCTAGTTATTAAATGTGTGGATATGAAACTATAGAATAAATCTTGGGTGAGTACAGTTTTTAAGCAGTTCCATTTCTTGATGTATTCAAAATTAATTAGAACAAAACATAAAACATATGCAATGTGGTGGGCATTTTAAGAGATTAACCGAGTTAATTAATTAATGAATCTGTAAAGTTTTGCTCTGAAAGAAAGCACTAAGTGAATTCCTCCGAGCAAAGAAGCAGGTGTTTACATGAGGATGCATGATCACTTGGGTGGCTTAACATAGCTCCATGAAGGACAAATGAGTGCCTTGTTAAGGAAAAAACAATTACAAAGCCCCGAAGGGCACTCCGCTGGGATGCGGCGAGTGCGCTAGCATTCTATTCAAGGACTGACTGATGTGTTCCACCATCTCATGTACCAGCCGCACAGAAAGACGCTGCAATTGGGGTGATTGCCGTGCCAAGATATGATGACCTTCACATACCCCATTATCGATGCTGCCACTTCGACTAGAACAGGAAACAAACATAGGGAAAGCATGTTGATGGACACTTGAGCTTTAATGGAAGTCCTTCAGCTTAGCTGTTCATAATAGGGGTTTCATGTCTTCATTCAGTCCACAATGTACTGGATAACCAAACAATACTTTTTAAAGTCAACAGAGGTTATTTCTATGCATTTATTAGTATTATGCATTATTCTGATTCTGATTAGCACGGTTTAGGTGAAATTATGTTTTTGTGTATATAGCATGTCTTGTAATGTGCATGTAGTCAGGTGTCTAAATATTTGGGGGGAAATAAACAGAATTTCAAGATGTAAAGTCAGAATTACTAGAAAAAAAAGTCACAATTGCAAGATTTTGCAAAAAAAAAAAAGTCAGAACTGTGAGATGTAAACTTTAAATTGCGAAATATATACTTGTAACAACTCACAATTGTAAACTCACAATTACGACTTCAAGTGTGAGTTTCATATGTTGAATTTCATATAGAAAAATGGTTAATAAAAAAGTCGCAATTACCTTTTTTATATATTGTTTTCCATGGTGGAAGTAAGCTTCCATATTTTACAGTACATTCTTGAGAATGATGATTGTGAAATATACTTTTGCAATGTTAATATTCATTATATAATAATACTTTTACCAGTGTCCGAATTGTTTTTGAAGGCACCTTATGAATGTGAAATGGACCTATATCGTTTTCCAGAATGATTAGTCACATGGCATTTCCATTCAAAACGGCCAGACAGCAGAACAGAATGTCCATGAGCAAAGATGACAGATTTAAAAATGAGGTATTTCTGACAGGTCCTGCAGCAGCCATGCAACTACATCTCAGATGAACAGGAATGCAAGTTTTCTCCAGACCTACTTGGTTTCCTCTGCTCATATAACCTTTAACCCCCATGGTTAAAAGGTTTGTTGTAGTGCACAGCTGTCATAGCTGTGTCTCTGCACCAGTGAGAGTTATTATCAAAAATGTCAGTTCCACAAACATAGCGAGTTGCAGAGGCAAACACATTTTCGAGGATAACATCCTGAGCTCTTTATTTCTCCACCAACTAAAATCACTTGTTCTTTTGTGGGCCCTGACAGAATTTATAAACTCATATCCGGAGTGGGCAGATGAATCATTTTGGTGTCAGGCAGATTGACATCCTCAGAAACTGAAGCCTTTGTATTTTTTCCAGTGCCTTCCCAGGTGTAGAGGTCGTCATCTCAGCTGCAACGAGATGCTAAACAGATCTGACAGTGTGCACACATCATGTGGCACACTGTGATAGTGTTTTTCATTATTTTATCATATTTGCAAGTAGCTGAAGGGAATTCTTTACATCCATAAAGCCTTATGGGAAGAACTTTATTTCTTGCCTTTTTTAATGTCCACAAAACCCTCGAGTGAGAATAAAAGCCTGAAGTCCATACAAATGGGCATTTTCCCCCCAGAGTGTGCACTGGCATTTCTTAAGAAGAGGAAAACAACTTAAACCACAACACGATGGAAATTTAGTATCACTGTTAATTGTTGGTATGTATGACAGGGTTTAATTTGCGACTGTGACCATCTACCTCGTCGTCATCTTTTTATTAAACAGCTAATCACCAAATAAAAATGTGAAGACTACATTTTGATTTGAGCTTGTATTTTAGCTGTAGGCTTATGTTTTCTTGAAGCTTCCTCAACGAAAAACAGTCCACCTAGCAATAAATAATAAAACGAACAATACAGTGCTGTAATAATACTGAAGTCCTCTGAGGTAATTTTCTCTACAACTGGCAGCAGTTGTGCTTGTATGAAACGTTAGAACGCGAGCCCGCGAATGTGCTACGAAAGACATGAAATTAGCGCCCTTTTCAGTTACCCAAATGATTCGTTTCTTTTAATGACGGTGATTATAAATATTTATGAAATATTTAACTACTAGATGGCACATTTAAGCAATCAGAATCGAGAAACTTCGTGTGGTAAGAAGCAATTATAGAATGAGCCATTTTCACAACATGCTACTTTTTTGTGTAGGTCTAGGTCATGTAGCCTATTTTTATTCTCAAAGTCTCAAAGGTTGCTTGTCAAAGTGTTATTGTGAATTAAAATGTTGTGAATTAAAACCTACACTGAGAAAGCCAATTGGATTGTATTTACCATGATTCATGTAGGCTACTGTAGGCTACCTGAGGAAATGAGCAGTTTACAAAGTGAAAAATCATCTTACCTAAAAAATGCTTACGGGGTGTCTAACCGGGCATCTATTTTTAAGACTATTATTTATGTCTACTTTCTTTTCCAATTCTGTATAAAGCAACAACAGGCAGATTATACCTGATCTGACCCTTAAAACTTATTTTAAAATGTGGTGTAACCAAATGCAGTCTAGTTGAAGCAGTCACATTAATATTTACAATGCAGATTCACAATAGCTTTCATATGTATATTCAAAAGCTCTTGTATACAAATTGATGTTCAGGTGTTGAACCCTACAATTCTCTTTCAATGCAAATCTTTACAGTGTTAAAATTCAATGCATCTAAACCTTCTTCAAACACCTTTGCTCTTCAGTTCCATCTCTAAAACTTGGAATAAATGGAAACTGAAAACCAATTTTTTTTTGAATGAATGAATAATCACATTCAATTACATTCAAACAATGATGGTGATGATAATAAATGTAAAATAATCAGAGGCACATCCAATTGTTACAGTGCTCTTCTTGAAAAGGAGAGGTAAAATTTAGTCTCAGCCATTTTTCAACCAATAATACGGAATTTCAGTCGATTCTTCTTAATTTGATGAATAAATCATCCATGTCACAGGTCTAAGCGAGTGTCTCTGTTCATCATTAAGAGCCTCATTTAAAATTAAATCCTGTGAGAGCCCCATTTTATTTCAATGCAGTGTTGCATTGCTGTGGGTTTTTAATTTGAGTCTGCAGTTCAGAGATAAAAAAAAAGGCAAGTGGGAGATTCAAGAGTTCCAGCATATCCTTGGGAGACAGCATCACTTAATATTTGTCTTATGCCAATTATGTAAATTAATTTTTCATTTTGGTTTGTGCAGGGCAATCTGTAGGTGAGAAAATCGAGACTGCCAAGGACTGCTGAGCCCTGGGTTTTCCCAAACTTTATATTCATCTGAAATTGAAAATTGAACCCCAATTATTCAGCATTACATGTACAGGTATATCTCAATAAATTAGAATGTCGTGGAAAAGTTCATTTATTTCAGTAATTCAACTCAAATTGTGAAACTCGTGTATTAAATAAATTCAGTGCACACAGACTGAAGTAGTTTAAGTCTTTGGTTCTTTTAATTGTGATGATTTTGGCTCACATTTAACAAAAACCCACCAATTCATTATCTCAACAAATTAGAATATGATGACATGCCAATCAGCTAATCAACTCAAAACACCTGCAAAGGTTTCCTGAGCCTTCAAAATGGTCTCTCAGTTTGGTTCACTAGGCTACACAATCATGGGGAAGACTGCTGATCTGACAGTTGTCCAGAAGATAATCATTGACACCCTTCACAAGGAGGGTAAGCCACAAACATTCATTGCCAAAGAAGCTGGCTGTTCACAGAGTGCTGTATCCAAGCATGTTAATAGAAAGTTGAGTGGAAGGAAAAAGTGTGGAAGAAAAAGATGCACAACCAACCGAGAGAACCGCAGCCTTATGAGGATTGTCAAGCAAAATCGATTCAAGAATTTGGGTGAACCTCACAAGTAATGGACTGAGGCTGGGGTCAAAGCATCAAGAGCCACCACACACAGACGTGTCAAGGAATTTGGCTACAGTTGTCGTATTCCTCTTGTTAAGCCACTCCTGAACCACAGACAACGTCAGAGGCGTCTTACCTGGGCTAAGGAGAAGAACTGGACTGTTGTCCAGTGGTCCAAAGTCCTCTTTTCAGATGAGAGCAAGTTTTGTATTTCATTTGGAAACCAAGGTCCTAGAGTCTGGAGGAAGGGTGGAGAAGCTCATAGCCCAAGTTGCTTGAAGTCCAGTGTTAAGTTTCCACAGTCTGTGATGATTTGGGGTGCAATTTCATCTGCTGGTGTAGGTCCATTGTGTTTTTTGAAAACCAAAGTCACTGCACCCGTTTACCAAGAAATTTTGGAGCACTTCATGCTTCCTTCTGCTGACCAGCTTTTTAAAGATGCTGATTTCATTTTCCAGCAGGATTTGGCACCTGCCCACACTGCCAAAAGGACCAAAAGTTGGTTAAATGACCATGGTGTTGGTGTGCTTGACTGGCCAGCAAACTCACCAGACCTGAACCGGTATTGTCAAGAGGAAAATGAAAAACAAAAGACCAAAAAATGCAGATGAGCTGAAGGCCACTGTCAAAGAAACCTGGGCTTCCATACCACCTCAACAGTGCCACAAACTGATCACCTCCATGCCACGCCAACTTGAGGCAGTAATTAAAGCAAAAGGAGCCCCTACCAAGTATTGAGCACATATACAGTAAATGAACATACTTTCCAGAATGCCAACAATTCACTAAAAATGTTTTTTTTTTATTGGTCTTATGAAGTATTCTAATTTGTTGAGATTGGTGGGTGGGTTTGGTGGGTTTTTGTTAAATGTGAGCTAAAATCATCGCAATTAAAAGAACCAAAGACTTAAACTACTTCAGTCTGTGTGCACTGAATTTATTTAATACACGAGTTTCACAATTTGAGTTGAATTACTGAAATAAATGAACTTTTCCACGACATTCTAATTTATTGAGATGCACCTGTATGTCTCATCTGAATATGCAATGACTTTTAAGATAACAGGGTCACTTTTCTTCAGTTAACTGTATTGCATTATAATTTGAGACAAACATTCTTAAAGTTTTTGTTCATATACAAGGTCTGTACCTATTTTTCTGTGTGGCAAAGATTCGTGCAACATCCCTGGGTATAAACCATGCTAACAGCTTGGTAACATCTGGTAACATACACTCTTCAATTTGAAAGCCGACTTCTAAAACTTGAAACGTGTCACAGGATGTTATTTTTCAACTCATGCATTATGTTTCCTTACAGGGAGGCATATTGCAAGCTGTCGGGAGCCTGTGCATCTTGTGATGAGAATGATCTTGATGGTCTTCGTGTATGACATGATCAGCTTTCAGTGGAGATTCTGATTGCTTCCTGGCCTGGGAAAGACACCTTAAGGATCTTGAGGGGATGAAGTTGGATTCATGTCATTTCCTGAGTGTGTATGGCAAACACGGTATTTGCTGATGAACAGATGTGTCATGATTGAAAAAAAAAAATGTAAAAAGTTTATTGAATATTTAGTAGTGGATGAATGTGCAAGGAACTGTAATAGAATACAGTGGCATTTATCACCGTGTTGGTATCAATCTGAAGGTCTTTAAAAGACTTGTCACTCAAAAGAGAACAGAAATGTGATCCAAAATTGTTTCATGTTCACTTTCATGAATGTAAACGTTCTTTTAAAGAATGTTTTTGTTGTTGTTGTTGTTGTTGTTTTAGAAATTGGGAGCTTATAGTTAGGAAATTACAGTCGACTATTGTAAATTGTATTTATTGTTTTTAACAGCTCACCAACAGCAAGAAATCAAAGAGCTCATTTTCTAGATTGTGTCACAAGAGAAATGTGGCTTTTCCCAATTTTAGTGTATATTTCATTGGTTTAATGTCGCCATACACAAACAACCATCTGTCTCACTATAGGATGTACAGATTAAGATTTGTTCAAATGAGCTATATGATAAATTGCACATAGCATTGTTTAGACAATCAGTGACATTCAAATAATAGTGATTATGATTATTACAAAATGTTCCTCATATTTTCAGCCTGTATGTGGAATGTACATGAGCAAGTTAAGATGAATAAGATGAATTATTATATTGCAATATATCAGTTTAATTATTGAATGATCTGAATGATACTGAGAATTATAAACACCATAAGTGGTATTTTTGAATTATTTTCTACTGACATTAAAATCTGAAGTAGTTATGCATATGAATAGTTCAAATTTGTTTACATTTTGCAGACAAGATGTTTTCAATGTTACTCTTGGTTTCTTATCCTTTCAACTTGTACCCTATGTCTCTATTGAACACTTTTTTGAAATTCCCAGATGTATGTGGGCAATGAACTCAGTGAGTTCATTCAGCCGATATGTGAGACCGGTAAATTATTCCATTTATTGAAATTGCTTTTAGCGTTCTGTAATAGAGCAGAATAATTTATCTCAATGGAAGGTTTTATGAAAACACCCAGATATTTAAAACTATTAGGGCTGTATTTCATGCCGCCAACGAGACTCTTGATCATTTGAGCTCAGTAAGAGAAATGTTTGCAAAATGCAAACACAATAGGACCGAATATGTACTATAAGACATGCTGAAATGTCAGATTGCTTGACTGTGGAGCACTTCATAGAGGACTACAGTTCTCCACTCCACCGAGCTGTGAAATATATAATATCTCATCCACTCTTTAGAATATACTGTATGTTTATTTGTTCTTTTCTTTTTAAATGTTATTGCAGATAGTGATTTGTACTCACAGTGTATATACAGTGCACACAAAACAATTTGGATTGTCATACAACGGTGCATTGCCAGTTACATTCGCTTCAGTCTTATACACAGGTATGAGATGAATTTAAATGGATGTGCATCACTATTTGAAGCAAGAAGCATTTCCAATCATGCATCTACTTTCACTGCAGCTGCACATTTTTATAATATCTGGTAGTGGTGCAGATAACTGTCGTTGATTAATGTAACCCGGAGGAATCTACAGCTGTCTACACCAAATAGGTGGAGGAAAATTGCTGATTGATGGCTCCAAGTTATCATCAGCTGTGACCCATGATTATTCCTTGGGAACATTAGTGTACAATACAGAACATGCAATCACCACAGACTAGGATGGTGTGTAAAACCAATGAGGAAGTAGAAGTAGCTGATTTGATGAGGTCTTGAGCATCTGTCAAGGATAAAACTTGGCCAACTTAAAGTATTGCAGGCAATACTGTGCCCTAGAATTTTATTTAAATGGTTTTAAATAAACTGGAGCAAGAGTAGAAAAGAACTGGTGTAACAAAGCATGAAGATGGTAGAACTGTATCATTGTATCATGGAAGTTTCACATAATGTAGCATACAGTATGTAGTCGGGGGTTAAATAATTGAATGAATGGTTAACAAACTATTGTTTGGCTCAATAAACAGTGATTAAAACACCAACAACCTCTAATTGCATTTAATGAGAACTGGGATTTCAAGCTCTGGGAAAACAAAAGGTCTTAATTGTTGTCCATACGACTTTTGCATTATATTCCAAGTATTCTGAAACTAGACAAAAGTGCTATAGGAGTTGTTTTCTTAGTTTTAGTGCAGACAAATAAAAGAATAATAATAAAGTACATCAAAAAGAATGAGTAAAAGCAGGAGTTCATTTCAGAATGGCCAACATAACTGTGAGAAGAAATTAGTGCAGAAAAGCATAGAAACTAATGAACTAATCAAGTAAAAATGGAAGCAGGCATTATCAGTGAGGTGAAAGCACATAATGAGTGGTGCAGAGACAGAGACCTCTGTTGGTGAATTACTGTATGGAATTTTTTATGTTTTATGAATACTGTCTGATGCAAACTGAAATTCTCTAATTGGTGTCTTGATTTTAGTGAGAAGAAATAAATGAAGAAATACTGCCCAACACCAGAATCATCATCTTTTTCCTTTTCCTTTCTTTAAGAAATATTGGCTTCTATTCTTTGAGTACTTGATCCTTTTTAATTTGAGATGGATTGAAAGGATGCAGAGAGGTAATATGTGTGGAACAGCGTCAGCATAAAATGAAGAACAAAATGTGAGTGTCAGTGGAAAATGAAACACATTACTTTTTCCATGTACTGTAAATAGGAAAATATAAAAAATAAAAATCTATATGCATGTATAAATAATGATAATGAAAATAATTACTATTATTTAATATATAAGTATATAATATACTTATATATTAAATAATAGTATATAATTATAGCATATAATATATAATATACAACAACATTTATATATATATATATATATATATATATATATATATATATATATATATACACTCACACAGAATAAATACAAAATTACACTATGAATATAAATATAAATATATATACACACACACACACACACACACACACACACACGTGTTGATTTGCATCCCTTTCCCTGTCCATCTTTCTGTTATATTATAGAAATAACTTATGTAACATTTTAGCATCTTCTGTAAATTCATTTATTCAAATCAGGGATTAACTTGATGGACCAGCTGTTGTAGAACCACTTACATTCACTCCAATTCATTATAAGAGGTTTAACGACAGTTGTTGTCATCCTTGTAATCCTTGTAGTATATTGCCAAACAATTTGATTCAAGAATATAGCGTGTCTTTATGCCGTCAATTTTTTTTTGTTTTTTTTACCCTCTGACTCTCGCTTCAGTAAGACATTGATAACAGAATGGATGTGTAGGGAATTGTGAATAGACATTTTCTCACTTGGTTAACCTTAAGCTATATGAGCACATCTCAACATTTGTGGAATAATGGCTTGGTTTAAGCACTTACGTTTACATTTATTTCCTTGCCATACGCTTTTTCAATAAAACACATTGTTTTGTGAGGATAAAGATAATTGAGAATTTAGTTGAAGCACCCTATGTGCTGACATACACTTTCTCATACTTCTGTTCACATAATTGACTCTAGACATAATTGTTTCTATTAAAATATACCTCAGAAATGAACACTGACACACTAAAACATTGACCCCCCACCTCCAAAAAGTTATATATAGAGAGAAACTCCATCTAACGTACTCATTTGTACACTCATTTCATTTCCAATCTGTTTGGGCTTCAGTTTTAGTTCGACTTTTATGCTTCACCTCACTTAAAGCATATGTGGCATTCTGCCACAGTAACATTTAGACACTATGTTTGTGCAGTAATTGAGATGTTGAATTGAATTAGAAACTCTGTGATGACTTGCAAGTTCACAATCTAATAAATTCCTAGATGAATGATGGTTACTGTCGAAGTAACTACACCGAGCTGCCCGTAACTCTGACACTGCCAAATTCAAACTGATGAGGTAATACACAAGGACAGAGAGTAGATTCCTAAGAGCAAGGTAATTATATTTATTTGGCGTATAGAAAAGTGAGATACCTATAGATACATATCACACAAGGACAATGAGTCTGCTGGAGACATTGCTCACCTGACTGGGATGCTCCTTTTGTTTTCTCTCCTGTCAATGGCTCAATAGCGGCAGGTGCTGTTGGTGATTATTCCACCCTGCATGTTCACTCTGTTTTGTGTGTATCGTTGCCCTGGGCGATGCTGACAGGTGTGCAAAGGGTTTGCCCTCGCAGACCATCCACATTTCACATTTCTCATTTCTCATTACCGAATCAGTTGTTGCACAATAATTCCCCTCATGATGCATAATTTTCTATTTTTCCCATCATTTCAGGATAACATTGTAATTTGGGCCAATTTTACATCAATTTCAATAGATTTTTGGTTACTAATCTTTCAAATTGAATGAATCCATCGGGATAAAACACCGTTGGAATCTGAACTGTATGAAATGTATTAAGTAGCTTCAAAACAAAATGATGAGTGATGAATTATTAATACCATGAAAAACATTCTGAAGCTTGTTCCTGCTGTTAAACACCATCCATTTTCCACATACAAATTATTAAGCCAAAACATCTTTGTTTTGTGTGTTTTTCTAACACTTGAAGTGCACTTTTGGGTCACTGGGCATAAAATATGTCATCAAATCCCCCTCTACGCATTTGTTTTGTAATGTTTGTGCAATTTCATATTTCAGACAATCCATTGAGAGATTTTTATGGTAATAAATGTATTATGTATTTGAAATTCAAGCTGATTTTGGAGCGAGAGGCCACTTATTTTAATGTCTTAATGCCTTGTCCCTAGTACATTAAATCCATGTCGCCAATGTCATTTATTTCATTCTTTAAAAAATTGAAAAAGCTCTCAATTTTCAGAACAACGGAGTTACAATAATCAGGTCCATTTGTAGGTTTTCTGTTCTCAGTGCAGCTAATTGAGCCATGTGAAAGCTTGTACGGTCAAAGTAGTTGAGTAACTGAGTAGTGCATGTGGTTATAAAATAAAAACACCATAATGACTAGGGCAAATAATAATTAAGCCACCCTATGATTTAAGAAATGGAAGAAACAGCAATGGTAGACAGCCTTATGAAATCATTCATACATAAATTGTTGCATTGATTCGAAGATTGAGTTTGACAAACAATTTGCACATTTTCATGAATGTCATATTTGAGATTGATTATATATATATATATATATATATATACTCTCTCTGTGTGTGTGTGTGTGTGTGTGTGTGTGTGTGTGTATATATATATATATATATATATATATATATATATATATACAACCCAAATTCTGGAAATGTTGGGACGTTTTTTAAATTTGAATAAAATGAAAACTAAAATAATTTCAAATCACATGTGACAATATTTTATTCACAATAGAACATAGATAACATAACAAATGTTTAAACTGAGAAATTTTACAATTTTATGCACAAAATGAGCTCATTTCAAATTTGATGCCTGCTACAGGTCTCAACATAGTTGGGATGGGGGCATGTTTACCATGGTGTAGCATCTCCTCTTCTTTTCAAAGCAGTTTGAAGATGTCTGGGCATCAAGGTTATGAGTTTCTGGAGTTTTGGTCTTGAAATTTGGCCCCATTCTTGCTTGATTTAGGTTTCCAGCTGCTGAAGAGTTCATGGTCGTCTTTAATGTATTTTTCGTTTAATGATGCGCCAAATGTTCTCTATAGGTGAAAGATCTGGACTGCAGGCAGGTAATAGCTGCAGTATGTGGTTTTGCATTGTCCTGCTGAAATACACAAGGCCTTCCCTGAAACAGACATCGTCTGGAGGGGAGCATATGTTACTCTAAAACCTTTATATACCTTTCAGCATTCATAGTCCCTTCCAAAACATGCAAGCTGCCCATACCGTATGCACTTATGCACCCCCATACCATCAGAGATGCTGGTTTTGAGCTGAACGCTGATAACACGCTGGAAGGTCTCCCTCCTCTTTAGCCCGGAGGACACATGTCAGTGATTTCCAACAAGAATGTCAAATTTGGACTCGTCTGACCATAGAACACTTTTCCACTTTGAAACAGTCCATTTTAAATGAGCCTTGGCCCACAGGACATGACGGTGCTTCTGGACCATGTTCACAAATGGCTTCTTTTTTGCATGACAGAGCTTTAGTTGGCATCTGCAGATGGCACGGCGGATTGTGTTTACCGACAGTGGTTTCTGGAAGTATTCCTGGGCCCATTTAGTAATGTCAATGACAGAATCATGCCGATGAGTGATGCAGTGTCGTCTGAGGGCCCGAAGACCACTGGCATCCAACAAAGGTCTTCGGCCTTGTCCCTTACGCACAGAGATTTCTCCAGTTTCTCTGAATATTTTGATGATGTTATGCACTGTAGATGATGAGATTTGCAAAGCCTTTTCAATATGATGTTGAGGAATATTGTTTTTAAAGTATTCCACAATCTTTTTACGCACTTTTTCACAGATTGGAGAGCCTCTGCCCATCTTTACTTCTGAGAGACTCTGCCTCTCTAAGACATCCCTTTTATAGCTAATCATGTTACAGACCTGATGTCAATTAACTTAATTAGCAGCTAGATGTTCTCCCAGCTGAATCTTTTCAAAAATTCTTGCTTTTTCAGCCCTTTGTTGCCCCCATGCCAACTTTTTTGAGACCTGTAGCAGGCATCAAATTTGAAATGAGCTCATTTAGTGGATAAAAGTGTAAAATTTCTCCGTTTAAACATTTGTTATGTTCTCTATGTTCTATTATGAATATAACATTGGCTCATGTGATCTGAAAGTCTTTTAGTTTTCATTTTATTCAAATTTCAAAAATGTCC
Organism: Spinibarbus caldwelli; assembly: GCA_039654775.1. NCBI lineage: Eukaryota > Metazoa > Chordata > Actinopteri > Cypriniformes > Cyprinidae > Spinibarbus > Spinibarbus caldwelli. Next base: position 25,491,895 of record CM077240.1, read on the forward strand.
CAACATTTCTGGAATTCAGGTTGTGTGTGTATATATATATATATATATATATATATATATATATGGGTTTTTTTTTTCCTCATTACACTTTCCTTATTGGTGGTGAAAGTAGACTGCATAAGAGGGCTTCAGAAGAAGATAAGGTTATGTGTGAAAACATCTTTGAGCAATGCTGGCTTGTCAATCAGAGCACACATGCATTATCATGACATTGTGAGTGAAGTTAACCTTCTTGACCTCATCTCTGTGCCTCTCTTCTGTTGCTTTGTAGGATTGCTGAGGTTGAGGCCGAGGCCATCATGTCTCTGAACGCAAATGGAGGTTTGACAAGGTACAATATGTGTGTGAATGTGGCTGTACACTAAGATTTTTTCCCTCTGCAAGACTGGATATTGCTTTCAAAAGCACACCATTATATACATTCAAATGGCACTTATAAATCTAACATAGCAAATGTATAACATCTTGAAAGTGCACTACATATTATAGTCCTCTTTATATAAAAACTAATGGAAGCACTTCATGTAAAAGACATCTAACTTTGAAGTGATCATAGTTATAATTGTTGATGAGTCACAGTTTGAGAACTGCCAGTTATCAGCACTATATGCTTAGAAACATGTAGGCTATTAGTTATTAATGTCCTCACATTTCAAAGCTGTAACAGTCTCATGACAGTCTAAGCCAGATATTGGCAAACTTGGCATAGAGAAAAATACTGACTGAATTAGAACATCTGTGATAGAAAAGAGCAGCTACTGAACAACACCTGTGAATTGTTCATAAAGCTAAACTTTGTTGTTGGGCTGCCATTTTGACAGCACTTATATACAACACTAAAACACCATAATGCACAACCATCCAAAGAGCACATGGATTTCTAGGCAATAAAAGGGTAGGCCTATATGTGATATGATGAGACAGACTATTTCCAATCACCAATCTAAAACCCATTGATTTTTTTAGGAGAGGGATTTTAATCTTCTGATATCTCAAAGCTTTCCAGCATTTTATCATAGCCGGAAGCTTTACTTCTTGAAGTGTGGTATAAAATCCCACTATACACAGTTCAGGTAAGACAAAAAATATTCCAAGAAAGATGTCTTTACTGGCCCTTATGAAAATTAACCATGGTTTTATTATAGTAATTAGTAGTAACCATGCTTTTTGAGCGTATTGATTACCATTTGTATAACGTCAGTTTTACTAAAAATAGGCTACTATGGTTAACCTATGGTTAGTGTAGCAATGGCATTAATTTGTGGTTTAACTATAGTAACCATGTTTTTTGGTTTTATTTGTAGTAAAATCATCATTAATTTTCATGAAAATATTCCTGTGTTTTTGTTACATCTTGTACATATTGTCCACTCCATATGTGGTCTGTTGAAGAAATGCACAGAAAATGGGGATTTTCAATGACTATTGTCACTATTGATTCATTGACTGAACTGATTCATTTAAACACGCTGACTGATTCAGCAACAGTTGCATGTGTATGAGTGAGTCTTTGATTCAATCACTCAACCGATCCACTAAAAAACAATAGGTGCTTCCCAAATCGCATACTTAAGCATTATTCTATGAGTTTCATACTATAAATAGTGTGAGTAGTGTTTTTACACTGAAAATTCCAAAAAGAAAAAGTACACTTTAAATACCCGGACAATGCACTTAAATAACCAACAAAAAAAAAGAAGTGTGGAATGTTGGACACTTCATGCACTGAACTGTCTCAATTTTAAGTATGTCGCGAAGGGGGAGAGGCTATCAGACTCTGATTATGAATGACAAAATAACCTAATATAATTCATACACTACATGGTTGAGTACATAGTGCATAGTGTGTCATTTGGGATGCAGCTAATAGTTAATTCAGGAATGAAACACATGGGTGTTATGTGAGTGAGTCTTTAAATCTTGTACTCATCTAACATTAATTTGTTCAAAAACAAATTTATCCAGGAAACAAGCGAATGAGTAACTGAATTGTTCACTCAAGTGAGTCATTCAAAAACAAAATTATTCAGTCAGGAACGAAACAAGTGACTGAGCCATTAAATTGTTCATTTAAGTGATTCATTCAAACAAACTAATTCATTCAAGAACCCACTAACAGAAGCGTGGTGCAGTTTGAACTGTAAAAACAGACAGAGTAACTGGCAAATTGTGTCAAAAATGTAAGTTGCTCTACATTCTTGTTTGTTAAACTTGTATGAAAGCAATATCACACTCGATGTTGGTCTAATTATGAACACAGCTCTTAAACCACACTCATGTGATATTTCTCAAATACAGACTGTAATTTGTGTGCATTTGTCTTGGTGTGTGTGTGATGAATTTTTGACATCATTTCTACGTAATGTCTTTACTATCAAGTAAAAGTAAAAGTAAGTAAATCCATCTAATGGAAATGAACAGCAGTTACACTCAGTGCTGAATGAATGCTGAACTATTAGCAAACACATACAAAGCAAAGGCAATGCAAGCATGTCTTGTAAAGTGAATTATTCTTATTTTTGTTTTTTCTTTAAGAAGCTTTGAAACTGTAGACTTTGAAAGTGCTGCTGGCAAGTGCCCACCTTCACTCAAAAGGTCAGATATTTCACAACCGTGTATCCAAACAGTCATCTCTCATCTTGGTTTGTGTCGTTTACTTGAGTTAGCTCTTTCAGTATAGGTCTGACTGTAGAGGTTTCATCTGATTATACAATTATCAGAGGCACTCTGGTGAATACTAGTGGAAAAGTAGTGTCAAATATATTTTTTCTTGAGTCGTCTACATTTCAAATGTCACTAAAATATTTAAATGACTAAATTTAATGCACAGTGTTGCTACAGTACATGGGAAGCCTTTCTAGAGAACCCCTGGTGTAAACAGAGAAACGGAAATGCTTTTTCTTCCGGTAAACAACTTAAACCAAGCGATTCTTGGCAGAACATAGTGTCAGGAAATACTGTGTACAAGTAATTACCAGTGAAGAATGCAAGTCAAGGTCTAAGTTTATACTTCAAATGCCAAAAAACTCCAGATACCATTATGTTGTGCATACAGATCACGTACCGACACAAGAAGAATGAACGTCTAGTATTAGAATTTAAATAACCGATAGTAATAATCTGCAGTGAAATTGCAGTGCTGGTTAAAATTGGAAAAGTGGGGTGTTTTTGCATGGATAATTAGGGAAGGTCAGAAATGATTTTTTTTTTATTATTACAAGGAGACTGTCAAGAAAATCTAACACTAAAAAGTTTTTAAACAGTATTTTATCTTGTTTTCCAGAAAGAAATAATCTTAAAAAATTGTCAATGGTATAAGAAAAATACAATCTTTTGTCTAATATTTTGTAATAACTATATTTTCATTGATTCTGTATTGTACTGTATATGTTAATTCAAAAAAATTCTCTGAAAGCAATTCTTAATGTGTTACACAATTGTGTAAATCAATATAAAATTGTTATTGTTTTAGATCATAACCTTATTATAATTTAAACTTTAATAATATTTTGTCTATGCTATACCAAAGAGAAAATGTGTGCAGAATTGACACTTGGGAAGCTAACGCAGCACTACATAAAGAAGATAAGTAACTGTAAATGTATTCACACATTTAATTATCTGTCGGAATGACAAAGGGCTCAATTTCTATTAAAACAAGAAAGCGTTTTTGTATTGTCATCAAATGGTCTTTGCAAACATCTCATGAAAATGCAGGACCCATCGGCAACCTTCAAACTAACAAGACTGGTCATGTGTTTTGACACTAACTGTGTAAGATGGATGTTGAAAATCCCCCAACTTCAGCAAACAAGCAAGCAGCTAAGTAGGATTTAATAAGGATTATATTGTAATGCCTCATCTAGCAAATATTAAAATAACCTTTTTAAATTTGAGCTTATGCACAGTAAATAAGATTTTTCATGTTCATCTCAAGCAATTTGCTCTCATGGGTAGGCTATATTGTGACACTTGAAACTGGAAATGGAAAAGGAAACACTTGAATATTGAGTTCTTTTTTTTTTTTGCAGCAAATTGAATTAGATGTGATATAATGTGAGGATATTCCAAGCTGTATGAGGGGGTAGGAATTGCGATTGTGGCAATGTATTGTTTCTCTGTGTTAAATGCAGTATGAGGGTCTGAGAGAATCACCGAATACCTGCGGATACCAACCATACATAGCACAGTCATTTTCACAGATGTGTTCAGTTCTTTGTGGAGGACCAGACCACTGAACCAATCAGCAATATTCTTTTTTTCTCCAAGCACTTTGACAGTTTGTGAGATTAGCTTGTCAGAATGTGAAAATCTGGCCTGGTGCCATCTGTCATGATGGTTAATGAGGTCTGATAAAGCATCATGGGATATTTGGCATACATTATCTTCTTTGAAGGCTTGAAACAATCCCAATATTCATGCCCACCAGCAGTGATTAGCAGAACCACTTTTACAAATATTACTGTAGAGGGGAAAGCTGGAGCAGAGAAAATTGATTTTCCCTTATGTCCTTTACACTGTTTGAGCTTGGAAAGAGAGCATTTCTTGTTTTTTATACAGTCAGAAAGAGCAGAAAGACTACCTTGAAAGTGTCTTTATTTTTGTAAATGTGCACTTTTCTTTTAGATCATTAGCTAAACTACAACAGATCAATATCTTCAGAATTATCCACCTTATTTTTAACATAAGAGCTGGTGCAGCAGTTTGTAATTTGAAAATGTGAGGCTTCCGGTGTCTTCCACTCATTTTATCAGTTATTTTAGCCAAACAGAACAATCCATTATGCTGCTTGATATTGCAAACTGGTATTTGTTATCATTTAATTTATTATCTTAATCATAAGCACACTGGTTTGGATCACAAATTGTTTTACCATTTACTGCACTTTGTTCTTCTTCTAGTTTTTTACCCATTGTGGTGAATAAATCAGAATTCTCACACATTCACAAGAAATTAGCCTTCTGCATTGCAAAATAATATGGAATACCAAAATAATATGGCAACCACCTTATATATCTCATACAAAAATTTTAATTGAAAAATAAAATGTTTTTTCTAGCTGACCAGAAATGTCCTTAGATTTGATGTGAGGGTCCATTCGATCACTTATTATTAAAGGAATCATTTATTAAAAAATGAAAATTTTGTCATTACTTGTTCACCTTCATGTCAAAATTTGAGTGAACTGTACTTGTAATAAACATCAATGCTCAATGCTCTTTAAACACATGTAGCTTATTTTAAAGGGATAATTCACCCAAAAATGAAATTTTTGTAATTTATTCTCCCTCATGTTGTTCCAATTCTTATGAATTTCATTCTTCTGCTGAACAAAAAAAAAAAAAAGCTATTTTTAAAAGTGCTGGTAGCCATTGACTTCCATTGTTTATTTATGTTTTTTTTTCATACAGGTTTTGAACAACTTGAGGGTGAGTAAATGATGACACAATTTAAATTTTCGAATGAACTATACCTTTAAGCACTGTATTTGTGACTGAAGAGCAAATTTCTGCATGTTTCTTACATAATCTGTGCTATCTAAAGAGGTACAGTACATGAATATCATTTTTCCATTTCTAGCATATTTATTTCCAAATGCTGCTGCTTGACCTATATTTATCTTATATGTAGAGTACTCCACCTACCATTCCATGCCGGACCCCCCATTACCTGCACTGCATTATCAAACCACACACCCCGACCCAGCTGCCATCGCCAGCTGTCTAATTCACTTGTGTCGCCACATGACACAGGCCTGCCTATCTAGATAAGAAATTTTGTCTGTCCTCTCACTTCACTTGTGGAACATGGTTCCAACTGATGTTAGAAGGGACTTATTCTCATTTTTATAGCTTACAGTAACAAAATTGATAGTCCTTGTACACATTATAATAACATGACAAGGAATATATAAATCAAAGTCAACTGAAAGAGAACGGATGAATTTTTCTTCTCATGTTCCACTGTCAAGAATGGACTTGCATTAAAGTTATCACTGTCCATTGCACCTAAATTGCACTGCAACTATTTTCTCAGCACTTTTTATTAGCACTGTGGCTTATATTATCTTATGGACAACAGTGGTTACAACATTAAACACAACAAAATTTTAGCTTACTCTTAAACTCAAATATACTGTACATTAAAGAAATTGTACTACTGTGCTTTGGAATCATTCAGAATCAGATAAGGTCTTTTTAAAAACTTTAGACTTAAAATTCTGCTTGATATCTGTGTCATATTGAGAACAACTGAAGTAGATCCAGAACAGTCAAGGCATGAAATTGGTTTTGCTGGTCTGTATTTTGCAGTGGTTTTCAAACTCTGGGTCGCGGAGTGGGAAAGAAATGACTCACAAAGAGTTTGAGAATGGTGGAAAGTTCATACCATGTGATAAATATGAAAATATAAGATCTCAAGTTTAGTTAACTTGTATGGGCATAACTTGTATTTACATGACGCGCCACAAGTGTATTATGGATCACAGCAGTTTTTCCTGCACGATGCAAAGCATACAAAAACAAATGTGTATTCGGATTTGCAAACAAAATAACTTGGTTATTTTCAATTAATCATTCAAATTAATAGATTTCTTTTAATCAAAACCCATGTCAATGCTTCAAAATAGTATTAGTGTGTTTTTGGCGAAAGCAAAAAATATTCTCTTTTTTTACTACTTATTCTCATTTTTATAGCTTACAGTAACAAAATTGATAGGCTGTGTACACATTATAATAATATGACAAGGAATATAGAAAACAAAGTCAACTGAAAGAGAACAGTTGTATATTTCTTCTCATGTTCAGCTCTCAAGAAAGTTGAGATTGGATGAATCTGTGAAAATTAGCAAATCAATGGAGTAATCAACTCCATTAATCCCAGAGGCATTCCCCATGGACAGTATTGGGATGTTGTTTAGTCTGCGTGAAGGTCTCTATATGAAGTATAGAGGTCGGCCTAAAGTGAACTGCAGTGATTACGATTTAATCTTCACATGAGATGAAGGCTTGTGTCTTATTTTATGAGAGCTGTGACCTTTCTTAAGTATAGAGTTAATGACAGTGAGGCTCCTGTTGCAGTATCGACATGTCAGTTCACCACTGTCTGATTTCTTCCGCATTACCCTAGAAGCCTCATCAGACTAACAGGCAGAGCGGCTGGAATAATTACTATTCAAGTATTCTAGTCATAGACTACACCAAAATATCTAATAGCATTTTGAGGAACACGGTGTAGATATTAGCTTGTGCCTTCAGCCATATAAGCTGCCTGAAATATAGAGACATGGGTAGAAGTATTGCATTGAAGGATGAAAAAATTTAATAAGAGATTTTGAGTTCTGTAGCCCACACGTCATCGTTGCACTTTGGAGCCCTAAGGTTGTTTGTTTAATTATTATAAACACATTCATTAGATTTTGTCGGAACTGAGCTGAGTTGCTTAATGAGTTTGCATGTGCCAATTGGCCACTGTATAACATGTGTCCCACATATTGTATAATGTGTCAGCGAGTCTGAGGAAAACACCCCAGGAAGTCTTCCTGGAGTCTTTGTGTGTGTGTTTTTGAAAGTGCCTTGACAACGGAAAATGTAGGAAGCACTTCAGCGCTTCAAACACCCTCTGAAGTGTAATCACTTTATGTCATGATCCACTGTGAAGTTCATTTCCTTTCAAATTTGTGTCTGAATTTCCTTCCATTTGACTGTGTCAAAGCTTTCCATATTTACATGACAGCCAATAAAGATTTTAGAAGCATTTCACTCCATCCGATTCAAAATGGTTTGATCGAATGTAACAGTTTTGGTCTGAATTACTTTTTGCATTAATGATTTTTAAAGCAGATCTTTACACAACTCCAACTGATTTAGCTTCTTTTCAGTGTTTAGGCATATTAGAAAAAGGCAGTAAGGACTGATTTTCCCTGTGACTTGGATTTCTCTGGTTTCTGGACCAGGTCCTAATGGAACCCCATTAATAAGATTGAACATTTAGGTTGAAATAATTTAAACCCAGTGAATCGCTTATCTGAGATATATTCATTAGAGTAACTCTAAATGCCTCAGTAAGCTTTGCATAACATATTCTTAATTTTTTTAGATAAGTTTATGCATGAATATGCTCAATATTCCATTCTGTCTTTGTCATGACGAGCATTGTTAAAAAATAATAAACCTAACAACCCAGCATTATTTCAATATTCAAACTAACCTGACTGCTTCACATTAGTATAACCTGCTGAAAAGATCTGTCTGTTGCATATTTATACAAAAAACATAATTTTTCTTCTTTTAATTTTCACTATAAGGTATTTAGATGACACTGTTCAGTCAAAATGTTGGAACTACTGTACATTCAGAAAGTATCCCTATATGAATGGCGCACATAAAAATCCTAATCCAGCTTTGAGCAAGTTGTTGAGTTACATCCTGAAATTTTAATGTATTTTTGTGTTGCCTACTTTAGAGAATATGTTTTTTCAGATTTGAAAGTACTTCTGTGAAGCCAGGATATGATCAGCACATCAGAGCTAGAAAGATTTAGTTCTGGCACTGGTGTCAACATGAGTTGTTTCCTGTTGTAGATTTTGGTGTGCAGATGGGATCTCCTCAGGGCTCATGTTTAATGTATACAGGTTGTTCTTTTTCACAGCAAACTAGAAATGACCTTACAAGATGTCAGTTGTGTTCCATATTAATGTGCAGGAGTGAAACCACTAATCCCCACCTGTGTACACTGTTCTCAAAAAGTGCCTCTGTGATAGACCAGCTTTCAATATGTAGTGGAGACCCATATGGTCTGACCCATAGGCCTACAGTTCAGGCAAAAAGGTCAGTTGAGTTTAAAAGCCAGTTCACATCAAATACAAAATAATACATGAAACGAATTGCTGAAAGGTTTATTCACTCCAAGATTGAAACAAATATTTGACAATCTAAATAACAGCCACATTTTTTCCATTAAAAGGTGAAATGCATTTCAATTCCCCATTCCCTGTTATTTACTTTTTTATTTTCACTGTACGTATCCTTTAAACATGAAATCTGTGCTGTTTTGTTGGAAAGGCAATATTAAGGCAATAGAAAGTGATTAACAGTTGGAATTGAAATGTTACATTACAGTCTGTTGGTCGATTGGTTGTTGAATGTACCAAACACTTATTTTTTGTAAAAATTGCAATTGTAAAAGGCCAGGAATTTGTGGTTGCAGTAGACATCAACTACCATTGGAATAACTAATATAAGTTTGGGTTTACCTTACTGTAAACGTACACCTTGCAGCTTAATCATGTTTGGAATTGGAGGTCCACTAATTGGAGGGATTTTGTTGATTTTTAACCTGTACCAACAGGAACTGTAACAACTGAGACTCTTGTTGTTTTCTAGCTCCCTGTAAAGGAGATTCACCACACTGTTATGTCATCATATCTCATGCAAAACATTATAAATTTGCCATGACACCAGCATAACTCTTCCATGTATTTTTGCAAATAAATAGAAGAAATATCGTTTGATACATGCCAACATTCATGTTAGCTGAATTTGAACATTAAATTATAATTATAAGCTTAAAGATATTGAGCATATTTACATTTTTACATAACAGGATACAATTTGCATTTTAATATGCAACAGAAGATAAAGTTAATTAACATTACGTTAATTATTTGAAATATGCATCCTGATTTGGGTTTGAACATTGCATCTGGTTAAATGGTTATATGTTTTGTTTTATCATTTAGGTCATGAAAAAGTGATTGTCAGACTGTATGTTTGTGTGTGTGTGTGTGTGTGTGTGAGGCCAATAGGTCGCTGTCTGTTGATTCAGATAAGACCAAGGAATGGCTGATCTCTTTACTTCCAGACACTCTGTGATTTTGCACAAAAAATAGTTATTAGTGCTAGCAGAAGATGTAAAGCTTTGTTTAGGAATAAGCTGCATTCAAAAACATTGTGCCTATGCTAAAATGTCGATGACGCATATTGAAAATGTTGTACAGTATATTAAAATCACAAAGTGAAAAAGTGAAAATAGTCATAAATCCCTGACAAAATTATTACTTTTGTAATAACTTTAGGTACTTAGCCATGATTTAATCTTTATTTTGAATTTTTGGCTTTACAAAATTGCATCGTAAAGATAGATATTGATTTGATTAATTTCTATTAATCAAATCGTATAATTTATACCTTTTAACGGCTCGTCCAGCGAGACATTAAAGTCAGTATATGTTAACAATTTTGTTTATCTTGCTTTGTGGCCAACAATAAAACAAACAAAATAGTAATTTATCAAATTTGAGCAAGGTAGCAAGGGGCCGACAGCGCAAGGCAGTAACTGAATCAAATATAAAATGCAGACAATGCTCTATACAATGAGATAAGTTTATTGAACTACTTCTAATGATTACATGAGACTAAATCATCTAAACACACACATACGACCACACACACCCACACACACACACAAATGGAGGAGTTATGCAGAAATATGAGTTATGAAGGAAGTCTCAACTTCGGTGGTTATCAGAAAGTCAACAAAGCAGAGCTTAGTTCTATCTTTCCATTAACAACAACTTTGCGCTGTTTTCAGCCAATAGATAAGAGATTTGTTTTACTTGTTAGAAGGTTTGCTGCAGAGTCTCCTCTAGTCTCTTTGAGGGAATCCCCGGGCTTAGCTGATTGGCTGGCGAACCGTTGTTTGTCTGACGTCTCTTAGGGAATTCCGCCTGTGATTGGCGGGTTGCCTTTCTGGATGAGACGCGCTCGAAGTTCTTCTTTTCCTTTCTTGGTTGCAGAAGTTTTCTTGAAGAGCTTGAAGTTTTGGAATGAGGTGATGGTTTGATGCGGCGTATGAGCGCACAAGTTGAAGCAGTTTTCAAACCATGGCAAAGAGCGTTGAGTTTAGTTGAACATTAGAATTTAAGCAGGCCACTTTAGGCCCACCCCGGAGCTGGGGTACCAATCCGCTTGTTGCAAGGTGGAGCTCAGCTTCCTAGGCTCCATTTCTCTGCATAAATTAACAAGCTGCCCGTGTAATCACGTGACAGAAAATCCTTGCAGGGTTTTGTTAATAATCTTGATAAACGTTATAACGTTACGGGATTTACCGAATTTCTACATTTCATCCACACAGAGTTGTTGCAAATAAAATATACTTTCGTTTAACACCAAACATGACACACACACATATTCATACCCTCATAATACATAGGTTCAAATGGTACTGACCTTATAATGGATAGATTAATATAGCGTATGTTTTACTAACATATCAAGCATATCTAAGGCATAACACACATAATTTGGGAATATATTTTCATTTCTTAAAAGTCCTGAATATTGTCTTTTGGAGTTTTGGCGCACTTTTGCGTGTTTCCTTTGTTCGTCTGAAAAAGGAATGCACTCGAGGAGGGGCGCGAGTACTCCTGAGGTCAGAAGGTGTCCGGGAGAGGAGTTCTGGCATAAGTCAGGCCTATGACTGTAAATCCATCGCGCGTTTGTTGATAAGTTTGTCAATTTATACGTTGGCTGGTCAAAGTTCATTTACCATCTGGAACTGGTATCTTTCCCGCCAGAAGTTTCCTTTGTTCTGCGTTGGTAAAGTTGATTCTCTAGCTCGTTCTGATTTTTATGACTTCCAGAGGTGAAACCAGAGATTGACTCATTCTTCCAGAATGAGTCTGCTCGCGGTATGTGTGTGTCCGTTCAAGGATCTCCTACACTTTTAACAAAACAACTAGAGCTGTTTTCTCAGCTACATAATTCACGTTATTGCTATATTGCATTTTTATGAACAGTGGAAAAACATTTGGAAAGACCCCAGCAGGCATCCCTGGCCCTTCACCTCTGTAACTGACTGCTGCTAGAAAACAGACATCATTGAGCTCTGTTATGCTTCAGATTCATAATTTTATATCCTGAAGACTTTACAGTTACAGTATTAGAATGTGCAATAAGTCAAACTGGTTGTATCAGAAATCTTATTAGAAGTTGATTAAGGTTGTGAACATTAGGGTGTTTTATTAATTCATCATCAAGTATTAATTCCTCAATAAGTATTAAAATATTAATAAAGTAAATTGAAGTATTACTATATTAAGCTAAAGTTTTAAAGGTGACACAGATTAGCAAGAATCTGGTATGTATATTAAACTGCTTTACTGTCCCCCATGCAGATTTTAGTGTGATGTCTTCATACTCTTCATGTGAACAATGAATCCTCAATACATTTGCATTTAAATGGATAATTCCCTCAAAATGAACATTCTGTGATCAATTACTTTTCATTCAAAACAAGTATGAATTTATATTTTTCTCACAGAGCTATCAAATTGTTTCAGACCACTTTATAAGTTGTAAGAAAAAGAGCAATGTGAACATACTTTAAAACATCTACTTTTGTGTTCCACAGAAACAAAAAAGTCATTAAGGAAGGAACTTCATTAGTGTTATCCACTTAAGTGCTTATGATGTTGATAAATCAAAAAGACAAAGTACAGTATATTACAGTATATATTATAATATTAGACACATTTAAATTTCAAAAGAGAAGCAGAGTTCAAAAGTCCTTGGATTCTTAGATAACCCTTTCGAAGTAATTACCTAGGATTTGAAAAGATGCTCAAATGCCTTTTCTAGTCTCTGTGGCAACTGCTGGTATAATACATTATAGGAGGCACACTGATGAGGAAATTTCAATGTTAATAAGCTATTCCATAAAGGCTGGAGGAGGTGAGATGTATTGATGCATTGAAACGGTGCACAAGCACCGCTCAGTTATACTCGCAATTATGCCCATAGAGAAGTAGTAGGGAAAATATCTGCCTAATAGCAACGGAAATATTCGTTACTGCAATACATTATGGCCTGTGATGTTTGTTCAAGGTATTACAGATGATTTTGCTGAAAGGTTTGCCTTAATGATTTGTAGTTTTTATGCCCCTGGGCAAGGCTTTGATGTTGTTGGCTGAACTGTACAAGCACTCTGTGCATTCAAAACATGACATTTACTCAAAACTGAAAAAAAAAAAAAAAAAAAAAAACTTTTTGTTAATCAATTTAATTACTTCAAAGTCTGAAGAAGAGCAGTTAATTACATAATCATTAACACAGATAGTCTTTTTGGTGTATGTGTGTGAGAAAAAAAAAAACATTGCTTTTCTGTCAGTACTTAACACTGTTTCTGCTCTAAATGCTTTAATGTACCATTTTCAGCACATTTATGACTAAATGAGACAATTAAAATGGTTAAAAATGATGATTCTGCCATACTCTAACTCAAAAAGCTTGACAGTAGTGATGACATCTTACTGTGCCTGCTAATTCCCAGTAGACTCTGAGGATGTTTTCAAGTTGGATAGATCGATACGGCAAAAAAGCCTTGGGTAAATCCTGTTAGAAACCTCAACCTTACCATTGATCCGGGTGAGAATTAAATTCTGTTCAAACCTCCTCCCCACCGAACAGACTTCTAAGGCTGATTCAGAGGTAAAGATGCAGCAGAAACATTCAAGAGGCTAATCTTCAGAGGTTTCAAAACATCCCTCAATGTCATGCTTGCCCAGATGCCACACCACATGCTATATGCTAGGCTTAGGGGATGAGATGCATAATTATCAGTGAGCTAGCAGACAGCGAGGATTCGATGGACCTACATAAACCAGTCTGTCAGTGAGTTAAGGATGCAGTATGCAGTGTGTAGTATGTAAGTAGTGCTTTAGATTCTAACATAAATATTGATGTAGTCTGGGTGCAAAGCACAGAATGAAGACAGAGCATGCTAAAGACAGTCATTTGTTGCTGCTGGTCATTTTTAGTAGTATCAGTAATAGTTGTTGTTGTAGGGATGGCAAGATTCACCGATTCGCATCAGTGCATCGGCATTAAAAGTTGAATGCATCAATGCATCAGTTTAAAAAAGTGTGCATCGGATAAAAGTTGACATTAGTTTCACAGTGCATTGTTTCCAACATATTTGCATAGGTAAAAAACTATTTATTTATATATAAGTAATTATAGATGCACTATACTTTTATAATTTAGAAACTGGCCAATAATTTGTGACCAGTATTTTATAGGCCTATGTAGATTGATTTCTCCTCTCTAAACTGTTTCTCAAGCGCGTTCTCTCACCACTGCTGCTACGTGAGTATGACGTATCACAACACTATGGAGACCAGGGCATTAGAAGTCAGAAGGCACTTTAAGGGATAGTTCATTCAAAAATTTAAATTCTGTCATTAATTACTCACCCTCATGTTGTTCCAAACCCGTAAGACCTTTGTTCATCTTCGGAACACAAATTAAGATATTTTTGATGAAATCCAAGAGCTTTCTGTAATTAGAGGGTGAGTAATTAATGACAGAATTTTCATTTTTGGTTTAACTATCCCTGTAAGTTAATTTATGAATCGCTGTCTCTCTGAAACAAAGAAATAAAAGCAAACTATCTGTACCATATTGAATTGCATAACATCATATTTTTTTCCATTGCATCGTATTGCATTGAATCACAATGTGTTGAATCAAATTGAAATTGGATCACACTGCATTGTAATAGAGGTGACTCACATCCCATCGTGGCTGCTTCATATGTATCTTTAATGTACCGTATCGTTGGCTATGCATCAAGATGTGTATCGCATCGCCCTCAGTTATGGAGATGCACATCCCTAAGCTGTTGTAATGCATTTTGGTTGTATCTATTTTACTTCCTTCATTACTGTCCACCATATAGCCTTCATTGTTTCCCTGTGCTGAACACTCTTATAACTGATATTTGACTTTAAGTTACATGCACAATAGTTTACAAAATCAAGCAGTGTTATCATTTTCCAACATTGCTGTTTCATTTTCCAGTCCAGTGGTGAGATTATCACAGTGTGCTTTGATGCAGCTTTCTCAGTTAAAAAAGAAAACAATTTGTATCACATGCTGCAATGAATGTTTTCAGTAGTCTGTTCATGTACACATATTATTTCTTAACAATATTTTCAGATAACAAACTATAGCTGTGATGCACACAATAAAATCTTTCTCTAAACATATCAATCGATAAATGAAAAAAAATCTTAATTTTGACTGTAAAATATCTTTTTTTTTGCTTGTTTTGTTTGCAGCTTATCAACCTTCCTGTCGCCATGGGAACAGCCGAAGTGACCTGGAGGATGCCCTATGGAAAATTAATTCCAAGCATGAACACGGATTATTCATGGAAAGGAAGTTAATGGGCATCTTATGGGTACACCAACAACAGCTATCCTTCTTATTCTTCACCGACAGCTAATAGCATAATGGCAACCATTCACTTATCTGCAGCTCTTCACAACAACTGTAATTGACCCTTAGAAGCAGCTCCTATTCAATCAGATCCTGTTCAAGCAAACACCCCTAACCAATATATCCTTTATTAAGCTTTCAGCACTTTTCCACCACCAGTGTCTGATATTTGTGGAGACAACCCTAATTACATTTTCTCTGGCAGGTAGGTAGAAGAACTTTAGAGGAAACTTTTTTCCAGCTGGTTTTGAAATAGAGTTGAAAAAATTAATATTTTTCTCTTTATTAAATCACATTTTATTTGAATTTCTTATAACTAACACGTAGAAGCTCATTTCTGCCTCAGAGTAAAAAATACTAAAATTGAGAGTTTAAAATAGGAAATAAAAGTTTAAACTAAGAAATAAAGCTGTATATGTTGTTGGTTTTTAAATAATTATTTACAAGCAACATATGAATTGCAAGTATTTCATTGTGTTATATATTTTTCGATATGTTCTGCCTTTGACTTTATAGCTTATGAAAGCTGCTAGTAAAGAGCATGGAACTGTGCAGATTCTCATGGTGCCGTCAGCCAAACAGCATTGTCATGATGTCTCTTTTCTGCTACTGCAGGGTCACATGACATTTATGGCTCAGATCACTGGCGTTATGTATTATAGATCTCTTTGGTTGTAGTACGATGTTTTTTTTTTATTATTCTTGCATTGCTTAATATACTACTAAAGCATTTTCATTACCAGTATTTGTATTTTAATTGTAATTATTTTCTGCTTTTCACATTTTTATAAATTGTTATGTATGTTTAGCTTAATTTTTTTTTTTTTTTTTTTTTTACAGTTTTAGTTTTAGTAATTCTAGTGATTGAAAATGTATTATTGTTTATTATTTTACAATTTATTATATGGTTATTGTTATTTCTCATATACTATTATTTCAATTAACCAAAATTTTTTTTTTTTTTTTTATTTCTTTTCTCTCTCTTTTTTAGAGTTACAACATGGTTTGATTTTTTTCTTTCTTTTTTCTTTTTGGGAAACTGACCTACTTGTGCTACAAAATTTGGAAAAGATTAGTGGTCATCCAATTTTATGTTGCCACTATTGCTCTCCCTAGGCAGGAATAAAACAATAGACATCAAGACAATAATATTACTATATGTAGTTATTAGTTCAAGTTTTCTATATAAACACCTTTTATACCAAACCCACTATTTTTTTCTTTTTTTCTGCTGGGCTTGGTTGACATATTCTTTAAAAGAGCCCCCCTTTCATTTAGTTTTTCCAGCTTTGTTTGCAGTAGCAATCACAATGATCTTTTGTTTGATGAACTGTGCAGCACAGCACTATATTGCCAATATTGAGTGGTGAGTCGACGCTTTAGGACCACAATATAATGAGAACACACGTTGATTAAGGCTTAAGTTACCGGTCACACCTCTATCTTGCCTCAACAAAGCACCGTCCCATTCAATTAAACAATACTCTGAATGTATCTTTTTCAAATCAATAACCATGATAAACAGTAGTGTCCAGTCTGACCAATCACAAAGGTCTCTGGGTGAACCAGATAGCAAAAGCACACAACTTGTTGAGACATATGAGGACAAGAGTTGCTTTACTCACAATGGTTTCCATACATCAATGTCTGCGGGAATTGTTTGCCAGAGGTGGAGAAACGGCAACACATGGCAAAATGAAGTACAATTGATATCTTGATGTCTAAATGATTGTGTGAGTTGAAAACAATATTTATTTAGTGTTGTGTGAACAATAAGTCCTGATCGTATCCTTGATTAAAAATAAAAACTGAAAGGTTAAAGTTCAATCTTTAATTATTTATTTTTTGCACCACCAAAATTAGATGTTAATATAATATACATTTCAGTCTGCATGACCAATATATGAGTATTTTCTGCACAGAATACAGACAATTTCTGTAGATTCACTTTTGCTAGAATAATTTCAAGGTCTGGCACAAACAAACAGCAGTTGATTCATTTCATTCTGTTCTGGTAAGCTGCTTAATCACAAATTATTTCCTGCCTGCTTATGGTCATAATTATGTATTAAATTACTGTAAATGGACTTTATCCCAAAGGCTTTTTGTGTTGTGCCAGGCAAGGCCATTTGAATTTATTATTTCTGTCCCCAAGAATCTTCTGGTAGCTGTTGAAGTGATTTGAATTATATTGAATAACCTGCTTTGATGATGAAATTATGTGTTTATTCTCTCAAAGACTAATATAGGAAGGCAATGGACAGGCTATTGCCTTTTACATTGATCTGTATTATAAATAATATTATTTAAAAAAATTCAAATCCACAAAGCATCTCATTTTTATTGTAAATGAGATTCTTTAATGATTTCAAACTCAAAGCAATTGTTTTTTTATTATTATTATTCAGTTGTTAATTCTCTGTCTTGTGTCCTCTTTCTCTCCCATCAGTTTTGCTTTGATATTTTTTAACAGTGATCATTTTTGAGAGATCATTACCCAAAAATTTGGAGGGCCTGATGAAACTGCCCTCCAGCTGCTCCGCGATGTTATTTACCAGCCCTTATTTGTGTCAGTTTTGATAACACAATGCAAGGAAGAAGATGAGGATGTGGAAGAGGATGCAAGCTGACTTATGTGAGTGTGTGAGGAAGCAAGAGAAAGCAAACACGCAGAGGGGATTTGAAACATTTGAAACGTCTTGCAGGTGCTTTAAGTGACATTTGGTGACTAAATTGCCACAGGCCAGTACTATCCTCCACAAATGCCTCACTGGTGATTCCTTTTGGAACCTGCTTTGAATTATTTATAAAGATACAGAAAATGAATGAGAAGGGTTGAGCATATAAAATGTCTAGCACACTAGTATTTTGACACATTTATAGTGGACTAACAAGCCCATGTGAATATTTTGTCATTAATAACAGTGTCACAGTACAAATTATATCTTTATTAAGAGATCAGAGTTTGATTTTCACACTCCTGGTAGGGAACAGCAATAAATTCTGAGAACAGTTAAACTAATTTTCTAATGTGCCTGAATGAGTCCTGATGAATTAAAAAAGACTGCTTTGAAAAGTCACACACACCCTCTTAGTTAGTTTCAATTACCTTATATTAATCTGATTGTCACATAACCATTCAAATAAAATTATTCCCAGAGCTGAGACGAAGGTAATCATAACTTGTCAGCTCTCCTTCGTTAGCACCTGTCGTAATAAATGAAATAATCCTGCTGAACTGTCATCACTTTTCTGCATTGATAATAACAGAAGACTTCTGGCAAATCCCCTACCAAGACCGACCTATCATATTAAAATAAAACAGCAAGGCCATTCGGGAGCTGTCAGGGGTAAAAAAATATATATTTGAAGAATTTGAAAGAGTGTTTATGTGTATGTTCGCACATGTCTGCATGTGTTCGCTAGCATGAAGTCGTGCCACAGGGGAGGTGAATTAAGCAACCCATAAATAATCTGATGGGCAGCATTTGTTCCATAAATGCTAATACAAACGGACAGACAGATAGATCTTAACAAGGGGTCTTCAACCTCTTGGTTGGTAGTATACTATTCAGTGGCATATGGCAAGACTTTGCCATTTAGCTATACCTGGCATATGTGTATACCATAAATACCGTATTTAGTGTACTTTAGTTTCCCTTTCCCTTTCCCTTTCCCTTTCCCTTTCCTTAAATTGTCCCACACACCACTTCCCTTTCCCTTTCCCCCCTTTATTATGTTTATATCGCAGAGTCTTTAAAACAGTTGTCGTAGAGAGTAATTTAATTTGTATCAATATACTTTTTATAAGGTTTCACTAACTTAAAAGTTTTATTTATTTAATTTTTATTTTTTTAAATATATTTTAATATATGTTTTAAACAATAAAAAAATAAAATGATTTTTACAGAATCATTTTTAATTTAACACCTTTTTTTTTTTCCAAAAAATTATATTGAAGATTCCTAAATGATGAAAGAGATGAGAGAACTATCAGTAAATATTTTTTGTTTCTTTTATTAGAGACTTTCAGTGTTGTTGTTGTTGTTGTTGTTGTTGTTGTTGTTGTTGACATTTACAGGTGGTAAAAACTGATGTTTTTATGACAAATATATAATTTCTGTGAAATATTCATGAGTCTATTGGAGACAGTAAAGGGATTGCCAAAATTCTAAAATTATTCCCATATAATAACAGTTAAAGGCTGATGAAAAGAAACACACTATTCCTTTAAGAAGAGATGAATTGATACCGGGGCAGTTCTTAGGTAATGAAGTTATTCCATTAAGAAAGTGCCATTCATTCTGTGGAGGGTATAAGGAGTTGCGCCCGGTCTAAAAGTGATCAGCGCCATCAGCATTTGGCCACTTTTGAGATGTGAGCTAATAAATGTGTGAAGAGTGACAGCATGGGTGCAAACAAAAGACATGGTAGTGTCAAATGGAATTATCACACACAACGATGGGATGGCTGCCAATTATTTTCCTTGATTGAGCATTGGCCTTATCAGAACGACGGCAGAGGAATAGCCTCCATATTCATTAACAGGAAAGTTCAGCAGAACATGGAGGAGTTATAAAAATACATTTAACCAGGGTTGTTTACTTGAGGGCATATACACGAATGGCATTTTAACATGCTCTTTTGCACATGTTTTTGTGAAAAGCTTAAGGACGCAATTCAGGTGCTTCGCTAGACATAAATGACATTTGAGGCTGTGCCGTTTAATGGCATATGATTATGCAAAGGTACGTAGAGGTGAAAGAGTTACTTCTATGTCACAATTCATCAACTAAGGCAGATGATTGGTAGAGAATTACAGGGTGTGCTCATTTCAATTAATATCACAATGAAAAATTTGGGCTGACTCTATTTTTGCTCTTTTTCTTAAAGCCATTTTTAAACTCATTAATAAAGCCTTACTAATGAAGTTATTTAGGGTCCCTATAGAAGACTTTTCCCAGAATTTTGGATTAGTGATCAGCATAGAGGGAATAATAGCAAACAATTTACATGCTGTTCCAATCAGGACCACAATCAGCATGACAATTGAAATTTGGCTCTGCAACAATAAAAAGAAAAGCGTAATTAACTGTCTACACTGTTTGGCCTTTCACTGAGGGTTGTTGAGAAAATTGTGCATTAGTGTTTTCTGTCTTTCTCGCTGCTCCTCAGTGACTGATTTTACTCTCTTCCTGTGAAATTGCAAAGGAAATGTTAGATTGTCATGTCACTAAGGAACTCTTTCCACAAAAAGGAAGAGGAAAAGCCTCTGGGATAGTGAAAAACACACAACATGTTATCTTATTTCCAAGGATGAATCTTGTGCTTTAAACTGTGTACATATAGAATGAATCTTTTCATACCCTTTCATTGCTATTTCATTAGAACAGTTTCTATTATATATGAGCAGGACCTAAAATATTAGTCCAGTCAGACAGTGCTGTGTGGGGTTCACAAATATGTTTGAGAAAACCATCAGTACTCTGCTAATCTGATGATTTTTTTAGTGTTATTAATAACAATTGCTTCTAAAATGCAGCATCTTGTTTTCTATTATATGGAAAAACTACTGCTTTCAGCCAACTGTCTTATCAGGGTTCAGTGCATACAGCATAACGCTCCCTTTTATGTGTGTTTATGCTGATTTATATTTGATATACAATTACTGACAAATATTTTCCTCCTATTTTGCTCTGTGACAAATGAGAAAATGCAATTCCAATCTGGGAGACAGCGATAAAACATGTCATAAAAATTCTTTACATCTGACTTTCAAATGTTTTGCGCCATGACTCTTTCAGCAGTTATGAATAATAAAGCTAACTTTATCTGTGAATGAACAGATTATGGTCTTTAAAAATGGACCAAATTTGCATTGCAGTTGCTTAGGGAAGTTAATATAACTTATAAATAAATAAAGCTTGTTTTGCATCTTCCAAGTCTGGTTTCAGGGATCACAAAGCATTTGCAGATTTGAAGAAAACCAAAAATCGGTTTATTTGTTATTCCATTTGAATCTTTAATAACTTAGCATTTTAAATATATCTTGATTGACATTACTGAACAATTATGAATCACAAATAATACAATAAAAAAAATCTCACAAATAATCTCAAGAAAACATTAAAATACATCTTTGCAATAAACGCATACAATTTACTTAAAACCAACTAGTAATATTTCAACACAGAACCATTACATGGTGTATTCATTCATATTTATCCATTCAAGTATGGTCCCATATGAACATGTTTGTAAAATGTTCTGGAATATTTTTTATTCATTTTTCAGTTATGAAAAAGAAATGGTTAGGAAACATGCACATTAAGCATAACTGACATTTTATCATATGCAGGAGGTGGACATTCCTGATTAAAATATAAACTCTTGTATCAAAACAGAACCACTTTATCAAATTAATCATTTTAAAATTCTGAAGTAAATAGAGTGTAATCAAAACCATTATATCCAAGCTTTATTGAGTCAAGTTTTGTATACTGATGTTTTTAATTAACAGATCTTGATTAATATTCCATGATCTTGTTATGGTCAACATGCTTGACTGAATTGTTATTACTGCATTACGTAGATGTCTAAATCAGCTAGACTTGTAGAAGACATATCTGTGCATTGCTCTAAACCCACATGAAACACTTGACTAATGTTTCAATTTAAGAGCAGAGGAGGCCCCGCGGCTCCATGTTGACTCATAGTCACACAATAACTGTTACAATAACAACATTGTTTTGCTGTTATGAGTTGACGATACATACAATTTACATCCAAATTACTGCAAATGCAGCTTAAATTTCTTACTGATTGTTTTTATTTTAATATTGAATTCCAAACAGATAATAATCACTGTAAGCAGATTAATGAAGGCTACTGTAGCTCAGAAGTGCAGAAATACTTATTTTATGGTTTAGCATCATCCTTTTACTGCTTTTTTCCACGTGTTCTTAAAGATATAATCAACCAGTTTGGTTGAACTTGTCTTGATTCAATGTAAGAAGTTAATCCATATGTTTAATTTACTCTCAGAGTGAAATCCTAATAAAGTTGATGGGAAATGGGTAGTGTTCCTGTTTAATCAATCATTCCAAATTACATTTAGATCCTGATTCTGTGGAACAGTTACAATCAATTCTTGAGGAGGTAAGTTTGATGTGTCTTTTCACTTCGCTTCATGATGCTAAAGGATGCTATTTATTATGTTCTGTGCTGTTATATTTTTATATCATCTCATAATTGTACTTTGCAGAGTGTAAAAAGTAGAAATTATGGGTACTGTTGAAGTATTAATTTAAAGTCAAAATATCCACAAGTTCCACATTTAATTGTACTCAGGTTTATAAAGGTTTTTTCTTTTGAAATAGACTTATGAAAATCAAGAGCCAGTGGAGATTTTTTCATTAAAGTAACTTTGATGCCCAACTTTTTTTTTTTTTTAAACTGATGCTAAACTGACACCAACACTCTGAAATGTATTACTTGAAATGGTTGATAACTTCGGCTGATTTTATTTGACACAAGTCAATGTTAATTTTCAATGTAATTAAAACACATTGCTTTATGTCAAAGATTCTGTGTTGTGCGAACTGAGATGTGTCTTTACAAGGACAAATTATTGTTATTAGTTATCACTAATTACATTTTCCATTAAAGTGGATTTCATTGTTTTGAAAAAAAAGTTAATTAAAATTCATGGAAATGTGACTTGACTTGTTCAGTAAAAGAGACCAAAATGTATAATGCTGACCAATGAAATATGTCCTTTTAAGGTCTAAATGAAAACATGTGTTGAGTAAAAGTGCAAGTATTCAGTTTTAAAATTGTGTAGATTTTCCAAAATAATACCTCAAGGACCACAAGATCACAAAAAAACTCTTTAAACTCATTGTTTAGGTCACTAAATCAAGTCATGTTAAGGTTTGATGTTTTTTACAGGTTCAGGAACCTGATGAAAAGCTCAAAACGTGGCTCAAATGTGCACCGCCTGCAGTCCAGCAGCTATTGACAGTCGCTACATTTATAGGTAATATTTTCACCTCACGACTGAATGATTATTCCATTAGATATAGACACCAGGCACTCCAAATAGAAACTTATTTAAAAGATTTTTAAAGATGATGTACTACAATGCCATGATTAATATGATAATATTTGCTGGTGAATCTAAGAATGATACACAACATGTGTTATTGATATTAATCTGCCACGATGATCTTGGTGTTCCTATGACTCATATATTGGAAGGTATAGGGGGAACGTGTCTGAGAAAGTTATATTCATGTTGAATCCTAATCTGTTTATGCATATATTAATCTAATCACCCCAGGTTACCCTTGAGCGTGCGACCTGTCTGATCTATCATCGTAGACATTAACATTCACTGGGAAGAGCCATGTCTCCTGTTGCTCCTAAACTGAATATATTGTCACTGTCTGAGAATACACTTGTCCTCCTAGTGAAATCAAAACGGCTTTCCCAAACATTCATTGACTGTTTTAAGTGCACTTTCCATCGATTAAAGTTGAATTTTCATCATTTGATTGGATGATAAATGAAATAAGATTGAGCTGAAAAGCAAACTTGTCATTATACAATAATGGAAATCTTTTGTACAGCTCTAATATTTTATACAGGCAGAAATTGTATTTTGGTTGAGGAGAAATAGAATTAGTCTTTATCAGCGAGATATCCATTCCTTTCTGTTTGCAATAAGAACAATATTTCAAAAATAAAGCAAATTTCATTCTTGGGCTCAAGCGACGCTGCAATCGTTGGAAAAAACATGCATGCAATATTTACAAAAGTAATTCCTCTGCTTCAATAACCGCCCATTTACCCAGCTAGGTCACCAAACGCTTCAATCGAAACTAAATGTGAGGCACCAGCAACCCTTATGCTGAGGTTTTGTTTGGTTTGGAGAACAGATGCTAAATGCAGACTCCTGTTTTTTGGTCATGTCCGTTGGCGACAGCAGGTGTACTCTTCCTGATGGAGGTCATGCGGATAGCAGAGGTGCTCTGGAGGTAGCTGGTGTTGCGCTCTTGGTATTTGCGTTGTCTGCACAGCAGCTGGTTGTTGAAGTGCCTTCGGAAGCTCTCGCTCAGCAGGTACAGGGCAAACGGGTTCACGCAGGAGCTGGAGAAACTCAACACGCGCGCCACAAGCGTGATGATGAGGTGTGACAGCGAAGAGTCGATCTGCCGATAGTTGAATGAGCGGTACATGTAGAGAACGTGGTTGGGGAACCAGCACAGCGCGAAGAGGCCCACAAACACCAGAACGATCTTGGCTAGACGCTTCCTCGTTTCCGTCTCAGAAGAGAGAAGGAGAAAAGTTGACAGATAAGAGCACTCGATAAAGCACGAGGTGCATTTTAGATGAGGAAATGGTCAATAAAATGCATGCAAGTTCAGTAGTGCATCCTCTAGCCTGATTTTGAACCCAGTAATTGATTGTCATTTGCAGGAATCAAGTTTAGTTCCAACAGGTGTTCTGGTTAGCAATTTATGTTTCAGCATTATGTTTTAATGTTTTTAAAGGAAGCATCTTTATCAAGCGTAACAAGGCTGCATTTATTTGATCAAAAATACAGCAAAAACAGTAATATTGAAAATTTTAGTATTTTAAAAAGTTGAATTTTCAGCAGCCATTACTCCAGTCATCAGTGTCACATGATCTTCAGAAATCATAAAAAATGAATGATTTGGTGCTCAATAAACATTTATTATTAACAGTTTTTGATGCTTAATGTTTTATTAAAATCGAAAGTGATTATTTTAAATTGTGATAACATTTTTGTCTGCATTTTTAATTAAATAAATGCAGACTTAGTGAGCATAAGAAACTTATTCTGAACTTTTGATCGGTAGTGCATGTTGCTTTGTGCTTTGAATTATCTTATAAAAGGATATATCTTATTTTATTTTCCACAGAATAACGAAACTCATACAGATTTGGAATAACGTGAGGGTGAGTAAATAATGTCTGAATTTTCATTTTTGGGTATGCAATTTTTTATTAGTTGGCTCCTGAGATTCTGCAGTACTGATAATGCATTATTTTTCTCCTGTTCAATGAAGTACATACATTGCAATTCAAGAGATTATA
Organism: Spinibarbus caldwelli; assembly: GCA_039654775.1. Classification (NCBI taxonomy): domain Eukaryota; kingdom Metazoa; phylum Chordata; class Actinopteri; order Cypriniformes; family Cyprinidae; genus Spinibarbus; species Spinibarbus caldwelli. The sequence goes on from CM077240.1 coordinate 25,517,295, forward strand.
TCCCAAAAAGCCATTCATGCCATTCAGAGAAATTAATGATAGATGGATGAACATGACTGTGTTGCTTTGTCCTGTGAAATGCATAATTACTCATAACCTAAAGAGATAAGATAAAGTGATAAACTTCAACTAGGATGATATACTGTATTATCAAGGGCAAGAGGGAGCGGAAAATGTTAGCTGCCTTGAAGCAGCTGCTAAAAGAGAATATTAACAAGAATATCTGTCATCCTTAAGGACCCTTGGCACAATGCTTAACTGATGATTCACAGCCCAGCAAAAGATAAAGTGCCCTGTCACAAAAAAAAAAAAAAAAAAAACTGTCAAGGGAGCATTTTATGAAGGGTGTCCTTCAGTTCAACAGAGGCTCATTTTATATGTTCCCTAAAAATATTTATGGTTTGATTTTTTGGAAAGGAATCTGGTCTTAGATCATCATAAAAGGGCCAATTCCATTAACAACAGCTGTTACTGCAATTTGACTTTTTTTCTAAATAATGAGCAAGGATTATATGCATTGTGAACTGCATTAAGGATGTCTTTTGAATTCCAACTGAATTCCTGAATCTTTAAAGTTGTAAATGATATATGTAGAGTACATTTTACAAAAAAAAAAAAAAAAAAAAAAACACATTTCAGTCATTATACTTATCATGTCAGCAGAAAAAGGTGCAACACTCACTCTTGAAGAGGTCAAAACTTTAATTACATTTTTTTGACGGATTTTTGATTTTTGATTTTTGGCTGCACCTCCTCTTTCGTTGGTAGAGCACCTCTTTTCAATAATTTTTGTATAGTCTTTATATTTATCAAATTTCACATTTAGTTCAATATTTCTTTGTAATTATTTGTGAAATTTGCTATCAATTTCTGAGAAAAAAAATATTTCAAAGTAAATCCTATACACTACAAGTGTATGCAAGTAAATAAAAGTGATCTTGGGTTGACAACTCGTTTGACAGTTTAAAAATGGGATAGATAGATAGATAGATAGATAGATAGATAGATAGATAGATAGATAGATAGATAGATAGATAGATAGATAGATAGATATATGCAAATTTATTTATTTGCATGCTGTTAAATACATTGCTCTTCCTCTTGTTCCAAATTCCAAATAACTTATTCCAAATTGTTCCAAATAACTTTCTGTGAAGTGTATCCCAAATTCACACTCATTCTTAAATTTAGAATTTTGCCACAACCCTGCCAGTGACCACATGAAGCACATTAGGATAATATTTAATAATGACAAATCTGTACGTTCTGTGGTACTGTCTCATCTATGATATTTAAAACATGATTGATAGATAATACTTGAAGAAGAACTTGTTTTGACAAACACAGAAGATTGGCATTCAACCGTGTGAGCTTTACACTCTTCCCCTGGAACCTCTTACCTGTCTTTTGGAGTGCTCACTAATCTCACCTGGCATATTGTGAGCACTCTTAATAAGCGTCTTCGCGATGTGGTAGTAGTAAACAGAGATAATGCTCAGAGGGATGAGGAAGTAGACGAGGAATATCATAATGGAGTGAATCTTGGGATGCATCTCATTGGAGAGTGGATACGGCACACAAGCGGTGAACGTCGTGTTCTTATCTGACATATGAACCACCTGCGAGAAGACCGCCTCAGGGATAGCCAGCAGCACTGAGACAACCCATATAGTGATAGCCTTCAAGCAGGTCCAGAACACTGCGCTGGAGGTCTGGATGTCCATGGGATTCACAATAGCTTTGTGTCTAAGAGAAACATATGTGAAGAATTGTCAGCATACAGATTGCTGTGCCTTTCATCCAGGTTGAGGATGGATGAAAGAGAAAATTTCTTTGTTTATCAACAATTTATCATTGCTCGAGGGAAAACAACAATGTGGGTTCTTATCTGAAGTCAGATTTTATTCTCTGCGGTGGTTTATGGTTAGTCCACACTAGGATACGTGTCTGTTTAAACTTGACCCATTATTAGTAAAACAACATTTTGAGATTAGGCGCTTTAACCGTTACTAATCTGTTTCTTAAATTGTTTCATTCCATGTTCTTAATATTATACTGTTTCATACAGGGATACATTTCTTTTATTGGATAAGCTTGTTATGTGATAGTCTTTGAAGAATTTAAGTATTTTGTCAGCACAGTCATAAACGGAAATTACACTCTGTAAATTTATATTTAATATATAATTTTTTATTAAAATATATTGCTCAAGGGTTATGGCACTTTTAAATAAAAAATTTTAAGCTTTAAGAATTAACAAAAACTGACTGTTTTTTTTTCTTTTACCTTTTTTCTGTTACTTTGACATATATATATATATATATATATATATATATATATATTATTTTAAAAAATTTTATATACAGATTATATAGATTTTTTTAGAAACATATAATTTTACAAATTTATATATTTACAGATTATTTTTACATCTTAAATTTGGAATATTACAATGTGCTTTATGTTAAATATACATATACTATAAATGTAAAAAAGTAAATATGTTATGAATGTCATATACTATATATATATATACTGTATATATATATATATATATATATATACTTTTACAGATTTTATATATAGATTATATAGATTTTTTAGAAATATAATATAGAATTATCCATTTTCTGGATTTATATTTACAGATTACATATTTTTACAAATTAATCTTGGATTATTACAATGTGATTTAAGTTAAATATACATATATAAATGTAAAAATTAATTATATTATAAATATTACATAAATATTATATAATTATTTTTTCCACATATTTTTATTTAATTATTTAATGTTTGCTTCTCTATAGTTGCACCTAAAAAACCTTTACACTGGAGATCAGCAATAGTAAGTCTAAAACTACATGATCAAAGTCATAAATGATTCATCTCTAGGTTAATGTTTTTTCCTAAAAGAAAAGCTGTCCTATAGGAAATACGATATTTCCTGTGCACATCTTTCCGATCTTCTGCTGGAGCTGCAAAGCCTACAGACTGAATACACCAAAACCAATAGAGGAAATTCATGGTGGAAAATTGGTTGCTTTTGTTCCAAGGAAATTGTCTATTTTCTCCTATTGACAAATCGGCACGATTTGATCTATTCGACAGTGTCCTTTAGACATTCTGCTGCCATCATCTCTAAGGTAAATGGAAATCTCATATGACAGCATCCTCGCCCTGACTTCTCTCCTCCACCAGGTTTCACTGCCCCGGGCTTGCTTTTTCCTCCCTCAATGAAAACGGACTGCCCTGCCTGAGGCGTGGGTTAGCTGGGGAGCGCCACGATCACAGCTTGATTTCTCCCTGAGTAAACAAGTCCCAATTGAACATACAGTATGTACTGACTGACATGCAAATGAACTTGATTGTATTTCACGCATGACTGTGAATGCTGAGTAAGTTCTAATCAGATTAAGTCTTCAAAACAATTGTCTGGTTGACAATACAAATGGTCTGTTTTCTCTTCCTCTCACATGAAATACTAGTCAATGCGCTTGTCGTTCCTCCTCAGGCAGAAGCTCCTCGAATCTACCATTTTAGACTTAATTCCTTTGGCCAGGAGATTCATTATCACAAGTAGCTGAACATTGACTACATTTTGCATCAGGATTGTCGTTTTGGGGAACAGAACTGTTAATGCAGCCTGCAAATCAATAGTAATAAATGAGAACTGCTTGGACCCCAGGGTGGTGGCATAATCACTGTGACACAAATGAACTTTCAGGTGCTCCAAACAACAAACAGACAGAGCAACAAATCAGACTAAGAAAGGTCATCACCTTTAGCCAGGGCCCCCAAGCACTGACACAACAATGAAGGATAAGACTGATGAGACTGTATGTGAAACAGAGAGGACATCTTCTCTACGGATACTCAGCCACATTTCTATTGCTCTTTCACAGACTTGCAACCAGAAATAAGCTTCTCAATTAGTTGGGTTGTCAATCATCATTTAGGATTTGAGGCACTGTAATCTACTAATGAAAACTTCAAATTCTGAAGATATTCCTACTTTCAGTAGCAGTTTATGGAAAGAAATTCAGGAATTATGGTCCCAATGTATGTGGAGATTTGCTTGAATAAACAATGATTTTTAGTAAGCTTTATCCCAAACCCTCCTCTCTTGGCTGTAATGATGCCTCTATTATTTACAGCAGCCTTGGTCCAATTTGGTTATGAAAACGCTGCATTTCTATAATAAAATTCACTGCGGTGTGAGTAAATCAGAATAATAATGTCATGGGCAGGCTGTATAGATGACTTCCAGCCTTCAAAACAATATTTATGTGTATAGAAAGTATAAAAAAACAAACTACCAAATAAATCTTTCATAATCTGTCCAAACCTGTGCTCTGTGCCCACCTAACACCATCACTCTGTGTAATGTCAGAGAAATGAACTGCATTTTTGTTGTTGAGAAATATATCTGTGCCATGAATCAAATGTACTTCAGAATCCCTTCAGGCTGCTTGCCAAATGTTGTATGATATCTTCATCATCACGATTAATTCCTCTGTAAATCAAAGTTATTTGCATTTGCTCTCAGCTACAGGTGCTTAATAAGGAGGTCTTTACTGTTTAATGACTTAAAGCAGTAACTACAAACCTAATATGAATATTTTCTCGTGGTTTATATTGCAATAAACAATGTATATACACACACAAAATAATATATTAACAATATATAAAAAAAATCTAAATAATAAAAAACTTATAAAGTGTGTATATAATAAAGTCTTTAATTAGTAATACAATACACACACACACACACACACACACATATATATGTTGCTCATTTCTCGTTTTATTGGTTAAACATCATTAAACATTATTATCTTCTATCTAAATGTCATTATCTTCAGTTCATTCAGTAGTGAATGTGACTGTTCATTTGATTCACATGGGTTGTTCATTGATGATTTTTTGCCTTACCTGTCTGCGCTCAGTGCCGTGAGAGTGAACACGGAGACTCCGACCGAAGTGAGCTGGATCACCGGGATCATTTTACAAGCCACCGTTCCAAAAATCCACTCCTCATAGAAATACCTGAACGCGTCCACTGGTACACAAGTGACCAAAAGCAAAAGATCTCCCACAGCCAGGCTGGAGATGAAAATGTTTGGTACACTTCGCATCGCGCTGGTAGTGATGAATATTTTCACAAGAGTAATGTTCCCCAGTAAACCAACCGTTATGATAAGTATGTAGACCGACGGGATAACGCATCGAATGATGAAATGCATCGTTTCCCCTCCATCTGATGTCCAGTCATCTGTGAAGTTCTCATAAACTGAGGTATCCTCAGAGAAAGTGTGATCCATATTTTGTTTTAGTGGTTAGAAAGCAGAGAAGTTGAAAGGGTTTTAAAAGTTGTCCAGTGGCGAGAGAGAAAGAGAGAGAGAGGTGTTGTCCGCCAAACTTAGTGCTAAAATGAGCGATGTCTTCAGCCACGTCCCTAAAAGTTGACTGGCTTCTTTGACAGGCAGGAACAAGTAAAGGGGGAGCTTGTGGCAAACCAATTTAACATTTATCTCTATAAATAAGCTATTGTGTATTGATGTTATTAACACATTTTTTAGACTACTAGTAAAAAAAATAAATAAAAAATCCAATAGTGAATAGTATTAAATTTCTCATTTTCCCATTGACAAAAATGCTGGATAATGACTATTCTGTAGCTGCTTTTTAGGTAAATCACATCTTGAAACTGTTGCGTTTGATAAAGATCACACCAACACCGCGAGTAGCATCAACTTATGGTATCTTTTTACTTAGACTCTCCGTCCCAGACCCCAGTAAACGAACACCTACATTGGTCAGGCATTACAGAATGCTTTCAGCACAATCAAACTCGATGCATCATCAAACAACACATTTGTGAGAACACGACATTTCCCCCCCTCCTACGGGGTTTCAAACATGAAATGTTGACACAAAGTCCTGTAAGTGCCCTGGGCGAGAACAAATGCGGACAGGCCGTGGAGAAACAAGGGGATGAGGCTGGGCAGCCTGTGATGGGCAGGCACAAATCTCAGCTGGCAGGTTGATAGGCATGTCTGGAACCTGTGCAGGAGCTATCTGAGGTGTAAGCTGAAGTGCTGGGGTGTCCTGCCAAGCTGGGGGTATGGCTTGAGGTGTGATGCCTGTTGTATGTGCCGGGGGCGGCACTTTGCGGAGGCGGCTTGCATGCTACCATGTGCCATTGCTGAGCAAGAAGGTGGCTGGGCCCAGCTGATGAGTAACTTGGAGAGGGACAGACCAATATGAAGCGAGTTTGTTATCTCTGTGGGGCCTGCGAACCCTGACCCAATCTGCGGCCTTTATGTCAGGGACCTTAACGCGTGCAGAGAGATCGAATTTCTGCTTCATCCTCCTCTGCTGGCGGGTGACAGAGGCCCTGACTCTCGGTAGTGGGCCCTGAGACAGTGCGGGGCTGAGCCTGTCATGCCCAAAAAGGAGGTGACCTGCACAGCTGAGCTGGGTTCAGGAATTGCCAGTATGGCACTTACATTTGGGGTAGGCCCATGGATAACCACATCACCCAGGTAAATGGCCACCCCCGGTATACCAGTCAACACCGACACCATGATTTTTTGGAAACAGCTGGGGGCGAAGCTGAGTCCAAATGGCATACGCGTGTAGAGAAACACACCTGCATGGGTCACGAAGGCTGTGAGGTTTCTACTGTTGGGGAGGAGAGGCACTTGTAGGTAGCCCTGTCTAAGATCCAGTTTAGAGAACACGGTTGAGCCATGGAACTGAGTCAGTGAGCTCTTCTGAGGTAGGCAGAGGGAACCTGTCTGGGATCCCTGCCTTATTCACTGCTCGCAGGTCGACACACACCCGTAGGGCCCCTGATTTCTTCTGAGCTACCACCAGGTTCGAGACCCAGGGCGACGCATCCACTGGTTCAATAATGCCAACGTCCAGCAGCTGCTTGAGCTCAGCCAAAACACCATCACGGAGAGCCAAGGGAATGCGTTGGAGTGGTTGGATGACTGGTTTAATGGCGGGGTTCAGGAGAGGTTAGTGGGCAAAAGCAGTAAGGCAGGCCAAACCTTCAAACAGGGACGGCCACTTTTGCTGCCAAGGTGTGGAGACTGTCAGGAACCCTTCGTGTCAACTATAGAAAATCACAGAGCCGAGAACAAATCCAGACCCATCAGGTTGGCCCCTCGATGGGCAACATGGAAGGTAAAGCTGGGCACCATCTTGTTGCCATACCCAACAGTCACTTGCAGGGAACCCACTAAGTCAATCTTTGAGTCGCCATAGCCACAGAGTGAAGCAGAGGGTGCCGAAATTGGCAGTGCTCTGAAAAAAAGTGCGGTATGTTTGCATATTCAGGAGAGACACACTGGTAGTGTCCAAAAGCAGTGGGATACAAACATCATTTAGGCGCACTGAACATGCTTTAAATGAGATTGGTCCAGAGTAGACATTGTGAATGATAGTGGGTGCTTGGGCTGACACAGCTGGAGCGGAGCGGCAGACTGAAGCAAAATGATTGCGTTTACCACAGTTGCAGCATGTCTGGCCACGGGCTGGGCAGTTCTGTGTTGTAGACAGATGAGATGAAGATCCACAGTTATCACAGGGCCTCGATGCTTGTGCTTGTGGGCGTGGCCGAGTCCGCTGCTGGCGCCTCAGTAGCATAACTGCAGAGGAATCTGCTGCCGCTAATGTATCGTTCTGGCTGGGTTGTAACATCGATGGTGGCATGGGGGAGGAGGCCGGGCAGTCCGCGATTGTTTGCTGTTTAGTCAGAGCCGACGCACATGCAGCTGCACTCTCTATTCGTAATGCAATCGTGATTGCCCAGGACAGTGATAAATCATTCGGTTCTAACAGCTTAGTTTCACACACGTTTGCATTGTTGGTATGTTCAATTAACTGGTCGCAAATCATTTCGTCCTGCAACGCACCAAACTTGCATGTGCTGGCCAATCCCCGCAAGTTGGCTACGTACTGTTGCACAGACTCAACGGGCAGCTGGTGTCTTTGGCAGAACAAAAAACATTGCAAGAAAGCGTTCTGTGGAGCTGCAAAGTGTGCGGTCAGTTGTTCCACGGCTGTGTCATAATCAATGGTGGTGCCCGACTCAAGCGCTCCCAGCACACGCTGACCCTCGGCTCCCAAGCAATGCAGTAACAGCGCTTTTTTGCGGGCTGAGCTCACGTCAGTCAGCCCCACTGCCAATATGAAAGTCTCAAAGGACTGTAACCAGCGAGTCCAGGGAATCGGAGGCTCGCCGGGTAGAGCAAGGAAAGGAGCAGGAGGTGTTAGTGCGATATCAGCCATCCTCATCGCCAAATGTTGCGTTTGATAAGGATCACACCGACACAGCGAGTATCATCAACTTATCGTATCTTTTTACTTAGACTCTCCGTCCCAGACCCCAGTAAACGAACACCTACATTGGTCAGGCATGACAGAATGCTTTCAGCACAATCAAACTCGATGCATCATCAAACAACACATTTGTGAGAACACAACAGCAACATTTACACTTTTATCCAACTAAATTGAATCAACACTGAACCAACTCAAGCTGAATAACGACAATACTTCTGTAGAAAAACTGAACTGAACTAATTTCAAAATAGATTAACTTTACACTTTTATTGAACTGAATCAACACTAAACTGACATAAGCTAAATAACAACACTTTTCTTAGAGCTGCTTAACATAATCTGAATGGTCTCATAATTGAGTTTTCATAATTTCCCTGTTTATTACTTTGAAACCATCTATGTTGTATAAAGTGCTATAGAAATAAAGGCGACTTGGCTTGTCATGTAACCTGTCATGTGATGCTAGTATTTATTCATTCTTCGCCACTAGTCTTGGATCACAAATCACGATTCACTTTTTAGCGTGTATTCGGTTCTGGCAACTATTCCAGTTTTACTATTAGTATTAATTAGAAAACAAGTATTAGAAGCATAATATACATTATTAAAGGAATCAATGTTAAATTGGCTTGCCATAGGAGCCAACACTTCAATGCGGACAGTGTTGCAGAGCTCAGCCCCAAACAGTTCTCTATCTATCTATCTATCTATCTATCTATCTATCTATCTATCTATCTATCCATCTATCTATCTATCTATCTATCCTTCACGACCTGTTTTAAATTGTATTTATTTATTTCATAAAACGAAGCCCCATCCCTGAATGATGTTGGTCATATGGTGCAGTCGTTCATCAGTAGCGCAACTGGGATTGTGCTTTCTGGACTCGGTGCAGCTTTTGTCCGCGCGCTCCCTTATCGGCTGGAGCTCTTTCATGCTCTTTCTATGACTCGCAGGGGGGATTTACTGAGGGAAGAATTGCAATAAATACGTAATCAGAAAACCAACCGGGTCTGGACAACTAGAGTGGAAAAACAGGTATTTGAAAAAGAAAGATAGAAAAGGAAATTCTCCAGTCCCTTGCAAAAATGTGGCGCAAATGGAGAAGACTTTTTGTGTGGCTTGTGTCGTGTCACTGCATGTAACCAAAGAATTACATAAAGAGATTTTTTATTCAAACCTCCGTTTAGATTTGGCTTCTCATCCTTATAAGGATTAAAACAAACATACACTGACTGCAAACGGACATTTATGGATTATAAATGCTGATGAGAAAGGTTCCTTGTCTAGACAGATCTTGAAATCAGATTTTTCAGTTGGCCTTGGTCTCAAAACCAATTTATCGCGGTCCTGTCTTGGTCCTTGGTTTTGGTCTGTAAAACTCGTCTTTGTGCCATGCTGAATACAAAGACTTTAAGCCTCGGAAGACTCATTTTAGAAGGCTGAATTCAAACTTCCAGAAACTTATTCAGAAATGATGTGGTGTTTTGACAACTTTTACTGGTTCTGCTCTGCTTAAAGATCAGCCAAGGGAACAATCAAATTCTCAACTTGACATGAGCCTTGCATACCTGAATGAGTTTCAGTCTACGAATGAAGAGCATCACATGCCCTACTCTTTTTCTGTCTCTAGCAGTTCAGCTGGACTAGTTACTCACCTTGACTCACATCCTACGAACAAAATCATTTCTATCTAATTGTGTATGTTTACCACAACACAGATGTGTCTGATGTAAATGTGGCCTTTGGTAACAGGCTAAATGGATATAATTCGCAACCGATTTGGGTTGCATGCGGAAATGTCGTCTGTTGATTTAGTGACATCTGCTGGTATTTATGACGCCCTTGATGCAACATGTTGACGCTGGAGACGAAAAATCAAATTAGAGAAGAATGCTATTGAAATATTTAGTTGCTGTAAGGTACATGCTGTTCATGGGTTGCCTTCTCCATCATCCAAAACCAGCACTGATGCACATAGCTGCCACATTTTAGAAAAAGAAAAAAAATCTTTAGCTATTCCCAAAGGATTCAGTCATTTAATGAGTTTTTTTTCCTTTTCTTTTTCACAGTTTCCAGAGAAATTTAAAACACGTTCATTAGAGAAAAGGCATATTCAAGTATTTTATGTATTTATAAAGAATTGCATTTTAAATTAGCTGTCTAAATCAGACGCAGCCTATGGAAACGTAATTTACACATTTACTTTTATTTTCAAAGAAATTGGAAAATTGTCGTTTTTATTTTCAATGACTTTTTATTGCACAAACAATATAAATATACAAACTCATACTTATAGTACGGCAATGGCATCGCACTAATAATGTAAACTCATGTAACAGAGTCCTCTATTACGCCATGATCTCTGTGAGCTAACAAAACAATCAAGCATGGTCATATATGAAGCATCACTCTGATTGACAGCTATGCTTGCGTGTGCATCACGTGCGCAATGACCGTATGACCGCCAGACCCCAGTACTCTTATTTCGGTAATTAGCATCTCTGTGACCATAATGATCTATTCTTTGCTACGTTTCTTTGATGCCTTGCTTGTCTGTTTGCTCTTTGGTTTATGAATCGAAAAAGCTTGCCGTCAGAAAGGCGCCCCCAACATGCTGCTTTTCCAGCAGGTCTGTCTTTCCCTCGGGACGCAGTGACATGAGAGCAGGACCTCGGTTCTGATTAAGAAGGGGGATGAACAGCTCTCCGCCTGGATTACGGTTGGTGTGTGGACTTTTAATAGACGATTTAACGTTTGTGAAACGTTTCTTACCGTGTGAACGTTACTCGTGCTGTAGTTTTAGAGTAGAAACACTGCAGGAAAGTCTAGAGGAACTTTCAGTAGGCCTATTAAGCAGTTAACTGAGGTAGATGTGTAGCTACAAATATAATATATAGATATATAATAAAGAAAAATATATATGTTTATGGAACTATATACATCAGTATAATTTGCAGGTGTCTTAGAGAGTCTCAAAATCCCAAGATATCATTACTCAACCAACCATTGTTTTACAAAATGCACTTAACTTAAATAACATTTATTGTTACCTTGATTTGAATTGCCTGTTTAAGGTCTGCTCAGGAATTTGAGTAATTTATTAATTGTTGTTTTCCATTATGTGATCTGCCAAGTGATACAATTGCATTTCTTTGCAATTGTCATGTTTGCTCTGTTCTATTGTGAGATACAAGAGTTGTTTTTTTCGCTGACAGAGTTGAATAGGGATTAGCCTATGGGCTGACCACATGTCCCGTAGCCTTTGTTATTTTCCTTTTTGTTTTTTGTTTGTTTTTTTGTTTTTTTGCACTGTGTGAGTAAATTGATGAAGGCACTGCGGATAAAAAGAGAATGCATTGACAAGGGGTTTCTAAAGCGAAAGGTCATTTGTAGGTTCGGAATTGCCATCTGCCTCTTCCTGAGGCTTAGAAGACTGGCAATGATGGTGACAAGCTACCATAGAATGATGCAGAGTTGTGAAGCCAAATTATGTCATTAAACTACATCAAAAACTTTTATGAAGGATGTGTAAGTATACAATGTAAAGTTTTATCTTTATATGCAAAATTAGAAAAAATCAATATAAACATGATTTTAGTGGATGCATGATATTAGTGCATTTGCATTTGCATGTTATAATCACTTCATTGCATATTTCAGCTCAGGCCTCCGACAGTGATAGGCCAGTTCCACACGCTGTTTTTTGGCTCTGTGCGTACATTTTTCCTTGGAGTCCTTGGATTCGCTGTTTATGGCAATGAGGCCCTCCACTTCAGCTGTGATCCGGACAAAAGGGAAATAAACCTTTACTGTTACAACCAGTTCAGACCTATAACACCTCAGGTAAAAGTTTCTGAAAGTATCTGGATTTAATAATCTGCTATTGTGGTATCAAAATATGCATGAAATGACAGGACTGTGGATGCAGGAAGAAGAAGAAAGTAGATATAAAGAAAAAAAGATTAATTCTGGGAAGCTAACAGATTTTTATTAACTCGATAATTCATTTTACTAATCTAAACATGTAACTGTAAGATTTGTCATTTAGGTATATGCAGTCTATGGGACCTTAGAAACTATTTCAGAAATCCAATAATCAAAACATGGATGTAAAAAAAAAATAAAAATCAGGAAGTAAGTTCCTAGTAACTGTAAGACTTGAAGTTTATCAGTCACTTCCACTGAGATAAATTAAAGAAATAGTTCAATGAAAATTTGCTGAAATCTGACTTACCTTAGGCCATCTAAGATGTAGATGAGTTTGTTTCTTCATTGATTGACCTGATTTGGAGAAATTAAGCATTTCATCACTTGCTCACCAGTGGATCCTCTGCAGTGAATGGGTGCCGTCAGAATGAGAATCCAAACTGCTGATAAAAACATCACAATAGTCCATAAGTAATCCACACGACTCCAGGCCATCAGTTAATGTCTTAACGTTACATTAATAGAAACGAAGCACTGGTTTAAAATGACTTAATGATGGATTTGTTTATTACAAACACACAGATTTACAAGACAATAAATTAAAGGACTGGAGTCGTGTGGATTATTGTGATGTTTTTATCAGCTGTTTGGACTCGCATTCTGACGGCACCCATTCAGTGCAGAGGATCCACTGGTGAGCAAGTGATGTAATTCTACATTGCTCCACATTTGTTCAAATGAAGAAACAAACTCGTCTACATCTTGGATGGCATGAGGATGACTAAATTGTCAGCATATTTTCATTTTTCATCCAAATAAAAACCATATTATAGGACGAAATGATAAAGTGAAAAAAAACAAACAAACCTAAAGTCAGAAAAGATTTTTTTTTTATTTTGTCTGTTTATAGGTATTCTGGGCGTTGCAGCTAGTCACTGTCTTGGTACCTGGAGCTGTGTTTCATCTTTATGCTGCCTGTAAAAATATAGACCAGGAGGAGATCCTCCAGCGGCCAGTGTCCACAGTCTTCTACATCATCTCTGTCCTGTTGAGAATAATTCTGGAAGTCTTAGCATTTTGGCTTCAGAGCCACCTTTTTGGTTTCCTGGTTGATCCTATTTATATCTGCGATGCCAGTGCTCTTGCAAAGATCTTCAACATCTCGAAGTGTATGGTCCCTGAACATTTTGAGAAGACTATCTTCCTCAGTGCGATGTACACCTTCACCATCATCACCATACTCCTCTGTATCGCTGAGATTTTTGAGATTCTGTTCCGAAGACTTGGTTATTTAAACCAGCCAGTGACTTGAGAATTTAGGAAGTGTTTTGAGTGATGCTTCAGCAGTGTTTGTTTTATGTCTTCTATGGGTCTCTGAATGACAGATAGGACATAAACCCACATACCTCTGCATTTTCTGCTGGTAGACACAGAAATACATGCTTTTTTAAAACAAGACAACTTATCATTCCTTTTCTGGAATAATCAAAACAAAACAAGCCTAATTAATGGCAAGGGACTCATTAATCTTTTTAGCTTTTCAGATTTTTAAGCCTAAAAACACCTCTCTAGCAGGAGACACTCTTTTTTTAACTTGTGTAATCTAATCCAAACCCACATAAATATTTGGTAGGTAATTATTATCTTTGCAATAATATTTTCAGATTTCGATATTGAAGTACTACACAAATTGCAAGTACTATTTTGACAAATATTATTTGATTTAAATTTCATTCTTCTTAAGGAAGAATAAGTACATGCAATAGTGCATCAGTTTCTAAAAACATTATTGAATGCTCCATGGTATCTAGTTACAATCATGCACATAGATAGTATATTCATCATGCTGTTGATTTCCATATAGTTTTGTGTCCATTATCTTGTGTGTTTGTAGTATTAGTATCTGTACGTTTTTATCAGGCATCCATCCAACTTTTGTTATTATTCTCAGCTAAGTGTTTCATCTCAGGTACAAAATGGCATACTGCGATCTCTTATTTTGTGTCAGCGGGTAGCTATTTATTATAAGAATACTATTTATGCATAAATGAAACATCTGAGGAGATCTGACAGCACGTCTGGCCTGCACATCTTCCCACAGTTGCCTTCCCACTGTTTCAACACCACAGCTGTTTGAGTAATAGCTTTTGTACTATGTGTAGAGAGTTGATCATTAATATTGGTTTTTGATCAATGTCTGTGGGATTTATGATATGATTATGCATGAGAATCATCATATAGATATAATAATTGGTGCATATTTTATGACTGCCATAATGTATTATCAGTCTAGGTCAGAATAAACAGAACTGCTTGTGAATCCTTGGCACTCTGTCAGATATAATGCTTTCCTAATGTTTGTAAAGTTTCAATCAAGTAAAAATATTTAAAATAGTCACGTCATTCCTTTTTTGTTTACAACTTTCCATATATGTGATGTTTACACATTATAAGGGGAATACAATTAAAAAAAGAATCTATTATTGGATTAAAACTTCATGAGGGGCTCTTTTAGGACAGCAACATTAATGCTGTACAGTAAATCTACAGGTTCACTGAATTGAATTGTACAACATTTACAAAAATCTTGATTATTATAACATTTTATTAATGAAAATAGAATAATAACAAAAAAGCAAAATTAAGTAAATGTAGACTATAATTAATTAAAACAATTAGTATGGCAAATAAGTTACAAATTATACTTTAAAATATATGATTACCAAATAAACAAAACGTTAAACAGAATTCTCTGTATACAAGCCAATGTTTTTAAAGCAGAATAACCAGTGACCATGTAAGGTCATTTCCTACTCCACGCCTATGGAGGTCAGTAAAGGCGTGGTTGCGCGTTCACGTGAAGACGCGGAAGTGGCTCCTTCGCGAGCGCCTGTCATCGTTGTTATTAGCCATTTTTCAGCTCTTGCTAATCCTAGAAGTTTGTAACAGTGTCTTTTCTTCGGGATGGCTCTCCCACCGCAGCTGAAACCGATCCAGCACTATTTAAGAACTGCGCAGGAACATGAGAAAAGAGAGCCGGTGGTCGCCTATTACTGTAAGTCTGTAAAAACAGCGCTTTTTTTGTTAGCTTGTCACATAGCAGCCCCTCTCACTGGTTTACTAAACTTGTAATTTTGTAGATTATACCAGTATAATTCGACTTAAATGGTTTTAATTACTCAGTATTTTTACATGCAGTAGATAGAAATGTTGTATTTTAACCAGTTTGTTGTGGAAGTTAGTTTCAGTTAACGTTACTTTGCTAAGCTAGCTAACAACTGCTGTTATGATCATATAATGTTAGCTATTTGCTATTTCAACAGCTTAATTTATAGAATATTTATTAATACATATGTACAGCTAGATTCCCAGTTTAATAGCTCTACACACGCTGTTGTGTTACAAGTTTAGGAATAAATAACAGAATTTGGCTAACTGGTTGCTTTGTTTGGAGAGGTTTTGGCTAAACTTCACTGCATCACGAGTACATCATGAGCTAGATTTAATTTAATGCTGTTCTAGGATGCTGTTCTTGAGATGTAGTCGTTCATTAGGGATGCTATTCAGTTTGTTTCTTTATGACAGGTGTAAGAGTAATCAGATATATGCTGAATCATGTTAGGTATTACTGTCAATCTCACCACGCGAAACTGAAAAACAAGTTCCTTGTCCGCCCATCTTGAGGTGTGTTGTGAAAGGACGTGAACTGAAATTTCCACAGCCTTGTTTACAGTTACAGTATATTTCAGAATGTATTTTACTCAGAAGCTGAGTTGTCAGTATTTGAACAGAATCTTTTCACTCTGTATTGGGAGGGTATCAGTGTTGTAAAGGGCTAGGGCTTTTGAAGGACTTTTGCACTTTGAATTCTCGTATAGGTGTGTCAGACTTTGCATGTGGTACATCTATTTTTAGCATTACTGTAATTCTTCTGTACAGACTTTTAAAGCATGACGTAGACTGAGATGAATTGTGACCCTTTACGTTACAGGAAGTTGGTCAGTCCAGTTGCTCAGAGGCCCCCAGGGATCATCTGCAGGCCTTGGGCCTCTAGATGGCCCCCCATCCAATTATCCCATTAGTAAGCTTGGTCTGTGCTCACGTCATGTGATGCATGACACATGCATATTATGTAGCCATATGCTTCTAGTGATGTCATAAAACTGCAGTCTTTCCCAAAACTATATTTAGGGATAGACTTTTTTTAAAATTGTTAAATATGTTATAATTAAAGGGATAGTTCACAACAAAATTATAATTCGGCCATCATTTAATCACCCTCAAGTTGCTCCAAACCTGAATGAGTTTTTCTCTACTACTGAACACAAAAGAAGATATTTTAAAGGGGTCATCGGATGCAAAATTCACTTTACATGTTGTTTGAACATAAATGTGTGTTGGAAGTATGTGTACACATCCACCTTATAATGATAAAAATCCACCCAGTGGTTTTTTTTAAATCCCCTTTCTCAAATCAGGCTGTTCTGAGATTCCTGTCAGAATGACGTAGTTCTGCACAGGCCGCTCCCACTATAGTTGATTGACAAGGCCGTCTTACCTTAGACCCGCCCTGAGTGAGCTGAGAGCTGTCCGCCATTGCGTCGACTCCGGTGCAGGGGAAGACAAGATGTCTCCGATTAAGCGATTGGATGTAATAATGAATATAGCAGTCGTCATTTACTCCCGACGTCTGAGCCGCTGAAGACGCAGAGGATTAACGTTACTTTTGATTTTGAAAGGAATGCGATGATCCCCGATCTGCCTAAATGCGTCTATGTTCACGCGAATCATTCATGATCCAGCTTCATCTACAGAAGAAGTGTGTATAAGGGTTTTTTATGAATCTTTGCAAATATATGCTAGTTAGCAAGTTTTGTGGCTGAAGTTTACAATCTGTTCGTCACCCCACGGAAGAGAGGGGCGGGGCGAGCAGAGCTCATTAGCATTTAAAGCAACATGGACTAGAATGGTTTGCTGAAAACAGCTGATTTTGACATGGTAAAAAAGGTGTTTTTTTATACTACCATTGAGAAATTTTAACCAAAGTATGTTTTAGACTTTTCATTAAGACCCTAAATAATCATATCAATTTGTGGAAAATGGGCATCCGATGACCCCTTTAAAGTGCCCCTATTATGGCTAATGAAAGGTTCATATTTAGATTTTGGGAGTCCTCAACAACAGGTTCACATGCATGCAAGGACAAAAAACACTTTCATTGTCTTATATGAATTTATTTTGACCTTATTTGCTCAACGATTCCCAAACAATTCTTTTAACGATTCGTTTAACGATTCATTTTTCCAAACCCCTCCTTTGCGTGACACTAATCTGCGGTGATTGGTCCGATTGGTCTCATTTTCATTTCATCATGCCTGTAATGCCTGATAAAGCAGCGTTTGGGAACGCAGTACTGATTTGTGTACAGCGTTATCGGGGAAACAGCTGTTTTACTGCTTCAAAAGCGGCACCTAGTGGCAAAGCAAGAATTTGCATTTTCATTCAGACCAACTGGAAAAGACCAACAAGTGGGCGGGCAATATGCTAATGTTTCATGTTGACATCAACATGAAACGGCTTGGGATTCGTTTTAAAGACGACTCGTTTCAATGATTCAGAGTCGACTCTTTCTTTTGAGAGACAATAACTTTAAACACGGTGCACTTTCAGATTTAAAGCTTTGCAGGATGTTTTCATTCGTTTAGAGCTGTGTTACACTGCATGAAAGGTAATTTTCAAAAATCCATAATGGGGGCACTTTAAAGAATTGTAACTAAACAGTTGCTGGTCTCTATTGATTTCCATAGTAAAGGCTATATTTTTTTCATACTGTGGGAGTCATTGGGGACCAGCAACTGTTTGGTTACTACATTATTCAAAATATCTTTTTTTTTATGTTAAACAGAAGAAAGAAATTCATACCGGTTTGGAACAACTGGAAGATAAGTAAATGTCAGAATTTTCATTTTTTGGTGAATATTTTAACTTTTTTTTTTTATTATTCAAAATACTAATTGTAATTATTCATGTGGTTTTACAAATTGTACAGAAAAGTAAATTAAATGTAGTGAAATCTATAAAATGCCAAGAATAATATAAACTATTGTGTACTAAGAAAAATAGGATGTAAATAGGGTTTCATCACAGTCGGTTCTCTTTGCCAGCGAAGCAATATTTGTTATACCTCAAAACATGCTGCAATACAGTTGTGTTTTTGGTTAAATTCAGGGGCCTGTGATTGTTACATCAATATTACAATATTATGTGCATATTTTACTAGGAATGTAACGATTCACTCAACTCACGATTTGATTCGATTCTCGATTTTTTTTATTTTTTTTATTTATTTTTTTTACAAAATTATTAATTATTTAATAATTAATTATTTAATACCAATTATAAAATAAATGTGTCCTTTTATTATTGCTTGGACAAAATGCTGCACGTTTCTTTGTGAAATTGAAATATAACACTATAACAAAGCACTTGCATATTATTGCTCTTTTGTTGGTTTTGATTGCTTCTGTTGTCCTCATTTGTAAGTCGCTTTGGATAAAAGTGTCTGCTAAATAACAAAATGTAATATAATGTAAATGTAAATAACAAAACTAAATTGAAATTTTAAAACAAGCCCCAAATCAAATAAATAATTAACACAAATAAAAGAAACCTCTTCATATAAACAAAATAAGGCTTTGTCTGTGCTCTTTCCATTTAAAATTTGAGGCAACCACTGCATTTTAATCATGATCCAAACAAAGATGCTGCATACATGCAACATGAGCAGTTAATCTAATCTAAATTTAATCTAAATTAGATTGTATAATTTCTAAATTTGAAGCAAAAACAGAATGGTCTGACTTCAGTTTTGTGAAACTATACATAAAAAATATCTGCATGAAACAGAAACAGCAGATGAGCTGAATGAGACGCAGATACACTCTTCGCCAGCAGGTGGCACTTAAAGCATTTCCTTGGTTTCCGCTGTAAACAAAGCAGTGCTGCACTTATGAACTTTAATATGCATTATACAGAGGCAAGATGAAAAGAAAAAATACCATCTAAACTTTTCTAAAGACAGTAAGTTCTCCTCAGACATACATTCGTATAAACTCCTACTCCTAATTGAATCGCGATTTGTTTAGCATCTCAACCGATTTGAATCGTCACATATTTGAATCGATTTTCAACCAGCTCGCAGTTAATCATTACATCCCTATATTTTACACAACCAGTTACATTTTTAACTTGCAAAAGCAGCAAAAAAGATATAACATTTAATTTAATTGAAAAAAGTCTCATGGAAAATCTCATGTCCCCTAGAGGGACATTCACATTAAAAACATATCTAAACTTTTTTTTTTTTAAAGTAATATAGAAAAATAAATATATAAATATTAAAAAAAAAAAAAAGTATATGAGAAAAATCTGTACTTCAATCATCAAAATTAAGTTCTTCAGTCTTTTATTTTCATAAAAAAGATGTGTGTCTTAATGTGTTGCATCGATACAGCATATCACCTGTGTACTGTAAAGGAGTGTAATTTTTACTATAATCTAACTATATAATCAAAGTGCATAGGAAAGTAGTTGAGTTGGATGTAGCTATTGCAAAACATTGTGATATGACAATGATAACCCTTATAATATGGGAAGACAGTAGGTGCGTTTACATGGAGCACTGTAATCGGTTTAAAAGTCCAATCCGAATGAAAATGCTCCATATAAACACCTCAATCGGAATAAAAATGCCCAAACCGAATGAAATTGTAATCGGTTTGAGAGTGGTGGGATAAACCTTTGTATAAACCGAACAAAATTAAAATTCTGTCATGTAAATGCGTTAAACCGATTACTTTGTGTCAACGTCATCACATCAAGAGGTCGGGTCGTCAGAACGTGAACGTTATGTCGGCAACGCAGTATTCTGTGATTTGGGGACACTGACACTACAGTAGAGACTGGGTAATAGTGGAGGTATATAGGGCTGTCGCGGTGAAGGAATTTCCCTTGCGGTAATTTTGATTGTCTCAATAGCGCGGTATTAGCGCGTTTATTTATATATATATATATATATATATATATATATATATATATATATATTATAATCTGTGTGTATGTGTTACGATGTAACGAGGTCATATTCAGAAACCGAAACTAAATCTCGTTGAAACAGGAAGTGAAGTAAACACAAGAGAATGACAAAATAACGGTCCACATAACAGAACATAAACCTGACAATAAGATCGTTAGTCTGTTGTTAGCCATATATATATATATATATATATATATATATATATATATATATATATATATATAACAGTTAGTTCTGATCCTCAAATCTGAATGGACGAGACTATTTCTGTTGATATTTCACCTACATATTCTAGAGGGCTGTCAGTAGCTGCGTTTCCATCCATCTATTTTTATGCGCATTTTGGAATATCGCATAAAAAAACACTTAATGGAAACGGCAAGATGCGCATAACTTCTAAAAATGCACATAAAAAACTTATGCGCACATTTGAGTAGGATAAACTTTTTATCCTGTAAGAAAAAATCCGCATAAACTACGACGGAAACACATTTACCGAATAAATTCCTCCATGCGCATCAAAATGTTACTTCTGCTCTCTCTGAGGCGCAAGTAATTTATATCATATATGCAAATTATTATTTATTATTATATTATTATTATATTTAGTGCCACAGTTTACCAGGAAGTGACGATTTTGTTCTCTTTGACTCGTTAGATGGAAACGGTGCTTTATTCGCATATGTTTTATGCGATATTCCAGTTTTGCGCATAATTTAAATTCAAATCTTTGGATGGAAACATAGCTAGTCAGTGCAGTTTCATTGTTGCGCCACAAGGTGGCATCAAGTGACTGTCTTTGAGTGAGTCTTTAAACCGTTCATTCAACTACACGTTCAAAAGCGCTGATTCATTCAAAGAGAGATGTAATGAAACACGCTGTTGAAATCATTTTAACTTTGAGCGACACTTTTAAAGGCTCAGCTGACCAGCAGAGCGTCGATGCTTAGACAGATTTCGCTTTCCTTGGACATGATAACCTGTTTTCACAAATATACATGACTCGGCCTGAAGGACAGACGCAGGGAATCGCACGCGCTCACTTGATCTCTCTGTCATTCGCAGTCTGTTAGGCTTGTTAAGTGCAAATCTACTGAGCCTCTGTACAAATCAGCATGGTACACATTGTTATCATTACTAATATTCAGTACATACGCACCAAGTATAAAACGAGAAGGGTGTAGCCTTACGAAAAAACCCACCGAAACTTTCAATCGGAATGATTTTAATCGGAATGACAAAAAAGTGTACATGTAAACGTGGCTAGTGATGTTGCAATAGAAAGGATTGCATTTCAACAACTTTGATTATAATATTATATTTGAACAGCTATTAATTAGTGTGCATGTTTTTGTATGCTTTCTAATGAATTAACAAACTAAAAATGATAATTAGTGCTCAAGGGCATTTTTGAATGTTTGATAATACCTGCGTGTTGTGGCTGCTTAAGATCAAGCTGCTTAGTCTGCATGCTCACATGAATCAGATAGCAGAAACTGATAATTGCCTGAAAATTGCAGAGATAGATTTTTGCATATCATTTTATTTTTATTTTGTATTAGAATTTTTGGTTCTATATTTATCTTCAGGAGGAAAGTTTTGCTCGTGGATATTAATGTTATTTGATGTTCACAATAGGAGTATCTTATTGGCTGAATGGAAGACATTGTTAGGTCTGTGCAAGTCAGCTTGAGAGTTAAGTTAACAATTCATAAAAATGTAATAAGTTGACTAGATGCTGAAGGAAGGTTACCAAATGTTTGCATGTCCCAGATAATAGTCACAAACTATACCTTATGTCACATGTCGAACAGCCATTTTCTATCAAATACCCAGTGAAAAGGCTAGTGACATTACCCCACTGTCTATTGAGCAGGATCATGTTTTTTTTGTTTTTTTTCCCCATTGCTTTCTTGTTGTCATAGTTACCAGAAGAGCACCTTTTCAGGTAGACTGCAGTCAGTGTACTGGGTGTCCAACCTCATCAATAGGAGACCTCCCACTGCTCCTACAATTTTCCATTTCTGAGTAGTGAGGTATTATGTCCTTTCTTTGCTGAGTCTAAATGTCAAACTTGATATTTGTGTTATGACCTGAGCAATCCATGAAGGCAGAGGGGCAACTTTAAGAAAATGTTAGATGTAATCTCTTCTTTGTTGGGCTGTTTTTGAACTCTGAAGGAGAAAGGCAGTCCAATTACTCTGACAAAGGCCACGTTTAAGCTTCCAGGCTAATGCCATCCTGATGTTTCAGGGCAAAATATTGTAGAGAAGATCAATATAAATCTGTTATGGAACTGCTTTGAGAAGATTAAGTTTTGGCTTCGATCGAGGGCAAAAATGTGCCATTGTCACAAATTTTGGACTTGAGTTTTTTTGTTTATATAGCTGGCATCTAACCCTCTGAAAAGATGATAACAAATGAATCTGATTCCTTCTGCAGATACACTGCCATTCAAAAGTTGTTGTTTTTTTAATCAAAAGTGGCAGCATTGCTTATAATGTTACAAAATATTTCAAATAAGTGCTGTTCTTTTGAGCTTTCTATTCATAAACACATCCTGAAAAAAAATATATCACGATTTCTGCAAAAATATAAGCAGCACAACTGTTTTCAACTGAGCACCTAACAAAGACATTCATACAGATTTGGAACTACTTGACGGTGAGTAAATGATGACACAATTTTCATTTTTGGGTGAACTATCCCTTTAAGTTCATATATATTTTAATATGAACAGCTATTATTAACAATATCTATGAAATTATACTTTTTCTTACTGATGTCACACTGAAGCTGTGTGATTTTCACAGTAGTGCACCCTTTAAGGTCACCTTACAATATGAAATCTTTAAAAATTACAGCACTGTAAAACCACAGACCAGCAATAAACTGTCAACTTATAATATTATGGATGTAAAAGTACAAGCCAGTAATGCCTGTGAAGTAATATGTTAGCGTAACACACAATCTTATACAGCTAGTCAGCTAACTGTGTTCTGTAGCATCAGCGCTATGTTGCTAAAACTATCTTTTTGATCTAACTGTCAGCAGCCATATCACCCTGCAGCCCAAGACTGGGAAAACTAGGTTGCTACTGGAAGAGTTGTTAGTGAGGCCAGCAGGGGGTGCTCACCCTATGGTCTGTGTGGGTCCTAATACCCCAGTATAGTAACGGGGACACTATACTGTAAAAAGCACCGTCCTTCGGATGAGACGTTCAACTGAGGTCCTGGCTCTCTGTGGTCATTAAAAATCTCAGGATGTCCTTTGAAAAAGAGTAGGGGTGTAACCCTGGCGTCCTGGCCATATTTGCCCATTATTTATCTCCTCTATATTTGTCTCCTCTCCACCAATAAGCTGGTGTGTGGTGGGCGTTCTGGCGCAGTATGGCTGCTGTCGCATCATCCAGGTGGATGCTGCACACTGGTGATGGATGAGGAGATTCCCCCCACTTCCATGTAAAGCGCTTTGAGTACCCAGAAAAGCGCTATATAAATGTAAGGAATTATTATTATTATTATTATTATTATTATTATTATTATAACTGTAATTATTTCCCACATCCAAGTTTCAGGTTATAATATGCAAAAGTCTGAACATTAATCTCTTAATTTTACAATAAGTAGTGAAACTTACCCAAAATAAAGGCTTAAACATCTAAAAAATGCACATTTAAGGGGCTCCTCTTTTGGTGAATGTTTTTAGACAACTTTCAAAATGGCCGCCGGACAGTGTGAACACATGGGCACTCATATCTCGGTGTGCGATGATCTGATTGACTTGAAATTACAGGAGGTATACAGTAACAAACATATCAATTGGTTAAAACATCAAGTAGGATAATAAATAATTTTTTCTTTTTATAATCTGATCTCAAAATGGAAGTGTGCTTAATGGGTACTTGAGCTTAATAGGTACGTTTACCCTACAGATTATAGGCTGTGTGTTTATTCTGAACAGATCAGTTGCTTTGTGTGTAACTGTTCTTTCCAGTTCATAATGTAAAAGACAGTTGATTAAAGTCTCAGTGTAGATTTTAAACACTTTTTTTTTTTTTTTTTTTCATATTTTAGTATTAGTGTGCAGTGCTTTGGGACATTCAGTGATGTTTCTGAGTGTGAAAGTTGTCTGTATAAAGCTCTGATTGTGTTGTACTCATACATAAAGACTTTCTTATTAATTATAAAAGGCCTAAGCAGTTTCTTTTAATAGAGGGTGAATTTACTGTGCCACTGGAGGTCAGCATTGACATTTAACTGAGGGAATCAGGCTTTGCTGGAATTGTTTCTGTTGTTAACTTACTGGCCCCTTTTTATTTATTTGTCTGTTGTTTGCTTACCCTCGTAATAGTTGATCATGGTCTGTTTGTTATATAACTAGATGATGATGATGCATCCCACTCTATCTTGGTTATTATATTTTTCTTCATTATCCTAAAATTTAAATTATTCTTGGCTCAGGAGTTAAGCTTGCTTTATGAATCATAATTAGTGATTTTGTCATACCCGGTATTTCAGCTGAAATGTATTTTATGCTTCACACATTTAAAGTTGGGATGAACTACATTAAGTGATATAATGAAAAAAAGAACAGATTTAGTGCTGCTTCAGAGCGTTGGTAATGGCAAAACTGTTTTTCTGGATTATAAGAATTGTTTTCTTTTTTATGAAGACATCATAATGTGCGACAGCCATGTGCGCGGTGCCAGATTAATGTGTGGCAGTCTTTAGTTGTGCGTGGTTTTTG
The DNA here is from genome assembly GCA_039654775.1 of Spinibarbus caldwelli. Classification (NCBI taxonomy): domain Eukaryota; kingdom Metazoa; phylum Chordata; class Actinopteri; order Cypriniformes; family Cyprinidae; genus Spinibarbus; species Spinibarbus caldwelli. The sequence goes on from CM077240.1 coordinate 25,542,430, forward strand.
AAGCAGAATGGTCTTCAGATGCGGTTCTGCTCTGGCTTCTCTCTCTTTGACAGAGCTCCAGTTCTCTGATTGGCACCATGCTGTAAACCTATGGAAAAGGCCCTCTTTGATATTGTTTTCCTTCCTTCTCGCTGGACCTTATCCAGTCTTCAGGCTGAGCAGCAGCTACATAATAACATCCTTGTAATAGGGAAAGCAGAGTGCGCGGGCTGACATTCCTGAATATACAATTCGGTTCTTACTGCAGATGTCAGTGAAATACTCGGGCATGTCCTCGTCTGAAGAGTCACGCTGTCTTTCGTCTGTCAAACGTCAAGCTTGCGTTGATGCTTACTTGGCCAATAATGAGCATCTGAGATATTGTAGTGTGCTTTGTTGTACAGTGGACATTGAATGGGTGCAATCTGGTGTTTGGCCCAGGCACATGCAAGTAGCAAAGAATAATTTGACCAATAAGAGTCTTTCTAAATTAAAATTTTATTTATTTATTTATATTATTTTTTGACATTTAAGCCACTTAATTACGCCAAAACGAGTAATTTCTAGAGCTATTTTAAGTCACTTGATAAGGTTTGTGACAGCTTTCAATGAAACTCCTATTACATTAAGGCATACTCCTTATTTCACTTGCTTGCTTTTAAACAGAGAAAGAAATAAAATCACCCGTAGGCAAATAATAGATTATGGTTTTTATTTTCATGCTTTGCAAGTCTGAATGGCCTCAGTGTTGCATTGTTTCAGATGAGGAAAATTGGATGCTGAGCAGTATGGGCGTAATACAGTTACAAAGGAGGACTTTGTGACCGTATTCTATGATCTATTCTAGATAGACATCAGATCTCTGCAAATTGGGCCTGATGGAAGAGGAAATGGCATGTTCTTAAAGAAACAAGGACGGGAAGTACTTCACAAAAATATATCAAAAACTGTATGAGCCTTTCCTTTCAGCTGCCATCTAATGAACCTCCAATTATTTTGTTCACACAAGGTTATCTAACTGATAACCATTCGAATTGTGACCTCATTATAACCTGTCTTCTCCCAAAATGGAGACGATTTTTTTAGGACAAAGTGAAATGAAGAGGTCTTGCATAAATTTTGGTGTAATCCAAAAAGTCTTGGTTGTAGAATCCAGATATTATTCTTTTTTTTCTGTCTTGTTTTGTAGTGATCGCAACAAAAGTTGTTGACTTAAAAGTTGTTTCCTTAACAAAATTCATTTCTAAGAAAGAACAGCGTATTTATTGCTGCATAATGAATGATCAGAGACTCGCTCAAGCTGAAATGGCACTAATCGTGAGCAATGTACCATTTGTTTCTCATGAGAAATATGGTTGAGATTATGAGAAAAAAAGTTTTGAGATCACAAAACAAGACCAAACAAAACATTGTATGGTTTCTTAGGGTTTTTGTACTTTTTGCAAATAACTTTGATAACTCATAAATCAATTACCTTACCCTGTATTTGTTTGTAGTTTTATTATATTTGGATGTAGTTGGTGATATGACTGACTTCCTATGGCCTTTCCTTGTTCACTGCACAATACTATTGGTTTTTCTTGTATTTTGTCTTAAGCTGATCATGTTGCTTTCTCTCTCAATTTTTCTCTCTGTTTATTTAACCCATCTTATTCTGACTAACTTAACTACGCTTATTTTAACTAAGGCACCTTACATGTCTCATTAGATATGAATATGCCTCTTGTTTGAAATAAAATTTTAGCATTTGATAGCAGTCTAAACCATTTAAAATTGATTCGGTTTCAGGTGTGTATTCTGTCCAGTGTTTTTCTCTTTCAACAAAAAAATTTGAACCTTACCTCTTGGCAGAGAACACAGATCTATCCAACAGCATACAGACACCTTTATGAGGACTAACACGCAGGATGTATTTGCCCTGGCCCGAGCACTCACAGCTGGGTATATTTGCTTTTCCTTGTTTCCTTCAGGAAGTTGTAATTGCCAGTTCACTGTGTTTTACTGGCTAATGTGTTTAAAATCGGAATTAGATGACTGATTTCAAGGTCTGCCTCGCATACAAAGTGCCATTCAAAGTCCTGTCTCGGCTTGACAAATGTCACTTCAGTAAAGCTTGTGGTATTGGTTATTTTGTTTGGATATTTTATATTGCTAAAAGCACTGTAATATCAAGAAAATATGTCCAGCCTTTTCCACCGTGTGTTTACAACAAAAGACAGTAAGTCTAGATATGTATTTCATTTAATGATTCACATTATAGTTTCCTTATGTTTGCATACTATGACTTTTAATTTTTTTAATTTAATTTTTAAGTTATAGCATATGTATTATGTTAGATTTCTGCGTCTTGAATTACGGCAATTAATGTAAAATTAATGTAAAAGTATGTACCAATTTTGTCACAGTATTTCCATTAAAAGACATTTCTTGCAAATATATACCATTTTAAGGACCAAGTAAAAATGGTTCATAAGTTCATGACATAAATTTTTCATCTCTTAATTTTCTCATTGTTGTGACATTTAGTTTTGTTACATTAAGTAAGAGGTCCACACTGATGTATCTCAATGTTTAGCGAATTAAGATTTTGGCCAATGTTTTGCCGCAAGGGGATCGTTTCATCCCTCTTCATCACATAAATACGATAGCAAGCCAGGGAATACTTTAAGCCCTCATCTTTTTAATTTCCTTTGTGACAGCATAGGTTCACCTAGGTGAGATTTTAAGTTGGTGAAAGTGTGGGTGGGATCGGATATTATCTTCATTAGTGGAGCATATCCCAAAGGCTCTGGGCTTACTGCCTTTTTTCCCCAAATGTCCCTCTTAACACTCCCTCTTAACTTAATGACTTTGAACTTGTGCAATAGCAATTGATTGTTGTCTTGTCTTCTTCCAGGCATCACATAATGAAGACCTTGTTTGCGATCCTTCTTGAATTCTAATGAACAAACTCTGTGCTTGCTGTTTCATGCTTCACCTCTTCTTTGTAGATGACTATCTTTATCGATTGATCAAGACTTGTAATTTTATTCATTAATATTAAAACAGGGTTAATGCTTTTTATTGATGTGTGAGGTGAATGAAATTCATTCTGCATATGAGTGTAGTTTTATGCTCTTACAGCAGCGAATCTGTATCTTTTGGAGTTGTTTGCCCTGGCAGTTTGCCCTGGCAGTTGTAGCTCTGGTATTCAAAATGCCCATTCCGGAAATGACACGCACAGTGTGCATCAAAGGCTTGTGGTACCCTGTTTTTGTTTTGTTTTTGTTTTTTTTTGTTGTTGTTTTTTTTTTTTTTTTTTTAAACCCTTTCTCACTTACCATGTACCACTTACCATGTACGAAATGAGCAAGAGCCAGTAAGAATTCCATTGTACGGGCCACATATGGCCAGTAAAATAGCTTGAAAACATTTGCCAGATGTGTAGGCCTGATCATGTTTTGTAACTCTCGCTAGTGACAACTAGACTCTAATGGTCCAAAAACACATAAAAGCAAAAAATGCAGTTTACTGGCAAGGAAAGGGAATTAGAGGATAGTGGAGAAAGTTAATTAAGGGTCAGAACTGTAACACAGACCTTTTAATTGCTATTTTTTTTTTTTTCCTCATCATAATATAATTTTTCTTACAGTAACAGTCAAACATTTGGGCAATTCTACTGTTTTCACATTTTAGGACAGCAAAATTTTGAAATAACCGAAATGGAAATATTAAAATAATGCGGTAAAAACTGTCTTTAGCTATTTCAATATAACACTTCTTTACTTCTTTTTGGTAACAGCTTTGCACACTCTTGGCATTCTCTCAGCCAACTTTATGAGGTAGTCTGGAATGCTCTTCTTCTTGGACTGTAATGAAGGAATTCTGATATAACTGGACACATACTGGCTTCGTTTTCTTCACTTCATTCCAACTAAAAAAGCTTTGTTTGTTTTGTAAAGACTTATACAACAACTTACAAAAGTATGCTACAAAAGATGTTGGTAACACTTTTTATTTTAAGGTCTCTTAACTAGTTGCTTATTAGCATGCATATTACTAGAAAATTAGCCATTTATTAGTAGTAATTAAGCACATATTAATGCCTTATTCTGCATGACCTTATTCTACATCCCTAATCCTACCCAATACCTAAACTTAACAACTACCTTACTAACTATTAATAAGCAGCAAATTAAGAATTTATTGAAGGAAAAGTCGTAGTTAATAGTGAATGTGTTCCCTATTCTAAAGTGTTACCAAGATGTTAATTTCAGGCATTTTAGCATAAGCTAAAAGGTCATGAGAAACATGTATCCAGTTAGGCATGTCTAGGCATTTGACTGTACTGTATACTGAATGCCAACATGACATCAGGGCAGTGATTAGGCATTGAAAGTAAAATGCTCCTCTCATGTCTGTGTTTCAGGTCGACTTTACGCCATGCAGACAGGAATGAAACTAGATAGCAAAACTCCAGAGTGCCGAAAGTTTCTTGTGAAACTAATGGATCAGTTGGAAATGGTAAGTCCTAAATAGGTTCATTTCTGTTTTTAAATTAACATCTTACCTCATAAAGTCATTAAGCACACTTATTCAACTGATGTGAACTGTTTATAACTATTTACTTAAAAATGTACTGCCTTATCTTGCAATATGCTGATATTTACAAATAACTATAGAGTCATAATTCTAGACTCATACTTCTACTAGTTTTGATTTCTTTTGTGTATGTGGCATTAGCAAAAAGTGATAAGTGACCTTTTGTATTAAGGCCACTGTATTCACATCACCGTTCACAAGGCTAACTTTATAGCTCAGAAGGGGAGCAGGAAGCTATGGATAAACTTCGCTTTTATGCTTAGGCGCTGTTATAGACATTTCAGGAACCAATTAAGGGAGAATGGAGACCCTGCCGTCTCTAGAGCTTGCTTTTACTATCGCCTCAGCTCGGTTCATTAAATGTCACAGAAACAGGAAACAACAATCTGTGGAGACCCAGATCCTGGTGGGCACATCCGGTCAAAAGGTCTGAAGCATACAGTGTACTGAACTGAATCTGTGTGAAAGGATGATGCTCTGCTCTTTAATTACGATCTGATTCAGCCACCTGTCAATCAGGGGATTATGTGCAAGAAATCTACTACATAAAGAGAGAAGTCCCTGTATCTATTACACTTAGAACTTTTGTTTTAGTTATTTAGGGATTATTTATAGGAATTGTCAACTTATGCAACCTTATTCTTTTCGTTCGTAAAGAAGTGTTTTGCAGTGTCTTTTTATAAAGCTACAGTTGTTCAGATAGCATAACTGTAATTGAAATCAGTGGTTCTCAACCCAAAATGCAGAATGCAAATGATAGCTAATATCTTACTAACTATATAATTGTGCATACCTGGGATTGTAAGGTAAATAGGTTTGAAAAAGGAAGTGAAACCACATATATTTGTTGCTGATGCAACATCCAGTCAAACTCTAAGGTATTTCAGCACAAACTCATCTGTCAGCTAGCAGAAGCTAGACAAATTAGGTAGATGCCAGCATGGACAGGTTCCTCCATCCTCAAGAAACAATGAACAAAACTAGACAAGGTAAAAGAAAACATGACCCAGACTAGAATAAATACAGGTTCACTTGAGACAGAGGTTAACATGATTTGTGCTGACCAAAGTGTGTTTTAAACAGCGAATTATGGGCTTGAAATATCTGTCTTCTGAAGCATTTATATAAATGACTTGTAAGCCTTCTATTTCTCAGTGTTATATGTAGGAGTTTTGTCTCATAGACTTAGACATAGAATGTGCACGATAAGGTTTACTTCACCTATATCATGCTCTCGTGCTAAATATCAGCATGTGTCTTGGCCAGAAAACACATAGTACCTTCTTCGCTTTTCTGAACGGAACAAGCTTCCTTTTAGTAAGAGTGTTAAAATGACTCCAGTGTTTTTTTTTTCCAGGGAGATTTTGGGTAAACCCCATGGAATCGGTGTGCAGAGACAAGATCTCGTTTCAAGGCTTTGATTTAGTGTGCACTGGCAACTGAAAGCGTTCAATCTCTCTTTCTCTCTGTACTGTTTTTGCACGCTTCCTTCCGACTTATGTTTTTATATTCTTCTGCGATGCAGCACAAGTGATGCACTGTGCCTTCTCAATGCTTTTTCATAGAATAGGTAAAAATTTCACTAAAACGTGAACAGTGAGTCCATTCAGGCGCCCAGGTTCCACCTGTTGAAATGTAACCAGTCGTATTTGCTTTACTGATTTTACAAGGAAACCTGATGCTCTCTAGCAGACTGTAACATCACAGAGAGGAAGGCCGAGCCCGGGGGCCGCCGACTGGCTGAAGCTTTGGCGCTTGGGTGCTGGCCATTCCAAACCTAAGTAAAAGACCGGGTCACCGCTGTCTTATGTGTTACACTGGTTTGCAGAGATCAGGATTATAGCTGCAAATGTGCTGAAACCTGCCATTCCATTTAATGTTGCAATGAAATTCTTTTTTATACTGGACCACCTCAGAAATTGCTTATGTTTATATAATCACTGTTTAAATTTATTTTAAATGAAGCTGCACCACATTTATTGTCAATGTACCAACATGGAGAAGGATGAAGCCTGAAAACTCATGCCAGGAAAACAAAAGGATATATTCACATTTGCTGCTGTCTCCGTATTATTAGATGTGAGAAAAGCCTGCTTTAGTCCATGCAGTGCTATTGTCTGTTGCATTTTAACCATTTTCTGTGAATTATGAGGTTGCAAATTCATTCGCCTGGTGTCGCAGAAAGGATCATAATAATAGCTGGGTGAATGAATCCACTAATTGCGCGTGGGCAACCCTCCAGAGGGACCCTCTTTTGCAACAAAATATTAATTACACTAGGCTTCTGGAGTGGAATCAAAGTGGCCGATGCGTCTCAGGAATTAATGAGTCATGCTATGGAAACTAGAGTTTTAGAGAGTAATCATCTAGAATCTGTCATAAATGATGCAGTAAACACTCTTTACGGTATCGCCCACACTAAAACATGCTAAAATGACCTAATTTGCATAGCACTTGATGATGATATTACCATTAACATCAGTACTGCACATGGAAAACTAACTTTCTTTGTGTTTCAGATGAAGAAGGAGCTCAGTGACAATGAATCCATCACGCAGGAAATAGTTGGCAATGCCCACATTGAGAATTACGCCTTGAAAATGTTCCTCTATGCAGACAATGAAGATCGATCAGGACGTTTCCACAAGTAAGTGAGGGTCTGGATTGGATTAGTCCCCAGAATGTTTAGACTGTTTAAATGCGCAGACCTTAATTACTGTTTCACTGAACTGTGACACAAAATAATCCCACTGTCAGTATTGCACATACAGGGAGTGAGTAGCAGGCTAAAATTAGCAACAAAGCTGGTTCTGTACAGGGCAGTTGCTTGGGAGTGAGACGGCATGGATTAGCCAGGTGTAGCGTTACAGGTCACGGCAGTATAATGAAGCTGTTGTGGACAGTGACGTCATAAGCAGTGCTGTGCTGGTAAAGGGTCCAGGAGCTGAATACCTGGCAGTGACTCAGGCCTCAGGTCATACAGACTGGCACTTCTCAAGGTATTTTAAGTGATCGTTAGTTTGGTTGTAGCTAGATAAACCTGAGTACACATTTATAAAATGTTTACCAAGACGTAATAAAATCTCAGAGAAATACACTTCGGGATGTTGTCGTGGACGTAGGAACTTTGTATGCGATGCAGTTGCGCTAGAAAAACCTCCAAAAGTAAATTGCTAGCAAAGTCTTACGTTGCTGCAAGAAGAGACAACAGGTTCCCTCTGAATCTCAAAATACATTCTGAAATGGATAAACTTTGGCATTTCGTGACCTTATGCTCTTTATCCCCTTCCTGCTGATGAGGTTTAGAGTGAAGATCTATCCTACTGTAGGAAGCTGTCAGTCCTGCATACACTCCCTGTCCAGAGGCCACTCTTCAGGATGTATTCACATACTTAGGGTTTGTTCGAACAGTTCAAAAGGTGAATCATTGTGTACTTTATGGTTTTCTTTTAAAAGGTACTCTAGTTCATGACATTTATTCTCATTCGGGAAAAACAATGCCAGTATTGTCAGTAAATTCCTTTAGGTTTTCTTGAACATGAATGTATAATTGTTACCCTAAAGGTTTTATCGAGAGTGAGGTTTTTCTCACAGTGATCAGAGCAGCGTACCTGTACTGAAAGAGACTTTAAATGAATCACTTTAAATTATATTTAATTGTTTTTATTCAAAGAGGATAAGTCATACTTGGTATAGTCTCATGTCTCATTCCATGGTTCTTTAGGAAGTTTCAACGTTGGCGTGTTTGACTACAGCAGAAGTGTGACTATGATTAATATGTCCCAGGATGGTAACGGAGCTGTTGTATGAGAAAAACACCATATCTGACTCTCAGGGTCATTGCATAAGTTTTCATAAGAAATTAAAAAACACCTACCTAAACCTTTGATAATTGACATTTAAGAAAACTACTTTGGGGTCCGAAGCAAAAAACAATGCTGATTACATCATAAATGCATGTTTCATGGCACCATGTGTGAAGAAATAAAACAACTTTTGGAAAGAGAAAACTTAACTTAAAAAAAGAAAAAAAAAGAAAAGATTATGAGTCAGGATTACCAGAAGTGAACAGTCTCTTTAGCTTCATACGTTCTTGATTTCTCAGGAAAATAACACACTATTTGACAGTATTACATGTTGCGAAGATTTCTATTTAAAATAAATGCTGAAAATCCTGGAAAAAAGGATCACTTTTTAACAAATATTAAGCAGTACAACTGTGATATTGATATTTATGTTTTAATATATTAAAATAGAAAAGTCATTTTAAATTGTAATAATTTATAACAATGTTTTTTTTTATTTTTTAAATAAATGTAGCCTTGGATTAAAAAAAAAAATTATACTGACCCCAATCATCTGAACAGTAGTATGTGTGTAATATCCAGATGTTCTACGTTTTACACATCTGCTTTGAGACATACAATTGGTTTATTTGTTGTACTTTGAGAAATTAATTGACTCCAGTGTTAACAGTTTAATGTGTGTTTTGATCACAGGAATATGATCAAGTCCTTCTACACCTCAAGTCTCCTGTTTGATGTGTTGAGTGTCTTTGGCGAATTATCAGATGAGGTGAGTCACTGTGGGTTGTTTCGGCCTCCACATTGTCAACTAGGTAGGTCTGTATTTTGACGCCAAGTCTAGTATGACAACGTTCTGTGTTGAAGGGACATAAATATGGGCCTGAGATGTGTTTCTTGACACAGTCCCTGTTTCTGATGGCACAGACACAAACTCGCCTAATTTAGTGGAACGTGGAAACGTCTGATGGAATCAAATACGTCATTAGAGCCATGTTCTCGTGTTCAAATCTGAAAACTGCTACAAAAACATGAAAAGGTGGAAATTAATGGGAAACTATAAAGCTGAGCCCAAGGACTGACTATGCCTCACCAGACTCAATGTACACAGAGGTTTTAGAGGCCAATTCTTGGCAAACTTGTGCCTGGAAAGTGTTGCTAATCCACCAGTTGAATCTGTGTATTTCCAGTTTGCCTATTAGACCATCTCTACTGGTCACCATGGCCGCAGATGTCTCTTTTATACAGAGGGAAGTGACCTGTGTCTGAAGATGGACAATGTTTCATTGAGTGTTCTTCGCTCCCTAAGGGCCAGACATTTTCCTACTGTAGAGAGCTCATTGGATTGACTGTTGAAACAGTGCGCCTTCTCTATGTAACACTAACCCAGACAATGAGCTCTCAGAATCGCCCTCCATTACTGTGCTGTTTCTCTCTGACAATGCCACAAGGAGTTGTGCCATATTAAATTACATGAGGAAAGGGAACTTTTTAGTGCTAGACTTAAGAGGACTCAGTTCTGATGTATGTAAAAGTAGAAGTTGAGATGTAAAGGGGCTTCAAGAGTCTGCGAGATCCTTTTAATGGATTTGAGTTGGTGGTGTAATTACAGGTTTCAGCAAGCTTCAGACCATTGAAAATATAGCCAACATACTTTAAAGTCATTAGATTAAAAAAAGTTTCACTGTACAAAATCAATAATTACAACTCTTATATGAATAGTATGCTGAATGCATTGCATTAGTTTTTCATATTTCAAAAGACTGGTTGATATAAAGTTCTGACTTTAAAATAGCTGTTAGACATTCCACCTGTATGTGTGTGTGTATGTGTATATATGTGTATATATGTGTATGTATGTGTATATATATATATATATATATATATATATATATATATATATATATATATATATATATATATATATATACACACACATACATACACACACACACACACACACACACACGGTCATGGCCAAAAATATCGGCACCCTTGGTAAATATGATCAAAGAAGGCTGTGAAAATTAATCTGCATTGTTAATCCTTTTGATCTTTTATTTAAAAAATTCACAATAATCTAACCTTTCATTGGATAATAAGAATTTAAAATGGGGGGAAATATTATGAAATAAATGTTTTTCTCTAATACACGTTGGACACAATTTTTGGTACCCCTAGAAATTCTTATGAGTAAAATATCTCTGAAGTATATTCCCATTCATATTCACAATTTTGAGCACTCCAGGGTGATTATGAACATGAAATTTTCCAGCCATGGCTTCCTGTTTCACAGAAATATAAATAGGAGGGAAAACAAAGCCCAAATTCCCTTAATCATTCATTACAATGAATAAAACCAAAGAATATATGCCTAATGTGCAGCAAAAGATAATTGAGCTTCACAAATTAGTGAAGTGGCTTTAAGAAAAGAGCTAGAGCAGTGAAAATTACCATTTCCACCATCAGGGCAATATTAAAGAATTTCCGATCAACAAAAAATGTTACGAAACTGCCTGGAAGAGGACGTGTCTCTATATCGTCCTAATACACGGTGAGAAGGAGAGTTTGAGTGGCTAAAGACTCTCCAAGGACCACAGCTGGAGAACTGCAGAAAATAGTCAGAAAACCTTAAAAAAAAAATTGTCAAACATCACCTACATCACCACATGTTGTTTGGGAGGGTTTCAAGAAAAATTCTCCTAGATCATCCAAAAACAAACTCCAGCATATTCAGTTATCAGACATGACTGGAACTTCAAATGGGACTGGCTTCTATGGTCAGATGAAACTAAAAAATGAGCTTTTTAGCAGCAAACACTCAAGATGGGTTTGGTGAACACAGGGATAAAAAGTACCCCATGTGTACAATGAAATATACTGCTGTATTTTTGATGTTGTGGGCCTATATTTCTGCTGGAGGTCCTGGAAATCTTGTTTAGACACATGGCATCATGGATTCTATCAAATACCAACAGATATAAAATCAATAAGTGACTGACTCTGTTAGAAATCTTATAATGGGCCATGTTTGGATCTTCCAACCGTACAATAATCCAAACACAAACCTCAAAAACAACACAAAAATGGCTCACTGAGCACAAAACCAAGCTTCTGCTATGGCCATTCCAGTCCTCTGACCTGAACCCTATAAAAAATGAGTAGGGTGAACTGAAGAGAAGAAGCACCAACATGGAGCTGGGAATCTAAAGGGTCTGGAGTGATTCTGGATGAAGGAATGGTCTCTGATCTCTTGTCAGGTGTTCTCTAACCTCATCAGGCATTATAGGAGAAAATTTAGATCTGTTAAACTGGCAAATGGAGGTTTCAAAAAGTATTGACTAAAAGGGTGCCGTTAATTGTGGTCAATGTGTATTAGAGAAAAACATTTATTTCATAATGATATTTCCCCCCATTTTAAATTCTTATTATCCAATGAAAGGTTAGATTTTTGTGAATTTTCTAAATAAAAGATCAAAAGGATTAACAATGCAGATTAATTTTCACAGACTTCTTTGATCATATTTACCAAGGGTGCCGATATTTTTGGCCATGACTATAATATAAATAAAAAAAAAAATATATATATATATATATATATATACATACATACATACATACATACATACATACATACATGAAAATATATAGCTGACTTTGTTCTTGGAAGGGGGGCCTTTTACAAGGGTGGCATCTTATTTGTGGGTACTTAAAATAAAAAAAAAATTAAAACCCCTTATTATTGGTTAATAAATATTGGTGTCTTTTACGCCATTCAAGGAATTAAACTGTTCATCATGCGTAACAGCCCTTCAATTTCAGTGCAAGCTTTTCAAGTCTTAGTGCTTTATTCAAAAACAATGCAGAATATACCATCATTAAACTCACATTCATAAGTGCATGTACCATAATGATAGTCAAGAGTGAATCATTCATCAATCAATTCTAATCCATTTCATATCCAGACAAAATCCTGACAAACAAATCAAACCTGCTCTTTTAGCACCTATTGTGTTGTTGGGAAAGTTCATTAATTGAGCATTTCTTATCTTAATGATTCACCAATTGATTTTCCCATTTTCTCCCCTATCCAGAATATCCAGCACAGGAAGTATTCCAAATGGAAGGCAGCCTACATCCACAACTGCCTGAAGAATGGTGAGACTCCTCAGCCTGGTCCTATTGGAATGGAGGGGGAAGCATATGGTAAGTGCTGATATTGTATCTGCTCCCCCAGAATGGTCCTGTGACTCCCATTAACAAAATACACACCAGTCGGGGGCTTTCCTCCAGGTTTACTAAGAGGCTTCCTCGTGAGTCTGTTGTTTTTGAGTCAGTAAATGTTAGCACATTGTGTGCCTTATCAATTTGTGAAGAACACAGGAGACGACCGCCTCACCCCGTGACCCTCCCCCTGCGAGTCAGCACAGGCTGCCATTTATGTGGTGATTATTTAAACAATCACAGAGTGGATCAGGGTTGCCACCCCTTTTAATAGTGTGAAAATTATCCACTGTTGGCTAATCTAACTATTTTAAGTTTTAGAGTGAATGCAGAATTGAAATGTCTTTAAAAATGAAATGGAAAAAAGTAACGCAGTACCATGTAAACAGTGTTTATTAAAAAAAAATGGATAAAACCAGCCAAACATATTAGATCTTGCCAGATAGAGAAAGTACTTTCCAGTTTTTTTTCGATTTAGTAACTGTTTGCAGTCTGTGGGTGTGTCGTCTGAGACACAGACTAACCACTATCTAACTCAAGTAGTTTTATATCAGAAGCAGCTAAATGGGTTTTTATTAGTGCTGTCAAATGATTAATCACGATTAATCGCATACAAAATAAAAGTTTTTGTTTGCATAATATGTGTGTGTTCTGTGTATATTTATGTGTGTGTGTGTGTGTATATATATAAATACACATACAGTATATATTTTGAAAATATTTACATGTATTTACAAGTCTATATTTATATTCATATAATTTATATTATAAAAAATATATTTAACATATAAACAGCATATTTTTCTGAAATATATACATGCATGTGTGTGTGTATTTATGTATACATAATAAATATACACAGCACACATGCATATATTATGTAAACAAAAACTTTTGGATGCGATTAATCACAATTAATCGTTTGACAGCACTAGTTTTTATGAAGATTAAAAAAGCTACAACGAAGTAATAGGAAGTTACATTGTATAGTGGTGGCAGTTGATTTCTTAAGAATGTGCATAAGAAATCTCTCGCATATTACTTGAAGCCAGTGTATAGGATATTAGATTTCAACCAAAAAAAAAGAAAAAGTAAATTAATGTAATCAATTCACAGAACACAGATTGATTACGTATTGTTTAATAGGTTGCTTATGTTACTCTGTAATAAAAATGGGAATTGTTAATTCAGTGATTTTGCATGGAGTTACATAAGGCCAATGTTTTGATTTGGACATTTGGAAAGGAAAAGGTTATTTCATCCTAAAGTGTTTACACAATAGCAATACCAAACCCATTTCCTCTTGAAACTTTATTTAAATTAATGATCACCAGACGTAGAACACCATGGCCGTGCCAATAGCATATAGCAGGGCTATTCAACTTCATCAAGAAGTGGGCCAAATGAAACATTCATTGGGGCAAGCCCGAGCTAGAATATTTTGTGAATGAAAGCAGCAGAGAACAGTTACGTTAATATTTTTGATGATTTAAAGAGGTCATATGACGTTGCTAAAAAGAATATTATTTTGTGTATTTCGTGTAATGCAATGTGTTTATGCGGTTTAAGGTTCAAAAAACACATTATTTTCCACATACTGTACATTATTGTTGCTCCTCTATGCCCCGCCTTTCTGAAACGCACTGATTTTTACAAAGCTCATTGTTCTGAGAAGCAAGGCGTGCTCTGATTGGCCAGATATCCAGTGCTTTGTGATTGGCTGAATACCTCAAGTGTGAGACGGAAATGTTACGCCCCTTACCATATTGTGATGCCGTGTCCCGGCGCGACGACACAAAAACAATAAAACCCATTATAAACGAGGCATTTGTTGCATCCAGTGGGGACATAATTACTGATTATAATGACTTATACTGTCTTTCTACGCGTCGCGTTGCATCGCGCAGCGTAAACATTACCATGTCTGCATTTGTGATCGGAGAAAGGACAATCAACAAGCACTACTCTACACTGCTCAAAACTTGCGTTTGAATAGTCAGTGGCAAATTCTTTAAATAAGAAAACGTACTTACAGGCTGTGAGTCAGAAGCGCCAGACTGTCCTTGCAAAGTTGGAATTGCCCCACTTTATAGAAACAGCCTTTGAGCATAGCTGGCAGACTACTCTTCCAGGTTCAGGAAATAGTCCTCTGTTAAAATCCGCTGCACACACTCTAATATTTGGGTTGAACTGTTCTGGAACAGTGTTGTAAATACAACAGGGATGTGATTTTTCCGTATAAATACGGATTTCCGTATTTTCCGACCTCGGAGGGACGACCCATGTGATTCGCGCAAAAAATGTTGAAATCGCGCAAATGGCCTTGAGCTATTACCTAAATAAACTGGGAAAAGTTTGTTTTCTAAAACATCATGGACGGAATGATCCTGAAGGCTCAAACCAATCGCAGCACAGCAGCACTAACAGTGAATCGAAACTAAAAACAGTACTATAACAGCAGACATGTAGCGGGTCAGACTACAGCCTGTTATATAATTACATCACAACCGTTGAGAGTTTTATGACAGCACTAGCAATCTCAAATTCTCACCGCCATTCATAGAAAATCACTGGGTTGAGTAACACGTTTCAGCGCTGAATCTGCTCGCATTTGGCACTTTGAATCATTTGAATGCTTTTAACTGTCCTGCAGATGCACCGCGAGCTCGTGCAGCTCTCTACGAGCTCGCGACGCCATCTGCAGGACAGTTAAAAGCGTAAGTCTGTAGTCTGACGCGCTACATGTCTGCTGTTACAGTACTGTTTTTAGTTTCGATTCACTGTTAGTGCTAGCTGCGCTGCGATTGGTTTGAGCCACTTTAATTTGCATTTAGGAACGCAACATTTATTTAATTAGAAACGTTTATAAATCTGTTGTTGTTTACAAAGAAAAGTTTCAGTGTCACATAATCCTTCAGAAATCATTCTAATATGCTGATTTGCTACTTAAGAAGCATTTCTCATTATTATCAATGTTAAAAGCAGTTTTGCTGCTTAATATTTTTGTGGAAACAATGATACCACTCAAACATTTGTATAAGATTTAAAAAAGAGAGAGAAATTAATCATTTTATTCATGCATAAAATTGATTAAAAAAAAAGTGAAGACATTTAAAATTATTTCTATTTAATAAATGCATTAACAAATTTAATATATTTGATAAATGCAAATAAATGCTGTTCATTAAACTTTATATTTATAGAAAAATCCTGAAAAATAAAGTGAATCACCATTTCCACACAAAATATGAAGCAGTAAAATTGTTTTCAACATTGATAATAATCAGAAATGTTTCTTGAGACTCAAATAAATTCTGATTTCCAAAAGATCATGCGACACTGAAAACTGGAGTAAAATTCTGCTTTGCATCACAGAAATAACATCACATTTTATAATATATTAAAATTAAAATCTTTTTTTTTTTTTTAAATTTGTAATTATATTTCACAATATTGCTTTTTTAATTTTTATTATGTTTTTACTTTAATCAAATAAATTCAGCCTTGATGAGCAGAAGTACTATATACTTTACTATAATATATTATAGTACTTTATTATAATATATTATATTATATTGTTATCATGATTATTAAGTGCTGCTTTTTATTTTTTACAGCACGATAGTATGTATTCTTACAGTATAAGATATATCTTTTAATGTGCTAAAATATATATTTTTAATAAGTGCTGGAGGGCGGGGCTTGTGGGCGTGACTTGGGGTGTGGTCAGATTTTCCTTCTTTTTTTATCTCTAGCTGATCACATGCCTGATACAACTTAACCACTGATTTCTAGTTGTGCCCTCTTTTGGAAGCCCAAAGAAAGTAGTTTTGCTTTCACAACGAAACACAGCGTCTCCAGGACATGGCACCGGCGGCAGCAACAATACTACAGCGAGAATAAAAATCACGCCCCCTTTCTTTGCGTATACATTTGGGTGGTGTTTTGCAAATCTCCCCACACCGTGACGTAGACGTGGGGGTGTGTTTGAATGAGCCGTTTTAGGGTGGCGTGGTCAAGTCTTGACTTTTATAAAGAATATCTCTTTGGTTTTGAGACTTTAGTCTTTGCAACTTCAGGGATCTTATCTATGCACAAACAGCTTGTAACACTCCAAAGAGAAAAGAAAACTTGAAATCGCATCATATGACCCCTTTAAAAAAAAATATATATAGCTGTTTTTTTTATAACATTTTGCATTATTCATGACAACCATTCCCACCTAGGAGGAAATTCTGAAAAAATACAGTAAATTGGCTTTTAAAATTTGTCTAGAAGAGAGAGAATATATCTGACTGATTGCAAGTAGACTGATTCAAGAGCTATGCATCTATTTTATAGTGCCTCTTCACATTGTACTCTTTCACTATGGTTACAGTCTTGTTGCATAATTAACGCACTGGTTGAGAGCAAATTGCATTCATTAGTGCAATCCTGATTTCATCCTGTTCTGCTTGGAACTGGTGGTTTTCATTGTCTATTTTTTTTCTTCAGTTTTTATGATTTGATGAGACTGTAAAAGATGCCTCACCGATTTTAAACCTGAATGATTGACAGTTGACACACACACACTTCTCCACAGAGTGCGTGCAATGCCACATTTTCACTGCAATTAAAGCAGTCTAAGAGAAATAGAGGCCATTTCTCAAGCAGGCCATGAAACTTTTGCTAAGTGGGCTGCCAGTTAAATAGGTCTGTAATATAGCATATTTATAAAGTAGAATATACAAATTCATCTACTTGAGAAAGCCTTTTGCAGTTAGTCATCTAAAATTTGATTTTCCTATTAGTTGCAGTTTCATTATGACGCGTATCTTGTTTAGAGATTATATGAAAATGTGACCGTTTGACTGCCAGGTAATATTTTTTAGAAAGTTGCTTATGTTTAAGAGTGAAGAATTTTCCTCGTTCATGTGGAGGTCAAAATAGTGCTTAGCGATGGGATTCACTTAGATCACTCTCCCCTCCACATCTGCTGGGCGTGCTGCTTTTGACCTGACCTGCTCATGTCAGAGATGAAGTCATCTGTAGACTGAGCCGTTGGGACGTACACATGCGTGGCATATGTTTCTGTAGTATGTGATATTTGTATGATGTTGCCTGTATCATCACTGGGTTTTATTCTGTGCAAGCTGTTTTATTTTTAACTGCTGTCACAAACTCATGTCATAAGTGTTTCTTCATGTTTTAATGGTATTTAAATTTGATTTCTTGAGCTTTACATCTAGCAGCTGGGCCCCTCTTGTTAAGTAGTGACCTCATGCTTGGTTATTCCCACTGATGTGCAGCATTGCCAAGAGAAAAATGATAGCATGCTTTTGCCTTGCGGAGTTTAAGCACCTTATCACAGATTTGTCTCATTCCATATGTCCGTCAAATTGCCTTTCCAAGGAAGTTCCTTAGAAAAATGATTATAACAATATGCCAAGATGTTTATGTGCTGTATAGCGAACACCAGACCTTGTTTGAGGTCAGACCTGCATCGGGTCAGCTGATTAACTGTTCGTTTTCTATTGTCCTTAGCGGTTAGTCAAGTTGTTCCTGTGTATGCGGGATCCCAGTATGACAGTGCATCTTATTACAGCATATGATGAAGGCAGACAGAGTTTTGCTCCTCAAGGACTT
Organism: Spinibarbus caldwelli; assembly: GCA_039654775.1. Classification (NCBI taxonomy): domain Eukaryota; kingdom Metazoa; phylum Chordata; class Actinopteri; order Cypriniformes; family Cyprinidae; genus Spinibarbus; species Spinibarbus caldwelli. The sequence continues at coordinate 25,560,642 of CM077240.1, forward strand.
GAAAAGTGATCGCTGTGTTTTTCCAAAAGCAATTGTTTCCATTAACAAAGTCTAACAAAGCAGAGTGTTTTATTTGGTAAAATTTAATATTTTAAGTTATGTAATGTTCAAGGAATATGCTGTGCTGAAAATCCTTTACCTACTTTGGTGACCCAGTCAAAAATGACTGGCCTTTTAAAAATTGCTTGTAAATATGTCATTATGCTATATTATGACTATCTTGGATTCAATATTTTGTCAACTTTTCTTTCAGTTAGTATAGGTTTTGTATTTCTTTTTGGAACTGATTGGTATTGATCATTGATCTGAGCTTATGCACCTCAGTTTTTAAGTGTTTCAAAAAAATTTAAAAAATGGACTTTAGATAATTTTTCCAATATTCACTCAAAAACTAAGATGCATAAGCTCAGATTAGTGAGGCCTATGATAAATCAGTTCCAAAAATAAATACAAGCCCTGTGCTTATTGAAAAAACAAGATGATAAAAAAAGATAACAATATAATGAGAAATTTTTAAGCAATATTTTGTAGGCGCACCACAAGTATAACAAGGTAGTGCAAAAATTGTCAATTCTTTTTAGGAAGTTGTTACACCCTGTTTTTAACTAGGATTTTCGGGAAAAAGAAAATCTTGACTGGAACACAACATGAGGGTTAAACAAAAGGAAGGACGAGTCAAAATTATTATTTGTGGTAATCAACATTATGCTACAACTGCTGGTTGTGTTGAATGTGGAATATTCCTTTAAGAACCATACTAGTGGTATTGTCTCCTTGCCATATGAGTTTGGCTTTCCCACTTACGGGAATATATGCACAGCAAGCACGCCTCAGGGCATGGGAAAAAGGCTTATTTGAAGGAAAGAAAACTGATCTGTAACAACTTTCTCAATTAGTACACTATTCCTAAGACTCATCTACAGTGTTTACACCAGTAGCTGTTCGTTTCCTGGAGCAGGATTTGCACCCGTGCCATGACTCCATGGAAAGTAAGGGGTTCTTTATTTTAGCCCGTTGAGAAATTAAGGTCGAACTCAAATGGGCTCTGGTGTCAGGACAAGTACAGCTTGGAAAGAATGAGAGGTTTAAAAAGTCAGTGAAGAACATGCTCTAGACATGCTGAAATCATTGTCTAAATGACTCTTTTGTAATATTCAGGTGAACCTCTGGATTTGAATTGGTTTGCATTAAGTCGATTATATAACCAAGTTTGGCCTAAATTGAGACAAATATAACAAGCATGACCATATGTATACATGTACAGTATGATTATGTATAACATTATAACTTTATGTAGCATGACTGATTGCAAAACGTGATTTGGACATGCTTCAAATTTAATTACTCCTGATAATGTCGCCCTTTTGCCCTTACGAATTAAATCACCCATGACAATTCTGATTGCTGCTAGTTTTTATTATTACAGCATCTCCCTTCTATTGCAGTATTTCCTCAAATGTTGCGTACATTTTACAATTCCACAAATGACTTTTCCCTCCATACTTTTCCAGACGAACATGATTGCAACATTCTAAGCAATTCATCTTGCATGTTAAAACAAATCCATCTGTTCACAATTTATCCATTCCCTCCCTGTCACTAATTAGCAAAGAATACATTTTTCTTTTAAGTGTAATGTAGGTCACAATTTTTGGCCAGCAGCTGTAGAGTTCGGTTGAGCACACCCATTAAAACTTTCAGAATACAGCTATCAGCACAGATCAATAATAAATAAAGAGACATATTTGCAGAGAAAGCTTCTCTTAATACTCATGTTGACTTTTACAAATCCATAGTGCGCTAGAGCCAGTGCTGGCTCCCTCTCCATCACCTTCCTACTTAAAACAAAGGGCTTTCGGAGTGTTTTCATTAGTGAGAACTTTAATGGAGTTTTAAAATAAGTTTAACAGATCAATCTTTCTTATGCACTGGGCAGTGATAGGTGGGCTCTGTATTATGGATTGGCACTCGAGTACCCGGAAATGGTAGCACACTGATTAATCAATAAAACACACACACACACAAAAAAAAAAAAAAAAAAAAAAACTTTACAAAACATCGTTGTCACATTGATAATCCTGCAACATATACACACACAAAATAAATCATCTTATTTACTGTTTAATTTTTGTCATTGGTTACAACCTTTCATTTTTCTTTTTAATCAGCTTTTACTTTTCTTGCTGATTTATCAGACAGGAATTTAACTTCTTTTTTCCAGGTCCACAGCACTCAACACTGTTTAGAGAGGGTCAGGTGCTCGTTTGAATTATATGTGGATTACTCACATAGACAAAATGAACATTAATTTTCTATGTGCTGTGTAGTTTGTTATACATTGCTGGTATTTATTTCCCTCATTGCTAACAGGGAAAGCATGATATATATATTTTAAAGCATGATATATATAGTTTTCTCCAGAGCCACTGCTTATTCACGCATAGCTCAGCTCTTCATCCAGCCCCTCGGTGTGGATTATTGGTTTTAAGAACAGAAGGGATGGCTTTTTCTGTGGTGCTATCCTTGTGTAATCACAACCTGTCTTTTCACTATAGCAGTACAAAGCTATCTCAAGTCTAGACTTTCGTGGTCATAGTCTGCCAACTTATGTCCTTTTTTCACAATTCCTCATCTGCCTACAGCATTGCTCTGAGAACAATGATCTTTGGCCGATCAAGCCCCTCTGCATAGAAACCATATGAAGGCCATATTTTCATAATAGCATAATGTTTGTTTGATTTGCCCCACCCTTATTATTTCACCGCCAATTATGAAAATAACCCCCCTGACATGTCTGGGGAGAGGAAAGTCGTCAAAAAAAAGCATGTTTAAATCAAGCAAATTTGGAAATGTTTTTCATATGCTTCATTTAGTTGTTTCCCGTGAAGAAATGTTATATTTAAGTTTTACCTTGTTATTAAATGTTGCTGATGCAGGCAAATACATATGGTGCTAACCTCTAAACTGTGTTTTACTGTAATATAATATTTTTGCGAAATCGAATCTGCCCAGGGGCTTTAGAAACATTATGAATGTGGGATGGTTGTTAAATTTCAAATGGAAAAACCCAGCCACAGTTTATTGAAATTTCTTGCTTTTTTTCCTTGTTCTATTTGTTTATATTCATCACTCAGTTTGGGGTGTCTTACGGTTCAGCTTGCATTTGATTGAAATTGGTTCCGTGTAATGGCTGTCCTCATCAACTTATTCCAGGGTTTTGAGGAGCAAAAATGTTTCAAGCTTAAATCAAATCACGCTAAAATGTCACTTGCATAATAGATTCGGCTGATAAAATTCTGCGTGTCCAAATTTCACATTTTTGTGTAATGTTAGTGCTGCCAAGTATCTCTTTGGCTACAGGAAGTTGCCCTGATATTTTCAGATTGAAGCCACTTCATTAAAGGCTTTTACAACTAAAGCCCTCAAACAGTTGACTGGCAGTGAGACTCATTTGTTCCATGATTTGTATTCATGATAAAATTATGTGAGAGAATAATGCTGTGAACATAGGCATCTTTTCAGCACTGAATGGGATAATGTGAGAAAACTGAAAAGCCTGATTAGTGCTGGCAGCAGACAGTTCAGAGCTCAATTAGTTGTGGAAAAATGACTCTAGGAAGGAAAACTTCATCCTGAATTGCATTGGTTTTATCAGTACTCCCAAAACAAAGTTGAACTTTCTGGACGCTTTCACAACAAGCTTAATGTTGACAAAGTGTAATGCTGTTTGCGTGAACATATTTGCTTGTTTTTCCTCTTTACTTTAGATGATGAATTTGGTGCCGAGGGTGGTGGTCCTTCAGAAGCGCCTTACAATCCACCCCAATCTCAGCCTTCTTTCCATGGCCACCCATCAAATCAACCCTCAGCATCCAATTTCAGTAATATTCAGATACCTCCTGGGTCACACGCCCCAGCCAATACACCTGCAGAGATTCCCCATCCAGAAGGTAAGCGAGCTGAGCTTAAGTGTACTTTATAACCATCTGCCATGCTTCCACTATACACTACTGTTGAAAAGTTTGGGCTAAGTAAGAATTTAATGCTTTTATTCAGCAAGGACGGATTATATTGATAAAAAGTGACACTAAAACGTTTATAATTATATAAAAAATTATTTCAAATAGATGCTGTTCTTATGCACTTTCTATTCATCAAAGAATCCTGAAAATAATATATCACTGTTGATAATAGTAAGAAATGTTATTTGAGCACCAAATCAGTAATTAGAATGATTTCTGAAGAATCTTGTAGCGTTAAAGGCTGGAGTAATGGCTGCTAAAAATTCAACTTTGGAATCGAAAGAATAAATTATATTTTTAAATATATCAAAATAGGAAATAGTTATTTTAAATTGGAATAATATTTCACATTACTGCTTTTACTGTATTTTTGATCAAATAAATGCAGCCTTGGCGATGCATAAGAGACTTCTTTCAAAAACTTTGAACAACTTTAAATGGTAGTGTATGTGTATTTAGGAATCATGTTGTTTTTTTTTTGTTTTTTTCCCCCCAGGAACAGTTTCTTGTTTATGGATAGCCATGCATTCGAAAATCAGTATTTGCTCAGTTTGTGTGGGCAGCAATTGATGAACACTGATTGTCATTCATAACAACACAAATCCCTTGACTCAAACGTACAGGTTAATTAGTACTTCTCAGAGGACTGGGACAGAGCTGTAGCATGTTTGCTTGTATATTTCCCGTTCAGGGTTCCTGTTTTTCTTTCTAAAGCGCAGAAAGGCAGGCTCAGGGTCCCCATGAGGGGCATTTTTCCCCTGGTAACTGCTGTCCTCTGTGATTAGTTCTTCGGCTTCCAGACACGGAAATGACTAATCTGCAACATGGCACCCCAGAGGTGCAACCACTTAATTTGATCATGCATAGCATGCTCTCATTTCCCTTGCTCTTGTATTTGACACTGTCAGCTCTCAGACTCTTTAGATGAAACCAAAGTGAACTTTGCTTTAAATAAAATGTACCTTTTGTTCTTTTCTTCCTTGGAAAGATTGTGCTCAGCCGTAGCTGGTAGCTGAGCGCATCTAAATCTAAATCAGTTACAGCGGTCTAAAATAAATGGACTAGTTAATTCATCCATTACAGTTTTTCAACATCCTATCAGCCATGATTGCAAATGCAAAAAACGCTTTCATGGTTATGAGCTAATGGACTTTTTCCCCTCTTTTGGAGCAGCACAGCCCGTCAAACCAGTGCCTGTTCCACGAACCATGCCAGTTGTCGATCCTTCACTTCTAAACAATACTCAAGAAGGTAAGCTTTTTGTTTGAAGATGACTCCTCTGCACTGAAATCCAATTTCACCGAAGTCAGCAAACAGTCGTGAAAGTAAGCATAGAACCTTATTTCACAGATATGATGGACCTCATTTTCTGCTCATGAAGCCAGAGGAAAATCAGACATTGCACTGGATTTTCTGAAATAAATTAAGGCTTTATGGGAAGCAGATTGACGCTTTTGGCTTTCCATAGTTGGTGGGAACAGCCACAGATGAAGCTCAAAATGACATTCCCTTACTACCAGCCATTGTGTCATTGGAATGTACCTTTAATATGAATTATTGCAGATTGTGCCTAAAGCTGCTGTTGGCATTCAGCCTGCCAGTTAAATAATTTGGCTAATGAGTGAGGTCATTTCATATACAATGACTGTCTATTATTGCTGCAATTGCCAGAAATAGAGCAGATTGGGAATTTTGTAATGCAAGACGTAATTTTTCCAGATACAAATTTCAGATGACAAAAAGTTGCTTTTCTAGCTCAACCAGACGTGTATACATTGAAAACAGAGTGTCATTTGATATTCTTTTGGCTAATTGAAGTCTGTCTGCTAACATAACTGGTACCCAGACAGTGACGAACAAGGAAGATGATGCATAAATATTATTCCCCCCCCCCCCCAAAAAAAGGTAAAACCTCAATGTGAAAAGTTTGCATTGTCATAAATTGCTTTTTCAAAACCATCCTTTCTGAACCATTGAGGACTTTCTGACAACATATTGGCTATGACATTGTCTAATTGATGATGTGAAACAATGCTCTGAAAGTGAGGTGATTTTGGTAGGGGTCATCCTCCCAAGAGTTACAATATCTGAACCAATTTAAAAACTTGTTTACTTGATATTGCACATACCAAGGTAAAAAGAAAGCATTCATCCATGAAACCAGGGATTAGAAACTGTTCAAGCAAAAAAAAAAATTCAGAAGCTAAGAAAAATGGGGATATTTAGTATTAATTAATGAATAGTAAATAATTTGTATATGATTTATTTAAATACTGTAATAGTAGTTATTTAATAATTTATTCATGTTTAATCAAATATTAGAATTAATTTTATTTTCAGTTTTTATTTTAATTAAGGTTTTAGTAATTTTTTTTTTTTTTTTTTTAAGTGGTAGCTTTAATTTATTTTTTTCTTATTTATATAATTTACTTTTATTAGTACTTCAGCGTAGATGTATTTTCTAATTATCGTTTTAAATTTTTAAGTTTCATTTTTTTCAACATATATTTATTTATATTCTATTTTATTTCAAATAACACAAACTTTGTTTTAATATTAGTTAAAAATAATACCAAATCTGATTCAACTTAAACAGCATTTAAAATAAATAAAATAAAATTACTGAAATGAAATGACTTTCCTTATTTTTGTTGTTTTAAAGTCAAAAAGATCACTAACATAAGAGAGTACTATATATTAGATGTGACATCTTTTACCTTTATGAATTTGGTTAAGTGTATAATATTATATCACACTGAATCAGTATGGTTTACTTCTGTTCTAATAAATAGGTTAAAAGACTTCGAATTAAATGAATTGAATCCCATTTCTCAACTCATGCTGATCTAATCACTATTTTCAGAGTAGTTAATGGTGATCAATTCTTGCAGGACAGTGATGAACCAAGACCAGCAAACAAGCTGATATACTGACATGCCTTCGGAACAACTGCTCTGCCTACAAACAATAACAAACCTATTACCAATTACAACAAGTCCCAGGGTGGATCATGTCACTACAGTGTAACTGGGAAATGCGTCTTAGGTAACAAACAAATCCTCACGTCACAGAACCTGTACTTACCGGCAGTCACGTGTAAAGTCCTAATCAAGCTAGTCTTCTGTCCAGCTGCACCAACCAAACAGGCCTCAAATATTCAACTCATTCGTAATGCATTTTCTGTTATTTCTGTGTTCTTTTCAATTGATCGGCATATAAGTAGATTAATATTTGTGAATGACACAAAGATGAACCGGTTTGAGTCCCATAAATGCACAAATACACCTTCTGTTCCATATTTCACCCCCTCTATGGCCAAAATAAATGATGACCAAGGTCACAACATTACCAGTGTTGAAATGTTCTTGAAATCGAGCATTTCAGTTGAGATAGTTCTGTGGTTATACTCTTCCCAGACTGTGTGTATATTGTAGTAATCGAGGTGCAAGGAGTGCTATTGAATGAGGCAAAAATGTATTATGGTTAAATATTAATACTGGAGAGAGGACAGGATCTAGAGATCTTTGGAGGTTCCCAGAAATGCTGTACCTAAAACTATTTTGAAAGCTCACAAGTGCTTTGGTGGTCGTCTCTGTCCAGTTCATTATTTGGTTCCCACATTATGGATTCAGCTCAAACTGTCACTCAGAGTGTCACTGTGAGAGCCAGCATAGTTTACATTGTGGTAAAGGCATTCGTGCACCATGACTATAATATTTCACATGCCCACTGGCAAATGCCTTAACTTAAGTATTCATAAACTAACTCAACCTCAGCTCACCCTATAATTTAATGTACTAGTGAGCACTGGAGAGACATGCATGTGTGAAATGGGTGCATGGCTTTCCCAGAATTTTCCCCTGGAAATCATTAAAATACTAGCAGAGAAGCTATCTGGTAATAGCTGTCTCATATTATATTTATTTCATTTTTATATTCACTAATAGTTTATTAATAACTTAATATGCATACTGTTTAAATGTTTAAATTGTATGGTTTTTGTTTATCCTTACTAAGTCTGCATTTATTTCATCAAAAATACAGTAATAATTATTTGACATCATTGTAATTTAAAATAAATGTTTTCTACTTTTAAGTTAAGTTGTTAAAAAGAAAAGAACAGCATTTAAAAAAAAAAATCTTTCAAAAAGTTGTAAATGACTTCACTATCACTTTAAATAGATACATTTCTATGTGTCCTTGCTGAATAAAAGTGTTAATTTTTTTTTTTTTTTTTTTTTTTTTTTTAAACTGACCAAATACTTTAAACAGTAATATGTGTGTATATATTGTGTGTGTCTCAAGTTTAACTCATGTAAATATTTTCTTTTTACAGGTGATATGCGGCTCACACCAGAAGACTTTACTCGGGCTCAGAAATACTGTAAATACGCAGGCAGTGCACTGCAATATGAGGATGTGGGCACTGCCATCCAGAATCTGCAGAAGGCCCTGAAGCTACTAACCACTGGCAAAGAATGAAACCATTGTGCTGTCCCCCCCTAAAACCACTTTATCAGAGATCTGTCCCAGAGGAACTGAAAAAGGGCCTTTTCCTTAGCCCCATCTGTATCAAAAAGAGACACGTCACAGGACACCCCCCATCACTCAATACAACATCTGTTTCTGGCTTATTGGATGTCAATAGTTGCTCATTACTAGACCGATGAGATACAGATACAACACTAAAAAATTAGGTGCATGTGAAAGACTCTTTCAAATTCTGAGGAGTTCATACATATTCATGGTTTGAGGTGTTTTAAGGTTTTTTTTTTTTTTTTTTTTTTTTTCTGGCTTCACAAAAATTTGGTTAGATATGCATGGACATAGAAGCATGTCTCAAGATATACCTCAAGCTCTCTGATACATGAGCTTTAGAGACACTTTGCCCTTAACTATTTTTACTACTTTCTGTTCACTTCTATGTGTATGCTTCAGGTGAAAGGATTCTGCAGTTAGTTTACATAGTAACTGTTTTCTGCCGTTAGTTATGCATTGCTACGATCAACAATAAATCTTTTTTGGTCAGCTCTTTTATTGGTCATTTGCAGTGCATTTTCCTTCATCCTCATGAAAAATGAGCATCTCACATTTTGAATTTTGGTGGTTGATTATTAAATGTAGTCATCATATGCTGCTTTCCAAGGTGTATGCATTGAATCATGTGAACTACAAGCATTGCACACATGCAGTTAGAACTTGAATAAGGATTATAATAGTGTTAACTTTGGATCTCTGCACAGACAGCCTTAAACAAATCAATGGCAATTAAAAACCAAATCAATTGAAAATATGTACGGATTATATGGCTGAATTAAATTAAAAAGACTTTCAGTCATTTTCTTATTGAAGTCGTTTATACTACAGAATAAAAAATAAAGTAATTGCAACTCTTTATTTTTCACTGCAGATATAACCCACAAGGGAGTTAACATCTTGCAGTTAGATATAAACTCAATATTGTGAGAAGTCATCAGAATTGTGAGTTTAAAGCACAATTACCTTTTTCCGTGGAAGAAACAGGCTTCCATACTGTTCTTCACTGTCATAACTGCTTTATTTTTTTCATACATAATGTTCATTTTTGAAGATTCCAGTTGGCAGTAACAGTAAAATGTGCCACAGTTAAGTATTCCTGCAGATTGAAAGACGGGGATGATATTGCATTTCAAAGGCACTAAAGGTGATGCACACTGAGTGTAGTTATGTTACGTTGGGTCATTTTTTACTAGCCACAACCCATTCAGCCCTATGCATGACTGAACTTGGTCAGTTCGGTGTGCATATTCAGGAAACATCGAATTACAATAGACAGTTCCTGTTGTTTTCCGCTCAACTTGTGATTGTTGCGGTCGCATTAGCGATGTCACTGTTTTCCTCTCTTTCCACAGTTTAGCCTGAAGTGTAATAGAAAGGGCATTGCACTTATCTGGAAGTAGACAGCTATCACTGCATGCATCTGCATTTGCCTGAATCTTTTCCTGCCTCACTGTGGATGCAAATGAACATCACCTGGGATTTTCCATCCCACCTGTCTTACTCCTTTGTATTCTGGTTTAATTGGCTTAAGTGAACAAAGTAATGTATAACTTCTGATAAAATCCATCTAGGACAGCATATACATGTACACTACAGCAGAGGATTAAACCATAACATTGTCTTTTAACCTTTAAAAATGAACCTTAAATTCTGAGTGACCACATTCATCAAATTTTGTGACTTTATAAACTCTTTTTAAGTGTTTAAAGTGTGTTTAAGGGTGTTGACATTGACGCACACAGATAAAGTTTATGACTTGATCACTATCAGTGCTGTGGGAATAGAGAAAGCTGTTAAGTCTTTTTTACCACCATGAATGCTGCATTATCATTAAAATTTACAATATTTTGCAATGGCTATTGAGCAGAACAAATGAGTAATTTGTGAACGGCAAAAAATTTGGAAGGATCGTTCAAATCTTAATTTCTGGCTCTGCAGTTGTTTTACATTCGAAATCCTCAGCCAAGTTCCTGTGTTATGGTGATAAAACGTCATTGTGGCTATAAATCTCAATACTAAACAAAACATGTAAATGTAGCTAGCCTATAATAAATGTCCATGTTATTGTGTATGTCTTCTCACACCCACAATAGATCAAAACCTAACAGTCCCCTACAGGGACTCTATCTGATTCAAAGAAAGAGGCAGGCTCAATACATCCAAATAAAGGATGACAAAATCTGTAGTATTATCATTCATCGGCTCATAAACTTGGCGTAAACAGGAATTGGTTACAAGCACATAACCTGAGATTTCTGTAGACCGTACTATTTGACCTGAATGTTGAAATGTAAGTATCTGAGGTACATGCAAATACAGTTATCCGACTTGTAGGAACTATCTAACTGGAAGATCTTCTCTGACGTTGAAAACAAAGTAGCTAGCATGGGTGACTGAGGACAAGCTCATCTTTACAATCCTTTTATAAGGTCTTTAACAAATTAGTAATAAGTAATCATTTGTTCAAGTAAAAATAATTAGAAAAATGACTGAATTCTATAAGGCTATATTTTGTATTTTTTATTTTCTGATTTATTTTAGTTTAGCAGGTAATTTATTTAAAATTACATTTTTACATTACAAAAATTGTGTATATAGCCAATATATGAATATATAATATATATTATATAAAATTCTCTTTCTCCTGTTTATAGATTTTTATATATAGTTAAAATGTAGTTAGTTTAATATATATATATATATATATATATTAGCTTACATAGTTAATATATATAGTTTTAAAACATCTAGTTCTCTTTTTCATTTTTTTCTTTCTGATGTGTATGTTTACTGCATATATAGTTAATATAATGTAGTTAATTTAAAAATTATATATATATATATATATATATATATATATATACACACACACACACACTCATATATAATGCACAGTTAATTTAAAATTACACAGAAAACAATATTAATATTATATATATTTCTCCTATTTTTCCCCCTCACACGTGTGTGTATTATTAGCCTATACCTAAATAAGACATTTTATATGAAGTAATCATATTATATATTGTTCTACATTGTTGCTCATATCATCGTATTTAATTCCAGCAACAGTGCGTACCAAGCACTAATGCAAAGTATTCATGTATTTTTTTATTTATTCTTTTTGGGGTCCCCTCGGGATTTCTCTCACTGAAGGGTGGGGCTCTATTGAGAACTGCCTCCAGCGGTTGGACAAGCACAGTTTTGTCTAGTAAACTCTTGTTAACGCTTTACTCAGCATCTGTCTGCTCGGAGAACAGGTTCATCCATCAAAAATAGATAGTGCAATTAATTTAAAAATTATCTCCGATGATGATACGTGTGTGTTAATCACTGGCGTGGCGCGTGAAAGTTGATGGTGGGCTGCCTCTCAAAGTTCTCACAAGTTGTTCAAACAGGAGAAGAGATATAATGCTTCTTCAACGAGACGAGCTTCAATGAAATAATGTAAGTGACTTTTTGAACTACTTATACGTTTCTTTGTGAAATTAACCTAATGTTACATATTCAGACTAAATCTCAAGCAAATTAATCTTGTGGTTTTCCCTGTTTAACTTTAGCTGACAATAAAGGGCTCTGATTAGTGGAAATAGAATTTGACCACAAGATATTGATACGTTTTAATAAAATTTTAAAATATCGTCTAAAATGAATCCTGTTAATAATACTATTAGAAACTGAGTGAGCTGTTAGACCGCTACGTTTTATTTATATATTTTTTTATTTTTATATATTTTCTCTTATTTGAAACAACGTTGATATTCAAGTAGGTCTAAATAGAAAGTGCATGTATTCTTGTTTTATGTATGTATTGTGCGCATTTACTTGTATTTTTCTTCTTTTACTTAGAGTGAAATATCCATGCCCCAAAAGAATGGGTGTCACATTACAATGTTGGTGGGCAGATGAGTTGCTTATTGGACTTTTAGATGACCGCAAATAAAACTGTAAACAACTAAATAGTATTTAAAATGTCTACGTGTAAATTATAGCTTCCACTCATAGTGTGTCTCTCTCACTATAGTAAGCTGCCTGCCTACACAGCGTTTTCAGGCATCACAAACATTTGATGTCCGACAAGCTGCTTGATTTTAAGGCACATCCATGAAGTAGGTTAATGTGGAATTTCTTAGGTCATTATATGAGATGAGCTCATGTCAGAGAAAAATGAGAGAATGATGAATATCCCATTTACCTGTAGTGTTGACAGCTGTGGTGTTTCTGAAGATAGTGAAGTAATTAAAAACTGTTTTCAGTAGGTTTAGGTTTTGTAACTCACTCGAGAGTAGCTCATATTAATGCAAATTATTTTATTTTGCATTATGGTTTTCTTAGCATGAGAGTCTTAGCATTTTGAATACCAAAAGCCCCTGTTTCTGGTTTTCCAACTTATTTTTGCCGTGATGAATCAAGTTCTTTATGCTGCTTGCACGGTCCCTTGAGTCGCTGACCCCATTCATGTGTATTTACATATGCTCAGGGGAGCGTTCTGAACAATATTCATATGTTCCCTAATGTCATGTATTACATGAATTTTATATGGTGGTTTAAATAAATGGCCTCATTCTGACCACTCATGCCAAATGCACCACCTTACAGAGATGATATGAGGATGTTTATTTAAGGCTGAAAAATATGTAGTAACATTATTTGTAACAATGATTTATGTCAGGGTGTTGACTTACATTCCACTTATAAGATTCCCTTCTCGTTTCATGCCCTATTTAATGATTTTATTCCACAATTGTGGCTTGCCTAATGAATGCTACTGATGGCATGTTGTGGTTGTTTAATAAAATATGAATTCAGGGCCCCGTCTATTGTCCTGCTGGCTAATTCTGCCTTCGCTAAACTGCACTGTGGGCTGAAAATAGAGATCTGTATTATCTTTTGACAATGGTTGTTAAAATGAAACAAGATCTTGGGACCTCACACAGTATCTTGTAACTTCACACACTTCAAGTCTTGGCAACAAAAGCTTACAGACTGTGTGTTATTAACCATAGTATCAAATGAAGCATTGCGATAATCTCATTAAAACATACTCAGTCTCAGATGGAGGGAATTTTCCATCCATTTATAATAATGAAGACATTCATCACCCTAATGCTAATACAGATGAACAATGCCCAATTAAACAAATAATGTCTTCGTCAGAATAACTTATGAGGTCTCTAGTGGTTGTCGTGTCCCGCTGGAATCTTCATTTTCCATAGACTTCGGATAATGACTCACTAGAACTCGCCTTCTTGGAAGCAGATTTCAGATCAGGGGTTGTTTGTTGATATCCAGTTTCAAATTTTGCATCTTAATGTGGTTTGTATTGAAAAGTCACAGATATGTGCAGCTGATTCTTCTGAGGTGGATGTGCGGATTGGTGCTATTTGCTTTCTAACTTTACTCTTTACTCCTTGATTCAATAGGAGAATCCTTTGAAGAACTTTTTTCTCCAGTTCTTTAGAAATCCAGCTATGTTCTGATGTTTTAAAGAGCTTGGGAAAACAACATGCTGATCTGAATAACATTGATATTTATAGCTGTAACATCAGGACTCTTTTTTATCTTTAAAGAACCAGAACCAACTCAAGAACCCAAAAAATGTCCAAGGTAAAGGGGTTCTTTTTCTGAATCTGTGGTGCTACACGGAATCATCGAAGAGCCTTTATTTTCAAAATTGTCAACTTCCCTTTCCAGTAAAAACCTAAAAGTTCTGTTGGAGTTTTTGCAGATAGTCAACAATCTGTGACAAAAAGCTCTCAGAAGGACCATGTAAAAGTTGAAAACTGATGCTGATAGTGTCAGTAGCCTCTGCTAGAACAGCACAGTCTTTTTATGAAGGAATGAGAGCAGGGACTCCTGGGCAATGCTCCATACAGTCTATTATTGTGGATCTGAAGAACCAAAATAGTGATCCATTCTGAGCAGGTTTTAGACTGCAATCATTGCTTTTAAGGGGATGTGGAGTAGGTTCTTTTGTACTGCACATCTCAGTATCCTGACCTCTTTTTGAACATGGATGGACATCGGATGATTAGTGTATTGTAGGGTTAATAATAGTTTAAAGGGATAGTTCACCCAAAAGTGAAAAAAAAAAAAAATTCATGCTCATTTTGACTTTATTTCTTATGTATAACACAAAGAAAACCATTTCAAAAATGTCCCTGATTTTTGTCCGTACTTTGAAAATCAATGGAGTCCAATGTTGTTTAGACCTCACTAACTTTCAAAATAATTCTTTTGTGTTCTATATTACAGTCATGAGACGTTGACAGAATTTACGTTTTTTTGAGGGGTGATCTGTCTCTTTAAGACGTGAAACGGCATTGTAGTTGTCAGCATTATCATTTTCTTTTTTTAGATACTGGTTTTCTGTAGAGCTAAATTGCTTTTTCAAGGTATCCTTCCATTTATTTTAGCAGCTATGATATATATATATATATATATATATATATATTTTTTTTTTTTTTTTACATGCATGAACCACTTTAATAGATAACACACTCTCTTATGCTTTTTTAGGTTCTGGTTTCCTGTCTTTTCAAGTTTTGCTTTGTAAATAGTGGTGCACCCCTTTGTAAACCTCACCATCCGTGATCTTTTTCAGCAAACTTATTATGGCTGACGTGGGAGAGTGATTAGTCATTATGTAACGGGGCAGTTTTAGCATGGCTGTGGTCACTGTTCTGACAAGAAAAAAATGGTTTCCATGCCACAAATACATAATTTAAACCTTCAAAGTTCTCCCAAATTATAGACGCATGAATAAAGATATTGTGCTCCTGCGTGTGTGTGAGTGAGAAAAGCTAATGCATGAAGTTTATGCCAGTTGCTGTGTATGAAGTGTTTTAAGTCAGTGACTAAGAAAACCAGAGACAACAATTCATGACGCTATTTGCATTTTTTGCACAAATAAACTCGAATTTGTTTCCAAACATCCGTCAAATAATGTTCCCGTCTTTAACGGCAATCCATTTAATGAAACTTCTAATGCACTTGCGGTTTTTGTGTATTTGCACTGTACTAAAATTACATGTAAGTAATAAATTGAATTGTGGTTTTGTTTTGAAATTTAATTTGCTAAATCTGATTGGCAGGATTTCGTTCATCAGTGGTAGGTGGTGGAGATGGAAGTTCCAGAGTGCTCTCGCAGTTTTCCTGCCGCTGTTCTGCTTTTCCATCTCAGGTAAAGGAGCTCAATAGTCATAAATGTAAAATGTAATAATGCAAATAGTGTGTTATTAGGAAATGTAAGCCATAATTAAGTTCTAATCTGAGTTTATATGTATATTTATTGCATATCATGCCAATCAACATTGCTTCCATTTCATGAATTCATCTTTTCCCCTTTTTAATGTCTTTATTTCATATTTTCAATTTACTTATTTCACTGTTTCTCTATTCATTTTATATATGTAATGTATATGTTTTAAACTTTCTCTCAGCTTCCTTACATTTGTTTAAATGACTTTCTTGCTCTATATCATGCTTTTTTAATCACCTTTAACATGCTTTTGTTTTCCTTGTCCTAGTCACAACGAGTTATACATTAAAAATATCTCAAAGTCATAAAAAGACATTTTTTAAAATAACGCCACAATCACTTTATTTGTGAAGAAAGATCCTACATGGACTCCTCCATATATAAATAAAACAGGACCCAAGGGTGAGATCTGGCTCTGTTAGTGGTCTCACAGCATGCATTGATGGGCTAAACTGTTTACCGTGACTGCTTCTGTTTGTAGGCCAGTCATTACACACAACACTTGTAGTTGTTTTTGTGCAGCTGACATAATCTTTGTTATGACAGTTTCTCCTGAGACCAAGTTATAATTCAGACGTGTTGTTAATGATTTCAGAACCAAAAAACATGGCCTTAACTGGCAGCTTGAATCCTTAATCAGCCTGTTGTTGCTGAATTTAAGTTCCCTGTGCGCTGCATATGAAAAGCATGTGTCTTTTTAATATTAGTCGCATACCATGGCTCCCTGATTTGTTCGTACTGTTATATTGGTCCAAGAAGGAACGTTTACGGTCTTTGGATGCCTGTCAGAAATGGTTTAAAGCAAAGATCAGATTTAATGCTGGGAATCAGCATCAGGGAAATTTCTAAAGCGCTTTAATAGTTTAAACAACGGACAAGCGAGTGCTAAAACTCTTTCAAAACAATGAAATTCGATTAATGTAAGCCACAGCAAAAACAAATAATGGAATAATGTTGTGCGGAGAAGGCCAAGAGCAATTTCGATCATCATTTTAGGACGTCCGCCTCTCGTAGGCATTCCAGACCTCACTTAAATCACGCCTAAATCAAATGTAGTTCAAACTTGGAAAATTCTTGATGTAAAAACTTGTTGATTGGATCTGATTTGTCACGTTTAGTAAACAGCGCACACAGACTCTCCATCCCAGACATAGAATCTTTACTGTCCTCGTGCAAGAGGTTGTCATTAAAATCAGATGTGATATCTCTCCCATAGAGAGACCAACCCCTTTGTGCATAAGTTCACAATATGCTTTTGTTGCTTGTTTTCATACCGAAACCGCAAATGTACACGCAACTTGTCACATGTTTGTTCTTGGATGCCCTTGTTTTTCTGCCATGCTTCATAAGCCAAGGAGCCATGGGTGTGTTTAGAGAGTTAAATGTCACTGAATCCTTATAACAGCTGCTCCATATTGATCAAGAGCAACGCAAAAAAAATGCTCAAGTGATGGACTCAATTAAGGAGCAGTTCCCCCAAAAATGAACGAATGGGCAGAATGTCTGAGCTGTTTTTCCCTTACAATGAAAGCAGATTTCAAAGTTTATAATTCTATGATTCAAAATTATAAAAAGCCTCATTAAACTGTCATAAAAGTAGTCACATTTATATTTTAGTACGAGAATTATTGTGGGATTATAGGGCATGTATCATGGACTACTTTATTGACCTTCACTTCATCAGCAGGCACTTCACAACAGTGCTCAGATCCCATTGTAACACCAGCTATAATAAAAACTTATTAATAGCAGCTTATTTATTTTATATGAGAAAGAACAGCTTGGACATTCTGCCTTGCATTTCCTTTTCTTTTTCATGAAAGAAAAAAATAACAAGCATCCGTAATGACAGAAAGGTGACTAAATGATGACAGGATTCGCATTTTTGGGTGAGCTGTTAATTGACCCTTGGCAGATGAGTGCAGCACACCTGAGGTATAAAGACAGCAGGTAAACTGCCAGGAGAGTGAGAGAAATGAGACACTTCAGGATTAAAGCTTTCACAAAATGTGACACTGCTGAAAGGGCTATTTTTAATCTCCCAGGCCTTTTTAGCCTGAGATCCATGTATCTGGCATTCCATCTTTTGGCATCTTCCCTAAGCGCCCTTCTTCTAAAAGGATATTTTGAGATCAAAGCTCTCCTTTTCTCCTGTAAAATCATGCAGGCATTCTTTCATTGACCTTCATTTCATCAGCAGTCACTTCACAACACTGCGCAAATCCCATTTTATCACCAGTATTTTATTTTATTTTTTATTTTATTTTATTGGTATCACTGTAGTGCAAAAATTAGGTAGTAAACCAGTGCCTTTTTGAGTTAAATACGTTCTTAAACATTATGTTTATACAGTTTTAAATGTGTTTAAGTGTAATAAATTACATTGTTCCATCTCATGCAAAATTAATATATTGTAATATATGTGTGATAAAATTACACCTTCAAAAAGATAACAGGGTTGACATTACAAGTTACATGTATTACATTTCATTTTCAACACATTTAACGCTATTACACTCAGCACATAGTGAAAGCTGTTATCAGCTATTCATTGTTAAAGATGTTTTTACACATAAGTATATGAAAGAGACAAATTGTACTTATTTTGAATGATCTCACTAGTGAGTAAATGACCTTTGAGTGGAGTGATCCTGTTTTGTACAGTTTGTGCGAATGAAATTCATTAAAAAAGGCAGGTGACGTGTTCAGTCCCCCTGACGCACTACTGAGATGAACCCGTCCTGGGTGGGAACCAGGATCTGAGCAGCACACGATATATTGTGCCAGTTAGAGCTATGGCTTCTGTAGCACAGTTAGTCGTGCCGCTTTTTACTGTGGCCCACTCCGACAGCTTTGCACACAACTATAAAACAGCAGGATATTCCAGTAGCGTGATTCCATCCAATAGTGATTTCAGCCTCTTTCTGCAAAACACTCACAGGCCACTTGTCAAAAGCTGATCCCATTCCTTGCTTGTTTAAACCCCAGGCATGATGGCGGAAAGAATGATCTTTTTTCCCTAACCTCTTTACTTGTTTTTTCTGGACAACCGTTATGAATTTTCCACCGTTTTCTGTCCCAGGTGTGTCGATGGGGTCTTGTTTGTGGTGGGTTTTGTAGTGACCCAGTTCAGACTGGTCTGACATTCTGATTTGTGCGGTGTATTTGATCCTCCAGAAGGGACCAAGAGAATGCAAATGTGTAGAAACTTTAGCTTACGCTCCAATAAAAAGGGTCTGCTATACGTTTATGAAGTGTTGTTTGCATGTAGAGCCTGCTGGCTTTTCAATATGAAATAAAATCAAAAATGAGGTAGTTACATTTATAAAATCTATTTAGTTAAATTGTTTTACAGTTTACAACTTGCAGCGATACAGCCAACGATCGTTTTGCCTTGGAGCCATAACGCATAATGTGCTATACTTTATTAAATTCAGAGTCACTCTCCAAAAGTAATTTTAATCACATATTTTGCCTTTTCTTGATTTATTTATTTTAATTTAAATTTGGCTTGAATGCTGGCACAGGGCTATGGGAAACTAGCACAAGCAAAAATTTCTTAGTGTTATTCCATTAAGAAATTATCCGTTAATTTTGTACATTTATAAAACTTGACCTGAGGCACACAGTAACACTTCTGCAAGAAAATGTGTGTATATCGCTATTATGTATGTTACTAATTTGTATCCTTTAAAGTTCATTCACATTTACCTTGTAGTGTATTTGGTCTGGACCTGACTTAGACTAAGTTTACTTAAGATAGCTTAAAATGAATGATAGCTTTAAAATAAGCTAAAACAAGAAAATTTAGTTAGAAACAACTTCAACAACTTGAGATAAATATATATTTTATTCCATACATTTTATTCCGTAACTTTCTACCAAATTTGTTAGAGAGTAAACAAAGTTCGTAGTTTGCAACAGTAGTCATAATGTGCATTCATAAGTTTTCATAAAAAGACATCTTTTAATTCTAGGAATGCTTTTAAATGTCTGACCACTTCGAAACAGAATCAGAAAGGAGAAAAGTGTGTGGTTTTGGCTTCTTGACAGTTCGGATTGAAATGTAAGTGGTCTGAAATTCAGCCTTTATATCAACTGTCCACTCTGGTGAACACAAGGCATGTAATGACTCAGGTCTCTGAAGAGAGTGAACTCTCTGGTTTAGTTTGTGTCCCCTTAAACAGAAGATCATTTTCCCTTTCTAGGGTGAATGCCCTTTATCCTTCTATTCTATTAGAGCAGTTCTCATCATTAAAGTGCTTCAGCTTTATTGTTCCCCACCTGGAATCTGTGTAAAGCCATCAAATCCCATATTTCCTGTTTTTCCTGAGGTACAATGACTATACCTGCGAGTTTCAAACCAATTACTATGAATACCTTTTTTTTATGGCCACTAGTGGACCTTTATTCTTGGATGTTTCATGCAAAGAGTTTTGACATTTCATGCATGAAAATTCAATTAGTTGTTCTCAACAGTATCTTTACTGTAAAGGAAAAATTGTTTATGCAGAAAGAAAAAAAAACTCATGGAATATTATTTACTTTGAGGTCATATAATAAATCATTGAAATTAGTTTGTCCTTTGACTGTTGGAATGGGTTATGAAATTTAACCCTCAGTAATGTTTGTTTACTTGCATCAAGCTTGTCCTGAGGAAGCCACTGCATCTTGAGAAAGTTTAATTGCTCAGCGTTGCTCAATTTGCCAAAAAGTGCTGTGGTTTTTGCTTATGTGCTTTTCGGGACTGTATGAAGAGAGGCCATTGTCTCTTAAGTCAAGTTTTTTTTTTTTTTCCATTGAAGTCTTCACATCCGAGAGTTGCCTTGAGGGATCTTAAAGGATATGGTTGGTGACGATGATCATAAGTCCATGAAATGGTTCAAGATTCTAGGTTGTCTTAATGGGAAAATGGCTCCAGGACTCCAACAGTAACGTACCATATCTCGATCAAACTTGATATCTGTCTCCCTTCCGTTCTGTCCTTGTCGATGCACTAACCCAACGACTGTCTAAATGCATCTTCCTGTCACCTGACTCCTCTCCTGTCCTTGGCCTCTTCTAATACCTGTCCATTTGCGAGCTAAAGTGACATGTGACCTGTTTGCTTGCAGTAGCACAGAGCTGCCAGAGTAGCGTCAGCTGCAATGTGGTGCTCACCGACTCCCAGGGCTCTTTTACCTCCCCCTGCTACCCCAATGACTACCCACCCAGTCAGGCCTGCAAGTGGACCATACAGGCCCCGACCGGCTTTATAGTGCAGATCACCTTCCTAGATTTTGAGCTCGAGGAAGCGCACGGCTGCATCTATGACCGCATCATCATCAGCACTGGCACGAGCGATGCCAAATTTTGCGGCTTAACACCCAATGGACTAACTCTCAACTCCAGTGGCAATGTGATGGAGATTTCCTTTAACTCAGACTTTAGTGTCCAAAAGAAAGGCTTCCATATCAGTTACAAGCAAGGTATGTTTATTGCATGGCGAGCTCTTCACAGCATGTTTATTTATCTAAGATATTTTATCTTATTCTTTTTTATCATTCATGATTGATTTTAAGGAATCATTTAATTTATTAATATTTTATTCATATTTATTTCATAATGTGTAATTAAATTGATTTTTTTGTATCCTGTTATGGTTTATTAGATGCCATTAATTATGTTTTGCAGCTTTAAAAAACAGGTAATCTTTCTCCACAAGCTTGACAGCGAAATCAGTGTTTTAATGCAGTGAATAAACATCAGACGTCATAGACAGCAGTATTATCAAGATTATGTTGCTGAACTCTATCGCTCCGTTTCATATCACAGCTGCTCACATCATATTGCTTTGCCATTCACGCTATCAATATCATCTCTTTGAGTTCTTATGACCACAGTCACAATTATATTGAGTTATTTATTCAGCACTTCTCTCATTCTGTCTTCAAGTTTTCAGCCTGCAAAGTATTTTAATCAATGTTTTTTTTTTTCTTGTTTTTCAGAAAAAAATGACATTTAATTTTGTGACCTGATAAGGCTAATTTTCAGATAATATATATTACATTAAGTTTATATTTCTTGCCCACTGGCGTAGTTTTTGCTAATTTTTCATAAACTAATGGATGCCTGTTTTTGGAACAGAATGATGTGAACATTGTGAGGTGGGGCTTAAAGAAATATTTATTTTTATTATCAATGTTGAAAACAGTTTATAATTTCTGGTAGTATAAGGTAAAGTGTAAAATAATAAATTTTAAAAAAAAGTGTCTTTTTTAACTCTAAGGTGAAAACAATAAACTAAAATGTAAAATTGTTATATTGGTTTAACTAGTAGACATAATTTTTGTAGAATTTTTTGAAACACAGAAAGAGTTTGGGAAGTCACACATTGTATTTATTTAGGGTTATAATTCTTCTTGTGAACAAAACTACAAATTCCTAGGTGTAGGCTCATTATCAGGCAACAAGGGTGCCTGTATAAATTGACGGACACAGTTATGTTTAATGGAAAAGCACACACTCCTCTAAAAGAAATAACAACCTGCAAAAATAACCTTTGTTATGAAGTCAGACAGGTGTGAAGGTACCCGTTAGCACCCAGTAGCTTACAGATTTAGACACTGTGTTTTCTATTACCTTCCCAGTGAAACAGGTTTGAAATGAAACACCTTTGAGATCAAGCTCATTAGTGTTTAGTGTTCAGCAAACCCGTTGCTTGTTCTGTGATCAATAGCGTCAGATGTCTGGTTATGTCAAAAAGCATCATGAACTTAGAGTACAGGGATCTAATAGTACAACTGGAGGTGTATTTTTCCATTCCAAATTGCTTGTGGTTTTATAGTGAGACGGCCAACAGACACAAACTTCCGCCAATTTAAATGAAATGTGTCAGCAAATCTGACTTAAAAGAGGTATTTTAACATGGGCAAAAGAATATGATTGTCCGGTTTGGAAGAAGTTTAATAAGCTTGTCTTAGAGTGATTACTTAATATAATGTTCCTGACAAACTTGGATGATTTCAGATATTAATGTTTCTCTTCTTTTCTCATGTGTGTATAATGAAACAGTTACTCTATATTAGCTGATTCTCATTTGAATTTAGTCTGTGTTGTCCTGTTTAACCAATTTGGAGATCATAAAGAGGTTTGAATGAACCATTTTCTATTCCACAATAATTAAATGCATGCATTTGTGTCATATTTTAAGATCTAATGTTTTTCACTCTTGCAGTGGCAGTGGCACTGAGGAACCAGAAGGTCGTAATGCCAAAAAGCAGCAAGAATGTAGTGAGAGTGGCCAATTCAGTCTCCATTCCAGTTCTCACTGCATTCACTGTGTGCTTTGAGATCGCCCGCACGACCCAGAAAAGTACAGAGACCATCTTTACCTTGTCTGATGCTGATGGCACATCCATTTTGGCATTTGAGAAGACAAGCAGAGGCATGGAGCTGTTCATCGACGGTTCCTACTGCTCTGTAAATGACCTGCTCACCAGCTCAGACATCACATCCAGCATGACGCCCATCTGCCTCACCTGGACCAAGTCCACCGGCCTTGTGGCAGTGTACTTTGGAGGCCACTATCGAGCCAAAACCTGCGCAGCCTCTCAGGTTTACACCTTGCCGAGTGGGGGAATCCTCCAGCTTGCAGGAAAAGGGTCAAGCTCGGTCAGTGTGGATGATCAGAATTTGGATGGCTTCATGTACAATTTCCGATTGTGGGATTACGCCATGCCCTACTCCGAGCTGTCTGCCCTCACCTGTGATGTCGAGGGAAACGTCATTGACTGGGATCATCACTTCTGGACTATCCCAGGCAGTTACACGCAGACCGACAGCACTCTCAGCTGTAGTGAGTATACGATTTCAGTTCTATTGTGCGGAAGCTGGTTTATTATAAATTAATAAACAGGAGAGATTAAATTGAGAAGCCATCACACACAACTCAGTGCCTTATAGTTTTGCCCACTAGTACCATTTTCTCATAAAGTATGAGATAAATGAAATAAGAATCTAATAAAATTTCAAATAAAAACATTTATTTATTTATTTATTTATTCATGTGTTAAATTGTAGTGTTGAGTTATTATATATTTTTATTATATGTTTTTTCCGATTTTCATTGCAAAATGAAACTGTTAGGCCCCCTTTATACTTAATAAGCCATTACACAAGGTATAAGAGAACAATTTTGTTTATCTTAGTAATCAATAATAGTAATTTCAGCTTATTTTCACAGTAAAAATTTCAAACATTCTAAAAAAAAAGAGAAGTAAACTTGCATAAGAAGTAGAAAGTGTTTTAAAATGCATATGCAAATACAGATACATAAGAAAGGGTAATTGTATTTATTAGAGGACTGTAGTTTTAAACCAACAGAAAAGACTTTGCCAGTCCTGTGATCACGATAAACCCCATACTGTATGTAAATGCACCCAAGATGCATTAAAAACACATTCAGAGGTGGTCACAGACTGACCACATTCAACAAAGATGTGCATGCTAAATTTGTTAAGTCTATACAACCACACAAATAATATGTAAGTCACACTGGAAATGCACTGGAATGCAAGGTGAAAATGCAATACAGCTAAAGGGTATCCAGATACTTTCCGGATACAAGTGGATGTTAATACCAAGTTTAAAAGGGCCCATTCCTTGTGCACTTTCTGATAAACTAAATATTCAGAAAGAATCTTGAGAACCATTTCTTATCCCGCTACCTAAGACAGCACTTTTAAAGTCCTTCAAATGCCCTCTAACTCTCAGCGTAGAGGAACGAGCTTTGGGTGGAATAGAGGAAAAGCAGGCATGACTCACATGCATAACAAGCCTCACCAGGGACTGCTTTCTTCCACTTAGTTAGGTTCCTGAAACTCTAGATGCCCAGCACAGCTTGGGTCAGCAGCCCATGGAAAAAAGTGTCGTTTTAAACTATGGCGCCTCAGATCAATAGCATTAACTTACTCAGTAACGTTCTGTGCCCTAAGACAGATAAAGCCATACGTCCTGTGTGAACATTTGGTCTGTGTTAGTCTTGGAAGTTGTGTTGGAATTATTTTCTCTGGATAACCTGTTAAATCGCCTATATAGATCCCTGTTAAAGGTATTTCCTTGTCAGGAGAACATCAGAACAGAGAGGGTACTGATTCCTCATCAGAGTTCCTTTAGAGATAACTGATCATATGCAAATCATTAGCAACACATTGTCTTTTTGATGTTAATATACTGTGGGCATCAAAGATCTGAAAATGCATCTCGTTTTTGACAGTTTCCTCATTGCAAATTTTATTATTAACATGAAAATAGTATGAGTTAAAAGTTTAATTGAAAATATACATGAATGTCTTATTTGGTTTGTCCCCCTTTTGCTTTGCTTTGTGTCCATCGTGTGCATCACAAATTAGCTTTTTTATAAAGTAATTAACTAGTGCATAATCTAAAATATTTCTATTTAGCCGGCAAAGTCATTTTTTCAAGTAAAACATCTTTAAAAGAAAATTAATTTGCTTGAGAGGTAAAATTGTGTATGGTAACAAGCATGAATGTTTTATTTGATTTGTCCTACTTTTGCTGACGACCGAAGGATTTGAAAACGATAGCCTTGACTGATCACCATCCTGTGCATCACAAATTTCACAAAAGTAATATCTCATAAATAGTTCACAATCTTTTTTCTTATTTGTTTTACATTTATTTGAGTATTTTATCAAAAACGTTCAAACTATTTAGCTCAAGGTTTAATTGGATGTTGAATCCAAGATTTTCAATGTGGACTACCACTGTTTACTTGTATATATCGTGATTAATGTTTTCAAAAGCTTTTTAATTATCTGTCCATTTCAAAGCATGAAATTCCTTTGATAGATACTGTATGCAATTTACATACATATCCCTGCCATTGGCTACCTTCAATTGAATTAAGTGCTTATGCTAACTGTAGTTTGTAAAGACAACTAATTTCTCATCTTCTTTTGCAGTCTGTTACCCAAATTGCATTCACTTAACAGCTTCAACTAGTGGTGAGTGTACTGCTAACATGCCTAATATGTGCATAATTGCTTGCTTTGAGCTGTGAAGGTCATACATGTCGTGTACACAAAATCATTCAACGTGTGGCTGTACCTATAGATGCTTTTTGCACAGTGTATGGTGTATTTTCTGTGAAATGTTCTTACTGATGGACATTTGGAAGGCTGATGTTTATTGGCATATACTTATGTTTACTCACTCGCATGTCGTTTCAAACCGGTATGACTTTCTGTACTTTCTGCTTTTTGAGGACACAAAAGGTTCATTTCCAATATGCCACTGGTTGCTTCAAGCTTAATAAAGAATGCAAAAGCACCATAAGAAATATCAGCACATCTGGAGTCAGTATATCATCTTTGTGAATTTTAAGTTATTATTCACTGAAAATCTTCCATTCTAGTGAGATGTTATCTACTTTGAACATGAGAACCAGATCTGTCCATTTCTAGAATAAATCATTTAGCCTGATCACTTGATTAACTGAGAAGATCTGATTCCTTCATGAATTATATGTCAATGATGCCTTTTTCATTTTAGAGCTTCGTTATTTTGAAAAGAGTGACCAGAATAGTTTTAGAAATATACCTTTTTGGTACTCTACTAAAGAAAGTCATACAGGTTTGGGATGAAAAGAGGGTGAATAAATGAACTACCCCTTTAATACATTCTTTTGTTCCATTCATTCATTTAGAATTTTTGCCATTTCAGTGCTAGACCGATTCCAGGGCATTTTTGCTTTTAGCTACCATTTTGTTTTTGACCTTGACAGGAGCAGTGCAAGACCCCCTCAACCCTCTGCAGACAGTTAGACGCTGGAACCTATGACACATAACTATTTCCTTTGCTCAGTTACAACCAGCTGTGCTTGTGATGTTGGCATAAAGTTAAGAGGCCCGTGAAGTTGAGCCTGGAGCAAAACTAATGCTGTCACTAATAAGCATGCTTTTAAAACGCTACCCTCCCCTGTCTTTCCATTGGCTACTCATTTGGTTCCCTCTTATCCTTTGACAAGACCAGTGGGAGACGGTGATCCCACCTTGCATGGAAACGCAGCAGAGGATCCTGTCCTTAGAACGGCTGAGGGGTTTTTTCCCCTCAACCTGCCTTTTAACACTGAACTTCAGGATGATCAGAGACACTGCGCTATAACACTAGGCAGTTTTCGCAATGTGACGTCTCCGTTAATATATTAAAGAGCTCTTAAAGTTACCCTACTACTTCATTCCTATGATGTACAATGGATTAGTTCCTCTGTGTAGTTTGACACCTGAATCAAATCATCTTTTTCACAAATGACCTGTGCTCAGAGCTTAAGTCAGAGTTACATTGTATTTGAAAATGTCAAAATAATCAGCTTTTGTTGGAACCAATAGCATTTTGATTTACATGTAGTAAATCCATTAGCCATCTTAAAAGGTGAAAAATATCAAAAAGATCAGGGAAAACCTTTAAAATTTTGGTCCGTGCAAAAGGTTTATTGACTAGACTTTTGGTCATCGCTCCAATCCTCAGATATGCTCTGATGAGGATTTCATTGACTAAAGCTTAACCAATAGATTTGCATTGCAAGTTGAGGTTTTGCTTTTGCGGATTGCCTGGCTTTTAAATTATTTTCAAGATTTGGTGTCTTCTTGCATTCAAGCATGTTGTTTAGACACAGCTTGAGCTTTATGTCAGCGGATGAATTGGAAAGATTTGAAAAGCAAAAGAAGATGCAATTTGGTATTTCACACACCCCTAATGGATTTGTGTTGAGAAAAGGTGGCATTCCTGGGCCTCGATCAAACCAGCCTGCAGAACATTTCTGTCATTCAACTGTGGCAAATGATTAAATTCCACCTTTGAGTCGCTGATGTTCAAGTTTCAGTGTGGACATATTGAGGTCACATTCCATTGTCAAAGCCCAGAGGAGTACTGGGAAATGTATGCACTTTTACGATCCAAATCTTGTCCTAAGGTAGACTTGAATTTCTATTTATGGATGTAAAAGAGAGAGAATGAATATTTTTGACAGTGCTTTGGGAATGTCCGAGTCTGTCCATCTCAAACTTGATTCATTTTAGATGTATTTTTGTGACTTTGTGCAGCATTTAGATTTTATAGATATTTTCTTGAATTTTGAATATAATGTGTTTTCTCAGTGTAAACATGAGGCATTCTCATGCTGGCTATTTATTTAGTTTCACTTTAGAACCATTTATTTTTCAAACATTTGATTTGTTATAAAATGTCAAATGATAATTTTCAAATCTTTCTTAGGCACTGCCATAGCAACTCTTTCCCCGGGAACCACAGCTTGTGCTTCCCCTGGACTTGGCTGCCCAGGTAGGAAGAAATATCCTAATTATAACTTTTCTTGCTGAACACATTCCTCAAAACATGTTTTACTAGATAATTACTTGACCCATTATAAACAAATATTGTCTCATCAAAGTCTTTACCATTTTGACTCATTTATGACTTTGCTGATTAACATTATTCCTTTGTCTCTTAATTTCATTGCTAGCTTTAACATGAAATAGTTTAACATACAACCATTTTCCATGAAAATTATATGTAATACTTAATTGGCAAGTCTTAGTACTTGCGTAAGCATGACGAACAAAAACAGCTTGCCTTCCACTCATTAAGACACCCCTGAACTGATTTGGTGGTCAGTAAACGTCTATAATCATCTGGGAGCCATGAGAATCCTCAGGCCTCCTGTCCATAGTAATGGCCATTAAAGGTCATTGTCCCATGCTTCTTTCGCACTGGTCTACTGAAATTTCATTGCATAATATTCATTCCCATGAAGTATAAAAATGGCATATTCATGCCTGGAGATTTGACAGTCTTTCAATAAAGTTAGTCTTCTGGGTGAGAAATAAATTTTAATCAACATCACTCGTCACTGAACTATTATTGTCATCATTTTTTTAATGTATCATGTTTGCAGAAGCAACCTATCATGGAGCTAAAATATCTTTGCATAGAAATTCATATCAGTGAATATAGAATCATTGGTAACTTCTATATAATTTCCTTCTTGAAATTTCACAATGATTAATTACATATAACTGGCTGTCATATCTGAGAGAAAAAAGCATTAAAAAAGGATGAACTGACTGTATGTATTTCTGAGGATACACAAGGTAGAATTTGACCTATTGGGTGATTATAGAAAATGACTAGAAATTTGTGAGGAAAACATGAGAACTACCAAGAAAACGTGTGTGACTCACATGTGTGACTCAGCAAGGGAAGTTAAAAACAGTCATCTGTTGCCCAATTTTTCTTGCCATTAAATAGTTTTAGAACATCTCATATTTCTCATTTTTGGTTATTTTCTTTTTTTCCATATTCATCTCACGCTATGCTTGTAATGCACACAACTGTTCATTTGCTCCACCAGTTGTTCTTGCGTTTTTGGTTTCACTCTAACCTCCATTTAATGCCAGTGTGCCCTTCTTCCATCCCTGCCACCAGCAACATTAACTGTTACCACCGCATCCATTGCCACCACTAACATGATTCCTACTAATGCAACAACCCATGGTAAGCATTCACATCTGCCTTCTTATCATTTTATGCCTGTGTTCCTTTTGTTTCATGAGGGTAATGTCTTTTGCCTAATGCAGAACAGGTGGTGGTCAACTCATTTGGAGAACATCGTTATTAGCTGTGAAAGTAATGTTCCATTTAAAAAAAAAGAAAAGAAGTTTCATTAATGCTAGTGGCTGTGTTCCAGAATTTTGAATGCTTTTTTTAAATGCTCAAAAGTAGATTTGAAAAAAATGCCACTGAGAATGGTTGCTTTATGTGGTGAATTGGTTGAATCACAGCACTCTACTGATAGTCCCTAGGTTTTTTTTTTGTTTTTTTTGTTTTTTTAAATAATCATGCAGAATTGTTTAAAGTAAGTCTTTTTGGTTGAAATGCTAATTTCTGTCATATTGCAGTTTACAAGTGATTTAAAAGTTAGTAAACAGTATTAATTCCCTTAAATGTCCTTTTCCTTCTCTTTTCATCTTTTTTTTCTTCTTTTGTTAATAATGTAGCAACAATGCGGTTTGTCTAAATTTAAATAGATGCCAAATGGGGTAGTTTACTTTTTATAACTGGGGATAGTTTCCTCAAAAATGAAAATTCTGTCATCATTTATTCATCCGTTTGCTGTTTAAATGATGACAAAAATTGTATTTGTTATATGCCATCTTTTTCTTCACTGATATATTCCAAGTCAAATATATATCTACATTTTTAAAATAATGTTATGAAGCAGATAACCCAGTAGATGTTAGTTTTATCATTTTAAAGATGGATGCATGTCAGTAGAGCTCATTATCTCTGTATTTTCTTCATCAGCTCTTACTACTACTCTTTCATACACATCTACTTCTAGCATGCCTCTAACCACAATTTCTGGTAAGCACATATCTAGGTTTCCTACTGTTTTATATTCTGTTTAATGAGGTATGATAAATGCCCTCACTAATACATGTGCGCGGCTCTGCTTCTTTGTACCAACGCTAGCTCTACTCACACCAACTACTAGTACTAAAACAACAACTACTGGTAAGCTAACAGTTACTGAGTAAAAGATTTAGCCATTAATATACATGTATGCTATGTTTCATATTGCCTTACTAACCAAACCTATAACATGTCTGTGTGTGCCATCATTAGCACCAACTACATCACCTTTAATTCAATCTAACCCGCCACCCATCAACCCGGGTAAGACATCACTTCTACAAAAGATGTATTATCAAATGCCAGTTATATTAGCTAAATTACTCAGTATTGTCTAAAATCTACGTTTACATCCATTTGATTGTATGTTTCCAAGACCTGATTATTTTAACAGATTTACATTTATTTGATGTACTGTAAGACTAGATACATGTAAAATGTGTCATTTGGACACTTAATGTGCTGTTGCCTGCAATATAAAAAAAATAATAATAATTTGGATAAAATAGTTAAACATTGTTTTGGCAGATACCTTGAATTGCCCAACAAAATAAACAAAAATGGCCAATAAACAGAAAATATTTGCATGGCAGTACATGGACCCTTGTCTCATGTCCTCATGCATAGCTTTACTCTATGTGTGTTCATTTAATCAGTCATTTAATCCATTCATTCATCTGCAGCTGCTGCTACTAACTCACCTCTGTCCAACCGCAAAACCAATGGTAAGCCAAACCTGTTATCTCATGTCATAAATGGCTTGCTTGTGCTTACCAGGGGATGTCACTGCTAAACTTTCATTTGAATGGGCAGAATGGGAACTGCTAGCTTGTTTAAATGGGCACGAGAATTAAAACGATTGGTTAATTGCTCTGAAATTTTCTGGGTGCAGATGAAAGGCCTCATACCTATTTTTTTATGCATGTTTTGTATACTTATCGAATATTAGAATGTTCAGAATTAATTGTATAAATAAACACCATTCTAACTCTAATTTGTCAAGTGTGTGCTGTGATTAGCTTGTTTGTTTGTTTTTTTTCAATTTGGACTTGACTTCTACCTCCTGTATGTGTCTGTCAGAATCTTGAAAGCTTTTTGTATTTTTTTTTCTCTTTTTCTCATTTTTGTCTTAGCAGTCTTTAAACACTTACCTTCGCTCTTCTCTTTCATTGCATATTCATAAATTGCCTAAATGTGTTCAACTAAAACCTTTCCTGGCAGCCAACCAACAGTTCTCTACTGTTCTCTTGCTTTTAGCAAAGCTACATTTCAAAATTAACTACAATTCTTATTCTTTTACTTTGTGCATAGCACTCTGTGTGCTCTAATATAATCTATATTATAATTAATGGCTTATTTATGATGCTAATATTATCTTTCTATCCTTTATTCTGCCCTAACATTAGCATTGCTTTCCAGACAGATTTCCTGAAATCCTGTGTTTCTGCTTTCTTTCTGCTTTTTTCACAGTCACCAGCAATGTGTTAATGACTGGATTATGTTTGTGCTTTATTTCAGACAGTCATTGTGCTAACTTCTATATTGTTTTTTAGAATGTTTTTTTTTCCAGGTTGTTTTTTCCAGTATATTGTTCTGTTGTATGGTGTACTGTATATCTACAAAGATAAATAATAGCCTGCTCTGACCTCTTCGTTTTTTATATCTGCAAAGATAAATAATAGCCTGCTCTGACCTCTTCATTTTTTATATCTGCAAAGATAAATAATAGCCTGCTCTGACCTCTTCATTTTTACCAAATCCGGGATCCTCTGCTAAATAATTGAGCTGGAGCAGAAAAAGAGAGGGCTGCATTTTTGTGGTCACTACTGCGGTTTACTCCTCGCGCTGAGACTCCGTCCACTAGCTCGCCCTCTGCTAGGCCTCTTGTTGCTCCTGCACCCCGGGGCCCCAAAACATCACTCGGCTTCATCTCCACACCCCTCATCTGGCCCGTGAGGAAGAAAGTTGAGGCTGCCGTTACTCGACCACACAAACGTCCTGCCATCCATCTGACCAAGCCACCTACCCAACCGACAATAAGCATTACAAATGAATCCCACTTGCCGAAAATATCCACAGTGGCCCCTGTTTCCAAGAAAACAGACTCTACAAGCATGAGGCCAGCCTATTCCCAGGTGAAGCCTCCGTGGCAATCAGACGCTCACAATCAGAGTGAAGAATTTGAGTCTTTCCAGGTGCCATCACACAGTAATCGTAAGAACAAGCCACTAGCTCCCCAACTGGTCCTGAGCGATAGTGACAAGAACAGCACAGAGATACTTGAGTACCCATCTGGTTTTGGCCCGGAGGCGTTTTTTTATGACATTGACTTGGATGATGATGTCTTCAGCCTGTTCGACTTTGATTCCACCTACTCCCTGGATGAAAGCTTGGCCACTGCTATCCCCCATAACATGTCTTTCTTAGAGGTAGAAAGTGTTGCTACTGTCAACACCACGACTTTTGGACCTGTGAGACAGGCTGTTAGCAAACAGGAACATTTACACAGTCAGTCAGACCTTAGTTTACCCTGGGCTATGTCAGAGCTGGCACAGATCTCAGAGCGGCAGGAGACAGACGGCAGCTGGACACTTATCCCATCTCCCACCATGTCTCTGAGAGGAACAGGTGTGCAAATGATCCAGCTTGAGCTCAAGAGTCTCTCTGACCAAACAGCAGCTTGGCCAGAGCGGTCGCCCACACGACTTGTGGATATAAAGCTAACAAGCACTGTGCCTTGGGGCCTCTCGGAGGCAACTGCCATCGAGAACACCTTTAAAGATGCGCAACACAGTCAGAAAAACTCCACCGTCGAGCCCACAATGGTTACTCATGACCAGGTGGAAACTTTAGTAGAGGGTTATGGCAGGACAAGCTTTAGAGAACCTGAGTACAGTCTTACTGATACCACCCCTTCCTATTTTTCATCAACCTCCCAACAGAGCTCTTTCAACAATCTCCCCGATCAAACTATTTTACTCATAGAGCCTTTGGCAGCGAGCCCTCTTGTTCCACAAGGCAGCTATTCCCTCACAACAGAGACACTTGTTATCTCCTCTCTCGCTTCTTCTCATAGTGTCGAGCCGGTGGCTGGACTGCTTATGGATTCAACCCGCAGCACTGCCACTCTTATTGAGCCCCTGAATATGATGCCTACTGCAGGGGTTCAAAGTGACTCCTTAATGACAGAGGCCATCAGATCAAGTCTGTTGTCTTCTTCAACTCACACTGATGTATTCCCATCTCTGACACCTGGCTCAGCCCAAAGTCTCTTTATCTCTGATGCCAGAAACAATGCTGACCTGGTTTTACCCTCAATGAACAATCAATTCATCCTCTCTGAAAACCCACAAGCTGTTCACTCCAGCCAATTCCCAACTCGCAGTGTTCTCACTGCGTACCCAGGCATCACGAGTGGCATTTCTACGTCAATAGTGGGCAGCCGGTCCAAATTAGATTCACCTCTGGTGCTCGAACCGTCGCGTGTAAACAGATTCCCAGAGACCCTTTTCAGAGGCTTAAGCAGGCAAGGCGATGTTAATCCTTCAGAGGCTGATCTGAGGGACTTGTCACATATGCCTCATATTTCTGTCAGCGCAAGTTCGGAATTACCATACGGTTCTGTGGTGGGCCTGACAGACGAATGGAGAGGTGCTCAGTCTTCACCCCTTAATTCAGATTCCCAAATGAAAGTGGAGAAGATAGATGTGTCGCCCATATTCAGTTTGCCCTCCCACAACATTTTTGACTTCGGCTCAGAACATGGCATGGTCACGTCAGCATGGTCGGACTACTTTAAAGCTAATTGGGGGAGCTCCCAAATTTCATCAACTGAAATATTTCCCTCGATTTTGTTCAATTCAATAAGTAAGAATGGACCAGGTGAGGCCTCACCTCATGAAACCAAATTCAGGTATCAGTCAGAGACAATGGACATTTCTAACTTCATAGAGCCTGGCAATGTCCTTCCTTCTCAGTCTAAAGGAGAGGTTTATCATGATGGATTTGTTATTTCTGGTGCATATGGTCGAGAAAGTCCAACCCACAAATACGTTGAAGGCAAAAACAGCACACGTGATTCTGATGATTCACATAGTAATTTTGCAAACGTGACCACTGTGAGCCATTCAAACACTATTCAAGACTATGAATTATTTAGAACAGATATACACACATTTGAATCATTGTCAGCGATCGTGCCGCACACTCATGCACCTTTGCAGATGACTATGACTGGTGCAGATCTGTCATCTCAGACCCTGCCAGACCCTGCTTTTCATCAATTTTCCACCTTTACAAGCAGCATGCCATCAGAACTTGCCTCCGTTCCAGTCATCCAACCCTCAAAATCAATGGACATCTCAAGCAGCCACAGTGAAGACCCGCTGGACACTAAACATGTCCACTCCTCAACAACAAAGCAACCATTTTGGGCCAAGAATGAATCAGCAAACCCCTCCAGTCATAGCCACAATGCGCTCGTTGTTCAGCCCGCCACCACAGATAGCGAGACGCATCCGTCTCTAGCTATTGATGGCCAGTCTTTTGTCCACACAAATGGCACGGTCGACACCCCAACCAACGGAGTCAGTGCAGGTTTTGGATCTGTGCATACTAGTGCCACCAATGGGACCACTACAGACCCTCATGAACTGGCCCCATGTCCATGTAAAGCTCCCTTTCATATTACATGTCTGTGTGGACTTTCAACCGGGAACAGTATGTTTTCCAATAACAATCTAGACCTTAGAAAGACAGATAGCTTCTTTTATTGCTGAATCTTGACTTTCTGAGCAAGTGATCGTAGAATGATGGTTGTTCAATTTGGGGGGAAAATCAGTCTTCTTGGTGTTCAAATTGAATTTTTTTGATTCCATGTGATTTACTAGAAGTAGTAAGATATTAACAATAGCCAGTTCTGACAATCACTGAGTTTGTACGCTCTTCGTGTACTGGCAGTTACTTGCTCACTCAAATTGAGTGCATAGGTCTCTTGTAATTATCCAAATTTGTATCATTCTTCCTTCTTAGGAGACTGCTTTATTTAATTATTTATTTTACATTGAACTGTTCAGCCTTACTTTCAATAATTTTCACTCTGATGATTTTGAGAGACTACCTGGAGTGCAGGGTAAAAATACAGTGTCATCTAAGGAAGCTTTCTCATATTTTCAATCTGTGAAAATAAATTTGTACATTTTATCATATTAGGAGTCTCCTAAGAAAGTCTTGGCATGGTGTAGTTATGCATTATAAAGTAGTCCAGCACTAACAACTCAAGATACATGAGAGCCATCTTGTGATAGAAGTGCAGCATAGCAGTAGATCTCAAAACCAGGATTTTTTTTTACTGCCAGACCTTCTATACTAAATTAGTTTTTACAACACTTTGGATCAATTTGATTTAGAAGACCTATCTTGAGAACGCATTTGTTTCAAAATTGCTAATGACTAAGATATATATTTTATTACTATTACATAACTACTGCTATGCAACACAGAAAGAAGTGAATTAAGCAAAGTGTGTTTTGATTGATAACTAAAAAAGTACCATATTCTCCTTTTACAGAGGATATTTTCTACAGAATATCCCTAGTGGTTATTGATGAACAAGCAAACACCCCAGACAGGGATGCTAAGACAATGATATCTCAATGGGTACATTTATATTCGTTAATTTATATATTTGTTTCACTGTTTTAAAACTCCAATAATAGATATTAAGATAACTGATAATTTTATTAATTTTGAATTCTTTCTAAACATGCTACTGCTGACTAATCCATTTCTGTGGTTTTTACAGCTCAATCAAACATTTCAAAACTGGATCTACAGAGTTTATGTTGATAGTGTCAGGTAGTATTATCTTTTAACTTGAAGGTGTAAATAAACATCTCTTTATTTAATTTAATGATGATTGTTCGCAATCTCACTCTCATCCCCTTTTCAGTCTCCAACCTAACACTGTTCTCTCAAGGGCCACAAGTATACGGTAAAACATTTGCAGACTGTTACTATTTTGTCTGATTTTTACTAATGTAATAGTGACTATATTTCCCAATATTTTGTTTTCAGCATTTTTGATGCCTAAAAGATATGATGTGATGTTGCATTCTTCTCAGACAAACCTACATGGCCCTGCTGGTGTATAAGAATACCACTGATGCAAGTCTGGCAGAAGCAGAGATTGAGAACAAATTGAGAAGTGCCCCTGCAGTTGGAAATGGCTTGATATTGGACGATGTGACTGTGAACTTAATGGGTATGGCATGCTCCATATTGTTTAATTTCAGTAGCCCTGTACAGTACTTGCAAACTGCTAAAGAAAAAAGCATTAATATCAATTTTTACTAATTATTGTGATCTCATTTTAAAATATGATTTGGTGTTTTTCTTGAATGCTGATTTTAGTTGTCAAAGCCATAATGTGATTTTAAACATATTTTCAAAAGGATTATTCATGTCTTAAGAGTAAAACTTTTTAATGATAAAAAAGTACTCAGTACACCTTTTAAGGAAGGATGGAATTTTTCAGAAGCATGGCTCCTCTTTAAAGAAACATTTATGAGTGAATCCTTTTAATTTAATTTCTATGTTTGTTTTACCTCAGAAAACTGCCAAGCCGAGGAGTTCCCATTCCACTACAGATGGCCAGAGAGCAGACCCACTGTCACCCAGTATGTCCCTTGTTTCCCTTACAAAGAGCAAAATGCATCCAGAACTTGGTGAGTAAATGCTGATAGCTTCTGATCTAGATGAATTACTAATTGAAGCAGTTACAGCCAGTAATCATGTTTTAGCAGGTGTGTTAGAAAAATCTATTTAATATTTTGCGTTTGTTTTTCCACTCTTTAGCATGATTAGCCAGTATAATTATACATCATATTGGGCCCTCCCGGACCGTGAAAACTGCACTAATATAACAAGTATTTCAGTTTCGCAAGGTAGGTTCTGATCCACATTGCACACATTACTCTGAAATGAAACCAAATTTAATACTTATTTTGAATTCGCCAGAGAATGCAATGGAAGTGGCTGTGCAGCTCGCTGACATCTCCAATAATGAGCTCTCTAAGGAGGAGGTGACACAGGTTGTCTTCAAGGTGAATGAGCTTGTGAACATAGCCAAAATCAACGCCACCCTGGCCAACACTGTGGTCACTATCATCTCCAACGTCATGATCAGCTCAGAGGCCGCTCAAAAGGAATCCTCAGAGACGTATGTGCTATTACCTGTACACTAGAACATGAAGAGTTTTCAGAAATTATAAAATGAAGGCAACAGTTTGCATTAATTTTTGGAGTTGAATACATTTAATTAAATGTCTTGGCTAAACATCAAATGTCCAGTTGTCATCTGCACTCTTAAAAATAAAGGTTCCAAAAGGGGGGTTTCACAGCGATGCCATAGAAGAACCAGTTTTGGTTCCCCAAAGAACCTTTCAGTGAACACTTCTTAAAAGAACCATTTTTCTTAGCGTGAAGAACATTTTAATAATCTAAAGAAACTTTTTCCACTGTAAAGAACCTTTTGTGAAAGGCAAAGGTTCCATGGATGGTAAAGGTTCTTTGTGGAACAATAAAGAGCCTTTATTTTTAAGAGTGTGGCATCATTTTAATAATTGTCTGTTTATAGTCAGTAAGTCTAAGATTTCTTAAGCTGTATCAACTTTGTGGAAATTATTCCCTTTATTTTCAGTTTTACGGTTTTAAATGGCTATATATGGTTCAATATAACATTCTCTGCACTACATATTATTTGAGAACAATGCGTTATATTTTTGTAAGACACTATATTGCCTGAATCTCTCAGAAATATCTGTATCTTATGCATCCAAATGTTTCCAGTTTCAAGGAAGGGTCTTCTTGTATGTCCAGTCTGGAAGTTTTTTTAATCTTCTCATCTGAGCCTCTTGTTTTTGTATCGACATGATCAGAGCTCTCAAAGCAGTGGATAAACTGGTACAGAAGATTGAGTTTGATGGACCCTTACTAACTATCACATCCAAATATCTGGCTGTTGGAGTTTCTGCTCTCAATATCAGCAATTTTAATGGGACCACTTTCAGTGCGTTTAAAGCCACAAACAAAACGGACCCTCAGGTAAATGTCCATCAAAAAATGTTCACCTCTCTGCTTCATGTCTTTTGATGTGACATTTGACATATCTTTATACAAGGGTGTGTTTTGTTTTGTTTTGTTTTGTTTTGTTTTTTGCTTGATGGGGTCTATTTCTGGTTATGCATGTATACAGGGTTTGAAATTAACATCCACCAACCCGCCAAATGCGGGTAAAAATCAGCTGTGGCGGGTAACGCTGTCAAATCACTAGCCAATTTGGCGGGTTACTTTTCCTAAGTTATGTTCACTCATGAATTTCTTGGGGAAGTTTATGCAAGCCAAATCTGCACAGGTTTAGCACAAATACTGAACTCGTGAGACATCATGACATTATTTAGTATAATGCAAAAAACAAAAAAAAAAAACCAGAGTGCACACATACGCGACGTGGTGATGAAGCCTAATTAGATTTAGTGCGCGTGCGCATTTAGACTGCGTTCTTTCACAGCATGATTCAGTCTGTTAATAGGGCCTATGCATTAAGAATGAGGGGCAGAAAATGTATATATTTATTTCAATGCATATAGTTAATCAATATCACATGAAGAGTGCCGTTTTTTCTTAAAAAATCAGCATGGTTACAAATGTGATA
Organism: Spinibarbus caldwelli; assembly: GCA_039654775.1. NCBI lineage: Eukaryota > Metazoa > Chordata > Actinopteri > Cypriniformes > Cyprinidae > Spinibarbus > Spinibarbus caldwelli. Next base: position 25,599,649 of record CM077240.1, read on the forward strand.
TTGATTTTATGCAACAGTTCAATAAACAATAAGTCAGTATCAAGAGACTCATGTTTTAGACACCATGTTGTCTGTTTTTGCTCTATTTCGCTAAACAAAAACATTCCAAACACAGCCACAGCACTGTTTTGCCTCTCTGAACAACATGACAGTGTTTCGTTCCTGAATGAATCAACCGTTTAAATGATTCGGTTCAAACGCAATGACTCACTTATTAACAGTGACTTGCTGCCACCTACTGGTGATTTTAATTTCACATTTAAAGTATCTTTTTATTTTGTTAATAATTTCAAATATCAGTACTCAACATTCCATGTTTAAAATATCAAAACATTATTTATGCATTTGTAGCTGCGGGTTAAAGGATTCCATGTCCCATATTCCATGAATTAACATGTGTAAATACATCTAAATGCCACTTCATATGCAACTTCTGCAAAGATTAATTTTCTTGATACTGATTTCATTTGTTTAATAACAGCCTAAATTTATTATTGTTATAACTGACTGATTAAATGTAAGAATTTGACTCGAAAGATGATCCACACTTTTAGAAAAATGACTTTATAAAAGTAAATATGCCAATAAAAGGTAAAAATCAATTTAAACTTATTGGAAAAGATCAATTTGTACCACTGCTGTGAACTGATCGCCGCACAGAATATGAAGAATATCAAAAACTTTAGGAGTCAGCTGTCCACAGCAGTCCTTAAGATATCAGCACAATAACACACTCAGCAAAATATCATCTAACTATCTTTATCAATAAAATCCCAGAAAATACTGAGATATTATTTTTTTGTCAACATCACACACCCCTGGTACTGACACAAAATGATTTGCAACAGTCGCTTTGACACGTACAGTATAGACAGCCTCAATCTGTTGGTTCATTTCCGTGTTGTTTTTTTGTGTGTTTTTTTTTAAGTTATGAATGGCTGATAACTTAAAAATTTAGTAGCCAAATTGGCTGGTGAGTGAAAAAGTTAATTTCAATCCCTGCATGTATATTTGAACATGTACTGCACACAAAATTTGCTTAAGACTACCTCAGGAAGGCTGCCCAAACATTTTAGCTGTATTTTTGGCTGCCCAAACATTTTAGCTGTAAAGTTTTAAAGTAATCTTTAGCAATTAAAGCAGTGTAATGAGAGGTGACGTGTATGGACCATGCCCAGAGGTTGCACCCATTGATTAAGAGCCAGCGTTTCCTGGAAAGTTGTGGGAGGAAAGAGCAACATTGTACAGTTTAAGAGTGACTCAGACAATGACACATTTCTCTCTTCTCATGGCATGAGTGTCAGAATGTATATTTTTGCAAGTATTTAAGTGGATTTTCTGTATTTTTAGCATACTCAAGTTTAAATTGTTGTATTTTTGTGCCATTTTGTATGTTTATAGTTGAAGTTTAACTCAGTCATTTAAACTATTTAAGGGTTTTTAAAAAATAACAAATATGAATTAACCTACCAACAGTTTAGATTGTCACCTGAAGGACCTGTTTCAGGGCAGTCTTAAGTTAACCATTTTTATATCTCCAAGAGTGCTTCATTGGTTATTCAACCTGAGTCTACCTGGATTCATTACCACTGTATTCTGGCAGAGGGCGCAATAACCTCTTCAAATGCAGTTACACACATGTAGCTCTTATACCCTTAATACACACATTATCTTATAATATAAGTAACTTTTTCTCCACAGATTGATTTTGAGTCAGAAGCCCAGAATGCTTTGGCTGTGGTCACTCTACCTCCAACACTACTGCAGAACTTGAGTAATTCACAAAGAGTGTCAAGAATAAACTTCATATTCTTCAGCAAGACGGGACTCTTTCAGGTAAGAATGAACCAATTTAGCTTTTTTTTTTATATAGTACATTTTTCTCTAAATGAAGTATTCTATGGTCCATTCTCATATTAAAATATGGACTGAAGAACAATATAATATTGACAATTCTCATTAATATTTCTGTTAATAGCACTTTGGATCATTCATGGTACGGTAATGAATCTCTGGATGTTTTCTCTGTGCTGAGTAAACTAACTTATCAGAATAAACTCGAAATTGTGCATTAAACAGTGTAACATACACTACCATTCAAACTTGTTTGGGGTCAGTAAGATTTTTAAAAAATGAATACTTTTATTAAGCAATAATGTGTTAAATTGATCAAAGTTAGTCTTTTGCACTGTTGCAATAAAATATTGCTATTTTTAAATAAATGCTGTTCTTTTCAATTTTATTATTTAAAGAATAGTGAAAAAGTATATCACAGTTTCTTAAGCACCTAATCAGTATATTAGAATTATTTCTGAAATATCACGTGACACTGAAGACTGGAATAAACTGCTGAAAATTCCGCTTTGCCATCACAGAAATAAATGACATTTCAAATTGTATTAAAACAGAAAACAGTTCTTTTTAATTATAATAATATATCACAATATTACTGTTTTATTGCACTGTGATAAGAAAATGCAGCCTTGATGAGCTTATTAAAATTTATTAAAAAAAATAGTAAAAAATCATTCCCAAACATGTGAACTGTATGTCCTGAATTTTAATTAACATATGTATCTAATGATATGTTTCTTATTCCTTGAATGCATCTTTGGTCACTTACTAACAGCTAACAAAAGTGATATATTCTGTCCATACTTACAAAAATTGAGGTATAATTTTTATGTCTAAATCTCCCTAAAACCAAGATGAGCAGCTTTGTCCTGACAATCTGTCTTTCATGTCTTCACAGGATCCACAAAGTAACGGCATGTCCTTGAACAGCTATGTGGTGGCTAGCAGTGTTGGCAACTTCACAATCAAAAACCTGCAGGATCCTGTCAAAATAGAGATTGCCCATCTGGAGTACCAGGTATTCAGTTTTTTTGATTTATTGAAAATGCAATGGATTACCAGTTTTGGTAACTGGTATTTTTGCAGAAACTAAGGTTTTGGTGATAATACTTTTTGGAGTAATTACAGTAGCCATTCATTTTATTAGTTTAACCTTCCCGTCAATGAGGTTACAAAGCAGTCAAAAAATCAAAAAAAAAATTTGTGCAAGCTAACTGGAACAATTGTGTCTAACACATCTTAATGTGTCTGTCTGTCCTCCAGAGAGATCCAAAGCGTCTTTGTGTGTTTTGGGATTTCAGCCTCCAAAATGAGGGTAAAATAAATGATTTATTTGGCCACTGTTAAAGCATTAAAACAGTCCCATAGGAGGCTGTACGTTATAGACTTACAGTATTCATATAATATCCATTTGTCTCCATTAGATCGGACAGGGGGCTGGAACAGTGAAGGCTGCGAGGTCAGTCCGGAGTCCAACAGCAACAGGACCGTCTGCTTGTGTAATCACCTCACACACTTTGGCATTCTAATGGTGAGATTTGTGGGATTGGCAACAAAATGACCCAACAGAGCGGTTTCGTGTATTAAGCCAATATGGCAGACTGAAGCGACGCTGATGTGTCGTATATGTCATCTAGAGTGGCTAACCATCCCTGAAGCGGACAGGGCCAAATAGTTGGCAAATAGTTAATTAATAGGCTTCAGTGTAATGTGGAATTGAAGCTATCAAGATTTTGCACGCTAATATTATTAGGTGCACTTTGTTCATGTTGCACCAGTTTGTCATTTAAATGTAGCATTATACAAAAGATACCAGTGGCATTGTTTTATTCACAGGTATAATAAAACAGCAATAATAGAATAAAACAGCTTTTTTAACTATTAATTTCTTTGTGTAGAATTTGAGGAAATACATCCTTATCTATGACCTAGATTTCCCATAGTTCAAGAATTATCACTGATAACTAAACACTAATGAGACTCGTGCATCTCTGATCAGTGTCATTATTGATTAACCTCACTTTTGTCTTTTAGGACATCTCTGGAGCTTCTGCACAGATAGATGAGAAGAATAACAGGGTTCTCACCTTCATTACCTACATTGGTTGTGGCATTTCAGCCATTTTTTCCGCAGCAACACTTCTCACCTACATCGCTTTTGAGTGAGTGTCCTTCAGCATCTGACTAGAGAAGAAAAATATTGCATCTTTGATCTATGCCTCTTCGTAATGGAAAAAAGTTACAGCTAGTTAAGTTTTCTTACCCACATTTTTAAACATGTTTTTAATGACACATTGTGAAATAATACATTTGGCTTTCCATTAACAACTATTAAAATTCAGATGTTTTCTCAAAGAATGTCTTCAGCTCTGCCCAACTCAATGTCCAGTTTAGGCTGCACCCTTCCTTGTTACTAGCATCCAATGATTCTGATTTGGAAAAAAAATAATACTTCTCTTCAGCAAGGACATATTAAATTGATCAAAAGTGAAAGTAAAGACTTACATTGTTACAAAAAAACGTCTGTTTCCAAAAAAAACGCTGTTCTTTTGAACATGTATTCATCAAAGAATCCTAAAAAAAAAAGCTTCGATAATAATAATAATAATAATAACAGCTTCTTGAGCACCAAATCAGCATTTTAGAATGATTTCTGAAGTATCATGTGACACTGAAACCTGGAGTAATGGCTGATGAAAGTTTTGCTTTGTCATACCAAGAATAAATTACAATTATACGAAAAATAGAAAAAAGTATTTTAAATTGCAATTAATATTTCAGAATATTGCTGTTTTACTCTATTTTTGAACAATTAAATACAGTGAGCATGTTTTCTTTGAAAAAGATGAAAAAATCTTACAAATCCCAAACTTCAGAATGATGGTGTAAATGGCTAAAGGTGCAATGGAATTGGAAAGACTCATTGTTTTCTTTGAAATAAATCTATAGGAAGCTGCGGCGAGACTATCCCTCTAAGATCCTGATGAATCTCAGCACATCACTGCTCTTCCTCAACATGGTGTTTCTTCTGGATGGCTGGTTGGCCTCATACGACATTGAGGGATTGTGTGTGACAGTGGCTGTTTTTCTGCACTTTTTCCTTCTCACTTCCTTCACCTGGATGGGCTTAGAATCCATCCACATGTACATTGCCTTGGTCAAGGTCTTCAACACCTACATACGGCGATATATCCTCAAGTTTTGCCTGGTGGGATGGGGTAAGTGCTACTTTAAGTAGTTTTTCCTTTTGATAGTTGTTTGCCAGGGATTTTTTTTTTGTATCCAGTGTTCAATATAGTATAAGATCACTCCGAAGAAGTGTTGAACATAATAGTAAGAAGATCTGACTGCGTTTTCAGGTGTCCCTGCTTCAATTGTTGGCATTGTGTTGGCTGTTGGCAAAAATTCTTATGGAAAAAAGTATTATGGAAAAGGAGAGAATGGACAGGGCACAGAATTGTAAGTTTGGTTGAAGAAATTCAAACTGACCATTATTTTATATCTTTGAAAGAAGAAGCCTATTTTAGTTCCTTATTCTCATTCTGTTGGTTTTCCTTGTCTTTCCTTCTGTAGTTGTTGGATTCATAGTCCGGTGGTATTCTACGTGACATGCGTGGGCTACTTTTCCATGATCTTCCTGATGAATGTTGCCATGTTCATCGTGGTCATGATCCAGATCTGTGGGCGTAACGGCAAGCGCAGCAACCGAACACTTCGAGAGGAGATCTTACGTAACCTGCGCAGTGTGGTCAGCCTGACTTTCTTGCTGGGCATGACCTGGGGCTTTGCTTTTTTCGCCTGGGGTCCAGTCAGCCTGGCCTTCATGTACCTCTTCTCCATTTTCAACTCCCTGCAAGGTTGGTTTATATCATTATATTTTCACTATCCAGTACATTTAAAGACTCCATGGAATCAGTTGAGGCTGGTCATGATATCTTTCATGTTATGCATTTCTTATTTTTATATAAAGTATTTTTACCTTCTTTAGTACGTATAAATACTTATGTCAAAAGTGAATTTTGTTGGCATTTAAAAACCTTATTTGTTGTAAATACCTGAAAAAAATCTTTCTTTTTTATTTTATTTTTTTTTTAAAGTATATTTACTTTTATAATAAAATTAAAATGTTAATACAGTTAAAAATCCCAATTTTTCCTTTAGAGTTAATAACATTAAAAAGCTACTTGAAGGGGGATTTGGGTTTTAATTGTGCAGTTCTGTATGCGATCCGCTAGAGGTCGCTTTGATATTGTTGGAGTTACGACTACTCATTTGAAAATAGCTTAATAGTGTAATTTGTTTTTTCAATAGGATTATTCATATTTGTGTTCCACTGTGCCCTGAAAGAAAATGTACAGAAGCAATGGAGGAGGTACTTGTGCTGTGGAAAGTTCCGCTTGGCAGATAACTCAGGTAAATTAATTAGTTGATATTTTAAATGAATTATGTTTTTCTGGGGATTTTTTGGTCAACTACCATGTGTCGGAATAATATACAGAGGAAGAATCATATATTCAATCACATTCCATGAAGTAAAGCCCACATAATTTAATTAAAATTAGTGTTTTGAATGCTGGTGCATTGTATACTTCTCCTGTTGCACATAGGCACACACATTGCATTTGTGCTTATACTTCATTTTTTGCCTCATTTTTTATATCATTTCTTTTTCATAGGCATATTGGACTGTGCTGTGACTACATCTTTAGGTGCTGAATTCCTGAGGCTTTTGTTGCACTCAGAATGTGTGTTTCAGTAAAGCCAAGCTTTGGAGACTTTTTTGCCTCAAGTATCACAGAACTATTGTTAATAAAATTTAGGACCATGAGAAGCCTTAGCTGGGCTTTACTTACAGTTAAATCTGATAAAATGAAATGTGAAATAGCCTATTTTTCGAATGCTAGTCCCGTACGTCTGTCTTGTATTTAAGATGGAAACTTCCTGGGTTTGTCTTGTGCTGTATCTTTATGCATGGGATTCACCTGTCTAAATGGTATGTATGAATAACATTTAACCATATTTTGCAGACTGGAGCAAGACTGCCACTAATAATACCAAGAAAGTGAGTTCCGATAACCTGGGAAAATCGCTCTCCTCCAGTTCGTTTGGCTCCACTACAGCCAACTGGACGTCTAAAGCCAAAGCCACACTAAACCCCTTTGCCAGGCACAGTAATACAGGTAAGCATAAAAGTAATGATGTGGATTGCATAGGCCACAGTTGTTGGTTTACATTAACCCTTTGTTGCATGAACTATTACATTAAAACAAAACACAAGAACTGTCAATATATAAGCGAAATATGTCATTTTTTTAAACTAGTAACCTACAAAAAATGGTTATATAATTAATAAATAAGTCATCTGAACCCAAATATGCTCATAATAATGCATAGTGTTCAGTGTGATAGACAAAAATATATTTATTATTACATATATTTTAGTGAGCACCAATTAAGAATTAGAATGATTTTTATAGTGTAATAAAGATAGAAAATATATTTTAAATTGTAATATTATTTCACAATATTGCTTCACAATTTTTACTTTTAATTCAAATAAATGCTGCCTTGGTAAGCATAAGAGATTCAATTGAAAAACATCTCACCAACCCCAAACTTTTGACCAGTAGTGTATATGAATGATTACAAATAGATCTGTCCACTTTTCAAACATCATGCATCAAAGGTTTAGGATTAAAATGGGTATTTGATACCAAAAATAGAGATTGAAAACGTTTCGTTAGCATGTTCTGAGTAATGTATTGCTTTGATGTGTAATGCTCGACTATTTTTAGTAAGGATATTGCCCTTCATGCCTTGTGTTATTTTGTGCTTTGCTCTACTATGTTACTTTTTGTGTGACTGTACGTCTGGACTTAGTGGTGCTGTGTGTCTGTATTTATGTTTGTGGTATAGATAGTACCCTGCAATAATGCCATGGAGAGACTTCCTGAGGTAAAACCAGGCAAGCCAGCTTGAGTTTACACTGCTTTCCGCTATTCATGTGATCAGCTTCCCCTTTTGGGATAGACTGAATTCAATCCAGCGGCCCTAGACATAATACCTAGTCTAACTCACTCCTAACACATAAATGCTTCTATTTGACCCTTAATATGACACCTTTAATACCTTTTTGGAAACATTAGGCATCTGTTGTGATGTTTTATTGTGGAATAGTTGCCTGTTGGATTGAATCCAAGTTGTGGAGTGACATTCAAGAACTAGAAAGCACACTGCTGCTGGTTGTCATTGTCAGTTAAATAGCAAATAAAGTTGCTAGCACAGTGGTGCAATACCAGGAAACACCTCAACCCGAATAAATAAATAAACAGGCTAGAGAGGTATAGACTTGACTCCCACCCAGTCTTTAAATAGACATTGACAAGCTTTAGTGTCTTTTAGGAGTTCTGAATGTCATTTGCACTCTGTTTGAGACTAATGTTTCTCATGGTGGGCTGTTTTTATTTGTCTCCTTTGTTTTGTTCTTTTTTCGTTTGGCAGTGTTAATGTTCCCACAGGAGAAAATACCCAGCTTGCACTGCTGACACTAAAATGTTTAAAACCATACATAGTAAACACTTCATCCCCACAGCAGGATCACTCTACATGCTGGCCATGCAGAGGATAGATTATATGCACTTGACACTAATAATGCACTTAACATCAGAGATGCTGTCATGCACAGCAGAGTTTTGTCATTGTGAAATACCGAGACATTTAGGATTTAGGAGTAGTAGACTTGTTATGTTTGCATATATGCTGAGATGAAGGGAATACTGTGCTGTTACACTGAATTGAGCAAAATTGCATAGTTTATCTAAAAATACAAAAATTCTTCAAGAGTTCACATAGTATAGCTCACTCTATTATGGTTTTTTTTTGTGTGTGCTGTCAAACGATTAATCACGATTAATCACATCCATTTGTTTACATAATATATGTTTATGTACTGTGTATATTTATTATTTATATGTAAATACATACAGATGCACGTATATATTTAATATATATGAATTATATGAATATAAATATATACATGTAAATGTAAACTTTTATTTTGGATGTGATTAATCACGATTAATCGTTTGACAACACTATTTTTTTATTAACAGTACAATTAATTACAATTGACTATTCTTTCTTTCTAGTGAAAGTATATTAAAGAATTTAGATTTCTATAATATTTCACTTATTAGATGAAGGAATGATTTTTTTTTTTGATATTTTATTTATTTCATTTTCTAGATTTTTTTTCATTATTACTGTACACATTATGTATTGTGAAAAAATCTTTGCTATTATATTGACAGCCTTTGTTTTTATTAGTTTATCCTGTTTTTCTATTTAATGAAGAAATTAAATTAATTTGAATAATTTAAAATTTTTCAAATTTATACATTTTAGTTTTGTTTCTTTTTTTCTTTTTCTTTTTTACTGTTTTATTCTTGCACCTCCTAAAGGAAAATGTGATTTCCCAAATCCAGTAATGGAAGAATTTTATGTTCTTAACCAATTATAATTGACATTATTAATTTATTTTTATTTATTTATTAATTTTGGACTTCATTAATTTATTTTTATTTATTTATAAATTTTTGACTTAATTTCACTGATTTTACACAATATGTGAATTGTGAAGTAATATTTACTCTGATAATGAAACCTTTGTTTTTAGCTGTAAATGACCTCATCATCCTCAAATAATGACTTTTCTAGCGTAAGTCTGGGTTCAAATGCCAAAAGTGTTCTGCAATTTTTGTGTTATTCTGCAGTTTAGCAGCTTTCTGGAGCCTCATAATAGGGCATAATACAGTGTTCAATTTATTGCACATTAAAAAGCAATAATAAATAAATAAATAAATAAAATAGTGCTATAGAAGGGGACTGAAGGTGCATGTGTGCATTGGAATGTTTTGCCTAAGAATGCACAAAGGCATGGAAAGTCAACAGAATGGCATGAACAAATGACTCACCCCTTATATAGTTGAATGAATTGGAAACTAATATGATCAAACTGTCAAAGCGTTGACAAAATAGTCCTGTTTCTTTTGAAGCAGCCAATACTATATGTTTAAAAATAGTTTAAATTGGGTGCCATTTGTCACCTTGTATGCAAGTGTATAAATACTTTGGCATCAATACTTGCTTTTCCTACTATGTAAGTATATTCCCTCAGTCCTTCAATCAACCACTGTGGCATATTTGCAGGTAAAAGTTTCTCCAATCAGAGCAGTCCCAAATGCAGCCCTTCTGACGGAGAGGCTTCATCGTCCATCCTCCCCGTCCACCAGGTCCTGGACAAGGTAAAGGGCTACTGCTCCGTGCGCTCGGACAACTTCTACAAAAACATTATCATGTCAGACAGCTTTAGCAACAGCACTAAATTCTAGGGAGAGGAGGCTGAGACGGAGGCCCGTTCTGTCCCACAGACTTACCTTGTGTGTAAAGACTACGCTACATATTGAGTTAACCCTCCAAGCCCTTCCTCCCTTCCCCCGACTGGAGTAGAGAAACGCATAACCCTGTAGAGAGGGCAAGCTATGAAAGTGTGGATTTGACATACTGTGATATTCAGCTTATACTGACTATGTGATCTGTAAATATTCATAATATATTTTACTATTTGTGCTTTTTCTAATTTCGGTTTTGCATACTTTTTTTGCACATTACTTTGTTGTTGTTTTTTTTGTATATATAAATGCATAAATGCTTGCTGCAGGAGAAAAAAAATGGGACCAATTTACAACCAAAGACTGACTGGCAAACATGAGGAGTACTAGTTAGTTCCTCAGTTCGGGATTGAAAGAACAAGTACGGTTGGAGCTTGAATTTTCATGCTTGTGAATTTTGCCTTGATTTAGCTTTCTTTACCTTACGTACATTTTCAATGTAAATTAGTGAACCTTTAATACTTCTATTTTGTCATTATTTAAATGCTCTCTATTTTAGTCTTCACATGATCTACTACTGATTAACATGTTACAGAAAATATAAGGGTTTTTTACAGTGTGTTCATTGTTCAATTGTTTCAGTGCATGCAGTTTCATAAAACTGCTCTAATAGAAGGGCAGGACATCAAGATCAGTTCTTTTGCTATTTGACGATAGAATGGAAAACAACATCTATACACCAAATCTAACACATTCAGATCTTCCTATTGCTGTAGTTTAATGACTGTTTTGACTTGGTATTTATTTTAAATGCTTTTAAGAGATTTCTATGCTTCATTCAAGAAAATGTCAGCAGAGGAAATGCTTACCGAGGGCTGTTCAGTTTGCTCTGGTCATCAGTGTAGATCATCATTGTATAGCGGTAATGGATGCTTTATGAAAATGTGACATTCTGCATATTAAATGCACTTAAAACAGATCTTGTCATTCTTATTTGTTTGAATAGTAAAGATTTTCTGTTTATGCTGAAAAATCTGAAATACTAGGGATGCCTTAGAAATTTTGTGTCTGTATTCCACCTAACAAGCTAATTATGTTCTACTAAAACTGAACGTTTTACTACTAACATTCCCATGAAGTTATAATATATATATATATATATATATATATATATATATACAGTGGTGTGAAAAAGTGATTTTTTTTTTTGCATGTTTGTCACACTTTAATGTTTCAGATCATCAAACAAATTTAAATATTAATCAAAGATAACACAAGTAAACACAACATGCAGTTTTTAAATGAAGTTTTTTATTATGAAGGGAAAACAAAATCCAAACCCACATGGCCCTGTGTGAAAAAGTCCTTGCCCCCCTAAACCTAATAACTGGTTGTGCCACCCTTAGCAGCAACAACTGCAATCAAGCGTTTGCGATAACTGGCAATGAGTTCTTTTTTTTTAGAGAATGTTCTGTATGTTATTTTTAAGTTATTTAAAAAAAAATTGCTGCATTGTTCTTGGAATGTTACTTTATGGTTGCAAAAAAAAAAAAAAAAAACTAAAAAGAATGTTCATAGAACATTATTATTTGATTCACAAATAATTAAATAAATAAAAATAACCAAGCGGGAACCAAATAGTAATGTTAGGGGAACATTCTGTGTTTGCTGGGCTGCTAAAGGTGTAAATGTTCAGTGCATATAATGTAGAGCAAAAGTTTTGGAAATCTAATTTTCTGTCAAAACAATATCCTGTTTGTTTGATATTTTCACATAGTTAACTTCCATAACAATATTAAAAAGGTGGCCCAATTAAATATCATGATAAATTAAATGAGATATTTCACCCAAAATTGAAAATTCTGTCATTAATTACTCACCCTCATGTCGTTCCAAACCACTAAGACCTTCGTTCATCTTTGGAACACAAATGAAGATTTTTTTAATGAAATCCGAGAGCTTTCTGACCCTGCATAGAAAGCAATGCAACTACCACGTTCAAGGCCCATAAAGGTAATAAGGACATCATTAAAATAGTCCATGTGACATCAGTGGTTCAACCTTAATTTTATGAAAACCAAAACAACTTTTTTTTCAACAATTTCTTCTCTTCCATGTCAGTCTTCGACACAAGTTCACAAGAGTATCACGACATATATGTGGCACTGCTGATGCAGGAGCCCGTGTTTTGACAAAAGAACCCAGATGCACAAGCATATTTTTTTCTTTGCGCACAAAAAGTATTCTCGTAGCTTCATAAAATTAAGGTTGAATCACTGATGTCACATGGACTATTTTAATGATGTCTGTACTGCCTTTCTGGGCCTTGAACGTGGTAGTTGCATTGCTCGCAGGGTCAGAAAGCACTTGGATTTCATAATAAATATCTTAATTTGTGTTCTAAAAATGAACTAAGGTCTTACGGGTTTGGAACGCCATGAGGGTGAGTAATTAATGACAGAATTTTCATTTTTGGGTAAACTATCCCTTTAAGATTTATATGCAGTATGTGATTCAGTCATATCTTGATAATCTTAATGATCTGTTTTTAGCTGACTTTTAATCATTTGTTGGGTTTTTTCAGGGTGTTTCCCAGAACCTAACAATGTGGTTAGTGGCTGGCTCGATGGGTCTGACTGAAACAGGGGGGACAGGAATAGAGAGTGTTTGTTCCTTTGTCCCGGTAGTAAATGAGAGCACCACAAATTTCTTCCAGAAGTTTCTTGTGAAAGGCTTCCTGTGAGGTAAACCAGCATTCCTGATGATGCCAAAAATGAATGGAGATAAATAGCCGGCCTTAAATAAAGATGTAGGCCCACTACTATTCACCTTAACTGCATGGTTGATCCTTCAATATGTGATCACTCAGAAACCAGACCAACCAACAATATTGGTTTACACCAGAAAGGCTTTACACATCACCTCATGGAAAACAACAACAGCAAAAGAAAGAGCGAATGCAGCTATTCAGAAAATTGCTAGCCTTTAGCACTGTGGAAACATTTAGCTTTGCCATAACCCTCTCCCATGATGAGACTCCTGTTTGATCTCCGGGCACAATGACAGTTTTATTGGTTTCTCTCACACTATACCTCTCTAAAGTTTTTTTTTTTTTTTTTTTTTTTTTTCCCCATTAACTTATACTTTATCTGTACATATTTAACCTTACTCTCATTGTCGGTACAGTACGTTTCTTAGCAATTTTTCCATTATTGCAAGTTGGAACTATTTACAAAGAAAGTCGATACCAAAACCAAAATTATATACTTCAGCCATATTCCATTATATGGGGGGGAAAATGTTCACAGATGACTAGGTTTTTGTTTATTTTATTATTTGCCTTTTCACATTGCAATAAATATTCAGTTCATTCATTAGATTACAAATTGTTCCAATTGTCTGAGAAATCATATTATATCCATTAATAAATTTTAACTGCTTGTCTGAGTAGTAGAGAGGTATTTATTGTTATTATTATTATTATTATTATTATTCCAAGGCTAAAAATAAAACTCAATCTTCAATCTTTCTTTTGACAATGTCCTCTTTCTAAACAAAAATCTTTTCCCAAGGGCAACTTATCTGTTTAATGTCAAACATAAAGTGCCCATAAGCCGCTATTGTTCTCAATAAATATCCAAATGTACTCACTATAAGGAAACAAAATTGGAAACATCAAACAATATATATTACACGTCAATAAGAAGCAATACGGTTTTACAGTATTCTACAAAATACTGACAGTTAGATAATACACAGTATCACTCCTGTACTGTCATTATTGAGATGCTAGCATTTCATGACAAGCCAAAGTAATAGAAATGATGTCTAATACTGTACTTTGTAAACCATTCACAGCACACATGTTCAGATGTATGGCCAGGCTTGCTGTCCAAATAGTAATAATATACAGTATGTTACTACATAGCTTTTTTCATTTCTCTCAGGTTGTTTGTGTTGGTTTGTGATTCCCCAGTCTCCAGGGGAATCTAGACTTGTATCGTTCTTTGTAGTTTCTGGGATGGTACCTTCTGACTGAGGCATTTTCATCTCTGCAAAAGATACCAAGTAGTGTATCAGTAAAATATAATACAACTGCCACAATGTGTGTCAAATACAGTGAAATGAATAATGACACTCACTCTTGCTGGAGATCCAAGTAAGAGCAAAACCGCACACACTTTTTATCTCTCTTGTCTGTGCACTGGCATCGTTCCACATCTCGTCTTGGACGCATTTGGAGTGAACCCACACCATAGGGAATGACCTGACTGAGAGAGAGCAGTGGATATTTTATAAAACTTTTCCATTTTTAATATGGATTTTAATTATCAAATTTAATAACTCGTCTAGACAAAAAGTTCTGCACAAAATATACTGTAGCCTATATAAATGTATGTTTTATGCACAATATAGAATTCTTTCAAATTCATGAACAGAACTGAAAGCCTTGTGCTTCTTTGAATTTGCATTTTGACCAGGTGTGCGGATTCCTGTTTGTTTTTAATATAAAAGACTTCACACTTGTTTCACTTCCCAAGAGCCAGACTCTCAATCTTTGGTTTCTGGGTTGTTTTTCACCAAAGGCAGTCTGCCTGTCCTCAGGTCTCCATGCGTGGGCCACATTAATGAGACCACACACTTAAATACAACCAGAGACGTGCTTGCAGAGCGCACAGGTTACCAGCATTAGTCCCCCATAGATCTCAAATCTCTCTTTACCAAAATGTGCTGTTCAAAGACATTCACAAATCAATGTTTGTCTGATGTACCTGGGCGTATCGACCCATACGATTCCTATGTGGCAAAAGTACACACATTCTTTGTCCTTCAGGTTTTCACAGGAGCAGCGTCTTTCACGACGGTGAGTTTGTGGAGTAGCATTTACAGATGGACTTCTGTTTGCATGAGACCCTAGTACTGACAGATACAAAGAAAAGAACTTTAGACAACAGGTAACAAAAAAAAAAAAAAAAAAACTTTCAAAATCAGTAAAGACAATGTTACAAAAGATTTCTATTTCAAATTAAATGTTTTTTTTTTCTATTTCTGTTCTATTCATTAAAGAATCCTAAAACTTTAATTGTAATAAAAATATGTTTTTGTGCACCAAATCAATATATTATAAATATTCACATGACCCTGAAGACTGGAATAATTGCTGCTGAAAATTCAGCTTTTCCATCACAGGAATAAATTCCATTTTAAAATATATTAAAACAGAAAACAGCTATTTCAAATTGTAATAATATTTCACAATTTTTACTATATTTTTGATCAAATAATAATCTTAATAGTTGCAGTAAAAACAAATGGGGTAACAGTATCAATGCAGCCTTCAGAAAGCTTAATTATAGCAATTCACAGATCCCCATTTTCAGCCTAAGCCTAAAACTTTTTGCTTTGATGTGTTACACCTGAAACAAATCCTCAAAATTTGTCAAAATATTAGTCTTCACTTGATGATGTAAGACATAACATGTCTAAGCTGTTGCTGCTGTCTAAACAATTAAGCACTGTTGTGTCTTCGATGTCCGCTTTGTTTTAATCCTGAAGATTCCCATACAAATCCTGTTTTCATGAAGCTTTGATCTCATAGGTTATCACTTCAGAAGTCAATTGCCATGCAACAGTATTAATAATGATCAAATCATGTTGACAAAAGAATAAAAATGAAGAAAAAGCTAAAAACAAAATGTCTTATGGTTGAGCTTCATTAAGGTTGCGGTGAATAAAAAGCCATGTGGACCATGTTTAAAGAAGACAGCAAATACGAATCTGTGGCCAACCACATTTTATGCCTCTAGGATTCCAGCAGCACGTGTAAATGGTACAAAGCAAACCACCACTACAGCTTCCGATGGTTGGGGTTTTAAAAGTTGAATCAAAAACAGATCTTGCGCTCATCTGCAACATAGTAACTCTTCAACAGACAAACAGATCTCAAAGGAAAAGAAAGTCAAAAGAACAAGTATGATGGTATTTACATCAGGGTACTTTCAATTGCCGGAAAAGTTAGACGATAAATTCTTTTATGAAGCAAGATGGATGAACTAAGACTGCAAGAGGTCTCTGAGTTTTGTTCAGGATACATGGAAGAGGGGTATTAGCAGGACTCCAGTAAACAGAATGACTTCTAAGGTGCTCAGTCAAGCAAACAGGGCCTGAGGCTGTAAGGCTTTATAGAAAAGGATGAAATTGCATGCCTAGGTCTGGTGGAAAGTGATCTGGGAGTGATCACAGTGATCCATCACTATAACAAGGCTATAGAAGTTCAATGTGGAATACACAACAATTGGTCTGACTTGGCTGGAAATCAGTTGTCATCCACATCCTGAAGATGTCAGTTGAGGTTACCCGGTGAAGCATTGGGGTTAGTTTTCATATATCAGGTCAGGATAATTAATCACAGTGAGTAGCTGAGATGTGGAACTTGGATTTTGTGACAAATCCATTGGAATGTCTGCTTAAAATGCCTGACATAATTCACATACAACTGACTTTATACCATCCTACCCAAAATCATGAGAAAGACAATCAGGAAACGTTTTCTTCATCCCTGTAATATTTTATCAGGCTAGACTTGATATAATACTAGATGGTATGGCTGGAATGATGCTAAGGCAGTTCTGTAGGGTTAGGACAGTTTGTCCCTCTCAGTACAGTTTGTTTTCCCAAGGAAAATTTAATTTTGTAAATCGTGCCCTGAAGAAAGAGAGGACTGCCAAGGTGGATCAGCATAGAATTGTAAAAGACAAGCAAGGGATTACATAAAATCATAACCACCAACAGTGAACCAGACCATCTCACTCAAAGAAACAGCAACAGTTGTTAGCATTAACATGTTAGCAAAACAATGTAAACCTTTACTAATCCCAAGTAGTTTGAGTGCTGTTATTAAAATTCAAAGCTGTGATCATTTCTGTCCTGTAGGAGACTGGCCTTGACACTCGAAACTACTGAGGAAAATGGTAATGTATTCCCAGCAATTAATTGCAATAACAATACATTGCTAAAGGCAGTATATTATCCTAGCCTAATATCCTAGTGTTTTGCACTGCATACCTATACATCCAATGCTGAAACTAAAGAGCTCAACAACAAACCTTTCTGTTATGTTAATTTGTGAGCCAACTTGCAACCATGTCAATTGATAAAGAAAATTTCCCTTGTAAAAAAAGAAAGGATCATAGTCAAAGTGTCTGAAATTTCTCAGTGCTTGAACCGTTTACAGAGACAGCTTGCTCTGGCTATGAACTCTGCATGCTATTAAAATTAAGCCTACCCACAGCACAAAAGCTAGACCATTCTGAGGCAACTGTCGCTGCTTTTGCACCACCATGAAGGAAGTTACATGTTCTGTGGTCCATAGAAGTGGTAGATGGCCTACACGTGGGGAGTTTACACACTTACATGCTCAAATGGCTTAAGCAGCATTTTATGCCACATTTAACCCTAATTCAACAGTTCAATCTACTATTGTACAACTAACTGCATATTGGGACTGGTGTTATGAAAAAGATTTATAATAGAAATCTATCAAAAAATATTTAACTCACATTTTTGATAGATTTCTGTTAAATATCTATATATATATATATATATATATATATATATATATATATATATTTTTTTTTTTTTTTTTTTTTTTTTTTTTTCCATAACACCAGTCACAATCAAATAAAATATTTTGTGTCAAAATATTTCTGTCAAAATTTACACCAAACTTGTATGAATTTTATGTCTTCTTTGAAACACAAAAGAAGATATTTTTTATGAATATTGGTAACTAAACCATTTCTCAAAAACCTTCTTTTATGTTCCATAGAGGAAAGAAAGTTATACAGGCATGGATCAATATGAGGGTGAGTAAATGTTTATGCCTTTAAATTACAAGAATATATATCTGGTGATATCTGGTGTGAAAATACAGTTCACATGCAAAGAACAAACCAGAGAGAATCTGATAATGAAAATTTAACAGAGTTGGCTTTTGCTAGATAAAATCTTATGTAAACTAATAGATTAACATTTTTTCAGATAGGAAAATATTCACATAGTAGTTCAAGATTTGAACAGAAAGCCAAAATAATATATATATATATATATATATATATATATATATATATATATATATATATATATATATATATATATATATGTAAGAAAGATGATAGTCATTTACCTTGTTGTTCCAATATGAAAACAACCACACTTATTAAGAGTAAGAAGGAAAAATCCATTATGCTTCTTTCCAAAGATGCTCAGTATATTAATTGGCAAGCCTGTCTCCTGGATGTCTATTCACAGGAAGAGAGGAAAGCTGTGAGGGGAAAGAGAGCAAGTTGTAGAGTTTCTCAGAAACTTCTGCGACTCTCTAGACACCTCCAGCCTACCACACCCTCCTCCCCCCATCTCCCTCTTTGCATCAGCCTGCCAAGCTGTTCTTCACAATGCTAAGAACAGGTGTTTGACAAGACTCATTGGATGTGAGTGTCAGTGGGGGAGAGAGAGGGAGAGATTGTACTCTTTGTTTGGATATATGCTCTAAATCTAGTGGAAACATTTGTGGAAGAAGGTATCTCAACATTGTCTGTTTCCATCAAGTGCTTACAACATGGTCAGAGGGGCATCACAGATTATAAACGGATGGATTGAGTTCCACTTCATGGGTGAGCTGGCATCTCATGGGAATTTTTGCGCACACTTGTTTTTTCCTTCCTGATGCTATGTTAGGAATGGAGGCTTGAAGAACAAAGTCAAAACTACAGCCTGGAGAGGAAAACCATCTTTTTCAAAGTAGAAAACCTAGACAGACCAGGTCTTTTTCCCAAGCCAAGGGAAACCCATTGTGGTAAACCTCCATCTTAATTAAAACAATAAAAAGCCAATTGAAACATCTCAATATAAGCATCTGCATGCCAGACTCTCTTAACTGTGGAGGGTTCCGCTAACTGGTTAAACATTTTCTGCAGTTTAGAAACAGTTCGTGCTCTCATTTTTGTAAGTTCCTTCCATAATCATTTCAAATTTGTTGAAAATTCGTGTGACGAGCTCCACTGCACAAACAGGCTAGGAGATATGAACTGTGGCGTGAAAGTTGTTGAGAATGGTCCAAGAATGGGGGCAAAGTGATGTATTCTATGCAGCACCACAGGGGTTGGGTTATTTTTTCCCACCCATAGTTCTATTTAGCTCACTTTTTGACTTCTCATTAGTCCAGATTAGGCTTAGTTTTGCATTCAGGAGAGATAATTAAAGGCTGGGCACAACACAAAACAACATATTTGGTCACAGAGCTCCTGGCTACAGCAATTAGATCTGTGAGGTGAGGTGCTGTGGAGGAGGAAGGAGAACGTCTGAGCTCCAAACGGCTTCTTCCTGCAGCTGTGGGAGAGACATAATGAACAGTTTGACAGACTGTCTGAAAAAATGCTCATGCTTCTGAAATTGAACTGTGAACTATGTGACACAGCCCCAATACTGTATACGCAAGTTCAACTGATATTTTAATGAGAATCTAAGTGTTGTTTTTATTTTTATTCAAGACAAGCTTGATCTGTGGCAGAGGACGACAGTGCGAGGAAAATTCTTTTGAATTCTTTGTGAATTTTGTCATTTCAAATCACAGTACATTAACACTTTGTTTTTATTTGATAAAAAATAGTTTTATCTTTTGTAGCAATGTACACATGCTGAATAAGTGTTTATTAAACTAATAAAACAGTGAGACTTTGGCTGATTGCTCGAAGTGTCAAATGGCATGCAGAATCGCTGACTAAATCAATCAGTAAATCAATAACTTTTCTGTTTTCACAGAACACTGACCTCTATACGAGAAGAAAGCTTTATAAACTTTTCAACAGAACTATTGTTAGCTTGCCAAGCAAGCCTGAAACAATCTGTTCACGATTATCCATCCTGGAGCCAGCAAATGCATTAAAAGTAAAATATTATTGAGAGAAGGCAATGATTAAGCTAGACTATCTCTTAAAATGCTTTTGCTCCTGAAAACCAGTACCTTCATATGCACAGGTGCAGTGTTTTACACACTCCCCTGGACTTTCACTGACCCTCAGCTGCACTTCCCGCTTTAAGCCTCTAATAATATAGGTTTTTTTAAATTTATTTATTTATTTATTTATTTTTTGCAGGATTTGACCACATTACCTGCAGAGGTATGCATCAGTAATCAATGATCAACAATTGCTTGTTTCTACCAGACTCTTAATTTCCCTTAAAAACTTTATCCTTGTAAGATTAATAAGAGTCGTAAATTATGTGTTATGACATGTACAGTTATTCTACATATTAACTTTAACATCAACACACACACACACACAAATGAAATTATATATTTTTAATTATTTTATTGGTGTATTGAAATGAGTTAATTTCAGTTTCATAAGTCATGTTTTGTATACGCATACAGATACTGCTTAAAAATGATTATTAAAAATTATCAACGATTTCAAACATTGGGCATGGACAGTGAACGTGACATCACTTCCTACAATGGGCGATTGATCAGGTTTAACCACTGATCTACAGGTGCATCTCAGTAAATTAGAATGTCGTGGAAAAGTTCATTTCAGTAATTCAACTCAAATTGTGAAACTTGTGTAATAAATAAATTCAATGCACACAGACTGAAGTAGTTTAAGTCTTTGGTTCTTTTAATTGTGATGATTTTGGCTCACATTTAACAAAAACCCACCAATTCGCTATCTCAACAAATTAGAATATGGTGACATGCCAATCAGCTAATCAACTCAAAACACCTGCAAAGGTTTCCTGAGCCTTCAAAATGGTCTCTCAGTTTGGTTCACTAGGCTACACAATCATGGGGAAGACTGCTGATCTGACAGTTGTCCAGAAGACAATCATTGACACCCTTCACAAGGAGGGTAAGCCACAAACATTCATTGACAAAGAAGCTGGCTGTTCACAGAGTGCTGTATCCAAGCATGTTAACAGAAAGTTGAGTGGAAGGAAAAAGTGTGGAAGAAAAAGATGCACAACCAACCGAGAGAACCGAAGCCTTATGAGGATTGTCAAGCAAAATCGATTCAAGAATTTGGGTGAACTTCACAAGTAATGGACTGAGGCTGGGGTCAAGGCATCAAGAGCCACCACACACAGACATGTCAAGGAATTTGGCTACAGTTGTCGTATTCCTCTTGTTAAGCCACTCCTGAACCACAGACAACGTCAGAGGAGTCTTACCTGGGCTAAGGAGAAGAAGAACTGGACTGTTGCCCAGTGGTCCAAAGTCCTCTTTTCAGATGAGAGCAAGTTTTGTATTTCATTTGGAAACCAAGGTCCTAGAGTCTGGAGGAAGGGTGGAGCAGCTCATAGCCCAAGTTGCTTGAAGTCCAGTGTTAAGTTTCCACAGTCTGTGATGATTTGGGGTGCAATGTCATCTGCTGGTGTTGGTCCATTGTGTTTTTTGAAAACCAAAGTCACTGCACCCGTTTACCAAGAAATTTTGGAGCACTTCATGCTTCCTTCTGCTGACCAGCTTTTTAAAGATGCTGATTTCATTTTCCAGCAGGATTTGGCACCTGCCCACACTGCCAAAAGCACCAAAAGTTGGTTAAATGACCATGGTGTTGGTGTGCTTGACTGGCCAGCAAACTCACCAGACCTGAATCCCATAGAGAATCTATGGGGTATTGTCAAGAGGAACATGAGAAACAAGAGACCAAAAAATGCAGATGAGCTGAAGGCCACTGTCAAAGAAACCTGGGCTTCCATACCACCTCAACAGTGCCACAAACTGATCACCTCCATGCCACGCCGAATTGAGGCAGTAATTAAAGCAAAAGGAGCCCCTACCAAGTATTGAGTACATATACAGTAAATGAATATACTTTCCAGAAGGCCAACAATTCACTAAAAATGTTTTTTTTTTTTATTATTATTATTGGTCTTATGAAGTATTCTAATTTGTTGAGATAGTGAATAGGCCAAAATCACCACAATTAAAAGAACCAAAGACTTAAACTTCAGTCTGTGTGCATTGAATTTATTTAATACACGAGTTTCACAATTTGAGTTGAATTACTGAAATAAATGAACTTTTCCACGACATTCTAATTTATTGAGATGCACCTGTATATTTAATGATAAAGGCCTAATATAATTCTCTATTATAGATCAGCGGGTTTAACAGAAAAAAAGGTACTATATGACTCCATCTAGTGTTCAGATGTGGGGTTTAGATGAAGCGTTCAAACTGCAAGCTTCTTAGAAGGCCTATTTGTAAAGGTAGGTCTCTTAATCAAACGAAAATTAGTAAATTTTGAAGTATTTTCCTGACTCGACAACCATGTTTCACCTGTTGGTCAGCACAATGGATAAAAAAAGATTTTATCGTGTTTTCCCTGTTTAAAGAAGTGAGGTGAGAGATTCCCGCACAAAGCAGCATTTAAGAGTCAGACAGAGCTTCAGTGTTTTACCTAAACTATTTGGAAAGCCCAGCCTTACGTAAAAGCTGGTTTGGTTAATGCCCACATAAATTTAAACTGTAGTGGGCATAAACCATGTAGGTAAATATGTACATTTACTGTGGTAACTACCTCAGCTTATGTTTATGTAATGTAATAGAACATGCAGTCCCATCTCTTGCTGTCATGACCCATATAATTATTTAAATCTTCATTGACTTTCTGTTTTACAGCATATTACACACGTTATAATGTTATATTTATCTTCAGGCGTTAGTGTGCTTTAATTACTGATTTAAAGACATTCTTTATTTAATTTGTGTACAACAATGTAGTTTATTTTAAGTAAAAAGCTCTGATGATGACTGGCTAACTGTACATTATGCTTTACAATAACTGTGCTACTCAGCCTAAGTCTGTTATAATTTCCTAGGATTAGATTCATTGTGCTGGATTTTTTTTTTTGGATTTCAGTTTGGAATTTATGAATAATTCTAAAGGTTTTTCAAGAATTATAAGTTAAGTTTTTTACTGTTTTGTCAGAAACAATGTACTGTAAATAAATGCAAAAATACATCAGCTTGTCACAGGTCAGGAAGTGCTAATGCTTTCTTCGTTCCAAAGTGAAACATAATGTACGAGCACATGGTAGTCTTACTGAAAGTGCTGCTAACACAGGTCTACCACATCCTGTCTCATGTTCTAGCGCTGGGCTTGGACACACATTCTCAGGGAAATTAAATGTGATTTATTGCCGATTATCCCAGCTGGAAACCTGGGAGCCGGATGCATAGAATAAAATAAGCTTGGTGTCATTTTTATTTTTTTCAATCTGAGACACTTTCTTACTGAAAACCACACATTTTACCTTTGATTACAGAGTGAATGCTGTTCCACACGGGCCTGTTGGGTGACTGTTCCAGACAGCACTAATGGAGAGGTGGTGACTTTTATAGGAAGTTGCTTTTGAGAGGGTGTCAGCCGTCATTTTGATCCCAGATAGCATGAGAGCTTGTCAGGTACCGATTTTGTCTGCTTTACACTAAGAACTTCTTGAACTTTTCAAACCTAATGAAGGTTCACTACAGCCTTGAAGCCAATAATTTGTTTGACATTTAACCAAAACTTGCTTTAAAGAGAGAGCTCACGCTAAAATTAATATTTTTAATAATCTTTAGAAGTTCTCAACTATGTGACTTTCTTTCACTGACCTCAAAAAGAGATTTTATTTACACTCTTTTGTACAATGAAAGTGAATGATAATCAGAGGCTATTAAGCATCAAGAATGAAACAGTAGTCCGTAATAACTGGGCATATGATAAGCTCCTATGAGGAACAGAATGAAATTTAAGAAACTTTACAGCCCCTGGTCACCTTACACTTTCATTGTATGAAAAAGTTTAAACATACTGCTAAACATCTCTATTTGGTTTCCACTGTTAAAATTAAGTTCTACATGTTTATAATGATATGACATTCATAAATGATAACAGATTTTTTTGGGGGGGGGAATGCGTAAAAATTATTTTTCAAAATGGAACAAAGATTATTGAGGTAAGTTTTACAAGAAAATACTATTCAGTCTTTCTGTTTCAAAATTGTAAAAACATATTTTTAGTGTATTACAAAATTGCATTTCATAATTCTAATTTATAGTGAAATGAAAAAGGCACCTGTATACATCCCTCTGCATCCATCCACTAATGAGTTCTAATGAGCTAACGAGTTCATGGATGCTTTAATTTGTCAAATGTGACAATCTATACATCAGCATTTTAATTGTTCTGATAAATCCATAAAACCACTTATGGAGCATAAGAATTAGATAAGACAACAAAACTAATTAAAGGTTAGGCAGAAGATAATTATGTTATTTTTGAGCTGAATCACAGTAATTACGCAACCAGAAAAACACACGTTGGTCAACTGCAACTTGAAATACCGAAAAGATTTTGAGGCTATATTTAGATAATTGGGCTCAGGCAAAAGTCTTTAAGAGTTATTGGCCAATTATTCTGAGGGGAAACATTGGAAGTAGTGGTTACAAATGCAAATTTTGTCTAATGACTTACCTCTCTAGATTTTTTCTTTGTATGTATGTGTGTTGCTTAAAACACACACACACAGAGACAATAATAGACAAACTTAACAAAAAATAGTTTTAACTCCTGTTCATACAAAAACCTCATAATTATTACAATAGTTGAAAAAGAACATCTAATATGGCTTTGCATAGTACTGTGTATATACAGTTTACTGTAAACAGCATGCTAAATATTTTTACACTGTGCTAAAAAAGTGCAATTGGCAGTTTGCAATTTATGAGACCATCAGTGTACAGCAAGATGACGACAAAGTGTTCTAATTATAATTTACTATCAGAGGGTGGGCAGCCCTACAGTGCTCAACTGGATCAAAATGCGTCAGCTCTGCAAGAACAGTGCTCTGTGTCTGCCATGGCTTACTGGGTATGCCTTGGCTGAAGGCAGCCTGAGAGCCACTTAATAACAGCGAAGAACAGATTTTTCACCATATGCCATGCAGGTCTTGCTGGGCTCACATCTACCCCTACTATTCTACTGCCCGCCTGCTTGTCTGCCTGCCTGCCTGATCACTTCCTCCCTGCCACTGTACATTACACGTCTCTATTCCGCTCGGGTGTCGAATCGTATGTCCATAATGTACAAGATACAATCAAAGGCAAACCTCCAGGAGAAGATTAGGCACAGCTAAACATCCTCTCCTGGCTCCTGCCCTACGAAAACATGACGCCTTTGAGGCCATCGGTGGAATGATTTAGAGTTCTGCATTAATGGTTCTCCTGCGCTTGGCTGGACTCCTGCTCTGTCTCCTTGGCCCTAGTCTATGGATGGAAAGTAACCTCTCTGTATGTACCTGCACGCCTACAGCTTTTCCACAAGCCACCAAAGCAAAACTGATGTTGTTCTTTCCCCAAGTGTTTCCAAATGAATCACTTTTAAAGGTGGCAGCGGTGATCACAGTTTAAACTCCTCTGACTAGAAAGCAGCTTTCCTCTGTCTCATCCTTCCTTCTGATGTTTTTATTGAACTTTTTAACTTTACTTTCTCGGGAAACTGCCATACTTCATTCATCATTCAGAATGCCATTGGACTATGTAGCAAAGATATTAACATAATGGGAAGTCTACAAAGTGTTGAAACTACAAACCAATCAGGGTTTGAAGCAATGCAATAGAAGGACCATTTTGGGTGGCCCAAAGAACCTTTCTGTTAATGGTTCTTAAAAGAACCATTTATTTTCTTAGTGTAAAGAACATTTCAATAATCTGAAGAAATGTTTCCCACTGGAATGGTTAATAGAGCTGACAGTACAGAAATTCAGTGACTTACAAGCGAAAAGGCTGTAAAGTCATCTTGCACTTATGACAGTAACATTCCATCAGCTGAACACATGATACATGTCAGCAAAGAAGCAATTAGTTAACGCAGCAAGAAAATCTCTGAGGAAGTACTTCCATGATAAGACAGAGAGAGAGAGAGAGAGAGAGAAATCTTTGCCTATAAATTGATTTTGAAAAGTTTTACAGAAGCCCTTCAGCCCAAGAGAATGCTGGAGGGAACAGACCGTAAACAGTGCTGTAAGTCTGACTTTGAGACCGTCGCTGTCTCCTTTACATCTGGTTCTTATTATGAAGTTCCAGCCAAGCCATATATGTTGGCCCTCTCAATATACAGAGAGGCCCAGCCAAGTATGGTCAGTATGGTGAACCACACCACCTAATGATCCACTCCTTTAGTGTTACTATGTCTTATTTAAAGGTATATTATGTGCCTTAATGACCACTGATAGCAAACATAGACACAAGTTGCCTGTCTGCACTTGACCACTGGCATTCATACTTGATACCTTGATTTATAGTTCAGGCCAGTATACTTTAGCTAGGTAATGATGTTGATTTTGAATATATATATATTAATGAATAATAATAATAATAATAATGAATAATAATAAAAATAAATACAAATATTTTGACCGTTTTTATATTTTAATATATATATATATATATATATATATATATATATATATATATATATATATATATATTTTTTTTTTTTTTTAATTATTTTAATTTGTATTTTGTAATGTACCAAGTTAGAAGGGTATCTGTGTAATTTACAGTACTTGTTGACAGAGAATTATCATTAAGTCTGTTATGCTTATCAAGGCTGCATTAATTTGATCAAAAATACAGTAAAAAGTGTAATATTGTGAAATATAAATATAAACTGTTATATATTTTAAAATGTAGTTTATTTCTGTAATGCATAGCTGTATTTTCAGCATTATTACTCCAGTCTTCAGTGTCACATGCTCCTTCAGAAATCATTCTAATATGCTGATTTTGTGCTCAAAAACATTTCTTATTGTTATCAGTGTTGTGCTGCTTAAAATGTTTGTGGAAACAAACCACAAACTTTTTTTTTTTTTTCAGAATTCTTCAATGAATACAGCATTCAAAAGAACTGAATTTATTTGAAATAAAAAATCATAACATTATAAATGTTTTTATTTTGAATAATTTTAAGCATCCTTTCTAAATAAAAGTATCAGAAAAAAAATAGTAGATCTGACAAACATTAAGACGTTAAAAATTGCACAAGCTATGAATTGTTTTAATATTAAAGGTATGTCTTTTCTGCATTGTATTGTTCACGTATAGGAAAAAATACATTTCAGTCCTAAACCAACAGGTGGCAGTATGTCTTAAAGAAAAGACCAGGATGCAGACTTTGTTTTACACACACTGTAACACTACAGCAAGTGAGATGTGAGAAGTTTGAAAATGCACTAAATTTAGCTTGAGACCTGTCAGTAGGTTTCTATAGAATTCTCTCCAGGCGTCATCTTTTTATTCTCAGAGTCTATCAGAGATGACATCCGGTCACCTCCAGCAGGACAGGCGCGGCTGTCACCCATGAATAAAGCTGTGTAGAAACATTGACTACACATGGAAAATGTGGGCTGTGGTTTTCTTCTCGTCTTGGCAAGAGACTGCCTTAGTTAATAAAAAATAAATAAAAAAGACAAATGTTAACTGTTCCAAACATATGTTCCCATGGAAGGGGACAGCACTTTGGGTTGGTCCCCCAACCTATGTGCAGACCTAACATACTAATTATTTGATCTGTATAGAAGCGGGTTAGATATAAAACAGCAGAGGAAAATATATAATTCTGGTTAAATAGATCACAAACATTTATTGTAGCTCGTGTGTACCAGTTAATTCTAATCGGCATCAGTTTGAACAAGGCTGCTGCTATTTGTTGAGACTTTTAAGAGTGCTATTATGGGTGGTATTGCCAGTGTTATCTGTGCACTGCGCTACACTCATTTTTATGACAGCAATCAAGTTTCTGCTTGCACTGTAAAAATATTTAGTTGCATAAGACAGTATTGTGCAATCCTTCTATATAGGGAAGCGTGGGAAACGGTTCATTAATAGGGAGGAGTCCATGTCACATTTCTTAAAACACTCAGAGTTCCTCACATTGTTCAGGAAGTGCAATTCCATTCTTAAGTTAAACAGTAATGGATACGTCATATGACACCACATAGTTAATGATGAACGGATGACATCTTATTTTGGGAATAATCAAGAATGGTAAACAAAGGAAAACCTGCGTAACGTTAATGATAATACTATTTCAGTACTGTGCTATTAACACAATTTTTCCCCATAATATGTGCACTTGATCAGTTTTTGGATGATGTGGTAAAAGCTTAATCTGCTGACAAACGCTCTTAATAACTGTTTGCCAGACATGAAGATTTTTCAGGAGCACACCCAACATCTGTAGCTCTGCTTCTGAAACAACAATGTATTTCTAATCAGAGAGGCTCAGCATCCATGTTTGTTGATGTGAAATGTTAAATGCAAACGTTTTGTACAAAATTTATGGCTATTTTAGCCAGTTCTGATGTTGTGTAAGATGATGATGAAATTTTTAGGGACCAAAAGTTGTGTGTAGATTCGTAGGAAAATATTGTAGGTCCAAGATCAATCTTCCTTTAAAACTAAATTTTGTCTTTTAAAAAATGTGATTTTTAGTATGCAAATGATCACATCAATGATTATTGGAAGTTTACAACTACTTTTCTTACTGTTTAAATTAAAAATAATTTTAAAAGACTGATAAGATAAATAAAAATAAATGAAAGCAAGAAGATTGATGGGTTGATCTAACTGGTAGATGCACAAAAGATGTCACATCAGCCTATTTGTGTCAACGTGTATTAACATTGTGGTGATACAGTTTTCATGTACAGTCAGGCAGAACTACTAAAATTAGCAATGCAAGATGTCTTTGTGTACTGACAGATTCAATCTGATTGTGTATCTGATCCATTTCAAATTCTTCTTTTTGTCCTCTCCTTTCCTCACCCCTCTTTTTACATAAGTTCAAAGAGAATTTGAGCATTTGTATTTTGTGCCAGTTTCCTGGAAAATTAGAGAAGCATTAAGACACCACGGACATGCAAAGTTACTATAGTTGTATTTATTTGAAAACAGCAATCTGTATTTTTTTTCACCTGTGCTGTGATTCGTCAAAACTGATATTGTACATATTGGTTTTCCACTGAAAATCACAAAGTTACTCTTTTTATTTTTATTATTTTTAATTATGTTTGTCTTTTATTCTTTTTGTTTATTTCAATACAATGATTTGTGCTTTTGATACCTTAGGTTTGAAAGACATGTTAATACAGTTAAGTGGATAAGCAGGGACTACTGACAAAAATGTCAAAAGAGTCAATTACATAGATCAAATACACACAATACAAAATACAGATATACACACAAGTGCACTGGCTCCATTCTCCAGTTCAGTTAGGTTGCTTCAAATCAAAACATATTCCAAAAAAAAAATCTGTATTTCCAATCCCAGTTCTAAAAGTGATATAATTTGGGATTCGTTAGGAAGGTTTAGGAAACATAAGGTGCATTTTAGGAGTTCTCAGTATTGGAGTTTTTGTATGTACATTTATAAAAGTGTTTACGGACTGATGACGTGGCCCTTGATGAACTCCTTCAATGTGTGAATATGTATGGCTATGAGCGTATACAGAACCATAGGCATCCGATATTTACATCTGTTGGAATGTTCCCCATACTATTCATCAACAAGTCAAGTACTTCAAGCAACATAATTCACAGAAGATCAAAATACCTTTCACATCTATCTCAATAAGTGGTGGAGGAAATGCAGAAGTGCGAAATTTGATTCACTTAATGCTTAACAGTTCTACATTTAAAATGTGAACGGTGAAATCACAACTAGTGTAGCCTACCAGCCAATAGGAAAGAGAAGGGTACAAGCACTTAGAACCAACTACCATACTGTATGTGGGTGTCAATCTAAAACATGTGCAGATATATATAATTTTTCTGTATACTAGGTATATAAACATTTACTTAAATTATATAGAATTCTAAATAAAGCGAGTTTACTGAGAAGTATATGCACACATACTTCTAAATATATAAAGCCATATTACATGTACATAATTTTTTGCTCTAATTATGCAATAGCAAAACCCATGCTTTACATAGAAAAGGCATCCACAACATTAAGAAAAATGTACAATTTATGAAACATGATACAATAAATAGTATTATAGAATCGCTGCTGTACACAAAAGCCATTTAATTTCACATATATAAAAATATGTTTTAGTGCAACCTTACATGTATTGATACTTCACATCATTCAGACCGAAAGTGTCCAAAAAGATGGTAAATTGCATTTATTACAAAGCGGGATACACAAAACTCGATATATATTTACATGTCTTCCTGTTTAATGCTTATAAGAATATAAGCAAAAAGTAAAGAAAAGGCACACACATCTGTACATTTTTTAAAAGTACCAGACAAAGTCCATAAGCAATTTTGGTCAGGCTCATATATAAGTTAACACATATATATTTATATATATGTATATTCTTTGAAACTTTAAATAAGAAATTAATTATAGTTGAGATAGCAAACCGTGTTATAAAAGGCATGCTATACATGTACATTAAAACCACTGAATCAGTTCACTTGCTTTTCAAGACTGATTTTCTGTGTACATGGATGTACATGTGTAAATATAAAATGTGTGAGCGTAATTTACCACTCTCTCTTCGACCTTGTTCACCTGTTGTTAATAGCGTCTTTTAAATCTTTGCCTTTCTTTATGGTCGCTGGCCTCTCTCCACGGCCCTGTTGGCCACACGCTCGCTCTTCCGTCTCTGTGTTGTAGAGAGTGGGATGGCTTGCTGTGGGAGTCTTTGATGTGGTAGACACACTGCTCTCTGCTCTGGAGTGTAGGGGGTGACTGATCTCTGAGCTGCAATAGTGCTGCGCTCTCGGCGCACAGTCTTGCTGAGCTGCGGGTGAATGAGTTAATGTGTGCTGATGGTAAGGATCAATTGGAACTGTCGATTTTTTGGGATTTTCTTCGGAGGCGATGCACAGCGAGGCAATCGCCTTAGTGCATGTTTGGATGCACTCTTCCTGCTTGCTCTCCTTGTCGGACATGTCGGTGCTGTCCTCTCGTGACTTTTGTGAGGAAGGTGATGCAGCTTTGGGGGACATGGATTTTTCGTGGGATTGGGGTGAGTCTTCTGGGCCTCTGCTGGTGGGCCCTCTACCCTCGGAAAGGTGGAAGGACACCTCGCTGGTGCTGGATTCCTCCGAAGTGCTTTTCTGCAGGGGAAGGCGCGTGGAGTGGACATGACCAGTGACAGAAGTGGGCACAGAATGGACCATCTGGATGCCACCAATGGGTATCATGGAGAACGGAGTGCGGATCTGTTGCTGGGAGTGCAGGGGAAGGTGGCTAAATAACCCCTGGTGGACACTGGGGAGATCTGCGTTGCAAGCCTCCCCTTGAAGATGCGATGTCTTTCGCTGGTCCTAAACAGTCGGAAGATATGGTTAATTTACATTACAAAATATTCCTGGAAAATTGTAAAGGCAGTGTTTAAATAAATCCTTGTGAAGCTAAATACACCTTAGGTGATAAGATTAGCAAAGTATTCTTGAAATACTTGTCTGTTATTCAGCTTATCTGGGGCTTGTTTCACAGATATTTAAACTGGACCTCTTGGAAAGTTTGGAAAATTCAACAAGACCGGAAAGAAAAAGGGCCAAGCTTACATAATAGACCTTGCTCATTTATCTTATTATCTCTATGGTAACAAGCCAGGTAGCACTGAAATGAATTACTATACTGCATACACTGAATAGGCACTGCAGTTTTCTACTTTCTCCAGGGAGTTCTTAATCAACTAGTATACAATATAAATAGAAATACTCCATTCTGTTGTATGATGGCAATTTGTTTGTTAGAGACATTAACTGACTACCACTGCAATTTACTTGTCCAAACTTGTATACTTGAGCTTTGTATACTTTATTAAGGATCCAACATACTGTATGCTGGCTATTGACTTTCCTCTGGCATATCATTATTATCACTCTTCACTTCGAACAACAATGACTTTTTATCCTTTAACTTACCAAACCTGGCACGCATGTAAAGTATGCAGGCTGTGTAATTTTGAGATGGACTCGATATAGTTGCCTAGCTAGTGAACTGTTTATAGCTATATTCATTTGGATTTGTTTTATAAAAGTTAATAATGACTGGAGATATAAAGTTTTATGAGGCAAATATAACTTACCACCTCCAGATCTGCATGGCTCTTGGTCTTTTGGCTTAATGATATCATCTCTGCATGTGGGCTGGGGTTGTGTGCCCATGGGCCGCTTTGATAATGGAGACCCCTCCTGGGGGACACAGGTCTGATCATCCCCCTACGGCTTCTGGGAGAAAGTCTGCCTGAGAGATCCCTTCCTGGGGATGTCGGCCGTCGTGTCTGGGAGATGGGAGAGAGATGTCCTCTTGGAGAAAGGTCCCTCCTCGGTGACAGATCCCTTCTATAAACATCCCGCCTGGGGGAGATATGCCTAAGGGGAGATGCTTCTCGCCTTGGTGACAAACGGCCATGTGGGGAGAGGTCCCTTCGAGGGGACAGATATCGCCTAGAGGAAGGTGAGCTTTCTCGCAGAGGGGAGGAATCACAGCCGGGTGAAGACAGACGGGAGCAGGAAAAGTCAAAGGAGGATGAGCTGTGTTCCAGAGAGAGAGCCAGGTCTTCATCCATAGAGATAGGCACATCCAGTCTGTTTTTGTGATGTTCACCCAGAGCCCCTTGAAGGAGCTTCTGGTATTCAGCCATCTGGGCCTCTCCAGCTTTCTCACTGGGTGCCATGAGTTGGGTGATCTGAATACTGGGCAGACTAGTGAAATAAGTGAAAAGAGGCTGTTTGGAGACAGAGGCCAGAGGCTCTGGTGTGGATTCTTGTGAAGCGGCGACTGCAGTGATGGAGAGCGAGGGGATGGCACATGGCTGTGGGCTTGTGCTTCGGGACCGTGTCTTCGGCGTTGAATCACCATCATACTCGTCATCGTCATCCTCATCTTCATCAACTTCATCACCGTCCTCTTCAGCACCCTCTGAGTCATCAGCGTCAGAGAATTGGTGCTCTGCCATTATCTCTGACATGCCAGTCTTTTCTGATGATCTTTGGACCTCCTCAGTGGTGTCTGGAAAAAAAGTACAATAACACATTTTCTCAACTTACTTTAACAGGTTAATCAACATTTTTTGAGGTATTTTAATAGCAAATTGTGTTTATTTTATTCCTAAATATCAGTTGGCCTAGAAAGGTGACTGGGGTTCTTTGTCTCCCTTTGATAGAACATGGGATCACAATGGGGGAAAATATTATTATTTATTAAGAAATATTTTAACACTGGCAGTAGAAGGTTTAAGTTTTTAATTAGGCTAATTTTCCTGTACTGGTACTACTTCCAGATGCCAACATATATTGCAATATTGGCTCCTCTAAATAAAATGTATCCAGAATCTGAATCATACCTGGTTCTTCTGCTTCCGTCTCATCCACCGATGTCACTGACACTCCAAGCTCTAAGCACTTTTTCATGTGAGCTTTTGACTTCATGTGTTTCGTAAGGTTTCCTGAAAACAGATTTTAAAGTGTTTTAATTACTTGCATTGGCATGCCCAAAATGATGTCTGACCTGCAATTTATTCTGATTAAATAGATCTTCTGTTGTTCAGCGTGGTACAAACAAATGTTCTTTTAAGTCCACAAAAAGTACAAAAATCATCATTTTTGTCAAATTATAACATGTTGTTTTTCATTTTATGTGTGCATTTGCATGTATTGGTTATTAGAAATGTATGAGAAAACCCACCTTTTGTTTTAAAAGCAAAGTTGCAGAACTTGCAGACATATGGCCTGACATCTGTGTGTGTGCGAATATGTTTCTTCAGCATGCTTGGCTTTTTACAGCGGATCCCACACTCCTCACAGATGTACTTTCCCCGGCCTCGGCCACGCACATAAACATAGTCTTCATTGGATTTGTACCTGAAATAAAAACAAGGCAAGGGTTATTAACATTAGTGGAAGACATCAAATATATTGGTTAATGCTGATGTGGAATGATATCATGTTCATCAAAAAGTTCACATTATATATTTTGAAGGCACGTATCTTTTATGTTTGAAACAAAAACATTTTCACAGCTGTATCAATTTAATTTTTTCCCTGCACAGGATAATATTATATGGAGCACCCAATGAGATACCATACCATGTAGTTGTATACATTCCAGGTACTTGTGTTCAACAGATTTAGACACCATAATTGAAATTGTATGTTGATAGATAATAATAGCTCCTAATATTTGTTTCCTAGCAGCAGTCAACTTTTAATTGCATTTTAGAAATGGGGAAGTCCCATCTTGTATAAAGAATACTAAGTTATGTGTTGGAAAATAAACACATTTTCACATACCCTCCTTCAAAAATTTTGATGCGAGTGGGTTCAGCCTGCTTTGAAGAAGCTTCTTTCTCTCCATGGTCTTCTTTCCCCCTGTCTCTTAAGCTGATTCCCTTCATTTTCTTCCCAAACTTGCCAACATCCAACTGTATGATTTCTGGCTTCAACTGGAAATGTAAACAGAGAAGAGACTGAATAATGAACCCTAAAACTGTAAGCATAAACTTAAGCAACATAAGTTGGTCTGTGCATTTTCCTGTAATTCATTTTTAATCATCTTTATCATTTAAAAATGAGCATGTTTCTTATGTTTCAACTTGTGCATATTTTTGCTAACAAATTTTCAAGTGGTAAATTTAACCTGAATTTTTTAAACAATATATATCTCTATTATCTGTCTATATAAAATACTATTAAAATCTACAATGTTCTGAAATTAATATTTATTCACAAAAATCAAAGGAATTAAATTTATATTATGTGTAAATGTTTTTCTTTTCAATTAAATCTTTTTTTTTTTTAATTTGTGTGTATTTTTAGAAGTCAAGACTACCTGCTCAAACTTCTGTTTCCACCGGAGGGACGAAACAAGTTTTCCAGTGCCAGGTTGATACATAGCAGCCATTGTATACATTTCTGTGTTCTTCCTCTGTTTTGACCGAAGAAGTGCCAAGGTGGCCTTGGTGCTGAGGTTGAGTGGGTTTGGGTTGTAAGAGCTGACGCACCAAGAACCATACACAGAGGTTAGGGGAGTCGTTTGTGCGTAATTTGGCTTGGTATAATTTAGGAAGCACCAGCTGACACTGGTTGGTGTGCGAAGACTTGGGAATTGAAAAAACTGATGGACATCTGCCAGATCAGTGAGCAGGAGAGTGCTACCAACAACTCCACCACCCTGATTGGCAGCTAGCTGCACCAGCATGTTTACTGGGAACTTGTTACCCATGTTCTGCTTAGATTCTTCTTGAGTATCACTTGAGGAGATTACTGATTGTGGGCTTGAGCTTGCCTCTGGGGTAGACTCATCTACATCAAGCTCTTCTGGGGAATCTGCTCTGCTAGCCACGTTTGTAATAATTTGCAAGGGTGGAATGAAGTTGTCTTTTGGTGGCACATCAGGTAAACGAGGTGCAGATGGGTACCCAAGGAATTTAGATGACAAGAAATCAGTGGGTGGAGATGAGGACATCCTCTCTTGTTCATCTATGGAGTCATCTCTCTTTGAAAATTCAGGTTTGGGGGACTTATCTTTCGGGGCACTGGAATTGCTTAGCTCAACTGCACTAAGCTCTTTTACTATCTGGCCATACATCTTTTCTTCCTTGACCCGTTTCTGTTGTTTGGTTTCAATAAAAAGCTCAAGACTGCTGGCTGGTGACAACATTCTCTTACTCCCCCCAATATTAGAGGAAGCATCTGTAGTAGAGATAGTTCCTGATGTCAACGATAAAGGAATTCCTGTATTAAGGGTCCCAGGTAAATATTCAGGTACTTTCCATATTGGAATATTTAAGGACCCTTCTGAATGTCCTAATATTTTGGATAAATTGATGCCTACTTGGTTCTTTGATGCAGTGCCTGTTACTGAAACAGTCGACACATTGTCTGTGCATAAAACTCTGATAGAAGTTGTGCTCTGAGAATGAGTGACAAGGATTTGTGAAACACTTGTATACATAACACTATCATAAGATGGCACATTTGTCTGGATTCTGACTGGTACCAGCATTCCAGGGAATGATGGTTGTGAACCTACATTTTGAGTAGCAAAGATAGGCTGAACTTGTTGTAAGAAGCTTGTAGTCAGCACTTTAGATGACAAGACTCCAAGTTGCTGTGGGGAGGCTCTTGAAGGATATGGATAGTTGTGACTTGCCCCATCGGTTTTTGAGTCTGTATGCACCTGAATTTGACGAGGAGGTTGGTATGGTTTTTGTAGCATGGGCTGTAGATTTGGCTGTTTGATATGTAGTTTCTGTAATTGTTGTGCCTGGAATGCCAGGTGCTGCTTGTTTCTTTGTGTTGATTCAGGATGCCAGAGCATCGGTTGAAATGGCAAGAAGGGTGAGGATGGCAGGTTGCTCTGAAGTGAAGAGTGCTGAATTATATCCTGGGTCATGTGCTCATGCAATGAATGTTCACTATCTGATGAAAGCTGTGCAGGCAAACGAGGAGCATTCTGGAAATGATCCTCAGATAGACTGTCCTCACTGATGCTTTGCTGCAGCAAGTGATGTGATCCAAGAACTGACTGTGTACCTCTTCTGGGTCTTGCCAAGTCACTAATTACACAATAGGATGTACCAGTTAAAGCTGTTTGAGAAACATGGTCAGAATGCTCTTGTTTGATATTTAACTCTGAGATTGGCTCTTGAACCACTACTTCAGGATAGACACTGAGAGATGCCTGTCTAACAAGGTAACCTCGTCTACGCTCCTTCATAGCTGAAGCACTTGCATAAACTTCTCCTTGTCTTGAACCGGTTGAAAGACTTCCATAATCAAACGACTTACTACGTATTTCAGGTACTTCAGTCGGTAGAGCACAGGGGGCCTGCTCTGATGATGAGCGTCGCATCTCTCTTTGATGATGGCCTGGTATAGACAGAGAATGGCCACTGCCTGGAACAGTTAAGAACTCAGACTGTTTAGCAAAGTCATCTTGTTTAGTTGGGGATAAAGATTTGATGTTTTCCTCTCTGTCAAATGACATTGAAAAACTTGAGCTATGTGATAAGTTACTTTCTTGACTAGGGCTTCTTGAAAGGCTAGTACAAGTAGACTCAAAGCTTGACTCCCCAGAAGAGTGCTCCATATCTGCAAGACGCAGACGTTTCTTCTTTGGGGGCAGCTTCTCTGCAGGAAGCTGGGACAATGTTTCACTCCTTTGTGGCCACTGAAATTCCTCAACATGTTTCTCTGGTTCTTTCACGGGTACTTCAGGTTCTTTTTCTGGTTTGTCAGGCTCTTCTGTAACTCGTATTTCAGGCACTTGAATGTTGGGTTGTCGTACAAGTTTGTGGGGCATATGATACAGTGGGTTAGAAGAGAAAGATCCATGTTCATTGTCACCCTGCTGCTGATGTTCCATGCTTTCTGATCTATGATGAGAATCAGGGCTCTGCACATCATCAATGTTTTCTGAGTCTGATTGCTCAGAAAGGTGTCCAGCATGCTTATCTGGCTGATAAAATGGATGTTCAATTGATTCAGTCTTCTCAAATGAGTTTGGCCTGCTCAGTGAATTGGTATGTTGAATGACAGATATTACATTACCAGCAGTCTTCGTGTCTGAATCTTGAACAAGTACAATGTCCTCTGGAGTCATACATGAGCCTCTGTCAAAACTGTCTAATGGGCTGTGTGCTCTAAACATGGAAGCCTTACAAGTAGGAGCAGCCTTGGCAGAATCTTGACTTCCTTGTCTTAGGTCATAATCTCCTGTCATTTCAGTAGAGCCGCTTCGACTGCTATCATCTTGTCCAAGGCAATCTTCTTCTTCACCCACACTCTTTTTCATGCGTCTTTTTCTTGTGGTAAACTCTGTCATTCCCACCTTTGTACCATATGAAGCGTATGCTGTGCGTACTTCTGGGCAAGCCATCTCTGACCCAGAGCCTTTAAATTCTGGCATCAAATGCCCCCTCTCTCCCATTTTCAAACTTGAGTTCAAACCTGTGATTTTCCCGTAGTTCTCTGATTCTCCATGACCTTCTTGGGCAGAGTGTTCAAAGGCAGCCTGCCTCCTTAACCGTTTTAGACCCGCAGCTCCTCCGTAAAAGACGTCATCTTGGGTCATCATCTCATCAAATGAGTGACTCCCTCTTAGACTTGGTGGGACATTGAGGTTGGTTGGAGAAGGTGTTGGCATTGAGTTGCTTCTAATAAGTGGCCCTGAATCAGAGGGTGCTTCCAGAAGACCTGTGCTAGTTTGGCAAGAGCCAGCATGATAATGCGTTGGGTCACATCCAGCAATTAATTGTGATTCTACACAATCGCTTTGATAAAATACATGACCCTCTGATATCTTTCCCATGGCCAACTCCTGCATGGCACTAGACTTGTTGATATTAGTGTCTTGACTAGCAATAGCTACCATCCTAACTGTGACTGATTGTCTAGATCTGGAGTTGGTTCTGTGGTACCACGTTCTTCCAAACATTATCTCTTCATATGTCTTCGCATTGGTGTTAGGTGGACTGATCTGCTGTTCGGCACTCTCTGAGCGGGAAAAGTAACCAGAATCAGTGCTACCTTTGCTGTGGGGGCTCAAGAGATTTTGAGACTGCTCTGAATCCTGGTCCTTTTTCTCAGTGAGTCTTAAGGCAAGTCTCTGTTTGACCGTATGAGACTCATCTCCTCTGCCCATCTGTCCACCAATAACTGAACCTTTAATGTCTGTAAACAGGGGACACTCTGTGACAGGTGATGGTACCCCTTGTTTTGGAACAATTAAGATAGGCACTTTCATAGATGCCACGGACAGTTCCTCTGCTGGATCTGCGTATGCTGGTCCTCTTTCCATTGGGCTCTTGTCAGACTCAAATGATATCTGTGGGCTGCGTTTTTCTGGGAACATTGCACCTTCTGCAGTTTCTTCATCAGTGTCAGTGCTTTGTTCACCATCAGAGTGTGCCTCTGCTTCCCCAACTGAAGATGCTTGATCAGTGTCTGTTCGAGTTGCTAACTCAGAGAATGGAACAAGTCCTGCTTTGATAGCATGAGCATGAGATTTTCTATGTTTATACAAATTGCTCTTGGTTTTGAATGAGAAACCACATGGAACACAGGGATAAGGACGCTCCCCTGTGTGGGACCGTATATGTTTTTTAAGCACACTGGGTTTAGCACATGCCCTGCCGCAGTAGTGACATATGTACTTTCCTGGCTTCTTGGGTTTTTGTTCCTTCTTATGACTTTCATCTGGCTGCTCGGGTCCAGATTGGGAAAACTGGCCAAAGCCAGCTGAAGACTTCTGACGGGGAAATACTCCATGAGAGCGGGAGTGCACAGGAAACATATCATCTGGTGGCAGAGATTGCATTTGACCAGAGAAAGACCAGGCATGGGCCTCTAACCCAGGTTGTGGCTTTGTACCACCAAGGAAAGGCTCCTGTGGGTATGACTGTGGCAACTGGTAGGAGTAAGGCCGAGGGAAGACCTGTTGAAACTGGCTTTCTTGTGATGAGTGTGTCACTGCAGATGACATCAGCTTTCCAGAGCTATACTTTTGAGTGGAGCTAGCAAGGCTTGTCCCACTTGTAAGACTTTGCTCACGATGCATGTGTCTTTTAACATCTGGATCTCCGAAGGTACTTCTTTTCGTTCCAGCAGAGGGCTCAGAGGCCCATTTTCTTTGTAAGGGGTTCTTTTCCCGTTGCTCCTTGGTGCATTTTTGGCCAACAGCAGGTTCATGTGTCTCCATTTTTCTTAGTACTTCAATGGGGTTTCTTAAGATGTTTTCTAGATTTCATTCATGCAAGCTGTCATGCCAGATGAGTTACTTAAGTGACTCCTAAATAAAAGGTCCTTTCACTTCCATAGTTCAAGTGTTTCTCGACTTTAAAATGTAAATGATGTCCCTCTTTGACAATCAGGCCAGTATCTTTCCATCACTCATTTCAACAGTCCATTTACTTTATGTTTCATCCAGGCTTGTTCCTCTTTTGTTTAATGTCCTCTGTTTCAGTATCTATAAGAGAGAATAAATAAAATAACATTTAAACATTGCTTTTAGACAAGGATTATTGTTCTACATGTATTAAAGAAAATGCTACATATGTAACATATCTACCTTAAGATTTTAAAAGCTGATGCCTAAAAAAAGCTGGCAAAAAAATACTCAGCTGTCTAAACAAAACAGTATGGCAGTTTATCATGTGACTCTGTTGCTCATCATACTTCAATTACAGCTTTCTTTCTTGTTTTATTTCTTTCAGTTTGACATCGAGGCAGCTGCACAGCTGTGTACTCCTCGCCTAGCAAGTGTGTCAAGAGTTTTCAATGAACTGATGCAGAGGAGCTACCACCTCCCTCTGCTCATGAGTCATCATTAACAACCTTGCCCACTCATTTCCTAAAGAGACACAAACATATAAAAATAGCCCAAGGAATGCAAATGACATTCGACATAGTGTGTGTGGGTGTTTAAAGGGCAAACTCTAAGCATTTTCTTCCTTAAGAGTTTTGGGTTTTTCTGTGCTTTTAAAAACCTTAACACTGAACACTTAAAGACAAAGGTGGGAGCAGACCACCTTTATGTAGTATGTACTCAAAGCAATAAATAGAACATGAACGTGTTTGTAAAGGGAAGGTACTGAACACTCTCTCTGTGCGATGTATATCTTAATCTCAGGCTCGTTCTGATTGCAACAGACAGCACTGCCTGAGTATGAGTGAGGAAAATGTGTGACGCTGGTGTCTGGAAGGCAATGTGAGCACTAAAAATAGCAGGGCAGAAAAACCACTGGTATTTATAGCACTTGAAACATTAACTTTTGGTTCATTTTGTTTTCATAATTCTTCCATGCCTGACACAGGAAAGTATGTGTTCACAAACCAAGACAAACTATGAGTTGAACTCCCCAGTTGCTGTTGCACTAAAGCAGCAATTTTAAATGTACAGCAGCACTGTCAGGCAATGCTTCCTATAGCAACAATCTTTCTGCCCAATTCTGTACATTAGTAAGGCTTTTAGAATGCAATGACACAGAAAGATTTCTATAAAAGGACCACAATGTATTTTCAAGAGACCCCTGATACTACTATAAAGGACGTAGATTTTTCTTTTGTTGTTTGAATAACATGTCAGACTGCAGCAGGTATTTAAGGCACTGTCACTTTAAGACCTACTGCACGGATCCAACATATTGACAATTTATTGATCAATTTTCTCCAAAGAACTTTTTCTCATTCATGCATGTTTCTTTACCACTCTCACGTGTTGATAAATTTAAGTAGTACTGCGCTGTGTGGATCTTTATAACTTCTGCAACAACAATAGGGAAATCTGTAGACATAGACACTTTGTACTGTTGCTGTGATACATCTCATCATTCCATCCAGCCCTATTGCTCATGCTTTCACCTGCTTTTTTCTTGCTTTTCATGATATGATGGGTTTTTGGGTTACGAGATACTGCATCTACTGGATGAACTGCATAATCTATGTTTCTAAGGGAGGTTAAAAATACTTTGAATCACATTTTTAAGAGGCAAATGGATGTGCTTGAGCACATGTGTGGGACACACACTGTGAAGAGGATAAGAGCAGTACCTCCATTCACAGCAAATACATCAGAATTCAGAATAGAATGACTAGGTCGTATTACATAAACCAGAGGTTACAAGAATCTTATATGACATGAAGTCCCTGTGCTCTCTGCCACTGTTACAGAGTGAATCTACAGTATGTATTGTTCCACACACATAGCTTGAGACATATTTTTTAACCACCCCATGCTAGATGGTTATGAAACTTGTTTATGCCCAAAGGTTAATGTGATCCTTGCATGGCTGAGATCAGTATGTTGCTGTCTGTTGTCCCACTCATCTTCCTGCCCCATTTCACCATACAAAGTGTAGGAGGTTCTTAGCCTGGGGCCACAGCAAGGCCTCCATGCTGGATGCACAATACCGGTATAATATAGAACATAACAACTTTTATGAGGACGCTTGCTCATGAATAAAAATACACCACCTAATCTAACGCAAGGATTATGCATTTTACAGTTCTGCTGTCAGATTCCAGTGAGAGGATTAACAGCAGTCTTCTCAAAGTCTGTTTGTCAATGAATGCTGCACGGTGCAGCAGTCCTAAAAGGATTTGGAGAAGCATTATGTCACATTCTAAGCCAGTTGGATATCCTTTTCACTTGGGAGACTCCCTGTCTTTTTAAAGTGCTATCACATTTAAAGCCATTATGCAGTGGAAATGCCTAATCTCCCCAAAGTTCACCGCAGGACACTGCAAGACCGCAAACAAATAAATATATAAATGAACAACTAAATAAAGAAGAAAATAGAAGCAGACCTGGAAAAAAAGTTGTTTTTTTTTGCCAAAGTATGTTCTTGAAATATTCTGAGTCATGCTCTTTAACACTGTGATTATCAGCTGCCTGGCTGTTTAACTCCTGCCAAAGTTACAGGGTTATAGCAACAAACAACTAGGGTAATTCAGTCAAGCTTGTCCATTTACCGCTCCCCCCTTGTTAAAGGGATGGTTTTGGAGTCCAAAGCCACTTATGGTGTGATCTGTTGGTTCAAGCACAAAAATCAGGAACTTCAGTAGTGTAAATGGCTCAGAAATAATTAGGTGATATGTATGTGACTGCAGTTTGCATACTTAAGCTAATGAACTCTTTGGAGGCAGACAGTGTTACTAGATCACGTAGCTCACTGAGGTGCAGCTGGGCACACCGGGCGGCATGTTCCAGAGATTGGGTTCCACCTTTTGTCTACTCCCTCATGACATCACAGCCATGATGCTGGGGAGGTACACAAGCCAGATCTCATTTCCCTGAGTCCAAGTGGCACAGTTTTTTTTTTTTTTTGTCCCTTGTAGGACAGACACTGAATAATTCAACAGGCTGCTAATTGTTTCAATTCAGTGGTTATAGAGGTTATAGTGACAAATTCCTTCCGCTAAAACAATCGTGGTCAATCCCACAAACTTTATTTTGCACCTTATTTGTATTTGCTGTGCCGTCATGCGCCTAAATTTTGCTTACATCTTGCTTGGTTGTCTCAAGAGGAACTTTACTGCCATAGGGGAATTTCAAGTGTGCACAAATACCACTACTCTTGCAGAGGAGGAGAGGTTGCTGAGTTGATTTTCCACTGCCCTTGTTCCAGCTATCCCAACTCATTAGTGATGGAGGCAACTTTTACTACTCCAACTGGCTTTATCATCTGGCACAGAGCAGATGAGAACAAGTCTGAAAATAGATTGAAGTATACCACAATAAAGTTTTCTGTTTTAAAAGAACTGGCACATGTATATTCAAAGCAATTATTCAAGCAACCACAACTGTATGCGG
Source organism: Spinibarbus caldwelli (assembly GCA_039654775.1). Lineage (NCBI taxonomy): Eukaryota > Metazoa > Chordata > Actinopteri > Cypriniformes > Cyprinidae > Spinibarbus > Spinibarbus caldwelli. Next base: position 25,643,285 of record CM077240.1, read on the forward strand.
GAAGGATCTCAATAGAACTTACTATAACTACCTGAAAGGAAATTTCTGAGACAATCTTGAGTTATGGCCCACTAATGCTATCCTCACATTACCTTTTCCTTCACTCGCTCAGGACTTTCGTCTTTGCAGTTTATCTCAGCTCCCCGCAAGATTCACCTTTTGCTCATCCAGCAACTTTTACGGTGTGATTTTGGTCTGTGTTAGCAGGACTGTAGGATGTATCACCCAAAATATGTGTGAGTCAGCCCCCTGGAGTGTCATACTGACTCCTCATTAAGAATCCAAAGTTGAATCTTGGGCAGACGACTCATCCAGCTCCACATGTAGCCGGGTGAGAGGCCAGTGCAGAGACACAGGCCTGCTAAAATCATGTCCAGATGGTCAGCGGAGGGGAGTTCTACACATCGGCAATATCACAATCACATTCCAAGGACACCGGACTTCCATAACGCACCGTTCGACAATAGTTACAATGCCTTCAAAACCTTCTGAAATGAGGAAATGGGAGGATCGATAGGAGTTCATGAAAAGGCAGCCGTACATGCAGTTCAGACAGATAAACCAGTCTTTCAAAGCTATATGGAGGAGAGGGAAAAGCCATTAAAGCAAAGGGGAAGTATTTTTAACACTGTACAGGAGAGCCTAAGCATTTATGTGCACACTGGAGAGAGAAAGCATGCGTGGGAAGCATCTACAGCCATCTCGAGACGGGGTGAGGAGAGTGGGTGACTGTTCCTGTGTGGGAGGAGAAGGCATGAATGCCATGCAGGGTTATGGTGTTGATGAATTGCATTATGAAAGGGGCTTCAGTTACACAACCCAGCCCATCCAATTCTCTGCCTGTGTAGGCCGGGAGGGATGGCAGAGCTGCTGTGATCCGCGCGCAGCCGGAAACGAGGTGCATACAACCCTTCAAGACATTTGGTCGAATGTGTAATTATCTAGCAGCTGTGATGCCAGCGACTCAGTGAGAGCGAGAGAGTGAATGTACCGGAAAAATCAAGCATCAACAGACTCACATTCATGGAAATGATGGGCAATTCTTTCATAAGGACAATATCACGGCATAAATAAGAGGGAGAAAACGCTCGCTCGCTCTGATTAGTTTTGAGATACGGCAACGGAAAGGACACATTATCCATTAGCTTGTCATTATAATCATATCAATGGTGATTATTTAAATAACATAATCTGTCCAGACGGCTGCTCTCTCAACAAATTGCTATGCGCTAAAATTTGACTGGGCCTTGACATCAGCCATTAAATAAGACATTAGCACTGTCTCAGTTTGGGGAATGTTGCAATTTATCTTGATGAACAGTAACGGCAGTTAAGAAAGTGCCCAGTTATTATGTCCACCGTTTATGTCTTAATATTGAAAAAGCTACTGATATCTGTTTCTACAAGCAACCAACCATTTGCAGGGGTCTGATGGGAAGCCCTGAGTAAACCTATTACAGTCAAGCAGCAGTTCTCTCTTCTTTCTCATTGTCACAGAAGAGGTCTACATTGGGACAGTACCACGATCGGAGTGCTGCTGTGGGTGTCGGGTCAAAAGGCAGTGCCTGCTGATAGAAAACACAACAGCTATTAAGAAGAGAATAAATCCCTTTCAACATGAGGTCATGTCTAATTTAACTGCCACTCTGAAAGCCCAAGTACTATCCCCCCAGCACGAGATACTGTTACCAATAAAATAAGTGACTGGACCAGCCACTAGAGAAAAGGGGGGCCTGGAAGGAAAAATGTACCCCGGTCTGGGATAGAGGTCTGGCCCGGGACTCGGATGCACACTAGCAGTCCAATATGGGGCAGAGCAGCGTAATTACAGGATGGCTCGATAATTGAAAATGGCAGAGATGAAAACATTCTCTGAGTAACCCACTCCCAAAACAAGAGCTGCATAGTTGTGGACTGGTGCAATGCAGGAAAACGTCATGGAAGTAAATAGGGAAAAGATCATCAGCACCATGTATATAGGTCATTAGATGGATTTATGATGCATTCCTGGAGGCGGTATTTAAAAACATGCCCTCCTTGCGGACTGTGGGAGGGAACTTGCGATTTGACACTAAATCTTCCTGTAGATGCCATTTCTTAGATTGCTTAGTGAAGCGCCAACAAACCTAAAGGTTTTTCAGACTCCACAGCTGTATCTGTTTTAATGTACATGTTTCCATTTAGCCTTGGCTTAAACACAGAACACTGCCCAATGGAAGGAAAGACAGGAATAAAAAAAGTGAAAAACAGGGCTTCATGTTGGTCTTAATTGTCTATGGAAAGACTGTCATATTTTCCACCGGGTAAGCTTGAAACCATTATAAGCTAGCCTTCATTAAATTTTCCACAACATTTTGCAGAAATGTCAGGAAGCAGCTGTGGAGGCACTGATTAATTGTCTTTCTTACTGGTTCCCCACTTACAACATTATGCCTTATTGAAATTATATCCTTGCTTTTTTCACTTCCTCTCACCTACATTAGAACCTCATGAGGTTGACTGAACCATGTATAAATGTAAAACCTGTGGTCAGTTGTTGACATTGAAATCACAGAACCCAAGGGAAAATGACTAACTCCAAAGGAGGTCTTAGCTTGGCTCTACCATAAAAGGGGTTTGGACACAGCTTGGATCTTGTAGACTAACACATGTCAACCCTTCAGCCACATGAAGGCTCTCCACAGCTTACTGGATGCAAGTGCATCAAAAAAAAGGTGTTGCACAGGACTAGCCAAAGCAAGTGAAACCATATACCTCAGAAAGATTTCCACTGTCAAAATTCTATAAAGAGAAGGCGCAAAACAAGAGGGAGAGCATTTGGAGGTTGTGATCCCGAGTGGAAGAGTTGAAACATCTGCCACAAGTGTGCCCTGGCCTCCTAGAGTAGAACAAATAAATGGCTCTAGTCACTGTCTGAGGTTAAAAGCTTAAGCACTGGTGGGCGAGCATGCAAGAGTGGGACGTTTGGCTGCCACTACTCTGAGCACCATTGAAAATAAACCCTCTCACTGTTCACGGCTCAAGCTTTGAAGCACAGGCATTTGTGGCATCCACAAACATATCATAGGACTATCTTTGCTCTGCTGTAGGGGCCTAAAGGCTGGAATACACTACATGACTTTTGCCCAGATTTTAGCCCTATTTGCAGTCTGGACGCTTTAGCTGTTAGAAGTCAAAGCCAGTCTGCCGTTTTTGGGCAGTCGAAATTGAAAGATTTTGCAGAAAATTGTGTCATGTATGATTTTTGTGCTTCGGACTATGATTCCATCCGGTTCAAGGATATCAATCACGTTTGGTATTTTGAGTCAGTTTTAGAACACATATTGCTTTCACATATTGCTTTCCTAGCAATGAGATGCATGTTTCTGTGGGAGTTCATGTTCTGAACGACTTGAAAGTCTGGTAGTATGTGATCTTCAGATGTTTAGTGTACAATGCCCAGTTTTTCTCTGTAAAACGGTGCCTATTGTTTTAAAATCTGTATTATATTCCAGCCTTACATGTAGGGGACTAAAAACTGGAATCAATACCAAAATATTGATTAGCCACTCCCATGCTAATCAAATGTTTTATTAGCTGTGGTATATAATCAGCGATGCACTTTTATCTTCCTACTGCATCTGTGAGGCATGCACCCTCAGCACACGGTCCCGCCAGATGCACAGCTCGAGGAACATGTGTCTTTTCCACTTTTTCCATATTAAACACCTGGGTCCTTCATGGCCTCCCAGATACTCCCCATCCTGCTGTTTTTGCTCTTGTGTGGTGTGACATTGTGAACTCACCCAAAGGTTCTCTGTAAGTCTGGGATCTGCTTGTTTCTCAGGGTAAAGGCCTCACGCTGCTTCCTCTATGGTAGGTAGTCAGGTTAGGCATGCAAAGGCTGGGCAGTGGGGTGACAAGTAAGGTCCCCTGGCCAGGGTGCTGAGTTTATGCAGACCACTGTAGAGACAATGAAAGGAAACAAGTTTAATGATTATGTGAGACTAAACAGAGACTATCAGACTAGCTTAAGGCTCTTCATATCGAATAAATAAACTGGAACTGAGCATCTGCTAGAACAATATTTCCACTCCCTTTGAAGCAATTGTGCTCTATTAATATGAATCCTCTGTGTTTATGCTCAAACCATATTGCAATGAAGTGTCTGTCTTTGAGATAATATACACAATGTCATGAGACATGCCAGTACAGATTCATCATTAAACATCATCCTTTCCTTCAGTTGACATCTGCATGATGGTATTGTGCATCTTACACATTGTTCTCTAAACTGTTTCTTGGACTTTTGCCAATTCATAAAAATCGCATAGACCATAATCAAACACTGGGGATAATTATACTGACTGGTAATCTGCCAGAACAAGGTTGTCTTATCATAAACAGAATAGTGTCTGACACAATTTGTTGGCTTTAACAACACAGACACTAAAATGGCAAAAAAGGCCTTCAAGACATTAAAATAGCAAAGAACCCAGACGACAACCACAGGGCTCCATTGTTTGTGCCTGGACGAGACTGAACCTAGGCCAGCAGTCTGTGATGGAGAAAGAAAAAAATTGCTGTAATATTGCTATAAAAAAGGCACTTATGATACCAGTACCAAAACAGAATAATGGAACATGAGAACAAATCAATGTATTCCTTTATCTTAAAACAAGTAAAATAAGCATGCACTGCTCATCTATCCATTTATACTATGATGAGTAAATAAAGATACCAGAAGAAGTCTCTCTGACAAAGGCCACAACCTTAAGGTCTTAGTTCTTAGTTAAACAATTTGCTTGGCCTTTGTAGTGCTATTCAGGCCTGCTCTCCAAAAGTCCATCTAGAGAAGCATGCTTCACAGTGTTTTCATGCTCCCTGCCTTGGAGTGAATGCAGCCAAGCTGTGCTCTTCAGCCTCGCAATCTAAAATGTGCCCCAGGGCTGGAGATATTACAAACACCATTATGCTGCTCTGCTGCACTAAGACAAGCTCAGCTAACCCAGAAAAACAAGACATTTCTGTGAGGTTGCATCACAATCTGCAGTGGAGCTCACCCAGGGTAAACACAGGCAACACTTCCTCTCACCCGCAACAAAAACAAAAAAAAAACCCTTTCACCAGAGCTCACATATATCGCGCTGCACACTAAATCAAGATATCAGACTTTCAAAACGTTTTAACAATACCATTATAAGGAAGGTTTATTATGTCTTAATAAAGACATAATAAAACAAATCATCAACCATATCACTTGAAGTGAAGTATATTTTGGTTGCTGAAATGACTTTGGTGTCTTTAAACAAATGTTTTCTGCCAATGGTTTCTATGTTCTATGTAGGCTTATGATGCTTTTGGGAAACAAAGTCCAGCTACAGTATTTAGACTACTTGCTCAAAACCCTTTACCAAGGAGCTCACCCACAACCAAGGATCTCACCCACAACAGGTCATCAAGAACTCACAAGAGAAACTATTCTTACCATTGAGATGTGCTGTAATGGGGGCAATGATGAGTGCTTGCTTCATCTTAAAAAAAGCATCCAAAATAGAGACCCAACATAGAGCTGTTAGCTAAATGAACAGGCGATGAATTTGAGATGTACAGGGTATAAATAACTGCCTGTAATTATATGCCTCCACTTTTTTCCCTGGAAATTATCATTTGAAAGTACTTGAGGACATGTGGCACATTTTGTCAAAGCTCTCATAAACTATGCTCTGTGCCACTCCACAGTGTGTTAATTAAAATGTAAAGAGTGACAAGTGAATGCATATTTTCTGTTTCAATGGTCTGAGTAATTTCAGCAAAATGATTTTGGTGGAAAAAGCACCATATAATGTCATGCCATAAATGCATTTCCAACCCCCTTCCCAACATCCTCACACCATTTTCTGCCACTTTGTCTTAAAGTGAATATGATTACAGAACTGACACAGGAAATATATTATTATGAAGCTGTTTCTGCCCTAATCCATTTCCATTTACTTCAGTGAGAGAACACAAACTCCTCATAAAAATGAAATAGAGCAGCCTGATAAACCAGAAGGAAGTCCTAGTTGTTTAGATGGATCTTATGTAATATCAAAACACTTAAACAATTCTTTATTTGAATGTTCCGCTTCTATTTTTAATGTGTGTTGCATGCTAAGATGTAAAGGCACACTGCCAGATTTGTCTTTTTTTTTATTTATTTTTTTTATTTAGGTACATTTTTAGAGAGATCTGCTGTATGTGAGTCACAGAATTTCAGATAACGATTTATACAGCCAGTTTATTGGGAACATCCTCCCCAACAACCGAGCAGCTGAGTGTAGCTCAGTGCATTTAGCCTTATTTACACTAACCCACTAATATTGCACGTGGTCATCGACCACAACCTTTGAGTAAAATTTGTCAAGGCGACAAGCCTTCCTGTTGCCTCACTTCCACAACATTATTCAGGGTGCTAAATAATTCATGCAGAGTAATACAGGAAAGTTAGCAAGATCATTTTAGGTGGCATTGAGAAGCTAAATGTATCACGGAGGAGGAAGGGCCCTGGGGCTAGAAGAGCTGTCATCATTCTGACTCGCCACTCATTGCACCGGCCCGCCACTCATTGCACCAATGTGCACTCTGTCAGGTGCACCTGCCTCACCCTGACACCTCCATTGCGCTCACCACTCTCTCTCATTTCCTCTTTTACTCATTCTCTTTTAAACCTCTTTCCTTCTGCCCGTGTATCATTTTGCATTCTCTTGCATGCCTGACGAACTATAACGCCATCCTTTCCAAACCCGAGCTTCTTTTTACTTGAGGAAGTTAGTTTAATGAAGCCCAGCTGGGGACAAATGATAGGGTGAGGAGGAACTGTTACTACTCAGAATAGATCGACCCAACACCAGTCAAATCCCCATCCATGGATTGGCATCGATATGAGCGACATTGACCACTACGTGAACAAATCTACACTCGTGACCCTCGCAGCATCACAAGTTCTCCTCATCTTGCACTCTCCTCCTCCTCTATAATTAATATCATTCTTTTTAATAAATACTCTTTACACTCATTGCCTTTGTGTCTCTTTAATAGGACTTGTAGCTCCAGGCGCCATATAGAGACAATGCAATTACCTTATATTTAATGGGGCGACTTAAAAATTTATGGAAGGAAACTGGAAAGTACTTTTGACAAATGACACAACCAACAAAGGTGACAGCTCCCTCCTTCGGCTTAGTCTTAAAAAAGAAGGCAGAAAAAAGGAAAGGATCCCGTTAAACCATCACATGTCTCCCAGCGCAAACAAACAAATCAGTAGGCTCTGTTGTTCTCCTTCAGCCCCAGCTGCACACAATCCCCCACTGAATCCCCCGCTTCCATCTTTCTCTCTGCTTCCTTCCACCCTTTGATTCCCATGTCTCTTCATGACAGGGCGTTTTAATGGAAAGAGCACCTCTGATAGATGAGTGCATCAGTGAGGAATTCGGCGCATAGTTGTGGTCATGACATCAGAGTCACACATTTTATTGTTGGGCGGTGAGTGTTCCCCTGACGGCTGGGGTCCAGTGTCATGTTACCCCTCACAAGAGCCAGGAAATCGGGCTAAGTGGATTTCCTGACGGCACAGGCTGACTTCTACTTGAATTAGCTCCAATGACAGGCCAAAATCAAGATCGGAAATAAACGTGGCAAGATTGGTTTTCTGTGCTTTTAACTAATATGTCTGATCTTCCCAGCAGGCTGAGAAAAGGGTTCGCTTCTGGTCAGTGGGTTGGCCATCCAATCATCTTATGACAGAAGAACTACTTTCACATGTGTCATGGTCTATGTTTGGTCAGTCCAGAAGGGACCTTCCCATCTGAACAGTATCTACGGACCAAAAGGAGAATACAGTGGCAATTAAAAATAATGTACATATAAAACATTTATATAGAAAATATCTAAGATTTTAAATAATAAAAAAATAGCGTACAGCAACCATTATAGCGCGGCTCCAATGTCAAGAACAATTTAAATGCTTTGCAAGAATTTCATGATAATAAAAGACACATTTAACAGAACGAGCCAGATACCCCTGTGGAAAATTATGTTAGGTATTCAATGATTTACAAGTTGTCCAGTCTTAAAAGGCGAGAAATTGATTCATTGCTCACGTCTAATTTGAAACATCATGAGGCGAATACCTCTAGAGGTTTTCTAGTCAAACAAAACTGCTGAAATAAAAATATTTAAGTCTCATGGTTTATTGTGATTTAGATGAGCTATAAAAGCCCTGATCACACACTGTTGATTAGGCAAAGTTCCAGAGGGAGTGCTGTCTCTCCGTTGCTTGTTTATCTAAAGAGTCAGCGGAACCACATGACCAAGAACGAGGCACAATGAGCATCTCCTCAATCCAGCAGGTGTAGAAGAGCTAGGCTTTCGCTCTGTAATCAGCGCATTGGGAGACAGGATTTGGGCGGCAACAAATTGGAGCCACATGGTGTTTAATGGGCATTAATCACAGAGTGCCACGGCCATCCTGCGCAAGCCACGACAGTCGCCCCCAGAGCGAGCTAATCAGTGTCATCTTCTCCAGCCCTTCACTTCGCTGTGCATCTGACTTCTAGGCCCAGACTGAAAGGGGGAAGTGACATTTACGTCATTGGGGGATGAGTGGACCAGTTACCATCCTTGTCACCCCTTTCACAAGCAGATCTTTTCGGATCAGAGGCGGGCAGCGGCGAAGGAATGCTGCCAGCATCAGCGCGAGTCCATCCGCTGCCAAGAGAATCCTCCCCTGAGATTGAAACGGAGGAAGTGTGACATATCGCACAAGCTGAGCACATCACATTGGGTGTGATAGTAACACAGAACCATAACAAGCACCCCGAGAGAACGACTCAAGGAACCCGTTCGTAGAACACCCCATCCCGGCCTCCACGCTGGCCGAGGGCCGAAGAAGAACCTCTCCTCGAGGACCACGGCGAGGTCACTGGGTTCAGCTGTCTTTTGCCGCGTAAGGCGAGTCCGCCCACTTGTCCTTCTGTTCTTCTCTCTCTTTCCTCTACTAAAGAAAAACAAGAGCAGATTCTTCATGATAGCACCGTGAGTCAAGCTTGCTCTATCTGTTCCAATCTCCGCACTGTTATACAAGTCAAGAAGCTGGCGCTGAGCTGGTGTCTGAGTCAGTCTGTAAAATACATCCAGGCCCCGTCTGTCCAGTTTCCACTCATTTTCTCTCTAACATGCCTTTTCACCAATTTACTTCAGCCGAGGGGGAGGGCGGTTGTTAAAAGTACCCAGGCAGTTTGGTGGGGACTTTGACACAGCATTGGCAGCTATTTGGGCTGAAATGAGAGCTTTACGGCTGTGTAATTGATGGGCTTGGGCAGCACAACCACCGCACAGTGCCATTACCCTGTGAAAGACATGCGCTCCTTTTATAGAAGCCCACCATATATAAACATACCAACTCAAGGTTGAGGAGTCTGGAGACTTGAGGCAGCAATGGCTATTAACACCCAATCAGTAATGGCACCAGTTAGAATGCAATGCAAAACAACACATTTTCGTTGAAAATACGTCATTCCAGATTGTTGGCTGGAGAATAATGGGAGAATAATTTAGTGTAAGATTTCCTGCTAAATTATCTGAGGTGACGCTAGGCATTTTTCTCCCTGGATATTAGGTATTGCAACAAGAAGAGGGTCTTCCTGTAATGGTCTTTGATAGACCTGTAGCGAGAAACCAGCTGCTTTCAGCAGCATCCTCTAACCAATAACCCACTGCTTTCTCCTAGGGGTAAACAGCACTTCCTATGCAGCATTCTCGTAACACGGCGCCACTCCTTCCATCCCCACAAACCCAACTGTGATTTTCAGTCTTGATTTATGATGAAATGTCCTGAAACCTGCATTACACAACTCACGAGTGAAAAATGTTTATATAATATTTCCTTCCATACATCAGCAAGAACTCAGAGTCAATGAGGGTGTCCAGAAATATTTCAGTACAGCTTTATAGGTGAGTTTCCGTGAGAATTCAGTTCTGCATCTGCAAAGCACAACTATCTGTAATTCTAGAAAGAATTTATCACTGCCAAAACTGTTAGTCAAAAACATTTCATTAACTGACATTACATGACATTATTATTATTTAAATGATAGATAGATAGATAGATAGATAGATAGATAGATTTTGCAAAACCTAGTGAGTGACAAGCCGCCCTTCAAGAAGTCAAGAAGTTTCACAATGAAGGGAAGTTGCTCATCAGACTTTACCATAACCCCAAAGACATTTTAAATGAGCAAACCTAAGTGACACAAATATGTATTTAAGTCTAGGTCAAAGGTGACACTGAGTCCAGGAACTAATGCAAGAGTCCTACTTGCATTCATTACTCATGGTCACACTTCTAGCAAGAGACACTTCCAAGAAAATGAGTATCGCAGCTGTTAAAAGTCAGAGAAAGAGTTTTGGGCCTACTTGAACAGCACTTCAGGGAACATAAAGAGTACATTAGACTTCCTGTGTGGATCTAGCATTGCTATACCACAAACACTGAGGATAGCTGTTTCCAGGGGTGTGAAGTGCTGATTCACCACTGCAGGGATAACAGTACCGTGGTCATACCGTTCTCTGGCCTTTGATATCCACTCTGCTGTGTCTGCACTGAGCTGTTTTTAAACCAACACCAGTGTCGAGGAGGCTGTGCTGCTGCTGAAAGCCTTTCTTCAAGACAAATAGTTTCCTGAAAAGAACCGATGGTGGTTAACGCATAAACGAGTCACTTACACACTGCAAAAGAAAAGCAGACAGAGCAATATTCTGATTCGACCTCGACCGTGCTCCATTTCCAACTACACAGGAGGATTTTACCCATGATCAGAGTGCATCACCAAGCCATTAACGGAGCTGAGAAAATTTAACATTTTGCGGCTCTCCCCTAAGACCCGATAGAATAATATTATTACTGGAGAGAGAGTGCCCTGCCCTCCAACCACTCCTATAATTAAGAGTGAATACAGGCCACGGGGGACGATCCTGGGGGCCAAGAATATCAATCAGTCACCCCACAGTGTTTCTCTGGGCTCTGCTGGCTGGCCCACATCATAGAGAACACAAGCCTGTTTGCTCTGTGGCGCCTGTCCCTTTACCTGTCACTCTGCTGGAGACAGACATGCGCGGGAGGTAATAACAGCCCCCTCCGAAATCCTCCTGATGCATTAATATTGAAGTGCAGGTCTAAAGTGGCCCACTACAGTCAACCCTGGCAGTCAAGGCCACATAATCCAGCGGAAATAGAGAGGGAGGGAGAGCGTTTTGAGCCACTTGAGTCCTAAGGACATGGTTGTATTTCCAAAAACAGGACCCTGTCTTTATGCTGTGCCTGTGAGAAGAGCTTGTAAAGTAGCTTGTGTCCCACACACACAATAACAGAGCCAGAGTCGCACTTCATCATGCGGTCCAGGTGCCAACTTTCCCAGGAATCGCCATATTTCCATTTCCCACCAGAAAAAAAAAAACAAAAACAAAAAAAACACTGTCAAGGGTCTCGCTCTACTGACACCAACTGCAAACAATTCTTGATGCTAAGATCTTTATCAGAGTACAGCCTTTCCCACAAATTGGGCCTATCTGTGTAATGTGATTAAAGCCTTTACTTCCAGGAATCTGACGGAGAGATAAAGCGTCTTTGGTGTCTGGCTCAAGTGCTGAGGGTGGAACTGTCACAGCTGTGTGAGGAAGGAGAGGAAGCCACTGTGGCATCATAATTATGGCATCTTCAGTGAAATAACAGCATCTTCATTTCCTCGACATGGCTGCTCTTTACCCCTGGCTTTGTGCCTTTAACTCTTCAGCTGGCTAATGTACGATACATTTACAGATAGTCTTTTCAGATGCGTTTTTTGGTGGTCACTTCTAAAAGTCTGTTTATTCCTGTAAATGGAATAAATTTGTACAGACTGTGGCCAGAAAATTATTTCAAATGCACACCTATAATTGCAATCATTTCAGCCAGTCTTTTTCAGCATGCAAGAGGTGGCTAAAATAATTAAAGGGGTCCTAATATGCTTTTTCACTTTTGAATTTTAGTCAGTGTGTAGTGTGTATGTTTGGACATAAAAAAATATCTACAAAGTTACAAATCTCAAAGTCCACTCCAAAGGGAGATATTTTGTTTTTAAAAAAATCACTTTTCAAGAACTACAACGAATGGCTCGTTTGGACTACAAAGATGTTTTCCTGTATTTGTGACATCACAAATTGGCCCATTAGAATATCATTAAAATAAATCCCGCCTCCGGAAATTCAAATGCACGTTTCAAAATCGAAACCCGGTGCGGGTATTTTTATATCACTGTATTTCTGATGGAAACCGACTGTCTTCAGAAAATTTTGGATGTCATTTTCATTTCATCTTGCATGTAATGTCTGATAAAGCAGCGTTTGTGAGCGGAGCTCTGATTTGTGTACAGCGTTACCGGAGAAACCTCGCTCTCTCCCGCTACAACAGCGCCTCCTGCAGGCAGAGAATGAATTTGCATATATATGCCGCCACAAATAGTGTAAGTCTGTGGGACTATGGTATAAATTCAACTGTATAACAGTTTCACTGCAATTCATGTTATAATGTTAGAATTAAAGAACAATAGACATAATACATATTACCGTTGCACTTATCTGTACATAGTAAATGCAGTTATTTTTAAGCTGTTGTTGACATCCTATCTAAAACGTGATTTAGCCAAAAAAAAAACAACAACAATATCGTTACCACTTTAATATGTCTTGCAATATCCGTGCGTGCAAAGGTTCTGCGCAATCCTCTTGTTCAATATTCTCGGGATCTGAATTGATATGGGAATATTGACAAACTTGCTGTTTTGGCAAGGGGCGGGGCAGTACTGAAACACCGTCTAAGCTGTTGGCCAATCACAACGCACTGGGACAGCTAACCAATCACAACACATTTAGTTTTTCGGAAGGCGGGCCTTCATCAAACCCAGAACTAATCGAGCCGTTTGTGTCAGGCTGGGGAGGAAGGTATTGTAATAATGTAAATTATGTGAAAAATAATGTGATTTTCGAACCACCAAGCATGAGAGCATGCTCTAGTACACCCCCAAAACAAAATCAAGACTTTGTAAAAGAGCATAATAGGACCCCTTTAATATTCAACATTTTTGACAGACCGGCTGCAATAATGTTTTGCTGCTTAACAAAAGAAAGCCTGCTTTTACTCTCAGAATAAAAAAATAAAGCATGTAATAATGAAATAAAGTTTAAAATGAGAAATAATGGCATATTGTGAAATATGAAGTCACCTTGTGAGATATAAAGTCACAGTTACAAGAAATAAAGTTGCAATTGCATGATATAAAGTCATATTTTTGAGATATTGAGATATAAGTCACAATTATGAGATATGGAGTCACAATTATGAGAAACAAATGATGAGATATGAAGTTATGAGACAAATTCAAAATTATAAGAATTAAAGTCAGAATTATGAGAAAAGTGACAACTGTTAGATTTAATTCTGAGATTCTGCTGATGTGAGACAAATGCATTTTATGAAAAATAAGTTGATCATGAGAAAAAAGGCGCAATTGTGAAACAAAGTCAGATTTTGAAATATAAAGTCATAATTAGGATAAATACAGGTGTGATTCTGGGATATAACAAGTTATACTGTTGAGATATGAAGTCAGAATTTTTTCGAGCCAGAAACAGGCTTCAAGGGATCTGATGTAAAGTGTTTTTTAGTGAAAGAAGTGTCAGGTAACTATATTAATTCTGTCTCCTTATCTAAATCTGCCTGTCTCAATCCCTGAAAAGGCCTCAAGTGTGCACACAGTGGGGACAGATTTTTCCGCCATATCTTGCGTGGCTTTGGACCTCTGAGGCGCTGCTGGAATCAGAGAGAAACAAGAGATATTACATTAAAAGAATACGCAAGTGTAACCTGTGATTTTGATGCATTTACTAATCCTTTCCATCAAGTTGTTTAAGATAGTAAAAGTAACTGAGAAGATGTTAGCACCAACACTAAGATTACAATCACAGAAAGTCAGTGAATGCACAATCTTGGGTGGCATCCCAGGTTGCAACGCTGAGATCCACACAGCGACTACTACTGTTGAGGCCGCAACTGTGTCAGTGACGTTTGGGGAAGTGGTAATGTAAAGGTGCGAACTGAACTCCCACAAGACTGTAGCTACAACACCACAACAGTGCAGGCGACTGACTCGCTTGCACACACATACACATCCGCCCACATGCAAGAGCAAATCTCTATAGCTGTCTCTGAGTAAGGAGACAAAGGATGTGAGGTGAAGAATGATGAATTGTTTTTTTTGTTAAGTTTGCTCTGACTAGAGAGGTAGGCCCCAGGTTTTCCGGCCATGGAATTGGGGTCTGCCACACACACTTGGGCCCAGAACAAACACTGATTAACAGTTCCAGGCTTGGAAACTCTGGGTACCACTGGAGGAAAAAGAAATGGAGGAACAGGCCAGATTTCCCCAGACCAAATACTACCCATGGAAAACCTGGGCACTAGCACGCAAATGTGCATATTTGCGCAAACAAGCGCAAAGCAGTTTCTGATGGTATTGTCGTTTTTTTTTTTTTTTTTTTTTTTTTTCTTTCCCTTGTTGTGAGTCTCTTTGAGAAATTATTTTTCCAAGCTGCTTGGAAAGTGGAAAATCAAGCGGCTCTCTGGCGTTTTCCACATCTGTCATAATGTGACGAGTCCTCTCCCCGGGCATGTTCATTTCCAGAGACAGGTCCGTAGTGTAATCTGACCGTGAATTTCCATTTTTAAAAGACACAACTACATCACAAAGGCAGCACAGTGGGGATGGAACCACTCATTCACAATTTCTCTGCCTCTCCCAGCACTGGGACAAAACCCCTCAATACGAAATTAAGATAATTGTTTTTCCAGTTCCATTGACATGCAGCTGAGCCTTTCCGTGTGCCCATGTTTCCCGCTCAGCTTGTTCCGTATCATGTTTGTACTGTGGCCGCATTCAGCTGAGTCACGTGTGATACTGGGGAGCTGTGAACAGCAAAAACAGATACTATTTGGCTACCAGGTTAGCAGATTCCCCTGTGAACCCCTAAAACAATCACCAAATTGGAGCAAATTAGGCCGTAACGACGCAGACCTTATTACAGACCAATCTACATTGACTGGTGTGTTGAAACTACAATATAAAAATAAATAACAACAACAACAATAGTAATGATATACGTATAAACCTCTCCATGACAGCGTTTTAAAGGTCAAAGGCAATAAATTTGCAGTTTAATATGCGAGTCAACCTGCAGTTTAGTGAGTCAGATATTGATTCAGAAACCATTTTAACTGATTCAGTGAGTTCATTCAGTAAAAGATTCATTCAGATGAAACCATTGAGTCAAGGATTCATCAGACTTACATAGAAGTAAGTGAGTCTTTTTGAATGATTCATTAAAAGAATCAGTTGTTGAATCAGACTACACATTGTAAATGTATGACTCACTATAAAGAACCAAGTCATTTGTTATTTATTTAGAATACACTAGTCAACTATATGAGTCTTCAAAGAGAGCCGGGTCATATGCTTGTGAATTAGACTACAGTGTTATGCTGTATGAATGTGATTCCCTAAAAGGAACCGCATCACAGTGATTCGGCCTACACTTTGCATGCAGAACAGAAAAAAGTGTTT
Source organism: Spinibarbus caldwelli (assembly GCA_039654775.1). Lineage (NCBI taxonomy): Eukaryota > Metazoa > Chordata > Actinopteri > Cypriniformes > Cyprinidae > Spinibarbus > Spinibarbus caldwelli. The sequence continues at coordinate 25,658,956 of CM077240.1, forward strand.
TCTTTCTATAATTTTGTGGTACATGTATGTTTATCTCATCACATTCAATTCAGACTCAAGCTCAAATTCACTACTCAGGTTTCTCGTTTTTTGCATGACTTTCAAGTCAACACTGAGTATGTCATTCTAAAAGCAAACTATGCTTTTTTTTAACTAAAAACCTTTTTTCAGTTTTCAGGACCGTGTAACGGTGGAAGAGAGGAAAGTTCAGTTGATGTCATAAGCTGACTCTCAAGGGGAAAGCCCTGTCTTACAGAATCAAATCCAGACAATGAAGTTCTTGCTTCAGCCATTCTGAAGTGTGAAGCAAATACAATTTAGTGAAAAGAAAGAAGAAAAGATGGATGAGCACACAAAATCCCGAGATGTGAACGTTGCGTAACACCCAGGATACCCTGTTTTGTGTCTCTGACAATGCAGACCTCCTCGCAGATGGAAGGGACGAGGTGTCACTGAGGTCCACCGCCTAACTCGGTCGAGAACCTCGCGGTGAACTCTGGCAGCGTGTGTGTGTGACTTACATAACAGATGCTGTGCTGTCTCGCTGGGGCGGAGGGGTATACAAACTGCGCTGTGCGAGTCTGTGTGTGTGTGTCAGAGGGGTGTGGAGGGGTACACTAGCTTCTCTGTTAAGCGTCTGAGGTCACTGCTGGCCCCCATCACAAACAAGTTCTCATCATCTGGCCTCGAGCAGGAACGCACACATGAGGCCTCTTGAATGTTTAAGTGTGTACGTATGCTGTTTGTGTACGTCTCTTAAGGGTGTGTACGGATCCCAGGAGAGGTTGTTTGTACGTGTGTATTTACATTTATCCCCGGAGACAGATCAGACTAGGGAGAAGTAAGAGTACTTACTTACTAAGAGAAGTAAATAAACACATAAACAAACCGCATAGGCAAATCATGACCATTTTTTATTTATATATTTTTTTCCATGAACCAAGAACGGATAAGCTCTCTCGCAGCTGAGGTCTAGCTGCCCCACTAAATATATTTACATGTGCAGCTATAATTAAGCTACAGATTCTATCACTCTGTCCAAATATACATGCATAATTGAATACTTGAAGAATTAAATTCATGTAGCACATCATTTCCGCCTAAGGCCCAATAACATGTATACATCACATTATGTAGGTCTGTTCAAAAGTTCAATATCAATATCAGTCAGACATTAAAAATAATTACATTTAAAACTTTTAAGGTGAATTAAAATTACTATTTTGTCTAAATTAAAAATAAAAAAGAGTTTTAAATGCTACAAGTGAATTTAGGCATTAGTACAATACAAAAAGTATAATCATTTCAAAATTTGCTAAATATTACATAGCTGTTATTAAATTATTAGTTTAGATTAAGAGTTAGATGACGGCAAAGATAAAAAATAGGGCTAATGAACATGGGCAATTAAATATTAAGTATCGACAAATATAGATAAATGACTATAGTTAATTTCTGTCTAGTGTTTATTTTGGGTTCACAGTTTCATTAATCTGTTCTTAGTAAGTAGTCAGCAATATTTGCCACCCAGGAAACAAAAACTGCTAAAGTCATCTAGCTAAAAATAGTTCCCCAGTAAATAAAGAACAGAACATTCTAATAATTTGTAATCTGTCATTTTCACGAAACCTGTTACTTGCCACGTCACTGCAGCACCTGATTAAGACGTTTGAGATTAATATAGAAAGAACACCCAAATACTACGCAAACGATGATGCTTTACGAAAATGATCTGAGAGCTAAAGCTGCCACGTCACAACTGCACCTGATTAACACGTAGTTCTGGGATAAATTTAGAACAGATCAATCAAATAATACCAAAAATGGATTGTAACACTTCTAAAGCAAAACAAGGTTGATCCCATTCTAACCCAGATTAGCCGTTCGTGTACTTTCTACTGTTGAGATGTAGTGAAATGCGACTACGTCAAATCTGTTCAAGAATCTCAGATGTAGACGTCACACATTCTGAGTGTGTTAATTCGGATTTCATAGGGGAAAAAAAACTCCCCGATCCCATTGTTACTGTGTAAAATAGACTGCTAAATGAATTCCATAAATGGCATGACCATTTATTTGCTGAATAAGCCTGATTCAATATCCACTGCACTGTATTTGAACTCTGTATGTATTTATATATCTGACAGATAATACAAGCATATGACTTCTAGAAGGTAAGAGCCGGTACTGCTACATAAAATTTTGCAAAGTGTTGCCTGTATTACGTCAACAGGACATGATTTTCTGGTATCGTTCTTGTCAAAATATGTTCTGACAACCATAAATCCACCCATTTCAAGCACTAACAAGAATGAAATAACATTCAAACTGAAGTTTGGCTTAGAAACCTTTTGTTCGCCCTGCGTATTATGCAACCAATCCTCTTCCATGACACATTAGAAATCTATCAACAGTTCCTTTTCGATTTTCCACCGCTGAAAACACTTAACCTGCTTTTAATTACTTTTGGATCAACAACGCTGAGCAAATGACTGCCTGACCAGCCAGCTCATGAGGTCACAGTATATTGCACGCACAAAAACATGCACGCATGCAACTCTATACACACGTTATGTGGTGTTGCATTGCATGCTGATGACTGGAGAAGTGGGAAAAGGAACATACCGGTTTTTTATATCACTATTAAACGAGCCATGAAGGGGCCACACTAAGTTGTCTCGGAAAGAGGCCCCCCAGTCAGGAATGTAGTGGCTGTGCCGCCCGGGGCATCTGTGCACTGGAGCCACCTCACTGGAGGAATTTCCAGCGTTCTTATAAAACTGATAATGGGATGTGTACACAGCAGGAGTGGAAAATCAGAGGTGCGTTACGAGGTTTTCCACATTCCTCCCTCTCCATGGGCCAGACATGCATGCCCTGCATATGCTGGAGTCTGAGTGTGTGAGGATCTCTCAGTGTGTTTATGTCTACCTGCTGATGGGATATCCCCACAGGCAGTCCACTGGTGTTGTTTAACACCGACAGAGTTTCTGTGTATACGCTGCAAAACGTACAATGGATATGGAATGCCATAAGGCGTTTTATGCAAACATGTAGACTGAATTAAGTCTAGACATTTTAAAGAATAGAAAAGATGTTACGCACACTACCATTCAAGATTTTTGAAAATAAGTTTTTAAAAGTCTCTTTATGCTCACTGAGGCTGGATTTATTTGATTAAAATTACAGTAAAACTTGCAACATTGTGAAATATTATTACAATTTAAAGCAACTGTTTTCTGTATAAATCTATTTAATAATGCCAATGCAAAGCTGAATTTTCAGCAGCCATTAGACCAGTCTTCTGCATCACACAAACCTTCAGAAATCATTGTAATATACTGATTTGATGCTCACATAACATTTATTGTTATTATTTCTTATAATTTTTAATGTTCAAAATGTTGATGCTCAAAATATTTCTGTGGAAACTGTGATGCATTTTTTTTCATGACTGATTGATGAACAGAATGCTGTAAAACATAACAAATGTCTTAATTGTCATTTTTGATCTATTTAATGCATCCTTGCTAAACTGAAGTATTAATTTCTTTAAAAAAAAAAAAAAAAAAAGTACTGACGTTTGAATTGTTTATCAAACTTATAGCAACTGAGGTTTCATTCAAGGCCACATCCTGACTAATGCGACTAATGACTGACTCCACGCTGCAATATTCATACAATCCAATAGTAGAGCCAAAAACTGATACCCCTTTTCTCTAAGGATGTCTGTTTTTATTTCCAACCTGGACAGCTTCGGCCGTCTCCATGGGTGATAAATGTAGACAGAACCAAATAAAGATCTAGTTTCTCCCACTGCTGAACGGCTTCCTGCTCAGCTTTTGTTTGGTGTGACTGTACGCAGATGGACGAGTGGCAGCCTCCTCTCCTCAGTATCACAGAGAGATCTCCCTAAACTGGCAATGAGAAATGAACAACATGAACCACTCTCAGGCAGCACAGTGGGCATATGGGGATTGGCCTCTCCATTACAGACATTTACAGCAATTTTACAATGTTTCAGTGACGCTCCTTTTCCTGGGATAACAATTTAAGTGAGTTCTAATGTTGTAGTTTCATGCGATTTAGCATAATGCAGTAGCTTGGGTCAAAAGCTGATGGCTAGATATGGATTAAATTAATATATGAATTTTTTATTGTTCAGCTACATCACAAACATCATGATACTGTTCTGTACAGTGGGTGATTCAGATTAAGCATGCCGTTATCCATAACCTACATAATAATAATAATAAAAAGTTCATATTTTTTATTATATTATATTCATATTATTTTATTTCATTTTATTTTATTTAACACCACCGTTCAAAAGTTTAGGGTCAGTACATTTTTTATTATTATTTTATAAAATAATAAAATACTAGTTAATTTAGCAAAAGACTGATCAAATTGATCTAGAAGAGATTAATTGCGGCTGAAAACTCATTATTGTCATCACAGGAATAAATGGCAGAAAAAAATGTAAATAGAAAACAGTTATTTTACATTCTAATAATATTTCACAATATTACTGTATTTACTGTATTTTTAATCAAATAAATGCAGCCTTGGTGAGCATAGGAGACTTATGAATAAGAAAAAAAACACATTACAAATTTTACAGACGCCTTTTGAATGGTAGTGTACCTGAGAAGCAATGTTTACTTCATTGAGAAGTATTTACAGTAAATATAATAATAATATTCAAAGAAAATCATGACATTTTAGTGGTATCAACTACTGAAATTCTGTTATCAAAACAATCCTAGTTGATGCTAAAACTGATTCAAGAAATCAATATCTCCATATTCATTAAACATTGATGCTTACCAAGGGCAGAGGTCAAAAGGCAGTGATGTTCAACCATAAACAGTCCTGCTATAATGTTCATAAATAAGTGTCATGCCCACAGCAGTATGTGGTCAGATCTGTGTCGCACTGTAATGAGGTCTGCTATGCTAGCGGCAGTTTTTCTATTTCCTTCCCTCTGTCCTCCCACTTACTTACACACTCCTGTCTCTCCATCTCCACACACATAACATGTACCCCACGGCAGCATTAACAAACTCCTGTGGTTTTTAAATAGAGCAGCACAATCTCAGTCTCAGCAACCCACGGCTGCTGCCTCTCCATCTGCCTGCAGATTTTTTTTCCTGTTTCCTTCCATTTCTTTTCTGTCTATTCTTCCCTCTGACTCAACTCATGGCTCCTTCCATTCACAGGCTAAAAATACAAGTGAGGCCCTCACCTTGCCTCGGTGTCAGCGCGTCAGAGCGTCAGTAGGATGAATAAACGTCAGCTGCTCTCTTCTCTTTAGTGGTTGAAGATTCAGGTGGGTTTCATTACAGTAACCTCTCTCTTTCTCCATTAATCTGGTTCTTTCCTGTTCTGAAACCTCTACATGATTCCCTTATGAAATGCCACACACTGTCTCCCTCTTGTATCTCTGTGTCTGACAGATAAAGAAAGATAATGCATTACCAGCAGCCTCCTCTAACATCATTCCTATATAATTTTTAATGTTTAAAATCTGTGATGCAGTACTAAAAAGCTATGATGAAGTGATTAGCATGCAAACTCATGCTCCAGACATGTTAAGATGTGGTGCTCATGTGGGAAATGAAGGTTTGAATCTGGTCTATGCCCAGGTTGCCCAAAATGATGCTGGTCCAGGCTGGTTTATGCTGGTCCAGCTCGTTAATCTAGTCAAGAAGCCTCACTGAAAACTAAAATGAAAACAAATAAATTTTATTAAAATGTCTATATTTTCATTTAGTTTAAGAACTAAAATTATTAAAACTAAAAATTAAATTAAAGTGACGAAAAAATTAAATATACTTTTTAAAATAATATTTAACTTATTAAAACTAAAAATTAAACAGACCATTTTAAAATAATATTTAGTTTAAGTACTAAAATAATTAAAACTAAAAATGAAATTAAAATTAATAAAAATGAAGTAGACATTTTAAAATAATATAATTATTTTAAGTACTAAAATTATTAAAACTAAAATAGACATTTTAAATAATATTAATAAACTGACTAAAACAACAAAATGACTAAATCTTTAAATAAAAATTTAAATTTAAAAAAAAAAAGTTGAAAATACAAAAATAAAAACTAATACAAAAGATGCTATAGTAATGATACTAAAATAACACTAGTTAGAATAAAAGCAACTAAAATACAACATGTGCTTGTGACCAGCCTCATTCTCTACAAAATCCCTGAAAATTTGCTGAAAAAAGGGATTTATTGAAACGATTGCCTATAAAATCTTGCGTCCAGCATGGAGTGACTCATACGCTGGATGATATGTTTTATAGGGTACAGTCCACCAGCCTGGTGTGTAAAGCCAGATTTTTTTCTACATTAATAATGGAGGCCACAGACTCTCAGAGAGCAGAGGGAGTCTAGGTGAGAAAAAGAGAAGGGAAAAAAACTCTGATCTGTTTGACAGGGCTGTTTGGAAAAAGAAGAGATAAAAAAAAGACCCTAACTTTAGAAAAGCGTCTGACGTTCAACTTTAAACTTTTACCTTTAAACCATACCGTAAAGGGGAGTTCAGACAGGGCTGTCGGATAAATTTATGCCTGCTCAATAAAAGTCTGTAAATATATGCTATTAAACGTCAAATCTGTACCTGCGATAGATATGAACCGTAAATAGCTTTTATGTGAATCTCGATCGTAGCAAACTGATTTTCCAGCGTGAAAGCTGCCAGGAATGTGGTTGATGCAGGCCAGTGGAGACAGGTGGTCTCACCTGTGATTCCATGGAATAAACCCACCATTTTCCTGGCTGTCTCCGCTCTCCATTTCTCGAATCCGAGCACCGCAAAAAGCCTCACCTGAGCAGAGGTAAAGTGTCTTTGTGTGTCTTCCATCTCGCTGTTGTCTTTCATCCTTTCAGGCTGAGAATGTCATGAGTCTCGCTCTCTCTTTCTCTCCATATGATGTCTTAGCTGACCCCAGGCCTGGGCTAATGTCAGTGGGCCATCTGTGATAGGAACCCTGGGGCCCAAGTGGCAGAGGGCCACATGCCTGCCTGCCCACTTCCTGAGTTCAGCCCACACACTGGGCCTGGCCAATGCAATGCCGGCACACACACTTGTACAGTATGATGCACACAAACACATACAGACACAAAAAAATGCTGCCGGCGATGCACAGTACACACTCAAACACTGAAATCTACATTCACATGCTATAAGTTGAGAGGTCAGCAAGACTGAACTTCCTGCCCACTCTGTGCTGCTTTACTCGCATTCACAGATGCACTGCATTTCAAGACGCAAACAGCATGAATAACAACTGTAAGTCAGGAGATCACGTTGATGTTAAAAACAAATCATGATCTTGAATCTCAACATTGGAATCCGTCTATTCCACCTTCTTTCTCGCTGAAGTGTGAGTCACAGAGTGCTTGCCCATTTGGCTTAGGTTGATTATCCAGGTCTCACTGTTTGCTACAGATCTGGCATTGGCCAAGACCGAACAGAAGGTATGGAGAGCTTAGCCCAGTCGGAGATCAGGCCACAGACGCAGAGAGGGGACACAGTCAGGGTCTGTCCAACCTCCATCCATACACCTCCACACTCTTCTGGCACTCGGATCAGTGACATTTGCGTCACAAGGCACAGCTAGAGTAGGTTTGAATGAAAGCCTCAGCATTCATTATGAAAACCTGGCCATGCTGTTTTCGATCAGACCCTGCTGCATTCGCCCTGTAGTTGCTCATCTATGGTTTCTAATGGTAGCAGCTGTACATTGCGGCAAATGTTTCTTCTGGCTTTAATTACTGAAAGTTTGGGTCAAAATAAAAAGATTGTAAAGAACGTATTAAAAAAATAAAATGAATAAATAAATGTATATGGGCCATATGTCTTTTAGCTGTACAAAAATATAAATATATTATTATATAATTATATAATATAATATCATATTATATTATATTATATATATTATATTATATTATATATATTATATTATTTGTACATTTAAAACCTTATTTAATATTGTCATATTATATTATACTATATTAATACAGCTACTGTACAAAATATATAATAAAATATTTAATTTGAAGATATTTTGTATGTTCTCACTGTAATATATTAAAGGAAACAACATTAAAATATGGAAAATAATTAAAAAAAACAAAAGATGGATTCATTGTTATTCTTAATTAAAAAGCACAATAACAATAAAACAGTAGGCTACAATGACAAACCATAGCTTACATAACCTTTATTAACAAAAACGAATAAGACGAGGCATGGCATAGGACACATCACATGCTGTATTATATACCGACTAATAAATTACAGAATGTTAAGCAAACACTGAGGAATCAAATAAATAATAATAATAATAAAAATAAGGAAAGCCTCCATAACATAACGTGAGGTAAAAAGTAAAGATAACAAGCTTTTCAAAACGAAAACAAAAAGAAAAGTAAAACTAAACTGTCTGTTGCTGACAGGACTTGCATGTTTTTTTCTACAAGAATACCAACATGTTCACCATCTCTGGTTTAAGAAGCGGCCTTTTACTTTAGTTTGAAAACCAAATCCTCCGTTGCGCTCCATCCGCGGCGCACACCTTCGCGCTCGTGCTGACGCTGCGAGTATAAACCAGGCTCTACACCTGAAGCTCTCGCGCTGAAAGTGATCAGTGAAATCTGACTCCTGCTACAATGTGCCACAGCTCTGCAGCACACGCTGTGTGAAGCAGACACTTTGGATCAGCTCAGACCATGCACTCGCACAAATGTAACCACGTCAAATTTTAACTCGCACATTCTCAAAAAATGGTCGCAAATGCAGTCTAGAGCCCTGGAATAGCCACATTAACTCACACAAAGGTCAGAGAAGTTAATAGGGGCAAAATGCCAGTCGTGTCACCATGGACACGCTGCCTCTCTCCTGAGCATCACTCTCTAATGCTGCACAGAGAGCAGCCTTGACTTTTAACCTGCACTGATGGTCACTACAGAATCATTCAAGAGTGCAGATGCCGAACCTGTTGTCAGGAGCCAACAAAAAGAAGATATTTCATCGATATCTGTCAACACATGACAAAAAGAGACTTCTGTGTCAGCACAGAGGATCTTGGGGGAAAAAAAAAAACCAAATCATGCGGGAGGAGCGAGCATGGATGTGTCTCTTTCACTCCTCTTCAACAGATGGAGGAGTGCGGTGGTGCAAGGTCACAGAGGATCGTACAGGTGGCCTCCTCCTGCCATCTGTACTCAGTGGTTCTCTATTCATTTCAGATTTTTATTTGTCTCCAAATGGAGCTGCCTTCAGCTTAGGCATTGAATGGTGGAATTTATCATCAAAACACTATTTTCTGTACTTCTAAGAAATCAGGTCCTTAACTGTAAATGGCTGATTCTAATCAGCATGCGAAGATGCATAACATCCACTTCTGTCTGGAAAGGGAATGAAAATGTGTCATGATTAGAAGGAAAATACATACTGTGTGAAAATGAGTTGCGAGCCTTTCGGCTGAGAAATAGTTTCATTCAAGTAAGGCTTGAAAAGAGGAAGTGTACAAAGACAGCAAATGCAGGAACACTGTGTAGGACACACAAAAGAAGACAAGGTTAGATGTTGAATGAAGTGCCGGTCCGTTGTGCTCTTCGAAGGCTGAAAGAATCTTGATAGTTGGACAAATACTTATCTAGCATTTTTGTGGTTTTAAAGAAATAGTTCACTTTCTCCCTCTTTTTTTTTTTTCCTTCCATGAAATACAAAAGAAGGACTTTGATTAATGTACTGGTCATTCTTTTCATCGTAGTTACAATTAATCGGGACTGGAGGTTTTAAGATCCAGAAATAAAACATACAGTATAAGCACCAAGTATAAAAGTGGTCTATATGATTTCTGCACTATATTCCGGGTCTTAAATAGTGAAACTGAAGCATTTAAAAAACAAAATTTAAGCCATTATCTGCCCTAACTCGCTTTGGGCCATTATTGTGATAAGCAGTCATCTATAATTTGTAAACAATCAGTTTTGTTACCTTTAACTAAAACTATTAATGGAATAAAGCTGAAACATAAATATTAAATGAAAAACTGAAAATAATGAAATAATGAATAACTAACTGAAATAAGTTTAAGCTGTACTAAAATTAATTTAAATTATCTGTACTAATTTAAAGTACTACAATTACTAAAACTGAAATAAGAAATAAAGCTAAATATAAACATAAAAATATCAAAAGCTCATAAAATTACAAAAAAAAAAACAACCAAAAATAAAATGGAAACTAAAAATATAAAAATAAAATCATTCAAAATATTAGTAAATACTATAACAGTGTATACATAATAAAATAACGCTATGAATCAACTGATCTGGTTCACAAAAAATTAATGTTCACAGATCAATTTAACTCACTAACTCAGTGACCCATTTGGAGCGGTTCACAATTTCAGTGGATTAAGTAAATTAAAGATTATCAGGTAACAGCTGAAATTATAGTCTCTTTCTCAAACAAATTTAACAAGTCTTCAGAAGACTTTGCTGCTGAGTCACATGGACTTTTATGATCCCTTGAAGCTTGAAATCTTTAGTCCCATTTAATTAAATTATATAGACAAAAGCAAATCATTAAAAATGTCTCCCTTTGTGTTGCACAAGAAAACCAAAGTCCTACAAGTTTGGAATGACATGAGGGTGAGTCAAGAGGTGAAAAAATCCTTTGAATTCCTTTAAAATTAAACAGTAAATTGAGAAAAAAACAGGAGATCCCTTCCAAGGACTTCTGGGAGCATAGGTCTATATGTGTCACACAAACACACAAATCCAGAAAAACAGGACTTTGGGCTAATCAAATAATGGCAAGCAGAAAACAAGCAGTAAAGAATGCAGTGCCCAAACCTGGACACAATTACTTCCTGTCCCACAGCCAAGACAGAGCAATTGATGAAGCGGGGTCTGTATCTGGTTGTTGTGCACGAGGGTCTGTTGTAATCCCGTGAGTGCAGCGGTGGCAGGCTAACATCGCATTACTCTCATGCTCACGGGCGGACAGAGCTCCCGCTTCGATCTGTAATTGCTTTCTATCACACCAACAGGTCAAAAGGATCCGTGGTGGTAGGCTTCCCTCCGCCCTCTGCTGACACACTTTAGATGTTCAGAGCCCAAGGGGGAAAAAAAATGTAAACTCCAAACAACCAACGAAACGTTTAAGCAAACCAGTCCGTACACACGAAACACTTGATAATCCTTAAGGCACGTCAAATGGTGCATTTCCCGAAACCTGTCCCAGAGACCCCTCTCCGAACTACAGTACAGCAGACGACTCCGGAACGTGAAGTATTTGTGAATGGAAAATGCTTTAGCACACTTGGCAGGGAGGATCATTCCACTGCTATCAGACAGACGTATTACAATTCTTTCACTCTACACAAGCAGACATACAACAAGAGGAGGAGGATGGAAGAAAACGAGGAGGTCTCAAGGTCGCTGTAAAGGTTTCTGAATGGAACTTAGTTGGTACATTCATATAAGTCTAAGGTTTATGCAAAAGAAATCTATGCATCTTTAAACTGGTGACATGCGCCAATGGCATTCGCCTGGTGTTTCCCTGCATTATCACCAGAGCTATCCCTCACATAATGAATTATGCCATGATGATAAGGCAGACAGCTGTATGGGGGGGGTGCATATCCGGAGACAGATGAGACGCATTGTGCACACAAGCAGTTTTTAATAATTCCCAGTGCAATTGATGGATGACGTGAGGCATGTGAACCCGGGGAGAATTTGGTGGGGGTATGTGAGGGGTGTCCCGCAAGCGAGAAGGGAACTGACATTCCTCTGGGCACAGACGCTGAGGATGCATCAGTATCAATGGAAGTCTAACAGCAACATACCATCAAGCCAGTAACAACAAGTGTACCATCAGAATGCAGGAGAGAATGGAATAATAAAGGGTCTAATTCCTAACAAAAGCAAGGCTATATCACTGTGGTAATGTTTCGGCAGCATGCGAGCTATACAGGGAAATCAAGCAAGCAGAGACTCTGTCGCTGACAGCTTGCTGCAGCCCATGGAAAACAGCTAAAACACGCTCCTCCGCTCCCGTGCCTGTCCTCACGGTCGCATCAGCCCCCCGTCAGTTTACAAACACTGACAGGGATCTGATCAACACTAGACGCACTGGTAGAGACAACTCAAGAAAGGGGAAAAAATGGATTTGTCAACCAACCTGGCTTCTCAAGGTCCTCGGTCATCCACAACATTTCGCCGATCTCAAATTCCCCTTGTCCATTCTAGGAGGTCAGGAATAAAACACCAGCAAGCCCCAGCCGAAACTCCCATCAATCAGAAGGCTCTCGCTGATAGAGCGTATACTAGGAGACCTACTGATGTAAGCTAGTCACCAGAGAAAATACCCAGTCGTGACGCATATCCAGGAACAAAAATAGCAATGGGGCATCTAGAGGGATTATACAACAGACTACGCTGAGAGGTACTTTCGCAGTGCCTGCTCTTCTGGGCTGTTTTGGTGCCTTTTAAATCTCTAGAGCTGCGAACACAAATACTCCAGATGGGTCAAAGAACACAAAAAATCACAGGCAGCCTTTTGAAGGAGCATTTGTGTGAAACAATGCTCGAGTCTTATCAGACAGTGCTTTAATTGCAGTCTGGCCTCGGTGCCTTTGACCCTGGGATTGTCCACAGAGTGCGGTGTATAACAACATGGTATCACCACTCACCCCTCCTTCCGCCACCTCCCGCAGGGCTAAAAATAGCCCACCAGGCTAATTCTTACAAAATGTCTTTATAGATGCGCTTTCACTGATCACTCTCGGCCAGGCCCAGATACTTATACGATTAAAGTTTAGATCATGCTGTGAAATTGTGTGTCTGTGTGAGCGTGCGTGCATTTAGCGAGGGTTATTTCACTGTAACGGAACAAGCACAGACATTGGACAGGTGTGCACTGCAACAATCCCAATCATAAAAGATTTTACGGGGGAACCAGGCTGCTGAGTGGAGACTTCCAGCCACCCCCTTCACCACAGAGAAGATTAATTCTAACTTATGCTAATATATTTACCGCCGCCACACTGTCATGAGTGACAGCAATGCAGCCCTTCTGAGGGTCACCTGAATGAGCTGTCGGATCAAGAGTTATGGCCACATCGGCCCACAGCTGCGGCGCCATTCCAGAGAGCATTTACTCAACCTGTGGGATGAAATCAAGCCGTCAGGTGTCACCGTGATAACGACCATCCCGGTTATCCCAAAGATGAATCAGTTAATAACATCTGCGAGCTAAACATATACAGCTATTCGGCAGACTTCTGCCCTTACCACAGAATCCAATTTACACAGCTAAATATATTTGACCAGGTCTGACCTCTAGAGAGCGACTCAGTGACTAACAGAGAATCTGGCCAACAGGGAGCCAGGATCCCCTGTGACATCGCCCACTCAGATAGGCAGAGAATAAAAACACTATAAGGACCTAAACCGGTTCCCTGGGGGTTCTCACTCACTGTCTGAACAAGTCTCTCTGTAAACAACTCTGCTGGTTTAGCTACCGATAGATCTCCAATAGGGCACCACATTAAAATGTGTTGGATTGTTTTTGATAGGGTATTATTTGCTCTGATAATTAAACTAGATGGATCATTCTTTAATTGGAGCAGCAAATGAGATGCATAAATTTGGACTTGTTATTTAGAAATCTGCTTTATAGATGTGCATTTAAAAACAGTTTATCATGCAATATCCACACTGTAAAAGATGATGTACTGTTAACTTAGTAAAATTACGTTCATTTTACTTATTTGTTTCTGCTCTGTTGACATTACTCAGTTTGATCGAGTTTTTATTACTTTATGTTACTTAAAGCATTGCAATTATGTTCAATAAACTTAATTTCTTTGTGTTCAATGAAAAGGTCGAACATGTGACTCCTTTGTGCATGTGTTATAGACAGAGTGCACATTAGTTTTTCAGCCTGGTTCTCATAAGAGAACCTGGAGATTTGGTTTGGTCCTCACACTGCGCATAGTGTGACCCTAATAAATAAATAAATAAAAAGTGCTGTTTATTTTGGATGTGATTAATCGTTTGACAGAACTTCATTTTTTTTTAAAGAAGTCTCTTCTGCTCACCAAGCCTGCATTTATGTGATCCCAAGTACAAAAATAGTAACATTTTTAAATATATATTTATAAATGTATAAAAATATTTAAATATTTTGAAATATTTGGTGAGAAGAGACTTCTTTTAAAAACTAAAAAAACAAAACAAAAACAAAAAAAAACAGACCTTACTGTTCAAAACCTTTTGACTGGTAGTGTTTTTTATGGACCCAACTAAACTAAATTGTTTGTTATTTGTTAATTGTTATCCACTGTATGACAAGTAAAGTTTCTTTGTTTTATTTATTTTTATACAAACACACTATGTCTGTGAGTTGATTTGTATGAGTTTTAATTGAATGCATCCTAAGAGTGTTCATTTTGTCAAGCAGTATAAATGATGTCTAAATGAGACTGCGGTTATTCCTAGTCAACCATTTTGTGTTAATGGCTCTCATATCATTTCAGGCATATGCTAAGAACACGCTTAAGCAGAAGTGTCAGCGCGGGACTATTTAATGGATTATACATTCTTCTTTCGTGTGGGCGAATTGTGGTAAGTTATTTACTTTGACAGTCTTCCAATATGTAAAGAAAAGGTAGTGTAATTGTAATGTTTGAAGTGTCTGTTAAATTAGTCCCAAAAAGGCCACGTCTCATTCTAAAGGTGTTTGCTAACAATAACAGTGTCAATAACACCTAATGTACTTGTTACATCGTAAGAAGTATGGCATCTGTGTTAATATTAGTCTGTTTCATTCTTATTCCGAGGTCACCGTAGCCATCCGGATCTAGTCTGTACCCAGATCAGATGGTCATTGCAGTCACCCGGACCCAGTCCGGATCCAGTCCAGATGGTGGAGACAACTCTACAGCCCTGAATGTCAGCAGAGACCATGTCAACTAGATGAGCCCCAAAGACAGATCCCCAGTGAAGGCCTCATCACCTATACCACTCATCGGCACAAAACCTCAGCAAAGACCACGATGACAAACACCACGTTGGTTCGTCTGGCCAGAGGAGAACTGGCCCCCCGACTGAGCCTGCTTTATACCAAGGTTTTTTCTCCATCTTTGGCTTGCTTATTTAGGGACACTTAATTCTTGGGAATATTAATGACTTGATTGCAGAGACACTTTTTGAAGGGAACTGAACTGAGCTGGATGATGAAGACATCACTGAATCAACGATGAACTGACTTTAATTGAAATATTGACTGTTTACTTTTGTCCTCTTTTTAGAGCTGCTTTAATGCATAACTGAATTTTGTTTGCATTACTGACACTATTTTCCTGTTTAACGATGTAAAGCTGCTTTGACACAATCTGTATTGTATGAAGTGCTATATATAAATAAGAGTGAGTTGACTTGCTTTTGACAATTCTTCATAGAAATGTTAGTGTGCTATCTGTTTTGAACAATTTAGTATTTTTGAGAATTGTATTAGCCTTCAATGTGAAAGACATCAGTAAAATAAGATTACATCAAATCAGTCTAAAGTGAATTGTAATTACACAAATACAATAAGTTGTGGTTACTTAATTTTCTCAAGGCAACAGGTTTCCTCAATTTAATTAAGTAACAGTAACAGATTAACTTGTTAGTTTTAAGTTAAGTAGATTCACACTTTTAAGTAATCGCAATTTAATGAATTTAAGTTAGTCCAACTTAAAATAAAAAGTGACCACAACACATTTTCTTTTGTTTATTTGATAATGTAACTCAGAATTGTCAAGTTCACTTAACTTTTTTCTTTTAATTTTGCATGAATTTCCTTTACTTAATAATTTTAAGGCAACGGGTTTCCTCAATTTTTTTAAGTAAAGTCAACTGATCGCTTTTTACAGTGCAGAGGAATGGAAGGTTAATAAAATACTTGTGACCACTTTGTCTTGGTTGTTACTTTCGTGGTCGGATTTTCAAAAATTTAAGGTCGTGATGGTTTCAGTGTTATAGGACATTCAATGTCATGATCACATTTATCAAAATGTACACTACTGTTCAAAGATTTGGGATCGGTAAGATTTTTTAAATGCATCCTTGCTGGATAAAAGTACTTAAAAAATCTTACTGACCTCAAACCTTTGAACGATAGTGTATGTTTTTAAATTCATTATTTTTATTTTACTTTTCAATACTAAAAAGATGTCAGCACTGATAGCCTTAAGGGCATTGCGCTACGGGCGTCCCGAGTTCGAATCCCAGCTCGAGAACATTTTCTGATCCCCCCCCCTCTCTCCCACTTCGCTTCCTGACACCTCTAAACGTTCCTATCATAATAAAGATAGAAAAATGACAACAAAATACTACAAATATACTATTTCCCACCGCAAATGAAGAATGACCCCATATTGCAAAAGCTTGCTGTAGAGATGGAAAGGGATTTCCAGATATTGATATGTTTTCTGTAAGATCAAGTGGAATTTACCATAGGCGATCATCTGGATACCATCTGCTAACTGTGAAGAAATAAAGAGCAGGCTTCATCTATCTTCCACTGTTTTGTTGTACAAATTAATTATTTATCCATTACCTGTGGCCACATGCATGCAAGCATACAAATGTATACTAATTCCTGCTGAATGCAGTAACACATGATGGTGCATTTCCTACTAAACTAGACAGGTGAAGCTTCATTAATATTTAACTGCTCAGAATGTGATTGCCCTTGATCTAAAAACAGCATAAGTCCACCTTCTTCCTACACGTAGGTGTCCCTCAACCCGAGTCACTGCTGATGAGACAATGTGCTGAGTGTGAAAGCAAATAAAAATGCTACAATGCCATCCATGCAGACAGGTACAAGCCTGTCATGTTCTCAGTAATGGGCAGAGAAGAGACAACGGTCTAGGACAAGATCTAGGGCAGGATGGACGTCTGGCTGTTTCTTTGCATCACCCTCAGTAAGTAAGCAGCCTGACAGGTCTGTGGCTAAGGGACAATAGGACAGGAACAAGATCTCAGCTGGCATTAGTGCTGAATGAACAACTTTAATGGCTGAGGTGAGGCTCTGGACCTTTGCCAAGCTGTGAGCACTCCTTTAATCAGCAGGCTTCGATGAGGGGAGGGACTCGAGGGAAATGAAAGATCCTCCCGTCACCACAGTATACTCTGCTTACCTCACCGAACCCCCAGCTGGGAGTTGCCTTTATTTTTCCCCTTCTCATGGAAGTTTTCCTTCTTTGATGCTAATGACAAATCTATTGCACAAACTACCTTGCGAAGTGACCTCACTGTCCGAGTGCCACTGTGGTGAAAATACTGTTACCATCCCAAACCTTTGAACTTTTTGACATTGACATATTGCAACTGTTTAGTCATGGTATTATTCATTAGGAGTATCATTACTGCATCAGCAACCACTGAGAACTGAAACAAGATGTAGCAAGATATGTCAGCCTCTGTTTCTTGTGTATTTGCCATGTATTAATTCTAAGATCAGATGGATCTGTTCCAAACTGTGTCATAAGCGGATCATTATATCAATCAACAGGTTCCCCAAGGGCATTTTATTCAGAGTTTCTTAATTAGCCGTTTCATTTGAGGACAAAAACCTATTTCAAATACTTGCTGTACATCAATAATTCTCTTATATATAATAATTATATATTTATGCTACTATAATAATCAGTCTGTTTCACTGTAAAATAATAA
This sequence comes from Spinibarbus caldwelli, assembly GCA_039654775.1. NCBI lineage: Eukaryota > Metazoa > Chordata > Actinopteri > Cypriniformes > Cyprinidae > Spinibarbus > Spinibarbus caldwelli. Next base: position 25,676,731 of record CM077240.1, read on the forward strand.
TAATAGTGTATTATGATAGTGATATGATTTAATTAGGAAGTTTAATTCGTCCAGTATACATTTACTACATCAATAATTAATCTTAAGTATTGCTGGAAGTATTGCTTTCCCATACAAGTACACAAGAAAGACAACTTCTGATATCTGTATCAAAGTGGTTTCGCATTAATAATACTAAATAATTAAATGTTTCTCTGTAACAACGTGCTTGTATCACACAACTGACAGCATTGTCTTTAAATCTGTTTGTGGAGCTGTAATGAAAAAGCATCTGTTTAGAACGGAAATGAGGGATGTTTTGTTTCCATGTGTTGGTGACAACAGAAGTTCGTGCCTTCAGGAACCATCAATCCTCCAGAGTGGGGATTGTCAAGAGAGCGTTCAATTGTATATAACTAAAAAAAGCAGCGTAATCAGCAGGGCACATCCTGAAATCACTTCTCCTGAGCCTGTTTTACTTTACCACTCATTCATACACATTTGCTGGAAGTACTAGTGTTGTGAAAAGATGCTAAAAGAGGGAAAATCATCCAAAAGTGGATAACTAGAGCAGAGAAAATTGGGAGGCAACCTGTGCTGGGTCTCATTTGTAACGCTGCACAGTACTTTCCATTAAATCCCTCAAGCGCATGAGAACAGGGCACAGCCAACTGCTCGAAAACAAGAGCTTTCACGCACACATAAATGAATCACACAATTAGAGCATGTTAACATGTTAGCAGCACAGAGGGGTTTGCAGATTCAGTAAGTGATTAACCTGAAGATAGTCTGGAAATGAGACAGTGCATCAAAAGCACTGCAGTATCCAATTAACACAAAACCTCACACCTATCAAATACCTACACACTGTTCCTCCATACAGAACTGACAACTGAACTGTAATTACAGAGTGACTGAGAGGACAAAATATATATTTTTCACTAGATTATCTGGAATACAGATAATAATCAATCAGAACAGCCATGATGAACCAAAATTAAAAAATGTTGCCTTTTATTCAGTGTATACATAATTATATTTTTAAGTGTGTGTAAAACAACAATTTCATAATGGGACAGTTCACAACTATATATATATATATATATACATAAATATACACACACTCATTCATCACATTCACTCATGTGCACTTATGGGATGTGCACTTAAACAGCTTATGGGATGATTAAAAATGATGTTGTGATTTGCATCTTTCAGGCTAAACTTCCTATAAATAAACCGCCACATTCCAGGCTCAAGCGTTCATTAAAAGCAAGATTAAATTAGCTTTTTATTCAACACACTGCAGGGTCACTGTCACAGATTTCTGACACCTCACTTCAGGCCTTGATGAGCTGAGCACAAATTCATGTCAGTGTTCCATTTGACCTCTCAACCTCAGCGTGACTCGCGCCAGGAGTGATTCTCCTAGGAGGCCCGGTGGGAGTTCAGGGGGGTGCGTGTGTGTAGTCTGACAGGCCATGCACAAACGCTGATGAAAACAGTCACTCAACAGCCATTCCAAAACAAACAGGCTCTCAAGCGAGGGCTGCACAATTGCTCACTGGAGTGCAAGGCAGTGGCTCACACTCCGTGCACCATCGGGGACCTGCTTTCTCCTGTTATGCAACCCAGGAGCGTATTTTCCTATCTGCGCCGCTCCCCAGCAGCTGTCTCCAATTTTGCCCGAAGGAAAAATACGGGGGAAAATAAACCTTGTGGAGCGAATACCCCTCTGAGCACCATCCCCAGAGCAGCTCTCTCAGCAGTCTGTCATTCCACAGGGTTCAAGTTGCCCCTCTGCACCTGTTGCGTTTAAAAGCGAGGCACAGAGGGGGCACGGCCGCCCCAAAAGAGCCCCCTCACCCGCAGTGTCGGTTTACAAAAATCGTCCAGACAAGCACGACCAATTTTAGCCCTGGCCCGGAGTCAGATCAGCTGGCTAATGTTGGGAATGAACACCGGGGGCTTCCCAAACAGAAGACCCCTGTTGCTTCCCCGAACCCAAACACATTGCGGTGCAGGTGACTCGGCCGCTGCCCAGTGCGAGAACAAGAGTTCTATTAAAGTACACAGCAAACAGATTCAGGCTTTGTATATGTCGCCCTCCTCTCATTCAGCGCCCAGAACCGGATGCAGTCCACCGGGGCATGGAAAAAGACCTTAGATTGGGGGTAATTTAAGAAATTATATTTTTCCACTTCCGAACAATTACTGTGAATAGAACATTAGCAGCTGAAATTAACTCAATTGCTCTGACAACACGTTTGAGCTACATAATTAATTAATTAGAAAGAAACGTCAAGCGCAAAAGCTAAAGTCACTGTGTGAAACGGCTGAATCAGACTCTCAATTTTATAGCAGTTTAGAGTATTCTAATTTGATTTACACGTTTTCATGACTGAATTTGAGCTATTTTCATTCTTCAGTTACAGAATGTGCTATGCAGGGCTAATTATGTGTATGAGTGAAACAAAAAACTAAATAGTCATATGTTAAAATAAATCTCCATTCTACAATAAACAGTCTTAATTGTTTTTTGAAATTCAGTGCTTGCTCTGTTTATCACAAACTTCTAAAACCACTATCCAGTAAGTATACCCTTTTGGCAGCAGTTTTGTTTTTGTCTCCATCTACACACGGATGGTTCAAAAATACAGGACTCTAAATTCTTCTGTGCGGCTGGGTTGTGTAATATTTAGAAATGGCATGAAATGCATAAATATGTAAATGTGAATGTGAAACTATCAATCTATACTTTGTTATTAAAACGTAAAAGATAAAAATAGAGTATTTCTTTGAATTTCAGTTTATTTATTCCTTGCATTCAAATATAAATTGCAATTATGCATCATGTTTGTTACTGTAAGTCAAGTCAATTAAAATCCAGGAATTTAAACTGAATTTAAAAGGCATTCTCAACTCACTTCTGAATTGCTTACAACCCTGCTGTGTGGCAGGTCTAAACTTGGGCCTTGATCCTGGATGAACAGTAGGGTACATTGGACATATTGTTGCTCTCTAAAAATATGCTAAGCTGTGATGTGAATGTCCCTGAAGGGCTCTGGAACATTCTCAGAGTAAGTGCATGAGCCATTCATATTCTCTAAATATACGTCAGTGGTAACGTAGAAACAGATATTCGCAAAGGTGAACTCTTAAAAAAGTAAGTTGTCACGACTTCTGCAATGCAAGAAAAAAAATTATACTATTTCTGTTCTTTAAATTTTAAATAATATCACCAAGATACCAGTCTAGTATTGAAAACTAAGACCGGTGGATATAAAAGCTGGTTGGACAGGTGGCTAAAATTGTAAAGTCCATTTTCTCTAGCGCAAGGATTCATTCCAAGGCTAATGGGTTTGTAAGCAGAGAGGTTAGTGAACATGAATGGTTTGCTGGAGAGGATGAATAAATGAATTTCTGTCAATGAGCTGGGCTACAGTATTATCTATCACTCTGGAAATGCAATCCGTTCACGCAGCGGTGGCCTGGTCACAAGCCCCCCCCCCGAGCACCCCCCAGATGCCACTATCATCCCGGGCCACTGCATCGCAATCAGCTAGCAGTTCAAGAGCATCTGTTTGCTCCAGGAAAACCTCAACATGCCGTGACATTATTTCCTGCAGTGCGAAACAAACACAACCATCAAATTTGCATTGTAAGACTTTGTGAAGGAATGACTCAGTTGGGTGTATCTGTGTTAACTCACGTTACATTACAATATCACGGCCAGGTCATGACACGCTTAACGTTTCAGTTGCAAACTACACAAATGTTCCTCTCCTGAGGGGTTATTACGTTGCAGCCCGTTTCCAGTCAGATATTTGTAAGCTGGTGCTATGCCATGAGCTTGTTAACATCTATTGTAAACCTCTCCGCTTTTGGGAAAAGAAATGACTCATTGAGGCTTACAGCAATTACTCCAACAATCAACAAGACCTGTTCGTTTACAAAGAACATCGAACTAGAAAACATCTTGAATTGATCTCTCATAGAGAGTTTCTGACAAGCTAATCACACTCAACAAAGAAAAGATGGCAACTATACAATGACTTCAAAAACACGTTTGCTGCGGACTTGAGTGTTTTAGATTAGATCTCATTTACATTAGTAGTTCATCAGTCCATTATAAAACAATAAGACAATCTAAAGTGATTTCAGTTCACTTTTTGCAGGAAAACTGCCTCATGATACTGATATATTTATACATATACATATTATATATATATATACATATTATATATATATATATATATATATATATATATATATATATATATATATATATATATATATATATATATACAGGTGCATCTCAATAAATTAGAATGTCGTGGAAAAGTTAATTTATTTCAGTAATTCAACTCAAATTGTGAAACTCATGTATTAAATAAATTCAGTGCACACAGACTGAAGTAGTTTAAGTGTCTGGTCCTTTTAATTGTGATGATTTTGGCTCACATTTAACAAAAACCCACCAATTCACTATCTCAACAAATTAGAATATGGTGACATGCCAATCAGCTAATCAACTCAAAACACCTGCAAAGGTTTCCTGAGCCTTCAAAATGGTCTCTCAGTTTGGTTCACTAGGCTACACAATCATGGGGAAGACTGCTGATCTGACAGTTGTCCAGAAGACAATCATTGACACCCTTCACAAGGAGGGTAAGCCACAAACATTCATTGCCAAAGAAGCTGGCTGTTCACAGAGTGCTGTATCCAAGCATGTTAACAGAAAGTTGAGTGGAAGGAAAAAGTGTGGAAGAAAAAGATGCACAACCAACCGAGAGAACCGAAGCCTTATGAGGATTGTCAAGCAAAATCGATTCAAGAATTTGGGTGAACTTCACAAGGAATGGACTGAGGCTGGGATCAAGGCATCAAGAGCCACCACACACAGACGTGTCAAGGAATTTGGCCACAGTTGTCGTATTCCTCTTGTTAAGCCACTCCTGAACCACAGACAACATCAGAGCGTCTTACCTGGGCTAAGGAGAAGAAGAACTGGACTGTTGCCCAGTGGTCCAAAGTCCTCTTTTCAGATGAGAGCAAGTTTTGTATTTCATTTGGAAACCAAGGTCCTAGAGTCTGGAGGAAGGGTGGAGAAGCTCATAGCCCAAGTTGCTTGAAGTCCAGTGTTAAGTTTCCACAGTCTGTGATGATTTGGGGTGCAATGTCATCTGCTGGTGTTGGTCCATTGTGTTTTTTGAAAACCAAAGTCACTGCACCCGTTTACCAAGAAATTTTGGAGCACTTCATGCTTCCTTCTGCTGACCAGCTTTTTAAAGATCCTGATTTCATTTTCCAGCAGGATTTGGCACCTGCCCACACTGCCAAAAGCACCAAAAGTTGGTTAAATGACCAGGGTTTTGGTGTGCTTGACTGGCCAGCAAACTCACCAGACCTGAACCCCATAGAGAATCTATGGGGTATTGTCAAGAGGAAAATGAGAAACAAGAAAACAAAAAATGCAGATGAGCTGAAGGCCACTGTCAAAGAAACCTGGGCTTCCATACCACCTCAGCAGTGCCACAAACTGATCACCTCCATGCCACACCGAACTGAGGCAGTAATTAAAGCAAAAGGAGCCCCTACCAAGTATTGAGTACATATACAGTAAATGAACATACTTTCCAGAAGGCCAACAATTCAAGAAACTTTTTTTTTTATTGGTTTTATGAAGTATTCTAATTTGTTGAGATAGTGAATTGGTGGGTTTTTGTTAAATGTGAGCCAAAATCATCACAATTAAAAGAACCAAAGACTTAAACTACTTCAGTCTGTGTGCATTGAATTTATTTAATACACGAGTTTCACAATTTGAGCTGAATTACTGAAATAAATGAACTTTTCCATGACATTCTAATTTATTGAGATGCACCTGTATATATATGACTTTTGCCTCAATACACTCCTAATTTGCTGCTTGTTAATAGTTATGTAGTTGTTAAGCTTAGGTATTGGGTAGGATTAGGGATGTAGAATATGGTCATGCAGAATATGTGCTTTATCAGTACTAATAAACAGTTAATATGTTAATAATAGGCATGCTAATAAGCAACTAGTTAATAGTGAGAATTGGTCCCTATACTATAATTATCCCTATACTATAATTATACTATAATTAATTTGACAGTGACAATATAAAACCTTAGCAAAAATAATTCTAGGTCAAAATCATTTTGTGTACTGTATGTATATATATATATATATATATATATATATATATATATATATATATATATACATATTCATATTTATCTGCTGCACAGTTTCATATTGTCACTTAACTAAAGCCACTTTTGATTACTAGCTCACACTTTGACAGAACTGACAGAGTATATGAGTTTCTCAATCAGGTTAACAACAGCAGTAGTTGCCTCATATCTCCAAACTGAACATAAGCTTGTACTTTCTTCTTGACATTAGCACTCATCTTCAACTACAGGATGTGACTCTGAAGAGCCTCCCTCTCCAACATTCAACATGAAATATGCATCCAATTATATAACGCATTATATAATGCATCCAAGATGCACTCTGCCATGCTGCGTGCAATAGCTAATTAAGCCATGCACAGCAAACACAACAGAGCTGCTAAATTTAGGTTTCTCCCAGCCCATCCGCAGAACAAGAGATACACAAACGGATGCCCATTCCCTCACCTAGATCCACATTTTACATCACACAGGGGAAAGATCCTGAGCTTGTTGGGGGGAGAGAAATACAGACCTGCAGCAGCTAGGATGCAGAAATAGAGGAGGACAAGAAGGCAGAGAGGGAGGGAGAGAGAGATAGAGGGAGAGAACATCTATCAAGGTTGCAGCATGTGCTTAAAGCACACTCACAGCCAGACGCGACAATATATTCAGAGATAGAGGGGAAAAAAACTGAGTGTCAGAAGAAAAAAAAAATGATGAAGTGTAGCCAGAGAGGGAGTGTGAGGAGAAGGAGGGAGTAGTAAACAGTAAAGGGGGATAGAAATAGGGTTGAAAGTGGCCTTGACGCAGCATAGTGAAAGAGAGAGAGACAGAAAAGTACACAGCAGCTGTCTCACTCCTCCACACACAGATCCAGGGTCTGTCCCACCAGAGGAAATCAATTCACCTCGCCACTGCCAGGGCTTCCAGGGCTGTGTATTTACACAAAGCAGATAGTCTAAGCCAATAAATTGCTTCCCTCAGCAGGATATTTGTAAAAAGCCAGACTACTGTTCTCTTCTTTTACTCTGGCTGTGCCAATCCAAGATTGAATATATGTAAAGCAAGACCCGAAGATTTCACATGTCAACATCTAAGGCTCTGCATAGTAATTGGGAGTTCCCCTCTCAAATGGGAGCATACTGAGTCCCTACAATCCCAAAGTGGTTTGGCTGAACACCGTCGTACCTATTCAGGGCTAATTAACACAGTTAAGCTTCCTGTGCTCTCTGAGGGGTTCATTGGGAGCCACATCGCTGCATTTAGTTTAGGTAAACACAGCAAAGATTTCTGCGTCCTAAACTTTTCCCTCATCCCTCCCTGGATCTTCAAAACATTACTCACTGTGTTGCAAACTGGAAGCCTGTGACAGTGTTAAATGTCAGATGAAAAACCTTCAAACGGCCCCTGCATAAAATTTATGAAAAGGAACCTCAGCAAAAAAGCAACAATCGTTGACAGGATTACAGTCTTGAGGGCTGAAATTTGCTGCTTCAATATTTATATGCCCCGACAAACCAAAGTAGCCTTTTGGGACTCCTCATTAAAATCCCCCCCGAAATTGCATCTTAGATTAAATACCTAGGCTATAAACCCAGCCCTAGTTGGTGTCCACCTAAACTAAACTAAACTAAACTAAACTAAAAGAAAACAAATACACCATGCAATAAAATGATTCTACAGTGGCGTAACTACAATCAAAACAGCCTATATTTATAGGTTTATATTATTTACTCATCAATAATCCTTTAACGCATTAATTTAATTTAATTTAATTTATATTGCTATTTTAAATAATTAATAATTTTATTTAATTTAAAGCAAATCAAATAATAAAATAAAATAAAAAATGCAATAAAACGATTCCACAGCTGTATAACTACAATCAAAAAAGCCCATATTTATAGGTTTATATTATTTACTCATATATAATTAGCCCTCCTTTAATTTAATTTAATGTAATTTAATTTATATTGCCATTTTAAATAATTAGTCATTTTATTTAATTTAAAGCAAATCAAAAAATAAAATAATAAAATAAAATAAAATAACGCAATAAAACAATTCCACAGTCTTGTAACTATAATCAAAAATAGCTGTATTTATTGGTGCCTATTATTTACTTGTATATAGTTAGCCCTCTTTTAATGTTTTAATTTAATTTATTTCGTTATATATAGCAATTTTAAACATTTCATAATTTTATTTAAAGCAATTAAATTAAATTAAATTAAATTAAATTAAATTAAATTAAATTAAATTAAATTAAATTAAATTAAAATTAAATTAAATTATTAAACAATGTGACTACAATTAAAATAAAAAACTATATTTGTTGGTTACTATTATTTACCCATATAATTAGTCATCTTTTAATACAGTTTAATGTATTATTAGTTTGCACATTTATGTACAATTTTATATAATTTGTAATTAATTTATAAGCAAATAAAATAAATAAAATAAATAATTCCACAGTGGTTTGAGATTAAAACCTAAAATGCCTAGGTTTATAGAAGGTTTTTATTATTTACTCACTTGCATGCTATTCCAAACCTGCATGACACATACAAATGGAAAAATGTATTTTCATCATTTTTTTTTTAAACATGATGGTCAGTAATCAGAATTTTCATTTTTGGGTGAACTGCCCCTTTAAATCATGAGCAACGAAAACAGTTTGCTCAGTACAGTACTTGAGGAAGGAGGACCACTGCAGCATGGTATCCACCAAACTGGCATGCCACCACAGACCACAGTTCCTAAACACCATGGAAACCAGCAGCACGGGAGAACGGATGCACTTGCGATTCTTGGATGGGCTGCAGGGCAAAAATTAGAAGGTGAGATAGGAGACTAGTAATGTCAGTTTAACAAGGCTGCCAAGCTCACAGATGGGATGAGGAAACCGACAGAATTGAGATAAAGTGAAACCCCCCTCCTGCCACGCTACCGGTGCAGCCCTGCCAAGATCCAATCCTCCAGGAACAGTGCCTCGAGTCGCACTTAAAATGTTCCTGCTTTGCCACACAATTTGTTTTGGCCAGAGGGTGACTGGAGGGAGAAAGTGAGCGAGGCATGGGATATTTTTGTTCTGAAATCGTTTAAATGGACGTTCTACTCGCAGATTGCAATTTACAAGTCGCTTTCTTGCGTCGTTCCTCCAAAGCTTTCAAGGCTAGGAAAATCTTTTCAGGGACGTCTTGTGACTAACACGGTTTTGCATTAGGCCTGCGCACCTGACATTTCAAAGGAACAGAATTTCACAGTGTTTGCACTTGCACGCACAAACGCGCACACATGCTCGCACAAGCAGTCAGCAGAGAGCAGATTGTCAGCTCAGGCAGGAAGCTGAGTGTGTTCAGCATGGGCTGCTGGGAGTATCAGAGACCTGACACTGTGGCAGCTCACACTTCCTTAGCCTTCCCAGTACGCTGTGTGTGCATGTGTGAGAATGTGTGTGTGCGCGTGCACCAGCAACACCTCCTCTCACTCGACCGCCCTGCATCACACCACATGTTGAGCAGAGGAAAGCAGACATCGCTGACATCACACTGAGCAGGTGGCTACCCCTCTCCGAAGAGGAAACCAAGATCAGAAAGTCAGTGTGCTTCGCTAAACGACTGTATAATCTTCCATCTATCTCACAACCACAAAAAAAATAAAAATAAATAAAAAATTCTGAAGCTTGGAAAGTGATCAAAAACTGATTTTTACCATCGGGTTTTGTGTTTTGACTATGAGTGTCTCATCTCTACCATACGACTAATTTAAAATGTCTCAGTCTCGGATCTGAGGACTGCAGTTTGATTGAGATTAACTGGAATGCACAGTGAAAAAACAGTTATCAGTTAAAAGTTATCTGTTTTTGCAAATTAACTCTTCATATATTATGTATAAATATATTCATATATTAAATATGTTATATATACATTGTTATATATACATACTACGGCTCAAAAGTTTGATACGATTTTTGAAAGGTTTTTGTTAATTTATTTAAATCAAAAATACAATAAAAACAGTACAATTTTGAAATATTATTACCACTGTTTTATCACTGATTTATTCAGTCTTTAGTGTCACATGATCCTTCATTCTAATATTCTGATGTTTTGGTGCTCAGTTGTCAGCAGTAATTATTTTAGCAATAATTCTAAATATTTTGAGAAAACAGTGATACATTTATACATTTAGAATTATTAATTTGAAACAGAAATCTTTTGTAATATTATTAATGTATTTACTGTCCCTTCGGATCAATTTAATGCATCGTTTCTGAATAAAAGTATTAATTTCTCTTTTGTTTGTTTTTATTCTTTCTGCCCTTTATAGTAGTGTATCATGGTTTACACAACAATACTAAGCAGAAAAATAGTTTTTAACATCGATAACAAAATATGAGCAGAAAATAAATGTTTCTTGGACACCAAATGCTGGATGATGTAGGATGATGGATGATGTAGGATGATGCAGTCAACATGGGACTGCACTTCATCCTGCAACATCTAGACAGTCCAGGGACTTATGTGAGGATCCTGTTTGTAGACTTCAGCTCTGCTTTTAACACCATCATCCCATCACTCCTCCTGCCCAAATTAACTCAGCTATCCGTCCCCACCTCCGTCTGTCAGTGGATCAACAGCTTCCTGACCGACAGGCAGCAGCTAGTGAGACTGAGAAAATTCTCATCCAGCACCCGTACGATCAGCACTGGAGCTCCTCAGGGTTGCGTCCTCTCCCCACTGCTCTTCTCCCTCTACACCAACGACTGCACATCTAAAGACCCCTCTGTCAAGCTCCTGAAGTTTGCAGATGACACCACAGTCATCAGCCTCATTCAGGACGGTGACGAGTCTGCTTACAGACAGGAAGTTAAGGAGCTGGCTGTCTGGTGCAGTCTTAACAACCTGGAGCTGAACACGCTCAAAACTTTGGAGATGATTGTGGACTTCAGGAGAAACCCCCCTGCACTCCCCCCACTCACCATCATGAACAGCACTGTAACGAAAGTGGAGTCATTCAGATTCCTGGGCACCACCATCTCCCAGGACCTTAAGTGGGACACTCACATTGACTCCACTGTTAAAAAGGCCCAGCAGAGGTTGTACTTCCTTCGCCAGCTGAGGAAGTTTAACCTGCCACAGGAGCTGCTGAAACAGTTCTACTCTGCCATCATTGAATCAGTCCTCTGCACTTCAATAACTGTCTGGTTCAGCTCAGCTACCAAATCTGACCTCAGTAGACTACAGAGGGTAGTCCGGTCTGCTGAGCGAATCATTGGTACAACCCTCCGCACTCTCCTAGAACTGTACTTATCCAGAGTGAGTAAAAGGGCTGGCAAAATCACTCTGGACCCCTCACATCCAGCACACTCTCTCTTTGAACTGTTACCGTCTGGTCGACGCTACAGAGCTCTGAGCACAGAACGACAAGGCACAGGAACAGTTTCTTCCATCTCATGAACACTTGACAATAAACGTGGAACACACAACACTATTATACATTATTTTTTTAACACACATACTTATTTACATTTCAAATTTGCATATATCATACCTGTACATACATAATTGTCTATATTATATATTGTGTTTTTGCTATTTTGTACATTGTCTGTTTTGTATATTTATATATTATTCTTTTTTTATTATCTGTGTCCTGTCCTGTCGCTGTCATTCTGTTGCACTGTGGAGCTTCTGTCACTATAACAAATTCCTCGTATGTGTAAACATATCTGGCAATAAAGCTCATTCTGATTCTGATTCAAATCAGCATGTTAGATTGATTAAATAAACATTTCCTATTATCAATGTTGAAACCAGTTTGGTCAGTTTGTGTCTTCCTGTTTAAGTGGGCAGTTCTTGGCCAGAATAAGCTGCAATGAGGACCCAGTCAAAAGCCTGGCTATGGAAGCCTGGGCTGGCATAATGCTGTCTCTCTTGAAACAAACCATGCTAACGGGGTCAGCTGTGAAGACAACCAGATGGATGAAACAAAGTAAACACACTCAAATAATGGCAAAATACTGATAGCACAGGTCTATTTTATCTCATCACACACTTCACATCTCTGGTGTTTTTTTTGGCTGTCAGTGTAATAACGTCTCTGTTAGCAATGCTTCCTGTCACACGGTGGCCCAGGCAAGCTGGCTGATCATAGCGCTCGAGCAAAACAAAATGCCACCGTTTCTTCCACTGTACGAAGAAACAGTTGTTCACAGCCAAAAGCATTTAAAAAAGCACGTCATGAAGCGCAGTTACCCCCCTCCCTTGTCTTATTCAAAAGACTCCCAGCTTGCTCAGTGGGCTCTCAAAGCAGGGCATGTTTCAACACACGTCAAGTCGAGGGCTCATCTCTTTTGCTAATACTGTCAGTGTTTTTATTTCTTTTTTCAGAGAGACTGGGATCAATGCGCTGAGACAGACAGCTCGGGTCTTTGAAGCGGCGCGCACCGCAGATACAGCAAGCGGTTGCACTCATCAGAACCTATGACACGGCGTTTGGAGGTGCAGGCTGCTGATCAAGGGATCCGGACTCAAAGGAGGAGGACTGGTGGCCCTTCCCTCCCTTCCTCCGTCCTCCTGCGATGAAGAGAAGCTTAACACAAATCAAACGCAATGACTCAAAAGCATGTGCATCAGTAACCAGTGCATCGAAATGCCTCAGAAACATGCTGGCCAGCACTATAAAAGTTTTGATCTTCAGTTTTGTTTAATTTTCCAAAAAATAAAGTGATTTAGAGCAAGGTCGTAACCATGTCTTGACCACAGGGGAACCAAACCTATTTTGGGGGGGTTATTTTTTTTTTTAAGGAATTAAATAGAAATAACTAGAATTTATTTGCAAACTATAAATGCAAATAATAATTTTATTTTAAAATATGCACACATTCACTTTTAATCATGAGCTTAAAATGCCAAAAACAGCTCTGTTAATGTTTCTTGTCTCAACACATTATGAATTACATTAATCATGTAAATGATAACCTATATTTCCAATTCAAAACAGCAAAATTTGACAAAAATAAGTAGCTTTGCATCACTGGATATTACTTTCGGTTGTTTAACATTTCTATAATTAAACAACTGTCGAATGTTTCTTACTGAGATTCTTACATTTTACCTCTCACTCTCTCACTGTTAAAAGTGTCAAGCTGCAAATCATGCTTTTTTTCATTTTGTAAACAGTAAAGCTGTTGATTTGACTAGACATCTCAATCTTTTTGACATTGACAAGTGTTAAGGTCCTTGCACACTGAGTCCGATATTTTCATATGCGTTTTTCGTTTTTTTCTTTTCGTCATTTTTTCCTATCAAAATGCTTGCTACGTATGCGAAAACGTAGAAAATCGAACCTGAATTTTTTTTCATGGCGGACGAAAGTTTCGGAGGCAATGTGTAAACGTGATTGACAACGTGAGGTCGTGTTTATTTTTTAACATGTGAAAATATCAAATGAAAATTTCGGACTCAGTGTGCAATGACCTTTAGACCGTTGAGGTAGACCAGCCTAAAAATGTACATTTTCATCCTAGCAAAAAAACAGAGCAATGTATAACAGAGTCTGATTGGTATCTATGTTGGTTACATCCCTGAGTATACATATATGAAAAATCATACCATTTTTGTCTTGCTAGAGATATAAGTATCAAGCTAATTTGTGAGGCACATTAGACAAACACAATCCCATGATACTGTTGTTTCCAAGATCTCTTTCCAACTTGTCTGGAGGGACTGTTAAGGTGGAAAAAGAAATTCTGTGACAGAGACGTCAGGTGAGTAATACGCTGTGGGTTCTGTCAGCACTTTGCTAGCTTTGATTCATAACGTCTGTAACTCCCTGCCTCAGCAGTGTGATATATAGTAAGAGTTTCCTTAGTCAGAACCTTAATCGAACCTCAAAAGGTATAAAAAAAAAAAACTGTATTCCAATCCAGTGGCTGTGAAATAACAGCACAGATAGGAAACAATAAGGCTATAGCTCAAGATTTGACTTGACAATTTGCCATCTCTATATGAGTAGAAAAAAAATCAGACTTTAAATTAAATTACTGGCCTTTAAAACCTAACCAGCCAGCTGATAGACCCAAAATAGGCATTTTGATGCAAAACCACTTTTGAGTATTAGTAAAGGTGACTCACTGAGGTGTATTTCCAAGGCAGTGATACATAGAGCTGTACTACACCTGTAATCACCTTTCATGTACAGGGAGAACAAAGAGCCTTAATATGTGTCTCCGCTCACATGCCGTAATTAAACTTTGGCTTCTATTAATCCCTCCAGTAAATTGGAGCAAGGGAAAGATTTAGCAGGCCATTCATCACTAGACTATGTGAAGATGGCAGTTTTAATAAAAACATTCCAGGCAGTCTATTGGGTCGTCCAAAGCAGAGCTTTCTTATTTAGCAAAGAAGAACAACAAATTATAAGAGCCATTCTGTCCGTGACATGACAAAATGTCTCATTAGGAACAGAAATGAACACTCCTGAGTATATGAAATGTTGGAAATCCTGCATGGATGGATGGATCAGTCCAAAGCTACAAGGAGGACAAGAGAAGGATTATTAAAGCAGATGCAGATTGCAGATCTTGTCCTCCATCACAAATGCCAAAAGATCAGAACCACATGTGTACTGTGCATCCAGAATTGTTCAAGCTTTTTTCTGTCTCTCACCTCATAAAACTTGATTACTGTAATTCAGTCCACTGGCAGATTACAGATGTCCTGTAGTGGCCAAACAATGTGTTTTTTACAGATGTCTAGAAAGCTTGGTGGCTCATATTGTGACTCCAATAAATAGGGCAGAATAAATAGGGAATAAAATTCCTCTGTCAAATGTTGAGACTCCAATAAGCATATCTAAAACAATTCTTGCAAAAGCAGTTAATGGATTTTTAGAGTCTTTTAGAGGCAACATATATGCAAAATGTGGCCTTAAATATATAAATAACAATATACAAAACAATTGGACATAATTAATTCATTAATATCTATAAAATGGCACTGATAAAATGCACAATGTATCTTTAACTACACACCACCATATGAACTATTATTCATTAAAAATAAATGACTCATTAGAATAATTTGTTCGTAATTTGTTCACTGGTCCCAATGTATGCTTTTGATTCAAAAAAAGAACTGATTCATAAGAGTCATTCATTGATTCACTAAAAAGAATCACTTGAAATCGCTTTCAAATAAGGCTTGCCTTCAAACAACTTTTTGGAATTCTGATCGGAGTCTCTTTAATCAAATTACAGTGTAAAACAATTCATTTAAAGACAGATGTATACCAATGTGTTGCAACATCACCTTTGATTCAAACTGTTACCTTTACTATTCTTGGAAATCTCTAGTTCATTCCTACGGGACATTCTATAAAGCTTAACTGAGAGAACAACAATTACCAAGGGGGTAATTGTTTAGCTAACTGACCCTTAGCGGAGAGTCAATTGTCAAAGGCATGACGTGGCATGACCTAACTTCTGCTAATTGGTCAAGTGTGCACAGTTATTGTCTGATGCCAATTTGATGTTGCTGAGGATTTCAGAAGATGTTAATCTCACACAAACCTAATTCTGTTTGACACAGAATTAAGTAACCACTTCCTGATCCCCATGTGTGTTGTTGTTAGTCTCCCGACCAGAGTACAAACATCTTAGGGCACCTCTTGGCTGCATCTTTAGCTGGAGAGACCAACGCTAATTAATAGCAAGCACCCTTCCTGATTGCAAGGAGACCGAGTGTCATCCGCCGCTCATTTGTGTCAACAGAAGCACACTGTCCAGCCTGTGCTCTGTTTAATAAGCACTTCAATGTACTGCTATCAAGTGTGAAGGACAGCTGCTAAGGAACAGCGTGGAACCACTAATGACAGAATGTTGGATTAATGACCTGGGAAGATGAGCCAACAGGCCAGTGTCAGAGGTACTCCATTCCCAGCAGGGCACTCATCGTACGGGCAGGGGGTGGCCTACCCCCTCTATACCCCTTCTCACCAGCCAAATCTTCCATATGCAAGAGTGTTGGATGACAGATGACATACAGTAGGGATTACCTGCTTCATACCACACAATAGGGAAAATACTCCATGCCTATAAGTAGGTCACCTTCAAAAAGAGGAGATAAGTGAGACTCCTGTTGTAGCAGTGAACAAAAATCAAACATATGATCAAGAGAGGAAGTAAATCTTGGATACGAACACTCACAAAATGAGCAAACCAATGACTAGATAGTGTGCTAATACTAAAAACAGTAAAAAATATATACAAATGACTAAAATAAAGTAAAATGAAATAAATAAAAAAATAAAGGCAAAACAACCCCTAAGTGCAGGATAAAATGTGTGTACTGACCTGTGTTATTTTTTACAGTTTTTTAGTCAAAGCTTCTGTCTTTAAATTTAATGGATATTTCCTACATTTTAGTCAGTTTTACTCTGACTAAAAAGGGCATCTGTTGTTATTGTTAACTAAAACTAAAATAAATTTTGTTAATAGCAATAAAGTTGAAATAATATTACATATAACTGAATATACAGATGAAAAACTTTTAAAAATGAGAAATGTTTAAGTCGAAGTACTAAAATTACTAAAACTAAAATATAAAATAAATTAGAAACGTTTAAAAAAAAACTAAAAAACTAAAACTAAAAAAGACAAAAAGCATAAAACAAAATGTGTAAAACTAAATTTAAAACTGAAAATACATAAATTCAAACTATTAATAAATACTATTACAGTATATAAATAATATTAAACACTGCATCTAATTAAAAAACAGAAAAATAAAATTTTAGTTTATAAGAAAAACTAAATTAAACAAAATATTCAAACATTTTATATATTAATTTTAACAAATGAAATATTTATAACACATCGTTGATATCTAGCATTTTAGTGTATTTTGTTCACATACATATTTTTGTAAACA
The DNA here is from genome assembly GCA_039654775.1 of Spinibarbus caldwelli. NCBI lineage: Eukaryota > Metazoa > Chordata > Actinopteri > Cypriniformes > Cyprinidae > Spinibarbus > Spinibarbus caldwelli. Next base: position 25,693,856 of record CM077240.1, read on the forward strand.
ATAGGTATTAATTTAAATTTTACATTTTCACCACGATGTGCATTTTTACTTCTGATCTACGAAATTAAAAAAAAAAATGTTAATGAATATTTCCCTGACAAAATTAGCACTCACACTAATCTACACTGAAATCTTTCCTCATCTCTCGGTTACACTGATTGCAACACACTCCCACCCAACCGCCCCCTCGCTACACCCTCATCCCATCGCAGCAAGAGTGGGGCGAGAGCAGCTCTTTTGGACATGCGGGTGGCACGTGGGTGTGCTGAAAGTGAGGCGGGGAGGGAGGGAAGCGCTACTTTTTGCTCAGTGCTCAACGCAGCTGCCACCTCACCAACTCAACGAACAGCTTCTGCCAACCAATCCTACCGAGCTCAGCTCACCACCTGTTCTGCAGAGAGCAAAAACAGAGCTCTCCTTGAATAACCCCCAATCAGGGTCTCCTATTTTCTCCAGCTTTCTGACAAACCACTGCCAAAAAGCCATTATGATGAGCAATTACAGTCGATTCATGTATTAGCCGGTAATATGATATAAACATCTTCCTCCGTCCAGGAATATGTGATCAACAACAAAGATTTGAGACAAAGGACAAAAACTAGAGAAGCCTAACATCGTTTTATTTGGAAAACTGGGTGCATTAAAGGAACCAAAAGCCCGTAAGCGACTTAAAACAGATTGTGTGAACAAATAAAACAATTATCTTAAATTTAAAGTGACGACAGTCTCTGATTTCAAAGCCATCTAGTGCTATTTTACATCCATCTAGTAATCTGCATACTGGGTATTAGTAATGTAATGATGTTAGTAATCTAATGATGTGGATTTTCATGCAAATTAGCGACACATTCTGCCGGTCATCTGCAGATACTGGGTTAATAGATCAAGATATAGATAAACCATGATTAAAATAGAGGATTAATTTAAAGAGGTGTCACATAAGTGCTGCTTTGTCCACCTTTGACATCCGGAGAGAGAGACAGCAGTGCACAGAGGAGTCTGCCAGATAGGGAGATACGCATCAACCCAGGTCTAGCCGCAGAAGTAATGGGTCTCTTGCTGTGGTGCAATTCCACGCCAGAAACAGCCGTCACCGTCTGACCTTATCGAGACAGCTGAGCACCCGCATACACGCTTGCATGTGGCAACTGAGTGAGTGGGCATGAAAACCACAGGCCCGGCTTCAACTCCAGCACGCATCCCTCCACCTCTGCAGAAGCTCACGCATGCACCTTGTCAAACAGGAAGCGTGCTCCGTTGCAGCGGTGCAGCTTTTGGACGGTGTGCGATTTGCATTGACAAAGAGAAGGAAACGAAAGGAGGGCGTATTTCAGCTCTATGCCTGCACGCCCTGTGCGGCGCGATGTGTGGGAGAGTGCGGCAGGACAGTTCCTGCTCGCTCTCTCGCTGCTTTCCATGTGCTTTGCCTACGGACACACGCCGCTCGCCTCGCCTCTGTCTGGCTGCAGGAAACAACAGCGCGCACGCTTGTTGTCCAGTCCTGGACTATTCAAATTCAAATGCTCTGTTATCTGGAAGTGGCATGAGGAAGAATAGAACAGCTGAGGGGCTGTGAGGTATCTACTGTACAGCCTGGCAGTTAAACGGGCCCTAAAATACAGTTATTTAAAGGGGGAATTCATCCAAAAAAAAAAAAGGAAAATATGTCATCATTTACTCACCCTAAGGTCATACTCTATAACTTTCTTTTTTCAGTGGAACACAAAAGTGTTTTAATAAATCTGAATTTTTTTTAAGAACATTCTTTCAATATAAAGTGAATGGGGTCCAAAATGGTCCATACGACTAATGCACTACATTACATGTAAAGCAATTAGTGTACAGAACAATCGGATGTGGTTATTCTCCAGAAACATTCACCTATGCTCAAACTCTGCATGTTTATGAGAGTATATGGGAGAAACAATGCCCAATTCATGCACAGACAATTCTTTTGAATCAAATTTTTTCAATGAATTGGTGGACCCAGTTAACAAAACCAGATTGGTTCATTAATCAGACTGATCTGTTTTTTAAGTTTAATTTACTGACTTAGTGGACCTTTTCACATTTTCCCAAACTCTGTATGTTCATGAGAGTTTATGAGAGAAGTGATGCTCGATTCATTTACAAACAATTCTTTTGAATCAAGTCTTTTCAATGAATTGGTGGATCCAGTTAACAAATCAGATTGGTTCATGAATCAGACTAATATGTTTTGTTTAAGTTTAATTTACTGACTCAGTGGACCCTTTTCACATTTTCCCAAACTCTGCATGTTTGTGACAGTTTATGAGAGAAGTGATGCCCGATTCTTGCACGAACGATTCTTTTGAATCAAATCTTTTCAATGAATTGGTGGATCCAGTTAATAAAACCCAGACTGGTTCATAAATCAGACTGATCTGGTTCTTTAAGTTTAATTTACTGACTTGATAGACCCTTTGCATATTTCCAGGGTTCCCAGAAGCAGAAGTCATCACAGTTGAGTAAATTTCTATAGTGGTAAATGTAATACAATTTTTGTGTTCCCATTTGCTCCAATAGAATTGGAAGAAAAATCAGTGAATAATAACCAAGTCTCAGCTTGTATGGATGATATTTACAATATTTTTATACTTCTATGGTGCTTTTGTGTGTTTTTAAATCTTAAAAGCTACAGTTCCCATTCATTTCAATTTCAAAGACATTAGTCAAAATATCTCATTTTGTGTTCCATGGAAGAAAAGAAAGTCATCAAGGTTTGGAACTACAAGAGCGTGAGTAAATGATGACAGAGTTTTCATTTTTGGGTAACAACTCCGTTAACTTATTTTCCGACCCACAGACAGTGTATCTAACGTAGCATTGTTTGTTAGAGAAAGTTGCGCTGCATGCGTGGTTGCTCGTAAACGGTTTAGGTGAATGAGAATGTATGTGTGTGCTCGTTGGTGCATACGTACGAGTTTCCGTGTGTCTTTGTATAACTGTATGTGTGTGTGTGTGGGTGGGTGCTCTATTTCTGATCAGATGAAACACCTGCACATACTATTGTTCTGCTTGGGAAAGATGAGACTAGTTTTGGTCCCTGTGCACCATGTGCTTCATTCTTTATATGTGTATGTGTGCGAGGAACCTTTGTTTCTCCGACCCAATACACTGTTGTCTTTTTTGCTGTTACCTAATTAGTCAGCAAAGAGCTCATGTAATCAAGTGACATGTCTAGCGGCGTAATAAATTCTTAATGTACTGAATCGATACAGACAGATCAATCAGAGCAAGGGTTGAGGGTCAAGAGTCTCCCGTTGTGTTGAAATTCACTCGAAGGCAGACGTACTGTATCTCCATTCATCCTCACACATGCTGCTTCCTGCTTTTGTTCTTTTTTCTCTGTCTGTTTCTCTCTCTTCTAAGCTCCACTAATACAGTTTCTCTATCCATCTGATTCCATCAAGGACAAAGCACAGTTCTGATAGGTTTCCATAGTAACAGAGTATGTGTTGCTGCTTTAGGGGCTTTTGTGCATTGTCTTCTTCGGCGGGGTTCATATAAAAGCTCTGGGCTGACCGATAGCTCTCGTTTCCCTCAACCTCGAGCCGTCGGTGCGACCTGGAACCCCTGCAGCGGTTCAGATCATAAGCAGTCATCTCAGCATTGTATATCAGGGAGGTCACGCTCTTCTGATGAGCGAGATCCTCCATTAGCATGATACACGCAACTGCTGACAGGGAAAGATTCGTATAATCATCATGCATAGTGTTTTTGCTGCGCCGTGTGTTTTACTAAGTCGATCGTTCATACTAGACCGCCTCCTCCACTTAAGGGCTAATGGATGACTAAAAGTATCAAGGAAGGATTTAAGTGATATCAGATGGCATAAAGGAACTATAAACAGGCAGTGCATCTGGGTAAATTATGTTGTACTAACTACACACTATGTCTAAGAGTTGGAGTTTGTTTCATAGTGCACACTGTAAGACTGACATCTCCCTGCAACCATTTAAATCAATATTATGTTTGAAGGGTTAATGAAGAAATGACAGGTAATAAAATCATTATTATTACTCATGTTTTTTTATTTAACAGTAAAACTACAATAGTAATATTTCCTACACAGTTTCATTAAGTAATGTGCATATTATATATATATATATATATATATATATATATATATATATATATATATATTTTTTTTTTTTTTTTTAAACAAAGATTAAGTAAAAACAAAGTAGGAGATATTACTATTGTAATTTCACTGTAAAATAAAAAATCATTATTATTATTATTTATAAAATGTTTATTAAAAAAGATTGAATAAAAACAAAGTAGGAAATATTACTATTGTAATTTCACTCAAATAAAAAAATATTATTATTATTATTATTATTAAAACTTTTTTTCTGCAAATCATGCAGCCTTATTTGAAAGTGAATAGGGCCAGTCAATAAACCTCACTGTTTCAAAAGTTTAATCAAAAGACATAAACAATATGCACATCAATGTGATTTTAATGTTTTAAAAAATTATAATTATCACTTACTAATTTTCTTCGGTGTGAAGTCAAATCAAATTTGCAACTTTACAGCTAAAATAATATAGAATTCTAGAATGTTTTTTAAATGAAAAGCTATAGATTTTTTAAATCCTCCAAAAAAAATTGGCCTCATTTGCATCCTCTGTAACCTTGATTTTTTTTTTTATATATATATATATATATATATATATATATATATATATATATATATATATAAAAAAATCAACATTATTCCACAAATGCTGTTGATTAAGCTGAAACCAGAATATGTCTTAAAAGACACAGAATTTAATGTATGCAGTGACTTTGCATGCACTTTAGCTTTACACAGCTAACTGCCAACATTTCAAGCAAGAAGAGCTTGTGGATGTTTTAGCCCTGACTTGTACAGAAAAAAAAAGCTGAAAAGGAGTCAAAAAGTTCAATACCTCACTCTCCTTGCACAATTTCATTCAGTTGTTCATTGCTTTCTCTATATTTGGGGCAGAATGTGCACCTGATGACCATTCAGAGAGATTTCAAACAGCATGCGCTGCGAGTTGGCTACAATCAGGTTTTTTTTTGTCAGACTAATTGTAGACTTTAAACATTAAAGAGCTGTAAAGCAGGAAGCACGTCTCTCTCCAGAGAACTGTGGTCACTGCATTGGCAGATCTGACCTTTTCGCCTTGGATGGAAGATGCCTGACCTGACAGCCCCTCAATAGGGTGAAAAGTGTCATGCACTATAGGGATAAACACCTACATATACACACACAGGTCAGGTGATGCCCTAACCGTGACCATTTTCTGAATGGTAATCCATAACAAAAATCCTCCATTGCCACATTTAGCTGAAAAACACTAACAGGTGCACAGATTGCCTGTAAGAATTAGTCATAATGGCTGACTTGTCATTACTGGACTGTTGAGCATGCACATGCTGGTCAAAAGTTCAACTGGTATTCATGGGTGGCACTAACGTCTCAAGAATGTCATTTCGAAAGAATGTTTGAAAATATTTTTCAAAATGCCTCAGCATTATTTACTCTACCAAAAGTCATTTTAGTAACGCACAAAAAATGCAAACGCTGACAATGCTGACAATGATGATAATAATGGGCTGAAAAAATCAGTTAAAATGTAGATGGCAGAGACTAAATATAACAAAAAAATGTGACCAGTGTAGACCGATTAATGAACAAATGACGCTTGAGCTGCTGATTTTTAGTGAATCAAATCAATGAATCAAAAATATACAGTGTAACTAGTTATTTCAATCAATTATTGTGATTTTTATAAGCCAGTACTTTTTAGTGAAACAAAAACATACAGCACGAGCAATGTAGTCTGATTCCAAAAATAAATGATTCTTTTGAGCTGGTTCTTCAGTGATGAGTTGAATCCATCTGAAACACTGCCCTGTATAATCAATAGCATTAGCAATAGAGAGTTTCTTTCTTTCACTGAAATATACTCAAGTGAGTCTGAATCAAAAATCTGAATCAAATAAAGCAGCTTTGAATCGGGAGATATGCATCGATATCTAGCCATACTCAGCACACCAATCTTCAGGTTTCATATTATTTGGCATGATAATTCACTTCAGAAGATTGCATTATGCAGCATAAATCCAAATGCTGACTTTGGTCCAAATGTGAAACTATTTTCCATTCTCAAAGCATCCTTACCCAAGTTCCTGTCATTACCTTTGTTATTTTGACCCACTTATAACTCATTCCTTGCATGAAGAAGACTGACAAAATGACCTTTTGACCTCTCCATGCCCACCACACTCACGCTCCCTGAGGTAAACAAGGGCAAATGCATGCCACTCAGAAGAGGGCAACGACTGCCTGACTGTCGTACAGCTGCCTTTCTTCCAGGGGCCACATGTTTTTCCAATTAGCACAGCGTACGATAACCAGAAGGCACTTTACTGTCACCTCAAATCAGCAAAGAGTATCACAACACTCCTAGCCAATTGGAGTCAAGAGCAATCAAATGCCATTTGACCCAATGTGACAAACCCTCTTAGCCTTCCACATCGAAAACCAAAATATTAAAATCTGTTGCTCAACATTACCTGAACTTTACAGACTAAACACAAACAGATGACTTGCCTGTTTTATCACCCCGAGCAAACTGTGGTTACATCACCAGACTGCTTCAGGCATGGATCAACATTTGTCACCCACAATACTCTAGTCCAGACAGACACAACAGTTCACACTCTACCTACGGCCCAGTGCTAACCACCGAGCTCCACATCGACAAACACACACAATAACAGACGTGACGGCACCACACCCTGAATCAACCAACACACGTTCAATTTACTTTTACACACTCTTCTACAATTTGCTCAAGGTAGTTGGTCCCTCAATTTTGTTGATCCACTGGCAGGCTTGTGCGGTGCCTGATGGTTATCAACGTTTTATATATCTATTTTTACGGTGCAAACTATGTACGGTCACAAACAGCTCTTTGTATCCTGAGCATATGGTTAAGGTAGCCTGAAAGAAAGAAAAACAGAAGAGGTCTGGCCTACAAAAACAGTGGCACGCAACAGAACATATACAGTACATCAGGCCTACCTCAAAAACCTCCACTAAAACAACGCATGCACTGAAGATGACGGTATTCTAAAGTAGATTTGAAAATTTGTTCTACTTTTACTATTTTCAGTTCCTCTTTTCGATTCCAGTCCCACATATTCGTTCTCTTTGTTATCTCGAACTCATCCCTGAACAAAGTTGACTGCAAGTTCATCAAAAGTGACTGAAAATAATGAGAGGCGAGAAATACTTCCCAAATCGGCGATGATATTCATCATTCTTATAATGAATAATTAGCCCAACTCAATTACCTGCTCATTAATTATTCAGCCCTATTAACAAAGCTCGGAAACAGCAGTTTAAAAAAAGCGCGATAGGTTTCGAGTAACACACCCTTGCGCAAACGTTTCTGGAGATGCTTTACCAAACACACAGGAACCGATGACGTCACCGCTTTACGAACTTCTGATTGATGCAGCTGCAAGCATAGCATAAACACCTGTACTAATTTTGGCACAACGTATCTCAAACACATACTGTACCCAGTGTTTGGTTTTCTTGTCCTGACGGTCCCGGGAATCTAATCCAGGTACACACCCTCCTCACACACCCTGTTCAGAAAGAGAAAAGATAATGTCATTAGTGCATGCAATAATGGTTTTATTAAAGCACAAACGCACCAACAAAAATATGTACAGCTTCTGTTCAATATGCCAAGTCATCTAGTGCACAAGTTATCTATAATCGGACAAGGTATCTGTAATTAATCACTACACATTATCAGAAAAGGTATGTCAGTGGGTTAACAAACTTGTTCCCGTAAGCTACTGAACTTGTGCAAATGGGTCCAGCATCAGTCAGATCCCCTGTCAATGCCCGCTAACCAGCTGTCACTTCAGCCTGACTCCATATAGGACTTAAAAACAAGCAGCAAAGCAGCAAGAAACCACAAGCCACAGCAAAACCAGCATCTCTTTACTTTCATTCTCATTCTTTTTCACTGCTCCTCCACTATCTCTCCCTGCCGGGGTCAGTTGCTCACCTGACATGGCATCCTTCCGATCCTCAGGGGCACCGAACCTCCTTCCTCTCTGCTGTGGCAATCGCGCAAACCCGTACAATCACCATTCACTCACGTTCTCTGCGAGAAGCTATTTCCCTACCGCTGTCTGCAGCCTTCTCTCTCACTCTCGCTCTCCCTCATCCCTCCCTCCCGCACACTCTTTCTTTTGGTTGCTCCCACTCCTGCTACCTTCACTTGCTCAGAGAAAGGAGCAAAAGAGTGAAAAAAACGATCATGTTTCTTCGGTGTAAGCAGCTGCTCTCTGATTGGCTGGATGGACCGAAGGAGGCGTCAGCCACGGCGATGGCTGCAGGCATTAAAATAGGTCTCGCCTTGCCCTGCTGCTGCAGAAAACGAAAGAAAAGAAGGGCAGGAGAGCGAGTGTGAGCAAGAGACTACCTCTTTTTCAAAGCAGGAAGGAGGGGAGGCCGTGAGTATTTCCTGTTGTGCAGCTGAAGCGAGCGAGGACGTCATGCACAGCATTCGCACTCTGGCGGGGTGTCAACACAGACGCCGGCTCATCTTGACACTTTCAAGACAGCCTCAGGATTACAACACACACATGACGATTCCTCCCAGCATCTATACCGGATTCAGTTTAACATTGAGTGTTGTGAGTGAGAGAGCAAGTTTTATAACTGCCGTGAAATGGTAAGTATTACTGTATAAAATGTTACAAGAACATTAAAACCACGTAAAAGAAGCACCTCCGCAATCGCTCATCTCTGATTGTCTTCAGCAAGGAATCGGCCCCAAGTATGTGGCTACTCCAGATCTTACCTTGTATTCTCGAGCAGAAATCCAATTAAGTAACCTGAAAGCAACAGGTGGAAAAGCACAACCCAGATGCTGGCATCCATTCTGTCACACTGTTTAAGTGGTGATACACCTCAATTGTTTCCTTCCATACCAGCACCATGAGAACAAATCCTTCCCCTCATCATGCACACAAAAACAACAGTCGCCCACTGCACAATTTAGCATTTAACCACAACTGGTGCATGTCAGTTTTCCTGTACCAAACAGAAAAGCATGCCGCTAGCAACCAACCCCAAGGTCATGGGTTCAAGCGATTAAATGTATACCTTGAATGCAAAAGCTGCTTTGGATGAAAGCATATGCTAGATGCATAAATGTAAACGTAATTTCAGTTTGCAGTTTGTTACAAAATTAGTTGTTGAAACAATTATCACTCAGAAGTCGCTAGTAAACTTATACATAAATAATTACAAATAACTGACAACTGAACATGAAATTAGTAGAAAGTAGAAAGACCAAAATAGGCTAGTACTTCCTTGTCAAATGTACGCCAATAATCTTTATTAACAATTTTGAAAGAAAAGATGTATCAGAGACCTTGATCCAGTTAAAATGGCATGAGCTCTAAAAGACTTGGAGCCAGTGCCTTCTGTAGCCAATGACAGTGTGGTTTGACTAAGTGCTAGAGAGTGACCTTTGCCTTCCTAAATTTGTGCTGAGGGTTCTCTGCATTTAATGGTTCGGTTTGCACCGGGGAACAGGCTGCCACAAAGAAAGCTTGTTGAAATTCCCATCAAAGTGGCACTTAAGAATTTGAAGCCTTTGAATATGCTTCCCTAATTCCAGGAACCCATTTGTTTATGTTGGCATTACTGAATGAAAGCCATTTTGAGAGGTGAATCATAAATGTGTGTGTGTGTGTGAGTGTGTGTGTGTTTAAAGTGAGAACATAAGGTGGGTCAGTTTACCTTTAAAAGCGACTTTCCATCAGAAACAATTACAAATAAATTGCCAGAAAGCCTAGATGTGTCAAAGCTCAACACAGAATCAATGTGATTGATTCTGTTGTGGAAAAAATGTGTAAGGACATTTGTCAAACCTCCAACTCTGTCTGTTGCTTCTTGATGGATAGAACCCAAGTGATGGAAAACAAAATGATGTTTATGTATCATATGTCAGTGTCAGGAAGAGACACGGTGAGTGTGTTTATGCATTGCACTGGACATATATATCAAGCCAGTGCAAAGGGCACTGGCTCATGTATTTGGCATAGTCAAATAAACTAATTTGCCTGATGGGTTGTAAATACTTGGCTACACCCTTGGCCCCATCTCTGCTGGTGCACTTGCTTGTTACATAACCCTACTGCCTATTCCTACCGGACATACAATATATAGTATCTTATATTAATCATCAAAGAACAGAACAGTAAACATTTTTCACAAAAATGTTTTCCTGTACCTCAAACAGTAGAGCATGGTGCCAGCAACGCCAAGGTCATGGGTGTGATTTCCAGCGAAGGCAAGAACTGAAAAAAAAAAAAAAAAAATGTAAATGTGTACCTTGAATGCAATGTAAATCGCTTTGGATGAAAGTGTCTGCATAAAGGTAAATGACAAAAAGATTGTGATTCACAAAATTACATCAATATAAAACATTAAAGCAAAATCCTGCTCCCTAAAAAAAGAAAATCAATGTAAATTTTAGAAATGTCCTCTGCAAAGCTATATACAACCTAAAATTTCGGTATACTTTAAATATTTATCTATAATAATAATAATATAGCCTCCAATTAAGCTTTAACATGCAACTGCTGCTTGCAATATGTGTGTATGCACATGTATGTTTTGCATAAAAAAAAATAACAAATAGCTGAAATACAGTCTTAGAGTTGTCAATTTGTAAAGTTGTGAAAAATTAGATATTAATACATTAACATTCTTTTGTATGCATTTTTGAATGCAATATATGTTGCCACATTAATAAATAAATAAACAATTGTTCCATCCTATCGCAGCATGGTCATTTAAAGCAGGTGCCATCCGACTTGAGCAACAATCGCTTGTCGAGAGTCTCCCTACAGGGGCCCTTCACTGACTGAGAGCGCGTCATGGAACATTCCCGGAACGAGCCAAAGTCCCACCCACCTTCTCTCCTGCTCACACACACACACACACACGCGCGCGCGCACAGGCGGTGTGTACATGAAAATACAGATCACAACATTACCCATGCTGAACAAAACGAACGGCCTACAACACAAACAGCACAGACCCTTCAACATTAATGACATTCTCTCTCAAGATAGCGATTCATGTCTCTTTTCGCATCAGCCGTGCAAATTCCTTAGGATATTACGCAATATTCACTATCTCCAACCAGGCAGACGGGGTATTCCCCACATGTCCCAATAAGCGGAGGAGACCCATCCGCAACTCATTCTCGCTTAATCGCGCTTTCAGAAGAATATCACTCCCTGACATTCTAAGAACAAGGTGTACAAGACTAGAACTTACCGGCAGAACGTTTTCAAATCCGCTCACAACATTCCAAAAGAGTGTCAAACGTCACTGTCGCTTCCAGCTCTGACTGACACAAAATATCAGTTCGACTCGAATTGTGACGCAACGACAACGCTGCAGACGCCAGGTGTTGGAGTACAATGTAGTGCGTCTTTGCTTCAGGAAGAGATGAAAGTGAGTTAGTCCGCTTCGGCTGGGGGGCAGACGGGGTTATTCCTAGCGTCGCTTCCCAGAATAGAAAAGCGAGAGAGGGAAAAGGAGAGAGAGAATCTGCGCGTGTCAGTGTGATTGTGACGTCATCGGATCCCCCAGCGCGCGTCCCCGTGGAGCTGCAGGGGGGGAGTGGGGTTGACCGAGACTACCCGCCTGCCTGGCCTCTTCCTTGTCTTGATAGAGGAGGGAACTCCCTTGGTGAAATTTCTCCAGAACGAGCTCCTCTGACTCCAAACCGCGACAGATGTCTTGTGTTCCTGCAATTTGATGCATCAGGGCAAGGCGAGAACGCGCGGTGACATTAGGTCTACTTGACTTGCACATCACACTAGAGTAATAGAGTAAGATATCATTTTGAAATGCCCTGAGAAGTATTCCTAAATGACAAATTTAGATTTATAATCTGTACCAAGATCTAGATGTTATCATCCATGAACAACTGCTCAATAGTGACTTCTTCCAGCATCACATTTTTCTGTTTTCTACTCTAAAATCATGGCAGTGACCTGTTTTCCCTGCCTCCATGCATGACACATATTGTTTAGGAAAGAAAAACTGTAGGCTGTAAATATAGAGACACCTAGTTCTGCATCATTGACAGTGCACACACACACACACACACACACACAAGTTTGTTTCTGTGAATTGTGGGGACTTTCCATTGACTTCTATTACTTTTATACTGACCATACAATATTTTCTATCCCCTAACCCTAAACCTATCCCTTACAGAAAACCTGTTTGCATTGTTACACTTTCAGATAAACATTTACTATTCTTAATCATTTTTTTCCCTCATGGGGACCGCAGGCCGGTCTCCACAATGTCAAAAATTTCAGGTTTTACTATCCTTGTGGGGACATTTGGTCCCCACAATGTAGCATAAACAAGTACACACACACACAAGACAATTAATAAGCTGATTATTTTCCAATATTACTTAAATGCCTCAAAATGCAGGCTTTTTCTGAGTAAAGGCTTAACCAGAAGTGTAAAATAATATACATGTAAACATGGTCATTGTTCACGTGTATGTAGGCCTTGTTTGGCCCCAAATAAAGAGAGACTGTTAAAGTAGGCTATTTTATTTTTACTATTTATAATTTTTTCTTAGCTCTATAACCATACTGTTCAATTCTTGTGTGCGCATGAGGGGTATCATTTATAAAAACCATCCTAAATTTGATCTTACAATCTTCTCTCAAATATGCATACGTGTGATTCATAGAATGAACGTACGCACAGAAAGCGCATGTACGCCTCTCTTTCAGATGTGAAATCTATGAATCGCAAATGATCTTGAACTTGCGCGCAACTGAATGACAAGAATACTCCGACAAGAAATAGTGTGTACGCTAAGCACTTTTCCACATCAAAAACGGTTTTTACAAATATGAGCTTTGGCATGGATTTAAGTGTACGCACTCTCTAAGATCAAATCTCAGCATACGCACGCTTTATAAATGAGGCCTTAGGTTTTACCTACGTTGTGGGGACTGCATGTCCTAGTAAGGACGGTAAAACCTTGAGGGAAACCAAAATGAACGAAAGCTTGTCTGAGACTTTAGTTCATGGGTAGGAGATAGAAATTATCATTAGCTCACTACAAAATCAATAGAAATCAAGGGAAAGTCCTGTTCGTGATATCAAATGTGCAAGTTTGTCTTGCCGGGAGTGGTGGATCTGTTCTGTATTGTGTTAAATGGATTACTGGCTAGGTTAGAGTGGCTTACGTTTCCTTTAAGGAGCTTGTGATCACATCAGCTGTGACCTGGAGTTCCCATCACATTGGCAATAGGGAGCGCCTCTGTAATCCTCAGCAAGGGCATCCCCAAAGAAGCACTAGCATCTGAGTCACTCAAGCATAATTGACAGCCCACAGACATAAATCAGCATTGCCCGGACGAGCTTAGACATCACGGTCAATGGTGCTTTCCCGCAGGAAATAAAGAGGATATGGAAATGTCTGCACTTGACCCAAAGGGTATGTTTCATCAACATTTATCAAGTCATCTTGTTGCACTGGTTGGCGTTTACTGATCGCGAGTGCCTGTGCAGGTGTCTGCATGTATTCAGCGTGCAAAGTCATTTTCTCAAGGACACCAAGGGTGTTCCCAGCAGCACAGAGCAGTTCTCAGTTAATTATCGGTGGACCAGATAAAAACACTGCTCCATGCTATTATAAATGTTTGAATGTCATGAATCACAATGCACTTTTATTTCCCTGAAGTGATTACCACTAGACATTCCTAGAAGCAAATCATAACTCCCATGACTGAAACATTTTTTTTATCCTTAACCTCCTCCTCCGCATCTTCATTTATATACTTCATTTATATATATCTGATAAATGTTACATTAATACAGATGTAGTAGCTTTTCACTTCATTGTTTACAAGCAAGGAAATGAAGGGAGGGTCTTTATATCTGTACGTGCTGTTGTGCCACAGCTCTTTGTTTGTGAATGTGTGCATGTATATATTTGTGTGTGTGTGTGTGTGTGTTTGTATTTAATCAGAAGTAAGTGCTGGTATTAGCAAGAGCATGACTGACTCATTCTGAGATGTTTTTGTATTAGCCTACCTTGTCACGTTTAATTTTCCAGTTTTGGATGGCAAGTAGATTAGACTTTATAAAGTTGTTGTACTGTATATAACCATACAATACATGATGCATTAAATTGATCAACAATTTATTTTTATAATTTATATTTATTTTAGTTTTGATCATTTATTTGTATTTAATGTATTGCATTGAACTTTCTATGAAAAAAGACTTATCGCAGTTTTCACAAAAGAACAACTGTTTTCAACATTGATAATAGAAAGAAAATCAGCATATTAGAATGATTTCTGAACGATCATTTGACACTGAAGACTGGAATAATGGCATTAAAAAGTAATGATTTAAGTCATATATATATATATATATATATATATATATATATATATATATATATATACAGTCTCTCACAAAAGTGAGTACACCCCTCACATTTCAGCAACAATTTTAGTATATCTTCTCAAGGGACAATACTGCACAAATGAAACTGGGATATGAATTAGAGTAGTCAATGTGCAGCTTGTATAGAAGTACAAATTTACTGTCCTCTAAAAATAACTCAACATATTAGCTATTATTGTCCAAATAACTGGCAACAAAAATGAGTACACCCTAAGTGAACATGTCAAACTGTGTCCAAAGTGTCAACATTTTGTAGGGGCACCATTGTTATCTAGCATTGCTTTAATCCTCCTGGTTATGGAATTGACCAGAGCTGCACAGATTGTTGCTGCCATCCTTTTCCACTCATCCACAATGACATCACGGAGCTGCTGGATGTTAGACACCTGGTGCTTCTCCACCTTCCGCTTGAGGATGCCCCACATGTGCTCAATAGGGTTCAGGTTTGGAGACATACTTGGCCACTCCATCACCTTCACCTTCAGCTTCATTATCACATCTTGGCGGTGTGTTTGGGGTTGTTATTATGTTGGAAACCTGCCGTTTGGCCCAGTTTCTGAAGGGAGGGCATCATGCTCTGCTTCAGAATGTCACAGTACATGTTGGCATCCATGTTTCCCTCAATGAACCGCAGCTCCCCAGTACCATCAGCACTCATGCAGCCTCAGATCATGATGCTACCACCACCATGCTTGACTGTAGGCAAGACACAATTTTCTTGGTACGCCTCACCAGGGTGTCGCCACACATTCTGGACACCATCTGAGCCAAACAAGTTTATCTTAGTCTCATCAGACCACAGGACATGGTTCCAGTAATTCATGCTCATGGACAGGTTATCTTCAGCAAACTGTTTGAAGGCTTTTTTGTGAGCCAGCTTCAGAAGAGGCTTCCTTCTGGGACGACGGTCATGCAAACCGACTTGTTGCAGTGTGTGGCGTATGGTCTGAGCACCGACAAGCTGACCTTCCACTTCTGCAGCCTGTAAAGCAATGCTGGCAGCACTCATGCGTATGTTTTTTGAAAACAGACGCATGAGTGCTGCACTGTACTGTAACTGAGTTTCAGGGTGTTACTGATCTTCTTATAGCCTAGGCCATCTTTGTGGAGAGCAACAATTCTAATTCTCAAATCCTCAGAGTTCTTTGCCATGAGGTACCATGTTGAACATACAGTGGTCATTATGAGAGAATTGTACTCAAAGCACCAAATTTTAAATACTCTAATACAAGATATACAAATTTGTATGGTCCTGTCAAGCAGGCAAAAACATGAACATGATGAATAGGACATGTGGCTTTGCATGGTTAAACGATGTTTAGCTGTAATCACTTAGGGTGTACTCACTTTTGTTGCCAGCTTTTTTTTGACAATAATGGCTGTATGTTGAGTTATTTTCAGAGGACAATAAATCTTCACTGCTATACAAGCTGCACATTGACTACTCTAAAATATATCCAAGTTTCATTTCTATAGTATTGTCCCTTGAGAAGATATACTAAAATGGTTGCTGAAATGTGAGGGGTGTACTCACTTTTGTGAGATACTGTATATATATATATATATATATGCTTTATACCTGCTGTTCCTTTCTGAAATAAAGCAGATCAGAAAGGTTTATTAATGAATAAGTAATCCAAAGCCACATTCTTCATAAATTAAGATGTCAAAACAAGCAGACAGCAGAAAACTTCCTCATGCTTTCTTTGAGACACAGAGTCCCACTTCTCTTCACACTTCAATAATCTGAGAGAAGTCACGTACACACTCTCAGACATATATATATATATATATATATATATATATATATATATATATATATATATATATATATATATCTGTGTGTGTGTGTGTGTGTGTGTGTGTGTGTGTGTGTGTATGACACAGAGGAATACAGCCCAAGGCTGTATCTGTTTCTCCAGAAGAGATGGTGTAATATTGCTTCAACAGCAGTCATCCTGCCAGATTACCCCCGGTAATCTGTGACTATTGTGCAGCTTTCACATCCCCGTGATTATCCTCATACTCATCAACATGTCATTCTCAGGAATCCCAGAGCTTTCTTTCTGCTCTTATAGCACTGCCAGGAAATTACATAAGAATATGTTACACTTGACAAAGGTCAGGTTGTCTGTGCGATAAAGCAGGGCACTAATGTGTGAATCCTTGCCAGAGAGCTCCTTTCATCTTATGTACCTAAGCTGTAGACCGCCCTGTAAAACTGAGAAAGGCCTGGCAAGTGGACACACCTAAAGTCTCAGAGTCCATACCATTTCAAATACTCCTTTGTTGGGTCTGCTGACTATAAAGAGAATGCCACTATGATTCATTCATTTGTTCAATGACAAGATGTTACCTGACATGCTTTCTAATGAATCCCAAATCTTAAATTAATATCTGTTGAAAGAACATCAACAGTGTCATTAAATTCATCTTGATCATTTAGTTTTTTTAGATACTAAGATTTTATCTTTTGAAATATTGAAATATAGCAGTTTTGGAAATCGGTGTAAAAGATCATTTTCAATGGCGGTCATACTGTAAAAAGAGGAGCTGGTTTGAGGAGCTGCCTCAAGACCTCTGCTGGTTAAGAATGATATTGCATTATCTTCTGATCAAATTTGGGCAAGCTTATTTTATTACTATTGGTGATGTTTAAAACATAATTTTAATTATAAAATGAAAAAATAAAATAAAGTCATGGCTTTATTGGACGCATTACTTTGCTTAAAAGAGACAGTAAAACACTTATAAGGTTACAAAAGATTTCAAATGACTGATATTCGTTCATATACTGATATATCTTTCTATTCATCAGACAAAAAAATCCTGAAAAAAAATCACTGTGACCAAAATATTAATAACATAAAATAAAAATAAAAAATAGCAAATGTTTTCAATATTGATAATAAGAAATGTTTCAGCATATCAGCATATTTGGTGCCTTCTGGAGGATCATATGACACTGGGGAAAAAAATTGAATAGCAGCTGAAAATTCAGCTTTGCCATTACAAGAATAAATTATATTTAAAATAGCATATTTAAACAGAAAACCGTTATTTTAAAAGTAATAATATTTCACAATACTATTGTTTTTATTTTTAATCTTATAAATACAGAGAATGAAAAAAGTCTTACCGCTCCAAAACTTTTAAACAGTTTTGTATATAGATAAAATAAAATATTTAATAACATTTAATAATATAACATTTTACTAATTTCTTATAATATGCCACTTGGTATTATGCCATATGCATTAGCATTTAGTTTGACCCCTAACTGCGTGGTCAACCTCTAGCAGTAGAGTACACTGGTGTCTTTTAATTACTTTCTTTTTCATGGTCAATATGACTTTCAGTGTGTGCTTCCTCATCCCCCAGAACATCTATCTAATTTTCCAGGACCCTGGAGACCGCACAGAGGCCCCTGCAAAAAGGCAGTTAACATGTTTTCATGAGATAAAAGCGCAGTGATTGCAGACTCCTCCATCCCGTGAGACCAAAGTGCTGTGTTTGAAGTCAACAACTGACAGAAAGCGGTAAAACATTGATGCCTGGCAGAGCACAGGTTTTCCACAGTGTACTTGGCACACATGAATTCTGTTCTCTTGTTTTCCCACAGATCAGGAAGGACATCATTCTCACAATCAAAACGTTTGTTTTAACAGCCACTGGCCTATTTCTGACTTTTGCCTTTCTGTCAAATGCAGTTATATCCGTATAGTCAATGAAAAAAGCTTGTTATCTAAATAAAGTCTCTTAATAGAAGACAACACAGTCGTATTGAAGCATGACTGCTGATATAATCTAAAAGTCTACACCAATGAATAAAAATAACACTCTTGGCTGAAGACTAAATTAATTCAATGAAAACAGTGTATCCATGACTCTGGTATAACACAAGACAATAACAGGACCGCACAAGCGATTCTAAGATCCCAAAATTATATCTCCCTCCACAGATAACCCAAAATTTAAAGTAATGAAAATTTGCTGAAAATGTACTCACCCTCAGGCCATCCAAGACATAGATGACTTTGTTTCTTCATTGGAACAGATTCTGAGAAATACAGTATTATATAATTTGCTCACCAATGGATCCTCTGCAGTGAATGGGTGCCGTCAGAATGAAAGTTCCAAATATAATCTAATCCATAATCTATAATAATGCTTCCTCCAGTGAAAAAAGTCCATCCCCTGTTGTCCTCTTACATCAAAATCCACCAACATGTTTGTTGAGAACTCATTAAGACTGTTTTCACTTGTAAATGGTGCTTGATTTGTGCATATTTCTCTCTTAATTCAGACTAAATTACTTGAGAAATATTATGGATAGAAGACTTGTATTTTAGTTAGAAGTGACGGTTTGAAGATAAAAACATCTAAATGATGGATTTGTTTATTACAAACACACAGCTTGTGGATAACTTACATTACTTGTGGATTATTGTGATGCTTTTATCAGCTGTTTGGACTCTCATTCTGACGGCACCCATTCACTGCAGTGGATCCATTGGTGAGCAAGTGATGTAAGGCTAAATTTCACCAAATCTGTTCTGATGAAGAAATAAACTCATCTACATCTTAGATAGCCTGAGGGTGAGTACATTTGCAGCAAATTTTCATTTTCGGGTGAATTATTCCTTTCATTTAATAGTTGAATAATTTATTTGCACTTTCAGTTAACACTCTAACAGTCTGAATGACTGATTCATGGTCTAAAATAAAAGCCAGTAAATACATATAAAAAAGGTTGTGTGCTTTATTTCTAAACAAGAGTCTGGTGAGAGACCTGTTGCGAACAGGTAATGGAAATACGTCAGCGTGAGGAGTAGAGTTATTCTTATTCAATCGTAACATCCAAAAGCATCTGCGTGTTATTATTGCTCATAATTCTGTTTGCCCAGCTCTTATGCTGTCATGGTGGATGTTTGCGCTTTCTGCACACTTTTTCTATCTCCAAACCAGTGAAAGTACAGTGTTTACACACCTCTCATCGGCCATCTGTCTTTTCACACCTCTCCATTATGGATACACACCTTGTGCTTTAAATATCTCTGCAGGTGTGTGTGTGTGTGTGATCAGTATATTTGGACAGACTGTGACCGCAGACCATAAATGGTAATGATATGAAATGTGTGATGTGACTATGGAAACCCCACTGCTTTCGGTGAGTGTTTTATATACACACTGTATCATTTATTGCTTGTCAAGATGATGATGAAAGCCGCCGGCACAGTAAACAACACTCAAATCTCGAAGTCCACAGGGACAATTATAAATCTCACCACATGCATCATTCATTCTCAAGCAAATGGGCCATGAGAAAGAGGAAAGATACAGGACGCAGACCTGCAAGGTTATGAAAAATTCATATTTGAAGAAATGGCAACCTGTCAAATCATAAACATGATTTTGTATTGAATAAGACACTTATTGATCAAAAATACAATAAAAACAGTAATATAGTGATTACAATTTAAGATAAGTGTTTTCTATATATATATATATATATATATATATATATATAAATAAATGTATTTATTTTTTATGATGGCAAAGCTAAATTTTTAGCAGCCATTACTTCAGTCTTCAGAGTTACACGATCCTTCAAAAGTCATGCTGCTGATTTGTGTTCAAAAACATTTATTATTATCAGTGCTGAAAACAGATATGCTACTCATATGAATTTCACTACTTATAATCAAATTTAAATGTGTCCTGTTTGCTGAAATGGAATTGTTAGAGCACAACACTGAATACCTGAGCTCTCAGTGAGCACAATGTAACCGCTGAAGCTCCTGCGGTCCTGCCAACCTCCGTCCAAAAAGCTGATAATCTGTGTTGACGTTTTTTGATTAACCGTAGGACAGTTATGAAACCAAATTTGAATCTGGAGGCAATTGTAATGAATGAATAATATTTCCTCATTATCTGAGGGATTAGAGTTGGAGGTTTCTGAGAAGGGACATCTAATTGGCAGAACCAGGACAAAGGTAAGCAGGAGGCGGGCGAGCAGGCAGATGTGTGCGTTCGCTCTCTTCATTAGATTGATTGGGCAGACTTTGATGTCTGCAAACAAGTCCAAACATCAGTGCCCGCACCAGTGAATGGTCCATTGCATTACGCTGTTGTAAACAAAACAACATTTTAATGAGACACTGATAGACTATTTATAGGCTGCTACAATGTCATGCTGATATACGTACGTAAGGGCAACTCAACCTAATTACCTGGGATCTTGTTGCAGATCTGACTAGAGATTGATAAGGGGGAAAGGGATTAGCATGACTTTCCCCACATGACCATAAATGTATCCAAAAGACAGATATATTGCTCTACGCGCCGTCTGTGAACTGCATTAAGACTTGCGGTTCAGTGTCTTAAACTCTCTTGTCAAATGTGGTTGAATGATGGTTGCCACTGCACATTTATTGGCTATAAGCTAGGCTATGAACTTTCTTAAGTTAACAGAAAATCGAAAGAGACATATAGAAAGCAGACCAGGCCAGCCACACAAGCCACAAGTCTATCACCTCAGCAGGCCTTTTCACAGTCCACTGCTTTTTCCAACTGCATTTACAAAAGGCAGTATTTTTTCATATAATTCATTATACACATGTTTGTTCTTGTATTACTTGATAAACTTGAATAATACAAAGTTTTATGTGGCTCTCTGGTGTACGTGATTCTGAATGATTAATTGGAATGTTCAGTGTGAGAACGTTCCAAAAACAACTCAGTCATGATCATTCTCGTCCATTTGTCCATCTACTGTAGACAGCATAATTGATTATAAAGCCAGAAACATACAGGCTTTCCACACTGCGCTTAACCCCGGGTTATCATCCTTCTAAGCTCTGCTTTTAACACCTGGTAAAACCTTTACGATGGGTGTACTGATTACCTTTTGTATAACCACAGTTTTACTACAAATACCATGGTTAAACTGTGGTTAGTATAGCAAAACCATGGCTATTTGTGGTAAATATGGTTTACCTTTAGTAACCATTTTTTTTTTTTTTTTGTAAAACCGTGGTTAATTTTCATAAGGGAAGAACTTTTCACACCTGTAATTAAGAAGTGGAGATAGCACCGCCTTTTATGAAAGGTTGTGGCTAAAAGGGATAAAGCTAAGGCAGGAAACTAACAATAAATTCATTTTTCTTCCTAGTTTGTGTTTTATTAATGTCACAGCTACCCCAACCCTAAACTTACTCCTTACAGTAATGCAAAAACAGTAATTATTGTTGTACAGTGTGATAAAAACTTATGCTATGTGTGCATGCCCAGTAGCCTGCAGCTCCAGGTTGCGGTGCCAAACACGTAAAGTTTAAAATAATGTGGTTTTAGAATGTTAAGGCTAAATGCCTAGCAGCAGACACCCAATTGCGGGCCTCATATTCACGTGCTTTGGACAGTTATGGAAAAACCGTACGTTGTATAAACACTTGTTTGAAGGGAAACATATCAAATGGTAACGGAAAACGCATCAGTTGGAGAGATGAAGAGACCGTTTCTTTCTTACCTTTATGGACCAAAAAGTCCTTTCAGGAAAACTTGCAAGTACAGTCGACAGTCTATAATATAAGAATGCACAGCGATAGCCTTATGTAAACATATCGCGTGCTGTGTTTGTCCAATCTGTGACAATGACGCGGCAAATATGCGAAGAATAACAATAACCCAGGGTTTGGAATTTTGATCAATTAAATTAGAATTAGAATTTATGAATATCCAGAATTAATTGTTAACCCTGGATATATAATGAACAGTGGGAAGCGTGAAACAAGATAGGCTAATCCAGGATTTCATTTAGGGTAGGCCTACTCCAGGTTTAGAATGACCCAGGGTTAACTATTTTAAGTGTGAAAAGCTCTATATTTAACACAAGTGTGCCAATGTATCCGCAATTTGTCCAGCAAATTATAGAATTTATTGATAAATTCTAACAATTAACAGCAAATAGGGTGAAGTCAGCTAATATGGGCTATCAGGTAAAATGGGCCAAATAAGGATGTGGCATCATATCTCTTTAAATTTTTACAGAAAATCACAATAACTGATCTTGCATTGTTGCTTCAACACTTGTTAAGTTTTTTAAGGCGGGCAGGGGCAGCGTTACATGAAGCTTGTCAGAGAAATTGTAAGGTAATTGAGCCTGACATAGAAAATTTCATTAATCACTAATAAGGGTACTAAAGCAATTATAAGTAAGCTTACCAGCAAATCAAAGGTTTATGAACAATGTTTTGACATGCTCTTTCAAATAAAAAAGGTTAATTTATAAAAGAAATTTAGATTTTTGTGAAAAGGGTCATTTTAGGTAGAAATGGCTGGTTAAACTAAAATGGCCCACAATTTTCAGCTAAAATGGGCTGCATACACACACACACTTTCAGACAGAACTTGAGGGTGAGAATAGGTTTATAGACCTAGATATGTATCCATACAAAATCTTAACAGTCTTTAAAAAAATACAAGCATACACACATGCATGTACACAAAAGACCAATGCACAGAAACACACACCTATACAACATAATCAGTTCATTTTTAATTGCATTGTTTAATGAAATATTCATTCAACTTTCTATTTAATGGAATACATTTATGGTGTTGCTATGGCATACTAAAGACAATAGTGTCAATTTATTGTTAAAAATAAAATGATTTAAGTTGAAATTACTTGCATTGGTCTCTTTTTATATTGGCCCATTTTACTTGAATGTTGTGCCGTGGCTCAAGAAGGTACTCTAACTCTCATTATTTTAAACTTTTATACTTTTTCACATTTAAAAAATATAAATATATTTAAGAGACCCATGCTAATTTATAAGAATATCATTAGCATTTACCAAAACGTGGCCCGTTTTAGCTGACTTCACCCTACAGTATGACTACTCACCAAGACTTGCATATTTGCGTAAAGAATGTTTCTGGAATAATGGGTTCTATTTGCTTATTCATGTGACTTATCATACTGATATTACAATAACTAATTCAGTGCTATCGTTTCCAGGAGCGCTGCTGTGGTTTGTAGGCCCCCTGAATAGTGTATTGACTGAGATTAAGTTTTGGGTTGCTGGTGAACCCACTCATCTAGAGCCACATGCACATGTATCTCACTCAAGTGCACACTCTGTGAACAAGTCTACCTCAGCTTTGGAAACTTATGCACGTTCCCCACTGCTAACCACAAACTGTGGAGCACTCCTGCACTCTGGCAGACCCCATCAAACCCCACAGTAGGTGAAGAGCCTGCACAGCAGTCAGCATACCTTATATTTTCTTTGCATTCTCCCATTTTGCTCATGGGGCTCAGGTCAAGTTAGATAAATATGAGGTTTTGAATATTTTAGGGGAAAAAAGGATTTTAAACACATCAACTTCAGTGACCTGATTTGTTTAAGATATAAAAAGCAATAACATGCTGGTAATAAGTGGATTTGGCTGAGATAATATGGCATGTGAGTGACAGTAAGTCCAAACATAAAAGCATCCAGTTTCATAACGCTATTTGAGATGTGACAGCTAAAACTGTGTATATTATGCATATTATCCCTTGATTTGAAAAATAAAAAAAAATCATCCTGTCCTAGGTAATATAGAGATAGTCCAGTATAGTCCAGGTCACAGGAATCACACCAGCCCCTGCAATGCTGCTTTAAGTGGAGGCAGGCATAGCTTTTAATCCTCATTCCTCCATCCTCTTAAATGGCTAGTTCTGGGAACCATTTGTGGGCTGTGGCAAGGGATTTTCCACTGTAAACCTCTTTGGCTGCCATACTGTATCATAATGCAGGTTTTATGGGGGCAAAAAAATTTGTCTACTACTGTCTGACATCTCTCAAACAGTGATGGTGTCATGGTTGAGCACTGTGATGAGACGAGGAACGAGGAAACGAGAGGTAAACTTCAAAATCAACAGTCTTTAATCCAAAGTCCAAAACGGGGATACACAAGGCAGGGGAGAGACTCACAGGAAACACAACATCGACAATCACAAGCCTGACATTACCTCCCCCTCCCGGAAGGCACGTTCACGTGCCACCTAACATCTACCGGGAAGGGGGGTGGGCACTCTGGAGGCCTCTAGGGACAGGCTTACAGGACGGGAGGCCTCCAGGGCAGAACAGACAGTTCGGGGCACCATGGCGGATCAGGCAGTTCGGGGTGCCATTGTGGAGCAGGGAGCTCAGGAGGCCATGGCGGATCAGGGAGCTCAGGAGGCCATTGCGGAGCAGGGAGCTCAGGAGGCCATGGCGGAGCAGGGAGCTCAGGAGGCCATGGCGGTGCAGGGAGCTCAGGAGGCCATGGCGGTGCAGGGAGCTCAGGAGGCCATGGCGGTGCAGGGAGCTCAGGAGGGCATGGCGGTGCAGGGAGCTCAGGAGGCCATGGCGGAGCAGGGAGCTCAGGAGGCCATGGCGGTGCAGGGAGCTCAGGAGGCCATGGCGGAGCAGGGAGCTCAGGAGGCCATGGCGGAGCAGGGAGCTCAGGAGGCCATGGCGGTGCAGGGAGCTCAGGAGGCCATGGCGGAGCAGGGAGCTCAGGAGGCCATGGCGGAGCAGGGAGCTCAGGAGGCCATGGCGGTGCAGGGAGCTCAGGAGCCCATGGCGGAGCAGGGAGCTCAGGAGGCCATGGCGGTGCAGGGAGCTCAGGAGGCCATGGCGGAGCAGGGAGCTCAGGAGGCCATGGCGGTGCAGGGAGCTCAGGAGGCCATGGCGGAGCAGGGAGCTCAGGAGGCCATGGCGGAGCAGGGAGCTCAGGAGGCCATGGCGGTGCAGGGAGCTCAGGAGGACATGGCGGAGCAGGGAGCTCAGAAGGCCATGGTGGAGCAGACAGTTCAGGCTACCATGGCAGAGTGGTCTTCATGGCCGTGGCCTCATCCTTCGCCCCAGCCTCTACGACCGGAGCCAGACATGAGACCAACAGCCCTCTTTGGGCTGAACGTGATGACAGGGGCCCTCTCAGGGGTGAGCTCAGGAACTGCTTCCATCGAGGCAACAAGAGAAGCAAGCGGCTTGGGAATGGCCTCCGTGGCCATGACAGGAGAAGCAGCCTGCTTCTGAAGAACCCCAACAAACAAGACAAGACCGACTAGAATTGTTCCTTTGGACAATACTTCAGGGGACATGACTTGACTTTGGTCAGGGGCTGTAGCCTGCACTGGACTCTGGGGCTGGAGCCGACAGCCTTTTCCTCCTCCGATTCCTCCTTTGGCTTGAGGTGAGAGACACAGGTGCTGTTGGCATAGGGCTTGACAACGGTGCGGCCGGTGGGCTTGGGGGAGCTGCAGCCGGCGGGCTTGACTTCGGAGCGGCTGGCGGGCTTGAGGGAGCTGCAGCTGGGGGGCTTGAGCAATTGGCGGCCCACGAACTTGACTTTGGAGCAGCCGACGAACTTAAGTGAGCAGCGGCCGGCGGGCTCGAGTGAGCCACAGCCGGCGGGCTTGACAGATGAATGGCCTGCAGACTTGACTTGGGAGCAGCCAGTGGGCTAGACTGACAAGCGGCCAGCTGACTTGACTGATGAACGGCTGACAGACATGACTGACGAATGGCCAGCGGGACTGACGGCGGGCTGGTTCTGGCTTGGGGCCGGACACTCTCCAGACACCGGAGGATACCTTCCCTCCAGCTTAGTCCCTTGGTGTCTGGAAGGTCCACGGGGCGATGGTAGTTGGCCCTGTGCCAGAACAGCGAGTTGATGGTTGCGTCATCTACTCCACAAACGTGAGATCTCTGAGGGCTAAGGCGATGAACCGCGCGGTGGTTTCCCTGCTGTGGGG
This sequence comes from Spinibarbus caldwelli, assembly GCA_039654775.1. NCBI lineage: Eukaryota > Metazoa > Chordata > Actinopteri > Cypriniformes > Cyprinidae > Spinibarbus > Spinibarbus caldwelli. Next base: position 25,720,217 of record CM077240.1, read on the forward strand.
ATAAAAAAAAACAGAAAACAAAAAAAGCTTTTCAAAAAATGGAAAACAAAATGAGGAGAAGGGGCGCCGCTTACTCTACTGTTTAGGTCCGGTTTTCTGTCACGGTTGAGCACTGTGACGAGACGAGGAATGAGGAAACGAGAGGTAAACTTCAAAATCAACAGTCTTTAATCCAGAATCCAAAATGGGGATACACAAGGCAGGGAGAGACTCACAGGAAACACAACATCGACAATCACAAGCCTCTGACAGATGGACTCAAATGGGCAATTATAGGTTACAGTTAAACTGTTCAGAAATGGGGTTGTGAGAAAGGGTTATGTTTTTGAAGGGGTATTTATGTTTCATTGTATTCTGGTCACTTCTATACCTGGTAAGTAAGCAAGTAAATAAATAAATAGCCTAAGAAATACAATACAATGCAATGCAATGCAATGCAATGCAATGAAATGAAATGAAATGAAATGAAATGAAATGAAATGAAATGAAATGAAATAAAATAATAGTGGAGATGTAAGTTTACACAAGGTAACCATCTCAGTGACCATAGGTTTTCAAAGGTCCAATTAGTCAAATGTGTACTTTTATGTGGTTTACTATGTTGGTTTTAACCACCACAGTTTAGGTCTTTAATAATGTCTAATATATTGTTCATGGAATGTGTTTTTTCCCCTGAAACATTAATATTACTACTTTTTAAGAATCTTCAGAGAACATCAAAAGTAAATTTCTCATATTGATAAAAGTGATAAATGATCAAATGGAATCTTCCTGGCTTAATGTTCATATATGTATTGTACACACACACACACACACACACACACATACATATTTAAGCATGTATATATACAGTGCCAAAAAATTTGGGATAAGATTTTTAATGTTTTTTAAAGACGTTTCTTATGCTCATTAAGGCTGCATTTATTTGATCAAAATACAGGAAAAAAAACTTTAATTTTGTTAAATATTATTGCAGTTTAAAATAACATTTTTCTATTTTAATGTTCTTTAAAATTAAATTTAATCCTATGAAGCAAAGTTGAATTTTCAGCATCGTTACTCCAGTCTTCAGTGTCACATGATCCTTCAGAAATCATTCTAATATGCTGATTTATAATCAGTGTTGGAAACAGTTGTGCTGCTTAATATTTTTTGGAACCTGTGATACTTTTTTCAAGATTCTTTGATAACTAAAAAAGATACATAATAAATAAAAATTATAAATAAAAAGAACAGTGTTCAAATGTCAAGTGTTCATGCACACACACACGCGCGCGCGCGCACACACACACACACACACACACACACACACACACACACACATATATAGGCTATATATATATATATATATATTTTTTTTTTTTTTGGATATTTAATATATATGTTGGATATATAAAAAAAAAAATTTAAAAAAATATTTGAACTTTCAGAGAATTGAACCTTCCTCTATATGGGAATGTTAGCAAAACGATCTAAGAACATATTTTTGTTAGCTGGGAAATTTACTGCATCTTTTTTTCCACAGCCAATGACGGTGGAAATTGCAATCATTTTTGTAACTTTTTTTTTTTTTTGGTATATAAACATACACAAACTGCCTTCTCTGATGATAAACAGTAAACAGACTACAAAGTGTGACAACACAATGACCTACAATAGAGACTAAATGTTTCATCTAAACATTTTGTGCTATATTAGGACAGTAAACAAATCCAGAAAAAGATTACCCTAGTGAGAGACAAGCGAAAAGAACAAACAAAACAAATCCCCAAAACTCAGTACTGCTGCTGATCAGCGTCTCGACACAACGAGCATGCGCGGACACAAAGAGCAGCAACACACGAACTGCTCAGCACAGGCAGCGATGCTTGTTACTATAGCAACAACCTCTAGCGCACATCCGCCGCCTCCACCAACGTCTCCTCCTCCCCACCGCACAACAGCATCCCTCTGTCCACAGGATAGTTCCCAAGACGGAAATACGACGGGGGAAGGAAAATGGCGCTCATCCCATCACAGATCCTCAGAGTAGCGATACTCCTCTCTTATTTTTCCATCCTCTGCAATTACAAAGCCATAGACATGCCCGCGCATCAAACATACGGCGGTAGCTGGAAGTTTCTTACGTTCATAGATTTGGTAAGTGCATGTGCATCGTTCCCATGCATTGCCTGATGTGTATTTATATGAGATCTCCATAATGCATTAAATAGACAGGCCCCTGTTATGCTGAAATATGCAGGTTCCTGCAAAAAGGAGTCCAAACGCCAACACAAATAGTCTTACGTCATGTTTACTGAGCATTAAACGTTAATCACATGACGTAATGACTTTTTAAATCTCTAGTGATGATGTCATGCTTTTCATATCTCACCTCCTCATTAATAATAAATCTTTTTCTGAAGGCTTGTGCTGAATTACGAGCAGTTCATAGCAGGACAAATTAAGGGTGCATTTACAGTTTTTATATATAAACTGAAGCATCCTTTTCTTTTGTTCTGGCACCGTAAGGGACCAGTCTGAGTAAATGCAGATCACATTAGGCTCCAGTAACTGCACGCACGCACATATGCATTGACTGTTATGACAGTCTGTGAGCCAGTGACTCATGTTTTCCACATAAACAGCCCATTTTCTCCCCCTTTTTCGAACAGTGATTTTTAATAGCAATAAAAGTTGTTTTGTTACACTTCACATTTACACATCTGTTCCAGTGCACTGTTTGCTCTTTTTTCATTCTTGTTTGCGAATAATCTCATGTACAGATATTTTCTGTGCAGATGTGTTCGGATTATTGTGGATGGCGCTTTTTCAAACCTTATGCTGTTTCATAACACTTATGATCTTTTCTCAGAATCCTTAGTACTTATTTGAAATTGTAGTGCACTCTAGTCACTGCACTACAATTAACATATTGTGCAAAAGTTTGGGCTCAGTAAGATTTTTTTGTTTATCCGCAAGGATGCATTAAATCGAACAAAGTAACAGTGAAGACATTTATAATGTTACAAGATATTACTGTTTCAAATAAAACTATTCATCAAAGAATCCAGAGAAAAAGAAGAAATAAGAAATGTTACTATATCTGCCAAAATAGTCGTACCCCAAACTTTAATTCAAATAAATGTACAAAAATTGTTATTTTAATAGTTTTGGTAACCCAAAAAAAACACAGTGATGAAAGTTATAGGTTTATTCATAAACTCTTTCATTGTCCATAAGCACAGAAAAACTAGACTCACTTTCACCTACAACCATAAAGAGATAGGGAAGTGATTTATTGTTTGCACTGCTTTGTGTAATAGTATAATGATTAATTATGACAGCATTTAAAGACCTCTGACACCACTCATAGCGTTGCTATAATGAACCTGGATGGTGAGGCTGTGTGAAACTAATATTACAACAGACGATAAACACGTCACATTCAGAGAGGCAGATTATCTCATCTTGGCACAAGAAATGCAAGTACGTCTGGATCAAATACTTGCACTCACTATCCACAACTGATCTACTCCATTGTAGCATTGTTGCATTTATCAACACTCTAAGTAACTACCATTGTGTTAACTGTGATTTTAGCCATTTATGTTTTCAACAGGCTTCATTAATTATTACATACAGGGGTTCAAATTTGGCTTTCCATTCTCACAATAGGACACTTGAGGAGCCTGGCATAGAACTGATCTCTTAGTGTCATACATAAAGTGCCTGGTCAAGTGTGGCCGAAAGCTTTCAGTGATCTGAGAATGAGATACCCGTGGATTAATTAGCAGAGTTTAATTAGCACAGATGCACAGGTTTTCTGAGTGTATCATTACTGTGATGAAAGGCAGCCTATATTTTTGTGAGAGCAGTTGCTATGTTGCAAACGCTTTGTAACTTTAATTATAAAATCTTTGATTTTAAGACAAATAGGGTTGGGAAAAGTCTGTTCACACTCTGAAATGGTGCATTTGAATGCATAGCATCTAAACTACAATTGCACATTGTTTTATGACATTTATTTTATCATGAATGCTAAATGTTATTACATAATTTTCTAAAACTTTCTAAAAGCGGTCTGTTGTTTGATAAGAACTGAGGTTTCCTAGCCCAATTATTATTATTCCCAGCCTCAAACAAGCAATTCACTAGATTTAATGGAGACTTAAGTCTCAGTCCAGGAATCCTTGTGGTTGTTTATAAAGACAAAATAAGACTTTATATAGCTAATAAATGATTTTATGCCTCTATTGGCTTTATGTCCTTGGCTGTTTTTTAACTTTCAAATGATATGAGAAAAGGATGAACATCCATTTTTAGCTCAGCTAAAGCAAAGATCAAAAGCAGTAGTGAGGGTAGAGTAAGAAAAATAAATAATTTAGGCGGCTGGTAATAGGGATTTAAGAATTTTCCAATAAAAGATTGGTTTTGGACTAATCGAACATTTAAATGAAGCCTTAGCAGGGCTTCTCCTGTCTTCAGACACGAGGAAACAAATTTAGGAGCAGAAAGATAATGAGGAATGAAATATTAAAGAGTGCATTAATGGGAGACTTTTTTGCATGTTGGATATCTGTGGAGGAGATATAATAAAGAAACCCTCATAGTTCCATAATGTCTTTCCATCTTAAATTAATGTCAAAGCAATCTCCTAACACTCTCATCACGAATGTTCACTAATGGAAAATGGGCTAAAAAAAAAGACATATTAGCTTAAGACGAGAAATAGGTTATGGAGGAAAGGTTGTGTATTAAATTATTCCAATGGCAGTTTTCTTGCAGCCTGTCATGCATTGGAACATTTTAAAGCTTGTCAACTGTATCTGTATATTGTTCTGTTTCCTGTGATGTGAGTTTGTTTGCTCTTGGAAAATGATGGCGCTTAGAAATATTCATATTCTATTTTGAGACAACCAAATATGAATGCATGGCTTTCATCAAGTTTCCCTTCAACTTCCCTTTGTGTTCTTTTTATAAGACAGCTTTGATTTACATGTCAATGAGAGGCCTTCCAAAAAACAAAAAAAAAAAAAACACACACACATGGAAATTTTATACCATTTATTTATTTATAACAAAAATGGACCAAGCTACATCTCAGTCCGTTTTGCCTGCTCTTTTCAGTTAGGGCTTAAAGGAATATTTAACACAAAAATGAAAATTTGTTAAAAAATAAATAAATAAATAAATAAAAATAAATACAAAATTACCCTCAGGCCATCCGAGATGTAGATGAGTTTGTTTCTTCATCAGAAATTTAGCATTACATCACTTGCTCACCAGTGGATTATCTGCAGTGAATGGGTGCCGTCAGAATGACAGTTCAAACAGCTGATAAAACATTATAATAATAGACTTGGTCGGCATTGCTGGGAACGCCCACAAAAATGTCATATCCGTTTATGCTGTGGGGGAAAACAAACCATTCGAATTAACATGCAGAGACCTTGTTAAGTGCTTGATCTTTACTTTTTGTTATGATTTCGAATGATTTTTGCTTGGCGCAGTGCCGAAAAGTTGCTGTGTGGCATTCTGTACCTCTAATAAGTAAAAAAAAAAAAAAAAAAAACCCAATCTGAAGATTTATATACTGCAGAATAAACAGACGGAGGTAGCACATATCATCAGAACACCGACAGTAGTTATGGATATACGATGTACGAAACATATCAAGCTTAATATTCATATTTATATGAACTCCAGATAGGCTACACTACTTACCCTGCAATGACCTGTCATTAGTCCCGTTCCCCTGCACCGCAACCCAGATCTGATCATGATGGGGCTTTACAGTAACCCTCTTTCACATCACAACCAAATAAATGTCACTCCCTGATATTTTATGATGTAAATGTCATAATCTATTAAAACATTTATTTCATATTTATTATACACAATCCCTTACAAAAATTAACAATGGTTTTACTATAGTAAATGTACAGTAGGCTAACCATGTTTTTTGGTGTTTTTATTACCAGTAGTCTATAACCACAGTTTTACTACAAATAATGGTTAAACTATGGTTAGTGTAGCAAAACATGTTTAATTTGTTTTTACCATGGTTTCACTATAGTAACCATGTTTTTTGGTTGTAACCATGGTTAATTTTCATAAGGCATATTTTCATATTATTTTATATCGTTTTATTTTACGGCATGTATTTGTGAAAATGATTAGGCTATACATGTAGCACACACCACATAGAATAACGCTATATGCATTTCAAGGCACTTCAGTGGACCTTTAATGTTACCTATGTTTTGTCAATGTTAAAATTATTTTTAATATACCAATTAAAAAAAGTATGACAGGCTTTTACTCAAGTCTTTATCACTTTATTAAAATGAAGCAAAACGAAATCACAAATGTTTACTTTCATAAGCCGTCACGTATAGGCTTGTAATAAGCTGTCTCTTCCCTGGAGACTCAATCAGGTAACAAAAAATGTTGGGAAACGACACCTCTGACCATTCTGTTGGGTCGTTTGTCCAGTGACAGATACCGTATGGACAGTCCAACCCAATATGGCTAAGTTTTTCTACATATCTTGCTCTGTCGAGCGGCAGAAATGATTTTATTTAGGCCATTCTGAGTCGACAACACCATGCTTTTCCAATGAGGGGGAAAGGACTGTTTTCCCCCACGCCGACTCCACTCCCACAGCTTTGACGTGACACCGACTAAGTCTATCCACAAGTAATCCTCATGACCCCAGTTTAAATCTCTGACATTTTGACTTTTTGAACTCTTGACTTCTAATATCTTAAAAGTTATACTGTGAAATATTGTTAAAATTTAAAATAACGTTTAATTTATCTTACAATGTCTTTGTCACAATGTAAAAGTAAAAATGTCACATCATTGTTCTTAGAAGTTGCATTTACAAATCTGTTGGGACATGTGACCCATTTCTTCTGGGTATACTACATTACCTTTTCCTAACCAGCATATTATGATTCCCCATGTCAGGTCATTCAGGCGGTGTTCTTTGGAGTGTGTGTCCTGACTGACCTCTCAAGCCTTTTAACAAAAGGCAGTGCCAGTATGGAGCAAGAGAGACAGTTGAGGAAGCTGATTAGCTTACGAGACTGGATGATGGCTGTTCTGGCCTTTCCTGTTGGTGCGGTATGTATAAACCACCAATCAGATTTCTTGTTTTGCATATGTACACTGACTGAGATCTACAAAAATACTCTTTATTTTTGTTAGTTGGATCTACATCTGGAGACTGTAAGCAGTGTTGCTGGTTCAATGAGGATATGTTGATGTTCAGATAAAATCAATGCTTAAAATCAACATTGAAAATTGGATTGAAATTGAATAAAAACACCAATATGGCCAATTTTTAAAGTGAAATAGTGAAGTGATCCAAATTATTACTGTGCAAAGAAATCTAGCGTTCAAGCTAAAGCTTGGAAAAGTTTCAACTTTTATATAAGTATGCAAACATTGTATTTTTTTGTATACGGAAAATCAGCAAAAGTCATTGGCTGCTGGCAGTGACTTACGGTGCGGTTAGTATAAAGTGTGTGAATCTACCATAAACTCTCTGAGCCATCAAGTTCCACTGTTAATATGTGGGAAAGAAAAAAAACAGTACAGTAACGGAACATGAATGCAATACTTTGTCTGAAGCTGCCATCCCGTCCCACACATGTCATTGACATTAAGATGTCTGAAACCACAAAAAAACAGAGGCGACTATTCAAAACTTGTTTCAAGCAATCATTCAGTGGATCTAAGAAAGGAGGGTTGTGTATAGAGCATATTTGTAGGGGGTGTCAAAGGTAAAATACAGCTTGCTGTATCTGCCTGACCAATGGTTTAATATTTTTGCAACTTTGCAGTTTCATACATTTGTGGATATCTATCAGTAATGTACAGTATATTTTTAAAGTTTTTGAAAACTCACAAGTCTGAATTTATTTGATCAAAATACAGTAATATTGTGAAATTATTACAATATGAATAACTGTTTTCTGTTTGAATATATTTTAAGCAAAATGTCACATGATCCTTCAGAAATCACTCTAATATGCTGATTTAGCCTACCTCTGAAGAAACACTTATTATTAGCAATGTCAAAAACAGTTGTGCTGCTTAATATTTTTGTGGAAACCATGATATGTTTTATTTCAGGAGTAGAAAGTTCAAAAGAACGGCATTTGTTTGAAATAGAATTTTTTTGTAACATTATAAATGTATTTACTGTCACTTTTGATTAATTTAATGCATCAATATTGTGCAATCCAGTTCAAAAGGTTACAGTGTACTGTCTTTGTAGGGCAGAATAGACACTAGGTGCCTTTAGATCTGTATTTAAACCATCAAAACATTGAATCATCTGATTCTTTAATAAGGTACAATAGGTGAACTAATGGAAAAGGCATGAGCCTGCAGGTCTGGTCAGACAGCATCTGTATTCTCTTAGCATATACTGCTATATCTGGCCACATCCACACATGCTGCTTTGCATAAGGGGACTACAGACACCAATACACATTGTCTTAAATGTAGAGCCTATTTGTTTTGCAAATGCCCAGTCATCTATCTGGCACTGCCACAAAACCATCTATGCAATAAAATCCTGTCCTGTGAAGTGAAGAAGGAAACACTATGTTGTTTCTTTTTTGTGTGAGAGAGTGTGTGTGTGTGTGTGTACCTGTTTTTTTATTCAGGTGGGGACTTAAACCTGAATACACACAGACTCATAAATTGAGGTCCCCACGGGTAAAGAAGTTTATAAATCACACAGATCAAGTTTTTTGAAAATCTAAAAATGCAAAAAGTCTCCTGTGAGGGCTAAGTTTAGGTGTAGGGTTGGTGTAGGGCAATAGAATATACGGTCTGTACAGTAGAAAAACCATTACGCCTATGGAAGTCCCCACAAGGATAGCGAAACAAGTGTGTGTGTGTCCGTGATGACCATCAGATAATTGCATGGAAAATATTTAAATTTTGATCACAAATGTCTTGCTTTTTCTCTGGCTGGCTAAAGAGCTTTTAATATTGCATGGCACAATGTTAGTAGGGAGTTTAAGATGTCAAATGACAGTGTCAAAGTGACTTAAACCTTAAGTGGAAAGAAAATTGACTCTTCTCATTTAATTTTAATGAAAGAGACACAGGCATTCCACTTACATTGCAAGGAATCACTAATAATAAATGGCTAATATGGCTAAAATGGATAAATAATAAATAAAGCAAAGTATAAAAATACAAAATTAATTCTATAGTGTGCAAATACACTACAGGTCAAAAGATTAGAATATAAGATTTTTTTAATGCACACAAAGGCTGCATTTATTTGATCAAATTATTCCTGTGATGGATATTAGAATGAATTCTGAAGGATCACGTGACACTGAAGACTGGAGTAATTGCAGCTAAAAAAAAACATCTTTTCCATCAATGAATAAATTATATTTTAAAATAAATTTTAAAAAGAAAACAGGTATTTTAGATTGTAATAATATTTTGCAATATTTCTGTTTTTAATATATTATTGATATATGAAAATGCAGCCTTGGTGAGCATAAGAGAGTACTTTCAAAAACGTTTATAAAATCTTAATTATGTTAAACTTTTGGCCACTGTATCTGATGACTAGGACTAGACTGAATGTTTTTTGGGGAAATTCTGCAAAACATAAAACAAACATGAATAACAATAAATAAATATTAAATACAGTATTGTATTTTTAAATATAAAATATACATAAAGAGACTTTTTTTTACAACTTTGACCATTGCATCATTCTGTGGGAATTTGTAGGTTGCAGATTCTCAGCGGGACTTAACGAGATGGCAGACAGAGGAGGCTTCCTTGTTAGCTTGTAAAAAACTTAGCAGCCAGACAGCTATGATACAAACTCAAAATAGATGCTTGACTTGGCCCTGGCCCTCAGTCTAAGAGCTGGGCATGCGGCTCAGCTTACAGCCATCACAATGAGCATCATTAGTACTGACGTTAATATTGGGAAACAGTCTCTGCTGTGTTTGAGTGATATGCATACTTTGTTAGCCTTAGCCCAGGTCACTCCCCGGCACCTATTAGTGGTATATGTGTCTCGCTGATATTCACTCTTCTGCATTGTAGACTCAATGATACAATGGGACCAAATTTTGTGCCATCTGCTTAAAGGAATAGTTCACAAAAAAATAAAACTTTGCTGAAAACTCCATGCCATCTAAGATGTAGATGAAGGAACAGATTTGGATAAATTTAGCATTATGTCACTTGCTAACCAATGGATCCTCTGCAGTGAATGGGTGCCGTCAGAATGAGAATCCAAACAGCTGATAAAAACATAACGATAATCCACAAGTAATCCACACGACTCCAGTCCATCAATTCACATCTTGTAGTGCAAAACACTGCATGTTTATAATAAACAAATCCATCATTGAAGCCATCATTAATTAACTTTAAACCACTGCTTCTGGCCATAACCATAACACCGCTTCCTCCAGTGAAAAAGTCCGTCCCCTGTTCTCTCATATCAAACTGCATCAACATATTTGTTTAGAACTGTTTGGACTGTTTTCACTTGTAAATGGTGCCTGATATGTGTGCATTTCTGTCCTATTCAGACAAGACCACTTTTTCACTGAAGAAAGCAATATTATGGAGAGAGGACTCAATCCCAACCCTTAGTTGAGATTGAAGTTAGTTGAAAGAAAAAAAAAAACATCTTGATGGATTTGTTTCTTACAAACATACAGCTTTTCACTTCCCAAGGCGTTATCTGATTGACTGATTGAGTTGTGTTGATTACTTGTGGATTATTGTGATGTTTTTATCAGCTGTTTGGACTCTCATTCTGACGGCACCCATTCACTGCAGAGGATCCAATGGTGAGCAAGTGATGCAAAACTAAACTTCTCCAAATTTGTTCAGATGAAGAAACAAACTTGAATAGTAAATTTAGTATGTATTTATTTTTGGGTGAACGACCTTAGTCTATCCATATTATTTTGCAATGCAGAAGTAAGCTGTTTTCTGTGAATGTGACTTCTGATTCATTAGTTGCTTGGTATAGGTAAATAACTAGAACTAAAACTATTTGCATTACAAACCAGTGTGTTTATGATTACGATAATGCATTAAAATGATAAACACCAGATTGCAATATCAAGCTGCATAATAGACTGTTTTTGTACAGCTAAAATAACTGGAGGTTGATGACACTGGAAGGCTTGCACATTCAAGTTACAAATGGCCACATCCGCTCTTATGTTAAAATATGTTGGAAACAGTATGTAAGGCCTAGGGATGGAGCCTCTAGCAAGCTTGGCTGGATAATAGAGAAGGTTTGGAGCTTGTTATGTGGTTTATCCACAGTGCCCAATGAGAACGGGCAAATCCAAATAAACCACCTGTCCGACAATGAACTTATTTAACTTGCGCTTTCAAGATGAAGCCCAACATTTACTTGAAATATGCCTCAAAAGCACAACAGTTCCCTTTCACAAGGACTATCCTCATAGTGCCGCCCGTTTATTTGGGTATGGCGACCATCATCCAAGCTCTTACTGGAAACAAGAATCCTGCAAAATAATTGGAGACACCCAAACCAAACAGAAATCTGTCACGCCCATAAATGAGGCCCATTAATGCAAATACGTTTGAGCAGTTCAGGATTACAGCAAGGGAAGTGAAATTCCTCCTCTGAGAGCCTGGGACTTCAAACACTCTTTCACGAGGCCTGCATGCTCCACACCAACGTGCCTGTTTTTAACAGCGTGTGTGATGTCCTCGTCATCTTAACACTGTCCTTTTTCACAGAAGGCATCTGTAGCTCCAAGTAAGTGTTGGATAAAAGCAAGAAAAAAGAAGTCAGCTCTTAAGGATTAATTATGGTATGCTGATATGAAAATATAAGCTCTGTGTGTTGGTTCACTGTGCTCATGGCTGGTTTTAGTGCTTGTCGTGGTTTTGCACAGAGATTGCGTCCTGTAGATGAGGGAATCAAAGAGGATATTAGACAAGTTAGACTTTTCAGCATAATGAGATGTGCAGGCATGAGGCAGTCTTCAGGAAGACCTGCTGGGAATCTGGGGGTGAGGAATGGGCTCAATTTTAAGTCATGGCAGGGAGTGAGAGGGCTTAAAAAGTTATGAAGTCTCTGAAGATAAAATGAAGTTGCAATTTCAGAAAAGTCCATAATTGAGGTGGTCAGCACCCGATAACATACAAGAATCATTTACTATTGTAATGCTTGTTCTGTGCTGAATCATATAATCATGGAAAAAACCTTTAGCATTGTTGGTTTTTAGCCATAAAGCTGAAGAATAATCACAGAAATGTCCTTTAAGCATGTTCAGGAACAGAAATGGTTGATATCGGCCATGTGACAGTAGAAGTGCTTCAGTAGTATAGAGAATTTGCTGTACTGTTTATCCCACACTATGGGTATGTTTACATGACAACAGTGTACTAAAAACTAAAAAGGTTTGAATGCAGATGACAACATTGTCAAAACAATCCCCGTTTACACGGATCCATGAATGCTGTATTGTGCATGCCAGGCCAGTAGTTGGCGATATGACTTTGTTTTTTTTTTAAAAACAGAACTTGTCTGCACACTAGTGTTGCCAAATCTGCGGTTTTCCAGTGGAATTGGGCTACTTTAACACTGTTGCTGTGGGTTGTTTTTCACGTCTGTAGGTTGAAGCGACCCCAAAAACATAATATTTAGTCCCTGAAATGTGAATTTTACCAAGGGAACCCCACCAAAAAACATGTATTTTACCCCTCAGAACATGGGTTTTACTGGGGGACACCCCTTAAAACTTGATTGAGCTAGTTTTGGGCTATTTTTGGGCAATTTTTGAGCAGCAATTGTGTGAGTTTTGTTGTGAAAACCTGGCAACCCTGCTGCACACATACCTGTGGGCTGAAGACATAATATCCATGTGCATGATGTCACCATTTGTAATTAGACCATGCCATGCTGGTTTCACCTGACTGAGCCTGGTTTCTACCAAGGTTTTTTTCCCCTCCATTTCTGTCACCGATGGAGTTTTTGTTTCTTGCCACTGTCGCCTTTGGCTCGCTTAGTTGGGACACTTAATTTCTGTCAATATTGTCGACTTGATTGCACAGATACTATTTAAACTGAAATAAGCTGGATGATGATATCACTGAATCAATGATGAATTGATTTTAACTGGAAAATCGAGTGTTTACTACCGTCCTCTAGCATTATCGACACAATTTTCCTGTTTAATATTGTAAAGCTGCTTTGACACAATCTGTTTTGTATAAAGCGCTATATAAAAGGTGACTTGATTTTCACAAATTTTCATTTTCATAGTTTACATGGAGATAACGGTATTGTTTTCAAAAACGTGCACTTTGAAACCTGAAAGTTTGCATTTTTAGACCCCCAAAATACTGTTGTTGTGTAAATGAACAGCTAAGACATATGAAAATATTTTCAGTTTTTAATTTAAAATGGTGTCATAATATGCCCCCTGTATTTGCAGCATTATTTTAGGAAAAAAAAAAAAAAAAACAGTGAGAGCAGATACCACACATATTCTACACATTTCATTAACATTAAGTAATTGCTTTTAAAAAGTTACTATAAAAATTACAAAAAATATATTATACATTATTCAATAAGGTTACAGAATGTTTGTTTGTGTGTGTGTGTGTGTGTGTGTTTGTGATCGGATGATTCATTATCAGTATTTTCTTTGTTTTTGGTTTGCAGTTTGTGGTGACTATGTTCTGGACGCTTTACGTGTATGACAGAGATTTGGTATATCCAAGACTCCTGGACAACTTTATACCTCAGTGGCTAAACCATGGCATGGTGAGTGGAAAATTGCTTTCTTTTCTTTCTAAAAACTGCAAGACTGTAAAATATGTTTGCCAGTTTCAAATCACTGACATTACAAATGTCTTTCTAAATGAACAATGGTATTATATGTCTATAGTGATAGATAGATGGATAGATAGATAGATAGATAGATAGATAGATAGATAGATAGATAGATAGATAGATAGATAGATAGATAGATAGATAGATCAATCACCCTCAGGCAGGTGCAAAAGTAAAAGCACATTTTGTTCTTTTTTCTTGAGCCACATTGACGACAGATGTGAAATGCTAGTCGTTGTGCAAACGTTCGTTTCAATCAGGTGGAACAAAAGCTTCAAGGTGGGGTCCAAGTGGCAGGTCTTGTTTTTTTGACAGGTGAATGTGATGTGTAGCCGGTGTGTTATCCCAGTAGCAAAATCGCAAAAGTGACTCTGTTGGCAACAGACAGGAAGAATGTTTACTTCAACATATTGTCACGAATGCAGCATTAATGTATCTTCAGAACTGAAAAGACTTCACTGCAATTAGTCTAGAAGGTTTAATAACCTAAATGCTTCCATATTGAATCCTTCTTTAATCTGCTCAAGTGGCCTTGACGAAAGAGGTTTTGGGACCTAGAGGCTTCTGATAGATTGATAGGAAATACAACTCAGGATGAGGCTATTACTGGAAATGTGGTTGGATGTCTCAGTCGTCGCTAATCACAGGATGTATTCGGCTGGCTTGGGTACAGCCCGGGGCCAATGACAACACACACAGCGGTTGCTAGGGAAACATGTCTCGGTTATTAATCAACATGAATGTAACCTTTGAGCCTAATCAGAAATTGTCTCTATCTTTAATGTGCAGTGGCATTATGAAATCACACGCAATTGGATTTTCCGCAGGGTTTTTAAACCTTTCAACATTTGTCATTAATACACATTAGACTGCACATGATTTTTAGGTTTGGTTTTAGGCATGTGCTAAAAATGTACATTTCATTTCTTCATATTTCCTTAATGATTTTGGTGGACGGTGACCCAAAAATGAGTCGAGAGTCTGTTCTGTTCACAGGTATAAAAAAACAATGGAGTTGATAAAAACTGATCATGCATTGCAAGGATGGCAAGATCAAAAATGTTCAACCCCAAATTCATACTATAGGCTGCTCAAAATCTAAATTTGGTCGATCAACCATAGTTCAAGGTTTTCAATGAAGAAAGTGCTCTTTCCTGCTTTTGACAATGGTTTTCTCCAGCCAGTGAAGGAGCAGAGGTCTTGTGATCTAAATACAGTTGTGCTGCTGAGGACTGACCCACGGGAGAGAACTACCTTCCAGCTGAGAACAATTTGTGCTATGCAGAAAGTTCCAGATTATCCCGCCTGTGACTGAAAGGGGTTACTCCATTGTAAATATTTTGAAGCATTCCATGGTACCACATTTGTTTGTTTATTCATACTGCTATGGCAACTGTCTTCTGTTCACTGGCTGCTCTGACAAAGAAACAGTGACTAAGCATTGTTACTGTTAGGCACAAAGTCGAGTCTGAGCTGTGGTCTGGAGCACTTATACCAGAGATTATCAATGTGACAGATATGTCTACAGATATTCAGACAAAAATAAATATGACAAATATATATATATATATATATATATATATATATATATATATATATATATATATATATATATATATATATATATATAAATGAAGAAAAAATGAAAATTTAGACTGCAAAGCAACTTTGCATAAATAATAATAATAATAATAATAATAATAATAATAATAATAATAATAATACATTTTCTTTAAAATTATGCAATTAATTTAATAACTAAAATAAATCATAACAATAAAAGTATAATATTAAAAATAAATATGAAAAATATATTTAAGAAATAAAGACCATTTAGACTGCAAAGCAACTTTACATTAATAATAATAATAATAATTTTCTCCAAAATGATGGAATTAATTTATTAACTAAAATTATAACAATAAAATTATAATATTAAAAATAAATATTAAAAATATATTTAAAAATGAAGACCATTTAGACTGCAAAGCAACTTAGTATAAACCGAAATAAAATATTTTTAAACTATAAAATTAATTTATTAACAAATTCTAACAATAAAATTATAATATTAAAAAATAACTATGAAACAATATATTTAAAATGAAAACTATTTAGACTGCAAAGCAACTACCATTAATAATAATAATAATAATAATAATAATACTTTTCTTTAAACTATAAAAGCAATTTATAAGTTAAAATAAATTATAACAATAACATTATAATATTAAAAAATAAATATGAAAAATCTGTTTAAGAAATAAAGACCATTTAGACTGCAAAACTACGTAGGAATAATAATAATAATACTTTTCTTGAAACTAAATTATTATTAAAATGTTATAATAAAAATATTATTATATTTAAATGAATAATATTAACTAAATAGACTACAATTATACGATTATGTTTTTATTGTAGCCTAATGATCAAGTTATTGTGTAAAAAAAAATCAATCTTGATTATTAGTGTCAAATCTCTATTTTATAAAAACACCCACAGCAGGGCATTTATGAATCCTTTACACCTTGATGCACTGAAAGAGAGAGAAGCTGTTTTTCACAACTACCCTAGAAATTAGGCCACAACAAACTATAATAGCACTGGACAACTGCTCCTTTTAAGTCATTTCATTTGAATACACTAGACATATTTATATTTCTGCTGGTGCATGCAGCTCATGGCTACAAAAATCCTTTGAAACTTTCAGGGACTCTCTAGATATATGTAGACACATGCAAATATTTGCAAATATTAATCACATCACTAGAATTTGAAAACTTTGTCTCTGTAAGTGCAGACAGGAAGTGACATGAAAAAAAAACAGAAATAAGACAAAAAAAATACTATTTTTCCGCAAGTGACAAGAGAAAGGATATTTTCCCTGTTTTGAAGCTGTAAGCGCTGTTGCTGTATATTTGGCAAGCCTGTCAGGACTCATAATGTGGCGATGACAATCAAAACAGAGCCACTTCAATAAGTCTTAAAGAAGCCACTGCTAAACTTTTATGGCATCATCGGGAGGCGGTTTACCTGCGTCAAAGTATCTGTGACAATAATCCCGTCTCCGCTTTGTAATTACACCGCTGCAGAGAGGCCTGTCAGAAGAGCGTTGCGCTGCTCTAATGTTAATGCCAGTGGCCTCCAGCTGAGCAGCCCCCATGTTCAAACGTGTACCCCAAATAAACATCTTACACCTGCTTAGAAAAGACACCACTGCTGTACGTCTAAAAAATAAAAGTACAAAAGACCCAGAGAGGCCGACTTCCCACATGAAGGTATTTTCTGGAGTAGAACGCCCAGTCTGAGCGTTTAACTTTCCTCATATATAATTCAGCAGGTAGCTTTTAAACGATACAGGTCATTGTGCAGGAGGGCTTTTATGACTGATTACCTGTGGTAAACAACCCTCCGTCGCTCCTTTATACACACTGCTAATTGTTCAGGGGAAACAAACACAGTACACGGCAATTCCTTTTCCACAGCGTGACCTTGAACGCATTTGGTTCGGCTAATTAATCATGCAGTAAGTTCAAAGACAATCAATATTTATGACCGACTTACAGTTTCAAAAACATCCGTTGCTGCAACAGAGAAGTATCCTATTTAACTAAGCACTATAGGTCAGTAATGAATTCCAGTTGCAATTCCAGATTCTTTTGGCCTGTAAAGAAAAACTCACACTGAGAGGAGACTTTTTAAAATTGTTTCTCAACCTGTCTGTGGCATTTCTCTACAATTCTTTCTGCTGGATTTGTGGGATGTTGTTTAGAGTAGAAAATAGCTGTGCCCACAGGCCAATTTGAAGAGTGCTCTCCTCGGAAAATTGTCTCTAACTGTACGCTCCTGCTGCGACAACCAGTATGTTCAGACTGTGTGGATAAGTGTTTCACCATTTACAGTAATAAGAATCCGAGCGAGAGGAGAAATACATCCATGTGACTGAAATCGATCAATGTCACCGTCCGTGGCTGTGCTAAACTGATCCGGGCTCCTGATGCACTCCAGTGGTGTTTTCTCTGCATCTAATAACATGTTGGGTTTGCAACTGTCAGAGGAACCTCAGACAGACTAGTTTCTGCTTAACCAACGGTATTACCCAGACCATCTTTAGGAAGCCGCGAGGATAAGAACCAGATGTCAGAGCATATCAGACTTTCTTTTCAGGCTTTGCTTCACTTGAAAAAAAAATATGTATCATGTGCGAAATACAGTTCATGCATACTTTACAGTTAGATAAGGTATAAAGTGACCACTTGTCAATTTATATGCAAATTTAATAAATTAAGTTTAGTTTGTTTTTTATTCTCTAGTTTAAATTTATTTTTTATTTTTTATTTTTTATTTTTCTATTTTACTTTATAACTGTTAATGTGCTATCTGGTATAATTTTGATATATTTAATAGTATAAAAATATTATTTAAAAAAAATTATAAAATAGCATATTAACTTTAGAAGCCTAAATAATTTGGCAAAAAATAAATACTACAAATGGTGCAACTAAATATGAAACTAGAAAACATTTTTATTACTTCAGTACTAACTAATATAAAATAAAAATAACTAATAAATTATTTTAAAATAAAACTGCAACTAGATACAAATAATACTAGACTGTGCTGAAAAATTGTACTCTGTTAAACTTTTTTTAAATGATACCAACTAAAAAATTAACTTTGGCTGCCCTAAAAATTTAAATTAAATTAAACAAATAAACTATAGAAAATAAAATACAATAACAGAGCGAAAATTAAATAAATGAAAATTAAAAAATTCAATTAAAATGAATGAATTTTGTATATAAAAGTCAAAGTTCCCCCCAAAATGAAATTTTGTCATCATTTATACTGTACACCCTCATGCAATTCTAAAACTCTATATGACTTGCTTTCTTCTGTGAAGCACAAAGGAAAAGAAACTGAAAATATTTAACTGTTTTTGTCCAAACCAGTTCAGTGGAGTAAATGATGATAAAATATTATATATATATTATTCTGGCTCAGCACCCATAAACTGGATGCAAACTACCCATCAATTATCACACTGGCCAAGTATACAAACCAAAAGGTCTGTCTGAATACTAGAAATTATAATTTACGCAGGCTAGTAATCACCTACAGTGCCCAGACCCTGATTCATAAGCGTATTATTGAATTATTAGTATTAGTCTCCATAAATGCAAAAATGCGTCAGGCTGTTGACAGATTGCCATCTGGTGGTCATTGCCAGCTTGGGTACTGGTCGTGTACAAGCTCAGACCGTAATTCCCCAGATTGCTGCAAGATGCAGAATCATTTTAATGACATGTTAAAACAAGGCTTCCCTTCATTATGGCCGTTGAGGTTTCCCTGCAAAATCTTTTGTCCCGTGGCTTGCCATTCCTCGTATGCAATGAAGTAAAGTGAAGCAAAATAAATCATCATTTTTGTGGTGTTTTCCACAGTGGAGTGCCACCGTCATCTTCCATAGAACATTTACCCGTGCATTCTTTCATGCTTCGCCGGAGGACGCGTGCTTTGATCTTATATCAGCCTGGCCGAGAAACACAAAGCGGCTCAGTATTGTTGCAGAGAGCGTAATGCAGTCAGCGGTTGCACTGGTAAACATAAGGGAGAGGTCAGTGTTATTATTGTTAACAAAACACTAAAACAAAAACTGAAAGAAAACCGTTGAAATAAAATGGCTTCAAAACTAACTAAAATAAAATAAAAAGAACTAATAAATTATTTCAGTGTTAGTTTTGGATACACAGTATATTATAAAATTTAAACTTTTACATAAATTTGATTACACTGTTAAACATGTTTAAATAACACCAGACATTATATATCATATTATATTATATTATATTATATATATTATATTAACTTTGGTAGGCCTAAAAAACTAAAACCAAGTACTAAAATAAAAAATAAACACTAAAAAATAGTGAAACTTAATAGGAAACTATATTTTCATTGCTTCTATACAAACTAAGAGAACATACATTATTAATAAATTAATAACTTATTTTAACTTAAAAATGCCACTAGATACTATTGAAGCCTGTTTCTGCCAAAGAAGAAAAAATGAAAAAGATTTTTTGCAACTTTTTATCTCAAAATTATGACTTAAATTAGAGCTTTAATTTGAACTTTTTTGAGTTTACATCTTGCAATTCAGTTTTTTTCTGCCACGGAATAAAAAAAAATGCTACTTTTTTCTCAGAATTCTGACTTTTTTCTTGCAATTGTGAAGCATATCTCACATTTCAGACTTTTCTTCTCGGAATTCTGAATTTTTATCTCATAGTTCTTTTTTTTGCATGTTTCTGTTGTGAAATAAAAAATAAAAATGTAATTATGATATTTTATCTCAGAATTCAGACTTTCTTTTTGCAATTGCGAGTTTATATCTCAAAATTCTGACTTTTTTCCGCAGAATTGCACGTTCATCTTACAATTCTGCATTTATATCTCATGATTCTGGGTTTACACAGAACTGAATGTCAGAATTGTGAAATATAAACTCAGAATTGCGAGAAAAAAAAAAGTAGAATGATGGGATGTAAAGTGGCAATTACCTTTTATTATTTTTTATTCAGTGGTGGTGGAAACAAGCTTCCATAAGATACCAATAAAGATAGACTGTGTATACAAAAAGCTGTATTGCTCAAGAGTGCATATTAGAACACTAAAAAAGCCCTCTATTAACATGACAGCATCTCTGTAAATTCCCCTCGTTTGTGATTTAACCATATATGCCGTGCGGCATTATGGAACGTCTGCTCTTGTTTTCTCTGTCATTGTGCTGTGGTGTTAGCGTTATCTTTTTACTTGGCAACCACTTCACTCACTAAAGCTCCAGATTGACGGGAGGGATCTGGTTGTTTTGTCTGGCAACCCTCCAGCCACTTAAAGAGGATATAATGTGCTACGATCTTATGCAATGACAGTTGGTTGCAAGTAACCCGGCACAGTGAAGTCAAACAAACTACAATATCCTGATGTTTTATCAAAGACCTGTTATGTTTTGTTTGAAAACCAAAAAGACACACCACATCTAAGGGCTCTGACATCTTAAACTGGATTTTTGCAAATGCAATTTGATTATATCTGATTACAATGGTCAGGTTCTAATGCCTTATGGATTAAATTAAAGCGAGCTGTGATGGAGAGCAAATTAAACCGGGATCAGTGCTCTGCATTAGTGTGTTGAGGGACAAATTAAGCCTAGATCAGCATCCTGTGACGGGCCAAAGAGCAGCTACCAAACCAACACACTTCTTGGCACAGGGAAATAAAAAGCCCCATCATGCCAGCACTGTATCCACGCTTGCCAGAGAGCATCCCTGCAGCTGTGCCAGGCATTCTGAGCCAAAATAGCCTGTCATAACAAGAGATCATCTCCCCTAGAGACTGCCAGCAGAATCCAGCATTTGTGTTCAAATGCAAAAACACAACTGCCTCATATCAAGCAGGCAGAAGAGAAAAAAAAACCATATTAAGGTTATTTTTTACAAATTGTTCTGCCTGCACATCAGAAATGAATAATGACAAATTAATTCACTTTTTTTTTTTTTTTTTTTTTTGGTACTGCATATTTTTAACACAGAAAAAACTGGATTGAGGGTTATTATACTTAACTAAAACTAAAACCATAGGAACTACATAGACATATTTTTAAAAAAATAAATAAATAAATATGTCAAAAACACAAAACAAAATGACTAAGACTAACTAATATTTAAATGAAAATGAAAAATATAAAAATAAAAACAAATTCAAATTATTATTAAAAACCATAATAGTACCTCACACTGGATGTGCAGTACCCCGATTTTTAAGCCTAAATAGTCAACATCTCAAGAAGTCAAAAAGCCTTGTTAGTGGCCTTTTTTTGTTCAGGAGAAAAGAATAGTTATACAGGTTATATAATTTCACCAAACCCATTTCTTTCCATCCAGGCAGTATGAATTCTTATGTCCTTTAAGAGAGATAAAATCCAACAAAGTACCAAACTGTGCACATAGACACTCAGGAACTTGGTAAATACTGGGATCTAGTTTTGCAAAAAAAATTATTTTACATATACTTAATAACAGGTACTATATGTGGTGAAACACCTGTTGACCAGCTACTGTGTACGTAATATAAAAATGCATATTTAATAATAATAATAATAATAATAATAATTTTGTTTTGTGATATGACTTTACATCTACATGGAGTTATTTGCTTTATTAGATACCTATTAGAAACCTTGTTTTAAATGATGCTAGCCATGTCTCTAATGCTTTTATTTCTTCTTAAAGTTGTCTGATTCTGGGCTCCAGGTAGCTGTTGTCAATGGCAGTGTGGCCAGATTAACTAGGTGTAAAACATTTCAAAGAGTGGTCACTGCTTTTGCAAGTTTTAATTACTATTTTATCTTTATCTAATATTTATATATTTAATGCACAGTCTGAGTAGCTAACTAGGTTTACATTTCACTGCAAGTTGTATTCTGTATATAACTGTGCAGGGGCGCCGCTAAGGGGGGGAAATTTAGGACGATTCTAAGGGCCCACACACTTTGGGGGCCCCCAGAGATCTGTTTTATTAGTAGTAACGGTGGTAGTAATAATGTAGTAGAAATTATAAATGTATCTACCAAAGAGCTACAAATAAAACAAAATTACGGCTTATTTCTGCATCTCCGGCAAAATTATCTCCCCCCATTCACTGCATGTTTTCGTCCCGTCCTACGTAGCCTAGAGTCACTGAGTGAGATCAGATGGTAAACTGTCAAATTATGTCTTCTAGTTCGAGGGGGGGCAAACCGAGTCGGACGATTTGGTCAATCGCACTTTTAAACACATTTTAGTTTTGCTATAGAAAATCTACATCTTCACACTCTGATTACACAGAGCAGCAGCAGGAAGCGCGGGAGGTTGTCATGGCAACCAGATACACTGCACGCGAGTTATTACGGCTGCGCTTCTATTTTACCACACTAAACTAAGCAATAAACAATAAACATGTCCGTCAAAACGATCTCAAAGGAGGCTTTTATTAAGCAAATCAATGAGTGAATTACTCATCCACTGTTAAAAAAAAAAAAAATACTTTAGCTGGGTTTCCACAGGCAGGGTCACAATTATCTACAGTGTATGAAGCTAAAGGTTTTTGGATTAAGGTTCATAATGTAGAACATTCTTAACATTGTATGTGTATGTGCATAGGTAGCTAGCAAACAAGGAATACAGCGGTTAAGCTAATAATCAAATTTAGCTGAGTAAGATCATGATTGAGAAATGTTGGATACTGCTGGAAATGCTGGTGTTATGGGGTATCCTATTTATTATTTTAGGATTTTTTTTGTTTGCCCCAGTGAAGCATTTCTATTAATATAACTGATTAAGTAGTCAAACTCATTCCATATCAGCAGAATAGTGTGGTACAGAAATTCTATGTCCATAGAACAGGTTCTGAATGAATTATGTTACTGATACCTAATGGTCAAAAACAATAAAAAAGTAATAGGTCAATATTATTAAATTGCAGACAAAGATTTTGAATAGCTAGGTTGGCTTGTACACTATATTGCCAAAAGTATTGGGACATCCCCTTCTAATGAACAGGTTTGACTACTTTAGTAATTTCCATGAGTACAAATCTTAATATTTAAGCATATAACGATATTCTAGGGAATTGTGTGCTTTTAATTTTATACCAATAGTTTGGACAGGACCCTTTTCTATTCTAACATGACAATGCCAAACACCAGTGACTTATACATATGTGTACACTTCCAAAACTGTGGCAACAAAGATGGAAATACAGTTTTTAAATACATAAATTATGTTTCCATCTTTGTTGCCACAGTTGGAAGTGCCTTTTTCTGTTCTAAAGAAGGGGGTGTCCCAATACGTTTGTCCATATAGTGCATGTACAAGTCAATGGTGTTTGGTGATGAGTTTTTGCCTCAAGGTATGTATTTAAAGTCACACCAGAGGTGTTCAGCTTGGATTAGGACTTGGCTTTCTGCAGACCAGTCAAGTTCTTCCACACTGACTGAATCAATTTTTTTTTTTTTTACCTTGCCTTATACACAGAGATATTGTTGTGTTAGAATAGAAAAGGGTCCTGTCCAAACTATTGGTATAAAATTAGAAGCACACAATTCCCTAGAATATCATTATATGCTTAAACATTAAGATTTGCACTCATGGAAATTACTAAAGTAGTCAAACCTTAGAAGGGGGTGTCCCAATACTTTGGGCAATATTGTGTATGTTTGGTGCGGTAAGGGGCCCAACCTCATATTCTTTCATAGGGCCCAAAATTGCTAGCGGCGCCCCTGTAACAGTGTATGTGACAAATAAAAAATCTTGAATCTCTGTCAGCAGGTTTGTGTAACCCATTGAGACCTGTAAAAATAGCAGGTGAATTGAAAATGTTCACCAGTGCTTTGGAACATTTGTGACATGGTTCTACTCTTGTTTATGATTTTCCTGGATCAGAATCCTTATGTATTTCAGATAGGATCATCAGTTTTCCACTGTTTATCTGATATATAGACAATCTTTAGCCAACAAAAATCATACATTATGATAATATAATATAATATAATATAATATAATATAATATAATTAGAAATATATTTAATTATGTAAAATAAAAAATATATATTATTCATAATAATACCAATAATTATAATAATAATAGTAATAATAATAATAATTATTATTATTATTATTATTATTGTTGTTGTTGTTGTTTTCATAATTTGTTATCTTTTGTTGCATTGAGACACTAAGTAAATAAATAAATAAATGCTTTCAAAATGCTTACAGCAAGAAAAAAACTTTAGAAGCAAAATGAGATTGTTTTGAGAGAAACTGAACTAACTTTAGCAAGGTTTATGCTTAAAAAAAGAAAGGAAAAAAACTTGCTAATAGGGTAGGGAAAAGTTTTTTTTTCTTACCCCAGTGGCAATTTTTCTTCCGTTGTTTGAAGCATAAAACTAAAGCTATCTACATCGTACTTCAGCTAAAAATATCATGCACTTATATTTTACTTTTCTGGCTTGAGATGAGCTAGTAATTACACTAACTCAAATCATAAAGTCTCTATAAAATCATCAATGGAGGCCTCACATTGACCTTTCTGAGTAAAAGCAGACACTTCGGTCAGCAGTGAATTGTTTCAAATATTCATTCGTGCATGTGTGTATCATCAGGGTGAAGCGGGAGGTTTCAGCTGACAGTCAGTGTGATTCTATGTGGTCTGAGCTGGTTTTTACATGGAGCAGAGGAAACAGATGTGCTTTTCCACAAAGATCAAGAGACAGATTGGGTTTTCACAGAACAAACCCAAATTCTTGAACAACTGGTGCAAAGAGGCAAAAAACTACTATGTTCAATGATATTGATTCTCTATGGGAAAATAATCTTTTGAAGTGTTTTCTGTTCAGCTATTTCCTTTGGTTTTCTTAAGTGCTGGGGGATTACTTTATAAAGATCAATAATTGCAGGTCCGTTTTTCTAGACGCTAATATTTCACGGTACGGCGGTGTACGATGTCACGCTTGCGCTCATGATTGAGTTGCCATGTTGAGCCTGGAAAAGTTACTAGGTGAAGTTCCTTCATCCAAACCCGTCATTAAAACGAGTGCATAGCTGGCTCGCTAGCTCATCCTTAACAACTGGGAAAATATTTACCCATCTCAACCCAGTGAAAGATGGCCGTTTCGTAGTTTGCGTTCTTGCCCATTGTTGACAAAGTTGGCAAGGAAGTTTTCACATTGGAGAGGCTGGAAAACGTCTCTAGCTCAAAGTTCTTGCAGTGTATTCGACAGCAGAGCCAGCAGTAACCCCTGCTTTTAATTTGTGCATAGAAACATCTGTGTTCACACCAGTTTTGCTATAGCAGGCTGCCAGTGAAGTGTGATCAGCGGTGCATGATGAGCTTGTGAAATCTCGTCATGTGCTTCACACACAAAGTCTCACGCATTACACTAGAGACTTCTGCACTTGGTCTTGCACAAAACTTGAGGGCTCATAGGTTAATTCTATTTCACTATCTATTCTGTTATCATGGAGCAAGTGTCAACAATATTTTTAGGCAAAGTAATAATGTAATTTTTGGTAGTTACACACTTTTTTCAAAATAACAAGCCTTCATTTTAAAGTGAGAAATGTAGCTTAGACTTTAGATACAGCAAAACAAAAATTTAAAAAGTCCATTGCATGTTAATTTGAAAAATTTTTAATTACTATTTTAACTAAATGATCAATCGATTGCAACAAAAAACACCATTCATTATGAATAACCAATAATAATTATTATTAGAATGAAAGACATTGAATAAATGACAATAACACTACAAATCGTTTCTGCATATTGATTATCAGTGATGATAATGATTATAATTATTTATTTTAATACTACAACACTGCATAAATAACAAAAAAACAGATGTTGATTAATAACAATAATACATTTTTGCATTTTTGCAGTCTAATGACCATTTATTTTTTAAAACAAATACATATTGTTTCAGTATATTGATTTTCAATAATGATTATTATTTTTTATTATTTTATTACAATAATTTCTTTAAAACAATTATAAACTGTTTTTGCATATTGATATCAATGATTATTTTACTGTTAAGACACTGAATATATAACAATAACACTGAGATTAATAAATAATATACTCATAATACATCATTTTTGCAGTCTAATGATCATTTATTTTAAAAAATCCAAAACATTTCTGCATATTGATTATCAGTGATGATAAGGATGATTATTATTTAATTTATTACAACACTACATAAATTGCAAAAACACTGAGATGTTGATTAATAATAATAATAAATATTTTTTGCAGTCTAATGATAATTTATTTTTAAAGCAAATGCATATTGTTTCTGTACATTGATTATCAATGATGATGATTATTATTATTAATTTTATTACAACACAAATAACAATAGCACTCAGATTATGTTGATTAATAATAAACTTTTTTTTGCATTCTAATAATAATTTCTTAAAAACAATTATAAATTGATTTTGCATATCAATATCAATGATGATTATTTTATTATTAAGACACTGAATATATAACAATAACACTCCGATTATGTTGATTAACATAACATAACATTTAGAAATCATTTATGCATATCAATTATCAATGATGATTATTGTTCATTTTATTGTTAAGACACCTAAAAATTACATCTGTCGATCTGTACCTGAGTAATTCTGTCTCTCCATTCATTCTGCTTTCACAGAGCGAGTGTTTGACACTCGAGTGGAATCAATCTGAAGTGCATGCGGCACTTTCACTGAAACAGTAGGATATGGAGTCAATCCTGCGAGTGTTTGACAAGGCCTGTCCTGTTTATACTTCAGGGTCCACTGAGTGAGTTGTGCTGTTTTGTTGAGGGGATTTTCCGCAGACAGTCCAGGCACGCTGGCCAAAACCACAAGACTCCAAGAGCTTCTCAGCCTGGTGGTCAGAGAAAGAGAGCTGCCATGTTAAATTAAGACAGGGGCCCACAAACACAAGCTAAAATAAAACAAGTCTGGGTCACATTCAAGCTCGCCTCAGTGGTGAAAAATGCACCGTCAGGCCAAATCTACTGATACCCATCCAGCTGAGCGGGGACCTAAACAGACTCTCCTTGTGGTGGCGGCTGTTTGCGGAGCAGCTCGGAGTGGTATTTAGTGGAAATTCACGGCTGCCAAGGGGAAAAGGGCTAAGAGGTCATGTGAGCCCCTGTTGACTGGGAGCCGTGGGGAGTATGTCACAACCAGCCTGGGAGGCTAAGCGGGGAAACCCAACACCCGACCTTGGGAGCACTCTCTCTGTCACCCTATACCCTCTGTGAGCCTGCTATCAGGCGGCCCGCTGCACGGTTAGCACGCATATCTCCTGTTCGTATTCCACAGGGTTCGGCCGCTTTGACAGGTCGAGGCAAAATGGACTGTGATAAGACAGCAGCGCAAAACCGAATCATGGGCCTTTAACCAACTGGCTCATCTCTCACAAGTAACTCTATCCTCTCTATGTGTATTAATATGACATCCCATTAATCATAGTTGTCTTGCGTTTTTAAAAAGAGCAACCCTGCTTTCACACATAATAATCACTATCGATTTCCAAGAAGAACACTTTTGTTGGTCTTTTTGTTGTGGCATATTTTCTAAATTCTTTTTTTGTCAGCAATGACCCCTGCAATGACTAGCAATGACAAAAAAAGTGTAAATATTTGTTCTGAAGCTGATTTAATTTGCCTTATACATCATTATTTAATCTGATTCAGTCATATTTGATTATTTTGGAACAATTCATAATTATTTTCAAACATTTGCTGCTGAAACCATAAATGTAAGTAGAGAGAGAATTCATGCTGCAGACATAGTCAAAATAATACAACAAAAATGTATGTTACTGTTCAAAAGTTTTGGAACAATATAATTAAAAAAGAAAAGAAAAGAAATTCATATTTTTTTATTCAGAAAGGGCTTATTAAAATGATGAAAGGTGATAGTAAAGACAATATTTCTTTTTGAAATAAATGTTGTTGTTGTTTTAACTTTCTATTTATCAAAGAATCCTGAAATATTGTATCACGGCTTCCACAAAAATATTAAGTGGCAAATATGTTATTCGGCATTAATAAGAAATAATAAGAGATGTTGGTAACACTTTACTTAAAGCCTTTATGTATAATGCATTATAAAAGCATTAATTATGCCTTGTAATGCACCTTATAATGCATTTTCATTAATAGCAATCTCATTATTAATTGTTAATTATAACAATAACAAATAATTGTTAATTATTTAATTATTTTTTCAAATTATAAAACTGTTACGCTATGCATTTTAAATTCGGTTATAATTATTTAAAACAATATATGTATCACAATGCACATTATGAATAATTATGTATTATACCCTTTAATAACCCTTTATAATGCATTATACATAAAGGTTTTAAATAAAGTGTTACCAAAATGTTTCTGAAGCACCAAATCAAAATATTAGAATGATTTCTGAAGGATCATGTGACACTGAAGACTTGAGTAATGGCTGCTGGAAATTCATAGATTATATTTTAGAATATATTAAAATAGAAAACAACAGAAAATAATTGTAACAATATGACAATATTACTGTTTTTACTGTATTGTTTATCAAATAAATGCAGACGTGGTGAGCTTAATAAACTTCTTTCAAAAACATTTGAAAAATCTTGTAATTTTAGAAGAAATCAACATAAAGCATAATAACGAGTTGCTTAATCAAGCAACGCCATAGAATTAACAACTATACATTAATGCCACTTTTAATTAAATTTCTAAGTATACTATCCAAGTATTCTAGAATACACATTAATAAATATTTAAATAAATCACAACTGAAAAAGAAAGATGCAGACAATTATGAATGATGCAGAAATCCAAACTCAGGAACTAAGTAATCTGAGATGGCATCTGTAACACATGGGGTTTTATTATAGTCATTATAATTGATTATTAAATTTCCGTAATGGATGCATTGATTTCTATTATCAGATTGCTGCACCATGATATATTTTTATTCCCCTAATGACAATCTTATGTCCTTGGTTCGAGTATAGAGTGGCAGACTGCAGCCAAACGCTAATGTGACAGTAGCTGAAGCTTTGACACTTTGACCACAGAGTGTTGGGTTGAATCCCAACTGGGACGCAGCTGTGAAATCCTTACATACGCTGTCTCACCCCTGTCAGAAAACAAAAACAAGAAACAGCTCTGCTTAACTGACTCCAGGGGCTGGAATGTTTGGGCAAAGGTTCTGCCAATGAGTCTATTCCTCTAGAGCTCTCCATATCATGAAATAACTATAAGTGTCAGTGAGCATTAAAGTATAGCTTATCGCTGATCACAATGGATTAAGTGTGATCACCAGGCAGAGGACTGTTCTTGTTGCTTTGGCTTTTTGCACCCACAGATACAATCTCTCTTAGTCTTGCTTTTCCCAAATTTGGTCTGTTCTGAGATCTGGCAGTTGTGCATCCATAACCACAACTCGTAATTGCATGTGAGGCTATGATTATTATCATTACCAATGAAACAGACACTATGTATGTGAAGAGAGGGTCCTGGGGTCAAGCCCAACTCTATTCCCACATGTAAGCCTGCGCTATGTCTGTAAAAGAGAGTGTGAGAGACATTTTATGATAGAAATAGTCAAACACAAAGAACTAATAAAGTGAAGCAATAGTTGTGTGGTTTGTGTCAGAGGTCGTGTAGGGTCAATGACATTTACATTTTAATATAATACAGAATAAAAGAGTAAAATATCAGTGATGTTATATAATGAAAATAATTGATCCAGCATAGAATTGGACTATTACAATATTATTTAGATGTTTATAACAATAGATATTTTATGTATATATATATATATATATATATATATATATATATATATATATGCATCTACATAAGATCTGTAAATATAAATAATCTATTTTTTACGGTGGCCAAGAGAGCTCAACGCGCTGCAACTTCAGAAAACACATGCAAATAGAATATTATATATATATATATATATATATATTAGTTCAAAAGATACTTTTTTTACATTAATACTTTTCTTTTAAATTATTTCACTATTTTTTTTTTTTTTTTTTTTTTGTTTGTTACAATCCCTTTATAGGTATGCAGCTTCAAAACCCACGCTAGTTTCTGCACAAGTGCTCTAGTACAGCCACAAGTCTCTCAAGATCAGTCTGGAGAGGTTGAGAGTCATTTCAGCAGATTATGAGGGGTTTCGATAGCGGGGCATTAATGATTAATGATTAATGATTAATGATTTGTTAGATGGAATGTGTGTGGGTGAGCGAGCTCCTTGGAGAATACTTCAGTGCTACATGCATGCTGAGACACATCTCCACACCTCTAGAAGCATACGTTCTTTGTTTTTTTCTGCAGAGGTTTGGCATTATAGCAATTAGACTGTAATCACCATAATGAACAGAATAACCGTCTATTATCCAGGTGCCAACTTTGACTCCCTGACTTGCTTCTGGGAAGAGATGTAAAGGTTTTCTGAATCTCCCAAACTTGTCGCAAACATGTTTTGTAAATATATGAGGGCACTGAACGATTAGGGGAAAATCATTATGGTGAAGAAAGATGTGCACATGTACACACAAGAAGAACAGAGAACACAAAGGATTAGACAGAGTATCCAACATCAGTTCACTGTTTAAAAAAAAAAAAGAAAGAAATTGCATTTTATACTGCATAATTCCACTTTGAATGTAAAATTAAATTCATATTAATTTAGATGATTAATCCTAATTAAGTAATCATAATAATAATTGATTTATATTAATAATAAACAAAAACATATTAAAGAAATTAGCAACTACAATAAACGCTTCATTTACCACCCTAATGTTTTTGCAGCCTGCAGAAAGCGTAGACAGTGTGCCAAACCACATGTACTGAGAGCAGACAGCACAGAATGAGTCAGGAGCATGCTCATTCACACAGGACGTGTTTTTGTGTTCACAAATAGCTAGATGGGGAACAGAATGCAGGGGTCTTGCGACACATTTTTAAAACCATTTTTATCTCGACATTTTTAACAAGTCTTGAAAAAAACTCCACTCATGGTGCTGAGAAAACAGGCAAAGATGTCTGTCTGAATGTGTAC
The DNA here is from genome assembly GCA_039654775.1 of Spinibarbus caldwelli. Lineage (NCBI taxonomy): Eukaryota > Metazoa > Chordata > Actinopteri > Cypriniformes > Cyprinidae > Spinibarbus > Spinibarbus caldwelli. The sequence continues at coordinate 25,751,792 of CM077240.1, forward strand.
TTAGGCACACTGCAGCTAGATGGATTTCTATTTTCTATATTTCTATATGGATTTCTCAGTCTCTCTCTCTCTCTCTCTCTATATATATATATATGTGTGTGTGTGTGTGTGTGTGTGTGTGTGTATATACTGTATATATATTTTATTTTACTTTACTTTTAGTCATTTAGCAGACGCTTTTATCCAAAGCGACTTACAAATGAGGACAACAGAAACAATCAATTGTAGTATTAAAACAACTAAAACTGATCCAAAACTAAAAGCTAAAACTTTATAAATAGTATATATACACACACATTAAAAAAATTAATTAAATAAAAATGAGAAATGTATATGGCAAAATTTCTAAACTTAACATTTAAATGAAAACAAAATAAAGCTACAAACAATTCAAAATATTAAGAGAAAAAAAGGTATAAGAGTGTAACAATGATTCTAAAATAAAACTAAGCCAAACCAAAAACAACTACGTGTATGTACACACACAGACATACCTGTATATGCACACACACACACACACACACACGCATATCCATAAATTCAATATTATTTCATTTCCATGTAGTTTGTTGAAGTACTAAAATAACTCAAATTAAATAAACCTAAACTTAATAAATAACTTATACAGACATAATAGAAAAAAAACTAATAAAATGACAAACATTACTACAACTGTAACTAAAATTAAAATAGTAACATATACAAATCAAACTACATTAGTTTAACAGTAATCCTAAAAAAATAACTGTGCCAAACATACAAGTAAGAAATGGTTATAAAAACTGAAAGAAAAGTGAAACAAGTAATAGGAAAGAGAATAAATGAAAAGCGATACTTATCCCTTGCCGGTGTCCGTGTCCGGTGGAGTCGCACGGTAGAGTCGATGGTCTTTACACACTTCGGTCTTCACACGACGAGGGCTGCCGCGGTATAATAACCTTTTTTATACCCGTCACTAATTGAATTCAGCTGGACACACTTTCCTGTTAATCACAATAAATGGCCACGCAAGCGCAGACACTAAAAAGGTACAGTACGAAACCAAACGTGATTTCAGCATATATATATATATATATATATATATATATATAAATACAGGACCGCTGCTGGCCAAATGGGTGCCCTAAGCAGGATTGTATTGTTGTGCCCCCTCCCTCAAATATTATGGAAGTAAAAAAAACACCTACTATAAGAGTCAAAATAGAACTTTTATAAATATAAAAGTAAATAAATAAATAAATAAATTGTAATTAAACTGTATTATTTACAAATTACAATTGTAGCTCTAGAGAGTTACCTATGGCAGTAATACAGTTGTCTGATTGATTTTATGGTCTCAAGCATTCAGAAATCATGCAAAAGAAAATTAAGCAGTTTTACTACGAAAACCGTGGTTAATTTTTGTAAGGGTTGTGATGTCCACATGTTTTTTGTTGAAGAAATTATAGAGGCTGTGTCATCTATAGCAAAAAGGTGGCCAAAAATGAAAGATTATGTGGATATTTGAATTAAACGTTTGGTCAATAGCCTATTAAACAAGGATATGGTTGTCCTGTAAGTGTAACAGCAGCAATTACCAGGCCTTTGGCTCCCTTTGCAGGCATTTGTAATAACATGTAATGTTGAAAAAAACAATAGACGCCATCACAAAATTTGAAATGGTTTTACTGGTTATAATGGGACTTGTATTGGTTTTAATGGAAACTGTAATGGACCCTGTTGGTCTCTGCTGGTAATTGGTCACCTTCTGTTGGTGGCTTGTTAAAACCAATAAATCCCAATGGAATATGTCCCAAAACACACTACAGAAACCCATTTTTTAATGGTTTTAATGGTTAAAAGTTGATGGTTTGTAATGTTTGTAATGGTATTTGTGATTTATTTGTGATTCATTTGTGATGGTATAAGGATTTTCTGGTAAGGAAAATCTGATAAGGATTTGATGGTTCTATTGTTTTTTTTCAGCAGGGTTGCCTCATTGTTTTTATATAATGCATTAAAGGCTGTTGTTGGCTTAGGTTTGTTTTTATAACCACAAAAAATATTATCTTAATACTTTGTATATTATTATTTGAAGTAACAAAACCATGGTTAATTTGCAGTTACCATGGCTAACTTTCCTAAGTGAACATGGAAACTGGGAGAGAATATTGGATGTGTTGGTGGTGGTGAAATTATTGCAGACATTAAAACACGTTATTAACCTCAACACCCAAAAAAGTTACACAGGATTATGAATGTAGCCTAACGTTACTGAAAGTGACACGTGGCACGGGCTTCGTTTTCTTTCTTTCTTTTTTTTTTCTTTTTATTTTTTTCCCTTTTCTTTGCGCCGGATTGCTGATGTCTTTTCGCGGGCATAGTTGTCCACCAATTATGATCATTTGCATTCAGCCGCAAACATGAGGTGCGAGCGGGCGCGGGCGCGGATGCTGGAAAGGCGCGTCACGTATTTTTATTTATTTATTTTATTAATTGTTTTTCTTTTTTTTTGAGCAACTGATATGGTGCCCCCCTGGGAGTTGGTGCCCTACGCAAACTGCGTACTCTGCGTATAGGGAGCGGCAGTACTGTATATATGTGTGTGTAGTATTAATAATTAATAATAACTGTTTTCTATTTTAGTCTTCATTCTTCATGATCCTTCAGAAATCATTCTAATATGCTGACTTGGTGTTCAAGAAACATTTTTTCTTATTATAAATGTTGGAAAAAGTTGATTTTTATTATATATATATATATATATTTTTTTTTTTTTGTAGAAACCATGATACAATCATTTCAGTATTCTTTGATGAATCAAAAAGCAGCATTTATTTGAAATAGAAATGTTTTGTAACAATGTAAAAGTAAATTTCGGTGAATTTAATAATTTAATACAATACAAAAAAGATCAGTAACACTTTAGAATAGGGAACACTTATTCACTATTAACTACGACTTTTCCCTCAATAAATTCCTAATTTGCTGCTTATTAATAGTTAGTAAGGTAGTTGTTAAATTTAGGTATTGGGTAGGATTAAGGATATAGAATAAGGTCAAGTAGAATAAGGCATCAATATGTGCTTAATTACTACTAATAAATGGCTAATATTCTAGTAATATGCAAGCTAATAAGCAACTAGTTAAGAGACCTTAAAATAAAGTGTTACTAAAAGATCAATAAAGTATTAATTTTTGTACAGTAGTGTGTGTGTGTGTGTATGTATGTATGTTTGTATATACTGTTTATATATATATATATATATATATATATATATATATGACTTTACATATACCTATTCTAAGTCTTAATTATTGTTCTCAGCATGTCCTGTTATCATTATGTGTCTTTGTTGTTTTAGAAATTATTACTTTATAAAGCATGTTTCCATTTCATTCTTACAAATGACAAACAGCTCTGCAGTATTTACATTTATTCATTTGGCAGATGCTTTTATCCAAAGCAACTTACAGTTGAGGAACCTCTGAAGAGAACATATTGCAAAGCAAAGGCATTACGTGCAAAAGTTTCAGTTGAATGCACATAGCCCACAATGCTTTACACACAAACCTCAATAACAGTGGCAGGCGCCAAACAATTCTTAGATTTACAAGGAGGAAGTGATAGAAGAATCGTTTCGAAAATCTTGACTTTACACACAGTACAACTGACACTGACATGGATGCATTGGCTATATATGGGACATTTTCCATTTAGTAAACAAGCAAATTCCACTCAGATACACTAAGTTGTGTTGCTGGGAACAATTAATTAAGACTCAAAAACATCTCAATGCGTCACACAGCCTTAACAACACTGGTAAAAACACCAACTACTGAAAACTGGGTCACAGTGAGTCAGAGCTGATTAACCTTCCTATATAACTTTTGATTGACATCGGTCACTTTTCTTGAGCATTACAGTATCTGTTTGGTTAGCAGTAACGTGACTCATAACTGCTATCTAGCACATCATGGGTTCAGTCACAGAATGACACACAAATAGCTGCTTTCTCACTGACTGTACATCTCATCCTCACACTTGTCAAAGACAAGTTCAGACCTGCCGATCTGATGAGACGGACTTAAACACCCAGCATACGAGCTTCAAGTGGGCTGGCACGCTCATATCTAGGGAAAACCCAGTAAATGTGGTCTGTTTTTTATTTAGTGTGGAAATATGATTATGTGTTACAAAAGGGGGTTCAGTAAGAGCTGTGGTGGCATGTTAAAAGCATATCAGAATATCAACATGTCATGTAATTTCGGTAAGGCTCATAAGTCTTCCTTTGGATGCCATTTCCACCACAGACGTGGGGGTCAAATGAGGCAAGATCCGCAGGGGACGAGAGAGTTTTGACTGTCTCTATGTAAGAAGGGTGCCACCTGGTGACTAACAGAAGAAGTGAACATGCAATGGAAGGAGCCCAATGGGATTGTCCACCCAAAATTGCAAGAAAAAAAGTTTGAATTGTGAGATATAAACAAATTGCAAGAATTTTTTTTTAAATTATTATTTTATTCTGAAGCAAAAACGGGCTTCCATAGACTTCCATTATGTGGTCAAAAATAGAAGTCCATGTGAAGCAAAACCGTTTGGTTACCAAAATTTTTCAAAATATCTTTTGAGCTTGAAACGGCATGAAGGTGAGCAAACGATGAATTTAAGTACACAATGAATGTCTGTTTTAAAATTATTATCCTTTAATACTGACTTAATGTGCATTATGTCATCGTTCATTGCAACTTTTAACAAACCTCAGCCAAAATATTTTCTCATGCACAATGCACATGGTAGCGCTCTCATAAAAATGAAACAGATGTTCAGCTCTACATTAAAAAAACCCAATAAACTAACTTTATGTTACTATCCATGACCTGAAGTGTTTGTATTGGCTTGCATAATGGTATTGATGGTTATAATAATGATAGCTCACCCATTCTCTTCACTCACATGGCAGGAGAAGCCCCTGCCCAGACTCGGCTCGTCTAGCATGCCTCCATCTTTTCAGGCGCATGAAACCATGTCAACTTGTTTGTCAAACACTTGGCTTCAATCCACACCCAGCTTCCTTTAATGAATAATTTGCTTTAGGTTGTGTAACCGTTCTATTCTTGGTCCTAATGCAGGTGGTCAGAGGAGTGGAATGACGAGTTAATCAAGATAGCTGAAAAAATTTTCTGTTTGACATCTGTTTTGCATATATCACACTATGCATGGCCTATTTTTGCTACACATCAATTGCTTAATTCTGCAACAAATACAGATATAATGCAATGTAAAAGTATGTATCAATAAGCGTTTATGATCTTGTGAAGCAACATAAAATAATAATAGAGAACTACTCACCCATTGTTTAGGAAAAGACTCCTTTTGGGTTTGATCCACGTTCCAGATGCAGTGACACAGCACTTTTGATTCAGTAATTTTGACTAAAACCAGATAATTTAAGCAGATTATAGCTACATTTTGTGGTTTGGGTTCCATTCTGTGCAGATTAATTAGCATTTGGATGTAAATTTCGACATCAAGTTAGTAATCATTATAATTAACCCGCTCACACAATAACCATTTTATAATTTATGGGTATCCTTGAAATAATTTCATTTACTGTATAGAGCTGCATATTGGTTGCAGGTGGTTATTTTTGAAAAACTTCTAAATTGTCATATTTATAATCCATTAATTGGATATCAGAGTAACCAATATCATAACTGAAGTCAGATACTGCATATATATCAGATTTATGACCCATCAATCCACACTGAAACCATGTTTAGACAGTAAACGGAACACTTCCTGGAAAACTTAGCTTTGCTAGAGCCAGTGCATTGAAATTTGGCAACACTGCGGTTATCTTTTTATGCTTTAGAGTCATTTGTAATGCTAACAGTGATCTATTTATGTCCTTTTAAGCACACAACAGTTCTTCCTTTTATCATAATTGAGATGAGAACAACACACCATCGATATCCCAGCAGGACCTGTGGACTCTTCGCGGTGTGCATGTTTGCTGTGGGATATGTTGTATGGTAAATGTCTCTTTTCAACACAGTCATTTTTAATATCACACTGGGCTCATTTACAAAGGACTCCCTGTAGGTATTATGATCAGGGGAAACTGGCTTTGCATTGTTCTAGCACAGTGTCAGTCAAAAGAAAGATTCCATCTGGTCACCTGATCTTCCTGACCTCCAAATAATTCCCTTATGTCTTTCTGCATAGTAATTAATTTGCTTGAATTCTGGCACTTTCCACGGATAGGGTAAATTTTGGGCTCCCATTACATTGAAAAAGCATTAGAGGCACAAATCCCATGTAAACTATCACCTAACGTGAAATGAACACAGCAAAAGGCATCTGTATCCCCACTTAAAACAGAGACTTTGACTTGTCCCTTTATAAAAGATACAAGTCTATCAATAACTACAAGCCAACATTTGGTCAACCAGCTTTAGGCTAAACCTGTGACCCTGTTAGACATTCTGGTGTAGTTTAAAATACCAGCGGCAACAAGAACAATCATTACTATTATTATTATTTTAGTTATTATTAAATATATGGTGTTATAATAATTCATTAATAATAAGAAGAATTCATTATTAATTGTTGTTAATAATAATATTTATTTATTTGCAAGCTAACAAAAAAATTTAAATCAAACAAACCAGTATTTTTAAACTATTTAGATACTGTTACCTCATGTTCTGGTGTAGTTAAAAACAACAACAACAACAACAATACATTTATTTATTTTTATTTAGTTATTTATTAATAGTTTAATAGTTTATTTATTAATAAATGTAATATTATTTGATACTGTAATAAATATAATTAATACGATTAAGAATAAATAAAAGTAAATATAAATAATTTTTCAATAATAATACTTTTGTCTAGAAAATAACATTCGCAAAAATCTGTTATTCTGTTACACAGGTGTAGTTTAAAAACAACAACAATAATAATAATTATAAAAATAAAAATATAATAAATGGGATTAATAATAATTATTAATAATCATTTTTTAGAAAAAAAAAAAAAAATATATATATATATATATATAAAACAGGGCTCGAAATTTTAAAGTTTCGAGCCCTGTTTTATACACAATTCATGGAAAGTGCCTTTTGTAGACACATCCCCAATTTCAGTGCCCCAGAAAATAATCAGCCAAGGATTTATTGAGTCTTGCATAGAACAGATTAATTGGCAATATGAAGAAAGTCCTTGGAGCCAAACTAAACTAGTTTGACAGCATGGAGGAGGCCTCTGTCAAAATCACCTCAAGTATAAGATTATCAGCACACACCTCTCTGTCTTATTTCCCTTCCCTAAATTAAGCTGATTAGGCATTGCATTTTATTTAGTCAGGGAATAAGACTTGCCTGCAGTTGTTAAATCCATAGGCAGCTTTACATGAGGATTACCTTCCAGAGACAGCTTTTATACACACCATTTTACAGGACACTCACGAGGCTGAGAAAACAAGCCATTTGAAAAGTAGCTAGATGGGCCTTCTTTAATATTCATCAAATATTAAAGCTAAGGTTATGAGTGTGGGAGTAGATTAAACAGGCACAATCCATTACATAAACGGGCTGTCAGACCGTAGATTATAACCATGTGACTGCATTAAAATTGCTCCAGCAAAAAAGAATTTAAGCAGCGCCGCATTGTAACAAAAAGAGCAGTGTCTAGCATTCACAGACATGAATGGTAGACACATTGACAGTGCGGTGACTGCTTCTGCAGCCTTTCAAGCGCTGGATTTAGCAGACAGAAGGACAAACACATTAGACAGATCACGGGTGCAGAGGTAACAGATTTTCTCTGTCTCGCTCTCATAGGATGTGCTGGGTGCACAGCATGACGGGGGTGTGGGTTTATCCTTTGCTGGAGCACATCGGGCCCATGGCCAGAATTCTCTTCTTCGTCTGCCTCACGGCTCTGATCAGCGTCTACTACGTCTTGGGAGAAATCCTGAACAACTACATCTGGGATTCCTCAAAGAGTAAGTTAAAGGGATGGTTCAGCCAAAAATGAAAATTCTGTCATCATTTACTCCCCCTCATGACGTTCCAAGCCTTTATGAATTTCTTTCTTCTGTGGAACACAATAGAAGGTATTTTGAAGAATGTAGGTAACTAAACAGACTTATGCAGTCGATGGAACCCAAAACTGGTTACCAAGATTTTTTCAAAATATCTTCTTAAAGGGATAGTTCACCCAAAAATGAAAATTCTGTCATTATTATTCTGTCACCCTCATGTCAGACTTACTCCTGAGTACAGAAAAAAAACACCATAAATGTAGTCCATATAACTGCACTATATTCCAAGCCCTATGAAGGCTTTATTGTGAGGAACAAACAATATTAATATCTGGCCGATATTACCAATATTAATAAATGGCTGATATTAAAATTCTATATAGTTTTGTTTAATCAAATAAACAAATTAAAATTAATAAAAGCATTAAAAATAAAATCAATCATTTAAAATGTTACACGTGAATTTATGTATCAGAACTTATGATTTAGAGTATTAAAAAAGGTTATTTAGATTTGCTAAAGACTGAATTAAACAGTCTTATTAAAGGGATAGATCACCCAAAAATGAAAATTCTGTCATCATTTTGATTTAGTCACCTTCAAGTCATTCCAAACACATAAGTCTTTGGTTAATCTTCAAAACACAAATTAAGAGATTTTTAATGAAAGGTTTTTGTCACTCCATTAAAAAGTAACCAAAATTTATAAAATTGTAAAACAAACTTATGAACTAAGCAATCCCTTTTTGGATCTTCTAAGTTATGCTTACCTGGACATAATTATATATATATATATATATATATATATACATACACATACATACATATATTAGTTAAGATAATTTGAAAAAAATCTTTAAAATATATAAGATTGTGTTCTACAGAAAAAAAAAAGAAAGTCGTACAGGTTTGGAATAACTCTGTTTTTCTGATTTTGCATATTATCCACCATTGACTGGCTACATGTGTGAGTTTGTGTGTGTTGTATGTTTATCATGTCTAGCTACAAATTTTCTTGCTCCCCAACCCACTCCGGGATAGCGGCTAGAGACATTATACACTTCCCCTCAGGTACATATACATCCCGCTTAGCTTCCTGATGCACCCACGCACACTCCTCCACCTGTTAGCGCTATAGACTGGGAGCAGTGCATCGTGGGTGTAGTGCCGCCAAAGGCAGCGCGCAGCAGATGGGAACGGAGCCCGTGAGCAGTCTGATAGCAGCAGACGGCGAAGGCTTCTCTTCCTCCCACCTGTTTGACACTGACCTGCAAATCACCGAAGCAGCGTGCGCGCGCACACACACACCTCAGGCTCTCTCCCATGGAGCTGATCTATGTCCCTTCATCCTCAGTACAAGATCTCCCTCTTATGTCCAAAGCAGCAGTACCGTAATCTCCGACAGCCCCTCCAGATAAACTAACCATGAACACTTCTGTCACTAATGCTTTGTGCTGTTCTTCACTCTGACTTACGGTTCCAACAGCTTGTTGAAATGCACAATCAGTTGCCAAGAGATCACAGATCTTGAATATGTCACTGCAGTATGCAAAAAATAATGTGCAAATATTAAAGAAAAATACTAAAGAAACTGTTTAAGAAAATACTAATATTTCAGGATGCACAATTGATTTTTAAATTATCAACATCTGACAAATTATGCTGAAGTGGCAAGCAAGGACCACATACTGATAAATTATCATTTAATTTGATAATTTAATGGCAACGCTTTATAATAAAGTTCTTTTTGTTTTGTTTGTTTTTTTGTTTTTTTTTGATAGTTAGATAATGCATTTGGTGTCACAGACTTTTACAGCATTTATTAATCTCAATTAATTTGTACAGACATTATACTAATACAGTTTTATCATTTCAATAAAATAATATTGAAAATAATAAGTAATAATTGATTATTATTATTAATAAATAATTGATAATAAAAAGATAATTAGCTAACAGTGTATTTATATTTTTATAAAATATTTCTATTTTATATTTATAATTTTTTTATATTATTTTATATTTTTAATTTTGTATTTATATTTTAAAATATGTAATATTGTTCAAAAGTATGGGGTCAGTAAGGTTTTTGAAAAGTCTTTTATACTCAACAAGGCTGAATATAGAAAAAAAAGTACATTAAAAACAGTAATATTGTGAAATATTCCATTCTATTTTAATATATTAAAAAAAAAAAACAATTGTCTGTGATGGCAAAGCTGCATTTTCAGCAGTCATTACTTCAGTCTTCAGTGTCACATGATCCTTCAGATGCTCAATTAACATTTCTTATTATTACATTATAAATGGACCAAATGAATGTGACCTTGCTAAATAAAAGTACTTCAACATTTTAAAATCTTTTCTTTAGAACATTACTCTATCTAATGCATTAACTAATTGAACCTTGTAAAGCGTTATCATTTAATTTATAAAGGGACAATTGAAATCTAATTGGAATTAGATCCTGCTTTGGCACCACAACAATAAATAAAATAAAAGGTCATATAGTGTCTGAAATGTCAATTACTCAATATTAAATTATTGTTTAAAGAAGGGTGTATAAAGGAAATATCACATTTGCAATTACTGGCAGCTGAATCAATAAAACAGCTCTCTTGCTCATGTAATATTGCTAAAATATCCATCATCATCATATCATTTCAGGTCATAAAATTTACTGGTAACAAAATCAGCCAAAACATCTATATTGATGCATACCTAATAATATCCACATAATCAACATTAAAAAAAAAACTTTTTTTCTTTTTCTAGGCACTCCGGAATCAGACAAGACCAAAACTGACTGAAGACCACCACAAATGTTACCCTGCCTCTTTTCTCTTCTTCTGAATTCAAATCAGTTTGACTTTGGAGTTCAAACCAATATTATAACATTTATCTCATCCTCATTACTGCCCCTTAATTAAAAAGAGCACAGACCTATATTGGCTTGAACATGAAATTGAATAATTCATGTTTTTAATTTATGGTATGAATGTTACAGTATTTCAAAGAACCTCAAGCATTGTGTGAGCACTGAATGATCTGTACTGCACACATGCTGTATTCGTGTGGCCAAAGCCAGTTTAACAAACCACATTACATATATAACTCACGTCAGGTATTATTTATTTACAGAGGGATGATTTATGAGGGAATTTGCCATTCTTTGCCCCTGTAAAACAAATAAGCAACACCTTTATATACACAGTAGCATATGGCAAACGACAATGAGCACAAGATTATTCGCTTAGATGAGCTGTTTATGGTGTTTCTGAAGCCATAAAGTTTTTGATTAAGATGAGCAGATATTGCCGCAAGAAATCCAAACATTGTCAGAAGAGAAAATGACCTTTCCCTACTTGGTAACACTTTATAAGAAGCTCTCGTATGTTAACATTAGCTAACACAAACTAACAATGAACAATATAGTTTTTAAAGCATTTAGTTAATAAAAATACAGTTGTTCATTTTTTGTTTGTTAGTTCATAGTGCAAAATAATGTTACAAGTTAACATTTTTATTTAAAAATCTTTAATTAAAAATTAAAACTAGTGCTGTCAAACAATTAATCGCATCCAAAACAAAAGTTTTTGTTTACATAATATATGTGTGTGTACTGTGTATATTTATTATGTACATATAAATACACACACATGCATGTATATATTTAAGAAAAATATGTTACGTTTATATATTAAATATATGTATATATGATAAATTATATGAATATAAATATATACAGGTAAATATTTTCAAAATATATGCTGTATGTGTGTGTATTTATATATACATAATAAATATACACAATACACACAATAAACAAAAACTTTTATTTTGGATGTGATTAATCGCAATTAATCGTTTGACAGCACGAATTAAAACTAATGTAAACAAATGGAACCTTATTATCAAGTGTTACTTCCGAGGGATGTAATGCTTCATATCTTATGGATATGACTAGCCTTTGTCGTTTACTTCACTAATATGTTGGTTGTTTTCTTCTTTTATTAATAAAGTTCGAAAAATCATTTTCTCATTGTCGTTTTTCTGTTCTTCCAAAGCTGTAGGGGAAGCCATACAAGAGGAAGAGCGAATTGAAACCTACAGTCTTCACACAGCGATTTTCTTTCTCTCCTTACACTCACACATACACAGATGCACCACAATTCTGTGGGAAATGTAGAGCCAACGTTCAATTACCAAGGAAAAATTGTTGTACTTATGATTTAATGTTTGTCCTATATTTTCTCTGGCCTTTTCGCCCTCGCCTTTTAAGACACAGATGTTGCCCAAACATAACAATTCCTTTGTGCAGAGCTGGACATTCTTTTAATGAGAAACACACACATTTCAGGCCTGAGGAAAAGGAGTTCGCTCGACAAGGAATTGCAATCACCTTTTGATGGACAAGTCCAAATAACCAGGCTCCACCAAACCTCATCCCCTTAAAGTCCAATTTTCAACTTTAAGTCCAGAATGTGTGTCCCAAATAACCAAGAAAAAAAATTTGGTGCAACAGAACAGTGAAATGCCACACGATAAAAGCGGAAATGTGAGGAGCAAAGCCTCTCGGGCTGTTTAAAGAAAACCGATAGTGAGAAACCTTGTATTATCAAATCTAAATTTTCAGACAAAACTGTCAAAATACTATCCTGTTTCATGCTTGCACCTCATCATGCATTTTATTCTCAGAGGAATCGTCAAAAAAGAGATGCAGGATACCTTCAACACTGACTGGCAATTGAATTTCATGATGATTCTCATATATATTACACTTAAAAGTCACATAGGTCTGCCTGACAACACTTTTGTTGATAATTTAGTCTGGGCGCTATGTGTTTGGAGGCATGTTGAGAGCGAGTGAAAGTGTGTGTATGTGTTTAAATTCTCTGCCAGAGTGTTAATTTCAGACTGACACTTCATAGTCTCCTCATTAACACTGCCTCTCCTGCATGCAGAAGTACCAAAGTGAACGGTTCCCTAACGTGTATTAACAAACTTAAAAAAAAAATTTAAAAAAAGATGTAAATGAGGTGAGTACAGCAGAATTTTTGCAGTGTAAATGGTGTGTGGGATGCATTTGAAGGACAGCTCAATGACAGATAAACTAGTCTGGACTCCACACGTCTATAATTGAGCATGTATTAACACTTTGGATCATGTCATCTAAGCTTCATTTACTTTCTTAATGCACATTCCTGGTCTTATGAACAATTCATTGGTATGTTATAGTGGTTTAATCTGTTAACATTAGATAATGCATCATAATATTAAAATGAACAACATTTTTTCTAAAACACAAATCATTTTTCAAAAAAAAAAAAAAAAACTCCATTGTGTTTCATAGAAGTCAAACTGTTTAGTAAAGGATTTTCTTTTTTGAGTATACTTTTCAACTATACCACTTGAAATGTTAAAAACATGTGACCCTGGACAACAAAACCAGTCTTAAGTCGTTGGGGTATATTTGTAGCAATAGCCAAAAATATATTGCATGGGTCAAAAATATCGATTTTTCTTTTATGCCAAAAATCATTAGGATATTAAGTAAGATCATGTTCCAAGTCAGATATTTTGTAAATTTTCTACCGTAAATATATTAAAACTTAATTTTTGATTAGTAATATGCATTGCTAAGAACTTCATTTGGACAGCTTTAAAGGCAATTTTCTCAGTATTTTGATTTTTGTGCACCCTCAGATTGCAGATTTTCAAATAGTTGTATCTCGGACAAATGTCCTATCCTAACAAACCATACATCAATGGAAAGCTTATTTATTCAGCTTTCAGATAATGTATAAATCTCAATTTCAAAAAATGGACCCTTATGAAATGGTCTAGGGTCACATATCAGCATACACTAGCATCTGAGCATCTGGGGTCAGTAAATTTATTAAAAGAAATTAATACTTTTAAATGTAAAGGCATAATTTTGCAAAAGTTTTCTATTTCAAACAAATGCTGTTCTTCTGAACTTTATATTCAACACAGCATTCTGGGGGAAAATACACTGTAGACTGGATTAAAAATTCAGCTTTTCCATCATGGGAATAAATTCCATTTTAAAATATATATTAAAACAGAAAATAGTTGTAAAAATATTTCACAATATTGCTGTTTTTACAGCAAATAAATGCACCCTTGGTGAGCAGAAGAGAGTAATATTTATATATTATTTAATATTAATTAACACTAAAGTGTTACCAAATGTTTGTCTTTAAATTAATTAAACTATAGTAACTTATCAAATCAAAATAACTTTCTCTGAAATGAATTTCCATTTCCATTATTGTCACATGCAGGCAATTGGATAATGTTAGCCAATAGCTATTTAGCAAATAGCAAAAACAAGTAATACTCGTTGACTTTCAAACTAAAGAAAACTAGAATCTCAAACTTTCATGTAGCCTTCATTTTATTCTGTAAATAATGAAATCAAAATAAATACTTAAAATGCCTTAACCATCTCTGTGAGCTTTCCCAAGCCCTCTGTGGGATTATACAAACCTACGATTTTCACCTCAGACAAAATATTAACATTGGAAAATCTATAATGAAATATACCAGTCCTTCACATGAATTCGACACTTTGATTCACTCTATTAAAAGTTGAATGAAGCTTTATGAAATACCGTCTATGGATAAAGAGTTAGAGACAAAATATTGTTCTTAGTCCATGTGAACAGGGACAGCGTAGGTAGTTGCAGCTTGCTTTACGATGTTCTTTATTCGCACTGACTCATGGCGTAACACTGCCAAGGCATAACACCTGTTAAATGCTTACCAGGTGTGCAACCAGTGCTCTGTTGTTTTGAATCGGTTACTAAGACCATACTATTTAGATTATGAATCTAAATGATTATTTTTTATTTATTAATGACAGCTCCTGTCATTTCAACATCAGCATAGAACAGTCATATTAAAAAAGCCAGCTGTGAGCGCTCAATGTCTGATCATTCATCACAAAACAATAAAACCCATGGGCTCTCTGCTTACAATGATAATAACAGAGCAGTAACTGACCGAGGATATTTTTCAAATATATGATATGGCCGGCAGAACCTGTAGCCATGTAAGACGACAGGCCTTGAAAAACGACAGCCCTAAACATCTCAGACACCTCACATCTACTTCCAAAACCGCTTGATTGCTCTTTCATACGCACCCACAGAAAACCCACTTCCAGCCACTAATAACACATTACATGGCAATTTAATAATATGGGGTCTAGAAACCATTATGAGCTATGCTATACTTTAATAACCAGAAACGCAACATGACATGAACAGTTTCACGACAAGTGGAAGTGTGCAGATCAGTCTTAGTATTAAGTATTAGTATTTTTAACTAAAAACATTACTAAAAAAAACTAAATTAGTGCTGTCAAACGATTAATCGCATCCAAAATAAAAGTTTTTGTTTACATAATATGTGTAAATATATATACATATATATATATATATATATATAAACATGCATGTATATATACAAGAAAAATGTTATTTTTATATATGAAATATATTATATATATAACATATGAATATAAATATTTTTAAAATATATACTGTGTCTGTGTGTATTTATAAATACATAATAAATATACATAGCATATGTAAATTTTATATTATATAATATATATTATAATATCATTATACACATATTATGTAAACAAAAACATTTATTTTGGATGTGTTTAATCATTGACAGCACTAAAATAAATAAATTATAAATATTAGATGTTAAGACTAAACTAAATCAAAATGAGAAATGCTGCCTTGGCCACTAACCAAAATAAGCTCAAATTGCTGACTGGAAATAAAATAAAATGAAAACAACTACAACCTAAGAAAAATTACAAAAGCACATAAAATTACTGAAAATTAAACTAAAATTAAAATGAAAACTGAAAATATAATCTAATTCTAATTCAAAATATCAATAATATCTATAACAGCACATAAATAATACTAAATTAACACTTATATGGAGGCAACAAAATTTATTTTATTTTTTCCAAGTTAGTATGTGTGAGATATTGCAAAAATAAATAAATAAAAAATAAAATAAAATAAATAAAAAATAAACAGGCAAACCTAAGGAAACACCTTCGAAAGCTTCACCTAAAAATGATTGTGATTATTTGTTTACCCTCATGTTGTACCAAACCTGTGTGACTTTCCATCTTCTAGGAAACTCAAAACGAAAGAACACAAAGCATCAAGACCACTTTTATACTGTTTTATGATACTTTTATGGCCTTTTATTTTTTGCTATCATAGGGCTTGACAGCCTCCATCTTCAATTACTTTAATTCTATAAAAAAATGGGTATATATATTCTTTAAAAACTCTTCAATAAAATTCACTTTTTGTGCTCCATTAAAGAAAAAAAAGTAGTGTGAGAAAGTACTGACAGAAATTAATTTTTAACTATCCCTTTAAAGTTTCTGGCTATGAAGTAAGTGGAAACTCCACCTGGGTCTGTCCTGCATCGGCTAGTGAGCCCAAGACTGAGATCACTGTGAGTTCAGAACCAGTTCTCTGGGTTGTGTAAGGACACAAAGAGAGCAAGAGCTGGAGAAGAACCTGCACTTTAATGCAGAACAGGCCCATTATTTCTACACACTGTTAACACACAACTCACAGCGTCCAGCCACAGAGAAGAGGAGGCCTGGAGGTTTACGAGCTATGTGGTCCAGATAATGAGCCAATGTGGTTCCTCAAATAGTAGATCAAATCAATGACCTCAAAAAGATGGCAAAATCAAAAGCCATTGAGATCCAGGCACTGACAAGGTCTTGTAAAAGTCTCAATGTTCAAATATTTTCCATTTCAGCTCAAAGGAGCTATTGTTTCGCTCTCCTCATCTTGCAGTCCTTGTTTTACCTGAATGGCTACAGCGCCACCTGGTGAACTGATCAAATCTTTCCTCACTTTAGGTTTGGGAGCTAAAAAAAAAATCGTTTCAGAAACAGGACGATGAAAACATTAATAGACATTAGCATGCATACATTAAGCAGATTTCCCTTACCATTTGGGTTTTCCTGTTTATAAAATGTCTTGAGCATTTGAACAGCCTCTTCTGCTCTGTAGCCGGCGATGCACTGTAATAAGCAAGTAAGCATGTGCTACAGCAAAAATATGCAATGTGGTCTGGACTACAATTTAGGGAATGTGGATGTTTCGACAAGATTCTAGCCACACAGAACGGTTCAGAATGTAAGGAACTGGCTTCCTTTTGGATCAGCTGGAATTTAAATTTAACTGGACAGGAATTGGAGGGAAATTCTTTTACCTTAAATGAAGTTCCAGTGTGTGGTAAATGATCTGATGAGACGTCCAGGACAGATCCACAGCCCCCAAACCGCTCATTTTTTCACCCATATACAACAAGAGGTATGTCTGTCTAAATGTTAAGGTGTCCTTTTAGCGCTGACATTATTTTAATACTACTAGACAATAGAAACCTGGGGTGAACACAATAATGCATTAAAAAAAAATCATTATTTGCAATAAAAACTTGATTAGGAAAGGCTGTGATTGACACTGATTAATAATTGTAATTGAATTATTAATACTTTAATTCATCAAGGATGCATCAAATTGCTCAGAAGTGACAGTAAAGACTTTATAATGTAAGAAAATATTTCTGTTTAGAATTAACAGAACTTTTTATTCATTTCAAACAATTTCTGGACAATATTTTCCAGCATATTAGGCAGCACATTAACACTGATAATAATAATAAATGTTTCTTGAGCACCAAATCAGCATATTAGAATGATTTCAAAGGATCGTGCGACACTGAAGACTGCAGTAATGGCCACTAAAATTCAACCCTAACCCTAAATTGTGAAATTCAATGGTAAAATTCAATTTGAAATGGTAAAAATGAAATATACTGAAAATTCTAATATCAAAATAAAAAAATTAATAAAAAAAACAGTTATTATAAATTGTAATAATATTTCCCAATATTATTGGTTTACTGTATTTTTGATCAAATAAATTCAGCCTTTGTGGACATAATAGACTTCTTTCAAAACCATTGATGGTACTGCATGTGTAAACTCTTCTAAACTAATAGTCGACCACATTTTGGCATCAAGGATACGAAGCAGGCCCAGAGCAGCTGCACACATGATACATGGCTCCACTGTCACATAAAGTACAGTCTGTTCACACACCTCCTTTGGGTCCTTCTCTCTGAAACGGCACAAATCAAGCACTTGATCCAGTGCCACCATTTCCGCATGCCGAGTAGCCTTGGGCAAAACAAACACAGACGTGAGGTTGTTTCATCTATTCCAAAGTTTCTCTGTGCTCTACTAGGAAGAACCATTAATCAAATTCTTAAAAGAACAGGAACTGTAATTTATGGGTCAATGGCAAATAAGGATGTCTGAGATTATTAAAATGAGAAATTAGAAAACTAGTTCATAATGCATCACCAATACCAAGTTCCTAGAAATTTAACATAAGCAAATTTTCCTCTCACCTTGAGTGTACACATCTTAATAATAAAGTGAAAGTCGAAAAAAGTGAAAGTCGTGACGTATTGTCAAGTATGGTGACCCATACTCGAAATTGGTGCTCTGCATTTAACCCATCCAAGTGCACACACACAGCAGTGAATAGTGAACAAACACGCGCACACACAACGTGAACACACACCCGGAGCAGTGGGCAGCCATTGCTCCAGCGCCCGGGGAGCAATTGGGGGTTCGGTGCCTTGCTCAAGGGCACCTCAGTCATGGTATCGAATGCAGAGAGAGTGCTGTTCATTCACAATCCCCACCTTCAATTCCTGCCGGTGTGAGAATCGAACCGGCAACCTTCAGGTTACAAGCCCAACTCCCTAACCATTAGGCCACGACTTCCCGAAGTCGTGGCCTAATAATTTGGCCTAATATTTTGGCCTAATAACGTGGCCTAATAATTTGATCATGAATCATTTGCAAGAAAATAAGCCTTGCAATGAGACTTATTTTTGACAATCTCTAAACAGTTCCACCATTTACACATTCAGACTGAAAGCCTCACAAAAATATCAACATTAATTTAAATTAAGAAACTGAATGTCCATCACAGAAGAGGTGTATTCCCATCACAGTCTGTGAACCACATCATCTATGCATTTCTGAATAACTGAATAATAGATTTGAAAAATATGATTGTTAAGTAATTGATCAATTATCATTTGAATATATATAGAGAGAGAGAGAGAGATGTACTGGAACCTAGGATTATAGTCAATTACATTAATATAAGGATTACTGTTAGCGTACACATAATTTCAATAACCATTGCCATTCATTATAAAACATTATAAATCAATCATTATAAATTATTATTCATTAATTATCATAATTATGCGCATTGTGAAATTACTTACACTTTTTTGTTTCATTCACCTCATTTCTTCCTTTTCCAATAATCTCATTGTTGTAAACCATCAGACAGCCAACTGGAACCTCTCCATTCTCAAGGGCCTCAAGTGCTTTTAAAGTAAATAATGTGTTTTAATTATAATTTTCTCAAAACAACCAAAAATACATTTGCCATGTAGGCAGGCACACACCATACACATTTGCCATGACAACCAAAATATCATAGAAACTAGTTATTATTACAAAAACTGTGGAAAATCCTCAGAAGAAATTAGATATTAATCATCAGAAATACATAACGTTACATACTCGGATTTTCGACTGTTTTAAAAGACGATGTCGTTTTATTTTATTGAGATTTCACAGTCAAAACAATGCAGTAACGTTACTTTAGTAACTATGGTATTGGGGGGGGCAGTTACCATGGTAAATACTGCGAACAAACAGTAAACATCAGAGAGGTTTTACCGTCTCAAACGCCTTTGACATCCATGTTTGTATCTCACTATCTAACGGTTACAGAAAATCACTTTTCTCAGGTTCAACACTGTCTGCTTACATCTCCATCGGTATCCTCAACAAATCTATAACCGTAAAAATAAACCAGCAAAAATCAGGAAATAGTAACGTTTTGCTTACGCGCACGTGTTTACGGGGGACCGTAATAACGGATGGACCGTTCAGGGCGGCGGGTCGAGCGCATAATCGATCGATCGATCGACGCAATCTGTTATCTGCAGCTCGCCTGTGTGCTGCTAACATGAGAAGTTATTGCCATGTAGCATTGTGCTAGCTAGTGAGTTACGTCTAAACACGCTTTTGCGTCTGATTTTTCGGGGGTTTTTTTTGCGGTGTCAAGTCTGTTTTTAAAATGTTGAGTTCTACATGGAATTTCATCAAACGCCATAAGAGGAAATTCATCTTCGCTGGGGTTTTTGTTGGAGGTAACGTGGGCAACTAGACCACCTGCATGCTTATAGTTCAGAGACTTAGCTACGTGTGACTGTGCATTAACTATTTCTTGTTTTAATGGCTGAATATAAATACATGTAGTTGACGTATATAGTTTAGCATGTTATTACAGTGCTGCCAAGCATTAAATCTTATTTCCACATTCAGCTAATCAATCTCAGTTCACCTGTCACCTGGTTTTTCTATTGGCACGGTCAAAGAAAGTTGAGATGGACTTTACCCTGGTATTTTTACCCAGCATGCAGTTTTTATATCACTGAATATATCTGGCATGTCATTTTCTTAGCATGTACATTATATTGTAATGTATTCTCAAACTTCATGCCCAGGTGTCTATCTACTTGGTAAATATGCACAAAGAAAAATTCAGGAGATACAGGAGAGAGAGGCAGCCGAATACATCACTCAAGCTCGGAGACAATTTCATTTTGAAAGCAACCAGAGGACATGTAACATGACGGGTAAAAAAATAAACCCGAATGATATGTTCAGTTAATAAATGTTCTGAAAAAGTGATGATTGTTCTGCCTAGTATATGTAATTGTGTCTTTTTTTGTAGTGTTATCAATGCTCCCCACTCTTCGAGAAGCAATCATACATCACCTGAACTCAGAGAGCCTCACCGCTTTGCTGAAGACTAAGTGAGTCATTCATGTAAATTATAGCTGATTATCTGCATTACAAAATAAAAGAACATAACTGACGCAAGTGATCATGTCTTTCTACACAGGCCAGCTAATAAACTTGAAATCTGGGAGGATCTAAAGATTATTAGTGAGTTGAATAAGTTTCTTTGTTTTAGAATTACATATTTATTGCTTTAAAGTCAACATGAAATCGAAATTGACCCTATTTACTATCTTAATGCAGATTCCTAGTGCTATTGTGAACTTTCAGTCTGTTTTTAAGAATAAATTGTTAATCTTTGCAATCTGTAACAATCTGCACAATTTTCCTTTGCCTTTTATAGTCTTTGGTGTGTTTAAATATAAGGAAGAGCAATGGCAATTTAATATCGCTTTTTCAAACAAAACAAAACTACATTTCAAAAGTTTGGGGTCAGTATGTTTTTTTTTGTTTTTTTTTACAAGAATTAATATTATTCAGAAAAGACAGTAAAGGCCTTTGCATTATTAAATTTTTTCATAGTATAACAATATTACAAAATATTTATATTATTTCAAATAAATGCTGTTCTTTTGAACTTTCTATTTATCAAAGAATTCTGAAATCCTTAAAAAAATTAATCACAGTTTCCACAAACATATTAGACAGCATAAATGTTTTCAGCACTGATAATAAGAAATTATTCTTGAGGACCAAATCAGCATATTAGAAGGATTTCTGAAGGATCATGTGATACTGAAGACTGGAAGAACGGCTGCTAAAAATACAGCTTTTCCATCACAACAATAAATTATATTTTAAAATATTTAAAGATAGAAAACAGATCTTTTAAATTGTAATAATATTTCAGTAACATTACTCTTAATACTGTATTGTTTCAAAAACATTAAAAAAAATATTGCCAACCCCAAACTTTTATGTAAATGTAAGTAAAATGAAATACACAAGTTTTCCTTTCTGCTGATGTCATGTGGGTTATTGGAAAATCTTGAGCAATGTCCACATAGTTATTAAGGCATTGTTTTGGCTCAATACTGGTGGATAATGGAACACCCACTTTTCACAATCAAACTGATTCACGCCCTAAAATTTTTAGTTGAATGTCCTGTTTCACAATATGTCACTTTACAGAAGTAAAAATGGGTTTTGAAAATGGGCTTTCAAGCTGACTTTAATCTCTAAACTCTCATCTAATCCTGTTCCCAAACAATGATTTCTACTCTCCAGGTTTTACCCGCAGCATTGTGGCGGTTTACAGCACTTGCATGCTGGTAGTGTTACTCAGAGTTCAGCTCAACATAATTGGTGGCTACTTGTACCTGGACAACTCTGTGACAAAGAATGGAACGGTATGTCAGGGCTTGATGTTTTACAGGCAAAGCCACCTGATTTTACTGTTACAGCATGTAAATTCTACTTCATTTCTATTATACTGCTACTTTAGACCCCCTTGGCCCCCCCTGATGTCCAACAACAATATCTGTCAAGTATCCAACACCTTCTTGGAGAAGGTGAGTACAATCTGTATCTGAGATCTGTACAAGAGCATTAAATCTGTATTAGTGTTTAATCCTCTGTTTATGAGGTCATATCCACCCTAGTTGATACTGATCTTCATTTTTGTCTTTTCAGGGCTCATCGAACTGATAACTGTGGTGAAGAAAGCTGTCCAGGAAGTTCTTGGACCGTACGTTGAGTGATTGATTAGATGATGAATGAATTTTAATATACTCATCTCATACTTGTGGCTTTATTTGCCATGGCAGTTTGCCATTGTGTTGTGTCGGTCTTCCTGTATATTTAGCAGGAAAGCTAACTGCTGTCCATGTCTCCTCAGGGTGTCTCTGAAGCAGAGTTTGTCCCTACAAGAGTTGGAGCAACAGTTAACTCAGATCAGACAGTTAGTGGAGGAGGGCTGTTCTTCCTCTAAACACAAAAGTCTTTCTTGGTACATGATGCCTGATGAAGAGAACACACTAGCCTCACAGGTAGATATTTATCATTTATTTTGTTGTTTAGTTATGAATTAGACATATAATTGATTAATTTATTTGAGATTTATATATATATTTTTTAAACTACAAAATGTATACATATATACTTATTATACTTATTCATAATATTTTGATTCATGATACACTACCAGCATTTTATTTTATTTAGCAAGGACACATTAAATTGATCAAAAATGACAGTAAAGACATTTAAAATGTTACAAAAGATTTTTTATCTATGATCTGTAATCAAATAAATGCTGTTAATAACTTTCTATTCATTAAAGAATCCTGAAAAAAATATCACATTTTCCACAAAATAATATACAATAACATTTGATAAAGTTTGATAAGACTTTTATAAGAATAGAATTTTATTAAATTCTAATTTTTAATTTTTTCTAATTTTTACTATAATTATAGTACTATAATTTTACTATATTTTTTATATATTACTATAATTTTATTACTTATTAACTGTATACATTTTATAAGAAAAAAGTTACGTCATATTTATATTACATCATAATTTTTTTGTTTCTATGTACTAATTTTATTTATTTCTATATAAAAAAAAAATAGGCTTGTGGTCTCACAGAGAATGATGTCACAACAATAAAGCTGCTGAATGAAACCAGAGATATGCTTGAAAGGTGAGAGAAATCAAGACACACATATAATCCTATAGGTTATAAAATTGTAAAAAAAAAAAAAAAAAAAATGTAAAAGTTTACAATAATTACTCACATTAATCTCATGACTTTTTGTACTTAAAGGGGTCCTATTATGCTCTTTTTTTTTTAATTTTGTTTTGTGGGTGTACTAGAACATGCTCTCATGCTTGGTTCGAAAATCGCATTATTTTTCACATAATTTACATTATTACAATACCTTCCTCCTCAGCCTGACACAAATGGCTCGATTTAGTTCCAGGTTTGATGAAGGCCTGCCTTCCGAAAAACTAAATGTGTTGTGATTGGTTAGCTGTCCCAGTGCGTTGTGATTGGCGAACAGCTTAGACGGTGTTTCAGTACTGCCCCGCCCCTTGCCAAAACAGCAAGTTCGTCAATATTGCCATATCAATTCAGACCCCGAGAATATTGAACAAGAGGTTCGTGCAGAATCTGTGCATGCATGGATATTGCAAGACATATTAAAGTGGTAACGATATTGTTGTTTTTTTTTTTGGCTAAATTTTAGATAGTAAATGCACTTATTTTTAAGCTGTTGTTGACATCCTATGTACAGATAAGTGCAACGGTAATATGTATTATGTTTATTGTTCTTTAATTCTAACATTATAACATGAATTGCAGTGAAACTGTTATACAGTTGAATTTATTTATACCATAGTCCCACAGACTTGCACTATTTGTGGCGGAATATATATGCAAATTCATTCTCTGCCAGCGGGAGGCGTTGTTGTAGCGGGAGAGAGCGAGGTTTCTCCGGTAACGCTGTACACAAAGCAGAGCTCCGTTCACAAACACTGCTTTATCAGACATTACATGCAAGATGAAATGAAAATGACATCCAAAATTTTCTGAAGACAGTCAGTTTCCTTCAGAAATACAGTGATATAAAAACACCAGCACCGGGTTTCGATTTTGAAACGTGCATTCGAATTTCTGGAGGTGGGATTTATTTTAATGATATTCTAATGGACCAATTTGTGATGTCACAAATACAGGAAAACATCTTGGTAGTCCAAACGAGCCGTTCGTTGTAGTTCTTGAAAAGGGATTTTTTAAAAACAAAATATCTCCCTTTGGAGTGGACTTTGAGATTTATAACTTTGTGGATATGTTTTATGCCCAAACATACACACTACACACTGACTAAAATTCAAAAAGTGAAAAAGCATAATAGGACCCCTTTAAAACCTTAAAGGCATAGTTCACCACAGACAGAATTTTCATTTTTGGGTGAACTATCCGTTTTAAACATTTAGCTCCTTTTTAAAGTACATCCATTATTATATGTGTTATTTTATGAAAAACACAATTCTGGCTTCAAAGAGCATTTATGATAAAATGAAAAAATAATAGGATGAGACTAATTTGGTTGAAATCAGTCATTTTATAGAGATCACTTGAGCGTAGATAGCTGGGTACTAATTACATCTAAACTTTTTTTTGTTTTCAGTCCAGACTTCACTACTGTACTCTGTACTTGTTTGAGCCGAGGCTTTATCCGATTCCTAGACAACATGTCAGAGTTTTTCCGACCCCCACAGGGAGACTCCAACCCCTCCAGCACACCTGACCAGTCAGTGTACATGCATTTATTATTATTATTATTTTTTTAGGAAGGTACGTACAGTGACCCCAAGAAGTATTTGGCCAATATTTAAAGCCACATTTTAAGCCATTTTATCACCTTCCCAAGGCCAGTATATTTCAGATTTGTGAACAATATTGGTGATGGAAAGATAATCATTGCTGTTTTTCACATGCTTTTCTTCCAGATTATCACATGTAAGCCTCCCACTAGCCAAAATCATTCCCATCATCAACGGACAGATACATTCAATATGCAGTGAAATACCCAGTCACTTTGTCCAGGTGAAAACCTTCATATGCATTGACTCATTTTGACTTGCATGTGGTATAAAATCTGCCCACACACCAATATTTGCTTTCTTTCTTGTTTTTAGGATCTCTTATTGATAGATCAGGTGAAAGAGTTTGCCGCCAACGTGTACGAAACGTTCAGCACGCCTCAGGAACTTCAGAAGTGAGCACAGGACTGAGCAAGATGTGAACTTGTGAAAGCCGAACCCCTCACAAATCTACTTTAAAGAAACTCTCATGCCGTACAGCACAGAATTGTTCTCCTCGCACACACTAAAATCGACCCGGGGGAAACGAACTCGCGGCTGTTCTGAGAAACGAGTGTGTAATGGAGTTCAGATCCTCTGTTGTTAGCAGGCATTCAGTATGGGCTAGCTTCTCATGACCTGCTAGCTGTCCTGTCTGTATGTTGTGACCCCCTAACCTTGTCCCAGCCAGGCATGCCAAGGTTTTTACATGCTATAATAAGCTGTAGTACATTTTATTTTTTTAATCCCTGTAGCATAACAATCTCATTATATAACTGTCACGACATGGCTAGCATAAAAGATCATATATATGAATGATTCACATCTGCAGTATGGACTTAAAAGGGTGATGTGCAGATGTTTTGTATAGGATATCTCTGCTGGACATTCTCCAGGACCAAATCATGCTCACCTCTGCAACAATAACAATGCATGATGTTTGCACTGCTACTGGTATAAAAAATGCATATTTGGGAGTATTTTCATTCTACTAATTAATGAGAATAGTTGGACTGTGGTTTTTGTTTTGCAAACTCTACAGGTTGTAGTATGCTACTTCTTTTGTAAAATGACCCATGAATGTTAATAAATAATGTGAGTAATAATACTATTCATTAAAATGATGCATTATTTGATTAGGAAACAATGCATGCTGTTTTGGCTTTTCAAAATTGAGCATTATTGAATCAAGAGACTGCTTTCTTATAGTAAAAGAAACCTCAAGGGCGATTTTGAGCTACCCGGGTTCCTCTAGAGGGCAGCGCATATCTATAATTGAGCTCATAGCAACTTAACAACTAGGTCACATCAAGTTCAAACAATAAACATTCTCACCAGTTAACGTACAAAAATAAAATCAGGAAGAAATTAAGTAATATCTGACAAAATAGATGTCTAAACGTGGGAAGCATATGACGTTTGCTATTGCACTAAACGCAATCCTATTGACGCAATACTTCCTTATACCCTAAAAAAAAAACTTTTGTCTCTAATTGTTTTGGATAAGACTATATGCCGCCCTTTACGTAATGTACTGGAAATAAATGATTGAATACATTCAGAATAAATAACTAATTGTTTACATCATGACAATGCATAATCTTTTGATTTGTCAGTTTAGTTTGTGATTATATTTGTATAATTTTAAGAATGTTATGGCCACGAAATCATGAATGTCATTTTTTTTATTTTTTTTTTACACCAAGGCTACATCTATTTGATCAAAAAATACAATAGTATTGTGAAATATTATTACAATTAAAATTACTGTTTTCTATTTAAATATATTTGAATTTTTAGCAGTCATTACTCTAGTCTTCAGTGTCACATGTCACATGATTTCACTTCAGAAATCAATCTAATATGCTGATTTGGGGCTAAAAAAAATCATAGTATTCAATGTTGAAAACAGTTGTGCTGCTAAATATTTCTGTGGAAACAGATACATTTTTTAGGATTCTTTGAAAAAATGAAATAAAAAAACTATTCAAAAGAACATGTTTGAAACAGAAATTATATATATATAAAAAATCTAATAAAATTGTCTTTTACTGTCACTTTTAAACAAATTAATGCATCCTTTTATAATAAAAGTATTATTTCTTAAAAAAAAAAAAAAAAAACTTAATGACCTAAAACTTTTGATCAGTAATAGTAGTACTAAGTAAATAAATTTGAAATGCTGTCAAAATGATTAATCACATCTAAAATAAAGGTTTGTATTTACATAACGTGTGTACTGTGTACAACCGGAATTCCGGAAATGCTGGGTCTTTTTAAAATGTGAATAAAATGAAAATTAAAAGACTTTCAAATCCCATTAGCCAATATTTTATTCACAATAGAACATAGAGAACATAACAAATGTTTAAACAGAGAATTTGCACTTTTATCCACTAAATTACACTTTTATCCACTAAATGAGCTCATTTCAAATTTGATGCCTGCTATAGGTCTCAAAAAAGTTGGCACAGGGGCAACAAAGGGCTGAAAAAGCAAGACATTTTGAAAAGATTCAGCTGGGAGAACATCTAGCAACTAATTAAGTTAATTCACATCAGGTCTGTAACATAAAAGGGATGTCTTAGAGAGGCAGAGTCTCTCAGAAGTAAAGATGGGCAGAGGCACTCCAATCTGTGAAAGAGTGCATAAAAAGATTGTGGAATACTTTAAAAACAATGTTCCTCAACGTCAGATTACAAAGGCTTTGCAAATCTCATCATCTACAGTGCATAACATCATCAAAAGATTTAGAGAAACTGGAGAAATCTCTGTGCGTAAGGGACAAGGCCGAAGACCTTTGTTGGATGCCCATAGTCTTCGACACTGCATCACTCATCGGCATGATTCGGTCATTGACATTACTAAATGGGCCCAGGAATACTTCCAGAAACCACTGTCGGTAAACACAGTCCGCCGTGCTATCTGCAGATACCAACTAAATCTCTATCATGCAAAAAGCAAGACATATGTGAACATGTTCCAGAAGTGCTGCCTTGTCCTGTGGGACAAGGCTCATTTAAAATGGACTGTTTCAAAGTAAAAAAGTGTTCTATGGTCAGACGAGTCCAAATTTGACATTCTTGTTGGAACTCACGGATGCCGTGTCCTCCGGGCTAAAGAGGAGGGAGACCTTCCAGCGTGTTATCAGCGTTCAGTTCAAAAGCCAGCATCTCTGATGGTATGGGGGTGCATAAGTTCATACGGTATGGGCAGCTTACATGTTTTGGAAGGCACTATGAATGCTGAAAGGTATATAAAGGTTTTAGAGCAACATATGCTCCCCTCCAGACAATGTCTATTTCAGGGAAGGCCTTGTGTATTTCAGCAGGACAATGCAAAACCACATACTGCAGCTATTACAACAGCATGGCTTCGTAGCAGAAGAGTCCGAGTGCTGAATTGGCCTGCCTGCCGAACATTTGGCGCATCATTAAACGAAAAATACGTCAAAGACGACCACAAACTCTTTAGCAGCTGGAAATCTATATCAGACAAGAATGGGACCAAATTTCAACACCAAAACTCCAGAAACTCATAATCTCGATGCCCAGACGTCTTCAAACTGTTTTGAAAAGAAGAGGAGATGCTACACCATAGTAAACATGCACCCGTCCCAAGTATTTTGAGACCTGTAGCAGTCATCAAATTTGAAATGAGCTCATTTTGTGCATAAAATTGTAAAATTTCTCAGTTTAAACATTTATGTTATCTATATTCTATTGTGAATAAAATTTTTGCTCATGTGATTTGAAATTCTTTTAGTTTTCATTTTATTCAAATTTAAAAAAACGTCCCAACATTTCCAGAATTCGGGTTGTATAAATATACACACATACATACATGCATACATACAATATCTTAAATATATGCATTTATGTGTGTGTATTTATATATACATATAAAGATACACAGTACAAACGTTACTTAAACTTTTATTTTTGGATGCGATTAATCGATTTGACAGCACTATTGAAAATGTTATTTTATAAAGCAAAGTCAGTCAAATTAAGACTTTCACAGTCATCTAGATTTTAGGGATGTGGTAGAATCTGAGCTAATAAGCAGTTAAAGAAATAGTTCACCCAAAAATGAAAATTCTGTCATCATTTACTCACCCTTATGTAATTCCAAACTTGTATAACTTCTTTTCTTCTGTGGAACATAAAATAATTTTGGGAAATTTGAGAAATGTTCCACAGAAAAAAGGTTTGGAATGACATGAGGTTGACTGAATTTCATTTTTGATCCCTTTAAATATATATATAGAGAGAGAGAGAGAGAGAGAGTTGACTGTCACTATAGTAAATGTACAGTAAATTACTTTGGATAAGAAAGCATCTGTGGTATATACAGTCAGGTTCTGAGGTCAGCGAGTCTTGTGAAAGTACCAGTAACAGTACTAAGAACAAGCATGTGGAGAAAACAAGTAATTACATCAGATTGAGACATCTTTCAGGCAGCTATGTGGGTCAGTTTGTGGCTAATACCACAGCCGATACCAGCAAACCAGCCAAGTATAGAGGATAGGGAGATCAGAAATTTAGTGATTCAAAGGTTATAAAAGCATGACGTCAATTTGCCAATAATTATGGGTTAGACAACTGAAACTGCACTGGTCATGCTTATGACAGTTTGTTTGACAAGGGATGAGCTATATATAGAGGAAAGACCAAGAATTGGCTTATTGTTGCATAAGCTGCCGGAATATGCTGAATAACTACGAAGGTGTTTTCCACAAAGCAAATGGCATTTGTAGCACCTCCAGTCACATGACTCGCTCCGTGCTCAGCGTGCTCTTTGTTGTGTATCGGCAAACAGGAAATTCCCCTTCATCACATGACATGGGTCTTTGGTTCTGTCCCATGACCTTTTTACTGAAACTGTTTACATCAAGTACAGGAATATGAGGGAAATATCTTCTTGTATTCATTAAAAAGATTGAATAACACTATCTCTGTTTGCTTATGATAGCCTACATAATAGTGCAGGATTAAGTGATTTATGGTTCATAGGCTATGGCTTATTATTCTTGTCATGTGAACAAAATACTCAAACATTTGTATAACATGGCCAAATGCTTTTATAACAGTGCAAGGCAAATAATATAACCAAATATTTAAGAATGGGGTGAGGATTTGAAACCTGTTAGTGTGGTGCAGAAATAACACACTTCACCTTTAAATAATCATGCTATGAATGTAGAAAGCACAATTTAGTATGGATATGTATATATTGTTAATGAAGAAAATTGATTGCCAAAACATATGATTCGTTTAACTAGTTTATAACAGTGGTTTTTAATGTTTTAGAAGCCACAGACCCCTAAATATGATCATCCTTGTTCAAGAGACCCCATCCTAAAATGTAAAATTATTATTTGGAAAACATTTAGTTTCTATTTTTTCTTCTTCTGTTCATTATACCACTGTACTGTTACATGCATTATTTCTTATATCTATTTATTTATTTGAATCAAATTTTTATTCATTTCATTCTTATTTTCATAATTTAATTGATTTATTTTTAAAAATATTTTAAACTGTTTGTCTTTAAACATTTCCACAGAATCCCTTGCTTGCAGCCCCCGAGTGTCTCTGAGCCCCAGTTTGAAAATCCCAGGGTTTATAAGATGACAGTCTTCTGCAACAATAATTTCCCATAAGTCCTCAGAGAAGCATGAGTTTGATAAAATGGATAAAACATCATTTACACATCCGTGTGCACTTTATTTTGGTTTAGTGCTAAGAAAACCTTCATATGTTTGCCAGTAAATGAAGGAAGAAAGAAATATGATATTAGCCAATCATTTTGTCCAAATAAACTTGAACTTTAATGCAGCAACAATCGCTTTTGGTCATGATCTTAACAAGTAAAAATGTAAAATACATGAACTTTTAATTAGTTACACATATGTATAGAGTCTTCATTTCATGTGAGTGTGCATAATATTAAACATATTTTTAAACACAAACTCCCTTTAATAATTGCAGGGAAATTGCTGAGTGCATCTCAACACTGCAGTACCTGCATTGGACAAAGACAATGCATAAAAAACACTACACTCTTAAAAATAAAGGTTCCAAAGGGGGTTTTCACATCAGTTTCATAGAAGAACCCGTTTTGGTTCCCCAAAGAACCTTTCATTGAACAGTTCTTAAAAGAACCATTTTTTCTTAGCGTGAAAAACATTTTAATAATCTAAAGAACCTTTTTCCACTATAAAGAACCTTTTGTGGAATGAAAAGTTTCCATGGATGGTAAAGATTCTTTGTGGAATCATTGATGCCAATAAAGAACCATTATTTTTAAGAGTGGATATAAATAATTTTTTTTTTTTTTTAAATCTATAAAAAAAAAAAAAAAAAGACATTGTGAATGTGAATTTGTCTTTTAGATAACAACCAGGAAAAGCTGGCACAGGGCGTTTTTGTTTTGCTGTTGTTCTTTGAGATTATGACTCATCTGCCTCTACCTGCATTTCCAGAGTCCTGTTACTCTCTGACTCATCATGATGTCAGATTATACACACACTGAACTCATCATCACATGAGCTTGTGCAAGTTAATATTCTACCAAACTGTGATCTATGACACACCTGAAAACAATACATGCTAAAAATGATCTACTGTATGTGCTCTGAAATGTAAGAATAAGTATTTTTAGAACCAATCTTTTATATCATTTTACCTGTGCTGAATCTCTTGTGTATATGCACTAACCTTGATTCAGATATAAACAGACTATTATCACAGGTAAGGCCAAGCACAGGGATTTGGCTTCAGTCCCGCACTGCGGGTTGTGGACATGCCCTGACCATGTTCTTCTCCTCCGCTCTGATTGGCTGATCTCAAGGGATTATCATTAACTATTAATCCTATGCTGCAATGATGCGTACTGTAGTCACACCACAGAGCGGTCAGATGATGTCATCTCACCTTAGCAAGCAGATTGGCCAAAACCTCTCGTCCAGCTCTGTGCTCACCGTATCAGTTTTATATCACTCAGAGCTAGATCCTTTACAGGCAGTCACGTGACTTCTTAAATATGACGTGGCTCTTAAAGACTAAGTGCGGCAGTTTTTATAGGAGGCCTGTGTCGCTTCAATTCCCTGCTTGAAATAAAATACCAGAAATTAGAGTGTGTTACGTTCTACATGCCAGGAAGAAGTCAAATGTCCCAATTAATCCAATTCTTAGAATTTACAGCAAACTGAAGTGAGGAATGGGAAATGAATGATGCAAATGAGGTTTTTTCCTGAGGTAGCCTGCTGCTCGGATGCTCACTGGATGTGGAATGAGAAAAAAAAAAAAAAAAAAACCTCCTTAGTCACAGAACAAGCATCAATTTACTTTCACATCTGCAGGAAGCAGATAGTACAGAACGTAGTTTACTTTATCATACGTAGAAGTTTCACTCTAAAAGGAATCCAAAAACCGAAGACAGGAAAACGAGCGCCTCCGAAAAGAGGAAGTCCTCGCTAAATGGGTTTCATTACATGTACTACGTTCCGAGAGTGATTCAATTTGGTTTCCTTATGAATTACGTAAGGCATTTATGCTTTAGTGGGGAATGACCTTTAGGTATTTGCATCCACCCTGCTTGCTGTTTGCACATAGGACCGAAATAACAAAACACAGCACAGAGGCCTGCAGGAGAGAGAAATGAGGTCACGGCCTGTGACGGGGTTGGGAATCCTGGCTTTCCCTACTTCGACTGTCTGCGACGAAAGTCCTTTGGGCGGGAGTCCGTTACTATGGATGCAGCCGGTGTAAACATGTACACAGTGCTCTGGTGCGTGTACCAGTGTGAGGGCAGTGTGAAGGTAGCACTGTGTTAACTGGGACTTTATAAATAACTATGAGGCCTACAGCTGTCTATGTCACGTATGTAAGAGAGAAGCTATATAAACTATTATTTAGAGAAAGCAGTGTCAACATTTATACTGAGCAAGTGATGCTATGCATATTTGGGCCCCATTGCTGCTGAGTCATTTAAGACAATGTAGCCGACCTTGTAATATTACCACTAACAATTAATTAAAAAAAGGAAAAAACATTATTTAATTTAATTTAATTTTTTATTTTATTTTATTTTATTTTAATTTTATTATTTTATTTTATTTTATTTTATTTTATACAACTTCAAGAAGTTTGAGAATGTTCAGTATCCACTGACAAAGCTGGTTGGAATATATTAATCTCAAGCCACATAAAACTCTTACTAAATATAGAAATACAAAAGAATAAACCACATGTCGTCAGACTTGAAATATAGGCTATTATTTAGTCATTGTGAGGTCTATGATGAGCCTTGAAACCACCTGGAATGACTTGTTTTGCTTCAATGCACAGATTTTACTTTGGACACCATGTGACGACCTCACATATGATAAAAATGGTTTATCGCATACAATTTAACAAAACATCTATAAATCCAATTTTTTTAAAATGACCCTGAACTGCGTATAGCTCAAAAAATATGCAAATTATTAACTAATATATTTGTAAATACTTAAACAACAGCAAAAGCGTGACAGAGAACACAGGGCCAAATATTATTAGTACGAACTATATTTCTACCCATTTTTTGGGTCTTGACAAATACCATAAATAGGCTACTATTACTTTTATGTGTAAATGTTAGGAATTGTTAGGAATGAGTTTGATGTTCATCACTACACCTTGCCACGTTATAACAAAATAAATACAAACAAATTATTTAATTTTAGTTTCAGTGTTATCTAGAAAATAATTTTAATACTTTCAATATGGATGTTTATATATTTTTGGTATTATATTATTGTGACTGCAGGAGGTTGATGTATAAATCTAAAGGGAGGGGCATAGTTATTTACAAATACACAAAATATAATACTATATATATATATATATATATATATATATATATATATATATATATATATATAACAAAAATGACCATGCTATCCATAGTTTCACTAAAATAATATAGTTAATACAGTTATTGATAGAACTGTAAAACCTAAATTAAAATAATAATACATTATTATTTTTAAAAACTACATTAAAATAATAATTATTAAAATACTAAATAATTTTTGTAAAGGTATTGACTGTGCTCCTAGTGTGCTACATGGTATACTAACAGAAGCTGTACTCTGTCATTAGATTTGTAGATTTAATGACATCTAGAGAGAAAGCATCAGGCGTTTTCGATGACTAACGTTTGACCGGAATGCCATGTGTCAGACCGAAAGTGCAAATCAAAACATCGATCCCGACCTTTCATTATTCCAGCAATATACGTTTCGTTTCATACGCGTGATGTTTTGGGAAAAGGGTGATTTGACTGCTCACCTCCAAGCCTAGAAAACAAGAGACAGTTTCAGGATTACTGAAGTCTCAACTTCCCGGAAGGATGACATGTTCTTCCCTGGCGAGAAGACTCAAGCGCTTGTCTTAAAGAAACAATGCGGAGTCTGTGCTTCTTATGAAACTGCTTTGTGCGCTGTTTAACCTGAGCCTGTGACACAAAGGCCATATCATTCGGAGTTAAAAATAATAAGAAAATGCAATAGAGGGAAATTAAATTATTTAAATTATTAAAATAATCTGGTTACATTTGGACTAGAAACTATGTTCTTGTTTGAGCCTTGGCTTTTCATAATGCGCACATACAGTTAAAGGGAACTGGAAAGAGAATAAAATAAGAAAAGAAAAGAAAAGGTAAAATATCAGTCTTTTCGATCTTTCTTTCTTTTGCTTTATTTTTTTTAGAAAGGGCTTCAGAAAATATTACATATACAGAAAAAGACTAGACATAATTAGGACATATTTTATATACTTTTGTTTATAATGTTGATGCTGGGTATGAAGATTTAAATAGTGGATGTATAGTACAAACAAAAGTGAAAGATACAATGTACAAATATTTTTCAAAAAATATATGCAACATTATTATAATCATAAAATTATATATAAAATCTAGGGCATCTAGTGATTCTGCTGTGAATGATGATATAGACTCTTTCTATATATTTATAATAATTTTATAAATAAATAAATGCATACATACATGCATATGAACTTTAAAAACGTGACTGTGTTCTTATCAAAACTCTGATTAGGCTCAGATCATCAATAAAGACATAGGTAGTTTGAGTGGGGATGCCAGAAAATCAAAACTGAAAGACTTAATATGAGGAAATATGGCTGTAAATTTTTCTTCACATCATAAAGAAACTGAATGGAGAAGATCATATATTATATTGAATATTATCTGGCTTTTCTTTTACTCAAACTTTTCAAATTTTTGTTGATGGACAACAATCATCAAGTTAACAGATGGAAAAGTGTTAGTTAGTCACTTCTTCTGAATCTTCACTGTGTATTAATAGCTAACAGGTCAATATTGACATCATAACAGCTGTATCCATATCCCAGACACAAAATGACCGCAGGCCTTTAAACACCTGTTTAACTTTATACGATGGAACTCAAGCTGAACTCTATGACGCGACTCTGCCCTGCCAGATATGATAAAGAGATGATAAGATCGTGAATACTGCTATATTAAGCTCTGTGTAAGGTTTTAGATATAGATCGTTCGTATGGGTCCACACATGTCTGGTATACATTTTTAGCTTAAACATAAACAAACTGAATATTATGTCTCATTAAAAATATTAGTATAAATTTACCTTAGTATCTAGCTCAACCAGTAAATCTTTACAGTATTTAATGTATTTGTGGACACATTTGCTTTGTAAAAATGGCAAAAATCACAAGCATCATTCAGTTTCAACAGCACCAGATGTATTTGTGATTTCGGTTGATGTTGTAGGTTACTTAAATTAAAACCATAATAAATTAAAAATCACAAGATATTATGTAATTTGTAGACATACGGAACACACGAAAAAGAATTAAGCCACATATAAAAATTAATGTGTTTAATTGTATTGGACCACATAAAATCAAACCAAGCTACATCTGCCAACAAATAATATACGAGGCCATTTCACAGAACTAACTTCCCTTTTTGAAATCATTTTTATGACTTTTAACCAACTGGTGTCAAGTTGATAGTAAGTGTTTGAAGTCAGTTCCCGTCAAGTTCACACTGCTGTCCAGCAGAATAAGCACAGGTGTAGTTCATCACATTAACTATGGACATTTTTCCCTAACGCTTGAAAACCAGAAATAATATTACATGTCTTAATGTTGAACAATACATTTATTGTTTCATAATATTTGAAACTAATGTTCACTTATTAACAAACAGAAAAAAAATACTAGAACCACCTCGAACTAGAGTGAGGAAAAAAAATACTAACAAAGATGAATAATTAAAAACAAATAAATTAATAAATTAATAAAAGTAATATACAATAATGATTCAAAAACAGTAATACAGAATCATACAACCGTGAATCAAACAATTCACATACAGAGACGCAGAGACTGTTTCACAATTTTAAAACCTACCAAACTACTTTTCGTAAAAAAAAGAAAAAGGCTAGCTCAAAAATTATTTGTGTTTTATATTTCTTGAGAAGAAAATGCTACTTGGTTTAAAAGTCTTTTTGAGGCCACACTGTATCTTCATTTTCATATCTTCATTTATCAGCAGATATCAAATCATGAAAAACCATCAAATTCACTTCATAATATAATTTTTTAAATGTATCTCTTTGAGTTTTAGGAAAAAGCAAAAAAGCAAAAATAAACCACAAAGGGCAAAATTAGAGACCACATGAAATGCTATAAAAAAAACCCTGAATCTAATTCTCTTATATAAAAACTTACACTAATTGTTATTTCCATATCGGTGGATGTCAACAACAACAGCAACAGTAAATTCACTTTAAAATAGTTCATATTCATGTCTTTGCTATAAGTCAAATGGAACTTATTCATAACCTAGATTCATTAATTCTGAGAAAATAGTTTTTAAGCCCGACATTCTATTGGGAAAAATAAATATTGCCATGTTTAGTCTTTGTGTCATGTTTAGACATGGCTCCTTAGTAACACTATTTTGTGTACAAGCATAATTGTTTGTAATAAGGGAGTGTTTTAGTAGTGATTGCACCAGGACTGGTGAAGAGAGATCACTGGAAATTTCCAGAACACAAGAGTTAAGAACTTGTACCGCGGGGTGTGTAATGACCCAAGAGCAAGAGAGCTGTGCTTCACATCCAGTAGAGGAATGCAGACACTGCCGACTGCTAACTCCCTGAAATCACTTTGAAATCATTCCACTGAACATCTATCCAATCAAAGTAAACACTCAAAAACTATGAGCTCTAACATTTGCTTCTTTATCTGATTATTTAGTAGATTTATATGGCAAATTATTTGTTGATTATTTTTGAGTGTGTGTGTGTACTTGTTTATGCTATTGTTGGGACCCCACAAGGATAGTAAAACCTGACATTTTTTGACATTGTGGGGAAATGTGTCCCTGTGGTCCCCACAAGGGAAAAAAATATAATAATTGATGTTTATCTGAAAGTGTAACAATGCAAACAGGTTTTCTGTAAGGGGTAGGTTTAGCGTTAGGGGATATTGTTGGGTCAGTATAAAAGTAATATAAGTCTATGGAAAGTCCCCATAATTCACAGAAACAAATGTGTGTGTGGGTGTGGGTGTGTGTGTGTGTGTTTCTTTTTTTTTTTTTTTTTTTGGTAATTTATTTTAATATTACAAAGATAAAGAAATCTGTCTGTTCTAAAACACCTCCAACTATTTTAACAATGGAAATGAAATGCAACATTAATGGAAACACAGCTGCTCTTCACAACTACTAAAAAAAACAACTACTCATATCCACTAACTTAAGACTGATTTTACCCCACAGATAAACCAGGATATCAGAAAAGGTTAAAAAATAGGCTGATACAAATTATAATAGAATAAAGCCATGTCTAAACTTGCATGCAGCAATATTTACTAGAATTATATTTACAACCTTAAATTATATATTTTTGAACACAGTAAAATTCCAACTCACTAAAATGAAAAACTTGCGCTCTGTAAAATCAAAGTGGTGCCAAAGTTACACTGATAATCTTTGAATTAAATTACTGACAAAGAAAATCAAATCAACCTCTGAAAACTCGAGTGTAACTCATAAATTACTGGGACAAGTTAAACAGCTGGACATTAAACATTTTTGATGAATGTGCAAAACCAAATGATCACCCATGGACTTTAAAAGACTAAACAGACTAAATAAAAGACAGCAACACACTGACCTTGGGATCATCTCTCCATCTTCATACAATTCTCCATTAACAGACAAAATATGAGTGTGTTTAACAGAGTGATAGTGATTTTCTGGTCTCATTCTGACCGGCTAGCCAGTCAATCTCTCCTCTCCCATGTCTTTTTTTTTCAACTATTCAGTACATTACACTAGAGCATACCAGAGATCCCATGTCATTACACGGGTATGTCTTTATTTGCTCATTAGGTTAACATGTCAGGCTACGACTCCGATTCCTCCATAGTGCGGGGAGGGCGGGGGCTGAGCTTGCCCAGTTATGGTGCGCACAGAGGGTTGCCTGATTGCATCATCGCAAAGACAGCGTTCTTGATACTATAAATAGGGTGACGTCACTCGCCCCGCCCC
Organism: Spinibarbus caldwelli; assembly: GCA_039654775.1. Taxonomy (NCBI): domain Eukaryota; kingdom Metazoa; phylum Chordata; class Actinopteri; order Cypriniformes; family Cyprinidae; genus Spinibarbus; species Spinibarbus caldwelli. Next base: position 25,790,752 of record CM077240.1, read on the forward strand.
CTGTAGTAGTTCACGTCCTCCAGCCATAAAAAGGGGTGATGCAACGAGCCGGCGACATCTGTAACTTTACCAGCTGAGCGCGAGAACACTCCAGTCGGAGAGCATCACAACACGCGCCTTTATTCAGTCAAAACAAGGTGAGTGGCAACATTGTTTCACTTGTTATTTATGGGTTTCGTTGTAACTGTTCTAGAACACGCTGGAAAATGTCTACGGTATGTTCTAATAAATAAACTCAGCCAGTGACTGGTTTCGATACAATTGTGTTTTGGGTTAAGCGATTGTACTTATTAGCTTATTTTATAGTCGTAATGTAATCTGTTATGCTGTTTATATTTATATTTTATTGTATTTAATTGTTATCTTATCATAGTCTAAGTCCTCTAGAATAGTTACAGAACGTGCGGAACTGGGTTGCGGTAATTTACGTTGAAATATTTGGAATATTTATGCGGTTCTGTTGGCGAATCGTTATAGCCGACTGTAAAAAAATATATATATATTTACGACAATCACGGTTTACTTTAACGACTCACATGGAGATTTCATGGTAACCGGGTTAGAGTTTAAACAGTTAAAAATGATGATTTTACCGGATTATACTGATTATGATTGTAAACCTGCAATGCATACAAGTAGAACATAATTTTTTTTTTACAAATAATTTGAGTAGTTGAATGTAATCGCATAACATTTAAATAAATATAAGAATAAAATATATGTCTGATATAGCCTATTCTATATATGATTAGTTAGCCTATAGCTATGTAACTTCAATGTGTGTGTGTGTGTGTGTGTGTGTGTGTGTGTGTGTGTATATATATATATATATATATATATATGACAACTGTTGACAGAACCTAAAAAATACCCTAAAATAACATATTGTGATTCTGTTAAAACATTATGTGATAACACAGTGTGCGTGTCATTACATTGTATTATTTTAATATACTAACTTATTTGAGCTATTAAAATCTGAAATGTAAAATCATTGTAAAATGTAGGCATGTGGTAAAATTGAAGGCCAAATGACTTTAACCTTATGAAAAATTAACTTTCTAGCAACTGTTTATAGATAATAACAATATAAAGATATAGTTTTATATACATAAAACACCATAAGGGTAACAATACACAACATTAAAATAATACTATAATTATTTTATTTACTAAACAAAATAAGAATGGAAATACTCCTTACTCACTAAATCAGAAGGGGGTTTATTAATTTATATTAATATAAATTATTATTAATATAATAAAATCTAAACATTTTAGCAGTATGTTTATTGCCTTGTTAAATATAATATTTTCTCCATTGTGAATGAAAACCTAAATTGTTTAGAATAAATCATAAATATATGCTTATATTTAATACAATTATATACATTCATACTTTTTATTTCTGAAATACTTCTTTACATTTATTGTTAAATTACATGTATTGTTTTTAATGTATTTTTTCAGATTTAAAATAGTGTTTCACTGTAGCATTTTTACATTTTTATTACATTACTAACATTTTACAGTTAATTCAGCAGTCTAATCATTTTTAGAGGAGGGGGTAGAGTTCGTAACTGACTACAGAAAGTTTACTAGGATCAAGTTTCCATATTAAGACCATGATTTAAATCTTGCTTCAAATGTTTTAGATTTCGGAATGATGCTTCAGCATCCTGGTTTGGGTCCGTCGGAGATCAGTGCGTGTGCTTTGGTACCCTGCCTCTCCCCACCCGGCTCACTCACGCTGGACGACTTCACCAACTTCACTCCATTAGTGAAAGAGGAGCTGCGCTACGCCATCCAGAACAAACGCCTGTCCAACGGCATGAGCACCCTGACCACTGACCGAGCGTGTATGAACACAGAACGCACCACTCAACTACCTGTGATGAAGCGGGAGGTGAGAACCACTCATTTACAGTTAGAACAATGAATCAAATGTGATTTCTTGTATTTCACATTAATTATATTGAGTAACAAGCATGCAGAAAAGCCATGCTTACACAATTCACTTGTTCATCCACTTGTGGACCCAATTCAGAATCATTAGGCGGTTTCGGCTTTCATGAAATCAATATTTAGTACGCAATGTAGGTATATCTGAAAATATGTGATAAATATTGTCATTTCAGGTCACTCCAGAGGAGAGTGAAAGGAGAAAAAGAAGGAGGGAAAGAAACAAAATTGCAGCAGCAAAATGCCGAAACAAGAAAAAAGAGAAAACAGACATTTTACAAATGGTAATTATATTTATTATACAAGTTTAATTTAAAATATTTTTTAATTTTACCTTATTTTTATATATATTTTTTTTGTATTCAAAATATATTAAAATACGTTTTTTAAATTATTTATTTATATTAATTATTTGAAATGTTTTAATATTTCCAAAATAGTACGTCTTGAATTTTACACTCGTATGTATTCTATAAATGGCTTTCCTTTTAATTCAGGAGTCAGAGAAGTTGGAGTCCATCAATGCCGAGTTGAAAGCCCAGATTGAGGAGTTGAAGAACCAAAAGCAGCAGCTAGTTTACATGCTCAACCTGCACAGGCCCACCTGTATCGTCCGAGCTCAGAACGGCCAGACCCCTGAAGACGAGAGGAAGCTCTTCATCCAGCAAATCAAAGAGACCACCCTGCAGGGTCTGAATCTTACCACAAGTGGACCAACGCACACCTCAATACCAACTAGCTGTGGGCATCTCTAAATCACAAACTGTACAGACAAGAAGCTAATGGTTCGGCAGTCCGTGCCAAGGAGCGCTGGAAGGTTCACCCACGTTATAAAGGACTAAACACGGGTGCCTGCCATGCTGCCAGTCAACGTCGGTCTGATGTACACTGAAAGAGACTGTTAAAGCACTAAAGTGTTGAAGGACGTTCAATGCGTTTTTCTCTTATTTAAATGTGTCAGTAATTGTATGTATGTATGTTTATCATGATATGCTTTTTGTATGCACCAAAGCCTGATGTCATGTTGATGCTAGAACAACATGATTTCATTTATTTATCAGCTTGTTGGTTAAATGAAACCCTGGTGGTGTGTTTGACAGCAAGTACTATACTAGTGAGAGGAAACAAATGTAGTTAGTAATTTGCGTGCATCTTTTTGACTTACTGGCAAGACATACAGGGTGATGAAGTTGTTTAGTTTAGTTACATATTTATCTCTGGCCTCTGCCTTGTTAAGTGTCCACATAATATGCCACATGAAGTATTTCAAGCTGCTACTAATCTCTCAGGACTTGGTCTATCTATCTATATATATATTTTACAGGAAACTCACATTAAATAAACAGATAAAATAACAGGGAAGTTGACACGGAGTAGACTTTGAGACGACGAGGGGCCCCGCACGCTACTTACAAGGAAGTTTCTACTCTTCTTCACCGAAAGCCTGTCTGTTATCACCTCAACCGAATGACTATGTTGTTGTTACAATGCTGTGAGCAGGAAGGTCTGCGTTTGCCAGCCTACTGTAAAAAAAAAAAAAAAAGAGTGTTTTTGTGCTATTAGCAAGGATATACTTATTTTTTTGATGTTGCATTTTTCATATACTGTAGCTGTGTGTTGTTATTGTCTAGATACACAAACCTCTACAACCCCAGCTAACAGGAAATGTTCTCAAAACTGAGGCTAATGTTCTGGAAATGTTAAGAGCAAATGTCCAGTAACGTTAATAGAATGGAAATTTATTTGATGTTAGCACCATCTTGTAATGTCTTTTTTTTTCTGAAAGTTTTAGTTGGATTTTTTTCTAACTTTTTTTTTTTAAACGTTACTGCTTACTACTTGTTTCATAACATTCAGAGAACATTCAAACGTAATGTTTGCAAATGATTTAGAGCATGATTTGCCTTAATGTTTTCTCTAATATTTGCATATTTGTTTTTAGTTTATTCAGAAATAACAGAGAATTTTAGCCAAATGTTCTTAGAATATATTTTTGTTGGCTGGGCTTGTCCTAAAGAAAAAAAATCTTTTAAAAAAATTGTCTGGCTATGTTCTTGGATCACGTGTCAAGCCGTTTTAGTGTCACACCATGTTGTTAGTGAAGAAACACATACCACAAGACATCTGATCAGCCCCTGTGACTGCATTTCTTAATATTACAGAAAGGTGTACTAAAGTATCACTAATTTCTGTTAAACCGAGGAAAACCCCTGATCTTTTCACAAACTTCTCCCTTATGTTTTTGAGCATAGTTTAAATTTATGTTCTGTCATGTACTGAAAGGTTAAGTGACGCAGGCGTCAGGTAGCTTTTTTCCTTTTTTTTTTGGTATTTGTTCAAATAGGCATGCCACAAAATGTGGTACTACTGACATTAAATGTGTAATGAAAACAAAGCTATGCTTTCTATTTGTGGTTAAACCAGAATTCATCACATCACTGGTGTCCATGTCAAAGTGTTCAGGTGCAATTGCTACCGAAAGTCATGATTGAGAAGATAATGGCCTGTAACATTAATGTATGGCTTTATTTTGACTGTCTGTTGTTTGTTTTTGATACTTTATTAATAAAAAGCTACACCACTTGCAATTGAGTCATTCTGTGCTGGTTTCATTCAAGTCAGATGTGATTAAATACAACTGAATCAAGCTGATTACCTCAGATGAGGCAACACCAAAACATTGTTACTTTTTAAAGTGTACTTGACGTGCTCAAAAACCAGCACCGTTTAGCTGGTTGAGCTGCTGAGAAATTTGCTGTGCTGTGCTGAGACCAGCTGTGCTGAGAAATTTGCAGTAGGGCAAGTCTGCACATGTATAACCTGAGAGACGTGCTGATTGTAACCCCGAGGTTGATCGAGTTCATCCTGCCAGAGAGCAATGATTCTGCATTTTCTGCTGATTTGAATGATTATTTTGAAGGTGGGCGGATTTCGTACAAGGGAAACGTATTATTATGTTTTGGAACTGATTAAATGTGGGAATTGCATCAGAAGATAATAATCTTAAAAGCCTCCTGAAATTCCTCGGAAAGAACAAAGCTGCTAAAGAACTCTTAGCGGTGGCGGTACCTGAGTTTTGGTAACTCCCTTTTTTTGGGAAAAAAAGAGGGAAATATTTAGAATTCTGAATAATTGCTACCAAACTCACTGGTTTGCTTTTTAATACTATTTCATAGTTGAAATATTCAAAACTATAAGTATGGCTGTACAAGAACTAAAAGTACCATTTTAACATTTATAAGAACTTTGTGATTAAAAAATACATGCACAAATAGAGACACTGCTTATTGGTTTTCAGAACGTGTGATTTAATGCAACTTTAATGGATTTTTGTTTTCTTTCTAAATTTTTTTTTTTTTTAGAATTTCTATCAAATTTCTATCATATTGAAAGATATTTGTTTTTTGTTGTGACATTTTAAGGGATACTTTTGTGTACTTTTATATTAAAGTACTTTAATCTTGCCATGAAAATAGCCTTTAATCTTAATATGGAACTATACTAACTAACTGACTAAATGAATAAACAACACCTGTTTCCAAGGTTGAAATTCTCTACCAGAGTCAGAGATGCTTTAAATCTTAAATCTTATAGGCACAGATATCTTTTTGTTGAATTCATCTAAGTTAATAAAAAGCTTTGTAATCTTTCATTGCATGATGTGCCATCATTGCTTTGTACTCCACCCTTTCTGTGAAACACTATAAAAACAGTCCCTTTTGGCCATTTTATTTGCTATATTCTCCAGTTTAGTTTCAACTTGAGTCATTTTGTTTGCACACATCCCTTAAAGCAACAAAAAAAAAAAAAAAACATTTATGGGGCCATCAAGTCCGAGTTGCTGCTCATTGCTTCATCGCTGCTGATGCGGACTGATGTCAGACATGTGATAATAAACTCTAAGAAATGACTCTCGGATAACTTCCACCTCTGTTCTGAAAACATATAGAGCCCATAAACATGAAACACTGTATAATCATCACCGGGAACTAAGCACTCTTTGTTCACATTTGTTTCCCAATCAGTGCAATGAATCACTATTTCTAATCAAAACTATCCAACCAGATTACACCTTGGAACTAAATGATCAGCATACAGAATATGTAATATGGGACTTCATATTTTTTACAATTATATTAAATTATACGCATAATATAATAATATACAAATAATACACGTTATATATATATATATATATATATATATATATATATATATATATATATATATATATTGTCACAAATCCGGTCTGTGGCCTTCCGCCCGATAGCCACCAGAGGTCGCCCTTCCATCATATTGACTCTCACATTGCACAGACTATTTCACTTTACCCTGGACTACATTTCCCTGCAGCCATTACACTAATCACACGCTCACACCTGAGACCCATCACACAATCACACACCCTACATAAACCTTGGACTTCCCCGTTCTAATCGCCGAGTATTGTATAGCGTTTATCACTCTTGTAGCGATAGCTACGCTACGGAGCCAACTTTAGTTATCATAGTCTTCCCGTTTTCTCGTGTTCTGATTCTTGCCCGTGTTTCCTGGATTAACCCTTTGCCTTGCCGTTCGGACTCTGTTTGCCCCTGCCTAGATTATTGCTGTGAACCTGGATTATCTCTCTGCCTTGTCCTGTTGGATATTGTTCACCGATTGAAGACCCATGCTTGCACTAGGATTACTCTTTGTCTTGCCTGTGTTTTACCTGTTTGCCATTGCATGAACCTTGCTGTTTTGTGACCACGTCCCTGAATAAAAGTTTTGCACATGGTTCTCCACGTCTCACGTCTCGTCGGCTCCGTAACAGAATACTCGGCCACACAAGGATCCAGCAGCTTTTCTGATGAACATTGACCAGGTATGAACATTGCAAGACTGTTATTACCCCTCGGGCAGGTCACGCGTTCGCTCAAGGACTATATTCAAGACTATTTATCCTTTGCCTTAAAAATCCTGCCTTGTCACGGCTATGGAGGCCGTATATGAATCCTTGTCCCGTCCTGTCACGGCTATGGAGGCCGTCTGTGAACTCTTTGCCTGTCCGGTCGCAGCCAGAAGGGCTGTCCCTGAACTCTCGTCCTGTCCTGTCACGGCTAAGGAGGCCGTCTGTGAACTCTCTGCCTGTCCTGTCACGGCTACAGAGGCCGCTTATGAACTTTTGTCCTGTTCTGAACCGGCCGAGGAGGCCATCTCTGAACTCTCGTCCTGTGCTGGATCAGCCAGGGTGGCTGATTTTGGACTGTCCATCCATTTAGTCTCATCTAATGTATCTGGTTTTGAACTGTCTGTCCTGCCAGTTTCCATCAAGGAATCTAAACTTGAGCTGTCTGTCTGTCTTAATGCTGTTAAGTCTGAATTTGAACTATCTGTCGGTCCTGATTTAATCATTGTGTCTGATGTTGAATCATATGTTTGTCCTGTTTCAACCAAAGAGCCTGAATTTGAATTGTCTGCTTGTCCAGTTTCATTCACTGAAATGTCTGTCAGTCCAGTTTCCCTCAATGAGTCTGTTTTTGAACTGTCTGTCTTGCCAGTTTCTGTCACTAAACTGTCTGCTTCAGTCTCTGTCAATGCCCCAGATTTTGAGCTATCTGTCAGTCCTGTTCCAGCCAATGCATTTGATTATGAACTGTCTGTTGGTCCAGTTTCAGTCAACAAACCTGATTATAAACTGTTTATAACCCGCTCAATTGTCATCAGGGAGACTGTTGATGAACTCGTTGTGTTCCCTGCCTCGTCCCTTGGGGCCATAAATGCTCTGTGTGTCTCAGTGTTCCCTAGATCCCAGTCCCTGCCGTGGTCTTCAGGTCCGTCTGCTCCGCTCTGGTGGTCTTCTGTTCCATCTGCTCCACCATGGTGGTCTTCTGCTCTGTCTGCTCCGCTCTGGTGGTCTTCTGCCCCACTCTGGTGGTCTTCTGCTCCGTCTGTTCCGTCTGCTAAGCCCTAGTGGGCTCCTGTACTGTCTGCTCCGCCCTGGTGGGCTCCTGTTCTGTTGGCTCCGTCCTGGTGGGCTTCTGCTCTGTAGGCTCCGTCCTGGTTTCCGGCTCCACCCTGGTTTCCTGCTCCGTCGGCTCCGCCCTGGCTCCCTGTTCCAGGAAGTCCAAGTCCGTAAGCCTTGGACTTCCTCGTTCTAATCGCAAAGTATTGTATAGCGTTTATCACTCTCCTAGCGATAGCTACTCTATGGAGCCAACTTTAGTTATCATAGTCTTGCCTTGCCTGTTTTCTCGTGTTCTGATTCTTGCCCGTGTTTCCTGGATTAACCCTTTGCTTTGCCCCTGCCTGGATTATTGCTGTGAACCTGGATTATCTCTCTGCCTTGCCCTGTTGGATATTGTTCGCCAATCGAAGACCCTCACTTGCCCTAGGATTACTCTTTGTCTTGCCTGTGTTGTACCTGTTTGCCATTGCATGAACCTTGCTGGTTTTGTGACTACGTCCCTGAATATAAGCCTTCCAAATGGATCCGCACATTTCTCGTCTCGTCGGCTCCGTAACACACACACATATATTAGTGCTGTCAAACGATTAATTGCATCCAAAATAAAGGGTTTTTGTTTACATAATATATGTGTATGTACTGTGTATATTTATTATGTATATATACATAGACACACATACAGTATATATTTTGAAAATATTTACATGCATATATTTATTTTCATATAATCTATATTATATATAAATATATTTAATGTACAAACATAACATATTTTTCTGAAATATATGCATGCATGTGTGTATTTATATATTAATAATAAATATACACAGTACACACATATTATGTAAAGAATTATTATTTTGGATGCGATTAATCGCGATTAATCGTTTGACAATACTAATATATATATATACAGTATATATATATATATATATATATATATATATATATATATATATATATATATACACACTGTATATAATGCATAATAAAAACAAAGTTTTTTCAAATCTAATCTAAAATACCCAGATTCCAAACAACATGACCTGACTTTCACCATAACGCAAATGCACTTTGCCCTGCCTGAATATGAACCAACATAGTCATGGGCCTTGGCAATATATGCAATCAGTGGAAACTTCACATTCTGATGCAAGCATTAAAACTGTTGCAATGGAATCTAAAGATGTCAAATAGGGTGTTGTAATTCTATTTCAAATATCAATGTCATAACATTTAAACATTATTGTAATGATTTTAAAGTTTTGATGTAACGCATTCATGACTGACAGGTTCTTAAACTGTAAGATCATTGGAATGCTTTACTCATTCAGGAAAAAATGCATTTTTTAAAGGGGTCCTATTATGCTTTTTCACTTTTTGAATTTTAGTCAGTGTGTAGTGTGTATGTTTGGGCATAAAACATATACACAAAGTTATAAATCTCAAAGTCCACTCCAAAGGGAGATATTTTGTTTTTAAAAAATCCCTTTTCAAGAACTACAATGAACGGCTCATTTGTACTACAAAGATGTTTTCCTGTATTTGTGACATCACAAATTGGTCCATTAGAATATCATTAAAATAAATCCCGCCTTCGGAAATTCAAATGTACGTTTCAAAATCGAAACCTGGTGCGGGTGTTTTTATAGCACTGTATTTCTGAAGGAAACTGACTGTCTTGAGAAAATTTTGGATGTCATTTTCATTTCATCTTGCATGTAATGTCTGATAAAGCAGTGTTTGTGAACGGAGCTCTGCTTTGTGTACAGCGTTACCGGAGAAACCTCGCTCTCTCCCGCTACAACAGCGCCTCCCGCTGGCAGAGAATGAATTTGCAGATATATGCCGCCACAAATAGTGTAAGTCTGTGGGACTATGGTATAAATAAATTCAACTGTATAACAGTTTCACTGCAATTCATGTTATAATGTTAGATTTAAAGAACAATAAACATAATACGTATTACCATTGCACTTATCTGTACATAGTAAATGCAGTTATTTTTAAGCTGTTGTTGACATCCTATCTAAAACGTGATTTAGCCAAAAAAAACAACAACAACAATATCGTTACCGCTTTAATATGTCTTGCAATATCCATGCCTGCACAGGTTCTGCACGATCCTCTTGTTCAATATTCTCGGGGTCTGAATTGATATGGCAATATTGACGAACTTGCTGCTTTGGCAAGGGGCGGGGCAGTACTGAAACACCGTCTAAGCTGTTCGCCAATCACAACGCACTGGGACAGCTAACCAATCACAACACATTTTGTTCTTCGGAAGGCGGGCCTTCATCAAACCCGGAACTAATCGAGCCGTTTGTGTCAGGCTGAGGAGGAAGGTATTGTAATAATGTAAATTATGTGAAAAATAATGTGATTTTCGAACCACCAAGCATGAGAGCATGTTCTAGTACACCCCCAAAACAAAATCAAGACTTTGTAAAAGAGCATAATAGGACCCCTTTAATGATGACATATTACAAACCTGTGCCTATGGAACTTGACAGGTGTTTATTTAGTCATTACTATTATATACACTGTTTATTATAATGACAAAAAACTTAAGCATGGGATTTTTTTATTTTATTTTATCCAAAATATGATGAAATACATATATATGATACATATATTCCATTATACTTTAAAAGATGAAAGACGAAACAAAATGTTATGCTTTACTCAGCCAGGAAAAAGTATTTTGAATGACAGTCCTGTAGTGTATATTACAAACCTCACGTTTAAAAAGATCTGTTTTCCCTCAGGGTGCATAGCTTAACGATAAATGCATTTAGCGAACAGTCTAGACCACTTCCTTGCCAGTACAATGGAAATGGCCCATTTTTTTTTTTTTTTTTTTTGCTTTGGGGGAGCTCAAGGAAGTGTAGGTTCAATGGGAACTTCAAGGTCCACATTCTTCTTTAAGTTCCTGTAAGGTTTCCAAGAGTTTTGAGATGCGAGGGCAACCACCTACAGTCGCTACCAGGAACTGACAGATCAGGAAGGAAATGTTACCATAACAGATTTTTTTTTTTTTTTTTTTTTTTTCTGTTTAAGACACACCCTTAATTTCCCAGTTCACAATGCGCATTTGCATGCTCCTCTATTCAGAGTTCAAAACATATGCACTTTAAAGGCAATGCTAAAGAGTTTATGATAATCTTCTCTACTTCCTTTTATTTTCGTGTAGTGACAAAAAGAAATATTTTCAGCTCTGACTCAACCTGAGTTTTTAGAAGACACACGATCTCTAGCAAATATCAATGACACTGGTCATTTACAATCTGATGGCTTTCATTCGGTGTACATTAACAGATAATTAAAACTACATTTATTATAACTATAATTTAAAGCAGCTATGTCTATTTTCAGTAGATGTACATATTATAAATGTAATCTATTTATTATAAAATATATAGGCCAAGATATAATCTAAATATAAAGATTATATAAAATAAATCGAAAATTTTAATTTAATGCAAGTTGTTTAGTAATGTGTCCACTAGAGGGCATAACAATCAAGGAATTGTAGGCCACAAAACAGAAGTCTCATCAGTTTATGAAGCACGTCATCAGAATCAGAATCAGAAAGAGCTTTATTGCCAAGTATGCTTGTGCATACAAGGAATTTGTTTTTGTGTCATAAACTTCCAGTACACAGAGACAACAACAGCACACAGACAATAAAAATATAATGAGAATAAAAAATTACACATGTAAATATAAATAGACAAAAATTTGAAAAAATAAACTGAGAGATAAATAAGTGGTATGTACAGTTGTGCTATAGATGATAAAATGGAATAGAATAGAATGAAAAGCAGGGATGTGGTAAGATGGAGGTGGTAACAAATATTAGGTTATTGCACATTGTTATTGCATAATGTGGGGAACATTTAACTGTTCATTAAATAGATTGCCTGGGGGAAGAAACTGTTCTTGTGCCTGGCTGTCCTGGTATTCGGTGCTCTGTAGCGCCGACCAGATGGCAAGAGTTCAAAGAGGGGATGGCTTGGATGTGAGGGATCCAGAGTGATTTTCTGAGCTCTTTTCCTCACTCTGGATGTATACAGTTCTTGAAGGGTGGGCAGGGGAGCACCAATAATCCTTTCGGCAGTCCGAATCGTTCTCTGTAATCTTCCGGTGTCTGATTTTGTAGCTGAGCCAAACCAGATAGTTATTGATGTGCACAGAACAGACTCGATGATGGCTGAGTAGAACCGTTTCAGCAGCTCCTGTGGCAGGTTAAACTTCCTCAGCTGGCGAAGGAAGTACAACCTTTGTTGGGCCTTTTTTACAATGGAGTCAATGTGAGTGTCCCACTTCAGGTCCTGGGAGATGATGGACCCTAGGAACTTGAATGTCTCCACTGCTGCCACAGTGCTGTTCATGATGGTGAGTGTGGAGAGAGCAGGGGGGTTCCTCCTGAAGTCCACTATCATCTCTACAGTTTTGAGCGTGTTGAGCTCCAGGTTGTTTAGACTGCACCAGACAGCCAGCTGCTCAACCTCCTGTCTGTAAGCAGACTCATCACCATCCTGGATGAGGCCGATGAGTGTGGTGTCATCTGCAAACTTCAGGAGCTTGACAGAGGGGTCTCTAGAGGTGCAGTCGTTGGTGTAGAGGGAGAAGAGCAGTGGGGAGAGAACACAGCCCTGAGGGGCGCCAGTGCTGATGATGCAGCTGTTTGACATGAATTTCCCCATTCTCACTAGCTGTTGCCTATCTGTCAGAAAGCTGGTGATCCATTGACAGATAGAGCTAGGAACAGAGAGATGGGTTAGTTTGGTCTTGAGGAGTGTTGGAATGATGGTGTTGAAGGCCGAGCTGAAGTCCACAAACAGGATCCTCACATAAGTCCCTGATTTGTCCAGGTGTTGCAGGAGGTAATGCAGTCCCATGTTGACTGCATCATCCACGGACCTGTTTGCTCGGTAAGCAAACTGCAGGGGGTCTAGTAGGGGTCCTGTGATGTCCTTCAGATAAGCCAGAACCAGTTTTTCAAACGACTTCATGACGACAGACGTTAGTGCCACAGGTCTGTAGTCGTTAAGTCCTGTTATCTTGGGGCTCTTTGGGACGGGGATGATGGTGGAGCGTTTGAAGCAGACAGGGACTTCACAGAACTCCAGAGATCTATTGATCATACTATATGTACCCTGCTGAAATAAACAATAGGCACCACCACAAAATTTGTAATGGTTGTACTAGTTATGATGGGAACTATATTGGTTTTAATGGAAATAGTAATGGACCCTGTGGGTTTTTACTGGTAATTGGTCAGCTTCTACTGGTGGCTTATTAAAACCACTAAATCCTAACGGAATATGTCCTAAAACACACTAAAGAAAACCATTTTTAATGGTTTTAATGATTAAAAGTTGATGGTTTGTAATGGTATTTGTAGTGGAAACCATCTGAATTGATGGTTTCTATGTTTTTTTCAGCAGGGTAAACACACAGAAAGTCAGAAGGCTAAAGATACCATTTTTACAACAGAAGTTTTAGACCTTATCCATTATCTACACATTATTATTACAGTTATAACAAAAATAGACGCTGAGTTGCAGGACATGCACTGGACTCTCATTTTCGCTTGTACTGATGCAGCTAATATTTTCATTTTTTTTCATTATTTCATTTCATTTCGTTGCAGATGTTTTGTAATACTGCACCAAGTCAACCAAGGAAACAAAAACATATGTAACCTTTGAAGCAGAGATAACAGTAGCCAATTGTTAAATATATGTAGCCTATATATGTACTGTATGTATGACTAATGCACTGGTTCTCAACATTTTGACTGCAAGACCTCCCTTTGTCCAAAATATGTTTATGTACTTCTGATATGTAGGCTACTTCTGATGTAAAAAGAAAAAAAAAACAAAAAACAAACAAAACAACAACAACAAAAAAAGAATTAATACATTTCTCTCTCTCTCTCTCTTTCTCTCTTTCTCTCTCTCTCTCTCTCTCTCTCTCACTCTCTCTCTCTCCAAACTCAAAAATCTTCCAAGAAACACATTTTTAGAGACCTTTGTGGCTGGAAAGTTTATTCTGGTGTTACATTCATTTCCATTTGCACCATACATAGGTTACCAGAAGACTTGTATGCACTGCTATAAAGCTATGCATTGTTGAAATTGCTATGAAATACAAAACTGCGTTTAAAACTTGTGTGCTGCATAAATTTGGTCAAGCCCCAACTAAAGCAATTTTATTTTCTGTGGAAACTATATGCTTTACACTCAACCCTTTCTGAACAATTGTATTTCTGATAGAATAAACAATTACAATGAATATACTAAAATTAGCTGTTTCATGATATTTTTTTTAACATTCCCTAACAGTGCTTTTTGGCTTTAAAGTTTTAAAACGAAAGTCAACAGATTCATGTTAAGCTCTAGGGCTTTTCAGAAGAGAAGAGAAAACTGGAAGAGAAATGTAGAAGTGTGTACCCTGCACTGGTTAGGAAGGTAAGTCTACAGAGGTTTAAGGAAGTGATACATTCAAAAAAAAAAAAAAAAAAAAATCTAACCACCATCTTACCGCAACCACCCCCAGATATGGTTTCAACACAAATGAGAAAAAACTACACATCCGGGTCCTTTTTCTGATTTGGTGACCTCAGTTTAATAGAAATTGTATGACTACTTCAGTTTGAGTAATTACTGGATTTCAATCTGCATGTGCGTCACAAAGTGAATAAACAGAGTGATTTAAAAAATAATAATAATTGTTTATTTTTCTAATATTTACAATACACTCCAACAGCAAAACATGATCAAGCAAGACAGAAAAGCAACACTAACATTTGAATTAAGCTGTTATGGTTATTTTTAATAGTACTTAATAATATTATGCAGACATAAACCTGCTGTCACAGAGTTTTGAAACTAACCTCTGGTATTTTGGTCAGATTGGCTCTCATAAAGCAGAAGTCCATTGTCACACGTTCATTCACAGCCAACTAACTGTGGTATAACAGATGGTTTAGTTAGTGGTTATTGACTCTATCAAAGTAAATAGTGGACGTATTCACGTGTGGTGTGAGCCTGGGAAAACAAACATATGACTACAAAGATCCTGTATTCTGAACATAACCTGTTACAATGCAATTTCAAGCATGACTTAATAATTCACTTGTATGTTGACAGAAAACACTGCATACTGAACTCAAAAGTTAATACTTCAGAATAAAAAAATAAAAATTGCATGCTGCTAGTATGCATAAATACCCTCTATGATTATATGTATACTTAATTTATCCTTAAATGGAAATTCAGACATCATGAGCATCAAATGTAAGCGACTCTATCTAGACATAAACTCAGGTGACATTGTGCCTGCGGACCTTGATGTTGAGGTCATACCACAGTTCAAGACAGGGCACAAAGGCTCATGGGCTTTGAGGGCATCTGTCAAGTGTTGCTGTTCCTCTAACAAAAGCTGGACTTCCTTCCTCAGCAGGCTGTTCTCCTGTTCCAGACATTCATATGCCTGGTTTCAGAAAATGTCAGTATGTCAAAAACCACATCAATCATATGCATCAATGAGCATTTGATGTATTTTTCAATGTCTGCCCACAATTACCATCATATATCTGCATGGGGCAAATAACCATTCCACCTTCAAATTTACTGAAAAGTACAAATGCTGAAATCAACATCTTTTATATTCTATATAATGTGCAGCTTGCGAACCTCATGCAACTCATCAGCTCTCTGAGTTTGTCTTTTGCGGCTCCTCTGTGCAGCAACTCGGTTCTTTTCTCTTCTTTTCAACCTTTTCTCTTCATCATCAGAGCTCTGAACCACAATCATATGATATGGTTGTTATGATATGTTGTTTCCTGAACATTAATGTGCAGTACATCAGAACAAATCACAAACAGTAAACCACAAAATCATTTTGGGTGGCACAGATCAGAAAGATGAGAATGCACGTTATAAAGTTCATTAGTAATTAGTTCATTTTTAGTTTTGGTTATAAACTTATTTTGTAATTATGTAAAGCAAATGAAACAAGAATAAAGAAGTAACATACCTCACTCTTTCGAAATAACCGTAAAGCTGGAGCATCATTTCGAGTAAAGTTACTTGTCGCACTGAAAAGTGACATGACAGGTGCAAATGAGCACGAACACAATAAAGACTTCCGTTTACGAAATTTTATGGAAAATTAAGGCGAACTATTATGTCGTTTTAATTAGCGCATAGTTAGGCATGTTTGAACTGTCAGTCAACATCCCTCTGTAACATTTCTTGCAAATGCCTTCGGCGGATGTTCTTTGAAGTCACGTGGTGCTCTCGAGAACTCCAATAACTTCAGGCGGTCTGAGTGTTTTTGTATTTTTAACGCTTTTGGGTCATTCCACGAAATGACTCTCTTTTCCATTTTGTATAGGTGATTTCTGAAAGCTTGTTTTTTTTTTTTTGTTGTTTTAAATCAGGCAATGAAAGTCCCTATGAGTAAAATAAAGTGGGGTCAAATACGTTAAATAAAAATAAATAAATAAATAAACCTTAATAGCCTATGGTATTATATAGTTATGCATTACAAAACGTAATGATTGACAGTTTCACAATTAATTTGGCCATTTCTAGCCTTGCGCTCAAAGTGACACTAAAGCAAGTTTATCAGAAGTAGAATTTAATCCTGATATTCTTTTCAATCAGTTCACTAAACACATTTTGGCAATTATAAGATACTGGCTTATATGTAAAGTATTTGTAAATGTGTTAAGAATTTTTATTTTTTTATCATTGTTCACTTATGATACAAAAAGGGCCCTGTGTTAGTCCATGTTTAATTGGCTAATTTGTTTAATAAAAACGTGTTCAGTGCCAGTATTTGGAAACCAATACTGGTAGACCAACAAAACCTTGTGGTATAAACCTGGACCACATCAGCACAATAGTTCTCTAAAAAACCAATTTATTGTAATGGAAAAAGAAATTGGTGTAGCACTTATTTTTCAAGTATTTCTTGAATATTTATTTACATTATACGAAACATTTATCTAATAACAGGTGCCAATACAATACTCCCATACTGCCCTTCTCTATTCCCACACAAAATGATACATACACACACACAGAGATACACATTAATTTGCATCAGTCATTTGGATGGTTTTTGGAGCAGGTACATAATCTGCACTGTATTCTGAATCAGACGTAGCTCTTTTGATGGTGGAGGGAAGCCTGTGGTGAAAGTCTGGACAGACGTCTCCTACTGAGCTGCCAAAAACTTCACTGTAGATTTCCACCGACTCCGCTGAAGGCTGCATGTCAAGTACTTGACGCAAGCCCTCGGCTGCCTGCTTCAGATTTTTCAGAGACTGAACAGAATGAAGGAAAATGGAGCATGTTAAGAATAATAAATC
Source organism: Spinibarbus caldwelli (assembly GCA_039654775.1). Taxonomy (NCBI): domain Eukaryota; kingdom Metazoa; phylum Chordata; class Actinopteri; order Cypriniformes; family Cyprinidae; genus Spinibarbus; species Spinibarbus caldwelli. Next base: position 25,808,052 of record CM077240.1, read on the forward strand.
CTTTTTTGTCTATGGTAATGAGACTTTCATCTCACTGGTATACTTAAAATTATTAGACAATAAAATGGACAAGCATGTAGTAACATGCATTCAAGAAGCACTGTATAAAAGTAATTAAAACAGATTTATACCCTCATAACTGTACTGGCTTGTTTGAACATTGCAGGTGCAGCAGCTGATACATTTCTGATGACAGTGTCTGTAAAAAAAAATGTTTAAGAGCTAGTAACAAACACTGCATAAAACACAGTTGTACAAATAATGCACTTTTGCTAAGAAAAGAAAAGAAAGGCGTACACACCTTGAACTGGGTCTGGCTTTAGGTCTTGTGGCTTCACTGCCTGTTCATACAAACCCTAAAATAATGGATGAACAGTAAAAAGTGTATAAGCTAAATTCACGCAACAACATTTAGGTCTTCTAAAAAATCAGACTGAGCTGTTCTCTGAAAAAACACCAAAGTATACTGTACTTTTTAATCCAGTGTCTCAGGAATTACAGCAAACACAATAGTATATTTTCATATTATGACATCTAGTGGCCAGAGGTGAAAACCTAAAATTTCTAAATCGTAAAAGAATATTATGACATTATATATTGTGACATCTAGTGGCCAGGAGCAGAACATATAAAAATTTAAAATAACTGATTTACTCAGTGCTATGGGTGTTGCCAAAGATAATTAGTAATATAAATATAAAAACCAAATATAAAGAAAACCATATAAAGACTAATATCTTTAAACTAATAAAATTACTAACATCTTTACTAATATTTGAAGTTTGTAATATTATTTTTTCAATAATTGAATACCTGATTCATATATATATATATATATATATATATATATATATATATATATATATATATATGAATATATGAAAATAAACATGTCTCACCAGAAGTTTCCTCTCTGCTCTTAATGATCGCACAACCTGGTTGCGTATTTGCTTTGGGTAAGAGTTGCGTTTGCAGGCGGTCTCTACTATTTTCTCATCCAGAATGTCATTTATTGTGCTGTCATTGTCTGAACATACAAAGTAATGGTTAATAATGTCATGGCTTGGGATTGGTTCGCAAAAAAAAAAAAAGTAGAGTTCTCTGAAACTGATAGTAACCTTCACAATAATCCTCTGACACCTCGTCCCAGGACAAGCCACCAATAACTAGATTTTCTTGCACTGTGAATCTAAAGTTCTAAATGATAAGACAGACAAATAAAGTGAATGAAAAAAAACAAAACAAATACACAGCAACAACAGCAGACGTCGATGTCATAAATAACTCCCATAATTGGTTTCCACAAAAATGCCACAGGTGTTTCTATAGTAAAACCATCGTGCATTTGATAAAAAAAATACAAAAAATAATTGAACTGACATCTCTTTTATTCTACTAGACTTACCACAACCATTTCTTGCAGCAATTTATCTTTGTCTTCCTCAGAAATGTGGGATTGGCCATCGAGAAACTTTTTAAACAAGCCTTTATACTTTTCAAGCTGTTCACGAACGTGTTTTTTCGACTTGACATTTACTCTAAAATCTGTCCCGCTCTCACGATCTGCCTCCATGACTGCCGCTTATTTTTCAAAATAAATCCTGGAAACGGAAGCAGAATGTGTTACAACGAAACAAACCCTGAGAGAAACACTTCAGCGGAAGAAACGTTCCGATCTCCATCGTGAAGACGCCGAACATGCCGCAGAGATCATGATAACAACAAGTGTTTTTATAACACGTTTTATTTACAAATTTACACAGAAACGTGCTTAAAATATTTTTATATACACTAACATCATGGCTAGAGAGTTTATTGAATGTCACTTGTCAGCAAATGAGTTTACACAGGTAAGAAAACTCATGCATTCAACGAAATTTAGAAATTATCTTTAAGCAATAAACACAATGTCTTTATGAGCTGATCCATCACCGCTTTGTAAATGTGTGCTACAGCTCTACAGAAAAACCCCACCTAAACCAGCCTCAGCAGCTTTGCTAGTCTCAACTGGTTTAAGTTGTTTTTTTAGCAGGTAGTTCAGAGTGATCTGATTGATTTGGAAAATACAGTATTGGTCCAGTATTTATAATAAATTGGGCCACTTTTTGACCGGATGAAGTTACAATAATAAAAACAAAGACTAATGTTATTATATAATATTTTGTAAACTGTTGTATATGCTGTGTTGTCAGTATCTTTATGTTTATGTAAACTATATGCAGACAAGGGGTTTGTTTTCACACCAAACAGAAATCATCTGCACAGATTTTTAGGTTAATAAGTTATTTTAATGGTTTTTCTGTAGGATATAGATGATGTCCTTTTGAGAGCTACAAAGGTAAGCTTTTGTCAATCCTAAGAAGACAAATCAATAAAAGCTAACAAACAAGACTTTAATGTTGCAACAATGACCTCTTCTGTTTAATGAATGTAATTTTAGGCTGGAGTGGAAAAGCTCTGGTGGCAGTTACAGAGAGAGCCAGTGAGTTTGAGAAAGTTATTCAGCTGTCAAAAACGTAAGCTTTGTGTGAGAACATTCTCACTGAGGAGTTTCCTGTGGCCTTTGGAATGACAGTGTTACAGCTGCACACACACCACATATGCTTACACAGCAATGGACACATGCAGCTTTACTAATATTTAATGTTTTTGATATAGCTACCCTGGTTTTGTGTTCCCTTGTTTTGGCATTCATCCCCTTCAATTATCAGGGCAAGACTTGCATTGTGTCAAGATTCAGGTGAATATAACATAACATGACACAGAAAGATAGGTTTACCAGGCTTCATATCCTATATTGTGACCTTTTAGTGCAAAAATATTAGTTTTGTTTTAACAGGACCTGGAGCCATTCCTTCCTTTGTTCCAGAAGTACAGAGATGATATTGTTGCAGTCGGGGAGGTAAAATATGATATTATCTTTTTGGACAATTTTCAACAGGCACTGCTCGGGATTTTTATAATATTATATAATTATGTTAAAGGAAATATCCCAACACTTACCAAACAAAAATAAAACATTCAGCTTATTTTAATTACATTGTTTATATAGAAAGTAGAGAAGTCATTTTAAGGAATGTGAAATGAATTAAATGTGAAGAAAAAGTGAGAAAAAGTAAAGAAGTCCTTAGCAAAATTCCAAGGGGTAATCAATTTGAATTAAAATGATTTACAATTAGGAAAGACAAGCTTATATATATATATATATATATATATATATATATATATATATATATATATATATATATAATCTTCTAACTAAATCTTCTAACATATTTTATCAGGTAGAAATTGTAAAGAAAAAATATTTTAAAAATCCTTACAAAGTTATGGAGCATTCAAATATTGTTATACACAATGGAGGGCCTTGGAATCGAAAAGGTTGAGAACCATTGGTCTAAGGATAATAATTAAAAAACATGAAAATCGTACAAGACTGGGGAAGCTAGGCCTCACATTTCTAATGTTGTTTTTAAATCTTGAGTCTCAGTATTGTAGTTCACCTACTTCTTGTTACATAATGCGATCTATGTTTCCTAATAATTTTTTTTTTCTCTTCACAGATTGGTCTTGATTTTACCCCCTGGTTTCCAAATACTACTCAAGAGCGTGATGAACAGATAAAAGTCTTTATAAAACAACCTGAAATATCCAAAGAACTGGATTTGCCAGAGAGACTTTCTACTGGAGAGTAACAGTAAATCAAGCAGCTCAGAAATGCTTACATGGTTTGCTACTTTTTACCATTACTTGGCATAGCAACATATATTGTACATCCTGAAGTGACTGTTCATTTTGTAGTTTCATTAACGCTCATAACTCAGCCCATTCTTTTATCTTAAAGGAATGTACATTCCCACTCAGCAGCCAAGGTTACCATATAGCCACAATGAAAGAACTAGGTAATCACTAACAAATCATTGTGTCTCTGTGACCTTTACAGTCGCAGCTGAATTTCTTGTGTAATTCTACTTTTATGTCTTTAGGGATTAGACAAGCATTATTGCATAATTTTGCCGGCAAGCCATCAGTTGCTGTGGAAGGGGTTCAGCCTGGATTCTGCCATCAGCAAAAACGAGCAGGTTGGATAAGGATTCTAATTTAATTACCAATATGCTTGTGTGCCATAAAATCATAGATAAGTATGATAAGTATGCAATAAAGACATGAAGCATATATTAAAGAATGACCCAGTTCCACGTCACATGTCATTCACTTCAAATATTAGCACATTCTGTACATATGATTGTTATGTATTATTTAAACCTATATGGACCTTATGTGACAAACATAATGTTTGACAAAACAAAGTTTTGTTTTCACTACTATAATGATACTGTATTTTAAATGCAGAGAGCAAAATTAGTCAGACAGTTTCCACTGGAACACATTTGCCTTGAGACAGACTCTCCAACCTTGGGGCTTGACAAACATGTAAGTCCTAACCTGTTATTATAATCTGATTTTCTGTGTGACCGAGATGTTTTGAAGCTCACTGTCTGTGTTATCTTCTTATTGCTCTAGGTTAGAAATGAGCCCGGAAACATAATGATCTGCTGTGAGTGAGTACATTGCAAAAGTTAAGGGAATATCTTCAGACGTAGTTATGAAAGTCACAACACAAAATGCCCTTCGAACGTTTTCTAAGTTAAAAAACCTAGAATTATTATTCTTATATAATTTTATTTTGTTAATAAAGAGCTCACTCAGAAAACAAATGGACTTAAAATGAATGTCTAGACTCTAGAGCTTTCAAGCTTCCTGCAAATTTACTGTAAATGTATCATAAAAGGATCGATTTGATTAGTTCATGAACCTTTCAGACTGGTTTTGTGAGCTGGATCAAAACTAATTCTCCCTATTAATACATTATTCATAAGTTTTTAGTTTGTGTTCCTTTGAAAAGAAAGGAAGTCACAGGTTTTGACATTAAGGGTGATAAATGACAGTTTCTTTAACTGTGTGACAACGAGATCACAATTTGAATAAAAAATATGAAATAATCCACTGTTTTATTGGCAGATTGGTTCATTACACATTTATTGCTGTCTGGAGAAAAACATTTATTTACTCTTCATAGAGGTTGACTGCAGTTCCTAACAGCTGATGAGTTTTATCTGGAAGGACAAAAAAGATCGTATTTTACTTTATCATATGTCGTATATAAGCTTTATTAGTTAGAGTTTAAGTTTCAAACGCAGTTAAATCTCATTTTACAGCAGTCTTCAAAGTGTCCTCTCTCGGGATGTCTGGTGTTGTTGTCGCTGTCCATCCAGGAGGCGCGCTGCTCGGGGAGTCACAGGTGTTCTGGAGGTGACAACAGAAGTGTTTGCTTTCAGGTAAATTCCAGAACCTACTGGTTGTCTCCACGCGACACCACGTCTCCCTGTACATATTCAACTCGGACAGCTGGTCTTGCTTTGATTTTGACATTGTTATTAATCATATGTGGGCTTCTTGTTAAGTCGAATTAGCATCTGGTCATTTCGGCCCTTACAGATGTTTGTAACCAGACATGTAGCGTTCCTGTAATGTGTGTCGCCGGAAGTTGTTATTGTAGGGTTGCCAGCTCTGTGTAACAAAACCATCCAAAAGGCCAATCAAAAATAGCCCAAACAAGCCTCATGGCCCTATCCAAATATCAAAACTCAATTACATGCCACTTCTTCCATACCAAAAAAAAAAAAAAAAAAAAGTCAATGTTATGCATTGTACATAATTTCAACTTGAAAATCACTAGTAGTAATCATAAACAGAAGCTCAAAGGCCGCTCCCTCACAAAACTCATACTCTAGCGCAGTATTATCATTGGTATAATGTAAAATATTTAAATACACGCATGTCAAACCTTTAAACCGCGGGGGGAAAAACAACCCGCGGCAACAGTTTAGGCTACATGTAGCCCAATTGCGCAGGAAAACAGCGAACTTGGCAACACATAGGCCTGCTGTATCAATATAGGTGTTAAAAACAATTTGACCTATATTTCAGAATTCACCAGGGTGTCGTCGCTGGCTGATTGTTTTTGAACGGACACCTAGACATCAAGAAATAATGTATTAACGTAATTTTAAGATTATCCTTATTCATCGTATCAACAATATTTTAATGATATGAATTAAAATAGCAAAAACATTCTCTATCCCTAAACAACATGTCCTTAGGTCAAAACTCAGTAGCCTACTGTATATAGCCTGCTGTAGATTAAAATATAACTTGTCTTTAATCAATAACTTAAATGCTTTTTTTTTTACTGTTAAAAATAGGGTTGTCAGTGGAATAAATTCAACACGATTGATGTCATGGTTTCTAACATGTCTTTAAAAAGCAGCATTTTTTTTTATTTTTTTTTTATTTTTTTTTTTATTCACAGCCACAAGAACAAGAGGTATTACTTAGACACATAACATTATTAGAGGCAAAAGTGACAAATCTTACAGCATTTTCAGCGCTTGTTTTTAGATTGTTCCAGAGTGTTTATGTATAATTTAAAGTTTGTGTATAATTTATAAAATGTAAAAAAAAAAAAAAAAAAAAAAAAAAATGGTTTGAACAAAACCCATTTAATCCCACCAGTCACAATAGTGACCATAAAATGGTTTTCATTTATAAAGCTCTAAAAATCTTACTGGCTGATGTTTTAGTGCACTTCCTGAAAATAAGGAAAAAAATAAAGTATCTCATTTAAATATGTGCAGTTTCACATGATTAGTGCAAACTGTCACATGACCAAAGCAGATTAATTCCTGTTGACACCTTGAAAAGATGATGGCTGCATCAGAGCTCCATAACGAAAGGCTAGTAAAGTATGTTAACATACAAAGATTTTTGGCACACATTATCTTTAATGTGTCTAGTATTAATACACATCTATTCACATATATTCAGTTTTGTTGAGTGTGCTCAAAGAATGAGTAAACGTCTTGATGGTCACAATAGTGACCGGTGGGATAACAGTGAATTTAGGTAGGCTATCATACAGTATAAATCCAATTGCAGTTGTTAGTGAAGATTGCACTGAAATGTTGCAATGACAAAATATTGCACTAAATTAAAAGTTCAAATGTTACAAATAAGTTACAATATTGATGTTGTAATACTGGTAGCACTAATAGGCTATAAAATTTTGATGATATATGTTACAAAAAAGTAACAATTTTGAAATACGTTGATACGTTGATATTTTTTTGTCTTTTATCGCAGTATTCCTACCAATTTTGTATAAGGATTTACTTTTTTTTTTTAAATGCATAATAGTAACCCTAGAATGTGATCAAACAGTTTAAAATAGCTGGGCTAAGACATATAACATTTTTTATGACTGCAGAAATATGTTAATTCAGTTATTCACCGGTCACAATTGTGACAAACCATAAAACACAATTTTTCATACACTTTTTCCAAAAAAAAAGTAAAAAATAAAACAATTATTGATTATTTCAAAAGGTCACTAATGATATATAATTTGAATATTTTCATGTCTGGGGAAAAAATGGGATTAAACGGGTTAATTTACCGCTTTATAAGAAGTCTTATATGGGAAAGAGAAAAAAAGTGCCTGACACGCCATTCAATGCAGCTCTTATTTTTCATAGTCTACTTAGTAGTGTATGAGCTCTGTAGGGCTCGCTCGCCTACTTGCCCCGCCCCATCTGCAATCTCATTGGTCCTCGCCGAGTATATAAACCCCCTTACTGTAGTGATCAGGGTAAGCAAATCCGAGGAGGATGTTCGCATCACGCCATCATCACTCACATGCTGCTGAAGCCGGTAGTGATCGGGAACGTGGCCCCAATTCAGTCCGTTAAATTGTAATTACAGCGTTATTATCAAGTGGAGCATCTGAGAAAGTCATCATTATCTCTTTATCTCATGCGCTTACCGCTTCAGGAAGAGAATTAGGCTACACATCTAGTCCAGCCTGATATAAACTAGAATCGTTTATGTCTAAGTGAAGGGGTTAATTTTGCCGAGATGGTGGCAGGTGAGTTTCTTCAGGAGCAGCATGTTCTGCCCGACAGCACACCTGACGGCGGTGTCACTGAAGGAAATACAGACGAGGACAGCGGCTACAAGGAGCTTTCCAATGGATCGGTCCATATAACGCTGGACCCAAAGGTGCTGGAACAGGAGCTTCCACCTCCGGACGAAAAAGAGGCGATGCTGCCGGGCGAACAGAATACCGAAGCGCTGGAGACGAGACTCTACTGGAGGCGGTTTGCCGTTCTTGCGGTGTTCAGCCTCTATTCGCTCGTCAACGCCTTTCAGTGGATCCAGTACAGCATCATTACCAACATCTTCGAGGACTATTATAATGTAACAAGCATCGCGATTAACTGGCTCTCCGTGGTCTATATGGTCGCGTATGTGCCTTTAATCTTCCCCGCGACCTGGCTGTTGGATATGAAAGGGCTGAGGATGACGGCGTTGTTAGGGGCCGGGCTGAATGCCCTGGGCGCGTGGGTGAAGTGCGCCAGCGTGGGGCCCGGTCTGTTCTGGGTCACCATGACCGCCCAGATCATATGCTCTGTGTCTCAGGTGTTCATCCTCGGCCTCCCCTCCAGAATCGCGTCGGTTTGGTTCGGCCCGAGAGAAGTTTCCACGGCCTGTGCCACAGCGGTGTTGGGCAACCAGGTGTGGCCTGTAAATGATATGCATTAACGATGAATTTGGTTAAATATTACTCGACATTTGACGATTGTCACTTGCTTTTGTATTTAAAATTACGTACAGCTGAAGTCAGGTCAACATTATTAATAATTTCACGTTATGTTGTTAAGTAGCAAAAAAAAATACAATGATTTTATAAAATAACATAGTTTCCACTAAGATAAAAGCTGGAAAATTAAGCTGGATTCAAACTGGACTTTTGCTCTAAACAGGTCTTTTAAGCATTCAGCTGGTTCAAGTCAAATTTTATTTTGTAATAAAATTATTTCAAGAGAGCGACAAGATATATCATCAATTTTTATTAGTAAAAACTGTATTATTTTATAAAATTATTTTATGAGATAGACGAGATACAACATTTTTTTTATTTCATTAATGTTTAACATTAATCATTTTATTACTCTAGAAGATAGAGAAGATAGTTTATTGTCAACTTTTTCTTATAAAATAACTCTATTATTTAATAATTATTTTAAAGGTATAGTTCATCAAAATATGCAAATTGCAATTCCAAACCTGTATGACTTTCTTTTGCTCTTTTGTGGAACACAATATCTTGAAGAATGTTGGTAACAAAGCAGTTTCGGTTTCCATTGATTATTCTGTTATTATTTTGGCGGGAACTATGGTAACCATGGTACATTTCTGTAAGGGTGCCAAGCATTTAAATGCACAGTAATATGAACACTATAACACTGGAACACTAACTTATGTGACCTGAAGTATTTAACAGTGCATATTTTTTATTCTTAAAGTGTCTAGTGTTTTATATACTGATTTTGTTTATTAAACTCTGTGTAATATATTTCTTTTTCAGCTTGGTGTAGCCATAGGTTTCCTGCTTCCACCTATACTGGTTCCCAACACAGCTGACGACAAAGATCTCATGGGCCACAACATCAGCAGAATGTTCTATGGAACAGCTGGAGTTTCAACTCTACTCTTCCTTCTAACAATATTTGGTAAAAACTAATATCTACATTTCACATTGTTAGAACATAAAGAAATAATTGCAACTAATGCATGTAATAATGAAAATCATGCAAAACAGCCTTTTCTCATACAGTCTTCTGCATGCTTTTATGCCATTATAGTTCACAATACACAAACAAGTTGCAACTAGTTGACTTGGAACATCTTGCACACGATCTTTGCATATAATGATGTGTCATCTGTCATCAGAACATGGAAAAAAAACTGTTTTATAAACATAGGCAAGAGATTTGTATGAAACAGTGATTAATATTTTAACGAGTATCAAAACGTATACAAGTACATTAACCCCTAATAACAGCTGTAGACTAGTTAGATTATTAGAAACAGAAGTTCATGTGTATCTCTCCCATTCGTTTTCTCAGTCATTAAAGACAGACCTCCACTCCCACCCAGCAAAGCACAAGCTGTTCTGTCCACTGGTCCAGCTGAAGACTATTCATACAAGAAATCAATAATCAACCTCTTCAAGAACAAGCCCTTCATTCTGCTCCTCATTAGCTATGGTGAGAGACAATTATTTAATGTAAAATTAAATGTGCTTTAGTGCTTTTATTCACACACTATACACCATTTTTTACGAGATGATTAGTTATTTTGTCATGTATAGGACTTATTAACTTTATTATTACCTTTAAATTATTAACAGTAATAATAAAGTATCAGCCTAATTTCTACAATAATGCTACAATTTCAGTTTCATTATATAGAAAGTTTTGCACTTCAGCAAACATTGTCAAATCTTTTTTTTCCAACATAATTTATAACATATTTGATATTGTTTTTAGGCATCATGACCGGATCATTCTACTCTGTATCTACACTTCTCAGTCAGATGATAATTACTTATTATCCGGTAAGTGACCTTTGATAAACTCAGCATGGAAATGCCATGTGCATGTGTGTAGGAGTCTTTCTGCGTCCGTCTCAGGCACACTTGGGTAGTGTTTGCCGGGAATGGGCGGCTGGTCACCGCTTTATTGTTCAGGCTCTTGCAGTTCATTAGCCGCTTTTCATGCATGCCTGCTACTCATGACAGAGTCCAAATGAAAAGACAAGCACTGTATACATTCGCGAGTTTGATGTCCGAATGTACTGCAGGCTTTCCCACCAGGCTTAAGTTTAGTGACCACACACCATGTGATATTTCTTACCGCGTATAACACTTCCATATCTGCTTGTGAGGTCCAGTTGAAAAACAAGTCCCTAACAAAAAATTGAAAGTTAGTCAAAAGTGTTGTAGGCCAGGCTCAGTACACATTCTGGGCTTGCTTGCAACAAATGCCTTAAGCTATAAATACCTTTCGTTGTAATTATAAACAAATGATCCCTAAGGGTTTTCTTGACTTAAATGGGTTTGTTCCAACTAACTACTGGTTAACAAACTGGAGGCCTGTTAAACTTGCTTTTAATCCCAAAATCCTGAGATCAAAGCTCACTTGAGGACAGTATTACATTTACATTTATTCATTTAGCAGATGCTTTTATCCAAAGCGACTTTCTATTTGGGGAATACATCAAGCGATTTATCTTAAAGAGGCATAAAGACACACGAAGTGCTTGTAATTACTAGCATGTTTAAAAATGATTGAAATGCTAATTTAAACTCTTAAAAACTCTTTCTTTAGGGTGAAGAGCTAAACACAGGGAGAATCGGCTTGACTTTGGTGGTGGCTGGAATGTTTGGCTCCATACTGTGTGGAGTCTGGTTGGATCGTACTAAAACCTATAAGTATGTATAGCTGCCAAACCAAATATTATTTTCCTCAGATATTTAGATTTTAATTGAATTTAAATGGCTTTAATGTATTTAGCTCTGGCACTCATATTAGTGTCAGATTTTGATTATTAGCAGCTGATCTTTTAATCTTAATCTAAAATTTCTCTTTTTAACATGCGGTCCCAATTTGGTAAATTTTGTCAAAATATTGTGGACAAACAAGGTCCATTTTTATTGTCAATAGATCAGTGATGTGTGAAGCACAGTTCACATACAAGTCACTTTCAAACCAACCAGCTTTCTTCTGGTCAATTCTTTTGGTAAATTTGTGTGACCAACTAGAACTCTTTGCAAAATCTCCATCCTCATGCGAAATTCCAGATTATTATTAAAAGAACAACAATAAATGTGACCACACCTTTACTCGTTTTAAATAGGATTAACCCTCATCACTTAATTTTATACATTTACTGTTTATTTATCAGATCTTAGAAAAGCAGCTTGTCAAAGTTTAAAATTTTTCCTTTCGTCTTTTAGATTGACCACATTGATCATCTACGTCCTGTCCTTCATTGGAATGGTGGTGTTCACATTCACGCTGAACTTGGAAAGTCTGCTTGTTATCTTTTTTACTGCTGGTGTCCTAGGGTAAGCCTGCTACTAGAGTTCAACTTGTGTACCTGTTACTATCATTTCTGAAATTTCTGAAATCTTGATTCATAAGTCCAGGCAGGTCACTGTTCCTTTGTTCTCCCTACCACACTCAGTTTGTATATACATACTCTTTTATATATATGTATTTGTTTGTATTTTATATAATTATACTATATTATCATATATTATTAACATAGTGTTATTTATTATACTTTTATGTTACATACATTCAGAAAAAATGTATATTATATATATTCAGAAAATTACTTTTAAAGAAATTAATACTTTTACTCAGCAAGGATACATTCATTTGATCAAAAGTGACAGTAAAAACATTTATAATGTTACAAAAGCTATATTTCAGATAAATTTAAAATCTATTTCAAATAAATTAAATTTTTTGAATGTTCTATTTATCAAATATATAGTCAAATATATCATATGTATGTATATATATATATATATATATATATATATATATATATGTATGTGTATATATATATAATTTATTTATTTATTTATTTTTTCTTTTGATCAAAAGCAAGTGTTTTAGGAAATTTTTGTGAACAACCCAGTGGCACAGTTCTGTGTGTAAAAACAGGAGAAGTGGTCACTGGTCAGGTTTTGCTTCCCTATTGTTGTGTGATTCACTTAAACATGTTTGTACATGCCATACGTTAACTTCTCACATTCAAATAGTTTTCACTGCCAGGTAGGTGTATTTGACTCATGTTACTACTATTCTTTTCGAAAGGTTTTTTATGACCGGTTACCTTCCCATTGGTTTTGAATTTGGTGTCGAAATCACATACCCTGAGTCGGAGGGCACATCATCTGGTCTTCTGAATGCATTTGCACAGGTATGTATGACCTGCTCATTCCTGACTTGTTTCATTTTTGTAATAAGCCTTCAGTTGATCGTTTCCATACGCCATGGTAACCGCTTTCAGTTTGAACAGCCTGGTAAGATGCACACCCACATTGAAATTGATATACTTAGTTCTTCAGCATTTCCTCTGTGTATCCTCTAATATGTTGAAGAACAGTTTAGATTCTTCTGGAATAAATCATTGTTACTTACATATTTTTGTCTTATACTCTACTGTCTTTAATTTTAGGTGTTCGGCATCATTTTTACTCTCATCCAAGGGCAGCTTACCACAGACTATGGCCCGCTCAGCGGAAACATTTTCTTGTGTGCTTGGATCCTCCTTGGCATTGTTTTAACAGGTTAATTTTCCTATTTACAGACCTTTCTCTCATTAATCAGTATTGTTACTGAAGAGCATTGAGAAACTTCTGTGTTGTTTTTACAGCTCTGATTAAATCAGACCTCAAAAGACACGGCGTCAATGTGAGCAATATAAACAAAGTAAGTCCATGTGATTTTAATTTCCAGTGTTGCCTCTCATCACTTTTATCAGCTAAACATGCCAAACACCAAGAGCCTCAACTGTGCTAATCTTGATAATGTGAAGTGGAAGATATCTCAGTACATTTATAATTAGTAAGTACAAGATCAAAGTCAAAAAGGACAAAAGCCATGCTGTGTGTCTGAGAAAACTGCCCAAACTAATCTATTAAAAACATTGGTACAGGGAAAACAGGCATTTTGCCTAGCGATATTAGAGTAAAATGTAATGTTAGCGAATTGGATTTCTTATATATACACACATTTTTTAATTATTAGTATTTTTTTTTTTTGTAGTATAAAACCATACACATCATATTTTAATGGTCAATGTACACTACCATTCAAAAGTTTGGGTTCAGTATGATTTCTTTAAAGAAATTAAAGTTTATTCAGCAACTTTTATTCAAGCATTTATAATGTTACAAAAATTTCTATTTCAAACAAATGCAGTGCTTTTTAACTTTCTATTCATCAAAGAATCTTGGAAAAATGTTTCATGGTTTTCACAAAAATGTTATGCAGCACAACCGTTTCAACATTGATAATAAAAACACGTTTTACCAAATCAGCTTATTAGAATAATTTCTGAAGGATCATGTTACAATGAACACTGGAGTAATGGCTGCTAAAAATTCAGCTTTGTCATCACAGGAATAAATTATATTTTATCATATATTACTATGGAAAACAGATATTTTAAATTGTAATAATATTTCACAATGTTATACTTTTTTACTGTATTTTGATCAAATAAATGCAGCCTTGGTGAGCATAGGAGATTTCTTTCAAAAACATAAATAAATCTTACCGACCCCAAACCTTTAAACAGTAGTGTATTTGGTCTTCAGTAGCTTGATGTTCAAGATAATTGTTTTTGTCAATTAATTGCCGTCTTTAGGGAAATGAAAAAGAGTTGCAGATCTTAGTTGAACACGTGTTTGTCTCTCCTGAAGGTTCCCACTGAGCTGCCTTCTGAAAAAGCGTCCAGTGACGTCAAGCTGGAGTCTTCTAGCTTACCTCATGAGACTTCAATTTAAGTCTTAAACGTCTCCAACAGCACATCAGACATCACAACTGATCACAGACTCTCCTGAGATGACTTGAAATCTTCTTATTTTGCTGTAATGTTGATGTTATAATGAACTTTCATTGAAAACGGACAATGATAATTGTTTACAAATATGCTGTGAATTTATTTCTCCAAATCTAGGCTGAAATGTGTACATACAATCTGTCTCAAAATTATACATGCATGATACTTTCTCTTTGTTTCAAGAATCAAGGACCAAATATTAGGTATTTAATAGGGCTTGTAATGGCCATATGCACAAGTGTTGTTTATTTCTCACATCTGTTGCATTGCAGAACATCTACATGTAATAGTTCCATAAAGGCCACAAATTCCCATTTTATTTATTGAGGATGATGAAGATTGCCCATGCGTTAAAAAAAGAGTGTTCTATAAACCGAAAAGGCTTATTATGTCAAATATAGTGCATGGGTAAACATAAGTGAGTGCTATTCACTTACCATGATGAGACTGATGTCATTTCAAGTGCTTATGCAGTCATTGTGAGATAAAATCAAATGTTGTGTAGTGCTTTTTTTGACCTGAAATACATAAAAGAACATTATACTTGTTTAGACCTTTCTGGAAAGCACAACTCAATCTGACAGCATTTGTATTGCATTAAGAATGTGTTTCGTTCAAAAAGGAATGTGATCCATTTTCAAGAGTGTGTCGCTGACAGGCCTACTGAGGTTTTATGAAAATGTCATACCTCAGATGTGTGGTAGAAAGAAGCACTATTATTTTACAAGCCTAGGTTTGCCTTTTATGAACTAATTTTTGTATTTTAGAAGCATATTTATTGGAAAGATTGCTTTTTAAGAATTGTTTTTTGTATTTATTAATTTTTTGTTTCGATTTCTACTGTTTCTACTTAGTAGTAGTATACTTGTCGGTTAATGAAGGCAGCTGTGCAAACTCGGGTTTCACATGATTGTCACAAATGATGCTGGGAAATTCACTGTAGAGTAAAACTCTGTGCAAGAACTCAGAGTGGAAGTGTCTCATGTTTCCATCATTGCTGTTGTAAAATAATAAAAAGAATATTGCTAAAATTAAATTATGCAGTTTGTTGATTTAAAAAAAAAATACTGATCCAAAAAAATGTTAAATAATATGGATGTAAATATATTGCAAATATTTGTAATATAAAATGTTTTTTTATGTGATCATAATGATCATTGCATGCAAAGAACCCCAATCCTAAAATTTACAATGCCATCTATGGCATTGTTATAGAGACCCAATTTATACTTTGAGAAATTAACATCTTGAATGTATAAAATATTATTCTGACAATATTTGATTTATATAAATTTTTTGTTCTACTCATAGTAAAGGTAAGATTTATTACTTATTTTAATCCATTTTTTTTATTAATTTTAATCTTATTTTTTTTATATTTACACTGTTTTTCTCTAAACATTTCCACAAGCCTCTTGAAAACATCTGAATATGTAATAAGATTTTTTGAAATACGTTTTAGAAAGTAACTAAATCTGTGTTCAATTATTATGACGAGGTCGAACATACAGCTTGTGATTAGTAATAATGTTCCCAAGAAAAGCAACTATAGACAGCACACTTAAAGTTGAAATGATCTAAAAACAACGTTTGAATGGAGTTAGTACGCAGGTTCAGCAGTTCGTTCTGAATGAAATGCATTGCAAACCTCTAGAAAGGTTGGAGAAAATTTAAATTTAGGACTCTAGCGTCATCTAGTGATCATACAGGACAGTTGTCATCTGTAACTCATGACTAAAACGCTATTCCGTCGCAATTAAATGCGGTTTAGATGTGTTTGATCGAAACAGCTGTCTTGTTTGGGTCTTTTGAACTTCACACTGAAGGGAGAGCAGAAGCTAAAAGCATTCTCAAATGATTGAGTAAGGAATGTCTTCTGCAAAATCTCTCATTTCAGACACCTGGTCGAGGAGCTAAAAATAACAGCCAGCAGGATGTAGAAATATACTATGTATATTTAAATTGCATCAAATGTTAAATTTGATCATTAATTTTTTATCACATTTGTCAACCTGGTTCAGCTGAAGCCTCTGAGCTGATGAGTGGGTCCAGGTGTGCTCTATAGGGGAAACATCCCAAATATGCAGCACTGATGGATGATTCATTCTGCTCATATAGCCTATTTCTGTTGGAGATGGGAGATATCTGAAAGATGCTTCTGTGTCTGAACAATGAGTAACAGGGCGTTGTTACATACCACCACTGCTCATATGAGGGCAACAGGAATAAAATATATACTATAATTTTCTTATGAAATTGAAATTAAATATAAGCTAATTCCACCCCATCCATATGTTATGGATTAACTATATATATATATAACTATTAACTATATATATTAATTAACTATATTAACCCTAACTCAAGAGTGTGGATCTACCAATAAAGAAGAAATACTATTGGTATTTCTTCTTTATTGGTAGATCCACACTCTTGAGTTAGGGTTAATATAGTTAATTAAAACCTTAAAAAAATGCATTTCTGTCACTTGAAATAAAATAAAAATTAATAAAATATATATTAAAAAACGTTTTTAGTTAAGCTAGTTTTCAAGGAAACATTTTTCATTTTCGTTTAGTATAAGTGGATATACTAAAATAACTAAAACTGAAATAAAAAGCTTAAAACTATATAGACGGATTAAAAAAACTAAAGTTTTAACTAAAATGTAAAAAATTAATTCAAACTATTAATAAAAACCATAACAGTATCTCAATGATACTAAAATAACACTCATATGAGTTTTTACTTTCATGCGTTTTTAACAAAAAGAATGAAAAGGTGGAATAATTATTATACTTATTTAAAAATCATATGGTCTTGATTTGACACACTATCACTTTAAATGCACATTTTAAAAGCTCACAAAAACTCCTGCTGGATACACAACGAATGTTCACGCCCATTTCCGCTCTTTTGGCCAATCATAAGCGGATCTCTTGCCCTTATATGGAATTGAACCCGCCTCGCTTTGTTGCTTCGTCCAATGAAAAGCCGGGGGAACGTGGTTGGCTGTAGTTTATGGTGATACAATAACAGTATCAAAAAACGCTAGAGTGAGTGACCATTTGTTGAGACCGCCAGAGAAAGCGGTTACACGCCTACTCGGAAAAACAGATCATTCATTAATACTCTACAGTCAGGTGTTAGGTTGTTTAGCCCGCGATCCCCCCGCAGGAATCAGACGCCTCCTCAGTGTTTTTAGCGAAGGATGAAGTAGTTTCTGTGGCACAACTACAGAATGCGGTTTACTGGGAACATATATGACCATTTCTGAGCTGAAGCACACTCAGCCATAGTTTGCTACAGAAATGGTATCGCTGACCATATTTCTGCCTCTGGATCTTTTTCAAAGCACCTGATTTTCTTACACTTGAGCAGGGCCGAGTGGTTTTGGCACATTAGTATGCATGCTCGAGGAGCAACATGTCTTTGTGCATGAATGCTGGGCAGTCATAACTGATCTGGGGAAAAACAAGGGGAAACTCCCCCTCGGAAGACCTCTGAAACAATGACCGGACCAAGCGCCACCAGCAGCGGCTCAGCGGCCAAGATCAGCAGACACGGTCGGTCCAAGAGCACCAGTACCTACTGTCACACTACGGGTCCTCCTGCTGAATCCTCCTCATCCACTGCCGCAAACAACACCGGCAGGTCTTCCGGTGAGGAAGAGGAGAAAGACGGCGGGGTCCCGTTTTTCGTGAACAGGACGGGCTTTCCCATAGACACTGTCACCTGGGAAAGAATGTGGTCACATGTCACCAAAGTTCATCCTGATGGACAGGAGATGGTGGACAGAATACGAAATGCAACACACCTCCCTAAAGTAAGTGGAAAGTAATGGATTATTTATGTAGACTCATTTAAATATCTCAAAAATCAAAGTCCAGTGAGCCGCCTGTCTAGACAACATTTTTGACGTCATGTAGATGTGATGATATGTCTTGAAATATTTGATATCCCAAAATGTTATCTTGTTAGGAAGCTCATATGTATGATACACAATATATCATATACGTATGCTCCTATGTGATATGATACACAAAATGATGATAGGCAGCTTAGTTATATAATCCCCCAAACGCTGGTACCCTAAAAATGCTTAAATATATAAAATGCTGTCTAGGCAGGCAACGTATTTATAAAATTCCCAAAAAGATTTCTTGTTTGGCAAGTTTCTAGGTTTTAAGTGACAGCCATTGTATGTGTGTTTGTACAGATGTCAGTAGAAAATGGATATTAAAAGTGCAGAATGGTCATATGGTTTTATCATGTTTCTGGACATCTTTTAAGTCCAATAGTACATGAATATAATAATTTTTTACCTTGGTGTATATATGAAGATTTTTTTTTTTATAGGTAATGCCATCTGATACATCACTGTAAACGTATTTTTTTGTAAAAGTAATATTTGACATAATACTATCTAAAGGTTTGGGGTCATTTTTTGAAAGAAATTAACACTTTTATTCAGCAAGAATGTGTTTAATTGATTGTAAGTGACAGTAATGGCATTTATAATGTTGCAAAAGATTTCTATTTCAAATAAATGTTGTTTCTATTCATCAAATAGTCCTTAATTTTTTTTTTTTTTTTTTACAGTTTCTACAAACTATTAAGCAGCACAATTGTTTTCAACACTGATGATAATAATAATAATAATAATAATAATAATAATAATGTTTCTTGAGCAGCAAATCAGCATATTAGAATGATTTCTGAAGGACCATGTGACACTGAAGATTGGCGTAATGCCTGCTAAATATTGAGCTTTGCAATCACAGTAATAAATTACATTTTAAAATATACTAAAATAGAATTAATAATTGTAATAATAGTTTACTGTTTTTTTTTACCATATTTTCGGTACAGCCTTGGTGAGCATAAGATATTTCTTTCAAAAACACACACAAAAAAACCTCAAAATTGGCCTATATACGAAACCTTGGACACATTTACAGGAATAGTGTTTATATATAAATAGCATCTCACAAACTGCCATTTGTGTGACCCAGTTTCCACCAAGAGGAAGTGTAGACTGTGACATTTGAGTGGATTTACTCATCCATGTGTTTTCCAACACTGTCACATTGTCCCTTCTCATAATTTGATTACAAACCAGGCAAATGAGAGATCTGATCCAACCAATGACGACTATGCAGAAACATGCCATTGTTAATGCACATTAAATGAGGAATGATGCCATGTGACATCTTAGAACTTTCACTAGGATTAAGGTTGCTGCCATGTGCCTTTATCACAATGTTGCTCTAACCTCCAAACATAAACCAATCAGACCTGATCAGGCTTCATAGAGCAGGCAAATGAAGGGCCTCGGAGGGGATAAAGTGAGTCTTAATCACAGACTAAGTAATCCTCAGTGCACAGACGGACAGCATTCGCAGGGTCAAGGTGTGTTTATACTAGCTCTTTTGTTTTAGTTAACACTATTGTGCATTCCTGCACACTCATATGTGCTGATGTTTGCAGAACAAAAGCGTCTGATTGGTCGAAAATGTTGAGTCAGATCCCTAGATGTTAAAGTGATTTATTAAGGGACATTCCCCACCAGCAAGTGTTGAACAGGTGTGTGGAGTGAATCCATCAGATCAGCCAGATTAGGAGTCACTCGAACGGCTGTGACACAAGCCAGACATTCCTGTTAGAGCCATTAGACAGAGATTGACAGTCCATGGGAAAGAACTCACTGTGAACCTTTAAATGACCACACTGATGGAGAATCAGAGTCTCCAGTGATAACCTTGGATCTGAGGACACTGCAGTTATGATGTAAACAAACCACGTAACAGTACAGCGCTGTCCATTTGGTGCAGTTAAACAATATTCGAAAGCTAAATAGAGTATTAATTATTTATAGCACAGTTGCACTTGCTATTTTAGGTTTGGTTTTTGATATAATCCATTTGCTAGAGTGCTATTAGGGATAATCTGAGTAATTCCTGTTGTTTTGTCTTGAAGAAAATAATGTATCGCGTCTTCCACAGAAATATTAACTGTTTTCAACACTGATAATGTTTCTTAAGCACCAAATCAGTTTAAGAAAATAATTTCTGAAGGACTATGTGATTCTGAAAATCAAGCTTTGCTATCACAGGAATATATTAAATACTAAAAGATATTAAAATAGAAAACAGTTATTGTCAATTGTAATAATATTTCACAGTGTTACTGTTTTTGCTGCATTTTTGATCAATCGGTTGCATTCTTGGCCAACATATGAAGCTTCTTTCAAAAACATTAAAGGGATAGTTTACACAAAAATGAAAATTCTGACATTATTTCTCACCCTCATGTCGTTCCAAGCTCATAAAATTTGTTCATCTTCAAAACACTAATTAGGATATTTTTGTTGAAATCCGTGAGCTCTCTGACCCAGCATAAACAGCAAAGCAACTACCACGTTAAAGGCCCAGAAAGGTTGTAAGTACACATCGTTAAAATAGTCCATGTGACATCAGTGGTTCAACTGTAATTTTATGAAGCTACGAGAATATTTTTTGTGTACAAAGAAAACAAAAATAAAGACTTTATTCAACAGTTTCTTCTCTTCTGCGTCAGTCTTCGCATGTGTCGTGGTACTCTCGTGAACACACGTCGAATACTGACACGGAAGAGAAGAAATTGTTGAAAGAAATGTATAAATTGTGGTGTATGCATGCAGAAATGTTGCCAATGTTTTGGTAATGATCTTTTGGCTTTGGTTTTTGCATATAATCCATTTGCTAGAGTGTTATTAGGGATAATCTGCATAATTCCTGTTGTTTGGTCTAGCAGTTGGGCCTTCATCAAATAGTTTTTGGGTCATTCCTTCACATCTCAACCAGACGTCCACAGCTAAAAATTTGGATTTTGATCATTTTATTTATGGTGTAAAAGTAAATATATAAATGAAGAATAAAGCCAAAATGTTAAGTGTTATAATACTCACTAATCCACTATTTTTAAGGCCCTGTATGATTTGGTCGAAAAACCATATGTGGGTCACTTTGCATACAGCTGATACATCTTTTAAAGAGGAATGTCTGAAGAACAAATAATGTTGAAACTAGAAATGCATCATGTTTACCTCTATCAACATACCTGTCTGAGTCCCAAAAATATTATTTTTACAAAGTTTGCATGATTGTAACTCAGAATGGCCAGTTGGTTTTCTGCAATGACTTTGATCCTGTAACGACTGAAAAGTCTACATCTGTTCTCTTAGATGGACAAATGTTCTGGGCGGCTTGTATCGTCACCTACAGTAGTGAGTCTCAAGTTTCGCTACAGTCCCCCGGGTGGGCAGAGGTCAGCTAATGGCCCTGTGAGTGTGGATTGTGGCCTATTTATTGCTGACCTCCTTTCAGGGTTTGAGAGACCCAGTTGAGCCAGTGGAGTAGAGCGTAGATGTAAATGAAACCTCTCTCAGAGAATTCAGACTGTCAGAATCAATATTCAGAGTGTCATTTGTATTCAGATACATTTTTGGAAATCAATACTGAATTGAAAGCCTGAACATAAATTAAAATGATAACTGTGCTGTGATAATTTCAAGCAGTGGTTCTCAACTTCTGGGTTTATGTTTTGGACAGGGGATATGATGATGATAAACGTTACAGCTGAAAACGCTAGTTTGAAAGAAGTCTCTTATGTTCAGCAAGGCTGCATTTCAATATAGTAAAAACAGTATATTAATGGTGTTTTGTTTACTTTTATACGATAAAAATGTTGGTGCTATGTTGGGTTGCCATTTGAGTCTTGAAGCAAAACCAGTTGAGAAACACAGGGTTCCATTCCATCAACACCATTTTAATGAGGCTATAAGTTCTTGTGACGTTTGTCACACCTCAGGTTTCTAAACACCTCTATTTAAGTGCTGAGAAAGAAGGCGTGTGTTTGCACCTCTGTCTTTCAAAAGTTATTCTTTTCAGAACAACAGCATTGTTATTCTGCCATCATAACTTTGGCACAGAATTTAGACATTGTACAATGCATTTCTGTGCTTCTTTATCATGCATTCAAAGGCTCCAGAAGTCAGCACAGAGACAGACAAGACTGTACTACCCTGCCTTTCTAAAGTATCTCATTCTCTTGCACTGGGCAGAGAGAGATAAAGAGAAAACAGGAGATGATTCCCTTTCTCATTTCCTCCTGTGACCCAGCAGCTCTTGCATGCCTCCAACACACATGGTGCTCTTATTGAAAATAAAATCCAATGCATAATTCTGCCTGCATTTATATGACAAGCTTTGGTTTAATGCTGTAAATGTGTTGAAATAGAGAGAATGTTTCAGATAGAGGACAGCCTTTTTTCTAGCTTTCATTAATTGCTTCTTTTCTTCTAATGAGTGGAGGCTTGTGTTCGAGAGGATGACCTTTGTTCGTTGCTAATTCTCTTCGCTGTCCTTTTGCAGTTAGAAGTGTCATTGTAGAGATTTCAAATGATCAACGAGGCACTGTTTCTATAGATGATAAGGACATTTCATGCCATTGAGACATCAGAATCTGATTGATGTATCTCCTTGTGGTTACAAAAGTCACCTTGCGACTAGGTTGCCAAATTCAGGATAAAAATAAGTGACAACCTCCCTTTCATTATACTACATTTAATTTAAGATTTAAAAGGATAGTTCAGCCTAAAATGAAAATAATGTCATGATTTACTCGCCCTCAAGTCGCTCTAGAATTGTTTGACTGTCTTTTTACCTGCAGAAAATATTTTGAAGAATGTTTCAACTGTTTTTGCTCATATACAATGAAAAGTCAGTGTTGTCCAAAACAACACTAGACCCCACTGACTTTCATTATATGGACAAAAACACTGAGACATGAACAAAAATGAAATGCTACATGATCACAGTGTATGCCTGCATCTATGTACTTCTTAGGATCTGTAACATCTTATGTCATACTGAAGTACCATTTAGTTTTTGCCAAGGCAGATTCTAACATTGGAGAATTATGAGTGTACATAAATAATTCAAGATGACTCATGTTCAACTTGATGTTTTTAATATGGCAACAAATCCAGTGAAAATCCAAACCACTGAAACCCAGCAAATAAAAGTTAGCTAGCAGTATAACATCTATGACGCGATACTAGAATAAAGATATAGGGCCTATTCACAAACAAATATTGGGCAAACCTGAATTTAGTCTTCAGTGTCACATGATCTTTCAGAAATCATTCTAATATGCTGATTTGGTGATCAAGAAACATTTTTTATATTCATCAATATCAAAAACAGTTGTGTTGCTTAATATTTTTGTAGAAGCCATGATACATTTTTGCAGGATTCTTTGATGAATAGAATGTTCAAAAGAGCAGGATTTCTTTGAGATAGAAATCCTTTTGTGACATAATAAATGTCTTTCTCTTTTGATCAATTTAATGCGTGTTGATGAATAAAAGCTGAAGAATATTGGTTTCTAATTCTCTCTGTTTTCACAGCACCCCGTGCCATTGGTTCCAAACTTTAAGCCATCGATGTCTGTGCCTGATTGGCTCCATGCCGTCCAGAACTACATGAGAAACTTGCAGTATCCTTTATCCTCCACAAACCGTTCGCTCTGTAAAAGTTTGACAGATGTGTTCTAAACCTCTGTTTCTTCTGGATGCGTTATGGATTCATGGGCACTCATTTCTTTGGAGCGTCAGTTATGCTTTTTCGCTCAATGTAATTTATTCAGTCAGCTTGAGTTACTCAAAGTGCCTTTTTGGTTGGAGTGTCAGTCACTTTAATGTAGAGCGATATTAGCCACGGGTCTGCATACTTCTGGTACTCTGATTATTACAGTTTTCTGCCTCATGCTTTAAAGGCTGCCAGTGAAAATGTGTGGCTTTGATATAGATTAAAGGAATAGTTTGCCCAAATATGAAAATTTGCTGAAAGTGTATACACCCTCAGTCTATCCAAGGTGTAGTTAAGTTTGTTTCTTCATCTGAACAGATTTTAAGAAATTTAGATTAAAACTTACATTACTTGCTCACCAATAAATGCTCTAAAGTGAATGGGTGCCGTCAGAATGAGAGTTCAACAGCTGATAAAAACAACAATAATCCACATGACGCCAGTCCATCAATTAACGTCTTGTAAAGTGAATTGTGAGTTTGCATTAAACAATCCAAGACATTTTAAATTCAAATCATTGCTGCTAACATATGAGTCATCTATCCATAATATTGTTTTCTCCAGTAAAAAAGTTGTCTTGTCTGAATCAGAAGCAAAATCACATACAAGCGAAAACAGATTTAATGTTGTTTTTGATGTGAGAGGACAACAGGGGATGGACTTTTTCACTAGAGGAAGCATTATTTTGGTTTATGGACTTTTACGACTGGCAGCCACAGGTTAAAGTTAAAATGCCTTAATTATGAATTTGTTTTATACAAACGTGGCTTTTCACTTCACAAGATGTTAATAGATGGACTGCAGTCATGTGGATTATTGTGATGTTTTTTTTTCAGCTGTTTGAACTCTCATTCTGACGGCACCCATTCATTGTAGAGGATCCATTGGTGAGCATGTGATGTAATGCTGAATTTCTCCAAATTTGTTTGATGAAGAAACAAACTCATCTACATTTAGGATAGCCTGAGGGTGTGTACATGTTTTAGCAAATTTTAATTTTTGGCTGAACTATTCCTTTAAGTCGGATATTGCATTGTCTAAACTACTTGATGGTTAGATGATTTCAGCTTCTGTGGATATTTGTATTCATCAGTGTGTGCGATTTAATATATCAGCATCTGAATTTTCTCCCACAAATACAGCAATGTCTGTGAAGAGTAATGAGTACATAGGGCTCAACAGGATATTGTTCGCAGCTGTGCATTTTGACACGCATGTGTCACAATGAAAAACAGGAAAACAAGGCTTCCTAAATGAGCCGTACAAACTTCACGTAGCTCCTTAACTGCTGACAGATACAACCATACGGGAACACAGTTCTTTGAGATTAAGAAAACCAGACCTCTGAGTGGGTAAGTGATGCCATCGCTGAGGCATTTTCATCATCCTGTCTGTCTGCCTCGTCTTTCCTGTTTTTAGTCTTTTCGTTTTCCTGTTCCTTCTTATTTTACACTTATTTTGCACTCTTGGTGGTAAATCCCTTTTAAAAAGATATTTTGCATGTGTGATATTCATTTTAAAAAGTGCCCTTTTACAAAATACAGAGCTTATAACCAAACATGAAAGGTTCATTTTAGATTGAAAAGAAGTCATTGACCCTGTATTGGATCAATATAATCTCTTTCCAGGTTGATGGAGACCGCCAGAGAGATGATACGAGAATCACTTCCCATCAAATGCCTTGAAGCAGTTATCCTTGGAATGTATCCTTTAGCTTTATTGACATTTGACAACTGTGTTGTTATTGTTGTTAACAAAAACTAAAGCTATTAAAAATTGTTTTTATTAATTGAAAAAAAATAAAATGAAATCTAATTTGTGCCAAAATTACTAAAACTAAAATGAAAATAAAATAATGATAGAAACATTAAAAAACTAATAAAAATATAAATAAGTACTATAATAGAGTATAGAAATAATACTAAAATAAAATATTAATATTATATGAAAAATTTAAATTAAAAAATATTAAAGGGGTCCTATTATGCTTTTTCACTTTTTGAATTTTATTCAGTGTGTAGTGTGTATGTTTGGGCATAAAAAATATCTACAAAGTTATAAATCTCAAAGTCCACTCCAAAGGGAGATATTTTGTTTTTAAAAAAATCCCTTTTCAAGAACTGTTTTTTTTTTTTTTTTTTAGTTTTGAACATCTTTAGTCCCTAAAGTATAAATCAGTTCTCATAAAAGTAATTATTACCATCGAGCACATACAGCACAGTTCATTTGTTTTGGAAAAGTCCCATACTTTTATTTTTATTGTTCATTTCTCAATTGCTGAAATTGGGATGGAGGACTAAGCAGAGATCTATCAAACGCAATGTGCTTCAGATCACTGTCTTCCCTCATGATCCCCCACTCCTTTAACTCAGCCCGAAGCTTTTACGTTCAGCTGTTGCTAGGAAACTAGGAGTCGTAGTAGATTCTCCTGAAGGGAGGCGCAGCTTCCTGTCCATGCAGTCGATGCAGCTGTGCCATTCTATGCCACTGGGAGGGTGAGTTCTTTCAGGAACTATTAGTGTCAGTTAGCTCATCAGATCCAGGGCAAGGGTTAACACAAGGTGAATGTCATCGTGCAAATGCCAAGTGTAGCAGATTGTGGTGTGTTTCGCGAGAGCCGCAGTGTAGACTTCACTTTGAGTTAAGCACCTCACGGGTCATTAGTTGCAAATCTGCGTGCAGATTTGTAGTGGAGAGCGGGAGGATGAAGGGTTCCAGTTTACGTCACTTTGATATTTGTATCTTTGTGTACAAAACCTGTCTTTTAATCTACAGCGCTCTCAAGGGACTTTACTACAGTCCCAGAGGACTCAAACATCATAACAATGAGTATTAGAGTATCAGAGAACACTGAGGCTATTGTTGTTGTAAAGTTAAAGTTGCTGTAAGTCATTTTTTAAATACTGCATATAAAATGTTCCTACTGGACAAATATATGTGGAAAATCTATCTTTTTTTAACCCTCATTCTGACCCTCAGTCTGAAGTGATCCATTTTTAGTCATATGCAAATCCATCTGCCCTTGTAATGTCACAAATCCCACAATATCCAAATGAGCCATTTCTAGAGCTTGATTAAATCAATGTATTGACCCTTTTAATAATCATTTAAATTTTTAAAGAATTGCAGAATCCACACCTCAAGTATTACGAGAACGGAGCTGAAGAACGGTGTTGTTGAAATCACTTTCAAAACATTTTTTTTCAGATGATGAATGATAAAAACTTCGACAGCCAATTAGAATCCATCCTACTTTTAAAGAACTTGAGCATTTAAAGTGGCAGATGATAAAACTGCAGCATGTGCTTATAATAAACCAAACTTTCACACGTTGCTGTGGATGGTAAAATGGTTATCGTTATTGTTATCTTTATAGTTCTTGTTGTAAACTTGCCTTTACACAACTGACCTATCGGTAAGCCCCGCCTCCCTTAGTTACTGTTGCTCTCTCGGACAAACAAACAGAGTTGCTAACTCTCTTACAATGACAGCTGTCAGTGTGAAAACCTTGTCCCAAAATGCTTTTGATAAATTTTGGACACAGAAGGACCACTATCCAAGTGGGTCTTAAATATGCCATGGAGGGATAGATAAAATATTTAAAAATAAATATGTAAAAATACAGATCACATTGCAAACGGGAGAAGCCTTATGTTACGGTCATCACAATCGCAATGACAACATCCCGGATCAACACTGTTCATGTTCCGCAGCGTAAGATTAAATTATTTTGCATTTAACCAGCTTAATATGGAGCGGCACTGAAATGTAGACCTTTGTTTATGTGTTTTTGACCTACACTGTACATAACGTGAGAACAGTTCGCTCTTTAGGTTTGTACGTTAGCATGGACTCACTAACTTTAACGTTAGCTAGTTTTAGACAGAGATATCTTGCTGAAGCACAAGATGACATTAACGTTCTGCTTGAGCAGATGAAAATTGTAACTTAATGAGAGTATGACAGGCATAAAATGAACGTTTTCATCTTCATTGGTATTGGGGTTGAATGCTTAGGGAAATTTTGCTCTGTTTGGTTTGGGTTTAGGAAATGGAATAAAATAAATTCCATTGCCCATCCACTCATGAAACCTGGAATCAGTGTTACAAGTACCCCAAGCACATCATGTTTCCATTTTTGTAGCATAAACACCATCAAACCGATGAAAACTTCGGATCTTCCAATGTTTCTCTATGGCGCTGAAACCTAAAGATGTCCGAGTTCTGGTTCACGTGTAACTGACACTCAACTGCCATTGGCTCATCTGCGTTTGAGGGGAGTGGCTTACTGCCCCCCTTCGTTACTGTTGCTATGTCCGACAAGCCATGCCACTCTTGCGCCACACATCATGTTTTCACACAGTGAAAAATGCATCGCGAAGCAAAGAGGACACTGACAACATGCTGACAGACAAAACAGAGCAGGTTACTTTTGGTATGAAACAAAGTCTCAGCTTTCAAATTTTGTAATTTTTAAAAGAAATTCAAACAATAAATGCCTTTTTGTAGCTCTTTAATGTGTCGTGACAGATCGCTGTAGCTCCTCAGTTCAAGCAGCACAAGAGCTGATCATCTTTTCCTCTATATTAGTTATAGCATGAAATAAACATGAATGAACATCAGAAGGTATCTTATTTCAACTGCGGAAAGACATCAATGCACAGTATTTTTCAAGTTAAAGTCCACCAACATTAATCTACTCTCCTGTTTGGTTGGTTTTTCAGACAAAATGGCATATTTGGCATTATGATTGGTCAGATTGCCTGTCAATCAAACTCCCAGTGAAGGGTCAGTTATAACATTCTGAGAGGAGGCTCTCAACCAATGGCGTGAGCTTGAGGGTGGGGGGTGGCTACCTAGTGCAATTCCATTTGGTGTTGGTAGTAGCGCAGAAACCATTTACCATAACTTTAAAAATGTGTCAGTTGGGTTTGAACATCAAAAAGAAAATGTCCTGTTAATAATTTTCTCAACTGTAGATGTTCATGATGGATTTACCCCCCCCCCCCCCCCCCCCAAAATAGGATGTAAAACTAGTTTAAGTAGTTTTAGCTTTTATGTATTGTTTTGGGTTATGTGAGCAGGCAGTATTCTTTTCGACTCTTAAATATGCAAGGTCAGCATTTTTAAGCTATTATATCACAAGGACAACCCAAAGAGAAGTGTTTGGTCTTTTCTTCATGCAAAATTTTGGGTAGAAATAAAGTCATCAAAAGACTGTCTGCATATTCAAATGAAGACAAAATGAACAAAATGAAAACACAGTGTGCTTGGAACCTATAGCAGAAGTAATCTCCCAGGTTCGGGAATGCGTGTGTTGCAGATAAGATATCTCGCCACTGCTGCTGAGAGGATCACATGGCCCTGCTGATGGGTAATGTGATTCTCTGGTGTCTTCTCATTACAACATTGGTGGGGGGGTTTGTGGGTGTGTGTATGTGTACACACAGAGAGAAGGAAACTTATAAGAGCTGCAGATGAACAAAACCTACTGAATGAGCCTGTATTTACTTCGAATAACAACAAACATTTGTGTTCAAAATACTACAAAAGAATAATGGGACTGAGTTAACAATTCTCCTTTTGAAAAAAAATCTAAATGTAACTTCTTTGCTTTCTCACTGTCTTTTGTCTTATGTATGATTCACCAGTGTAAAAATATCTTAAGTAAAAATGTTTGCTTTACTTAAACAAATAGCAAAGGTTTTCACCAAACTTTTCTGAAGATGATAGTGATACCAAGGCCTCAATTAATATTAACCAATTTGCAGCCTACTGTTCATGAGCCAAATATACAGTATAAATATATAAAATGTCTTTATTTATTTTTTCAGAAATGTTACATACTAAAGAATTTTTTTGTAATGTAAATGTATTTACTTTAACCAATGATCAATTTAATGCATCCCTGCTGAATAAATTTATTAATAAAAAAAAAAAAACTTACTGACCCTAAACTTTTAAATGGTAGTGTACATTTGTATTGAAGATTATTGAAGACATTCTCTGAAAACAAGTCTTAATATTTTTTGTCGCTTCTCAAGTAAATTTATCTTGTTTTTAGATATTTTAATACAAAACAAGGGAAAAAATTCCAATTAAAGTTGTCATTTTACTGTGCATAATTGTGAAAGTGCTACTGTCAATCTGGAATAGCCTAACTATTTGTGGACTACTGGAGTTTTGATTAATAGATGAATATGCTTGTGTTATGGAATACCAGCATATTGTACTGGTGATTTGTCTTTGAAAGGCAGATGGCAAAGAAGTGTAGGCATTCCAGGACGTTGCGTTGTGTTGTTGGACACACATGGCTCAACAGATCTGTTGTATGTGCTCTTGGCTGACTTGGCCGACTTAGCAGTGACGACACAGGCGCACTGTTTACTGACAAGTGTGACGATAATGATTCATTTAAAGGGTGGTTGCAAAGAATAAAGCATAATTTCCTCATTTTAGCAACCTCAAGGCAAATTCAATTTTAGCATCAGAAAGGAGAACAGCAATCATGCTAATCTCTTTTTGTTTTGCTTGTACTGTAGTCCTTAAATTACATCATGGATACCCTAAAAGAAACAGCACTCAGTTTACTGATGTGATTTATGGTATTAAGGTCAAAAGGTAGCCTAGACTTTTTTTGTCCTTAGTTGGAGATGGGTCCTGGTGTGAACCCTGCTGATACACTCACAGCCTGGTGAGTCCTCATGGCAGTAACTGCCGCATCATGTGTGGCCATGCTGCAGTGAGCACTGATCGCTTACATAAGACTACAG
Source organism: Spinibarbus caldwelli (assembly GCA_039654775.1). Classification (NCBI taxonomy): domain Eukaryota; kingdom Metazoa; phylum Chordata; class Actinopteri; order Cypriniformes; family Cyprinidae; genus Spinibarbus; species Spinibarbus caldwelli. The sequence continues at coordinate 25,839,000 of CM077240.1, forward strand.
AAGAGATCAAGCAGAGACAAGGAAAAGCCCAAGGGGAAGGCCAGTCTAGCTGAGTGTCTGCTGACCAACTTCAATCACATTGCTGCAACATCATGGAAAGAGAAGTTTTTTGTTCGACTAGAGATGTTGGGCTTTTTATATAAGCGTCTGAGTTTGTTTGGGTCATGTTAGTATTTTTAAACGACATTTTCTACATTTTTTGAGGTTGTGTGACTTTTTAATGTGGTATTTGGTTGTCCATTATTAGGATTATATACATTAGGATTCATTGCCTTAAGGCCATTGCACACTGAGCCCAAAATTTTTGCGTGTGTTTTTCCGTATTCCTCATCCTTTCCTATCAAAATGCACACTACAGATGAGAAAACGCAGAAAATCGAACCTGATCCAAATTTTTGACGGATGAAAGTTTCGGAGGCAGTGTGTAAACATGATTGACACAAAGTGAGGTATTTATTTTTATTTTTTAACGTGCGAAAATTTCGGATTAAAAATTCAGACTCAGTGTGCAATGACCTTTAGTGTTAGAGTGTTAAAGGTGGTTTCTAGGGCGTTACCACTATGCAGCTTTAGTGTGTTATGTGGTTGCTAGGGAGTTGTGTGTGGTTGCTAGGTCATTGCTAGGGTGTTCTTGGTGGTTTTCTGTGCAAAAATTGTTGCTGTAATGCTGGAGCGTTATGGATGGTTGCTAGGGTGTTACTATGCAACTTCTTGGCCATTTAGTGTGTTTTTACTGTGTTATGTGGTTGCTAGGTCAATGCGAGGATGTTCTTGTTGATGTTTTTCCATGCAAAAGTTTTTTCCAAATTACTAGAGTATTATAGGTGGTTACTAGGGTGTTGCCATGCAGCTTCTAAGTCACTCAGAGGGGTTTTTAGTGTGTTGTGTGGTTGCTAGGTTATTGGTAGGGTGTTCTTGTTGGTGGTATCCATGCAAAAGTTGTTTCCACAATGCTTGAATGTAAAGGATGGTTGCTAGGGTGTTGCTAAACAGCTTCTAAGGTGTTCAGAATGGTTTCGGTGTGTTGAGTGGTCACCAGGGAGTTCTGGATAGTTGCTAGGTCATTGCTTGGGTGATCTTGTTGGTTCTTGCCCATGCAGACATTGTTGCCACAATGCTAGAGTGTTATGCATCATGGTTACTAGGGTGTTGCTATTCAGCTGCTAAGTCTTTTAGAGTGTGAGATTACTATGTCATTGCTACAGTGTTCTTGTTGGTGCTTTTCCGTGCAAGCTCACGAGTCCCTTTAATATTCTGATCTCAAGTTCTTCATTGGAAATTTTGGAATTGTTTCTTATATTTCACCTGATTGCTTAGAAAACCACATAATGCGAGTTGTCATTTGTTTCATTCATGTAGCACAAATTGTGACATGCTGAATTGCCAAATTTGAGTTAAGACCCACTTACTGTATATTCTGTTTGTTTTAAAGAGAGTACAATTAAACAACTAAGTTTTCATTCAGAGTGTCGGTTCTGAGAACATACTCACAAATGTTAACTGTCATATATCTTAATAGAGTCTGAATTGAAAAACTAGTTGTTAAGCACAGCTTCTTATTGACCTAAAGTAAGTCATTAGCTGATCGATTTTCAGGAAGTGAGCAAAATTAAACTTACTGAAAGCTCAAAGACAGATCGGATTTGGAAAAATCAATAGTACACACCAAGTTAAAAACCTTGGGGAGGATTTGGTATTTTTCATGAAACACTTTGGTATCCTCCTGAATCTTAACACTGATAAAATCAATTTGCCATTTAATTATCACTTCATTCTCAAGCAGCTGCTATTTTTCACTTGAAAATTATTCTGATTTCACCCAACCTGTTGTGATTAAACCCATCACAAATGAACATTAGTGAAATCCTTGACTCTATGTTGCCAGCTACCTAACCAACGGTCTGACCTCCGTGGAACGGTTCCCCATCAGCTTTAAGACCCAGTTCTCCGGCCACCACTTCTATCATGTGGTGCTGGGCGTCTACTGTAACGGCCGATATGGCACTCTGGGTATGAGTCGACGTACTGACCTTATGGACAGATCTCTGAGCTTTCGTACGCTCAGCGAGTTGGTGTTCGACTTTGAGGACTCATACCGCCGCTACCAGCACACCATGAAGAAGATCAAAATCGGCCTGTACGTGCCCCACAATCCGCATGTTTTCCAGCCTATTGAGTGGAACTATCTGGTGATCAACGCCTGCAAGCAGGGCCATGAGGACATGCGCAAAGAGCTGGAGAAGCATGGCCGTGACATGAGGATGAAGGTGAGTCCATAGCCTTCTAAGATATAGTGCTATTTTTAGTATCATTGATATATGGTATTTTTTGTTAATATTTTGAATAAGAGTTTTTATTTAATTTTTTTATATACGATTTTGTTTTTTATTAGTTTTAGTTTTTTGTTTTTGTTTCTATATATAGTTTTTATTAAGGTTTAATTTTAGTTTTAGTATTATGTTTATTTAGTAATTTTAGTACTTAATTTTAGTAGTGTGTGTTTTATATATATTTCCAGTAATGAGAATTGTTTTATGGTTAACAAACCAAAACTAAAATATAGACTCACTGAAACCATAGTATATACATGGACTCAGTTGAAATATAATATTGAAATATAATATTAAATTAATGTTTGATTATATAAAATGTGTCAAAAGATGTCATTACTATATTATTGATTTTTTTCATAAATATATTATTGATATTTTATATTTATATTTTTGCTAAAATGACATATCTTAGGTTTTGGAATAGAGATCTAATTGTCCCTCTCAAAATCTAAGCTAGTTCAGTGGGAACTAAATAAGGTCAGACTTCCTGTGGGAGGCGTTATATGAATCACACTCTTTTTATACTCTGTGTTATTTTAAAGTAAACATTTATGTTTTTTCCTGGTTCAATTATGACTGAACCAGCTTCTGGAGAATCTTTATTTGTCCTTGGCCATTTATGAAGAGCTAGACCAGCATACTAGCTTGAGATCATCTGTATGACTGTAACATGGGATGTGTTTATCATCTAGACAGTAAAAAGTAGGTCATGTGCCCCAGTTTCTCAGATGTGGCCTTGACTTGTGTGGATGACCGCAGTCAGCTGTGACATAGTTTCCATGAACCACATGAGCAGACAGTGGAAATTGTGCTTTGGATGTTTAAAACTAATGTAGGCATATTTTTATGGATGTTGAGGAATTTGGGACACTTCAAAACATTGCATTTTCAGCCTTATTTTGAACAATTCATCCATGCGTGTTTCATTTTTAACATTGTAATTGTTTGCTTTGTAATCAAAATGCCATAACTATAATATATTATTAATAATGTTATAAAATATATTATTTATATTTATATAAAAATAATGTAATTCCAGATGTTTGAATGGAATGTAGGTGTCTTTTTATGGATGGTGAGGAATTTGGGACTTGCTTTTCAAAACCTAAATATTTTTGCAACTTGTCTTTTATGTTTAGGCTATATGAACATTTCAAAGCATGTGACAGGAATATACACTATGTATAATATATACGTATTATTTTATTCTGTTCAGTCTTCTGTTTAGTCCTCAAGTCTACTGTTCCTATCAAAATTCAAAGTGGATTTTCTGGAACAAAGCCTTTTTGACTAACCAATTATTAAACTAGTCATCTTTGAGTCAAAGACATTACAATTATATGAGGAATGAGTTTGCAGAAATGAAATCTAAATTTATTACTGCAGTCCATCTTGAATGAGTTTCTTGATGTACTGATCCCAGTATCTGGCATCATCAGCATGGAGCTGATAGAGTCATTCATAATGAATCTCATTCTAAAAATCAACTTTTAACGACTGAGAACATCGCAATGTCAAGTTGCCTCTCATCACTTGTGCAGCTCATTTGGGGAAAACACGATATATAGAGTGATTGAGAGTTTGGGAAATCTGTTGTCTCGTAGCATAATGAAGTTAATGAACGTCATCAAGTTAATGAATGTAATGTGGAGCTGTTCATAACACTAGCTTTATTTGTGCTGCACTCGCTAATGAGAAAACACAGTTAGAGCGATTCAGCGTTTGCTCCGTGGTGTGAAAAAGTTCAGGCCCTTTTTAATAAACTGATTGTAGATCTGTCGTTCTTTAGCACCGGATCCCTGTCGGGTTGATGACAGGCAGTATTCCTTATCTTCGACTTTTTCCACCTGGAAGATTTCAAGCCCTTTTTCATTCTAATTGCCCTGAAATCTTAATTTCATCTTCGAACTGAAGATAATAATTATCTTTAGTACCTTATAGCTTCATATAAATTTACATATTGTCTCAGATGCTTCAGTGTGTGTGTGTGTGTGCATAGATGCATAATATCTACTTGGCAAAATACAAAGATAAAATAAAATATATGAAAAGTATAACTGTTTTAAAACAACTGTTTTTTATTGCAGATCCTCAAGTCATCCAGTGCTCAATCTCCAATCAAAGAACGAACCCGAGGCAAGTCTTTGTCACCACGCCGCCGAACAGGCAGCAGTCCCCAAAGAAGAGTCCACAGAAGAGACAAATCGTAAGTTATGGACACTTTGATGTTGAGGAAACGCAGTTCTGAGAAATAAGCTGTGGAAAATATCCACTTGCGCGCAATTCACTTATTAGAAAAGTTTCTGTCAAGAAAATAAGTATAAATGCAGTCTTAAGCTGTCAGTGGTTTATCAGCAGTGACTCGTCATGAATTGCATCAGTCCATGGAAGCTTAAAAAGTAATTACTTGGGTTGCATTTATTTAATTTTGACATATTTTAGTGATCTTCATATTTCTGGTGATTATGCTCTTGGAATGTAATTAGCTTTTATTAATAATCCTTTGAAAATGAGCCATTCAAATAGTGTTTACAATGACAGTGATTAAGTCTGAGGTCCCCAAGATGCTGTACTGATACATTTTTTTTAAAATTATATATATATATGTTATATATTTATGTTGTTGTGCAGCTTAATATTTTGTGAATTGTTTTGGTAATATTATAAATGTCTTTACCATCACTTTTGATCAATATAATGCATCCTTCCTGAATAAAATAATATCTTAAAAAATAAAACTTTTGAATGGTAGTGTATACATTTCTTTATTTCTATATTAATACGTTCTATATTACTATACAGTACACTACCATTCCAAAGTCTGGGATCAGTCAGATTTATTATGTTTTTAAAGAAGCTCTTGAAAGCATTTATTTGGTCAAAAATAATTGCATTTATTTGGTCAGTAGAACATTAATATTGTGAAATTCTATTATTTTTCTTACTTTTTTTTCTTCTTTTTTTTAAAGAAATAAATACTTCTCAGCAAGGATATGTTAAAAAGTGATAGTAAAGACTTGTATTGTTACAAAAGATTTTTATATGTTCTATTTTAATATTCATTCAGTTAATAATAGCCTTTTGAAATTTAATAAAAACATTTGGCTGTTTTGCGATTCCTTTCCATTGCCAAATTTAGGACCTTTTAAAATTAGAATTAGAATTAAGTTCACCTATTCTGTCATTAATTACTCACACTCGTGTCGTTCCAAACCCGTAAGACCTTTGTTCATCTTCGGAAAACACAAATTAAGATATTTTTGAAATCTGAGAGCTTTCTGACCCTACCACGTAGCTAACACGTTCAAGACCAAGAAAGGTAGTAAGGACATCATTAAAATAGTCCAAGTGACATCAGTGGTTCAACCTTAAGTTTATGAAACTACGAGAATACTTTTTGTGTGCAAAGAACAAAAATAACTTGATTTGTGTTATAAAAAATGAACGAAGGTCTTGACGGGTTTGGAACGACATGAGGGAGAGTAATTAATGAGTAAGTAATTAAAGAGAGAGTAAGTAATTAAAGATTTCAATTTTGGCTGAACTAACCCTTTAATATTAGATAATTTAGCTTTTTATAGCTAAAAATTAATAAAACCGAGGGACATTTTTCTTTAAATTCACACACTGCTTCTATATATTTTTAGTTGCAAATGCAAGTGAAATGCTAACACTTTCAAGCCCTGATGTCGAGCGGACACTGAGCTTACTGAACACTGAAGAAGACACATTGTCTGCTCATGTTTCGCGTCCATGCAGTGGCTTTAACCCAGTGGGTTCTCATTAGAGCTGTGATGGTGACAGTGTGAAGCAGGTGCTGGTAATCCGTTGATTAATCTCCTCTAGCAGCACACGGTTGGCCACTTCTCGTGTTACCAAAATACTTGTTTCTCTCGTCCAGGCGGTTGACTTATGGATTCAAGGTTTCTATAGCAGCGCAGCGCAAGTACTGGCAGAGAGCCCCTTTTAGCACTGCTGATCACTTTACAAGTGAGATTTCAGGCTGCTTTTGTTTGTGGTGTTGAGGAAATAAGATTCCTTTCTTTTTAGTGCCGCCCCTGGGAAATATAGGCAGTAGACAGTATCTACTAGGTACAGAGTCATAAAAAGTGACAGTGATAGATAGCAAAGCTTCCTCTGGAAAAAAGACCTAGAGCAGGGAGTTAGGGCTGGTTAGTTAAGCAAAGTGGCGTTTTAAACACTTGCAACTGATGTGACACTCCTCTCTTGTCAGTACAAGCTGCCCTCGGGCAGTACACCGGGTTGGCATTCGCTCTAATAGTATATGAGTCCAATGCAACAGCGGTGGTGGATGAGGGCTTCACTGACATCACGCTGAAACGAACCAATGAATAATCCTTCCACATGAACATACAGTGATAATCAGAAGGTCCTGTTATGTTTTAGCATTTCAGTGCTTAGCACCTGGTGATGTAACTAAATCCTCTGATGCACAGGATCATGTTAAAGCTGGTGTGCTTTAGTTTGCATGTGTGTTTATCAATTTTAGCTGGCAAAATGCATGATTGTGAATTTCACGTAGGAGCGAAAACTTTCCCCATACAGATTTTGCCACGGGTTCAAGTTAGTTGTGAATTGACAGAAAGCTGCTTGGTTTGAAAGTTACTTCTGTGTGAGGGGTGCTTTATACTACACTGCACTATTGACAATTGATTGGCCTTTTTGACTGGAAAATTTCATGAAATTGCCTCACCTTTTGATTCAACGCTACTGACTTGACTACATTTTTAGTAGCGTGACAGTAGTTGTTTCTAATTGGTGTAGGTTTTCCAGTTACAAACTACAGTTGTCAACATTTGAAGGAGATCAAAACAGTTCATCAAAGACAAGAACGGGTATTGTTTTGGTTTTAGGACAACTTTGATGAAAGGTTTTGATCCACTTCAAATGTTGACTACTATGGTTCATCCTAAACAGTTCTCTCTCTAATATGTAACACTGGAGAAATTTGTTCATTTAGTGAATCTGTTCATTCTAAACAGTCCTCTCTGTCATATGAGGCATTGATTCAGACTTACTTATGAGCAGTGTTAAAGGGTTAGTTCACCCAAAAATGAAAATTAGCCCATGTTTTACTCACCCTCAAGGCATCCTAGGTGTATATGACTTTCTTCTTTCAGACGAATCCAATCAGAGTTATATTAAAAATTATCCTTGCTCTTCCAAGCTTTAGAATGGGAGTAGGCGGGTGTTTTTGTTCAACAGTCCAAAAGTAGTCAAATAAAGCACATCCATCCATAATAAAACGTGCCTGACACGGCTCCTGGGGGTGAATAAAGGCCTCCTGTAGCGAATCGATGCGTTTTTGTAAGAAAAACATCCATATTTAAAATTAACACTTTTCTCTCACTTCCGCTAACTGTCATACGTGCAAGACATTCCAGGCGGATGACGTAGGCGTCGCGCATGCCTCTGAGATATGCTAGTCTCGCAAGTTTGTTTATAGCAGCAAAGGAAGCAAAGTTTCCTTACTTTAGCAAAGGAAAACCTCTTGGCTTACATCGAAATTCTCAGACATTTTTCTTTACAAATCCTCATTTTGTGCTTCTAATTTGTGACCAGCTTTTTGTTTTGCTGTCTCTCGTCCGTGCTTCCGCGTTCGTCACTAATCACCGGCGCATGCGCTATGCCTACGTCATCCACCTGGAACGGCTTCCGCCTACGGAAGTCACCTATGCCTTTTTCGTACAAAACCACATCGATTCACTACAGGAGGCCTTTATTCACCCCCCGGAGCCGTGTGAGGCACGTTTTATTATGGGTGGATGTGCTTTGACTAGTTTTGGACTGTTGGAAAAAAAAAAAAACACCCGCCTACTTCCATTCTAAAGCATGGAAGAGCAAGGATAATTTTTAATATAACTCCGATTGGATTCGTCTGAAAGAAGAAAGTCATATACACCTATGATGCTTTGAGGGTGAGTATTGTGAAGGTGAGTAAATGCCTTGGCAACTAACTAAAATGTATTTTCAGTTTAAGCTGAAGTACTAAAATGACTCAAATTAAAAATAAAACGTAGCCTATATAAAGCTATATAGAAATATAAAAAATAAAGTTGACAAAAGAATTAAAAAAAAGCTAATTCAAAATATTTAAAAAATCTTTAATAGTATATAAATAATACTAAAATAACACTGCTTATTAGAAAATTGTTTAGGATGAACTAATTCACCTAAATTAATCAGACTTTCCATTTTAGTGAACTGGTTCATCCTAAATGATTCAGTGGTCTTATGTAGTGTTCGAAAGTCCAGTTAATTCAAGTGAATCGATTCATTCAGATGGATCATGTAAATGAACAGATAAAAGATTCAACAAAAAAAAGGTTTCACTGATTCAGATTCCTGCATTAATTTTGCAGATGAGTGTGTTTTGTATAAACTTACCTTTTCGTGTTTTATAATGACACTCTAATTGAAATTTTTAATTAAATCAAAACCCCACATTTTACTTAAGTGCTCTTTAGGTAAGTCCTTGATGTCTTGAAATGAAGTAAGATATTGAAAAATACAGCAAGCCCCATCACAACCGTCAAAGACGCTCATCTAGAGTCTGTTTGTGTTAAGCAATTTAAAAATACCACAGCAACGTCCCCTATGTGTGTTTAAGCTTGAGCCATTGAGTTTAATTACATGTTGTATTGTAGTGCTGCTGTTGACAAGTCTAAAATGATTGTTGTCTCACAATGCTGTAATTATTTAGTCAAGCTAATGCACCTCTAAGATGATAGAATGAACCGCACAAGGCATGAAATGATACCAAAGTTTAGACTGCAGATCTGTGGACCTCCTGCTTCCCGATCAGAGCTATTTTTGCTGTTCCATAGCACCTTCCTGTCACATGGTCTGAGATGTTAATTACTGAGCCCCACACATAGTGTGCCAGGCAGCATCTCTCGGTAGATGAATTTGTTAATTCACTTACAGTGGAAGGAATTACGAAGTTACGAAATAAAGTCATGCTGAATCTGCTCTCCAACCCCCACAGTTCTGCTGCGGATGATTATGAGGTTTTGCCACAGTCATAAAATCCCCTGCAGACATGTAGCATGTGACAGTCCCTGAAGCTCCCAAAAGGAAACATCTTATACAAATACCACACCTCTTATACAAATACATTTCTTAAAAGGACAGTTCTTTCAAAAAAATAATATTTTGTTATTATTTACTCACCCTCATGTTATTTCAAACTTGTATGGTGTGGATTGTGCTTTATAGGATACAAACTGAGGTTTGTTGAAGAGTCTTCATGTATTTTTTTTAAATGTAACTTCCAGTTTTGGGGGTAATGCATTACAAGTAACACAAGTAACGTAATCAGATTATTTTTTTCAAGTAATTAGTAATATCTGAGTTACTTTTTCAAATAAGTAACACAAGTTACTTTGTTTTCCTATTTATTCACTGACACCTCTCCTGTCCCCGTTTTGAGAGAAATTGGGAGTGAGGCTCAGGTTTATTAATTTCCCTTTTGGTGTGAAGGGGGCTTCACAGTTGCCAAAAATATCACTTTTTGTGTGTTTTTTGTTTTTAAAAATAAATAAGCAAGCCCAGCGTGAAACAAAAAGTAGCGCAAAAGTAACGTAATGTAATTACTTTCCATAAAAAGTAACTAAGTAACACAATTAGTTGTTTTTTATGTAGTAACGCAGTATTGTAATGCATTACTTTTCCCCAGCACTGGTAATTTCGTGTAAAATTTACAGCACTGGTAATTTTTTTTCAAGTAACTAGTGCCCACAGCTGTCTTAAAATACCAAAAGGACAAAAACAAGCAAACAAAAGAAACATAATTACCTTAAAAGGAGTCCAAATAACTAACTGAAATAGTCTACTGAAACCATGTTTAAACCACATATGTTTGTGCGAGGAACACACCAAAATCACCCAAAAAGTTGCATAAAACTGTTTGGCAAGAGCTTTTTTGTGTAAAAGATCATATTTTTGTGTACTTCTGTTTTATGGAGGAAATAATTTATAACAAAGCCATAATGATATGGATTTGCAGTGACATGAGGATAAATGTTGACTGAAATGATAAATAATGACAGAATTTACTTTTTGTGTGAACTATTTCTTTAAAGTTGCAATTATATGGAAGTACACTTTAAAAATTCAGTGAAATAGCAATTTCTTGTAAAATGTACTACAGTAATCTATATTTCATTTAGACTGCAACTTTGAAAAATTATTTTTTACAGTGTAAGGTGGGGGACTTGTTTCTGTGCAAGGCTTTCAGTCAATTGTAAGAAGAGGGCAATATAAGTGGACTAAATGATTGCAGCAGTCATTCATGTGCCACCAGAGAAAATTTCACTGGAATATTTAGTTATGACATTTTAATTAAAACTACAAGGTCAAAAATGTTTTCAAAAAATTAAACTTAACACATAGATGAATTAAAAATGTATATTGAAGATCTATAACTTGCATTTACAAAATAGATTAAGTGAATTTTCACTCCACATTAAGACTACTGTGTTGTTCTGCGGTCCCATTCCCTGCTGTCTCTTACCACTATTTCTCAGTCTATCAATAAAGACATGAAACGCCTAGAAGATAAAATGAAAATATGCATCTGATTCCCTCCAGACTTTCCACATCAGAACTGTTGAGTGAACAGGGGAAATTCCACAGGGAAAATGAAACTTAGCTCTGGTACAACAAATCTGCTCCTGCCCTTTTCCTGAGTCTCCTCCCTGTCAAAGTGCATTATTTCCACTCAGGGCTATTTCTAACACACAGGATGTTTGCTTGTCTACAGGCTCACCCCCACCTCTTCGGTCTCCTCCTTTCAGTCGTCCTCAGATACCCACATAAAATGCAGACAAATGCTTTCAGTGGCCACTTTGTACATCTTGTACCCACAGAGTTTGGAGTTTACGTGTCTTAGGGTTGAGTTATAAAAGTGTGTTGTTTGTTTTGACTAATCATAAGGCTGCTATTGTTGTGGTTTCATGCAGTGACAAATCAATTTACATTTATTTTGCAACACTTTTACAACTTTCAACACTTTTACAACTTTCATTCTTAGTCATTTATGAAGGAGGGAACTGTAAAAGGCAGAGCTGGAGTTGAGAGGACCTGCCTTGGCACTGCTGTGTGATTGATTGCCTGGCGTTGAAGCACTTGCTTCAAATAGCCAACATCAGTCAAATGTACATGGAGGCCTATTGATTTTTTTCACAAGAGTAGTAGCATAAAAGTGAATGGTGGAAGGGAAAATGTGATAGACCTTTGAAGGCAACAACAGTTACGGCTGTGGTGGAGGTCTGTGATGGAGCACTTTGTTCTTTAGCAGCTCTGTGTGTTCTCAGCAGGACTGAAAGTGGTGGTTGAACATGAATGTGATTTATCTCAGGAAATAAGCCTGTGGGATACAAAAAAAGGTGTGAGATTCTAACTAGTGATAGACTAATACAGCAGTTAGTACTGGTTAGTACTGGTCCACGCAATGTGTTTATCTAACACCACTTGAAATTTTATATATTATATCTATCTACTTATTTGTGCCAACTAGAAATTAGCTGGTCATACTGTGCCTAATATGTAATTTGTTAAATATTAAAAGTAAAGTAGGTAGGTTTTTTTTTTGTCAGGGTCTATATCTTCTTGTAAAAGCATGAATTTGCTTAACAAAAAACATTGTAATGTAAAATTGTGCCATTTAATATTTTTATTATTTTGTATTTTTACACGACTTGTTTAAAAGTTTGAGCTCAGTGAGACTACTTTTTTTTTTTTTTTTTGGAAATTAAAACTTTTATACATCAAGGATGCATAAATTGATCAAAAGTGATTAATTTCTATTTCAAATAAATTGTTCTTTTGAACTTTCTATTCAAAGAATTCTGAATAAATATAAAAAATATTAAGCAGCTCAACTGTTTTTCACATTAATAAGAACCAAATCAGAATTTTAGAATGATTTCTGAAGGATTATGCGACATGCTTGCTGAAAATCCAGCTTTGACATTACAGAACTAAATTACTGAATTTTAAATATATATTCAAATACAAAATAGTAATTTTAAATTGTAATAATATTTCACAAGATTACTGTTTTTACTGTATTTTTGATCAAATAAATCCAGCCTTGGTTGAACATGAGACTTCTTTCAAAAACAAAAAATCTTACAGAGCACAAACTTTTGAACAATAATGTACTTCAACACACTGTTTATTTTATTGTTTCATTTATTGTTTAAGCAATATAATTTATTCAAAATAATGTGCATTAATTTAATTTTTTTTTATATATATTTAATTGTATATTTTGGCTTTTTTATACTCTTCTACTGAGGTGGATCATTCTGCACTAAAACGTTTAATCCATGAACCAAAAGGTTCAGCATATTTGTCATTATGCAGCAGTAATCTCTAAAATGAATCTAACAGAAACATGTTTCTTTGCAGGCCAGCAGCACTGGACAGAAAGCCGGCAGAGCTCAGCACCCTCAGTGATGGCTACCAGATCCGCATCTGAGACACTAAACGTACCAGCTTTATCCTCCACACGTTCTCCCTCAATCAGATCCACAGATGATGTTTTTAAACACTATTTAATGCACATTGTGAACTGTACAGCGTAATAAACATATTTATAGTTGTACTTGCATGTTAGAGGGAAATTGGGTGCCCTTTTTAGTCAAAAGCAAAGTTAAAAGCGAACAAATGTTTTTAACAGAATATGATATTCCTTTACCAGCCATCATTTTTTTTTAAATAATGGAAAGTTTAAGAGTGAAGGATATCAATTTTGCTTTAAAAGGTTTTTTTTACCCTTGTAATTGTCAAGCATTTTAGAAGACAAAAAAGTTATGACTGAAATATTCAAGCAAATATGGAAAACATGGGGAAAAGGCTCTATTTTTGGACAGAATCTCCACTAGCAGTGAGAGCATGAGTGTGAATGGATTGTGCTTGGCAGAGAGATGTAAACCTCAGTGCCTCGTGCTGTTGTGCTGGTAGTTTTGGAGGCTGACTGGCCCGGAGGAGATAGAGGGCATAAGCTTTTTTCGCCAGAGGCGTAAGGACACAAGGAACCTGAGCTTCAGAGAGCTACTCATTCTGCCCAAAAGAACTGTATTCAAACCACTTTTCTTCGTTTTTTGTTACCTGCATACATGATATGGATGGAATGGACATGATATATTGACTAATGTTTGATGTTACCTTATATTGAAGGCTTTGTACCATTTTTATTTTCTGCAGTTGTAGAGAAATAGTTACATTTTTTAAGTATTTAAACATTTATTTTTCTTGTTTTTACTGTTTAACCAATACAGTATTTTGTGGTTTTTATATATTTTTTTTAAATTTTCTTTTAAACAAAATCTCTCAGAGGTGTGAAAGTTGATGTGCTATTGATTGACCCATTCGTTGCAAATAATCCTAAATTTTCCACACAGTTATTTGGAAAATATAACTGATTTCTTTTTATTTTTTGCAGCGGAAGAAACAAATTAAGCATAAGTGGGTTTTTAGGGAGTCACTAAAGCAGAGTTACCCAAACTTTAATATGAAGGGCCAAAAATCTAACTTTAATTGAGGGCCATGGGTCAAAAGTAAATGCTGCATTATATATGCACCTATGTTATATTAAAATTTACATTTTTTAAAAGCAAATTCACTAAAATAGAAAAAAATACTAAAAAAAAAAAAAAAAAAGGATAAAATGGAAATGAAGATATACTATTATTTCTTGTTTTCCCCCCTCTTGTGACATGACATGGCCAGCCAAATCAAATCATCACAGGCCAACTTTGACCCTAGGGTCCTGGTTTGGGCATCTCTGTCCTAAAGGGACATGGTGATGGGAAAAAAAAAAAAAAAAAAAAAAAAAAAAAAAAAAAAAATCACTGCTTTTGTGTTCTTTAGTCTTTTGTGTTCAAAACTTTTAGATTCCCCTGAGAAACTTTGCTATGAGCAAATGCAAAAGCATTGAAATGTAATTTTTATATGAAGTGGGAGGAAATCAGTTTCTAGAGAAAATGCAAAAGTTTTGCGAAGGCACCCAAAAGCATTGAAATGAGCCATTTTCCTCTCGTTTCATATTTTTTCCATCACCAGGCCCCCTTATAAAACCCTGTAGGTTCTAACTATAGGATCACAACTACAATCATTCATGTATACTCAAATAATCATCTCTTTATCAACAGCATATCACTTGAATTTTCTCACCTTGTGAGAATAAGCTATGCACATGGAGAAGGTCTGTGGATCTGTCCTTTTTGACAGCTGACCTGTCTGTAAAATTGTAGCAGTGACATGCTAGCAATTCTTCACGGGTTGTATGAGCGGTTGCTCTCTGAACAATGTTTTTTGGGTGCTGATGACTAAACTACCACATTATAGCTCATTCTGCCTTGTAATTGGTACCAGCTTTCTGTCAGAAGCAACTGAACCACACAAGTGCCAGACCATTGAGTACGTCCCAATTCATCCTTAGGGCTGAGGGTTTCAGTCACATGAAGATGAAAGGTCATGAGTTTCAGTGACAAATCTAATGCACCATGTTGAATTGCTCAGACTCTTTATGGGAGAAAAGTGGTCTGCTGCTAATTTGGCATGTGAAGAACACTACATTGTTACAGATTTCTATCATTTATAACTTGTTTGGTAACTAAGATGTGTGAAATTGTGAGTGAACTTTTTATGGCAGATAACGTCAAGTATTAATTGTTTAAAAATGGCTTTCTGGTTTTAAGGAAATGCAATGATTTCTGCTCAAAGGTGCTAAGATGAGACATTTTTCCCATTATTATAAAATTCAATTATTTTAGCATTGATTCTTTTTTTTATGATTGAAGAGCACATTAAACTGACGTTTCTGTAGCACAATGGTTAGGAACTGAATTACAAGATACACGTTTAATGGTATGTATTAGCCTACCAAAAAACTCATAAGTGAAATGGATATTCATGAGATTATAGATGCTTTTGTGGAATTGTTGTTTCCATGTCTAGTACAGGCTTGTCTGAAAATACAATAAATTTTGATGAATAAGTAATCAAAATTTTAAGGGAAATGTTTTTCTCAGTAAGAATGTTAATGATGTGACTTTATGAAGACCTCAACTCAAACTTGTCCTCAGTTTTCTCTTCATATGTTTCGTATTATAAATGTATTGCTTAAATAAGGACTTTATAAAATTCAATTAATCCTCAACTGTTTTACACACATTTTTCCTAGCCTTACCGCAGCTTGCACCATCAATCCTCTTTTCTGACATAAATTTATGTCTGGGTCACCTCAGTTGCCCCATGAGGAAACATTAATGCAATTTGTTCATCCCTCTGTAGCATGTTTTAATAAAACTCTGTTTTTTCTGTAAGTCTGTGATTGGCCGTTTACTGTGCTTATTTACGCAGTTCTCTTGAATTAGGATACTTGATTCTGATTGGTCGGTTTGTTATAATGCAACCGGCACCATTTTGCGTCTCAGTAAGAAATGATTGATTTAGTCAGTGTGGAAGAACTTGACTGGTCTGCAGAAACTTTAATGTGTGACTTTAAATGCAGATCTTGAGCCAAAAACTCTTTACCAAACACCAATGACTTGTACATACACTATATGGACAAACGTATTGGTACACCCCCTTCTTTAGAACAGAAAAAGGCACTTCCAAAACTGTGGCAACAAAGATGGAAACATAATTCATGCATTTAAAAATTGTATTTCCATCTCTGTTTGCAACAGTTTTGGAAGCGTCTAAAATGACTGTACCCATATGTACAAGTCACTGGTGTTTGGTAAAGAGTTTTTAGCTCAAGATCTGCATTTAAAGTCACACCAGAGGTGTTCAGCTTGGATTAGGACTTGGCTTTCTGCAGACCAGTCAAGTTCTTCCACACTGACTGAATCAATCATTTCTTTTTGAACCTTGCCTTATACACAAAGGCATTGTCATGTTAGAATAGAAAAGGGTCCTGTCCAAACTGTTGATTTAAAATTAGAAGCACATAAATCCCTAGAATATCATTATATGCTTAAACATTAAGATTTGTACTCATGGAAATTACTAAAGTAGTCAAACCTGTTCATTAGAAGGGGGTGACCCAATACTTTTGGCAATATAGTGTAGGTATTAATACTTTTCATAGCGGAATCCTAAAGTGGAAGATATATACAAGTAAGGTCATGTCCACGTATTTATTTTCAGTTTAATAAACTGGTTTATGTTGCGATACTGATCGGCGGACTGTACATTATCCCTAACTTGGATTTGTATGGTTTTAATACTCCACAAACACACTCCTCTGAATATTCAGCGGGGTTGGCCGCACTGTCTGCAGGCCAAGGAGCTGCTCTTGCAAAAGAGAAGCTTTGAGATTAAAACAGGTGATGTAACATTAGCATTGCCCTAAATCTAACAGCCACAGTTACAGAACCCAGTCTGAGTGAAGTCTTTCTGCACAGAGGGAATATGCTCGCATTAATCTGTTTAGGAAGACAGCATCACACACAGGGATAGAGCCAAAAATCCTTCATTTTTCATCTCTTCTCTCAAGATAAAAGGACTCCTAGAACACCCACCTAGAGAAAATATCCCGGGACGGTCAAAGAGCACCATAGAATTTCAGCGGTTTATTATCTGGATTTTAATAATCCAGAAACAGAGGTGAATTCTTTGTAAATCCTTACAAAACGACCTAAGAAAGTAACTACCACTGTCAGCAAGTTTCCCCTTCACTTTTAACATATATTTTTGAGCTGTGGTGTACGTCATTTGCACAGTCATAGGCCTACAACAGCTGTGGAAACAAGCTAAAAACTTGAAATAAAGTAAATCTTAAATTTAGACAAACTTTTATTTCAACTAGTTGCCAATATTTCTCCTTTTCATTAAGTTGAACTTGATGTACTAAAATAACTAAAGCGGAAATAAAAATGAATAAAAACTTAAGCATAAAAAACAAAAAATAAAATGTCATAAAAACAAAATTACTAAAACTTTAAAATCAAAAACAGAAATAAAAATTAATTTAAAAATATTTAAAAAATAACTATAATAGTACAACACCATTTTAATACCATTAGTAAAATGCACATATTTGCAGTTTTCAAACATAATATTTTAATAATAAATTATATTATTAGCATAACAATTTCAAAAATTCCAAATTGGATTCCAGAATTTCTCTGTACTTGGCATGTTGCCTTTTTGCTTTTTTTTTGGCAAAATAAAGAGCAACACCGTAAAATATTATACAAATATCAGCTTGAATATAAAATCATTTTTTTCACCTTCTTATAATCTGTAAAATGATGCAAGTCTCAAATAGTTACCTTGTAAACCTTGAAAAAAATTAAATAAAATTAACATCTTTAAATGACTCGCTTGGTGTCAAAGCTGCCATATTTTGTAATAAAACATCCCTAACTTATTGATTACAGTGTGCATGTCACCTTCCCATAATGCACTGGGTAAATCAGTTATCAATAACTTCCAAGTTCCTCTTTTGCTTCAAGTTTGTTATTGACTGTCTCAAGATAATCTGTGAGTCATGCCATTTTTTGCTGGTGTGAAACAAACATGAGAACTTTTTAATTTTTTTAAAAATTTTTTTTGAGTTTGTTAGAAAAATGATCCTTCTCTGGCTACAAACATATTAAAGGCTTTATGATACTCCCAAACGCTTTTGTTCTGTCAGACATCAACTCGAGGGTGCAGACGGAAACGTGTCAAAAGTGGCAGGTGGTCAGAGGAGTTGTGCTGGTTGGGAAGACCGTTAACCTTCTGGAGTTCATCTTCTCCCACCAGGGATAACCTGCCCAGCAGCTGCAGACCCTTCTCTGGTGGCACACTGCATTCTGGGTAAACGAGGGAAAAAAAAAAAACTGCCATGGTAACCAGCAGCAGCGGAAATTTTGCTGTTGAATGTACTGCACTGCAGCAAACTGCAGCATCACAGGTCACATGATTACAGGAGCAGTTATGTAACATGTACATTGATAGTCCAGTGGCATCAGCTTCTTCGAGGATACTTAAAGGAATAGTTCACCCAAAAATTTAAATTTGCTGAAAATGTATTCACTTTTAGGCTATCCAAGATGAAGATGAGGGTTTTTTTTTTCTTTTCATTTAAACAGATTTGGAGAATTTCGCATTATGTCATTTGCTCCGCAATAGATCCTCTGCAGTGAATGGGTGCCGTCAGAATGAGAGTCCATAAAAACATCACAATAATCCACACGACTCCAGTCCACCATTTAACATCTAGTGAAGTAAAAGCTGCTTGTTTATAATAAACAAATCCATCATTAGTGTGTTTTTAATTTAAGTCCTCTATCCACAATATTGCTTTCTCCAGTGGAAAAGTCATTTGTCTGAATCAGGAGAGAAATATGCACAAAGAGAGAGAATCAGGAGAGACTGTCTACAAACAAAAACAGTCCAAAAAAAGATCTAAACAAATATGTTGTTGGATTTTGATCTGAAATGACAACAGTGTACAGACTTTTTGGAGGACGCCTTATGTATATTTTAAACACGAGCGGCGGTTTAAAGTTAAAATGATGATGGATGATGGATTTTTTTTCTCTTACAAACACACAGCTTTTCACTTCACAAAATAGCATTAGGACTGGAGTCGTGTGGATTATTGTTTTGTTTTTATTAGTTGTTTGAACTCTAATTCTGACGGCACCCATTCACTGCAGAGGATCCATTGGTGAGCAAGTGATGTAATTCTACAATTCTGATGAAGAATACATGTTTATGTGGTGACAGCAACCACAATAGCTGTAGAACTAAATAATCTGATTTTCTATTTGAAATTAAATTTTACATTACACAACTATTTCAGAGTATTTCCAAGGAATTTATAAGAGAATAGTAATGGTCAAACCTGCTTGAGCCATCACATCCCCCAGAGCTGCAGAGTAGAAGATGTAATCGACGGTTATGGCTGTCCGTGAGTGGCATGTGGTGATCTCAGGGTGACCGCTCTCTTTCAGGTAGTGGGAGTATGCAGAGGTCAGCTTCAAACAGTGCTCAATGCTAGGCTTGGTAAAACTACAAACAGATCACATGAGAGAAGAATAACTAGTGTTAGAATTTAAAGATCGACTTGCTGAGAAAAGACCCTTCACAGGACTTAAACAGGACACTTCACTTTGAGCTGTCCAATCTCTTCACCTTAAATTTGCTCAACAGCACTTACTGTCAAGTCAGCTAGGTTTCTAAACATCAATGGCTGAGGAACACAAAAGATATACATAAACTAGGGGCAAGAAGATGTAATATTGTAATACTTTTATCAATGCGACTGGGATGACTAAATCAACCAAGGCACTGTAGAGATATGGATTTATATTTACCCATCCAGTTCTGCTTGCTCTAAATCCCTCAAATCAAAATCTGTGAAAAGAATTTAAACAATGTTAGTATGAAATCTTTAGTTATTCCAGAATGCCATTAAAGTTGGGACTGCCTCTGTTTAAATCAATATTACTGTATACTACATTATTAGACTAAATTTAATTACTGCTTTTAAGTGGGTAACAGTGGCCCAAAAAAGGATTCGGACACTTAAGCCACACTTAAAATGTATGCATAACATTGCATTGAATAACAAAATATCAAAGCAAGTGGCATTTGCCTAAGATTTAAAAGATAAAACAATTAAGTTAAAAATAAGTATCTGGATACTTATTGTGTGAACTTAAGGATAAATTATATCATACATGCACTAAAAATACTTTTTTTCTTTTACACTGACACCAACTAGTTAAGAGTCACTGCAAAAATGACTAAAATAGAAATCTGTTTTGAGAAAAGGACTTGCATCCTTTATTTTCAGATGCCACCTGGTTTGATATTTTAAATCTCATCTAATGACATTCATACATTTGTAAGTCTGGCACATGTGTTTTGGGCTGCTGTATTTGCAGAGGAGCAAAAACATGCTCTCATAACAGTTGACATACCCTACTGTTCAAAATTTATTTATTTATTTAAATTCAGCAAGGATACATTAAATTGATCAAAAGAGAATAAAGACATTTATAATGTTACATGAGATTTCAAATAAATGTTGTTCATTTTAATCAAATTAATAAGCAGCACAACTGTTTTCAACATTGATGACAATAAGAAATGTTGCTTGAAAATTCAGCTTTACCATCACAGGAATAAATAACATCTTAAAAAAGAAAATTATTTTAAACAGGAATAGTATTTCACAATATTATTGTTTTGATATTGTATTGTTTATTACTGCAGCCTTGGTAGGTAAAAAGAAACTTCTTTCAAAACATTCAAAAATCTTACAGATCCCAAACTTTTGAAAAGTACATATAGTGATCATTAGAAATAACATTTCAACACACTGTGGTGTTATTTAATGTTAAGTTATTTATCTGTCAAAGTTTCTATATCATCTTGGCAATGATTATCTGTTTACATTATATGTAATAAGGACTGAAAGGTGACCTGCTGTTTGGCTTTCATACTGGCACTGCTGAGAGATGCCCAGACGTCTGGGCCAAATTGGCACCGTTAGAATACGCTGTCCCCTTGGGTTCTCCTCCTGTCCTGACACCTGCAAAATCAAGTCATACAATTTAAAATGTGTATGAAAACAACTGAGGAAATGTTGCAGGATTCTCTACCTTTCCAATAGGTAAGTCATCATATTCCAGTCTGCTGTCCCTAATAAAGCGATATAAGGGAGACCAGGGAACGGAGTTAAAATCCCCACAGAGCAGCACAGGACAAACGCTGCTGTCAGGTAACTGGGCCACCCGGCTTATCTCTGCCAGCAGCATAGCCAGCTGGGCCAGTTTAATGTCCCCACGTCTAGGGTTATATAGTAAATGTGTGTTGGCCACACAGATGTTTGTGAGGGAGCTATGGTGGTCAATGGGCCGGAGCAGCACAATCAGACCCACGTTATCACGGTCCAGTAGAGGGATGCCACGCTGGAAATACTCCACAGGGTGACAGGAGACCAAAGAGAAGCGCTCGCGTTTGAAGACCACAGCACATCCGTCAGGCTTCAGTCCCGTTCTCCGTTTGTATTCACAGTGGTAGCCTGTTTTATAAACCAAGGATTGCAGCATTAAAAATATTCTATTCATCACTATTTATTGTTTCATAAATACAGTATGTTTCAAAAGTCCACTTGTGAAAATGCTTTTATATTGCATTTTATTTTGCAGTCTAATTATTTTTTCCCATTACAATAACATCATAATATTTCTTTTTCTAATTAATCATTACTCTTATTCAGCAGGAATGCATTGAATTGATTAAGTGGCACTCTTTTACACTGTTAAAAATATATATTTTAAATACACGCTCTTCTTTTGAACCTTCTATTCATCAAATAATCCTGGAAAAAAAGCATCACGGTTTCCACAAAAATATTACACAGAACAACTATTAAACATTGATAATAACAGAAAATGGGATAAATTACACTTTCAAATATATTAAAATTGAAATTATTTTAAACTGTGATAAAATTTCACAATATTACAGTTTTACTGTATTTTTAATCAAATAAAAAAAATGACTTTACAGCAGTGCATATTTAAAGAATATATTCTGAATAACATCTAAAGTCCTAAACAAAACTAAACATACATAGAGACATCAAGGAAGTAAAGTACCTAAAGATTCTAGCGAGGGTTTGATTTGTTGCTTATAGTGGTCCTCTTGCACCTCCTGCAGGCACATTATCTATAGGGAAAATGTTATTGCAGATATTTAAGGAAATCCTCCACTCCTGCGCACTGAACATAACAGATAAATAACATAAACATAAAACGAACATTGTTCTGCAATTCAATCACAAATGGTTCATTCACTTACATCAGAACTGTGCTGTTCCAGCTCTTTGATGATGTTTGGATACCTATGGTGCCAATCCAGATCTGGAGGATGACAGTGTCTGTAAAGGTACGTGTTATCACAGAGCAGATCTTGTGAGAGGATATTGTAGGACATCACAGAAAAGTCAAATGGCCGTTTTTGTCTCCCTCCATTCACAGACGGTGCAGCATTACAGAGGTGAGAAAGATCCTCCCAATGTCTCTTTAACTCTGTCGAGGTAAACGATTTGGCTTTTTATAAACAACTACATTAGCAACAATAACAATACATCAATTTAAATTAAAATTAATGTTTAAATCATTCACCTGGTGTGGATGGAGACTTGTTTGGGCCTGGTGGAAATTTTCCAGGAGGAATTGGTGTGCTGGTTATATTGCGTAGCCATTCAGGACTTCCTTTTGGACTCCTGCTGCCTTTTGGAGGTGAACGTTCGGGTGAGTGCTGAGATTTATCCCCTGCTTGCCTCCCGTCTGCGCTCCTCTTTCTTTTCAGTGGTGGCTCGCTATCAGAGCGGTCCATCAGACCTGCAGAAAGCCGAAGGCCTCGTCTGGGTTGTGCGTGTGGCAGTAATCCAGTTTGCCTCCAGGAGCTCCAGTTGTGTGGATTTGGAGGTCTTGGGGGCCTGCTGGAGGGGTGTCTGACAGTGCTGAAGGAGGACGAGGGATGCTGCAGGTGGGATGGATGCGTCAGCCATAAACGACCAGGCTGATAGCAGTGTCTCCAGTGGTAGTAAACGGTCTGAGATGGCGGAAAGCCCACTGTGCTCAGGTAACGGCCAAACATGGGATGACTGCAAGAGGAAAGATAAATTACACCACAGAGCAAAATCTTTGAAATATTTTCCAGGATTCAGAAAATACTAACTGTAGATAACTGAAATATCTGGAAATATCTGTTAAGATTTTTTAATACTTAAATAGCAGTTAGTGTTTATAAATGCATTTATGCAACTATTTTTCCCCATATAGTAATATTATTTAAAGAGAAACTAAGCATGGAAATAAGGAAATGAGTAGTTACTATAGTTAAGTTAGAAAAAATAAATATACATGATTAAATACACCAGAATGTTTCAATAAATACCGTACAATGAAACTTAATTTAGTCTGTTAAAATCCTCTATAATTGTGTTTTAGAATATTATATAATAATTTTATATATTTTCTTTAGAATAATATTATATATGTTTTAGAATAATATTATTATAACATTATCATGTTGTTTTGGTTTCAATACAGTCCAGCAGCAAAAGCAAATTTCACTATTCAAATATGAACTTACTTTTGAGACACTCCTGGTCTGACATATTTAACATTCGTGTGTCGACGCATGTAGCGTCCTATTATCATAAAACGAGACTTTCTATCACCATCTTTGCTGAGTGAACCTCAAAAAACTATTGTGAAACCGCGTCTGCTGTTAGCTGTTACTGTTGCATGCTAGCTAAACAGACACAGGTGGCGTTTGAATTAGACGTCACTCGACATGTCCGAATCCAATTCATGAACGAATCATTCTTGTGAGTCGGATCTTTTCTATTGAGTCGACTCTTGTTTAGCGTGCAAGTTGCACGATAAAGATTGGAGTGACGGCGCGAAAAGTGAGTTACTTTAATAACAGAAATGAAACGTACTGGAATGTTTATTTTTTTTGATTGTAAGACATTTTAATATACATATTCGAAAGAGAGTTGGTATTTACATTTATGCATTTGGCAGACTATTTATAGTGTGTTGAAGTAAATTTTTAATCATTTTAAATATTATAGCAGTAAAATACAGTTCTTAGATTTTTATTATGAATGCAAATTATGTTTGGGTTTTTGACTCGTTTAATTAATAATTGAATCATAGCTGCAACAAACTGAACTAAAAATCCGTAATAAACAGCAGCATATGGGTGTATTGGAACGTTTTAAAGGATGAAATATTTTGTCGCAATGTGGTCACTACTGAATTACTGATTTTTTTTTTTGGTCCGGTTCATTGAAATGAACTGATCGAAAGAATCGATTCGCAGAAAAGAGTCAGACTCGTCTGACTAGGCATGACGGAAAGCATGATGTAACAAAATACTACAACAGTTCTGCACAAGCAAATTTGGTAGTCGCTGCAAATGTTTTGAGCATATTGATGATAACGCTGAGCAAGTAATTGCTGTTTTATAAAGTCTTGATCGATAGAGTATTCATTATCATTAGGTTTTGAAACGCATAGGCTATTCGGCCGCGTTTCACTTACCGGTAAAACTATGATGCAATTTGAATATTTCTTACCCGAGAATCCACGATAAATACAAAGCGGAACTTTCGATGCAGATATTAAATGATTGTTGTCGATGTCCCATTGAAATGCTCAGGTTGCTGGCGCATGCCTCTTTTCTCTGTCTGGATGGCGGATGCTTCGTGCTCTGTTACTGTGACATAATTTTGGACGATACAGGTTTTAGTCACGCACGTTTGGCCTTTTCCAGTAAAAAATAAAAATCTATTTATTTATGCAGCTAATTTGTGATTCATACTGTATATGTCAAATTAAATGTTTTATCATATCAAGAAAAAACAACTATTAGAGGGACAAATTTAATTATTATTATTGTGTGAACATATTGTAACCACTAGAGGTCACTCTTATATTGTGGATTTACTCTACTCAATACACACAGGGCCTTTTCTTAACCTTAAATTTATTCTTAACTAGGTTCCTGGGTTATCTTGTGTGGTTTGTGTCGTGTCACAATTTTCATATTTTCTTAGGTCAGTCATTAACCATGAGCAGTGTAAAGTTTTAAGATTTAACAGTGTAAATTTGTAAACCCTAGGATTAGCCTAATTATTTGCATGTTTATTGGCCAAAGACGTCACGTGATCTGTTTAATCATTTTAAATAATCTGTGGAAATGTCTTCTTCACAGATGTCTTGCCATACTTTGTGCATGCGATCGTAATCATAAAGAAGACTTAAATCACCAACAAATTGGGCTGTTAAGGTTACAGACGCTCCTGCTAAATGGGCTCCCAAGATTTGGCCTTTTTGGAAGTCTGACAAGTCAACAATTTCACAGATCACCTGTGCTACACACTGCTTAAAACAATTTATACTACTATGATATACAACCTAGAGAATATAGCCAACAAAAAGATAAATAAAAGATAATTGTAGCCTGTTATACTAACGCTTATAATAATAGGTATTCACATTATTTTTTCTAACTGTATATGACCACATAGATGAATCCAATTTGTAGATTAAAGTGCCCCTATTATGGATTTTTGAAAATTACCTTTCGTGCATTATGTAAGACAGCTCTAAGTGAATGAAAACATCCTGCAAAGTTTTAAATCTGAAAGTGCACCGTGTATAAAGTTATTGTCTCTCAAAAGAAAGAGTCGACTCTGAATCATTGAAACGAGTCATTTTAAAAACGAATCTTAAAGGGATACTCCACCCCAAAATGAAAATTTTAATGTAAACGCCGTGACCTACTGACGTCGAGGCCAGCGTACAGACGCTGTACAGACACTGTACAGACACGTCCAGAAGGCCTGCGTCATGCGTGTCCTCTGTGTGTAAACGTCATGCGTAATTTGAGGCGTGCTTGCGCCGTGCTCTGCTAATGAACTCATGAACGCGCTTGCAGGTCACGGAGGAGAAGAAAGAGTTGAATAAAGTCGATATTTTTTTTCTTTGCGCACAAAAAGTGTTCTCGTCACATCATAAAATTCAGATTGCACGTCTGATGGCAGATGGACTATTTTGACGATGTTTTTCATACTTTTATGGACCTTGACAGTGCAGTTTACTAGGCAGTCAATGGGACAGTCACAAGCCTCCCGCTTTTCATCTAAAATATCTAAAATTTTGTTCCGAAGACGAACAAAGCTTTTACGGGTTTGGAACGACATGGGGGTAAGTGATTAATGACAAAATTTTCATTTTGGGGTGGAGTATCCCTTTAAGCCATTTCGGACCAATCACCGCAGATTAGCGTCACGCAAAGGAGGGGTTTGGAAAAATGAATCATTGAGCTAATCGTTTGGGAGTCACTGAGCAAATAAGGTAAAAATAAATGCGTATTATAAGAAAATTAAAGTGTTTTTTGACCTTGCATGCATGTCAACCTGTTGTTGGGGACTCCCAAAACCAAAAAGAGAACCTTTCATAACCCATAATAGGGGCACTTTAACTTATGTTCAATATTTGTGATATTGTTAATGTGAGCATCAAAATGTGCCATAAACAATGAAGTCATGGTCCCACAAATCCAAACTTTTGTGTTATTTTTGATAAGGCGGCTGATCAATGCTCTCCAGCCATCTGTCCAGCAGCATGACCCTACCCACCGACACGGCCCATTAACTCATATTGCTGTGCCGTTGCTGCATAAATACCAGTTTTAGAGGACATTTCTGTAAAATCATTATTTGGGGAGGCTGTCAAACCGATAAGTAAATAAACAAATAAATATGCTGAAATGTCTTCATTTACTAAATATAAATTGGTTGGATGGTGGGTGTAATTTGGCATGGAAAGTGTGTTGATCAGGTTGACACAGCAAGGGACATTAGAAGAGGAGGTGTCGTGGTGAAATTGGAGGTAACACAGAGAAAGACTATAATTAGGAGACAGTGAACTGCAACATTTTGTTGAAATGAGCTGGGGCTTGCACTGAAAAAGGAGACATCTCAGAAAGGATTCATTATTTTTAGTTCTGCTTTAAAATTTCCATTCAGACCCCTTCGAAAATTATCATGCAAAAACGCAGGGATGAAACATTATCTGCTTCTTTTATAACACTTGTCAGCCTCAGCAGTTCTGAGGTTCACCTTGGTCCTTCTGACCCCACAGACATCAAATATTAACATCTGCAGATAACCGCGAGGCAGGCCAGGTTAAAGAAGTGTCACGGTAAATGGGTCAAAGTAGACGAAGGTCTTGCATTAATTTAGTCTGATGTGTGAAATGCATTTTCAAGTCTTTCCTTCCACAAGGACAGTATGAGGAAAGGGTCATTGAGAAATGAGACACTATGAAAAGAAATAGAGAGGCTGCAGAACTGTTTAGGATGTCACAGCAATAAAACATCTGAATTTATTGCAATATTTTAAAAACCCATAAACCCAATCAGCTCATTTTCCACCAATGAATGCAAAAGACACAAATTACACGATTAACAACCAGTGTATTTAATAGTGATTACTCATCATTTTCCTTTTTTTAATGTACAGTACTCTCATTATAGTGTTATTATGATTAAATTAATTTAAGCTTGTCATGTGTGTAAAGTAATAGAAATACTGTTTGGTATTACTCTCTGTCGTTGTGTGGTGTTGAAGGCCCAGAGGTTTATTACAAGTCAGTCTTTACGCAAAACATCAGGTGGCAGGCGTAGAAGTAGATTAGTAGTTTAGCGAGCAAAGGCCATTCCCATCTCACTCTTTAATAGGATCAAGCTGGAGTGTAAAATGTGACTTGAATTAAAATATAATTACCTTACAGCAAAGACAGGCCACCAGCGGCTCAGATCTATTGATTTAATAGCAATTGAGCATGACTCCCATGTTCGGCTGGTTGGAAATCGAGCCGCTGTTTAATCAGTGTTGTTTTATATCGTCTTTCCAAAAGGACTGATCTTCAATCATGTTCGCAGTTTTACACATGTAAATATTATTACTGGAATAGAAAATGGATTTTTGGCTAATGTCATGCCAAAGGGTTCTGTATAGGACATTTATTTAATTATGAAAAATACACTAAATATAATATGCACTACTATTTAAAAAATTTTGGTCAGTAAGATTTTTTTATTATTTGAGAAAGAGATTATTGCTTTTACTCAGAAGGGATACATTTAATTGATCAAAAGTGACAGACATTTTATATTGTTACAAAATATTTGCATTTCAAATTAATGCTTTTCTTTTAAGTTCATATTAAGCAGAACAACAGTTTTCAACATTGATGATAATAATAAGAAATATTTCTTGAGAATATTAGAATGATTTCTGAAGGATCTTGTGACACTGAAGACTGCAGTAATGGCTGCTGAAAACTCAAAGGAATAACTTACATAAACAAATAGAAAAGAGTTATTTTAAATTGTAATCTTATTTTTATTTATTTATTTTTTTACTGTATTTTTGATCAAATAAATTCAGCATTGGTGAGCATAAGACATCTTTTGAAAAACTTTACTAAAATCTGACCTCAAAGTAAAAAAAACAAAAACAAAACAAAACAAAAAAACAAACAAACAAACAAACAAAAAAAAAAACCCACCTTGCTACATGTACTGCGTTTGGCTAACTGAGACTTGTCATAACGCTTGCATGTTGTTGCTCTTTTGTTGGTTTTGATTGCTTCTGTTGTCCTAATTTGTAAGTCGCTTTGGATAAAAACGTCTGCTAAATGACTAAATGTAAATGTAAAGTTTTGAATTAAAGTGTAAAGAGTAACAGTAACTATAAATTTACTAATATACTGAAAATGTTCTACAAACTCATTATATTATATTATATTATATTATATTATATTTACAGTGACAGATATTTACATTTTAGAGTGTATTACTGTGTGAACTGTTATACCATCTGAGTGGTATATTGGTTAGTAGCTGCTCTGGTGATAGTTTAAGATGGAACAATTCTGTTTAGGATGTCTTCTGCAGTCACTATCCATTGCTTAAATCTGACATCTGAGTGACACAGACAGCTCTACATGGCAAAGGTTGATCTGGATAGATTAAGAGGGGATACTCCTTAGATCTTCTGAATATTATGAACTCTCTCTTTAAGCCTGTGAGTAGCTGGTCTCAAGCCCCACATCCATGCCACATCTCAGTTCAGTGGGCAGATCTAATATATATCTGTATTCTCATTATCTAGAACATTCACTGTTTAAAAATGCATATTCAAGTTTTTTTATTTATAACACATTTAAAAACAGCAAGCATGGCTGACCAAAGTGCTGAACATACAAAGACATAGAACACAGGGAAACCCACAGATTCATACCATAAACTCACAATGAATTAAAAGCCAAAGAAAAGAAATAGGTTTTAAGAGATGATTTAAAAACAGTTAAAGACTGTGCCTATCTGATATAGGCTGGAAGGCTGTTCCACAGCCTAGGGCCAGCAACCACAAAAGCTCTGTCCCCTCTATGCTTTAACCGTGATCTGGGGACAGAGAGAAGTCTTTGATCACCAGACCTCAGATTTCGTGTAGGATTGTATGGATAAAGTTGATCAGACAGATAGCTCGGTGCCAGATTATTTATAGATTTAAAAACATAGAGAAGAATTTTGAACTCAGTTCTAAGATGCACAGGTAACCAATGCAACGATTTCAAAATTGGAGTAACGTGATCAAATTTACATTGTCCTTTGAGGAATTTAGCAGCAGCGTTTTGTACTAATTGGAGACAAGCGATGTAAGATTTAGAAATGCCAAGATAAAGAGAGTTGCAGTAGTCCAAGCGAGATGTAATGAGTGCATGGACAGCAATCTCTAAAGTTTTCACAGAGAAAAGATTTAATTTTAGAGAGAAGACGTAGCTGAAAAAAACAGGAACTAATAACTGCATATTCATTGAGTTGAATATCATTCTGTCTTAGGTTAGATTTAGGTAAGATAAAATGTGTCAAGAATAAAACTGTGAAAACAAAGTTTATTTACTTGACCTAGCTATTTATATTAGCATTTTTATTTTTTTTTTTAAATGTTTTTGATAGAAGTTGCTCACCAAGGCTGCATTTATTTGCTAAAAAATAAAGTATTGATATCACTCACATGACTCCAACTATTAAAGTAAGTATTGTTTCAGCATTAAAACAAAGCACTAATCACGCTATAAAAGGATTCAGACATCAGTCAGTGACCTTGTTCATGTAGCTAATCAATCTGTTTTTGTGGCTCACTATGGCATATCTTGAGCACAATTCATAGAGAACGACATAATTTGAGACACAACGAGACTCATTACTGTTGCCTTTTGTTGAGTTAAATGGAGTGAAATGTATTCCATATAAAGGTGTAGTAGTATTTCATTTAGAAAATACTGTGAAACATGAATATAAATGCGAATTAGAGGCTTGTGTGTTTAGCAGAATAATTCCCAGGCAAACAGGCCACTTCAATTTGTAATTTTTACTTCAAACTATGTATTTTTCAGGCCTATTCTGTAAGTCTAATTCTGTAAGTTATTTCTCTCCCTTGATATAAAAATGTCTGATTGTAGGATAAATCAAACATGAATATACTAAACATCCC
Source organism: Spinibarbus caldwelli (assembly GCA_039654775.1). Taxonomy (NCBI): domain Eukaryota; kingdom Metazoa; phylum Chordata; class Actinopteri; order Cypriniformes; family Cyprinidae; genus Spinibarbus; species Spinibarbus caldwelli. Next base: position 25,869,468 of record CM077240.1, read on the forward strand.
CAGGGATGGGATTTTCTAGCGCATTACACTGAGGCGCTGCTGATTTAAATGTAAGATTATGTAACCATCAGAATCTGCACAGGTTAGACTTGATTTTTCTTCTATGGGACAAAAAAAAAAAGAAGTTATTTTAAAGAATGTTAGTGACCCTTGACTTCAGTTGTTGAAATCTGATTTTATGTTACCCAGAAGAAAGAACGTCTCGGTTACGTATGTAACCCTCGTTCCCTGAAGGAGGGAACGGAGACGTCACGTCGGATGACCGACGAAATTGGGATCTCGCCAGAGAGACCAATCCACTTCGAGTGTAACTAAACGAGCCAATGGACATTGGCATGCGATTATTGCATCCAGCTGCCGCTGATCACAGCGTGAGCATAAGAGGCAGCTGATGCACCGCATCAATTATGTTTTCGCTGAGGAGCCGAGCCGGCGACCCGGCAGCTCAGCGGTGGTACAGCGACTGTGGCGACGGGACGTGACGTCTCCGTTCCCTCCTTCAGGGAACGAGGGTTACATACGTAACCGAGACGTTCCCCTTTCAGTCGGTCACTCCGAGTCACGTCGGATGACCGACGAAATTGGGATCCCTACCAAAGCGCCACAGGAGCTGCCCCTTCCAGTGCCCTGTGTAGGGCTCCTGACCCTTCCTATAAGGCAGACGATAGGACCGGGCTCTACACAGAGAAGGTCAACTACTGGTGTTCCTTGAGCAACCCAAACAGTAGGACTAGGATAACACTGGGAAGCGTGCCCTTCCACTTGGAAGAGGCACACTGCGGAGTCACCTCCTCCCAAAGGGGGTTTAAGTGACATTCAAACATGTGAAGTAACCCAGAGGGCCCTTTTGCACATGGAAGTCTCTGAGATGGCTCAGGCTGCATCTTTAGAGATGGCAGAACGTGGTCCGCCAGGGGAAACACGGCTCTAATAAGAATACCGTGGAATACACATATGGGATCCCGACAGGGTCTCTCATATGGGCACTAGCCTCGCACCAGTTTTCAAGAATTCATTGGCTGAAGGCCTGGCGCCGGACGCTCCGCCGTGTCCGGACGCCGGAGTGCTGGAGGACTCAACAGGGTTTGCCTGGTTAAGGAACTCTCTGGAGAATTAGGCGTAAGGACGCCGCAAGCCGACTCTGAGCCGGCCCTCTCAGTGCCACTACCCGTTTGAGGTGAGAACACAGGAGGAAACCGGTTCGACACGTAGGCTATAAAACCTAGCGAACGTGTTGGGAGTCGCCCAACCCGCAGCTCTACAGATGTCTGCTAGCGAGGCACCACGAGCCAGCGCCCAGGACGATGCGACACCCCTAGTGGAGTGAGCACGCAACCTGAGCGGGCAGGGCACACCTTGTGCTTCGTAGGCCAAGGTGATGGCATCCACTATCCAGTGGGCCATCCTCTGCTTGGAGACAGCCTTCCCCTTCTGCTGTCCTCCGTAACAGACAAAGAGCTGTTCTGAGGTCCTGAAGCTCTGAGTTCTATCCACGTACTGACGCAGTGCGCGTACAGGACAGAGCAAAGCTAGGGCTGGGTCTGCCTCCTCCAGGGGCAGCGCTTGCAGGCTCACTACCTGGTCCCTGAAGGGCGTGGTAGGAACCTTGGGCACATAGCCGGGCCGGGGCCTCAGTGTTGCACTGGAGTCAGCCGGCCCAAACTCAAGGCACGATTCGTCGACCGAAAATGCCTGCAGGTCCCCCACCCTCTTGATTGAGGCCAATGCAGTCAGGAGTAGGGTTTTCATAGAAAGAAACTTCAACTCGACTGACTGCAATGGCTCAAAGGGGGCAGTTTGTAGGGCTCTTAGCACCAAAGCCAAATCCCAAGAGGGAAGGGAGGGAGGCCTCGGAGGATTTAACCTCCTGGCCCCCCTAAGAAACCTGACGACCAGATCGTGCTTCCCCACCGACCTCCCCTCTATGGGGTCGTGGTGGGCAGAAATAGCAGCAACATATACCTTAAGGGTGGAGGGGGACAGCCTACGCTCCAACCCTTGTTGCAAAAAGGAAAGCACGGCTCTGATCGAACATCTCCGGGGGTCCTCCTGGTAAGAGGAACACCATTCGACGAACAGGTTCCACTTCAGCGCATAGGCCCGTCTTGTGGACGGTGCTCGTGCTGAAGCGATAGTGAGCGCTACCTCCTGGGGCAGGTCACCTAGAACCTCCTCGTCCCGTCCAGGGACCACACATGAAGTTTCCACAAGTCTGGACGCGGGTGCCAGGGGGTGCCCCGTCTCTGAGAAAGCAGATCCTTCCTCAGAGGAATCGGCCAGGGAGGGGCTGTCGCGAGGAGCATGAGTTCCGGGAACCAGGTCCTGTTGGGCCAATATGGAGCCACTAACAGGACCTGCTCCTCGTCCTCCCTGATCTTGCACAATGTCTGTGCTAGCAGGCTCACTGGGGGAAACGCATACTTGCGCAAGCCCTGGGGCCAGCTGTGTGCCAGTGCATCCGTGCCGAGCGTTGCCTCGGACAGGGAGTAGAACCACTAGCAGTGGGTGGTTTCTGGAGATGCAAACAGGTCTACCTGAGCAACTCCGAACCGACTCCAAATCAGCTGGACCGCCTGGGGATGGAGTCTCCACTCCCCAGGAAGTGCCGCTCGAGACAGCTCGTCGGCCGCCTGATTGAACACTCCTGGGATGTGGATGGCACGAAGGGACCTCAGATGCTTCTGACTCCAGAGGAGGAGGTGGCGGGCGAGTTGCGACATGCGACGGGAGCGCAAACCGCCTTGCCGGTTGATATAGGCAACGGTCGCAGTGTTGTCCGTACGGACCAGAACGTCCCTGCCCCAAAGGCGCCCTCTGAGGCGGCACAGGGCAAGGCGTACTGCCAGCAACTCGAGGCAATTGATATGCCAACGCAGAAGGGGGCCCGTCCAACCCCTGATACTGCGTGCCCGTTGTACGTGGCACCCCCGCCGGTGGCCGAGGCATCCGTGAATACCACAGCATGCCTGGATACCTGCTCCAGGGGCACTCCTGCCCGAAGGAACGAAGGATCTGACCACGGGCTGAAGGTCTTGCGGCAGGCCGGTGTAATCTGAACCCGGTGAGTACCGCGTTTCCACGCCCACCTCGGGATTCGATCATGGAGCCAGTGCTGAAGCGGTCTCATATGGAGCAGACCGAGCGGAACTATGGCCGCAGCTGCAGCCATATGCCCCAGGAGCCTCTGAAAGAGTTTCAGTGGGACCGCTGTCCTGCCTGATAAAGTCTTGAGGCAGTTCAGCACCGACTGAGCACGTTCCTGGGTGAGGCGTGCTGTCTGGTTGACCGAATCCAACTCCATGCCGAGAAAAGAGATCCTCTGCGTTGGCACGAGTTTGCTCTTTTCCCAATTGACCCGAAGGCCCAACTGGCTGAGGTGCCTGAGCACCAGGTCCCTGTGTGCGCACAACAGCTCTTGAGACTGTGCAAGTATGAGCCAGTCGTAGAGGTAGTTGAGAATGCGCACACCCCGTTGTCTCAGGGGAACAAGGGGCCGCCTCTGCGACTTTGGTGAAGACACGAGGCGAAAAGGGACAGCCGGAAGGGCAGGACCTTGTACTGATATGCCCGACCGTCGAACGCGAATCGCAGGAATGGCCTGTCTCGCGGGAGAATCGAAACATGAAAGTACGCGTCCTTCAGGTCGATTGCTGCAAACCAATCTAGGGGACGGACGCATCCAAGAATGCGTTTCTGCGTCAACATCTTGAACGGCATCTTGTGAAGTGCACGGTTCAAAACTCGCAGATCCAAGATCGGTCGTAACCCACCGCTTTTCTTGGGCACAATGAAGTAAGGGCTGTAAAACCCCGACCTCATATCGGCTGGAGGGACCGGCTCTATTGCATCCTTCGCCAGTAGGACTGCAATCTCCGCGAGCAAGACAGGGGCATCGACGGCTTTGACTGAAGTGTACCGGATGCCCCTGAACTTGGGGGGGACGCCGGGCGAACTGAATCGCATAGCCGAGTCTGATGGTCCGCAGGAGCCACCGGGACGGGCTGGGGAGCGCTAACCAGGCTCCGAGAGACCGCACCAGCGGGGCCAACGGGCCCACCGACATGCCCGCGGTGGGGCAGCGAGGTGGAACACAGGGACCGGCCCCAGGGCCTGTGACGGCCTGGCCTGTGACGGCAGGGGGCGGGGTCTGGGTGTGTAGTGTAGCACTCACCTGATTTCTCCTCGCATGGGAGGAGACACAGGAACCCGGCTTGAGGCTTGTGACAGCCCGGCGTTTGACGACTTGAAGCGGGGACTGGAGTGCTACTGCCCTTACCTGGTTCCACAAATGGGCAGGAGGGGTGCTCTTGGGCAACCACCCGCTGCCTGCTGGCGAGAGAGGAGGAGGGAAGTGATCCTGTGATGCACGGATCACCACTCTCCTCCTCTTGAGACCCGGAGATTGAGGAGACCGCTCTTTACTGATGTTTTGGGTACCGCTGGCTGCTGGGCCAGCGGCGGAACAAAATGAACAAAAGATACTCCACCCGGCCCTCCTCCGGGGGAGGGAGTGGTGCAGTCACCATCTCCCGATGAGCAGTCTCCTCCATCTCTGGGTCGACCGTCCCAGGGCCTCTTGCACTTGCGCTTGCCGCCAGGTTTGGCGGGGGCCTGGACGGGCTGGGCGTCCTGCCTGCGACCGGCTCCACGACGCTGCCTGGTGAAGGCTGCTGCGGCTGCGCGGGAGCGGGGACGGCCGCAGGGGGCGCCCACGGCGACGAGCAGGCTGAGTGGCTGCAGCCGGGGTGGAAGCAGCAGGTTTCCTCCGGCGCATGATGTGTTTGCCTCAGTCTGCTTCTGGGCTGCCGAGAACTGCTGGGCAAAGCTCTCGACAGCGTCGCCGAAAGGGCCGGTCTGTGACACGGGAGTACCTTCTCCTGCCCCGTCATGTCAGCGAGACACAGCCAGAGATGGCGCTCCTGGACATCGCACAACCCAGAGACTGTGCGGTCACCTTCGTCACTCGTAGCGCGAGGTCCGTCGCAGCACGCAGCTCATGTAGAACCGCCAGGTCGTGACCACCCTCGTGCAGATCTTTCAGTGCTTTGGCCTGGTGGACCTGCAGCAACGCCATAGCGTGGAGGGCGGAAGCCGCCTCCCCACAGGCTCTACAAGCACTGCCAGTTAGACCTGACGAATACTTAGAGGCCCGTGAGGGGAGACACGGATCACCCCGCAGGGTGGAAGCGGCTGTTGGACACAGTTGCATGGCCACAGACCGTTCCACCGAGGGGATGCCCGCATACCCCAAAGCGGCTCCACCATCGAGGGTGGTGAGAGCGGAAGAACTACAAGATGTGTTTCGGGCAGTGAAAGGTGCCCTCCACAATCTTGTCAGCTCCTCATGCACTTCCGGAAAGAATGGCACCGGAGGGGGGCGCTGAGAACCAGCGCCACCCCCACCGAGGAACCACTCGCCCAGCCTCGAAGGATCGGGACACGGTGGCTTTTTAGGATTCCACACGAGCCCGACATTCTCGGCGGCCCGGGAAAGCATAGCCGTCATCTCTGGGTCTGGCACGGACAACGCTACCACACCCGAAGGGGGCAACGCAGCCGGGTCGTCATCCCCGGAGAGAGAGGGCCCGCCCTCCGATGCGGTGATCGACATCTGGTTGTCAGGGGGGGCACCGAAGGAAACGCGTGGCCAGCGCGCTCCTTCGGCAGCTCCACCGGCTGCGGAGTGCTTGAGGGGTGAGGAGCTCCACTTGGGGAAGCCCTCTCCGTAATCCTCAAATCACCTCTAACTCCACCGGATCCAGTGTGCACGCCGGATCACGGCAGGCAGAGGGACTCTGCCATGTTTGACATAGCAGAGTCGCACTCCGAGATGGTCATGTCCCCGTTTCAAGAAGAACATGAACCATCCACGAAAGCCACCTCAGCGTGCTGAATGCCCAGACACGTGAGGAAGCGATCGTGACCGTCCTGAGGCGCCAGGAAACGACCACACCCAGAAACGCACGGGTGAAAAGACATCTTTAAAAAGACGCGATCACCCGTGTTGCTCTTTCAGAGAAATGCTCTTTTAGTGCTGAAGCACGCAGGGGAGCTGGCCACCGCACACTCCTAGTGTGGCTGTCAGCAGGAAGACGATCTTTCTCTCCCGGACACCGTGACCACCGCTGCCGCGCCGTAACGCCCGCACTCGCTCGCAGAACACTCTCTTGGAAGGGAGAGCAGTAGCTTTAACCACTACCGCTCGGCTCCGAAGCGAAAGGATAATTGATGCGGTGCATCAGCTGCCTCTTATGCTCACGCTGTGATCAGCGGCAGCTGGATGCAATAATCGCATGCCAATGTCCATTGGCTCGTTTAGTTACACTCGAAGTGGATTGGTCTCTCTGGCGAGATCCCAATTTCGTCGGTCATCCGACGTGACTCGGAGTGACCGACTGAAAGGGGAAACCCATTCGACATGAGGTTAAGTAAATAATGACAGATTTTTCATTTTTGAGTGAACTATCCTTTTAACACACTGGGTAAATGTGTTATCTAATTAACAGCCCTTTCTTCATATTTGTTTTGAAGATATTTGTTTGAAGGATGCTGGAAGTCCTGTTACAGGAATTTTCTAGGTTAGGAAACAATCTAGATTTGAGGCCATTTGTTGCGGTCTTGTGTTGGCTCTGGAAACGCGCTAGGAAGCAGAACCGTCTGTGTTACAGGTTCAAAAAAGTGTGATTACCCTTCCTTTCTGCTTGCAGCCGGTGTAAAAAAAAAAAACAGACAGCCTCACTCCAGAGGGCTGTTCTGTTGTATTCTCTGTATAAAATGTTAATGAACTGAGTGATATCGGAGACCCTCTGGCTTGTTTGAGGCGGTGGAAGTTGTACATGGTATTCGGCTCTCTGACAGCCGTAGTGTGTTCACCCGTTGTCTCAATTTCCAGTTGATTAATGTACCAAGACGTGTGAATGCATCCTTCCCTGTAGGGAGGGAAAACGCATGCCAATTTGAAGTGTAATTTCATCCACTTCTACTGAGGCATTCAAATGTGTTTAAAAAAAAGACCTTAGCCTTGTATTCCTTGCGGGATCAAGCGGGGTGGGCTAAATGGGTTTACATGATCTGACAGCTGTAGGATGGTGCGAGGCTTTTATGAAGGTGTTTTACTGGCATCTTTAAGACTCGAGTGATCCATAAGCAAACTTCAGGCACAATGCATATTCTCAGCATGTATATTTTAGGTTTCATGTGCTGTATCAGTCAGGCATTCTGTTCTCCGAAATTTCATTTGGAGCTTGATGAATACACTCCTGATAAAATACACTTCAACACAGATGCTTTGCAGATGGAACAAGCGATAATGTGAGGTGCATTTAAAAGGTTTTAATTTCCTTTTCCCTTTTTTTATCACATCCCCAATTGCAACAGGCTCGAATCTAACAGGCAATCTGCCACCACGATACTCAGAAGTGTTTTTGTAGTCTTTCTCCTGAGCTACAGCATAGAGAGCAATACAATATAATTGTAACTCCTTTTCTGTCAAGGAATAAAAAAATAAATAAAAAAAGGTAACTGTGACTTTTTTCTCACAATTATAAGTTCTATCAGTATAAGTGAATTCTGAGTTTACATTTCGTAATTTTTTTTTTTTTTTTGCCACAGAATAAAAAATAATAAGGGTAACTGTGGCTTTTTATCTCACAATTCTGACACTTTTTTTCTCAGAATTGAGACTTTATATATCTAAATTCTGACTTTTTCCTCACAATTGCAAGATATAAATGCAGAATTGCAAGACATAAGCTCAGAATATATGTAAATATAACTGCAAGCTGTTAAATCGCAAGTGCAAGATATAAATACAATTTTGAGAGGAAAAAGTGAGAATTGTGAGATATAATGTCAGAAATGTGAGAAAAAAGTTGTTTTTTATCCCTTGGCAAAAACAAGCTTCTATAAATTTAGTTTGACTACAAAATAATCAGAGCAACATATCTTGTGCCACAAACTCAAAATTTCAAAACCTGTAAGTACATGTGAGATGTGAATAGAAAAGAAAAACACAATGAAGTTGCCAAACTTGAGTAAGGCCAGCGTCGGAAGTTCATTTTGTGACTAAGCTTCTCACATTTAGCATCCCGCTGTTATGCTAGCCCTGACTACACTTTGTCAGAGATGTGAGAGGAGGATATCAGCACATCCGCTACAATCCAGTCTCTGCATAATTTACAGCTCTGAGAACTTAAAATAGAGCCGAGTGCAATTACAAGACGTGCTCCTGCATAACATTTGTCATACATCCTAAAGAGACTGTAGATATAATGCATAAATGAAACAGAACATTTAATTAAGCAGAGGCTAGATTATAGCTCTTGCATTTGCAGCCATTACTTTGCCTAAGATTTTAAACTGATTGTTTTAGCATTTCTCAATTGAATGTCGCCTTGGATAAAACTGTCAGCTAAATGAATAAATGTAATGGTACTGATCAATAGACAAAAAGCTCCAAATTAGCCTATGATTACTTGATTGCTAGATAAAGACTAGCAGATTTGTTGCTCAAGTATGATGGAATAAAATTGCAAATAATAGCATGCTTGTGAATTGAGAAGCTGTTTTCTGTTTGTTGGATTGGTTTAGTGGTAAATTTAAACATTAAATTTTACAGTGCTACCATTCAGAATGTTGTGGTCAGTAAGATTATTATTTTTTTTTTTTTTAAGAAATTAGTACTTTTATTCAACAATGACTCATTAAATTGATCAAAAGTGACAGTAAAGGCTTTTATAATGTTACAAAAGATTTCTATTTAAAAAAATACTGTTCTTTTGAACTTTTTATTCATTTATTCTTATTACAGACCAGGATCTTTTTAAATCAGCTGGACATTTATTCATATTCTGAGCAAGTCTGGTAGCCCAAATTCTTCAGACAGATCAACTGTCAAATGACAAACAGCCTCGTACGACATCGTAATGCATCTTGATAATTGTGCATTTGCTTTGTATCTCGGTTTACTCGGGGTCGATAAGCAATATGCTTACAGATGGATGTATTCATTTTGGAGACACTGATGGATGAGAGCAGGGGAGAAATCAATCTCTCTTTCCTTTCAGGTATTGATCATTTGTTCAGGAGAGTTCCGTGTATCGGGACATGTATTAGAGGCCAGGATTTGAGGAAGTGTAAAGATGTTTAAATCAGCGTTGTTAAACGTGTGTGACAATGGGGTTTTATTAGCCTTGTGTGGCTTCAGCATAGAATACATTGAAGCACAGGAAACTGAGTTGATAATGTATAAAAAAAGCATATAATGTGTGTGACTTTATGTTTAAAGCTTTTAAATCCACTATAAAGTATGCTATACATTTTTTTTATTATTATTATTACGAGTCATTATTATAAAAAAGTTAAATATGGAAACATAGAATGTCAAAAAATAAATAAATAAATACAATATTATTCCAGAGTCCATCTTATCAAATCATATAATCTTTTAACAACCTTTAACATTTATCAAACATATTAAGCTTAAGTACAACTAAATCATGAAACACCCTGACTCTTTTTAGATGGCCATTTACAGGTTTGTAAGCATAATATAATGAACTGTTATGCTTAAAAATGGTGTTTTCAGTGACATTATTCTACAAATACATTTTTACTCTTTCAAGACTCATAGTCACAATTTTAGGTTATTTTTCTGGTAGATAGAAAGGTGTTGCTATTTGGTTACTGAGGTTTTCTTATTGCTAGGGCATCGCTTGGTGCTTTCTAATGTGTTTTGATTCAATTCAAAAGAGTTGCTATGATATTCTGCGCTCTAGATATGACCTGGTTCCTCCTATAATGCAAGTTTTGGGCTTTTTTTATCTGCTTTTATCATTTGCCAAGTTAAATAGAAATGTAATAGCACACCTCATCATGCCGCATAATTTAAATGAACATTGATGGCTGTAGTACAAATAATGCAGAACAAGTTACATGCCAACTTGGGTGATTTGTTTAAATCCCTACCTGTAACAATGAGCAATAGAAACCTTGATGCTTGCCACAGCCACATTTCAGGCCTGCTTTACTAAGCTCTGCATTAATTAAACAAGATGTTCCAGTATCTAGTATATGGTTGAGCGCAGAAGTGGAATCTGCCTTCCTTATATTCTCCCATTAGTGGTCTTGGAGCATTTCTGAGCGCTCCATTCTGCTCTGAGAGTTTGCACCTCAAGTAGAAGCCCACAGGACTGCCTGCATGTAGCGGCGGTTTCGGTCGGTGCACCGTAATCATCTTCACAGCCTGTTGTTATCTCCACAAAACAAAATCCAACCTGCTGTCAAATTACTCACCATTGAACAGCTGCTCCTGAGAGCCACAATGGCATTACAACCAGGCATGTTGCCAGCCTCTGACCCAAATCGCAGATTTTAGAGAGAGCGCACATGATTTGGTTTTCTTTTAAATACTCCAATAGAACTAGTTTGCTATTTAACTGATGTAGATGGAGTCGTAATTAATGCTCGGTCTCTGGACTACTACGAGGAAGTTTGATAGGTTGTCTCACTGCACCAGACACATGCTAACCTCAAAAATATTACTGTTCTATTCTGCTCGCTGGGAGTTATTTGGCAGTTTCTTCTGTGCTCAACAGGACAGTCTGTCCTGCAGCTCTAACTAGACAACAAGACTTTTATTCTTGTTGATGTTTTTTCTTTTCCTAAAGGTAAATGAAAGGCAAAGAAAATTTATATGGGTAGTCAAGAGTCAAGATGTATATTTTATTTTATTATTTCTTTTAAGATCAAGCCAAAAGTGACAATAAAGACTTTTTACATTGATACAAAAAATTATGCTTCAAATAAATGCTGTTCTTTTGGACTTTTTCATTAAAGAATACTCAAAACAATGTATTACAATTTCCAAAAAAAAAAAAAAAAAAAACTAATTCAAAATATGTTTCTCGAGCACCAAATCAGCATATTAGAATTATGCCTGCTGAAATTTCAGCTTTTCCATTTCACTTTTTTTATTGTAATAATATTACACAATATTATATAAATATAGCCTTGGTGAACAGAAGAGATTTCTTTTAAAAAATATTTTTTAAAAAACCCCAAAACATACGAGGAATAGATTAAATACAGTATATATTTCTTTTTAAAATATCTTTTATATATAGATGATTTTTGTTTTGACATTTCTGAGACTTATACTTTTAATACTAAGCAATGAATATCCATTTTATATGCAAAATACTTGTTTATAAATGTTAATGATCTAAACTACGAAAATAAAAAAATCAATATATGAATGAAAGTATGCATTTATGTACGTATATATGTGTATATGTATACTGTCGAAGTACCAAGTTGTTTTCCATTTAGAATGCTGCTTTTCATGCATTTCATTAGTTTGTATTCTGTATAGATTCGATCAGCACTTTTAGCACTCTGACTATAAAGCCCACATCCACCGCATGGAGAAACAGTTATATTCTGACATCTTAACCTGTCTGTCCTTGCACAATCCGATCAGCCCTTTGTGTAGGAGGAATTCATTAACAGAAGTTTACCTGAAATTCTTTACATGGTTAGCCTTGTAGCCTTCTGCAATGTCTGAATAAAGCTCTCCCTATCCACACAGCTCCTTGGCTGCATTTACACTGCAAGACCTAATGTGCGGATCCAATATTCTGACACATATTTGATTTTTTTTCGTCTTGTCTGTTTATGGTTTTTACTGTTTATTTGCCAAAATGAGAATTTGACCATTCAGCTGTATTATTGTTAGCGTGCATGCAGATATTAATGTGAGATTACAGTCTCAGGGATTGAATGATCCATCATGGCCATTAGAAATGTGTTGTTTTGGACCCCACTTTCATTGGAAAAACAGTCTTCAAAGTATCTTATTTTGTGTCCCTCAGAAGAAAAAAAATCATAGAAGAACAACATGAGGGTGGGTAAATGATTTTTTGGGTGAACTATCCCTTTAAGGAATGTGTGTTAGAAAAGGTTATCCAAGGACAACTGCAGTTTATGGTCTTTTTTAAAGTGCTGATACATTGTCGTTGGGACTTACATTCAAATGTTACACTGACTAACTCACCTTGCTTTGTTTATGCGCTTGTCGGCTTATTCTCTGAGTCAGTTCACAACCACTTTACCACATCACACAGTAGTCTACAGACAAGAGATAAGGCCGGATCACAAATGCACTGCTGCTGCTGGCTGTAGCTTCAAACACCTTGAATCTCTGATACCTTTCCACAGGTCCACCTCCGGAGTGTTCTGTCTGAGGTCAGCTTTACTCAGCCAGCTGGAACAGCTGTCCCGGCATTTGTTTCACCAGAGAAACACTGATCGCCACAGATGTACCTTGCAGGTCCTGTCAGCTCTGTGCGGCTTCCCGGTAAGAAACATGCTGAGTGAGCGCATACACAGGAGGTTGTTTTGCAGGGTGTTTTACATTCCCAATACTGCAGCACTTAATATTAATGCTAACCAGATCTCTGTAGTATATTATTATTTTTGAGGGCTAGATCTGTTTTGTATCTCTTGGTCATTTTGTACTCATCAACTATTCATCTAAGATGTTAATTTGTTGTCAGATGGTAACTGCAGCATCTATCTACAAACTGGCCCATGAAGACCTTGATCCTTTGGCTGCAATATGGTCCAAAATTTATGGTGCAAGTCACACAAAACTAGGTAAATGGTTTTTCTTTGTTTCTTTGTTCAAACGTTTGGGATCTATAATATATATATATATATATATATATATATATATATATATATATATATATACATGCTTTTGTGTGTATTCATATATACATAATAAATAAACACAGCACACATACATATATTATGTAAACAAAAACTTTTATTTTGGATATATATATTTTTAAAAATTTTGGATGTACACATTTTTGGATATGTATATTTTTAAAAATATTTATTTTTACTTTGGACTTTTTATTTTGGATATATATATATATATGTGTGTGTGTGTGTGTGTGTGTGTGTGTGTATATATGGATGAAATAGATTTGGATAAAAGCGTCTACAAAAATCATAGATGTAAATGTATTGTTTATTTAAAAGTACAGTAAATATTTTTAAATATTATTACAAATAAAATGTTTGTAATTTAATTTATTTATGTGATGGAAAATCTGAATTTTCATCATTACTCCAGTCTTCAATTACATGATCCTTCAGAAATCATTCTAATGCTGATTTGCTGCTCAAGAAAATTTCTAATTATTATCAGTCTTTAAAATAGTTGTGCTGCTTAATATTTTTGTGAAAACCATAATATTTAGGATTCTTTGATGAATAAAAAGTTAAAATAACAGCATGTATTTCATATAGAAACATAAGTAACATTTAAATAAGTAACATTATATGGTTTACCATTATTATATGTCTGTTTATAGTGTCTTTTGATCAATTTAACGCATCTTTGCTGAAAATAAGTATTAATTTATTTTTTAAAAAGTCTTACTGACTCCAAATTTTTTAACCTGAAAAACAATTTTATAAACCTAATAACCTAATCTAATAAATCTAATAAACATTTCAGAAGTTCTCCACTCCAGTCTGAGTAACTAGAGACCACATCTATTAATTGTAAGTTTTTTTGTTACATACTGTCACTTTACATTGAGCTACAGTACATTGTTTTGCATAAAACTGCTAAAAAAATCTGTGATGTGATAAATGTTCGTTTTAGTATTAGAAATTGCATTTTGCAGAATTGCATTCAGGGTCCAAATTTGACAACCTCTAAGTGGAAAATGCTATTAAAAATTGGCTTTAGCAACAAAATAAAAACATTTTTCAGTAACTTTATTAGAAATTGCAACATAATGCATGAACAAATTTAAATTGTACAGTTAGAATAATAGTCTGAAACTTACTGCTGACATGACGCGAGGTATATTAAGATTTGAGGTATGAAATCACTTCATGTTTTTGTGACCGGTGCAATTTCACAAACTATAGACTGTGATGCTGCGAGTGATATAGTGACCTGTGCTGTTTGTCACTGATATACGATGAGAACAGCTACAAACTGCCATTGACATAGGAGCAAAATATATTCAGTGCAGGTTATTGTGTCATACAGTTTCTTGGCCGTTAGGAGACATTTATGGCTGATACGTTTTCTCAATTCAGCCATTTGCGGGTGTGGCACAAAGTTAATGTATGGCCCTGATTACTTTAGATTGAAGAAACAGCCAAGAATCAAGCTGATCAAACTGATTGCCAACTATCCTGCTGTCCATGATTGACAGCGTGATGCCGTCTGTTGAAAAATGGATGCTGACAGCTATTAGAAATCACTTCTGCACACCCGCAAGCCCTAATCAACATTATATTTGGCTTCCAGCCAGCTCGTATCCTCTGACAGATGTCTGTAGGCCATCATGTTAGATTGAGTTTCTTCCCTCGTGAACCCTGGACAAGAGGAAGTCAAAGCAATTCACACATTTGCACCAAAAACCCACCTAAGTGCTGTAATCAATTAGCACTGTTACACTAAAGTTAAGGGTCACATTAAAGATGGGATATGTTCATTAGAATCTAATCAGTTGTCTCTAAGGGATCATTAGGAGCCTTTTATTTAATTCTGTAAATCTTTGTTTTACATTTGCTTTCATATACTGAGCATTTAGCATCATAGTGATCATTCTTTATTAATTATTATTAATCTGCTCTCTGCAATACTGGATTCTGATCGGTCAGTCAAGCAGCATTTTCATAATTTAAAAAATATACAGCAAAGATAATAAAATAGTCTCTACTCAAATCAATATTTCATATTTTTGTTATATATTTAATGTTTTGTTGCATGTAAAAAGTGAGACAGTTTCATATTGCTTTCATATACATACAATTATCATCATTGTGATCATTCTTTATTAATTATTAAATGGCTTTCTGGAATACTGGATTCTAATTGGTCAATTACATCATCCAGCATTTTTATATTTCATAATCTTTACAGTGACTGTAATCATTATTAGTATTACTGTAATATTATTGCCATGTTCATCTTGTTGCTAGGCTGATTGTGTTGTAGACTGTACTGGACTTTTTTTCTATTTTTCTTTTTTGTGGATAATATACAGATAACATAAAATAATCTCTACTCAAATCAGTCTTTCATATTTTTTGTTATACATTTAATGTTTTTTGGTGAGATTCACATTGCTTTCATATACATACATTTAGCATCATTGTGATCATTCTTTATTATTTCTTTATCAATTGTTATTAAATGGCTTTCTGGAATACTGGATTCTAATTGATCAATCACATCATCCAGCATTTTTATATTTCATAATCCTTACCGTGACTGTAATCATTATTTGTATTGCTGTAATATTATTGCCATGTTCATCTTGTTTTTTATTTATTTTTTTATTTTCATGGATGATATACAGGTTACATTATCAATCTTTCATATTTTTTTTGGTGAGTTGCCATGTAGAAATCAGGATCATTTACAGTTATTTCTGCAAAATAAACTCTTAACAGGATGATCTTGTATCACACCGAAAGGATTTTTTGTTAAACTATAGATATAACATGGAATTAAATGAGATTCTGAATGCATTTTCAAAAATCAAAACTTCGCTTGCTGTGTCTGAGACACTTCTGTTACTTCTGTGTAAGCCGGTTCCCCACAATTGCTTGCATTTAACAACTGACAAATGGCCGTGTGCTTATGCAGTTTAAAATGGCTCTAGAGTTCAGCATAATGGTTTCCTATCGTTGAATATATCTATTGCTTCTCAGCACATTGGACATTGTATTGATTTGGGAATTTAAAGCTTCTTTCTGCCTACAGTATGTGAGATGCAGTTAAGTACGTTGGTCATGTCTTTCTGTCTTTTCTCTCTGATCCAAATGGGAGTTGGACAATGACAAAAGCAAAGAGCAAAAATTAACTATGTTTCTTGTTTGAACTTGAGCCATGAGTCAATTGTTTTTCATTTGACCTGAATGTTAGAAAATCATTTGAATGACAGCATTCATTTCAGGGATTTAACAGAAACTGAGGCAATGCATTAAACATGACAAACTTCTAAATAAAATTTCAAGTCAAAAACTGAGCATGCTCTGTATTTGTCCCATATTTTTTCGGAGCCTAGAGAGGCATGCCAAAAAGATCTGCGTTCCCCTGTAAGTGTGTATGAACACATTGAAAGTTAATTTACATCTTTATCTCTCCTTCTCTTTAAAATAATCAATCAGTGCTGCTCTATTTTCACTTCTAAAGCACAGATTTGCTGGCAGAGGCTGCAATCTTTCTCCCTATGATTTCATCTGTGGGATGTTTCCTATCAAAGCCAGCTAGTCCTCAAACAAGTCTCATATCCTCAATTTGAAGCTGGTCCACATTTTGGCAGGGCTCTGTGTGTGTGTGTGTGTGTGTGTCACTGCTCATGAAAGAAGTGACACGAGCAGCGATCTCTGTGCTTCATCTGTTTCATCATCTCTGTTAATGTCAGGTTCAGATATTTCTTTTATATAAGTGGTTTCCACCCAATAGAGCAGACATATCTTCGAAAATAGGATTTTTCTGGATCTTTTGAAATAAAAAAAGTTTGATGTACCATGTAGACACGCTCTGACATTCATAAAGCAAAGCTTTCTCCCAGTCCACGAGACTGTTTATGGAGATTTATGCAGCAAAAATGGATATTGATGTCACACCCATGAGCAGATTTACATACAACCACCTACGTTTCCATATCAGCTCCTATTTGGTATTCAGAAGATTTGTGGGAGTATTGCTACTGATTTTACTTCTGAAAAGGTTAGCCAATCATAGTAAAGGTCATTATCAAGTTTGGGGTCTGTAAGATGTTTTAATTTTTTTGAAAGAAGCGTTTTATGCTCACCCTGGCTGCATTTATTTGAACAAAAATACATTAAAGACAGTAATATTGTGAAATATTATTACAATTAAGATGTCATTTATTCCTGTGATGGCAAAGCTGAATTTTCAGCACCATTACTCCTGTCTTCAATGTCACATGATCCTTCATAAATCATTCTAATATGCTGATACAACAACTTACAAAACTGCTTATGCTTACAAAAATATGTTTGTTTGGTATATTTCAGCATTGTTTTGTGAGCCAGTCGGCAGAAGCTGCTATTAAAAGAAGGGGCTGTGCCAACTATATTGGATCTGCCAGCAATCCCACTACCCGTAAGTAACCAGTTTCCTTTTAAATGTTTCATCAGAGGAGGGTATTAAAATATAAAAGAAGATCATTGAGTCAATTAGTTTGAACTTGAGAACAGGATCGGTCCTATTCATAAATGAATGGATTTTTGAACCAGAACAGCCAAGAAGATTCAGTTCAAAAGAATGAGGCAGTTAAAATTTATCTTACTTTTGTTTTCTGCTTTGTAGCTTAATCAAATTTGTTCATAAGTGACACATTTTGCAATATTGACACTGTCGTTGAACTGAATTGAATCAAAACTGAACTGACTTGAATTGAATGACACTACTTTCATCAGTAGGGCAGCTTATAGCTGATTTGAATTTGTTTCATAAATAATGAACTTTACACAGTTATTGAACTGAACTGAATCAACACTGAACTGACTGGAGCTGAATAATGACACCACTGTCTTTTTAGAGCTCCTTTACAGAAGAACTGGTATTTGTCTTATACGTGAAGTTTGTTACTTTTCTGTTTAATATCGTGAAGCTCCTTCCAAACCATCTCTATTGTATAAAGCGCTATAAAAATAAATGTGACTTGACTTGACATTGGTTTTGCATTGAAGAAAGGAACTTATACAGGTTCGGATTGACATGTTGGTGAGTAAATAATTAACTGTGCCTCTAAGATGAATAAACACAATGCTACTGTCAAATTTGTTCACTAGGCTGACCAGTGTTCATGTTTTATTTCCTTAGTGGTGGTGCATTTTCAAAACACATCTCCCACCGAACTTGTAGGAAAAACAGAAAGTAAACTGCTTTACAGGTAAGAAATACAATGTATTAAAACCTTAAAATAAACATTTCCAACCAAGTTGATTTGATTTCAGTTGGTGTCCATTCTCAACCAACAAATGATTGTCTGTGAGTAGAATTGGACAGAAAGACTGATCATGACTTTTTGGACTGAACCATCATATCTCTCAACCACTCAAAGGCGTCTGGCTCTGCCCAGGGACTGCTGTGACGCCAAATTCAGCGTTTGAGCACCGCAGCTGTGTAGCACAGATAGCTTGCTGTCAAAAGCCGTTTTTCAAACGAGGGACAATTATGCTCAATCAGAGATGATGCTTTACTGAGTGTTTTCCTCCCTCTCATGCACCTCTGATTTGGTTTACGAGAGAATGTGACTGATGGCGATCTTCCAGAGGTGTTGAGAGAGTGGGGTTTCAAAATTGCAACAGCAGCCAATTATGGAACAGACAGAGCACATGCTCATTAAATTTGCACAAGAATCTCGGCATTTCGAAACCATTAGCTCTGAAACCTCATTCTCAATTTCAGATGTTTCTCTGGGAGCGTCCTGATAATAGAAGTAGTGGTGTAAAGCATTATGGAAATTCTGTGTACCAGCAACTGTGAACAGTTGAGAGTGCAGTGATCATGTTGATACACCAGCAATTGAGGCTGAAATTCAGTTTGTTTGTTTTCTGTGCTGCATGGTGCCTATTGACGGCACTCTGAAATGCACTAGTTCGTGTTCAAATAAAACTATTTTCCTTTAAAGGGATAGTCATCCAAATTCTTCATTTACTCACTTTAGGGTGGGAATTGTGAATAACTGAACAATTCCAGTTCTGATTGCTTTTAAGGGTTTCTGTTGCTTAACGATTCCATGTTTGAATCTTTTAGTAGGAATATTTGGAAAATCAAAATGCAATTCAGTTGCCAGATTATGAGATTAGTATTTTTTCATGTTTTTCAGAGGCAATTAATTGGCCTCAATATAAAAATGTAACCATTTGCTTATAAAACAATTACTTTATAAAATACTACAAAATGAATAGTGTGTTTCTTTAGCTACACATTGTAATGTGAACAACTAGTGACTACTTATTTGAGACTAAAAGGGATAATTCCCTCCAAAAATAATATATATATATATATATGAAATTATACAGAAATTCATACATTTTGGGAACAACTTAAATGTAAAAATAAGTTTGAGAGCAACTAATCACAGAATTTTATTTTTGAGTGAACTGTCCCTTTAAGGCCCATTCACACCAATAATGATATCATAATGATAACCATATTAGTGTCCACACCGACAAACAATAACATTTTTTTTTCATCAGTTGTGTTCAGTTGCACTGCAATTCCAGAGATTTTGTTCTTCTCTGTTGTTATAGTTGTAGTCTGGACTGTTATTCTTTTAAATTTACATCAATTTTAACTTTATATTTATAGTTATCATTATATTTATCGTTTTTGGTGTGTTTGCAGTTGTAAGTTTTAACCTGTATACGTTTGTTCAATAATCAGACTACACTGGTCCCACAGTATGTGTTGCCTACAAAGAACTGATTCATTACAGTCATTCCTTTGGAAATTGGATTACACTGGTTAAGCAGCAGTATGTTTTTGATTCACTAAAAAGAACCAAATTATTCTTAAATGAATCAGACTACGCTGGTCCAGTGTATGTGTTTGATTCACTAAGAAGAACCAACTCATTAGAGTTATTCTTTTGAGAATCAAACTATGAGTGTGTTAGTTTGATACACTTTAAAGAACCAAATTATTCTTTTATACATCAGACTATGCTGGTGTCCGTGTATGTGTTTGATTCAATAAAAAGAACCGATTCATTGTAGAATCATTGTTTTGGGAATCAGACTACACTGGTTGTGCTGTATGCTTTTGATTCATTAAGAAGAACTAACTCATAAGACTCAATTGTTCTGGAATTGGAATGCATTGCTTTTGCTGTGGTTGTCTTTGGCTTGCATTGTGCACTATTTGAATGATGCATGCTATGCAGAGCATTTCAAATGAGCTTCCATTTCAGTTAAGATGCTGTCAGGTAGCGAGGCAGCTCATTAGGTTTTGGAACAGAGTTGATGTCTCTTTAGTATAAAAAAAACCCAGCAAGAATGCCCTGTTTTGTACAAAAACATCAGCATTTTCTAGCACAAGTTTCAAGGAAAAGTAAAATTTTCCCTTGCTCAGCAGAGAAAAAAAGTTTTAATTCACGCTCCACAGTGACAGCGACTGTAGATAAGCACTATCACACTCACCTCGCAGAGAACCACATGTTTCCATTTTAGATTTTGATTTAATCCTAAAATCCTCATTCCAAAATCTGTATTTTTCAAACTCAACAGTAAGGCTGTGAATTTTAATTAAGCAGAGCCAGATATGAAGATTGATGATACCATCAGCTATAGCATGTCTGTGAAGAATGAGATGTATTTCTAGTTACTAATATGCACACTACAGTGAATTATTAAGATCGTGTTTCTGCTCCTCGCGCATTCATAATAATGTTCTGTCACACATTACAGTCATCCAGCCTAATTCGACGCAAATTATTATTGCTGCAATATATTAGCACAAACATCAACATGTTTTTTGGCCTATTATTTGTGACCCAGCAGAGTGACATACAGTTCCATTTCCTGTTGAGTGGGTTGAGCATCATATTAGATCAATAACACACAGCCATGTGTGTGCACTCACAAAACTCACCCCCACCCCCTGTGAAAGTGGGAGGCGAGACCCCTCAAAAGACTCATCTGTCTCTGGCTCCACTACACTGTCGTCCATATTCTTCTCTCTAAAGAATACCGTCATATGCCAGGATCAAATGGCATTCTGTCAGCAACCTGCCATGCATTTCTAGCTTTCCAAAAATCCTTATTCTCCACAGCAGGATTTGTGCAAAAGAACAGAAAAACATGTTATTGCCAGGCTAGTAATATACTGGAAAATATCAGTTGTAAAGGTGATAATTGCATTTTACACTTTCTATGTTCAGAACAATCCATCTATTGTATTATTTTCTATTTATATTGTGAGAATTGTCTCTCGAGGAACTGTTATTTTGTTTTACTAGAATGTGTTTCTGTGTTTTGTGTGCCAAACTCCGTAAGATCTCATGATTTTGAACTCCCACTTAAAAGTGTGAACTCAACGCACTGCTGTTTTGTATTGTTCCTCTTATAAAGGGCAGCATCACTGAATATTTTGTTGGAGCCGTAAACTGCATCCTTTGTACTAGGCCAATCAATGCTGTATTCTGCTTTTCCCTCACATCATTTCATGTTTTTGGCATAGATTGGATCAGAACAATGGTACAAAAAAAATATAACTAAACCGTCTTACAATAGACGAGCGCTCAAAGCAAGATTCATCCACCCACTTGGATTATGTCGTGTTGAAACAGAAGGCTGGAGAGGGAGGCTTTGTTCCTGTGTAGGGGTTTTCCTGACTCAGGTATTAACGGATCTCAAGCAGCGGATCCCAGAGAGAGCGGAATTATTTCTCTTCGTGGTGATAGTGGCAAGAGTAGAAAATACAAAAAGAGATTCTGCACCATTTAACAAATCTAAGCTAAAAATATAGGAGTTCATCCTTGCTTCTCACTTGAATAGCTTTGTGATTAATGAGTAGCATCTGAAACACAGTATAATGAGATATAAATTATGTTGTTACCAATCTGCGTAGTGATTACGACTGCCAGAACTGGGAAAAATCCATTAGTTAGGTAAAAACACTTCAGCAGACATTCAGCTGAAAATCTAGAGGAGGCATTTCTGAGGAGAGTATTGATTGAGATGCTTTTTGTGCTCAGCAGGTTTGTGCCTTCAGTGTCAACGGTCCAGAGGTCTCTTAATATACAAGCGCGTGCCGTTTAATGAAAGCCGTGTGCGAGGCCTCCCATGCTGTGATTGCTCAGCAGGTTTGCTCTTTTCATGACTCAAAGCCTTCCTAAAAGATTTCCCTGGATTGTGTTCTTTGGTCCACCTAAGTTTTTACTTCTATTCTGAGATACAGATAATTACTGGATGGTTAAATCAGATTTCCTACTGTATTTAGAAAAATAGCAAATGCATTTCAAGTGTAGCAATTTAAAGACACTATGAAATCAAAATGGTATTTTGGTGCAACTTGTGTAACTTCTAAAAATATGCTTTTAAAAATAAATGCTTTTCAAATAAGTCTCTTATGCTCGCTTAGCTGCATTTATTTGAGCAAAACTACAAATAAAAACAGAAATATTGTTACAATTTAAAATAACTGTTTTCTATTTGAATATATTTTAAAATGTAATGTATTCCTGTGATGGAAAAGCTGAATTTTTAGCAGTCGTTACTCCAGTTTTCAGCGTGACATGATCCTTCAGGTCCTTCTAATATGCTCATTTGGTGCTCAAAAAATATTTCTTATTACTATCAATTTTGAAAACAGATGTATGCTTAAAATAACCAGACAGGATTATTTAATGAATAGAAAAATCAAAAGAACAGAATTTATTTGATTTTTTTTCTTGTAACAATTAGTTTTCTTTTTCATTTTGATCAATTTAATGCATCCTTGCGGAAATCAATTTCTTTTTAAAAACTCTTACTGAACTTTTGAATGGTCATTCATACACACACACATGGACACACTCTATTATGAATAGTAATACTTCTTATTAAGTCAATGGCACAACATAGTATACATACATAAAGCAGTTTTAGGGGCCCCAAATCATTTTATATTGATAACTTTGTTGATTGTTGTATGAAAGGCAACCGTATTTTAACATCAAAACTACTTAAAGTTCAACACTGATGCATGTTTTTGTGTAACTAGCTGAATGAGACATCTCGGCTCACAAAACTCTTAAAGGTTAACTGTTTAAACTCAACTGTCATCCTAATTCCCACACAGAGTATTCCCTGTTCTGCTATGTTGGTTCCATTAACTTTAGTTGAAGATAATCACTTCTGCTTTCTCTTTACCCAGCTGGCCAGCTCAGATAGAAGAACTCAAGCCTCATTTGAACAGTCAGTATGCACCTACTCTATAGACAGTGTAAACCAGAGGAGGCTGAGTTCACCCATCCAGAATAAAGCGTTATTGAGGATGAAATGGGATTTTTAATTGGCTAGGGTTACAGTGCCATGCAAGGGCTCCGAAAGGTCCGGTGTTGTCACAATGACATTGTCCTACAATACGAGGCCGTGGCATTCGGCACAAATGCGTGTCTCTTCACGTTACATGGAATGATGGCATTATGGGAGGAAGCATTTCGTGGAGCAGAATTCAGGCCTTTCTGAAATTAAACCCCCTCACGACACTGTATTTGTATTTTAGACAGGTTTAGATTACTAGCAGCAATATCTCATTTGTTTTATTAAACACTGGAGACAAGATGTTCTGGAGTGCATTATGTTCTGTCAGACTAGAAGTTTTATTTTTTTATTTTAAGTTCTGCATTGCATTAACTTTACCTCTGAATTTATGATTAATGCAGGACTCCAGGGCTCACCTATCATGCTCCAAAGCCTGTTGTTCTTGAGAAATCAATATCTGAAAGGTGCAAGGATTTCACCCAGAGCTTCATGCATCGCTGGCTACTCATTCAGCATGTGTATGTATTTCTAAATGTATTGCTTATCGACCATTGTAAAAGCAGACTCGAATGGAATGCATAGTATTTATAATGCATCACAGAATTTTAACAAGCTGTTCTTTTACCATAAGGATTGAATATGTTGTAAACAGAAGGTAGTTTGAAATTAATGGCCTTGAACTTTTTCTAACAATCATAAATTTGAGAAGTTAGGCATTTGGTGTGATTCAAGGACGTGTTATATACAAAGCAGCTATGTTTAAAGGTTTATGTGAAGGTTATTGCCAGCATAAGCAGTGGGCAGATGGGATCTAGCCATTAATGAACCATTATACTGATTAAAGCCCTCGCCAGCAGAAATTATCGCTTTAATTATTGACAGCCTTTACACTAAAAATTAATTAAAGCACAGAGAGGGATTTCTGTCAGTGGGTCCTTAAACTAAATGCTCTCCTGATGTATTTCTGATCTATTTGTATTAATTTAGATTCCAACTCATATGAAGCGTATGTGTTCAGTACAGAGGGGACTTCAGATATGGAAGTGATCTGATATTTCACTTAATACTGAGATATTTGCCTTTTTTGGTTAATTTTGTTGAAAAGAACAGTCTGAAAAAAGTGAATGTCGAGCCATGTAGAGGTGAATTTTGAGTACGATTACATCACATACCTAATAAATGAATATAAATTTACAATATAAACATTACAGTATTTTTTGATATATGACATTAAACAGTGTATTAAATCATACCATATATAATACGTTATTGGAGTGAGAAATTTACCCACTATTGCCATATATAAAATTTTGCTAAAATAAATGATGAAATTTCATTAGTGTGACCATTGGTGAGAGTTAAGAATATGCACACATATTATAAGTTAGCCAAAACTTCTCATTTAGATATTGTAATTTTACAGTACAGCAAAACTTCTAATCTGTGACTCAGCTGTTAATAAATAAAATGTGTTCATTTGGAACGGTCTGCACTGTCATGAAATAACAGTTGAGTCATGCAGATCTGAATGTTGTTTTAATAAATAAACATACAATATTCATTTTATATATACAGTAAAAATACAAAATGCATTCATAATAATACATTCATCAGTATTTATTAAAAAAAATAAAATAATACCATTATCAGTGAAGAGGGAACTTTACCCACCAGTATAATACACAAAAATTAATTTCCATATCCAGTCATCATATCCAAAACTCATTATGTGCGTGACTCAGCTGTTATTTCATGATGTTGCTGGTGAACATCTTCAGATATCTGAGCACCACGTAGGGACCCTGTGAATTGGAACGCAGCTCCTATCTCTATCTCTCTCTCTTTTTTGCAGGTTTGACCAGATTCAATTGGAAACACATGGTTGCTGAGAAATGAGCTGGGAGAAGCGACCCCTTTAACCTCTAAAGTTTCTGAAAGGAAGAAAAAGCAAGAAAGTGGGATCGGGTTGGCATGAGGAGATAGCGTGTGTGTGGGATTGGTGTGGTGGGTGAAACTGGGGAGGTGTTGTTCAGTCAAGTGGGAAAAGGCCTCAGTTTTTCATTTCATCAAGCAATAAAACCTCCAAGCCCTTGTGGCCTTTATCTGTGCTGTGATCTAAGTACATTATAAGGCTGAAACTCAATGTTGAGAAAGCAGCTGGAGGAAGTGATGATTACTACAGAAAGTCCAGGCAAAGTAATGAGAAAGTAGCGCTGGATAACATCAAAACCAATTAAGTCCATCCAGGTTCAATTCAACCTTGAAAATTTTCAACCTTGTTTCATCCATCTATTTTGAATCCTGTCTAAATGTACGGATTAATTTGCTTTAAAATACATGGAGGAATTCGCTGAGAATGAAGTGTGCCTGCTGATAGTTTATTTGCATGCTGTGCATTGTTTTACTGCCCAATCCACTAAAGGAATTATGCAAATCTAGGCAACAAAGCAAACGTGCTTCCAAAAATGTGTATTTTTTTAATTACTGTTGCACAGTTTTGGAGAATGCAGCAGACTATCACAATCTGGCATACTTTACTGGAACTGTAGCACCCACTGCGACCCATTTTAAAAGGCCAAAAATGTTTGTTTTTCAAGGCACTTCAGGGTGTATGCCTGGTTATTGCACTCTTCTCCATCATTTCATCTTTATTTGATGAATTACTGCTGCCATAAAATGCGAACAAACATCTCTTTTTAATAAAATTCTGTTTACCTCCTGCTGTCTGTGGGCGGTATAGTGCTGCATTTTATAAATAAGCCACAATCTATAAATAATAAGACTAATTTACATGAAAAGAGGTGTATTTGTGCTGTATAGAATCACAGCGACTTCCACAGATTTTACTGCCGATATTGCCTGGTTAGTGAATAAGATGTCAGAATGAAATGAGTTAATTCACCCCACGCTGTTTAGTCTCATCTAATTCTGAATGCTATCTTACAAACCCAGGACTTGCGATGTTACGGCGATAACTAATGTGGATTTTTGTTAGCTAGATGAGCTGTAGGATGACTCAAATTGAGCATGTGATAAAGAGATGCTCTGACAAAAGCGTGACACACATGCAGTGGATTCATACCAAGTTATGCTCTATTTTCAGGGAATGACACCTTTAATTGATGCAGCTACTGGGGACTCATGTACCGCAAAGTCAGATAGGTGTGAAAATAGAGAGGGATTGAGAAAGAGGGAGAAGTATTGCTGTTGTTTTCCCTAAGCATGAAAAATGAGACCGAGTCCGTCTCGACCATATTATCCCTCTCCCAATGTGCTTTGTAGACAGCCATTCATCTTTCTGCATTGCGCCCCCTTTATCTGTCACTCCTGTCTCATCTCTACACCTCTCATCCTGCTCCACTATCCTCCTCCACCTGAATATAATTTGCTGAAACTTTACCAAAGCAACTCAGGGCCTGTAACTCATCTTCAGTGGCTCAGACCATTTGACACCGTCATGTCACACATCTCCATTGTCTAATTATCACCGTTACCTTCAGCTTTGTAATAGCTCTGGTGGACCTGTTACAGATGTAGTGTTTGACAAACAGTAATCAGGAGGGATTTGGTGACGCATTTAATTTGTGGTTTTACAGCTTTGTCCATGGATGATTTTATCCCCTGAGGCAGATTCTTACGAGCTCACTTACTCAGCCCGACAGAAAGCGATGTCGGAGCAGCATGATAAAAAAAAAAAAAAGCACCGCATTGGGAAAGAGGGAGAAAAAAAAATCACAATTCGGCTTTGTATCCTAACGACAACCACCGGGCAGACTTTTCTTTGATGGCAACTCGTTACTTTTTCATGTTTAAATTCAATGAATGAATAAAAATGAATATTAGAATGTAGATAAACGAACATTCCTGTATAATTAAAATGTTATTTTTTAACAAGTAATGGTATGAAAATCATGAACAGCCTGTCCACCTCTATTGTACCTCTATTGTGAAGTTGTTTTACCTCAGAAAAATGACCAATGAGAAGAATTTCAGTATCATTATGTAACAATTTAAGGAGATATGTAACATAAATACTTTTATTTAGCAAGATTAAATTATTAAAAATTGACAGAGAAGATGTTTAAAAAAAAATAAAAAATAAGTTAAATTATATATATATATATATATATATATATATATATATATATATATATATATATATATATATATACAGTCATGGCCAAAAATATCAGCACCCTTGGTAAATATGATCAAAGAAGGCTCTGAAAATAAACCTGCATTATTAATCCTTTTGATCTTTTATTTAAAAAATTCACAAAAATCTAACCTTTCATTGGATAATAAGAATTTAAAATGGGGGAAAATATCATTATGAAATAAATGTTTTTCTCTAATACACGTTGGACACAATTATTGGTACCCCTAGACATTCTTATGAGTAAAATATTTCTGAAGTATATTCCCATTCATATTCACAATTTTGAGCACTCCAGGGTGATTATGAACATGAAATTATCCAGCCATGGCTTCCTGTTTCACAGAAATATAAATAGGAGGGAAAACAAAGCCAAAATTCCCTTAATCATCCATCACAATGAGAAAAACCAAAGAATATATTTCTGATCTGCAGCAAAAGATAATTGAGCTTCACAAATTAATGAAGTGGCTTTAAGAAAAGAGCTAGAGCAGTGAAAATTCCCATTTCTACCATCAGGGCAATAATGAAGAATTTCCAATCAACATAAAATGTTACGAAACTGCCTGGAAGAGAACGTGTGTCTATATCGTCCTAATGCACGGTGAGAAGGAGAATTTGAGTGGCTAAAGACTCTCCAAGGACCACAGCTGGAGAATTGCAGAAAATAGTTGAGTCTCGGGGTCAGAAAACCTTTAAAAAATTGTCAAACAGCACCTACATCACCACATGTTGTTTGGGAGGGTTTCAAGAAAAATTCTCCTAGCTCATCCAAAAACAAACTCCAGCATATTCAGTTATCAGACACGACTGGAACTTCAAATGGGACTGGCTTCTATGGTCAGATGAAACTAAAAAATGAGCTTTTTAGCAGCAAACACTCAAGATGGGTTTGGTGAACACAGGGATAAAAAGTACCCCATGTGTACAATGAAATATACTGCTGTATTTTTGATGTTGTGGGCCTATATTTCTGCTGGAGGTCCTGGAAATCTTGTTTAGACACATGGCATCATGGATTCTATCAAATACCAACAGATAAAAAATCAATAAGTGACTGACTGTTAGAAATCTTATAATGGGCCATGTTTGGATCTTCCAACCGTATCCAAACACAAACCTCAAAAACAACTCAAAAATGGGTCACTGAGCACAAAACCAAGCTTCTGCTATGGCCATTCCAGTCCTCTGACCTGAACCCTATAGAAAATGAGTGGGGTGAACTGAAGAGAAGCAGAGCTGGGAATCTAAAGGGTCTGGAGTGATTCTGGATGAAGGAATGGTCTCTGATCTCTTGTCAGGTGTTCTCTAACCTCATCAGGCATTATAGGAGAAAATTTAGAGCTGTTAAACTGGCAAATGGAGGTTTCAAAAAGTATTGAATAAAAAGGTGCCGTTAATTGTGGCCAATGTATATTAGAGAAAAACATTTATTTCATGATGATATTTCCCCCCATTTTAAATTCTTATCCAATGAAAGGTTAGATTTTTGTAAATTTTTTTAATAAAAGATCAAAAGGATTAACAATGCAGATTAATTTTCACAGCCTTCTTTGATCATATTTACCAAGGGTGCCAATATTTTTGGCCACGACTGTATATACAGTATATAAAATTTTACTTATTTTTTAACTTTACTTTTTATTTTATACACGCACGCACACACACACACACACACACACGCAATATTGGAAATATTTCTGTTTTAAAGCACGTATTTGCACCAGGGTTTGCACACGTTTAAACTTTGCGCAAGATTTATGCTGTTGAACGTCTTAATCTCTGTCAATTCACTATAAGCAGAAAGTGAAAGTAAAAACGGAATGACGGAGTAATGACGGAGCTTTCGGCATCTGACCCCGCATATTCTCTCAGAGACAAAGAGAGACGAATCTACTTCAACATATGCTGATAACGGTACAGCCTATAGCTGTTTTCATTTATTTCCTTAATATTTCTCTTGTGGGCCGTACATAGTGAAAACTAAATAAATAAATAAGAAACGTATTTCGTGTTAAACAGGTTGTTTTTGAAAGTCGGTGCTTGAAATAAGCTTTTTATATCATTGATTTTTATTGATGACTGCAGTGTTAATATTTTAATTATAGGACTATAATTCATTGTAGGTAGCCCTAGCCTATAGCCTAACAGACCTGTTTTAAAAGACCTATTTAAAAACATTTTAATTGAGGAATAAATAGCCTAATCTTATCCTCACAGCGCGTCAGTTATGCAGTAATTATTGCGGGACAAATTAATTGTACTTTTAATTTAATAATAAATGTAACTTCATAATAATAATAGGCCTAATAAAATAAGAATGTAACAGGCCTACATTAATTGGAAATGCTATATCCTCTTAATATTGCCAATAATTGATGTTTTTGACAATATCTCTGGCTATCGTCAAAACAAGATCATCGTCTTTCGACGCACCCCAGCAAGGGGAGGTTATCGCGGGGCAGACAGCACGTTGCCTGTTACGTCGTTTGATATTTCGCACACTTTAAGCTCTTTTATTTTCCAAACGTAATAGGATTAGTCCAACGAATCGTTCGTATATATATATAACCAGTTTATATTTATTTACTTGTCACCTAATATAATAGTGTATTACCATTACACATAACAGAGGAACAGAACAGGGAATCATTGTAGGTGTTATTTATGCATATGGGATTCTCTGTGTCCTTGTCATCAGTGATTTTTTTTTATGTTTTTGGTGGCCATTTGTGGATGCTTGTGTGTGATGGTGTACATTATTGATAAAAAAAATGGAGGGTATATTGGAAAATATTCCTCTTTTATTTTGTTTCTCCATTCCTCACCACTCTTATCTGAATTTGTGTCAGGCAAGAGCTCTGCAAGTGTCTCCTGTTCACATCCGTCAAGTGGTATTTGAACAACATCCGTCCAGGAGAGCAAGATTGTGTGCGTGAGTATGCAGGACAAACATCTCACAATATTACATTCAGAGTGATGAATGTCTCTTCTTTGTTGTTTTATCTAACATGGTTATTCATGGTTATTTGGAGTGTGAGGCGGTGGTCTCAAAGAGGATATTTGCTGATAAGTGTGCCAGTGAAAACACCCATTTTATTCAGGATGATGTTAGTCCTGTTGACCCAAAGACTGATCATTTTACTCCTGAAACACCCCATGAACTCAAAACAGATGTTTTGTGACTTTAACCATTGTGCAACCTTTTGGACATTTTTGTCCTTTTCAGTTTAAAGCAAATACTCACTTTATTCCTGTTTTCTGCTTCTGCATATTATAGAGCCAATTAGATAAATAATGCAGCTATAATTGTGTGAGTGTGTTGGTATGGATGTCAGAGTGTGGTTTGTATGTGTGTCATAAAAAAAATGTGTGTGTGTGCTTGTAATATTTGAGAGAGAAAAACTCTACTGCAAATCACAAATCCAACCACTGTGTGCACCAGCGGAGTTTTGCTGGCATCTAATGGGGAAAATTTGGTACTGCGCCCAAACAAAATCTTACTGAAAGCGCATTTTTTGAAATATCAACCTCAAATTTGGAACACAACTTGTTTATATTTATGGCTTTGATTTTCTAGCAGGTTTAGAGTTCAACGTGTTTCATAAAATATATATTTTATATAAAATATTGTTCATAAAGCATTTTCATACACTTAAACTTCTATAACTTTTTTTTGGTATAACTTTTTAAACTTTTTACTTCAACAATAATTTGCCATAGGTCTTCTTTAAAATGAGACCAAACTTAAGTCTGTGCTCCCAAGCTTCAAATTTTTATGACCGTTTTTTGACATGGACATTTTTGTCCACTATGGACCTATGTGTAACTTTTTTTTTATTGACGGACAAGGGTTAAGGCCATGTCTATTAGATTAGTACATACTAGTATGTATTTGATTTGATTAATTTATTTTTAATTTAATTTTTTGCCCCAAAAAATCTTCCAATAAACTGTATGAGCCATATTTTCAAAACTGAGTGATTTAGCAGTTTAAATATTATTTATTTTATTTTTATTTATATATATATATTTTTTTATTTTATTGTTATTTTATTGCAAGTTTTTTATTTAATTTATATTTAATCTAATTTTATAATTTTATTTTAAAAAATCTGACCAAATATCTTCCATCAAACTGCATCTGCCATATTTTCAGAACTGATGGCTCAAGTTTTAGCTCATCATATTTAGCTGTTGAAATATAAAATGTTTTTTATTTTATTTTTACATTTTAATTTAATTTTATAAATAATTTTAATTATGTTTAGCAGTTGAAATCTCAAATGTATTTTAGGCTTTTACTCAAATAATTATTTTGTTAAATTTAATTGAACTTCAGTTCATTTTTTGTGAAAGTATATTTGTGAATGAATGCTTTTCTCTGATGTAAATTCAGTGAAATTGTTTCCCTTACAGTCGCATTTTGCTTGCTTTGCTGTTGATCTTTGCTGACTATGTGGGGAAGGCTGGCTTGAAAGCCTCCCATCTTCCCCACTGGCAGCTCTTCTATTACTTACAAAGTGCTTCATCTCTCTCCGCTGAGGCTGGTCTACTGTGCTACTTCTGATTAATGACGGTGCCATTCCAGCTCAATTTATTACCATACATTTCACCATGCAATACAATCCAGCACGTTCACCCTGTGCGGAGGTATTAACATTGTGCCATGATACTTGACACTATAATAGTGAAAATTATAAGAACTTATTTGTCTGGCATTTGAGACAAATCCGTTAGGCTGACTTGAATAATAGCTGAGCTGAATCTAAGACACAACCTACTGCCCCTCAGGTGCTTATATGAACACATTTTATAGTCAAAAGAGCATTATATAATAATAAATTTCATTGAGGATCAGAAAAATTGCTGACA
This sequence comes from Spinibarbus caldwelli, assembly GCA_039654775.1. Taxonomy (NCBI): domain Eukaryota; kingdom Metazoa; phylum Chordata; class Actinopteri; order Cypriniformes; family Cyprinidae; genus Spinibarbus; species Spinibarbus caldwelli. The sequence goes on from CM077240.1 coordinate 25,901,545, forward strand.
GAATTGAACAAAAACGATCAAACTGTTATATAGCATACATTACCTGCAAGATACACAAAACATTGGGTTTAGATTATAGAGGGAAGCATAAATGTTCCCTTTTATATGAGAGAAGAAGTCAAAAATAGAGAAAGTTTGTCAGCACTTTTGTGCCTCACGGGATCACGGGAATTGTTGGAACTCTTGGTAGCTTAACAGGCAGATTGTGATGGTGTGAAAGTATGTCCTTATTAAACTCTCCACATTCACTGTGTCTGAACAAACATGCTTGGACTTCTCACCCTCAACCATTTATTCAGTTAAAGTCAGCATTTTTTCCGATCTTCACAGTTCACTAGACAAGATTCATCTTGAACTTGTGGAATCTGACTCTGCTCCCACAGTCCTGCCTCCGCTTTGCCTTTCCAACATCCAAACACGCAGGACTGCCTCATCACCTGTCGTTCTGCTTTTACTTTCTGCTGGCACTTTTGCACATTCACTGCCAAAAACAGCAGCACTTTTACCCGTTATTTCATTTATTTTTATTTTATTGCGCCCACTCAGATAAAGCATTGCAATGTGAAAGAATCTCCCCACACTGTCAATAATCTTTGCAGTACAGTATTCTCAACTAACTCATAGTTGTCTACCAAAACGTGTTATATTATATTATATTATGATTTATTAATAATTTAATTTTGTTTTAATATCTTTTTTTTCTGAGGAATATTAGCACACATTGAAAAGAATTGGTGTAGAAATTTTTAATCATGATATACACACACACACACACACACACACACACAAATAAGTCATTTTGTGATCAATTCAATGTGTTACTAACTCGAAATTGACTTGTTTTTGAAAGTTACTAGCAATTTCTGAGTGAAAATTGTTTCTACACAAATTGTTTTCTGTACATTAAGAGCAAAAATATCTGTTCTCTGCTGTATTCCATATATATATATATATATACTATATATATATATATACCATATATATATACATACATACATACAGTGTGTGTATGTGTCTGTGTGTGTGTACAAATATATATAGATACACACACACAAACACACACACATATATATATATATATATATATATATATACATACATATGAAGGATTCATTTGCAAAAACCGATAACTCCCATTTTTATTTTTTTTTTCAGAAATCACTTTTTTTTTATTGTGCATTCCGAGTAATATCAATCAATCTGCAGTTGGGTTGTTTTGATTAAGTAATAATAACTTAAACAAATACAGGTTATTTACAAAATTAAAGTTCATTGAAAGTATGTTTATTTTTACATATTAAAAATTTGTTTTATAGCAAAAGCAGATAACTCCAACAGTCGTTTTTTTGGCAAAAGCAGATAACTCCACATTTCATGTTTTAGAGTTTACAAAAACACTCGTTTAATCTTTGTAATCTACTCAGATGACAATGTAGATGCCTGACAAATGTTGTTGTCGTTGTGATCATAAACTGTATGGATGTGATTACACGCAATACACAGAGCTTTTCCCTCACCATTGTAACGCGCTGCTTTTGCAAGGCTCCGTGAAAACGTTTCAGCTTTTATTTTCCTTTTTCGTCCTGAAGAAGATATCGTACTCGGTTACTTTCGTAACCTTGGTTCCCTTAGATATGGGAACGAGTACTGTGTCGTAAGACGCTTGTATGGGAAAAACTCTTTTTTCCTCTTCAACTGAAGCCTTTTCAATCATGCAGTGAAACTGCACGCCCATTGGTTCGTGCAGTGCTATAAAATCGAACCAATGGCTCGGCGGCGGCGCTGAGCGAGCCTATGGCTATGCAGCCCGCCATAGCCCGCCAAAATGGGCAGGGTCTCTGGCTATATAAGCGGCCGCTTCTCCGCCGCATCTCAGATTTCTTGGAATGAAGCGACTGAGGCGTGCAGCTCATAGCACGGCCAGGAACACAGTACTCGTTCCCATATCTAAGGGAACCGAGGTTACGAAAGTAACCGAGTACGTTCCCTGTCGATATGTTCACTCGTACTGCATCGTAAGACGCTTGTATGGGAACCAGTACAATCACGCCGTGCTATGATGGGGAATGACTCAAAACCAAGACTCACATGGGAGAAGACCCAGGGGAGTCAATAGAATACACCAAGCACAGGCTGAGCCCTCAGGGTCATCCGTGGCCTGGGTGTCGTCCCGTAAGTATACCTAGTGTCCATATACATTGGACTTGAACAATGTTGGTCAAGTGAACCCATAAGACTGCTTAACTAGCCAGAGGCGGCGAACTAAGTAGAAAGGACTCTGGCCTGCAAGGCAGGGACGTCCAGGTTGTAAAACCTTACAAATGTGGACAACGAGGACCATCCGGCTGCCTCACAAATTTCTGAAATGGACACCCCGCTGGACCATGCCCAGGACGAGGCAATGCCTCGGGAATGGGCTCTGACTCCAATGGGGCACTGCAAGCCCAAGGAGGAGTATGCCAGGGTGATAGCCTACACTAAACACCTGGAAATTCTTTGCTTTGTAACAGGGCGACCCTTAGCGCGGTTACCGAAGCTGACAAAAAGCTGTTCCGATCTCCTGTATGAGGCAGAATGCTCAATGTATACTCTCAGGGCCCTGACGGGGCAGAGCAGGGACAATTCCTGGTCATCCGTCAAAGGGGAAAGTGCAGAAAGCGCTATGACCTGGGCTCTGAACGGAGTGGATAGCACCTTAGGTACATAACCCAGCCTTGGTTTCAGGACAACCTTGGAGTCGTTAGGCCCGAATTCCAGGCAAGCAGGGTTGATGGAAAGGGCCTGTAGGTCCTCTACGCGCTTAACCAACGCCAGCGCTAACAGCAGGGTGGTTTAAACGAGAGTGATCAGAGGCTCGTGGATTGCAATGGTTCAAACGGGGGGCCTTCCAAGGCCCTTAGTACGGTTGGTAAGTCCCAAGGTGAAACTGTACGAGGACGCGGGGGTTAATTCTCCTGGTGCCTCATATAAACTGGACCACCGCACTATTCCTGCCCACCGATCGGCCAGCAATAGGGTCATGGAAAGCCGCTATGGCTGCCGTGTAAACTTTGATGGTGGATGAGGAACGCTGATTATCCAGCCTCTCCTGCAGAAACGAAAGAACCACTGATACATCAGAGGGAACCGGATCGAAGTCGCGGTGTTGGCACCAAGCTGAGAAAATAGACCATTTCAGAGCATAGAGGCGCCTGGTAGACGGGGCTCTAGCTTTTGTCATAGTGTTCAAGACATACTCTGGGAGGTCGAAAGGCACATGCAGGGCCCATAACTCGGGCCGTGGATGCCACAGCATGCTGTTCACTTGAGAGAGGAGGTCCTGTCTCAAGGGAATGGGCCACGGGGCTGCTTCGAGCAGCTGGAATAACTCCAACACCCACGGCTGGTTCCTCCAGAGGGGGGCTATTAGAAGAAGCCTGTGCCGTTGTTCCCTGACTCGTCTAAGTACCTGCGGTAGCAGAGCAATTGGAGGGAACGCATAGAGCGAGACGTTGTTCCTCAACAACATGTTCGCTCCTTGGTTCATTTTGCCCGGCACATGCGTCGCCTTTAGTGAGCGCAGATTGGTCTGAGCCCCAACAAGAAGGTCGTTCGCCAGCGTGCAGAGGCGCTTCGAGACGAGGCCGCCCTGGTGATTTATGTATGACACCATGGACCTGCTGTCTGAGCGTATTAGCACATGGTGTCCCCTTATGTCCGGCAGGAAGAATTGACAGGCACGGCACACTGCTAGCATCTCTAGGCAGTTGATGTGCAGACCCGACTCTTCTTCGGACCAAAGACCGAAGGTCGGTTTGCCTTCACACAGCGCTCCCCAACCCTTGTTGGAAGCGTCTGTCATGACAACCTTCCTTCTGTGCACCATGTCTAAGATCACACTCCCTGCTTCAGCCAGAGGGGGTCCCTCCAATGGGCCAGGGCTGATACACAGGCCCGAGTCACCGTTATGCGATGGCGACCGTGACGCCAAGCCACGGATGGAACCCTCTGCTTCAGCCAGAACTGGATGGGTCACATGCGAAGCAGGCCCAACTGAAGTACTGGCGAAGCTGCTGCCATAAGGCCCAGCATTTTCTGGAAAGCCTTGAGCGGGTGGGCGGTCCCTTCCTTGAAGGAGGCCACGCGGCGCTGAATCGTCATGGCTCGTTCCACTGAGACAGCTGCTGTCATCTGCACTGAGTCGATAACTGTCCCCAGGAACGACACTCGCTGGCTGGGTGACAGTATGCTCTTGGCAAAGTTGACCCTGAGCCCCAGGCAATCTAAGTGGCTGAGGAGGAGGGTCTTGTGCGATGCTGAAACTGCCTCTGACTGGGCCAGAATGAGCCAGCCCTCAAGATAGTTGAGGATGCGGATTCCCATCTGTCGCCGAGGGGAGAGAGCCGCATCCAAGCATTGCGTAAAAGTGCGGGGAGCCAGGGACAGCCCAAACGGGAGGACCTTGTATTGATATGCCCCCTCGAATGCGAATCTCAATAATCGTCTGCGATGGGGGGGCTACCTGGATGTGAAAGTATGCGTCTTTCAGATCCAGAGACATGAACCAGTCTCCTGGGCATATTTGCGAGAGGATCTGCTTCAATGTGATCATCCTGAACGACCTTTTATCAGGGCGTGATTCAGGAGTCTGAGATCTAGAATAGGTCGCAGGCACCGTCTTTTCTGAGGACGAAGAAGTAACGGCTGTAGAAGCCTGACTTGCTCTGGGCTGGAGGAACGACTTCTATGGCTCCCTTTACCAGCAGATTCATCACCTCTGCGTGCAGGACCTGAGCGTCCTCGCTGCGCACTGTGGTGGTGACCACACCACGGAAGCGTGGGGGTCTTCGAGCGAATTGGAGTGAATAACCTTGTCTTATCGTAGCCATTACCCACTCTGACACACCGGGGATGGCCTGCCAGGCCTCGGCCCGTGTGGCAAGAGGTTGAATAGGTTCTAAAGACTGGCTGCATAAGGGCAGGACAATTATGGTAGGCAGAAGAGAATATTTGCTCTGTTTTTGAAAATGTATGCGTTTCATTTTGTCCGCTATCACCGCGGTTGGACGCCCAGGCGCTAGAGTGGGCCCGTAGTGAACCAATAACACACTTCCTTCTGCACCCAGCGCTGAGCGGGGTGACAAGAGGCACATTAGAGGCTGCTTATGGGGTGGTCCAGCGGTAGTGAGACTTGGGCCCCTACTCTTTCTGCCTGGCTGATCAGGAGGACTTCAGAGGCGGGAACGCCCTCTATCCTGCCAATCCTTAGGTGGCCAAAGGTGGCGTTCCAACACTACCAGGCTGGACATCGACCGCCGGATGGCCTGGGCAGTGGCTTTGGTGGCACGCAGGGCCAGATCCGTCACGCTTCTTATCCTTGAGTGAAGCTGCATTGAGACCGGCCTCCTCACTGGCGAGCATCTTGGCCTAGAAGACCTGGAGCACAGCCATAGAGTGCAGCGCCGAAGCTGCTTGTCTAGCCACCGACTAGGCGCGTCCAGCGAGTGCAGACGTGGCTCTGCACGGCTTGGACGGATGGCTCGCCCTCGCTTTCCATCCGATAGCCGTGGGCAGGCAGAGATGCGCGGCCACAGACTCATCCAGAGGGGGCAGGTGCTCATATCCCTTCTCTTCAGCGCCGTCAAAGGAGGTGAGGGTGGAGGAAGCAGAAGGACGGATGCGAGACGAGTAGGGGGCGCGCCACGATATAGTGAGCGGGGGGCTGGCGCCCCGGGAGAAACCACTCGTCCAGCCTGCTGCGAGATGGCTCCTCAGGCGGAGACCACTCGAGCCCGAGCTCACTGACAGCCTTTGTCATCACATGGACGAGCTCCTCGTCCGTTCTGTGTCTGGCACTGCGTGAAGAGGACGGCGGCAAGAGGGCGGGGTCAGACACCGAGCCCAATAACTCCTCAGCGTCCAAAGCTGCCAGAGAAAGGCTGTCATCCATCTCATCGTCACTCCCACCGAACGAGATCATGTCGCTCGCAGCCGTGGAGGGACATTGATCAGGTTGAGTGAAGAAGACCGGCGAATCCTCTCTCTGCAGTGACGGCGAGGCACGCGGGCACTGAGCTGACGTGAGCTCGCTCGTCTCCAGCCGCTCGAATCCTCTGCCCCGCTGTCTTTTCCTCGCAGGTCCCTGGGGAGGTTGACGGGAGGTTGCGAGGGGCGGAGTCGCTTTCTGAAAAAAATCCGTGAGGCGAGACTGAAATTCTCGCAATGAAAGTAGTCAGTCCCGCTGAGCGCAGCGTTAGCGTGGGATTTCCCCAAGCATGACACGCACTCACCGTGACCGTCATCACCGTGCAGGGGAGTCCTGCACGTCTTGCAATGTCGGCGCAGCATTTGAAACAACGCCGTCAAAATTTGCTCTTTTGTGAGGCTCTTTTAGATAGTTGCCAGATGGCAGCAGGGGATAGACCGGGATCTGTGAGCTGAGCGCTGCAAAGGGTTCAATCCGGCTGCTGAGGCGTTTCAACGGTGAATCTCGGCGTCAGCGAAGAATCAGCGAGGAAGAAGCTTCGTCGCTGAAGAGAAGAAATCTGAGATGCGGCGGCGAAGCGGCCGCTTATATAGCCAGAGACCCTGCCCATTTCAGCGGGCTATGGCGAGCTGCATAGCCATAGGCTCGCTCAGCGCCGCCGCCTAGCCATTGATTCGATTTTATAGCACTGCATGAACCAATGGATGTGGAGTTTCACTGCGTGATTGAAAAGGCTTCAGTTGAAGAGGAAAAAGGAGTTTTTCCTATACAAGCGTCTTACGACGCAGTACGAGTGAACATATCGACAGGGAACACAGGTTCATCAAGTTCGTCGAAATTATCCATCCTCGATCACTTTTAGTCAGTTTTGATGAAACTCCTCTCAGCTAGCACGTCTTTTCAAAGTGAAAGTAGCCTTGTCACCTGACCTGAATACAGCGCGCTGATTTGCTAAAATGGGCTTAACGGCTTCTGTTCAAAAACAAGGGCGCTTGTCGGCTTCTGCAGTAAAACGTGAACTCGCGATGCCTTGAAAGTGGACAATACCGGCTTTTTTGACAAATCGTGTTTAGGGTTCAGATCGCGCTATATGTGGAGAATAATGCATGGCAATCAGCTCATTTTTTTTTAAGTGGCATTTATCGGTTTTTGCAAATGAACTCTTCACATTTATAATATAGCAGTCAAAAGATCTTTTCTCTCTTAATTTACTGTCTTCAAATGGAATACATAGTAGTGTGCTTGTATTCTAGTTATTTTTTACTTTAACAGTGCTTGTTCAGATACTTGAAGTACTGGCCTTCCTAAATGATGCTCTCAGATGCTGTTTCTCTCTTCACGGTCCTGTTGGCTGCTTTTTGGCCATCCGCTGTTATCGACCCATTAGACAAAGCAAAATGGAATTTCTAGCTATCTGCACCCTCTTAGTCTATTGTTTCCCTTTCAGTCACGCTAAGGTAATTCGTTTTTCAGGGGCCGTGTTTCGCTCCCCTTTCTCTCCTGGCTGATTGCCTTGTAGAACAGACCTGTCCATGTAACATTATCTTTGGTCTATGCTCTTTACCTCTAATTTATCTGTCTAGTGAATGCCAGGATAACCAGGGCCTTTGACACATCTACGTCCCTATGAAATGCCACATTCTGTTTTGATATTTTGTTGGTCAGTGGAAGTTTTATAATAAAAAAAGTTTTGTTTTTAAATCTGTAAATTAAAACAGTGTGAGCCCATATCTGTGAATATTAGTTTATGACCATCTGATACTGTCTAAAAAGTTGTGAAAACCAAAAGCTTGGACAGCAATGCAGCTTTCTGGGGGTAGGAGTACCCAGTTTATTAGTCTTACTGAAAACAAAATCATGTTTAAATGGTAAAAGAGTGATATGAATGCTAAGTTCTCTGGATTCGCCAAAGTTTGCCAGGCAAGTCAGTGGCTTCAAATTTTTGAAAGTTTCATCTGAGGCACTTGGTAGTGAGTTTTTATTTTATTTTAATGAATTAATTAATTTGTTTGTTTGTTTATTTATTTATTTATTTATTTATTTTTTATTATTTTTTTTTTTGTAGTGAGGTTTTTTGGTAGTGAGTATTTGCATTGAATTCTTATTCCTAATGCCATAACTGAAGTGCATTGCACTGGAAGAAAGACCAAACAAACCAAAAACACACACTCATACACAACTGCTCCTTTGTCTGTTTTATCAGGAATGAAAGACAAGCACAAACTTGTTTCTTTGCTGTCTTTTCCAGAGATGTTGAGGATGGCATAGTGAGAAAATCATAAAATCAATATATCAAATCCAATTTCAATAAGAATCACACATGATGGCCATTGTTTTATCAAACTTGCAAAACCTTCTGGCTCCAATCATGTATGCAACTCCCACTTTTCACCATCTAATAAAATTCCAATGGATAAAATCAACCTCCACTTTTAAAATTAAAAGTGTTTTATTGGAATGGTTTCATGCAGAACCCTTAACATCCATGCATGGAAACTTCCCAATGAACAAAAGATTCTTCATTGTGGAAATGTTCTTCACACTCTCAAATATGTCAAATTGTGGAAATAAATTGGGTTGCAAAGACCAATTCACATTGACATTATCATGTTTAAGATGAGAGATTAATTGCAAAATATAGAGAAACAATGAATAAGCACATGCTTTTCCACAGCCGTATAGCATTAGCAACACTGAACGCATACAAGTGTATCACAAACAGAATACTAGTGAATATTATGGAAGAATTTTCCAGACTATTTTCAAATAGAATTGCAAATTGTATTTTCAATTGCGTTTTCCATATGTGGACGCATAAAATGTGACATAATCCAAATGCAACTGCAAATCTTGCATTACCGTTTGCATTTTTGCTTTCGCGAACGCACAGTGATTGCCACATTTCAATTGAAAAAGCAAAGTCCATTTGCAACTGTATTTCCCATGTCTTACGAGTTATGAGCCTGTCATATTTAAAAAGCAATATTAATTGCCACATTTGCTTTTTCACTCTCTCTGTGCTGTGCATATAACCTGCCAAAACTCAAATGGAATCGCAATTCCTTTTTCATTTGAATTTCCTATGTCTACACTGAAAGCTGTCAATCAATGTGAGGAGGCGGGACGAAACTAGGGGGCGTGGTTGTTTTGGGAGGTGACGTCACTCACAGACGACCGTGCCGAATGCTTTGATCAATGGAGGTAATCGGTAAAGCCTTTGCTAAAAGCAGCTGCCAATCAGTTCGTGCCTGTGTTAACGAACATACAGAGCAACCTTCTTGGCACAATACATAATTCTGTCTTTTTTACCCCAAATGCAGCTATTATCCCCTCCTAACAGTGGGAGCAACAACGGTATGCACAATAGGTCAAAATTCACTATTACCCAAATGCTTTTCACCTGTCTCAACATCTCTCACTGTTTACACTCCGATTGATGCAAGTGAGAAAACAAACAGTGCAATTCTACACTTATTACAGTATATTTTATTCGTAAGCAAACAAAACAGTGCCAATCTATATTTATTTACCCATTTTCCACCTTACTTTATATTTTATTCAACAGTTTTAATCCGTTATGGAGCACGTGTCCCGTGGCACCAAAGCGTCATCAAAAAGACTTTATTTTTGTCGTGATCTCTGCATAACAAAAGTTGCTTTTATGCTTTTATTGCAATTTATGCGTCCACATATGGAAAACGCAATTGAAAATACAATTTGCAATTCTATTTGAAAATAGTCCGGAAAATCCTTCCATAGAATATGCTCAAATTTGAGAGTGGGTAGCATAACTAAGGAAGCTTTTCAGGTTTCTGTGAAAATATTCCCTGAGCTGCATATTCAACCTTTGGCATATGGCATAAGAGCTAATTAGAACTATGCTAATGTGCTCCCTCAGGCCCAGCGACTGAAGAGGAAACCAACTATGTGCTTTGATATATCTGTCACGCTTCAGCAGGCGCTAACAAGGATGACTCTGAGGCTGTATTTACACTGCAAGTCTTGATGACCAGTTCCAATTTTGTGACTATATCCGATTTTTTGGACGACGTGCTTACATTTCTTTAAAAAGTGACCCGTATCCGATGTGTGCATTTTACACTGCACTTGGTGAATCAAGCCAAAAATAGCATATATGACATCACAAATCAATTTGAATAGTACATTGAGTTTAATTTATTGACATGGAATTCATATAGAAACGTTTTTAATGCAATAGTTACATCTTTACATCAAAATAATTATATAGCCTGAACAAATTCTTCTGGATGGTGGTGATCTTCAGCTCCGCTGAAAGCTTGCAAGTGGAATAATACCCAGGTGGTAGATAATGTTAAGCATGTCACATCGTCTATGTTTTTTTAGTAATTAAAACCAAATGCGTTCATCAGTGATTGGCTATCAAAGCAGGGGGACATGTTTGTGTGCATTTAATTTTGTGGTTTCAATGAAACGAACAGGACTGAAGCGCTCGTCTGTGCACGAGCCGCCGTCATCACTGTCCTGAAGAATTTGTTCTTGGCTATATAATTATTTTGATGTATAGATTTAACTATTGCATTAAAAACGTTTCTATATGAATTCCATGTCAGTAAATTAAACTCAATGTACTATTCAAATTGATTTGTGATGTCATATGCTATTTTTGGCTTGTTTCACCAAGTGCAGTGTAAAATGCACACATCGGATACGGGTCACTTTTAAAAGAAATGTAAGCATGTCATCCAAAAAATCGGTTATAGTCACAAAATCGGAATTGGTCATCAAGACTTGCAGTGTAAATGCAGCCAAACCGATCTGAGAATATCGGAATTCATGCGATTTTTTTCCTACTTACACGGTCATGGGCCATATCCGATCTGTGCCACATGGGAGGAAAAAATCGGAATTGGGTCACTTGAACCATGCAGTGTAAATGCGGCCTTTGTAAATTGGGTCAAAGTGTAAATGCGGCCTGAGAAACAGACCCTGCATAATATAGGTCTGTATTTTTCAAACTTATTTTTTACTGGTGGTCTTATTAGTTTTACTTGGCTTTTAGTGAATTATTTACATTTAAATCTTATACACGCTTAAAAATAATGGTTCCAAGGATTTTCACTGTCATTCCATTGAAACTTCTATGGAACCTTTCAGTAAACAGTTGTTTAAACATTTTAGTAGTGAAGAATATTTTAATAATCGGAAGAACCTATTTGTTAGAACTTTTGTGGAATGGAAAGGTGGAAAGGTTCCATCAATGTTAAAGGTTCTTCATGGAACCATCGATACCAATAAGAAACCTTGGTAACACTTTATTTTAAGGTGTCCTTGTTACACGTTACATACTTACTATTATAATAACAATAAATTATGCATACTTACATGCAAATAACCTTAAGCCAAACACTAATCCTAACCCTACAGCCATATAGTAAGTACATGTAGTTAATTAATATTACTCAGTATGTATAATTACACTGTAACAAGGACACCTTAAAATAAAGTGTAACCGAAACCTTTATTTTTAAGACCCTGTATGTGCAGATCATATGGGAAATTATTTAGTTTTAGCTGTTATAAATTAATTGATTAAAAGTCCTTGATGATCCGGTGTCCTTGAGCAAAGCTTAATTAATAATTTGTCATTTGTCAGGGCCGTTTCTAGCCATTTTGACGCCTTAGGCGAAATCCCTATTAGTGCCAGCCCCCCAAATATATATATATATATATATATATATATATATATATATATATATATATATATATATATAATTTCTTTTTCAGACATCAGTTTCTTGTCACATTCAAATTGGTTGTCATAGTAACGACACAAATTTTTGAAAATTCAGCGCATTGTGAGTTCCACAAATCTGAACGCATTAGGCCTATTTGTAAATTGACTGTTAAGATAAAACATTTTGCACAGTTTATTATCTGTGATGCCATTATAGCCACTGGATGCCTGAATAGTTCTATGTAACAATCCCTAGTTGCTAAGAAATTGTCATCACACATAAATTAATTTTATTACATTTGGATTTGGATACATGTTTAGATATTATCAATGTCTACTTTTTGACTTTTTTTTCTGTTTTTTTTTTGTTTTGTTTTGTTTTTTTCAATTGTTTTGTTGTTGTTGTGTCAGTTATTGCATTATTATTTCAGTCAAACCTATAAAACCCTTTGTTACCCCAAACTACTTAGGACTATAAAAGCCTGATCAGTGACATAAAAGTAATCAGTAATTTTTTTGGAAGCGAATTAATTGATTCAGCATTTCGACACTTCCGTAAGGATGCGTTAAATTTGACAAAGCGGTTTAATAAAGAATGTATTGATCTTGTGAATTAGCTAATTTTACTACACCAATATTTTTTTATTGGCTGTAGAAGCTTTATATGGGAATATTACACGACACACTGAACCTTTGACAATGCATTAGCGCAAAAACGCACACCTTTTAGACCAGTTTCACATGAAACATGATTTCTCGACTGCCACAAATAGCCTACTGCCTAAACAAAATACTGATTTTGTGCACTTTTTATGTACCAATATTTTAAATTGGTCTTTGAACTTGCAAGGCAAAAAAAAACCTTACCTTGCCAAAGCACTGACACAACCCATGAGCGTTCCAAATCCAAATGCAAATGCAAACTTTGCATGCAACAATCAGAGGCAGCAACTGACAGCGCTCTGATCCAATGGCATACAGGCATCGTCAGATTGACAGTACTCTAGCCCAATGATGTTGGGGGATCCAGTGGGGGCGGCAATCATATTTCACGGTGTTCGTGCCACTCTTGATCACAACCCTGTTGAAATGTAGAGGCAGTAAGTGCGCTCATTGGCGCCCCCTCCAGCTGGTGGCGCTCTAGGCGATTGCCTAGCTTGCCTATGCCTAGAAACGGTACTGCCTGTCAATTTTGTCCTTACTGTCTTACAGTGTGCTTATTTAAGACGGATAAGTGCCCTGTTTCAAGGATGAAATGGTGATGGATCAACTTTAGTCTCAGCCTCAGATGGCACATCCGCCTACAGTCTGTATACTGGCTCTCTGATGCATATTGTGTTACAAGAAATGTCAAGAGTTGTCCGAAATCGTTGGTTCCAATCTGATTGGCTGGCACTATGCAACATCTGGGCGTCAAGGCCAAGGGAAAATGTCCACCTGGAATTAAGTGTTTACTAGGTACAAGCAAAATGGCCTGCTCTGCGTTGTTAGTAATGGGCTGATACTTATGTGAATGAGGTTTTCAATGTGGTTATCATATATTCTTAAATAGCTAGAGTAATATTTCATATTTTATTTTATATTCTTGTATTTTAGATAAAGCGACCCATAAATGAAACCCAAATAGCCTAAAACCAAAATCTCTTATTAGACTTTTTTTGTGTCTCTAATCAGACCTTTCCTGTCTAAGTGGAAAAAAAAAAAAAAAAAAAAAAATCCGTTAGTTGTTTAGTCAATGGTGATTACAAGAAAAAAAAATAATAGAGATTGCACTCACAATGATCATTTTCTAGCTTGTAATAATTTATATGTGCGAATTACCTTAATTATAGTAGGCTAATCATAAAAATGTTCATGACTTTCCATTTAAGTACTTTTCCATGGCTTTGCAAGACTACAAATCGCTACTTACAAAATCCTCTGATATTTCCAGACTTCCCATCGCAGCTGGAGTCCTGCTTATTATAAGCCCATTTCACAAATAACGGAGAGAAATTCAGAGCGAGTCTACTGCGTTAGAAGCGCATCAACAACAGGCAGGTCCGTAAAAGCGCTGTTCCGCGGTAGGTGGTGCTAAACTCATTCACATTTTGTCGGTACCTCGGTGGGTAGTGGGTACACAGGATGATTTTAATCGCGCTGGACAGCGTCCAGCGTCACTCACAGTCTCAGCAAGCCAGCGCGCTGCGCACGAGAGCAACAACCTCATTCCTGGATATTAGGCACTAGGGGCAAGTGCGCGAGCGCAGCGCGCGGGAACAATTCGCCTTTCGTTCGCTGAGAGAGGAGCGCGCGAATGGTTTTCAAACTGAAATGAATCGTTAGCGGCCGTTTGAAAATGAAGAGGCTTTCTCGAAAGCTGACTTTAGCTCTCGCAGCGCTGTTTTGGATAGCCGCTTTACTCTATTTCATATTGCTGAATAGCCGCAAAATACTACCTGACCAAAGAAACGAGCAACCGCAAGTCAAAGAGGTGAGTGATACATCATATGTTAGAAATAACAAACCTCGTGAATTGATTTGGATGGTTTATTGTGTTTAAAACCTGTCAGTAACTCTTTGATTCTTTGGTTTTCGTGTTCTGACAGAAAATGTTTGTAAAGGTGCGTCACTTTTACTATACCTGAGCCAACAATAAAGGGCAAAACAGTCCAATATGTAGTTTTTTTTTTTTTATCTTGTTGGGTGTGGAAAAGAGGAAGGTTTAGTCAGATGAATTCCTTTTCTGAACTTATTTTGAACCACAAGGAGAAATTTAGCTTACTTTTCCCTCGAGACTAAATAAAATGCTTTGCGATAACCTTTTCACATTTGTTTGTTGAAAAATATTATTCTGCAACAGCCAATTTTGTCGCTTTTACTATTCAAGCATGAATTTATCAGTCAGTATGATGGACGCACATAAATGGCTTTAATGTACGTTAAGTGCGTACATGAGGGAGCAGATATTCAATCTAGATTGAGTCAAAAGTAAATATTTAAATAGGCTGTAAGAAATGGTTGTAATTAACGCTATAAACGAACCAGTAACATTTGTACCTCTGACAATTGCTTTCATCAGCCACTTTTTGCCTCCCCACAGGAAAGACAAATCACAAATGAGATCTCATTTGTTTCTCATAGACAGCAATGAGTTTTTTAAGGTTTATTTCGTAGGAGAAAGTGTTCTGTTTTCCCTTGACAAATAATAATCTCTCATGTGGTTCATCTGGTCTGGAGTTTCGGAAAATTGTCTGTTTGCCATGGAGTCTGAGATTTCAGCATGAACTCAAAAATCAAATTCCTCCAAAAATCAAATTATGTGCACTATGTTATCCACATTCATTTTATATCTCTATATTCTTACTGTAAGCAGCTGTCTCATTTGTGTCTATTTCATTCATCTTTGAGACATTTAAGGAGAAACACTTGGGACAAAACTGATTCTTAGAGAACTCCATTAAGTCTATCAATAAGATGTTTGAACTATATACTCTTCGATATATTTATCTGCTCCTAAAACTAATTCAAGATTATGTTTCCTATTAAAATGTAAGATATATAAGGGCTATATAAAATAGTTAGTTTCATGTGTGAGATTTAAATAGTGATTGAAGCAATGAATAGTTCTGTTGTTCTGAAGACATACTGGATTTTACAAGGAGGCACCAATCAATAAATAATTCCACAATTTCATTCGATATCTATCAAGACTAAGATAGAAAGTAATGGGAACAGAAGGTCAAGGATATTCACAAAGCGAGATGATGCACATATGTGTTGCATTAATAAATAGATTTATCTGCTGCGTTGTTGCTGTAGGATGCGTAAATCTGCAGCAAAGTCTTGTACATCTTGTAAGTCAGTTTTTCTTTCAAACAGCGGCTGGTATATGACAATAAAGTATCACTGAGGGTAATGGGGTATGAAACATGATGTATGGTGTAATATATCTCAATGCTGAACAACACTCTATAGGAACGGAAATATGAAAACAGTTCGCACATGCTACTTACATCTGTACAGAGACAATGATGGACTTTTTATGGTATAATGACCGGATTTTAGCTCAAAAGAAATGCAGAAAGAATTCTTAGCTGGTGGATGCTTCAGTAGTGATAGATTCGACTTTTTTATTCTCAGTTTCTCTGTGCATCCTTGTGCGAGTATGTAAAACAAAAAATAAGTTAAAAAGTTAATGTGGCCTTGAAAACCACCAGGAGATCGATTTTGCAGACATTCCCCCTTTAAATACAACTAAGCGCTGGGAGAGAAATGTCTACTTTAGTATTCTGTGTTGAACATCATGTTTCCATTTGCTGTTTGCTTCAATATCTATTTTCTGTAATAACCCTGACAAGGAAGGCTGAACCTGCAATAGCTGTTATTGGCGAGGAGGAATGTGAAATACAGGGTTGGTGCAGCGGCTGTTGAGGTGAATGCGGTGTGTCACGGTGGGCAGTGTGTTCAAACCATTCATCAAATCGTGGTGACATCTCACTCAGATTCGATGGGGAGATACTCCCCCATCAGCAGAGTGATGCATTATCTTTTTAATGGTAAGGGAGGGCTGAGATATCACCCGTGACATCTGCTATTACCATGATTCATGGCAGATATGTCCCACAATACAGATTACACAAGCAGACAGTGTTGTTGTGGGGTATATTCACAGAGGCTTCGTGTCACTGGCATTGAGGTGTTAGACCGGACAGATGGAGTTTGATGGACTCATCATTTGCTTGCACATGAATTCTGACAGAATGTTGGAATGAGTCATTTTAGTGCAACACCGCAGACCAATTTTACAGTCATGCACGACTTCTTTACCTGCTGAGAATGTGCTGAGGCCTTTTAAAAAAGGAGCAGGATTTCAAAAGAAGTTCAGATGTGTGGTTTTGTGCATTGCAAGAGGGCACAGGCTTTGGTGGAGTAGAACGCTCTATAAAAAGGACCCACACAACCACACATACAGAGTACAGACGACAGGACAGGGAGGATCCAATTACCACTTCCTCAGTCTGTCCTCCTCCTCTCATTAGAAGGCTGAGCTCTGTGGGAGCCGGGGAACACTGAGCCCCAAACGTGGCACAGCTCAAATGCCCTGATCAGTGACTGTGGAGCATCAAGGAGCTAATGATTTCAGCGGGGAGCGTGGGGGTGGGTGTGCGAACGCTGCCTTTTGAAGGCAAATAAAATTGTTAAGCAGACAGGAAATTTGACACATTGATTCAGAACCTGTCATCTTTTTTTTTCATGTGCTAATTAAATTCTGTTTCTATTACTGAGTATGCTTAATCATTAAAAGAGTTCATTTTTGCAGTGAGTCATTGTGCCCTAATCCAAAGTGTCTAGATTAACAACGATGTTACATTTTTACTAGCCCTCTCACCTTTTGTCATTTAAACATTAGCTCAGCCTGTAGGCTTGACATGTCGCTTTAAAGTTGCTAGGCTGTTTTAGACAAACTCAGAATGGATGAAGTGCCTGTGGTGTTGTGAGTAATAAGAACTAAAGACTGGACCATACTAGGCATAATATACTACACAACTTTTTTTGCAGTATGTGTCATTGCTGATTGCCGAAAGTCAGTTTGCAGATTTTAGGCAGTCCGGTTTAATACACTTCACAGAAAATTGTCTAGTGTATATTTGTTTAGCTTCAGACTATGAATCCATCCAGTCAGAGGATATCAAACATATTTAATATTTTAGCTGATTTTAGAACACACTAGCTGCGTCCGAAATTGCATAATGTTTGGTGTGAAACTTACTTTGTGACAATTAAAAAAAAGTACACTCTATATGGTGTGAATATAGGTATTATGAATGAAATGTGGACATACTACATCCGCCATGTTGTTATTGTCATGTGACCTACCAGTGTCAGTTGTGTTGCTTCACTGCCATTCACAACTCGTCTCCCATGATCTGATGAGATGGTAAAGTGTCCAACAGATGTGTACTTCAAAATCTTGGCAGAAATAATAGGTCATCTAGGTACTTTCCAACTTTTTTCTGGATGGATGGATGGATGGATTTTTTTGCATATTGTGAATTTTGACACTCTTTTCACGTACTGTATTTTAATTTTTTTTTTTCTTTTGGCTATTTTTAAACAATACAAATAAATATCTCAGTTTTGTGAGAACTGGGAGTTTTGTGCAATAAAAGTTGGAGATATTTAGCCTATATATTTGTTGAATTCTTGGATTGAGTCTGCATTGTTTACCTGTTGGGCTATGTACACAGACAGACATCTTTAGGTGTTGCTCACTGAGTTTTTTAGTGCCTCACGGTTGGCATTGCATTTCTAAACCAGCAAGCCAACTAAAAAAATAGTTCATCTTTTAAAAACCATGTCTGTTTTCTGTTCATTCTGTTGCACTATGTCCACTTGTGTCCAAAATCGACTCCATGAGAGACTCGTTTGATTGGGGTCCCTAATTATTCAAATGTGATTTTGAAAATTTGTAGTTTTGCATATCCCTAATGAGAACATTTACATATTGTTTGTATTATGAGAATGTGTGTATCTGCATTTCAATATCAGCCTGACATTTAGACAGACAGAAACCACCAATATTATCTGATACTGATATGACTTGGAGACCGAATTGGCGAGTGGAATTGAAAGCCCAGCCATTATCATGCTAAGCAGTCTAAAGAAACAGACATGTGCAATTACCCACCTCTATTACTGGCTGTAAAGATGCTGTTGTGGCTGTTGTAAAGCAGTAGGCCATGACATCCCAAGCACACATGCAATACTGTGAAAAGGCATGTGAGCTCACTGGTGAATTCTTAACTCATTGTGTTTACAATGCCCTGAAGTCCACTCACTCTAGAAGTACAATTTAATAGCTCTATATTAATGCTGTTGTTTTATTGCAAAAAAGAGAGTATAAAGTTTCTTGAAATGATTCCAAGTGGGAACTTTTAAGGCTAATTCACACTATACTGACAGATGCAGACAAATGACGACAAGACACGCTCATTGGGTTTTGTCAGATCAGTGTGTTACCTCTGTTGACTTTAGTTGGCGCTTGTTTTTGCTGATTGAACATGTTGAACCAGTGTTTGTCTGGTTTTTGAATGTCTGAAAAGTGATACTGTAATTGACCTATCGGTAAGCCCCTCCCCTCGAATGTAGACTAGCCAATGGAAGTCGAGTATCAGTTGCACGGGGAGCGGAACTCGGACATCTTTAGGTTTCAGCACCATAGAGAAACATTAGAAGATCCAAAGCTTGCATTGATTTTATAAGGTTTATGGTTCAAAAATGGAAAAACGATGTGCCTGGGGTATTTGTAACACTTATTCCAGATATCCTGAGAGGATAGGCAATAGAATTAATTTTATTCTATTTCCTAAACCCAAATAAAACAGAGTAAAATGTCCGTAAGCATTCAACTCTAATCCCAATGAAGATGAAAATGTTCATTTTCTTGTTGTCATACCCTTATTAAGTTACAATTTTCATCTGCTCAAGCAGAACGTTAAGGTCATCTTGCGTTTCAGCATGGTATCTCTGGCTAAAACTAGCTAACGTTAAAGTTAGTGAGTCCATGCTAACGTACAAACCTAAATAGCAAACTGTATCGCGTCTTGTACAGTGTAGGGCAAAAACACATAAACAAAGGTCTACATTTCACTCTCTTCATATTAAACTGGTTAAATGTAAATTGATATAATCCTACCCTGCAGTACATGAACAATGTTGATCCAGGATTTTTTCATCTGCAATCATGATGACCATAATATGAGACTTCTCCAGCTTGCATTGTGATCTGTAAACCCTTGCTTCCAAATTAATACCCACAATATTTATTTTAAAATCTTTTATATATCCCTCCATGGCATATTTAAGTACCACTTTTCCAAAATTTATCAAAAAGATATAGGGACAAGGTTTTCACACTGACAG
The DNA here is from genome assembly GCA_039654775.1 of Spinibarbus caldwelli. NCBI lineage: Eukaryota > Metazoa > Chordata > Actinopteri > Cypriniformes > Cyprinidae > Spinibarbus > Spinibarbus caldwelli. The sequence continues at coordinate 25,921,131 of CM077240.1, forward strand.
CTGTCATTGTAAGACGGTTAGCAACTCTGTTTGTTTGTCTGAGTTCGCAACAGTAACTAAGGGGGGGCGGGGCTTACCGATAGGTCAATTGGTTGGCTGTCGCCATTGGTCTGCGTCTGTTGGTGCAGTGTGAATTGGCCTTTAAGAGGTGGTTTGTGCTTGATGATTTTGCGTATTTTTTATTTTTCGGGTACCTTTTTAAATTTAAGAATACTTTTTCTGATTATGCTTGTTTTATTCTTTACATGTGTGCACATGACCTTCATTAAAGCTCATATTTTGAAAAATTCTGTGCTTTTTGAAATGAAACAAAAGTCATCATATTCTCTGTATCCCCTTAGTCCTAATTAGCAACACCTCTGAAACTGCATCTGTCATAAACATGGCTTATTGATTTATGATGTGTGTTTTCATTGTAACAACCCTCGCTATTGTTATAAATAGAATCTCTAGACAAATTCGAATGCTAGTGGCAGTTATTTCCATGGAGGGCAGTAGCTGGATTTGGAAACGCAGGAGAGAAGGAGGCATCATCATCAGTCAGCATTCATACAGGCATCTGGGGAGAAACTAGCAACCTGCTGGCATGGGTAATCACCAGCCCCAACCATAACCAACAGCCTCCAGCCCCCTTAATGGTCTAACATCAGCAAAAAAGCTCAAGGAAATAATAAGTGGGAAAACATGGAAACTCTCAAGCTGCTGTCGGTGCAGAATGTGGGGGTTTATTAAATTATGATTGATATGGCCTTATGGATTTCAAGACGTTGTGTGTTCAACCCTCAATATTCGTGACTTCAGCTTGCTGTGTGCCTCATATTTTGAGGGGATTGGTGTGATGGTGCTGCAGAATGCTGAAATATTAATGACTTTCTTATGATAATTGAGAATATTGCCTACAGCAACTTTGTTTACTTTTTCCCCACTCTTTTAAATAGTTTACTGAACGTGTTTTTCCACCAAGTGAACATGCTCATATCAGAGTCTTGGGTTTCGCAGTGGATTATTATTATTATTTTAAGATTTGAAACTCAAAGATGCTAGGATTTCAGACCTATAGGGATGACTTATGTAACCTGAAGTGTCACTGACTTTAAGCATTTCCGTGGAACAAGACAACAGGCAGTGAAACATAAATAGGCTAAATAATTACAATTAACCTGCTGTGTTTCCATTATTCTGTAGATCTCAGATGCTGAGTGGGATGACCTGCTGGAAGAGTTTGAAGAAAAAAGCTACCTCAATGCTCACAGATGGAAGCCAGGCCAGGACCCCTACAGTCTGTATGCCTTCAATCAAAGAGAGAGCGAGAGAATCCCCAGCAACAGAGCGCTTAGAGACACCCGACATTACAGGTAAGCCCTGTGTGTGTGTGTGTGTGTGTGTGTGTGTGTATGTGTGTGTGTGTGTGTGTGTGTGTGTGTGTGAGATATCTATATGTAATATCCACACAGTTCATATTAAATTAATGAAGGTGCATCTGTGAGTTCTTGAAAACTTTTCAAAACTGATGAAAGGTGTACTGAGATAAAAAAAAAAAAATAAGAATCATATTTCATGAGCAACAACATGAGTGGTTCATGGCTGGGTAGTGAGTGCTTCTCGGGCTCTCTAAGGTCGATATGCTATACTACAGTGTGTGCAGAATTATTAGGCAAGTTGATATTCTGGTCATATTTTTTTCCAAGCACATTTTACCAATTCCAAACCACATCAATCTTAATAACTACTATTGATTTTGTATTTAATCATTTATAAGTGATATATAATTGTCCATGAAGGCTGGAAGTGAAAAACTCCTTATATTCAGGTGTGCAGAATTATTAGGCAGGTTTTCTTTTACAGATAAAATGAGCCAAAAAAGAGATTTAACTCAGACTAAAAGTCAAAAATTATTAAATGCCCACGAGAAGGACGCAATACTAATGCAATAATAGAATTTTCAAAGTTAAGGCATGACTATTGGGCAGCAAAATGCTCATTGAGTCAGCACGGTCAGAAAAAACAGGTGGAGAGGAAAAGACACATGTTAACTGTAAAAGACTTAAGAATTAAGGTGAAGAATTAGGTGAGAAACCATCAGGAACCATTTAGTCTCCAGCGCCACCATTTTCCAGAACTGCAACCTTCCTGGAGACACTGTAGATCATGAAGCATTTACACTACTATTCAAAGGTTTGGGTTCAGTAAGATTTTTAAAGTTATTTTGAAATAAGAGGCTGCATTTATTTTATCAAAAATATAATAAAACAGTAATATTGTCAATATTATTACAGTTAAAAATAATTATTTTCTAATAAACATTTCTTTAATTAAAAAAAAAAAAAAAATCTTACTGACCCCAAACTTTGGAATGGTAGAATAAGTTTTTGGTAGAATTATTCAATCATTTTGAGATTGCTCTGTTGTATTATCAGCTTTTAGCTCTGTTTCAGTGATTGCACAGACAGAACTATATTATTAATATTTATTTTACTGCACATTTGCCACAACCACATTTTTCTCTCTCTGTCATATGCAATAGCCAGCAAATGAAAACTAACTAAAAAGAGGTGGATTGGTGCTGTTTCAGAAATTTAGTAGATAGGATTAACTTGATTGTTAACATGCTTTCATTTGCATTGGTAATTGAGCTTCTTTATGAATGCTCTCTGTGATATTTGTCAGCTCTCGGTGACAACATGACCTCATGGTATTTGTAGCTCATGAAATTAGACCGCTCCTGGCCACAGTACATTTTTCACTCTCTGCAGCACTGTGGAGGTCATTCACTCATTAGTGCATGTCACTTTCGTCAGTCAGAGTGCCACTTTTTTTTTTTTTTTTTTGCATCTATTTCTGGATTTTTTTTCATGTTTACCATGTTTACACCTGATATTAACATCCATCTTGGTTAATCAGATCAGCTGTGACAGATTTTCTCATGTTTTGACCTCATGTGACCACTTGTGAACAGATTCTTTTGAGGGGAATGTGTCACCTTGATAAAGTGCAAAAAAAAAAACCACTATGTACCTTACAAATATACTTGAATTTTTAAGCTCAGTGCTAATGTTATGCTTACAGGGATTCTCAGGTACTGTATTTGCATGTATTGAATGGGCTTTTCTAAGTTATTCTCTTTCAAAGCTACACTTAACCAACAATTTTAAATCTCTTTGTTTTATTGCAATGGATGGTTGATAGAAGAGTTGTTCACATTTGGTTCTTCGTTGTTGTCCCAGACACTTCAGAATACATAATCAGTTGCCCCTTTCACACAGTAATACCAGTAAATTACCGTAAAATTACCGGAACGACTTTACCGGTAAATTTAAAAATGCACTGATCACACAGGCATTCACACATCGGTTTCAAATTACCGGTAAATTCTGTGACATCATTAAAAGGAAATGACCTCTAAATGTTTGCGCATACCGGTGTTGTGTTTGTAAACATGGAGGGGTATACGCAGTGTTTTTGTTGATGTTTGACATTTTTCTGTCAAACGTTCACATTCATGCAGCTTCTTTTTGCCAAGAGACATCGCATTACACGACTTCAAACACAGCACGGAGTAAATGTGTCATCTGTGCCAGAATGTTATAATTGGCCCAGAGATGTTGAAGTTTGAATTTCAACAGCTCTGGATTGGCCCGGAGTACGTCTTACGTCAGCGCGTTCTGAACTTGTACGTGCTCATACCGGTAATTTTCATTCTGTGTTCACACACAGCAGAATTCCAGCAATTTACTGGTAATGTTACAACTTCTCATACCAGTACATTGCGGGAACGAATTTACCGGTATTTTTAAAAAGGACCTGTTCACACATGATCTCTTTACGGCAATTTACCGATAATTTTCCAGTAAAGTCTGTATGTGTGAAAGGGGCTATAGTCTCAAGTAGGGGTGTAACGGTTCACAAAATTCGCGGTTCGGTTCAATATGACACAGTGGCACAGTGGATATCGCACAAGCAACTTGAAAACTTTGCGCAAGATTTATGCGGGTGAACGTCTTAATCTCAGTCAATTCACTATGCAAAAAGTGAAAGTAAAAACGGAATGATGGAGTAGCTAATGACGGAGCTTTCGGCATCTGACGCCGCATATTTTCTCAGAGACGCCGAGAGACGAATCTATTTCAACATGCTGATAACGGTAGCCTACAGCAGCTAGCTGTTTTAATTTATTCCCTTAAAGTTGGCATGAAATCAAAACTAATTTATCCGTGCACTTCATTATTTTTTTAAAATTCATGTGCCCTCGTAATCTTTAATCTAAAATGTTAACCTCCCCTCCCCCTCAAAACGACTCCTCTAGTCTTCTGGTCACGAGTGATGGCGCAAGGGTGGAGCTAGTGACGTAAGGGGTAAACGCTGGGATAAACAACAGGGGAAAAGCTGAAGCTGATGCTTCACTTTATAGCACTGACACCAGTCATAAGGAAGTACGTTACCCTTAAACACTGAAAAGATATTAGGATATTACGAGAACATTACTCTTAGGACATCGCAAACTAATTTGTTTCATTAACCTGATGGAGGACGCGCTCAGTCATTCAGGCAACCTCATTTCAGATCTGCCTCCATTTTGTTAGTAACGCCCCAACTTCCAACGATCCAATCAATTCTCGAAGGACGAAATCAGATCCCGCCCTCTCATTTCAGATGCCGTTTCACTTGGATATTCGTCACAGTAGAGAAAAAAAAGACTTTTTTTGAAATGTACCAGGTTTATATATATACATATATATTGCATGGAGAGAGAGAGAGAGGCTATATAAGTTAAGCAGTTAAATGTGTTTGTTTACACACAGAGAAAAAGAAAAGTGTAAGCTTTTAATAAGTCCAAGAATAAAATTATTAATTTACTCAACATGTTAAAATTGATTTACAGAACTTTTTTTGCTGTTTTCTAACAGTTTGGACTTGAATAAAGAAAGAAAACTTGCACTTAACCTTTTCACAGGCATTTTGTTTAGACAGATATCGCGATATCATTATAGGATTTTCTAGAAATATATCGATTATCGCAGAATCGCTGTATCATGATAGTATCGTTATCGTGAGCCATGTATCGTGATTATATCGTATCGTGAGGTACCCTGCGATTCCCACCCCTATCGTTTGGGCTGCCTTGTTGAGCGCAGTGGCACTGAGAAAATTATTTTTCACACACTTTAAGCTCTTTTTTCCCCAAATGTAATAGGATTAGTCCAACGAATCGTTCGGTTTGTAATGCATACTGAACCGAAAGCCTCGTACCGAATGGTTCAATACGAGTATGTGTATCGTTACTAGGGATGCAACGATACCATTTTTTCAGAACCGATCCGATACCGAAAATTCTGCCATATCTGCCGATACCGATCCAAACCGATACCAGCGCAGTTTTTTTTTTTTTAAATCAATGTAGAATTTCTATACTTCTCTGTGTTGACCTGATTGTCACTCTTTTCTGTGTTAAACACAATCTACTACATATAGACAACTTAATTTTAATGAAAAATAACAAATGAAAAAATATATAATCATAATCTATGTCAAAAAATACTATTATAAACTAGGATAGTGAATAATTCAACAGCAAAAGATACTCTAGAAAAATCACGGGTGCACAATTTTATAAAGATCTAGTGAAACATTTTTATTTACAAATAAAAGTGAATGTGTACGACTAAATCTGGTAAAATGTTACACATTGCTCTTTGTATTGTTGTAAAATACATTCAAAAAACAAGTAAATACATTTATATGTAAATATATACTATAAAATTAAAAGACATTCTTTCAAATGTATAGCACAGTAATGAAGGCAGCAATATATGATAGATAGGACAGAACAAGAAATACTATTAATAATCTTTTATTGCACAGAAAAGTTTTATTATAATACGAAAGGCTCCAATACAGAGTGGCACAAAGCGCTCATGTGCATCCTGTGCGCAGAATGATGCGCTTGAAACAACACGGAGCCACAGCGCGCAGGCTGCGCAGCCCTCCGAGTCCACATAGAAAATTTCAAAGCACAAAGGGAAGAGATATTGATGCATAGTGTATTAAATCTGTGCGTTAGTTTATTGAGCCTTTTCTTTTAATACTTTTCTTTAAACCTCCGTTACTGTGCGCTCTTGAAGAGAGTTTCATCGTTTTGACTGTAGTAACCGAACGCAACACGCAGTTTAATTGCTGAATGGAGGATGACAGACAGCTGCAGTGGAAAGAAGAGTTTATGTGAACTTGAATTTAATGACTTAAATATTCATCTGTACCTCACATTGAACTATGGAACAGCTTCAGAACACTTGAAATATAGTGCACGAAAACTTTATGGTGCTTTATAATGTTTTTTTTTTGTGCCTTTCGTGGGGCTTAACAATAACACAGAATAGTATACGCACAATATCGGATTTGGATCAGTCTCGTCTGACCGATACCCGATCCGGCAGAAAATGCCAGTATCGGAGCCGATACCGATACTGAGTGTTGGATCGATGCTTCCCTAATCATTACACCCCTAGTCTCAAGTGTTTTTGACTATCCCTAAATATGTAGAATTGATCAGCACATGTGATGGGATCAGACATTAAATCCAAGTATAAACAGGGTCAAAGTCTCATGTATACACAACTGATGAATCTTTTATTTGCATTCCCTGAATAAACAGAACTTTGATCATACACTGCCCTCCAAAAGTTTGGAAACACCCCTGGCAAAGTGTGGTTTTTGGATGATATCAGCATAAATCCTTATCATTTTTAGGTGCAAATACAGTGGATTAAAGTAACTTGACATTATCATTGAAGACCAGCAATAATAATTTTCATTTTGATTACATAATAATGGCAATATATACAGTACATGTCAAAGTCAGACATGCCCCTTTGCCAGCTGTGATGACTGGTTACTGGTTTAAACTTGGCCCAGGTTTTTAAAAGATTTTTGGGTCAGCACACCTTAATAGCTTCAACAACTGATTGCCAATTAAGTTTAGAATACAATGAACCTGTTTTATGAATGAGCTGTAATCGCTGCTAATGGTGGATATTTTGATGAATCGAAAATTTAAGTATTTTCTATGTATAAACTGTTTATGTAATAAAATATGTTTTCATAGTTTGTGTTGTCCCTTATCAGTGCAAAATTATCACAAATTAAAAAGGATTCATGCCAATATTGTCCAAAGCCCCACTTTTCTAGAGTGTTTCCAAACTTTTGGAGGGCAGTGTAACTTTCTCAGCATCATAGTCTGAGTTCATTTAGTCTGAGTCTGAGTCATTTACTTTTATGTAAAGTTTATAGTATTTATTAGGTTAGGCCCAGATGAAACTTGCAGACATTTTTTGCATTTTCTTAAAAATAGATGCAAGTCCTTAGATTTAATCACTTTCTTTATTAGATAAAAAAATAATATACAATAAAAATATAAAAGCAGTATACATATTAGTAGACTAGGCTTATTATATATTACAGTTAACTTACATAAGGTTAACTGTAGTAACCTTACTGGACTCTAATAAACATCATATGGAAAATTTTCTGAGTATTGCAGATGTATTTCACAATGTGGGTCCACAGACCCACTCTTTTGTCAACAGAGAAAATTATTGATGAATGTGCCTTGTCAACTAACACCTAACCATGGGATATTCTCAGTAGCACAGTCTCCAGAAAATGTGCAGGTATGTGTCAGGTTTATGAGAAATCATCTAGAGAGCTTTTGGGGCCTCTCTAGTGGTGCAGTATTATTCTCTATAAAATAATTCATGCAGGGGCTTGGAAATAGTAGAGAGAATCTCCGATAAAAGGTGAGGAGGCGGCTCATTATGCAGACCCAGTGCTCTAATGCTATACTCTCTCTCTTTCTTTCCCTGTGTTGTCTATTTTCTATGTAGCCCTCGTTTCTTCCTTCCTCTTACATGACTCAAATGCCTTTGTAATTACAGTAGGAACACCGTACTCATTGTTCATGCTGTTGTTGACCAGTAGCAATATTGAAATTTCCAGGGAAATTCAATCAAAGTTCCAGTGTTACCTCTTAATTAACTTAAGCTGAAATTGAATAAACAAAGGATAATTCTGTGTTCCGGCAGGAGCCACTGTTTCATTGAGACTTTGAACATCAGCTTAGATGCAAGGTATTTGTTAGTGTTGACTATATTTGGTCAATAAATATAACCTTGTCAGATTTATGTTCTCGTTTAACAAGCTTCTTGGATCTTGCTGCATTTTCTCATACTGCATGATCAGATTAGAGTATATTAAGCAACCTAACACAGAATATGCTTCCACACTGAACATTTGCACTCAGTTTACAAATTCCTTCAGGTGTCTTCAGGCAAGCTTAGTCCTATCAATGTGGAGAAGGCAAAAAATGCTAAGTCTCAGACTAAGCTGGCAGAGCATTCTATCAAATGCAGAATGAGACTTTGACAGCCATCTGTGGCAAGACCCTGGTCCTTTCACTTAGCCTGGTGCCTGAACCTCGTTTTGCTGCAGGGAAAAAAGCCACCACCAGAGGAAATTAGCATGAACCTCAATTCAGAAGGACTTCCATTCCTCAAGGGCTAATAACTGATAAGCTCAGGCGCCAGGAGCTTTGCAAATGTTGTTCATTAAAGCTGCCATTTATTCAATTCAAAAAGAGGCTTCCGAGTCACTGTGATGAAACACCAAGGAGGGGATGGAATATAACCATAGCAAAGATGGTCTGTAGTTTTCAAGATTACTGAAACACTATAGTTTAACTTGAAGATTCTGTAAAGTGCACTTACGTTTTTACAGTCTACTTGGCACCTTCTTCCAGAAAACAGGATATTTCCAGGATGTCCAGTTTTAAATTGTTACATTTTATACAACAGTTAGTGGCTGGTCTTTGAATCCTCAAAAGATTGGTCATATAGCTGCTATAACATTCCAACAGCACTGGAACTTTGTGGTTTTTCAGTGACTCTTTCTGCTTTTTATGAGCGAGTCATTGAATCATTCATTCTGTTGATTTGTTCAAAACACTGATTTGTTCAGGAACAAAACAATTTTTTATGAGTGAGTCATTGAGTGAGATGAAAATATTTACATTTTGTAAAACTGTCGCAATATCATTTATGTTTCATGCTAACAAAGCAAATCCATTTGCATTCTAACACTATTAGTGCATCCCGGGGCAAAAATTGAATACTAAAAGATGAATGATATGACCCATTTAAACTTTAGATTTGGTCTGAGCTCATTGTATTCGTTCTTAGATATCCACATTTGGCAGACATTTATTGTTGTAAATCTACCTTCATTTCTTGATGAATGTAGTCAGGGACCGGACCCTTTTACAGCCATTTACGAGTGATATGTTACTGTAATTCAGTGAGTTATGGCTGTTGTATAATGACATTCAAATAGCCTACATGGCAATGGTGAAACTGTGAATTTGTAAATCAATACAGTGTCAGCAACAACAATCAATAGATCTCTGTAATGACATGAAGCCATTATGCTAGCACCCACAGACTTTTTTGACATTGCAAGCAGGGGCGTCATGCACTTATTTATTTTTATTTATTTTTTTTTTTTTTTTTTGAGGGGGCTTGAGTGAAGGGGGGTGCTCGTCATGCTTGCCATGTGACACACAGCAGCCATATATAAGTATAACTGATATAGGCTTATGTTTTATTTATTTTATTTAAAATTTTATTTATTTTTTTCCTTTTTATTGGAAATATTCCCAAATGTGTTAACTACTGTCACAGTCCTGTCTGTCTTGTCTTATGTGTTTCCCTCCATGCCCATATTTTGTCCTTCCTGTTCCTGTCCTCGTCAAGTCTGATTGTTTATGATTTCTTTCAAGTGTGTGTGTTAATTATTATGTGTATTTAGTTCCTGCCTGTTCTGTTCAGTTTCATCTGGTCTACTTGTTACTCCCCGGTGTTCCTGTGTGTCCCAGCCTTGCCTTGTCTTGCCCTGTCTGTTTTGAATTTATTAACCCTCTGGGGTCGACTAACGCGGATACGCGTTTTGTGGCAGATTTTCCTGATAAGGCCGAAATGAGCTTGAATTACTCTGCCATTTTTGATCGTACAGATAAGAGCAATACACCATTCGAATCTGTAAGGGGTCTACTTTTATTTGTTAACACTCATTATAACAACTAAACTTTGTGCTTTTGAAGAATAAAGAAAACAAACAGGGTGCGCTCTCTGCCTTCTCCGTCTCCATGAGCTGCTTTTAGAAACGCGTCACTAAAATGAACTGTAACTCAGCAAATACTCAACACACAGACATGGGAGTTATATCTATAGAAAGCTTGAAGTGTCTATTTTTCAATGAAGTTAGTCAGGTCAAAAACAAACATTCTGTGATAAAGTAATCCATATGAAACCAACACGATGTTCAGTCTTTCCGTCTAACTCATTATCTTTAATGCAATCCCGCCCCCTCGCGGCTCGCGCCGTTCATATGTAAATATCCACGTGAGACACGTGCGCATGGAGACGCCCAACATAAACAAAGCGCGAGGAGTTCGTTCATCTCGGCTACTGTTCGTTTCTGCACGAAGACGCGCTGAGTAAAGACTGGATTTACCTCAAAAGAAGAACAAGATTTCATCCAGAAGAGAAGATCAATCTGATGAGTAAGTAATGTTTCTTTTTTGCATTAGTTAACGTGTTATTGTGACATAAACAAGAACACATTTACTAGTTAGGTTGTTCCCAAACTACAACATGATGAATGCTACGCATCTAGGAATGTTTAGACCATGTTTATTATTAATAATCTGTTCACAAATATATTTTAATAGCGTGCTAAACGATAACAATTACTTCTCAGATATAAAATATCCTTTTTTATAGTACAAAGTACATCCTTTTATAGTACAAAGCATGCGTGAGTCTATGGCTGCAGAATCATATCTTAGGCTACTATAAAATCATACATGATGTTCAGGATGGCTATATGACTACAAAATCATAGTTGGGTTTTTACCAAACTATAATTCATGACTACAATGTTTGAAATTGAGTAAAACATTTTGAATATAATAGGCAATTCATTGTATTTAAATTTCTTACAGTGCGATGTTTTCATGCTCTATATAAAACAAAGGTAATATGAATGTACACTGTAACATGATGAATGCTACGAATCTAAGTATGTTTAGAACATGTTTATCATTATTAGCCTACTCTGTTCAAAAATAGATTTTAATAACGTGCCAAACAATAATAATTAGTTTCTCAGATATAAAATATTTTTGTTCTTACGATAGTACAAAGCATGCGTGAGTCTATGGCTACATATATACAGATGCTCGTGATATTAACATGTTCACAAATGTTTTTTTGTTTTTTTTTTGGTTGTTTGTATTTTATTGAATCAGATACCTGCACCACAGATGAATCCTGCTGACTTTCAGTCTCTTCAAACTGTTTTCCTCTGAGAGCGCTGTACCAGCATCAGATTTTCAACTACACTGACTATGGTAAAACAAGCTTGACTACTGATTGTTTTTTTCTTCTTGAATCCATGGAAAGAAGCAGAAACACTTAAATAAAACAAGTAAATATCAGGTATGATTTACTTGTTTCACTTGTTGAACAGAATCTGTTTCAGAAATGACTCAAAGTCTGTTCACATCTCTGTGGTTAGATCAGTGTGCACAATAATGTGTCTTTGACCTTCATTATGTATGTTTTGATTATACTGTGTTGTAAATAAAATACAAATAATTTAAAAAAACAAACAAAAAAAACAACATTTTTTTCAATCTCCTCACATTCTCTCTTACCTGCCTCAAAGTCACAGTCACACTGATGGGCCATTAGAGGGCCATTAGGGGAGGGCCCTTTGTCTCTCAGGTGAGAATCACTTAATATTCAAGACCACTGCCACTCCCTCGCATATAGGCTTTTGATCACAAAACATGTCTTTAAAAATTTAAATCAATATATTGTTTTCTGTGAGTGAGTAAACAAGCTGATTATCACATAATTTTGAAGCAAAAACTCTAGGCTACAAGATCCAGTTCTCAAAAGTCTTGTAAACAGATGTTCTGTATGTGTTTTATGGCCTTATTTCAGTGACTTCAAAATTTTAGTTTTTCACTAACCACGCATAAATGTTGCTTTCTCAAAAACACAATCATGTACATAAATGCTGCTAACATATTATTATAGTCCAGTTTGTGCAGTTTACAGTGTTATTAGACTTTAGCCATTTATATTTTTATAAGTAACTGAAAAAAGCACAAATGTCAGGGCATGTCGAAACTTCTCCAGGCCCCCAAAACCCCCTCAGACCCCAGAGGGTTAAAGACTGTATTTTGAGTTCATCTTCTTCTCCTCGTTCATCCCTCGTGTGTGCACCGTGACAACTACAGCATATCATGAAATATCCCTATTCTCAAATCTGATCTATAATGGGCGATGGGCAAAGTAGCCTAATAGTGTAATCTATCAACTACGCATAAAAACCCGTCTTTTTACTTAAGTACCAGATATGGGTGTCATGCCATAAAATATTTTTAATACGACTGACTTTATATTTAATGTGAATTTAATAAAAACATTGTAATTTACTAATTATAAAACTTTCATCCCACATGAAAAAACACTAAAGTAATTTATACTAAATACTATAGTGTTTTTGAACCAAACTTTAGTAAAGTGTATTATTCTGTATATATTATAGTATTCACAACACTTTGTTAATGAATGCTAAGGCATACTGTAGTATTAACTATAGTGAACTGATAAACTGTAATAAATACTGTAGTATACTTTAGTTTTTACTACAGTAAACTGTAGTGTATTGTAGTAGAATATACCCTATAGTTGTAGTAAACTCAGTACAGTATTGTGTAAAGTAATTTGTTTATATTACTATAGTTGTTATATTACCACAGCAACTATAGAATTACCAAAACAAATTAATTAAAGTACTTTACTATAGTATGGTTCAAAAACACTATATTATTTACTATAAATTACTATAGTATTTTTTCATGTGGGATTTTACAGAAGGAACGTTTACAGTATCAAAGAACATTTTAAGTACTCTCAAAAAATCACTGAAGCTGTTTACACTGTGAAATGAATATCCTATTTGCATCGTACGCACATCTGCTCTTTGTTGTTTCTGATGAGAGAATTCGTCAGAGAGCAGAATTCCTTCAGCGAGCGAGTGAGCAAAACACCGGCATTTCAGCGATGACTCATCTGAACGCCTCTGATTGGTTATTGCATTCATAAGCTCAACAGAATCATGTGTGATTGGTTAAAATGTGCAGCGCTGTGCCGCACTGCACGTTCTAATCACGCAGGTGTGATTGTATGAAATATAAAAAATATTATTTGGCTATTTTTTTGTCTTTTGGAAACTGCATTCAAAATCCACTTGGCTCAGAAATCTGAGGGGGCATGTGCATTTACTCACAAAGGACAAAACACTGAAATTCTTTTGTTTTGTTGCTAATTAGCAATATGTTTGAAAAAGTTGCTGTTTAATTTCTTCCTTCCAGCAGCATGATTGACAGTATTTCATTGACTCTTTTATGACTTGCGTTTTAGGTTTTATATTAGAGAAGTGTCATTCTTTCTTCTAATTAGAGTCAACCACCCTGTATCTACTCCCACTGCTGAGTGATGATGGGCATGTGCATGTGGCATTCCTGAGAAGAAGAGCCTCAGATCATCAGCAGTAGCCAATTAGACAGTGTACTCACACCAGCATCGTTCCAAATCAAGCACAGGCCCTTTAAAACCGATGATCTCATGCTCATTATCAACTCAAGAGACCATGATATCTCCAGTTTACCCTCTCGTTTCCTGTTAGGTCTCCACTGCCTTATCAATAAAATGGACAAAACTGCTTCTTTTTGGAGGTCTTTGAATATTTTGGGCCATCTACTGCATGTGAGCATGTTTAATTTTCATCGTAGCTCAAGCTTAACGAAAGACATGCTGTCTCCTGGGCCTTTCAGGCTTGCCAAGGTTGAAGTAGTGTCACTCGGTTCCCTAGAGCTCTTAGACATCCTATTGTGTGTATAACAAAAGCAGCACCTGAAGGACGTTCGCATCTCCACAGAGAATCTGAGACATGAATGCATATTTTTGTGATGAACTTCCTCGTCGGGTCCTATCATTGTTCTGTGTATAATAAACAATAAAATATATGCAAAGCAATTACTCAGTAGAGAAGCATATTTAATTAGCTTTTACTGCCTTTTCCTAGTTGCCATATGCAGTATTTCTATTGGTGAGGCCATATGTTGTGATTTTTGTCCAGCAGTAGCAATCTCAAGGAAAGTGAGTTGGATACATCATAATGAGAAACGCTAAGACCACATTCCCAATTCCAAATTTTCTCAGAGACGCATCCATCATTTTGGCAAAATATCAAGTACAAAGCAATATGCTTCCCCTCTCCCAGATGTTGTTTTCTGACAGAAACTCTAATGATGTTCTGTGTTTTGCTGTTTAAAGCATCCCCCTATCTCAAAAGACCTTGGGCTATAGCTGCATTGAGCGATGGATCTCACTCCCAGGCTGCCTCCAGTAGAGGCTTCAAACAGCATATAAAGCTGTGAACACAGGCCTTAGCTCATAAAGTGTGTTTAAGGCTGATCTAACTGTATTCATGAATAAGCAAAGCAGGAATATATTTGTACTTGATTCCAAAGCAAATTTGTCATGATTGTTTAACCCCCAAAAGTTTTATCATAAAACATAAATACATCTGCACTTTACAGTATATGTGTTCCTCCAACCTAGCGCTGATTCTCCATTCTCCGCTGATTAAACCATTTTAAAGGCTCTGGCTTGTCTAATGATTGGTGAAATCTATATCACGTTATTTCACAGTTTGACTCAATATTTAAATGATCGCATTAGAGTGAAAAAAAGATGGAAAAGGCCTAAATTACACTCTGCTAATGCAGTAAACAGTCAATTTCAGTCAGTTCGCACTTTTTCAATAGCAGGCTTTCCAGACAAATTGGCTCTGTTTCAAAACCAAGTGAACTGCCTACATAGGCAGCATTACAAAACATCATTCACAAGGTCCTTGATGCAAAGACTTCCAAAAGCTAGGCAGAATAACTTGGATAACTAATTGACCATTTTGCCCCAAATATTTGTATGTTTTGTATGTTATGCTTATTAGAATTTGATTGTAAGCTTAGTTACATATTAACAGTAAACTTTTTTGAAATACGATTTGCGTCCAGTATCCTCTATGTGGTTTGCATGAGAAACACTATTTGTGAGACTGCCTGTGTGGGCAGCAGACAGCAAGGCAGCTCACCAGGTTGGAACAGAGCCATTAATTAAGCAAGCCATATTGAGCACAAAATTAAATATACATACACTTAGGTGATTATGATGTAAGTATACTGCTTCTAATATAACTAATTTAAGAAGGTTTGAATAGTGGGTTTACATGAGACCAGTGTTAATTTTGGCAGGCATTTTTGATTTAGTCTTAGGGCCCTATTTTAACGATCTAAGCACATGGTCTAAAGCGCATGGCGCAGGTGCACTTAGGGCGTTTCCGAATCCACTTTTGCTAGTATAACGATGGAAAAAAAACGGTTGGCGCTCCCGGCGCGTGGGCTAAAAGGGTTGTCCTTATTCTCTTAATGAGTAATGGGTGTGTTTTTGGGCATAACATGCAATAACCCAATCAGAGTCTCATCTCCCATTCCCTTTAAGAGCGAGTTGTGCTCGCACCATGGCGGATTCGCTATTTAAACAGCGGAATTTTAAGGTGCACAGACTGAACGCGCCTCCAGAGAGCAAACGGATCTGCTCATGCGCGAGCAAATAGGTAGGCTAATTCTGATACACGCAATCACTATCCATTATGACATGTATGACATTTTTATATTTATGTAGCCTACACAATAATATTATTTTACACTGTAATCCTTTAATTTTTAATATTTGACATGTTTGTGTGCTGCTGCCCTGTGTGTAATAAGCAAAGTGATCGCGCGTTGTGGACCCAGCCAGAGGCGCATTTTCTACTAACGCGCTCTTTAAATAACAAAAAAAATATTGCACCATTGACTTTAGACTTTAGACCAGGTTTGAGTTGGTCTATGGCGCAGTCTATTTTCAGTTCCTCAAAATAGCAATGGGCCTGAACACACCCATCTTTTTTTAGACCAGCACGCCCATGGGCGCACAAATGGGCGCAAATGCATTTGCTATTTAAACAACGCGACGCAGGACAGGAAAATGAGAACTGCGTCGGGCTGAAACTAGCAAAAACACTTGCCCCACGCCTTGCACTGCATTGCGCCGGGTGTATGATAGGGCCCTTAGTCTTTATCTTGTGACGAAAATGTTTAATAGTCTTAGTCACATTTTAGTAATTTGAGTCTTTCATAGTTTTAGTCTAGTTTTAGTCGACGAAAAGTCATTGCATTTTTGTCAACTTTTAGTCATTACTTTTAGTCAAACTGCAGTTATCAACATTTATTTTGGTAGCTATTTTATATGTAAAATAGTCATTAATTCTTCTCTCTTTAGACCAAATCAATTAAGCTTATAAGAAATTTGAATCAAGGATTGAATTTGGAAAAAACTGAAATAAATTTTAATTTTTTGGTAGAGATACAAATTAAACTCATTTTTAAGATACAGTAGGATTACTTAACAAGTATACATTTATTTAACATCTTTTGTTGCTTAACATTAATGACACAGAAATGTATTTAATTAGGAATGCTGTCCCTTTAAGATGGAAAGCATGCATGTAATGCTGACACACATTCAGTTTTTGCCCACCTGTTTACGTTCACTTAAGCCATAACTGACTGTATTTATGTGAGATACTCTACACGATGGACATTTGGACTGCTATGTGTGTATTTGAGCACTGAGAACTGATCGCGCTCTATATGAGACTGAAGAAGTGGAGCGTGCGCGAGAGAGAGAGCACTTCTATCAGTGCGATTTCGCCTATGGACAAATTGTGACTCCCGGGAAAAATGGGACGTCTGGTCACCCTGTCCCTAACCCTTCAGGTGCTGAGGCCATTGTTTCAGATCGCTAGTTCGCGTTTTGGTAGCCTATCCGTCCGCTGTGGCTGCCATACTGAGACTAGACATAACGCCCCTCATCCGACTGTAATCCAATGACAGGGACGCACATTTTGAAAGTCAAGACAGTTAACTTAGCATATAATATTTATTTTGAATGTCCGGTAGTCCTCAAATAACATTCTAGTCCCGTCTCATCTGGTTAACGAAGACGCATACATTTCGTCATAGTTTTTATCATCAGATATTAGTTTTAGCTCGTCAACGTCTCGTCTTAGTCACAGAAAAAAGGTTTGTTAACGAATATTTTTCATCGTCATCTTCGTTGACAAAATTAACACTGCATGAGACCACCATAAAATTTTGGTTTAGTAATAGCATTTTTTTTAGTGATGTTCACAGATGTATGTGCTTGTGTAAAGATAATGCTTTATTATGCTTAATGTTTACAAAAGCCATAAAAATAGAGCACAACAATGACTGTCCACTTTTTTTTTTTAAGTACCATTGATTCTGGAAATGTTTTTGACATTCCCATTCCCAAGAAATCTTCTATTGGCGCTTTTCCACTGCGTGGTACGACTCAGCTCGGCATGGTTCAGAACGGCACGGCTCAGTTCGCCTCGGTTTGCGTTTCCACTGCAGTTTAGTACCGCTTTAGAGTGGGTGGGATTATTCACGTGTCGTTATAATTGCGCCGCCTCTACTGCCGTGACTCCTGAAAAACTTTTTAATTCCGCGTCGCTCCATCACGCTCTCTCTGGATTCGCTCCTCGGCTATCAACGAGAGGAATGTCTGTACTTCCTCAACAGACAACGAAACAGCCATTTTTGGTTGTTAAAAGAAAGGTGCGCTCATTCAAAACAGTTGCGTTCGATCATTCGCTGGCTGTGCTGATTTAAATCTAGCGGCTCTGTTGTGTCTCGTGCCGCAAGTTCAATGACGCAGGCAGTGACGATCTTCTCTGGCCTATCAGTGATCAGCAGAGTTTACACGTCACGTTTTGGTAACAGTACGGCTCGCTTGGAACCTCGGCCGAGGTGGTACTAAAAAAAGTACTAGGTACTAGGTACTGTACCCAGTGAAAAACCCCCCAGTGAGCCGTACTGAACCGTACCGTGCCTTACCATGCAGTGGAAAAGCGCCATATAAAGAGCTCTCAGTCATGAACCAAAACAGTAGCTCAATTAAAAAAGCTTAATTAAAAAACTGATGGAAACTACTTGTCACGTGAAGCATTTTGAGTGATGTAATTCATTCATTCATTCATTCATTCACTTTAATTAAAACAAATGTTAAAATACAAAACTACAGTATAAAAACAATGAATTTTAAATATTCATTTACAAATAGGACATATTTAAATGTTTAGATAACATTACATTGCTCTCTCTTACTATGCTTCATGACAATGGGTGGCCAAAACGTATGTATGAAATGTATTTCATAAAAAAAATGTATTATAACTGAAATTACAATTGTAACAACAATTTCTAAAATAAGCCTATTTCTAGAGATCATCTTGCACCCTATCTTGAAGGTCAGATGTATTTTTCTCCATCTGTGTGAAAATGAAAAAGATTGTCGAAGAACAAATGTGTGTATAGACTGGGAGCACCCCATCCTGTCTGAATCTAGGACACAAGCTCCCAACAAAGGCTATCCTCTGTCTGTTTTTACTCTCTGTAGGCTATTCTCATACACCAAGGCCAAATGGCTCAGTGGGTAACCTGTTTTTTCCATCTTCCAATAGTCAGTATACAGTAGTTTTATGTTTTAAGTCGGTAAGCCTGTGTATTCTTTATCACATAACACTGAATTGGTCATTTTGATCTTTAGTTTTTCTTGTCCACTGACACTCTTTACAACCAAAATCTTGAGTCTCCAGTATTTCTGAGGTGGAGCACTGCAGGGTAATGGTTGGTGTTTACCGCAAGTCAGAACGTTCATCCTCAAAACAAAGTGCTTTTTACTGGCCCACGCCTTCTGCTGTTGGGGTGAAGCGAAAATGCTATTTATTTTTTATCAGATCCTCCATTATTGATGCTTTCGCTTCTCTGGGTTCTGCCTGCTGTCCTTTCCATTCTAACCACATGTTCCCTCTTCCTCCACACAACGGGGTGCTGTTGGCCTGTTAACACAGGCAACATCTCTCTTAATCGTGGCCCATGTTTTATGTTGTTTATTCTTAAGTGCTCACTGGATACTAAAGCACCTTAAAAACACTTGCGTTACACATTTCAGCAGTTGTTGTTGTTCGCCATATGCTAAGGGATGACTTGATACATTTGATTATTAAGTAGGTGTAAATTCAGCAAAGGTTTTGCCACACATTAAACTTGATGCTTAATTAGTACCACAGAGTCTCATTATTTTGACTCCCTCCTGTCTCTCCCAGGTGTACAACACTGCACTATGACCCCGACCTGCCATCCACTACCATAGTGATCTCGTTTCACAATGAGGCACGATCTACCCTGCTGCGCACAGTTCGGAGGTAAGACTTAAATCCATCAGTTCCATTCTCATATGCTGCCGCTATGCATATTTGTACCTTTTCCTTTTGTGTCACAAAGAATACATGTAGCTTTTAGCCCCCATTGAGCTACATAAAACTGGGCACTATTATTTCCTTTTGCCTTATTCACTTTCAAAATGTGCAAAAATTGCACCTTTAGGGATATGACTGTTTGTCACTGAGGTAGTATTCTCAAAGGAATGACTTTGTTCGTTATTTATCCATAAAAGGTTCACAGTAGTACCTTAAAGGTACATATTATTATTCTAAAGTGCTAATATGCACCTTTTAGGGTAGATAAGGTTCAAATTAATGACCCAGTAGCAAGCTACCCAGAGGTACAATTGTTTGCACATTTTTTTTTTTCTGACAGTGTTGGTGCAGATGTTTTTCCTCTTTCAATGTTAAAAAAAAAAACACTTCACTTTCAGTCTTGACCTTTGACCTACTGTAGGTTAATAGAGCACTGAGCAAGTCTTGCTGTAGCTCTAGGTCAAGGCACATGTCAATATAGCTTAGAAAAGGCCACAAGAGACTAAGAGTACATTTTAATCAACAGTTCCTAAGCAGTTATTTCATATATATATATATATATATATATATATATATATATATATATATATATATATATATATATATATATATATATATATATACATACATAAAAGTGAAGCTTATTTTTAGGACTACACATACCATAAAGTATATTCTGTATAAGACAATGAAGCCAATTTTTTTAATCACTTGATTTTTTTTTTATTGCATTGAGACATTATTATCCCAATCTTCTAATTACTATAATGCATAATAATAATAATAATAATAATAATAATAATAATATATCTACATTACAAATTTTAATTTTACTTTTCATTTATATATTTAGGTTTGTCTTAAATTTGTGTTGAAAGAAATAAAAAAAACTGTTATTTCACTAATAAGAGTTTGTTATGAATTTTCATGAAAATAATGTCACAATGTGAAATCATCTCAGTATTCATATGGATTGGCTGCATTTTCTTAATGGTTCTAGAAATATTAGGGCTGGGTGTTGCCAAATACCCAATGATAAAATACACATCACAATGCCTATGTCACAATTCTGTCTGAGTTCACTCTTTTTTAGATTACTTGCTGTTACATTAATTGAGCTGTGAAAAAGGATACAAATTAACATATGAATAAAAAATGTATTGATTCAAGCACCTGAAGTGTATTCTAACTATAATATTAAAATTAAAATATAACTTCATTTTAATTTTGGTATGTTTTTGTTAGATTAAGTCAAAAACAGTTTTTGGAGCGTTAACAGTATCCAGGTGCAGTTTGGCTCCTGAGGCTGCAGTGAAGGGATGTGGTATGTGTGAGGTGTTTCGCCCTGGAGTGTGTGGAATCTAAACTACTCTCATCACACATTAGTCACGGCAGCTCCCGTACACAGCAGAAATGACTTCTGCCCTGCTTTAGCCCTGAACCTTTGTTAAAGTTACCAGCCATTTAACAACAGCTCCGATAATAACGTCAAAATATCCTGTTGACTGAGTAGATATGCTCAGACACCTTGATGGCAAAGCAGTATTAAACCTTATCTTTCTATGACCTTTTCCCTATGTGGAAATTCTCTATCTCTCATGCACATGAACGCACACAAACATCTCTTCACATGAACGCTCTCATAGACTAAGCATTTACACAGAGTGGGTTTGAAGTGTAGGCCCCAAGCAGTTTTTGATGGGTGTTGCTGCTGACAGAGGTTATTACTACAGGGGAGTCCTAAGAGGTGGAAGAGAACTTTCTAGAGCATTTCCTGGTTTCCTCAGTCGCTCCTTGCGGCTACTTATCAGGCAAAGGAGAGCGAGCGAGAGAGATGTGAGAGGAGGTATGCGGAGAGGCTGTTTGTTTTTCTTAACCTCTCAGGTGTAGGGAGGTCAGAACAGACCTTGGCGACGTCCATGCAACACAGGCACTATTTCCTCCTGTCTGAAGATGAGCAATTCTTACTGTATAGACTAAAAAAAAGGCAGTTCAGGAAATGGATGAGAAAGGACGTGAATTGATTTGCCAAAAGGGCCTTGAAGAAACTTTTAACATTCTTGTGTCAGTGTGATGGATGGCAAGCTGCTATGTTGCATTATTTGCATCCGAAGGCAGCAGAGAGTTTATGCTAACTTACTATATAAATTGTGGTTGAAGAATTATTTATTCAGAATGTTTAATTTATTGATGTCTTTATGCTGGTGTCACCATTTTATAAAATCAATTAAGGAGGAGACACTTTATATCTTTCAAGATGGCAATAAATTACTGGGGTCGTATCATATCTTTTTTTCCTTCCACTTGTCCATTTAAATTGTTAGTTAAAAAAAAATAATACATTTTTTTATTTTTTTACAACTTTTGGATTAAATGGCCCTTTTGGGACTCAGAAGGAAGTTTTGAGTTTTGAAAGTTACAGTATATTTTTATAGCCAAAAAAACTGTTTTAGCTTAAAAAATCTCATGTAACTGTTGTCTAATACACTTTGCATTTTATAAATTGCTTTTGTTTGGATAAAAGTGTCTGCAAAATGCATACATGTAAATGTAATGTAACTGCTTTGACGTAGTATCTTTTTTCATCAACTGTGTTTAACCAAATACAGCACAATTCAGAGCCACATTTTCTGTTTTCTGACCCGGTTTTATGGTTTGGATAGACTTCAAAGCTTCAGATGGGCATCGAAGCCAGTGCGCTACCCTGCTCCTACAAAGCCACCTACAAAAAATCAATAGACTGACATTCATTTTCACAGTCAGTATAGCACTGATAGGAAACAGCAGCAGAAATTGGTGTTAAAAGTGCTTTGATTTATAATTAGTCTTTGAGCAGGTGTAAAACGATAAGAGGGACTGTATTCCAAATTAATACTTCAATCAAAATAAATCAGCATTCAAAGTAACTGTCACTTGAAAGCAAAACCATCTCAATAAAAAGCATTTAATTCCAAGTAGTATATGTAAAATGTTTTGATTTTTTAAAAATTCCCTGTTTGAGAGAAGCAAGGTAAGCCTGAGGAAGGTCGATTGATTGAAACGTTGCAAATACAATTTTGGGATGATGCAGGAGCTTATATTGGACTTGTGCTACACTTTCTAGACACTATATTTTCTATTTCTGCTCGAGGGAAGAAAGGTTTTTTGTGAGGTGATTGAGTGAAATATGAGGATCCTACAACTCTGTAGAGATGCAAAGTGAATTTGAATGGTGCTTGTGTTTACTTGTGTATATGTGAGCATTTGTATCTGTGCGCATGTGCTGTACAGGGGAGAACTGTGATGAATGTGTCTTACTGAGACATGTGGAAACATACCTGTGAGCGTGAAGGCAATGCAATCAGTCACCTAGTGTGAGGACAAGGAAAAGAGGTTTAGAGGAGGTCTGTGCTCTTCAACTCCACAGCAATGCAGCCCCAGTGTCACCCTCCATACCTGGCTAACAACATAACTGCTTTTTATCTCTGGGCTTTTTGTAAGCACATTTTTTGTGGTACTGTTTTACAATATTATGCATTATATTCTTTAATAGTTTGAAGATAGTCAGCTGAAAAGTATAACAAATTTATTATTAATAATTCAATTTTATTCAATTTTGGTAGCTAGTAAGGCTATCTCTCCAGAAACAGATCTTATGTGATGATGTTAAATTGAATGTAAATAGTGACCCATAAAGAACTCAGCACCAAATTATGGTGCATGTTCTGAAATTAAATTTAAGTACCTGATCAATTATTTTTCCTTGCAAATAATAATTTGAGAATTCTCCGAATGACAACTTTCTATATGTGAATAAACTAACCATTATGATTACAGTTTCTGTATTTTAAATAAAAATGTGTATGAATATGTATGTAGGCCTGTGGTATTTTAGTATTATTTATATACAATTACAGTGTTTATTTGGATTTTTTTATTCATTTTAGTTTAAAATTTTAGTTATTTTGTTATACGCGTTTGTTCATGTGTATTTAGCTTTCATTTTAATTTTACGGAATTTTATTTCAGATTTATTTGTTACAGAAAACAATTTGATATAGACCTGAAAAAAAGATTCATTCAATCATTTTATAGCCTATAAAAACATTCATTACAGGCTTTATTTTGCTGTACAGCAGTTCTAACAGTTTTAATTCTGTTTCTCTTCAGTGTGTTGAATCGGACTCCTATGCATCTGATTCATGAAATCATACTTGTAGATGATTTCAGCGAAGATCGTGAGTACTGTGCATTATAGCATATTTGAATTTATATGTTAGAAAAAGTAAAAATTCATATTCTAATGTCATAAATGCACTCTTAAATAATGCATATGATAAATATTTTAAATAAATAAATACATCTGAATATTTTTTTTTACTTTCAGCAAATGACTGCCTTCTTCTCACCAAGTTGCCCAAAGTAAAGTGTCTTCGCAATAAACGCAGAGAAGGTAGGCCAGTGATGACGTCTCTGTCACTCTCTCCCTCTCCCTATGAATTAAATATTTCGTTTTGGGCTGGCAACACGCCTGTTTGTAATACCATCCAGACTCTAAAAGCAGCTGTTTGCTTTTTGCCCGTGTGCTGGTGAGTGTTTTAACAGCAGGTGGTGCGTTACTGGGAGGGTGGCGGTGAACAGACTGTGAGGAAGATTACTGCACATTGACTGAAACTCTGGCCAGTGTTTCACACTTCCTTCCATGTACCGATTGCACAGGTGGAAAACAGAGCAGATACAGTTTTGCCGCCACACACTCATACTGTCATCCATATCTTTCCATTCGGATGAACAGATATATTGAATCTAGAGGGTGACGGAGCATGGATTAGTTTGCAAACAGCTCGCATACACATAGATTTACACTCATGATAAAAAATAAACATTTAAAAATCCATTTGTAAGCAGAGCATTTTGGTGTGCATCTAACTGAAAACATTGGTCTTAAACCGTTATAGCAAATATTGATTTTGCCACTGCTGTACAGCCTGTGGCAGATTTTATGCTGGCTGTTGTTTGGAATGGCTGTCCGAGCCCTTAGAGATTGACTTTGGTTAAAATACCTACTTAACATTTAATGAAATCCCATTAGCATGGTTTAACAACATTATGGATGTTGAAAGGTTAAGTCATCTTTATGGCTGGTTACCTTTTTGGCAAATTATGCAGGTCAAGCTTTAACTAAATTTCCATGTCCAATTTGGATTTAAATTTCTCATTTAGTTTATTAGCACTATGCTTTTAATGTCACTGGGCCGAAATGCATTCAGACGTTAATAACTAGATTTTCATACATTCTGCGGGGTGTTGCTATTTGTATATTAATATGGTATTTATAAATATTTTGAGTATTTTGAGCTTTTTCATTATTTTTATATTTTCAGGTTTTATTTTAGTTCAAGCTTTAGTAATTTGTTAGATTT
The DNA here is from genome assembly GCA_039654775.1 of Spinibarbus caldwelli. NCBI lineage: Eukaryota > Metazoa > Chordata > Actinopteri > Cypriniformes > Cyprinidae > Spinibarbus > Spinibarbus caldwelli. Next base: position 25,946,102 of record CM077240.1, read on the forward strand.
TTTATATTTCTATGTAGCTTTAATTTTATTTGTTAGTTTTATTTTTAATAATTTCTTTTCTTATTTATAAACTTATTTATTTTAGTTAGTTGCCAAGGCAACATTTTTAAGTTTTGTTTTCTGGTATTTTTAAGTTCAAGTTTTTTCTTCTAATATTTGTATTTTATTTTATTCCAGCTTTATTTTAATTACCATTAACATTTTTTAATAGTTTTAGATAACAACACTGGTTCTGAGGGTTTGCTAGGTGGTCAAAAGTCCCAATGAAAGTCTCTATGATATACTGCTCCCTAGATAAGGCTTGATTCCTTCCCTCATTTTAAGTCTGTTGGATTTATTTGCTAATTTCATCAAGTCCAATCACTTAGAAAAGTAATAGCACAGCTCTTCTAAATAAGCTGCAAATAAGCTAATCAGTCACGTCCCTAGCTAGTTATGCACAAAAGTTTAATATCAGGGCTTGTTCCCTAAACCAAAGTATGAGCAAGCAGCAATAATAATGATAACATTAATAAGAATAATAATAATGTAATATTCAGTCATCATTGCCAAGAAAAATTCAAAGTTCTTATTAGTAATGATCATCCAGTCGCTGCCCCCTCCCTGTTTATTCCAGCGCTCCGAGGTTCCATTACACACTGTCACACATTGTCGCTTAGACAGCATTGATTAATGCATAAAACCCCTGTGCAGCCAACTCTGTACAAGAGAAAATTGTTAAAAGGTTTAAGGCATATAAACCCTATTGTCGTCCCGGAGCTGCAAACAGGGTGTGCGGTTCTGCTATGTTAACTCTATTAGCTGTAGGTGAATGTAATCTCTGCCATTCACTCACTCTCTCGCTCTCTCTTTCATTGTCTGTCTTTCTCGCTCTCTCTTTCCTTCTCCATCTGCCCAGCGCATACACAGAGGGGCCACACTGGCCCAATATGCACGTACACACAAACACAGCCTGCTCTCAACAACTCTGTAGAGGGTGCGCTCATCCATCTGGAAAATACAGTCTTATTGAGGATGAAATGGGATTTTTAATTGGCTGAAGTTGCCGTTCAGTGTGAAACTTTGCACGAGTCTTGCACGTTTACAATTATTATGCATCCTCAGTCAGGCTGTACCGATTTAACAGCCTTGCCTTCATGGAAAAGCTTCTTGCTCTGATTCGATAATAACCATAAGGCTTTAATTGTCCCTTCAACTAATCAGATTTAAATGGCTCTTCTCGTATCTTTTTCTGTGAATGAGATTGCTGAGATGAGAGTATTTGTCAGTTTAACAGGCCTCTCAACAGATGTAATGTGCGGCTCTGATGGACAGTGAATTCTCCAGTGTCCCTGATCTATGTGTGTGCATGTGTGTCGCAGGACTGATCCGGTCCAGGGTTCGAGGGGCGGACGGTGCAGGAGCCGGGATCCTGACCTTTCTGGACAGTCACTGTGAGGTCAATAAAGATTGGCTGCCTCCACTACTGCAGAGGGTCAAAGAGGTACAATTTTATACTTATTCATATTGTGTCAATAGTCTGTTGAGCATTTCTACCTGGATTCTGTGAAACTGTCTCCTTTTTCAGTTCATTTATCAATAGAAGAGAGTCAGCAGGCAGAACGGAGGCGGCACTGAAAGCAGCATCACTTGCCAAGCACATGCATGAATATCCTGATGCTTTGTTCTGTCTGCTAGCAGAACTGTTATTTAATGTATTTTAGCAGCATATAAAACTGCTAGCAGCACATATCACAAAAAAAATAAAAAGATGTTTTTCACCACAAAAAATGGTGGCTTTATTCACAATCATTTAAAGTGATTTTTTTTTTTACCCAGAACAAAATTCACAAAATCACATTTTTTCAAAATGCATTTCATAAGCAATTTGAAGTAGTTTGAAAAGTGCTGACACATCTCAAGTATTCTTTTCTTTCAGCAGGACAGTATTGTGAGGCATGAGAGAGTTGAGCGATGAGGTCAGACCGTCTGGTGTAATGATGTTGGATGAGAGTGTGTGCACATTCACTCGCTCTTAGTAACACAGATAATCCCAGCGCTCGCTGATTTTCCACCTCTTTTGTTGTGAAATCAAGCTGAACAGACAGAGAGTTGAGCCGTTCACATTCCTTATTAAATCTCTTGTGTTCTTTTGTCTCATTTTGTAATATTTTCATTTTTCAGGACCCGACCTGTGTCGCCAGCCCTGTGATTGACATCATTAATATGGACACGTTTGCCTATGTCGCCGCTTCCTCAGACTTGCGAGGAGGTAAAAGTTGCAATTATAATCCTTCATTCGCTGTCCCACCGCCGACATCAAGGGGCGCCGGTCACAGTCCCCAATCAGCAGTGTCACACAGAAACAAATCTAACAATTAGCTGTGATGAAAGCCTCGGCCTATCATCGCCAGTACACTTTAATTATCACCACCGCTGCAGTGTATAATTATAACTCATAAAAATTAAAGTTACAAGAAATTAGAGCAAAAAGATCTTCATTGGTCTTCCTCTCTCATTCTCTTTCTCTATCTCTGCTGCAGGATTTGACTGGAGTTTACATTTTAAATGGGAGCAACTTTCAGCTGAAAAGCGAGCCAAGAGAGCTGACCCTACAGAACCTATTAAGTAGGTGAAGAGAAGCAGAAGGGCTTTTATTAGAACTATTCTGCTAAATGAGGACAGAGGTTTGGTCCAGCACCTTTTGGGCTTTGAGCACCATGTTTAAAATCTATAGAGAATTTTGAAATTATTTGTTTCCAATCCAGTTTACTTTCAGAAAAAAAGGGTTTAAAAGGAGGTTTAGAAACAACATGAAATGGCATTCACATTTAACTTCTGTCAAATGAAGTGAAACAGAATTTTTAAGTTTTAAATGATTAATTTTATTGAAAGTGTTTGTTAGCATCACTATGACTATTGTTTGTATTTAGACTTGGGATCTTGAAAAAATTGCTAGCCATAGTATTAAACTAGGTTCTCACTAACCTAGTTTAGTAACCATAGTACTAAACTAGGTTTAGTGGTTCTCAACTACACTGAAAAAAACATTTGGTGTAGGAACCATTTTCACTCAGAAATTCCTAGTAAACCACACAATTAAATACCAAGAAATGGCGATCAATTAACTATAACATTTTAAAGTAGAAAGACTGAAATAGTATTTTCCTATAAAACATAATCCAATAAGTTATTTTATTTGCAGTTTCAAAAAAATATTTTTTACAGTGTAGAGGGCCTCAGAAAGCTTCCAAGGGGGCTGCAGGATGACTTAAATGTATTTAAATTTAACATGTTAGAATTAATATATTAAAATTCTATAGTATTATTATTATTAATATATTAAAACTCGATTCTAAATTAAAATGCTACAAAGATACACAAAATCATTGCAGTACCCATATCTAGGTTTCAGAATGTCATAGAAACTTGGAGGTGGTCTCTATTTTGTAACTTAAGCCAGTAAGAAGTTACCTGGAGACACCCTAGCAACCACAAAGCAACATGCTGGAACCACTCAGAGCACCTTAGAAACTGCATAGCAACACCCTGGCGAAATCTCTCCACTTGGTTTCATCTTTTTTTGAGATATACAGTACTGTGCAAAAGTCTTAGGGCGCTAGTATTTTCACCAACAAAAAATGGTTTTAAGTCAGTTATTTCTATCTTTTGCTGTAGTGTGTCAGTACGAAATATCAGTTACATTTTCAGTTACATCAGTTACAATATCATATTACATTTCCAAACATTATTTTTGCCATTAATTGTAATAATCCAGTGAGATTTTTGTTTGCACAAGGAGTCTGACAACAGCCAGTGCTCCACACAGAGATCTGATCTCATCATCACACAGTCCATCTGGAATGACATGAAGAAACAGAACAAACTGAGACACTAAATCCAGAAGAACTGTGGCAACGTCTCCAAGACACTTGAAGAAAAAACCTTCCTGCAAAGCTACCTGAAAGACTATGTGCAAGTGTACCTCAGACAAAAGCTGTTTTAAACTCAAAGTGTGGTCATACCAAATGTTGATTTGATTTAGTTAATAGAAGTTAATTGATAAATAAAATCTATTTATGACATTATTTCTGAAAGCATCCTCATTTTACAGCATTTTTACACAATTGCCTAAAACTTTTAACAGTACTGTAACTTTGCAGGTAGGTTTCTTGAAGCATCTTGGAGACGTTGCCACAGACAAAAATCTCACTGGATTATTACAATTAATGGCAAAAATAATGTTTGGAAATGTAAACTGATATTTCCAACTGACATACTACAGCAAAAGATAGAAATAACGGACTTAAAACCATTTTTTTGTTGGTGAAAATACTAGTGGCCTAAGACTTTTTCACAGTACTGTATGTTTGATTATAATTATGTAGTATTGAATCTAAATTTTATGAAGTGAATAATTTCAGTTTCAATCTCAAATTGATGTACTGATTAATTTCAGATTAATTTCAATTTGATAATTATTATGCTGTGATTGGTGAGAATTGGCTCGGTCTCAAATACACAGGGAGTGAGAAGACTGGAGCCTCTTTTACACATTGTGGGGGTGAGTTTTACAAGGGCAAGAATCACTCATGTTTTCCTCCCCCGTGCAGCCTTCGTGACACAAAAAAAGAAAAGTTTTAGATGTGAAAGTTTTAGATGTGGAGAAATTTACTACATTTTGATCAAAACATTTTTTCTTAAGAATAGCATTTACATTTACATTTACGCTTTTTTTATCCAAAGCGACTTACAAATGAGGACAATAGAAGCAATCAAACCAACAAAAGAGCAACAACGTGCAATTGCTATGACAAGTCTCGATTAGCCTAACGCAGTACACGTGTCACATGTATGTTCCTGTCAAGTTTCCTGTTTTTCCTTATTTGGTTATTTTCCTGTTCTGGTTAATTTGATTGATTATTCCATGCACCTGTTTTGTTTAATTAGCCTGTGTATATTAGTTCCTGTTTGTCCCTTGGTGCTCTGTCCTGTCTTACGTTATTTTAAGTAGTTGGTTATTTTCTCTGTGGTTTATAAGAAGACTTTATTCTTTGTAATATTGCCTCCATCGTGCTCCTTTGAGTTTATGCTCCAGCAACCCATGACAGAAGACAGGACCTTTAAAAATGAACTGGGCTGAGGATTTTCTCCTGGACTTTCAGCAGGAGGGACAGCCGTTGGAGCAGTATGTGGAGGAATTTCTGAGCGTGATACATCTGGTGAGTTGGAGCAATTCCATGATTAATACGTGCTTCCGAATGGGACTAAATGATAATTTATTTAGATTATTGACTCCTGATGATTGCCGCAGACCCCTAGTGGATTTTCTTAATTATGTTCTAGATTTAAATTACTCCAAGTTCCTTGTCAATGTGGAGGATCATCCTCCTCCCATCCGGAAACACGCGGACGCTCCACCTCACCACAAGCCAATTCCCTCCACATACGGTTCCAATGAGCCCGCTCCCTCCATTCCTCCCACGCTTCCCCGAGTTCTCCTAAACCACACCATTGTCCTCAGCCCAGAAAAACCGGCTGCGGCTCGTTCAAGGCCGCCATCCGCGGCGAAGTCAAGCCTGCCGCCGTCCGTGGGGAAATCGACTCTGTCCTCCGTGGCTCCCTCAAACCTCATTCAAGGCCACCGTTCACGGCCAACACAAGCCCGCCATCGTCCGCGGCTCTCTCAAGTCCGCCGTTCACAGGGAAATCAATGCCGCCATTCACAGCCAACGCAAGCCCACCACCATTCGCAGCCAACGCAAGCCCGCTGCCGTCCGCAGCTCACTCATGCCCGCCGCCGTCCACGGCTCATTCTAGCCCGCTTCAGCCTCAGACCTCCTGGATACGGTGCTACCCACGGAGTTCTCAGCGCCCATCCTCACTCCAGGGCCCGTTCCTCCAGGGCTCCCTCAAGTGCCCGTTCCTCCAGAGCGCCCACCAGATCCCGCTTCTCCTGAGCGCCCACCAGACTCCATAGTTTCCCCCTGGAAAATTTGGGGGGGGGGCATATACCATGGCCGCCAGAGTCCCCTGATCCACCATGGCCGCCGGAGTCCCCTGACCCGCCATGGCTCTCCGGGTCTGCCTGATCTGCCCTGGAGGCTTTCCTCTGTGTCCCTGTCCTGCACCAGCCTCCAGGGTGCCCGCGCCCCCTCCCTGATGGTACTGTCCCGCGCCGTCCGGGAGGGAGGCAATCTGTCACATGTATGTTCCTGTCAAGTTTCCTGTTTTTCCTTATTTGGTTATTTTCCTGTTCTTGTTAATTTAATTATTCCATGCACCTGTTTTGTTTAATTAACCTGTATTTGTTCCTTGGTGCTCTGTCCTGTCTTACGTTATTTTAAGTGGTTGGTTATTTTCCCCATGGTTTATTAAAAGTCTATTCTTTGTAATATTGCCTCCATCGTGCGTCTTTGAGTTTATGCTCCAGCAACCCATGACAACACGTAGCAAGGTTTTTTTTTTTTTTTTTTTCTTCCCCTCAAGTAGCTAGAGTTGGGAAAAAAAAGAAAGCTTTGAAAAAGTGTTAGTTTTTCAAAAAAAGCTAGCAGTTAGAGAATAAATATGCAATTGATAGAGGGTCTTTTTTTTTTTTTTTTTTTTAATAAAAAGATGGATAAAATAGACTGAGAATAGCGCATGCTAGAATTAGAGGGCCAAATAAAGATGGAAGAGATGTGGTTTTTAGCTGTTTCTTGAAGATGGCTAAGGATTCAGTTGCACAGATTGAGTTGGGCAGGTCATTCCACCAGGTGCGAACAGTTAATGAAAAAGTATGTGAAAGTGATTTTGTGCCTCTTTGGGATGGCAAAATAATGCGTCATTCACTTGTTGAACGCAAGATTCTAGAGGGCACATAGGTTTGAAGTACTGAATTTAGGTAAAGGGGTGCAGAGCCAGGCAAACATTAATGCCTTGAATTTTATGCAAGCAGCTATTGGTAGCCAGTGCAAATTGATGAACAAAGGTGTGACGTGCATTCTTTTTGGCTTATTAAAGATTAATCTTGCAGCGGCATTTTGGATTAATTGTAGAGGTTTGATGGAATTGGCCGGAAGACCTGCCAAGAGAGCATTGCAATAGTCAAGTCTGGACAGAACAATAGCTTGAACAAGGAGTTGTGTTGCATGTTCTGAAAGAAAGAGCCTGTTCTTCCTAATATTGTATAAAGCAAATCTGCAGGACCAGCAGTTTTAGCAATGTGATCTGAGAAATTCAACTTATCAATCACAACTCCAAGGTTTCTGGCTGTTTTTGAAGGAGTTATGGTTGAAGAGCCTAACTGGAATGTGAAATTGTGATGAAGTGATGGGTTTGCTGAAACTACAAGCAGTTCTGTCTTAGGTAGGTTGAGTTGAAGGTGATGGTCCTTCATCCAGCAAGAAATGTCTGTTAGACATGCTGAGAGGCGAGTAGCTATTGTCGGATTATCAGGATGGAATGAGAGGTAAAGTTGAGTGTCATCAGCATAGCAGTGATATGAAAAGCCATATTTCTGAATGACAGAACCTAGTGATGCCATGTAGACAGAGAAGAGAAGTGGTCCAAGATCTGAGCCCTGAGGCACCCCAGTAGCTAGATGTTGCGACTTGGATACCTCACCTCTCCAAGATACCTTGAAGGACCTATCTGAGAGGTAAGAGTAAAACCACTGGAGTGCGGTTCATGAGATGCCCTTTCTCAATAGGGTTGACAGGAGGATCTGGTGGTTGACCGTATCAAGAGCAGCGGACAGATCCAGCAAGTAATGAAGACTTGGAAGCCCCTCTTGCAAGTCTTAAGGCTTCAACAACTGAGAGCATGGCAATTTCGGTCGAATGTCCACTTCTGAAGCCAGATTGGTTGCTGTCCAGGAGGTTGTTCTGTGTGAGAAAGACAGAGACTTGGTTGAACACAACTCGTTCAAGTGTTTTTGCAATGAAAGGTAGAAGGGAAACCGGTCTATAGTTCCCTAAAAGAGTTGGGTAAAAGAATAGCATGCACTGATCAATCATTTCCGGTTAGAACAGGGGCATTTATTAGAAACGTAAATAGTGTTTTAATTTTATGTTGTCTTTGAAGGGAGAAAGGGTATTTGAAGTATTAATTTCTACTGGGAAGTTCAGCCTGGTTGATCATTAAGAATTGAATTATTATATCATATTTAAAATATTGAGTTGTTATAAATTTCTTTAATGAATTAGTTTTGATTATTTTATTATAAACAAAGCAACATCAACATTTAAATCCTGGTTGTTTTTCCTCCTCCTCCTCCATCGTCTTTCTCCTCTTGTTGTGGTGTAATTCACACTGTTCCTAGTGCTCTCAGAGGCTGTTGTAATGAAGGCTGTTAATAGCTCAGATAAGCAGGCAGTCAGGCTGAGAGGGGCTCAGATCCCGTCTGCTCCTGTGCGTGCTGTGCACCGGTGCAGCACTGCAGCCGGACTGGGTCTCTTGCAGCCCATCCGCCAACAGATGCAGAATAGATCCCGTGATAACTTAGTCACTGAAAGCTGTATGTATGGACGCAGATGGGAAGCAGTGGTGTATATTTCAGGATGATATGTGAGAAGGACAGCACAACCATGACCCCTGACTGACAGCCAGTTGTTTCTCTGACTGGCAAGAGTTTGTGTATATTTGTGATGTAATATTAAAAATTGGAACTTTTGAGAACACTGAAATCTACAGAAGAGTCTAGGATTGGATCATTATTGCAAATAATTAATATGTTTCTGGCATGTTATATGATTTGCAACAATTCTTTTTACCCTAACTACTGCAGTGTGTAGTTTTACATTTCTTAAACAACCATACTGGAAGACATACCCATTCCAGGATGACAATGCCAAGATCATGCTAAGGAATTTATATGTTTCTAGTGTGTTACATACACTAGTGTTCAAAAGTTTGTAGATGGTAAAATTTTTAAATGTTTCTTAAAGAAGTCTCTTATGCTTACCAAGGCTCCATTTTTTATCAAAGCAATAAAAACCATTAAATTGTTAAATAATATTACAATTTAAAATAATGTTTTCTATTTTTAAATATTTTCAAATATGGCTTATTCCTGTGATGGCAAAGCATCATTACGCCAGACTTCAGTGTCACATGATCTTTCAGAAATCATTCTAATATTTTGATTTGCTGCTCAGAAACATTTCTTATTATCAGTTAAAAACATTGTCCTGCTTAATATTTTAGTGAAAAATGTATCATTTTTTTCCAGATTCTCTGAAGTTTTTATTAAAGTAGAAATCAACATTTATTAAAGTAGAAATCTTTTGCAACATTATAACTGTCTTTACTCTTACTTTTTATCAATTTAATGCCTCCATGCTGTATAAAAGTAGTAATCTTACTGACTCCAAACTTTTGAATATAGAGTATAATTATTTGAATAGAGTAAATTATTCCAAATACAGTAGGGGTGTGCAGTTAAAATCCAGAGTGGGTTTGGTGATACTAAATTTAGTACCTATATGAGCATCCCATAAGATAGTTATTATAAGTGGTGTTTGAAAAAGCAAATATTGACTTTGCTCATACTTGGTATTAATATCTGTTCAAACTCGTAACCATTCCCACATGTTTGTGCTATGGACAATTCAAATCATGCCACTTGTGCACTATTATATAAGAGATGTGAGCTATTTTTTAAGCAATCTGATGACAATTACTACATACTATCAAATTTGGCAATAACATATACATTTGATTTATTTGCATACCTTTGTCCTAGAAATAAATTTTATTGCAATATTTAAAATTCATTCACACTCTCTCATCTGTAAAACCTTTGACAGGCTTGTCCATTTTCCACTCATTTACTGAGCCCAATTGTTGAAGCTTTTGGGCTTTGTTTCTGCCTTCTAAAACGGGATGAGAACAGATGTGTGAAAAGTAAATGAATCTGAAATGAAAGTACGTGAGTGGCCCTGAGAAGCAGCAGATGAAACAATGTGTCCTACCACTTCACAGTGAGAGATTACGACTGATGAAATTCAAATGCCTCCGATAATACCGGAGCTGTTTCCTCCAGTGTCCTTAGCGTTTGAAGCAGCTCTCTGGGTACAGTGATTTTGAAGGGCAAGCTGAGCTTCATCAGGAGAATGAGAACTGGGCTGTACTGTTTCCACACACCCTCACTTCAGTGACCTTTTATTCTCTTTCCTCATTCCAAGACTCTTCGCCGAACCACATTCAAAAGGAAGTGTTTGCATACATCTATCCTGAGTGACAGCAGTATTTTAAGCAGTCACCTGGATTGAAGTGTTTAGTGTCAAGACTTAATGTTCACTCTTTTTTCACTCTTTCAACCCTCAGAACGCCCATCATCGCAGGAGGACTTTTTGTGATTGACAGATCCTGGTTCAATCGCTTGGGAAAATATGACACAGCCATGGACATCTGGGGAGGGGAGAACTTTGGTGAGTTATTACTATGCATGAGAGCACCTGTCTGATGGCACATAAGCCTCAATCACTTTCCTTCCTCGATCAAGCTCTGACAGAGGAAACTTAGGGTTGTTGTCTCATCACAGAGAGGAAATGGCATGCAGTGACATTTGAACTTAGAAATAGTTCTGGAATCAATTTTCTCAAACCATATTTTGGTGCCTTTATTTAACTGCAGTGTTTTTGTCTTGGCTCTGTAAAATTCTTAAGAGCAATGCATTGTGGGGAATTAGATGGTTCTCTCTGCGCTGGGTTAAACCACCATTAACCATACATATGTGACAGAATTAGACTGGAGCTGTTGCAGGGCTGGTTTATTCAGACTTAAGTAGGCTACTGTGCTCATAATTGCAAATGAGCATTGGGCAGGGGCATATTTAGACCGGAGATTTCAACCGTATGATCTAATTCTTGGTGTGAGAGTGAAGTTGTATCCTGGAGGGCTCCTTTAAATCACATATACACATGTCAGCAAGTTATATTACTCTGCACGATAATATACATTTCTGCAATATTGGCTACTGTTTGGGGTCAGTAAGATTTTTTTAAAGAAATGAATACTTTCATTTAGCAATGATGCATTAAATTGATAAAAAATGATGGGAAATACATTTTAAATGGTACAAAATATTTTCATTTTATATAAATGTAGTTCTTTTAAAATGTGTCACAGTTCCATCCACAAAAATATTAAGAGTTTTCAATACTGATAATATACTTTATAAGAAATTTTCCTTGAGCACCAAATCAGCATATTAGAATGTTTCCTGAAGATCATTTGACACTTAAAACTGGAGTAATGATGCTAAAATATATATAATAATAATAATAATTATAATATTTTTGATCAAATAAATGCAGCCTTGATAGGTAAATAAATATATAAATAAATAAACTGACTTAAAACTTTTGCTAGTGTATGCTCTCCAAGGCCATAATGCTATTAAAATACTGTATAGCACACTGATTGGTGTTTATTGTGTTGTGTTTGTAGAGATTTCTTTTAGAGTATGGATGTGTGGAGGAAGCCTGGAAATCATCCCCTGTAGCAGGGTCGGCCACGTATTCCGCAAGAAACATCCTTACATCTTCCCGGAGGGCAATGCCAACACCTACATAAAGTAAGACTCCTGAGAAGTGCACATACTTAAAATAATAATTCATATCCAGCATATCCAGCTGAGTTTTTTATAATATATTCCTGCTGATAAAGAATGTAACACTTTTTATCAACATCAGAAGACCTTGTTTTGTCCTTGGGGGTTGTTAACCTGTAAATTTGAATATGTTAATCTTTTTTATTTTTATCTCTGTTGGATGTTTTTCTGTGTTATTTGTTGGATTTTTCTTGACAAAGATAGAGATAATACTCCAACTTCTGCCTGGAAGAAAATCTGCTGTGTAAAATTTGTTTGCTTTTATCACGTTTCGCCTCCGGGGAAAAACCTCAGCGTGAAACCGCATGAAATATTAAGGGCATAGCACAACATTCTTTCTGAATCTGAATTGCTATGCAGTGAACAGTCAACAAAATCTGTTTCCTCATATAGTTCAGAGGCGCTAATGAATAATTGCTTAAGGCATTAGCTGTCTTTGCTAGATACTCTTAAAAACCGTGTCCTTTTACATTTGTTAGCAGAGTTATGTTAGATATATACAGTATAGAAATCAGATATGGTTTGTTTATGTGTAGTTTTTAATGTATAACCTGCAATAAAATGTCTTGACGAACCGAGACATGTGCAATGCATGACCAGTTTTCATACAAAAACAAGTGATTGACGTGTTTATAACACCTTCACTCCCTCTGAATATCCACAACACACTAGAATGTGGCTCCGGGTTTTCCGCTCAGATTTTCTTCAGAATTACAGTTGCAAGTGTGTTTAATTTAATTATGAATTGATAGGTCATCCTAATGATCTTCTTGAGGCTGAAGTGTGTATCTACGAGTGAAGTGTTTAGTATAGTGCACTTCAGTGTTCACATTCAATGCTCTTTCTGTTTCAGGAACACCAGAAGGACTGCTGAGGTTTGGATGGATGAGTTCAAACTGTTCTACTACTCAGCTCGACCGGCTGCTAGGGGAAAATCCTACGGAGAGTGAGTGACTGATAGCATGTGTGTGTTTATGTGTGTATCTATAATGGGGAGGCATTAGGAAAAAGATTCATCTCTTATTCCGCTCATTCTCTTCCTCTTTTATCAGCATTCACGGCAGGCAGGAGCTCCGCAAGAGTCTCAAGTGCAAATCCTTCAAGTGGTATCTGGACAATGTCTATCCAGAGCTCAAGTGAGTTGAGGAGGCAGTGTGATGTGTGTATTTGAGTGTCTGCGAGTGGTGATTGATAACTGTAAAGTGCCGTGTTATTATTTAGCATGGCAGTATAAGGCCCCTCTATGTCTAAAGCTGTTTTGTTGTACACTAGTTGCTCTCATCTGTCTCAAGGGAAGGATTTTCCACCCACAATGGCAGATTTCACATACTTTCAGTATTTTTGTCCTTAAAAGACAACTGTTTTTTTATGCCATTGTTGTTAATTTGGCATCTAAATTAGTAGATGCTGATGCACTTTTGCAGATGTTTAAGAGAAAACGTGAAACTGTCAGACTAAATTTTAATTATTAAAAAAAAAACATTTAAACCTTTAGATTTTGCTCTTAATGTAGGAGAAAAAACAGTTCTCAGTTGTTTCATTTGAGTCTTAATTTGAACAATGACATTTTTATGCTTCCTTTTTATGCTTCATTTAATAATAATAGACACCACTGAGAGTTGAAATTGAGTATAGAGAAATAAAATGAACATGGATCACATATACCATATACGGTATATTGGTTTTGGAAGTATTTGATGAGAAATATTGTCCCAAACTGTGCCCAAATTTGCCAAAGTCTGCAATTAAAAGTCAGTAGACTTAAGCAAATTTTTTATCATTTGCTACTCTTTGCTTCCTAGTACAAACTATTGAGAAATTTAAGGACCTAATTTGTATTTTTTACCCCTCTCTTTTTTTTGTGGTGTATTTATTATTATAACACTGTGGTGTTTCATTCACCGAATCTAGAGTTCCTGATGATTCTGATGCTAAGTCTGGTGTGATCCGGCAGAGACAGAACTGTCTAGAATCTCGTATAGTCAAGGGTCAAGATCTCCCAGTGCTCACACTGGCACCCTGCAACATCACCAAAGTCGTACCAGCAGCCAACCAGGTACAAAACTATCTGGCATAATTTCAGAAAAACCATGCTTGAAGTATTAATTGATCAGCTCATTTAATGTTGGTACTGCCATTGCTGGAAGAAATAGCGCTGTCTGCATTATCCCTGTCTATTTGGCATTCACAAAATTTACACCATTGATGTTGACTTATAGCCATTTACAGCATATCTTGCCCTTAAGCACTGCGCTCACATATTCTACTGAACAGTTTAGTGAAAATCAGAGGAGGAGCAAAGGTAGTGTCTATTTTTACTCTCACGCCAGGAATCAGTGACATCTCACATGGTTAGGCTGTGACTCTGAGATGCTAGATTACATTAAATGCTATGCAACCAGGGGCATGTTGAAAGGGCAGCTTTTACAGCAGGGTAATGGGATTTAATTCAGGTCACATTTGTGCACTGCTGTGTAATTATATTAAACAAAGAGGTGCCCTCTGGTCTCTGAGCAGCTAATCTGCCCTACTGTCACCCTTCATGGCTCCCTCACCTGCGCATGAGCTTGGAAGAAAAATACAATTGTGCATCATTCAGAATTGATTCGTGAACGGCTATTAAAATCCATTCAATTGCTGGATTTTAATTGAGCTAGTAAACAGGATACAGAATTGAAATTTGAACTTTTGGGATAATATTTACTATTACTAATACTATTTAAAAAAATAGTATTAAAGTGCAGGGAAATTCAAATAAATTTACATAACTTCAGTTTTGCCACTAAGAATTATCAGTTAACAATATATGGGGTGTTTTACAAGTGGAAAAGTGTTCTATGGTCAGACGAGTCCAAATTTGACATTCTTGTTGGAAATCACAGATGCCTTGTCCTCCGGGCTAAAGAGGAGGGAGACCTTCCAGCGTGTTATCAGCGTTCAGTTCAAAAGCCAGCATCTCTGATGGTATGGGGGTGCATAAGTGCATACGGTATGGGCAGCTTGCATGTTTTGGGAGGCACTATGAATGCTGAAAGGTATATAAAAGTTTTAGAGCAACATATGCTCCCCCCAGACGACGTCTATTTCAGGGAAGGCCTTGTGTATTTCAGCAGGACAATGCAAAACCATATACTGTAGCTATTACAACAGCATGGCTTCGTAGTAGAAGAGTCCAGGTGCTGAATTGGCCTGCCTGCAGTCCAGATCTTTCACCTATAGAGAACATTTGGCGCATCATTAAACGAAAAATACGTCAAAGACCAAAACTCCAGAAACCAAAACCAAAACTCCAGAAACTCATAACCTCGATGCCCAGACATCTTCAAACTGTTTTGAAAAGAAGAGGAGATGCTACACCATAGTAAACATGCCCCTGTCCCAACTATTTTGAGACCTGTAGCAAGCATCAAATTTGAAATGAGCTCATTTTGTGCATAAAATTGCAAAATTTCTCAGTTTAAACATTTGTTATGTTCTCTATGTTCTATTGTGAATAAAATAATGGCTCATGTGATTTGAAAGTATTTTAGTTTTCATTTTATTCAAATTTAAAAGACGTCCCAACATTTCTGGAATTCGGGTTATGTATATATATATATATATATATATATATATATATATATATATATATATATTATTATTATTATTATTATTATTATTATTATTATATTTAATATATTTTTTATTATTATATTCAAAGGGAACCAGTTCTTAAGCTGAAAATATGGTTCAGCCAAAGCCACCCACTGCTAGTCATAAAGCCTTAGACCCTCATTCTACTAAGAAACAGTTTATTTAACTGAGTCTCTGTCTTGTTCCTCGGTGCACCATAAAAAGTTGCCTTTTTCAGATGTTTATTCTCTAAATTATGAAGCCCAGAGATGATTGTAGACAGTAGATTTGGGGCCGGAACACCACAAAAGTGATTTCAGAGCACTTAAGTGTGTTCATAACACCACAAGAGCATGTTTCCCTGCTGCCTGCTGCGCGTGACCTTGTTAAGCGTCTGTAAGACTCACCAGATGGGAAGCAGTTCATCAGCATGGCTCACAAAAGTACATTTTCACACTACCCTCGTGTGTCATTCTCTCCCTACGTGTCTCAGAACAGCAAATGAGACCACCTTCTCAAAGGAAAGCAAAAAGTGTCTATTTCCTTCCAACATCTCTCTCTCTCTCTCTCTCTCTCTCTCTCTCTCTCTCTCTCTCTCTCTCTCTCTCTCTCTCTGTTTACCATTTAAGTAGAGATGACACATTAGAACAGACATCTTTAAATGAACAAGTCTGTAAATGCTCTAGCTTGTCTCCTAATCTAGTTTTCTAATAAATATGCCATTGTATACCATGAATATTGTTGGCTCTGTGATGAATTGCTTATGTTCCTCTATTAAAAAATCGCTTTGAATAAGTGTCTGGTAAATGCATAAATGTAACGTAAATGCTAAATCTATGAAAGATTGATTTTTGAAGCTAACTGCAAATTAATGAACAAATATGACTTACTAGAAGACTTCATTAAAGACATTTATTTAGTTTGCCATTTTAAAGATTAATTTGGTATCAGTCCAATCTGTCACATAACATATAAAGGAATCATTCGCCCCAAATGGCAATTTGCTGAAAATTTACTCACCCTCAGGCCATCCAAGATGTAGATGAGTTTGTTTATTCGTATAATAATAACAGATTTGGAGAAATTGACCATTTTATCACTTGCTCACCAATGGATCCTCTGTAGGGAATGGGTGCCATCAGAATGAGAGTTCAAACAGCTGATAAAAACATCACTATAATCCACAAGTAATTCACATGACTCACATGATAAAAAACGAATCCATCATAGTCACTTTAACTCATCCACTTCTTGTATTGCCTGATAGAAAGCAAATTAAAATTTTTGGGTGAACTTTTACATTAAAATATCTGAAAGATCTTTGTATTTGCAAAGACGTGTAGTCTGTTGAAATCTGTGTAATTCTCTTGAAAGGGAATTGTTTTTGCTTTTTCATTGTTAAGCATCAGAAAAGCCTGTTTTTTCCCACACAGGAGTGGATCTACACCCATGGACAGCAAATCCGCCAGCAGCAGCACTGTCTGTCCGTCTCCACCACTTTCCCTGCCTCCCAGATCCTGCTCGTGCCGTGCAACATCAGCGACGGCAAGCAGGTACCTCCACTGACAAGAACGCAGGAGACATCCGTGACAGACCATAAATCAGGCCGCACTTAGAAAGCTCCCGGAGGAACCCACTGACATCAGCTCTATGAGTATCAGTCCCAGCGTTAGACAGCCCCTCAGGAGAGGCTTTACTCTCAGGCCGATGTCTGCGTTTCCATATGTCACATTTGTCATGTCAGTGTCAGAGACGTGTGGCATACTGTAGTATCAGAAAACATTTGCTTTGTTTGTTGTGCAGAGAGACGTACATATAAGTATATATGTGAAGTATGAATGTGTACTATACATTACATGCAAGATATTTTATGCTGTCCGCAGCTAATGTGCACTTACACGTGTTCATATGCCCTGTGTTACTGCAGCGTTGGCAGAAATCTGGCACTCACCTGGAGCACCTGGCGTCTCGTTTCTGCGTGGACAGCGAGATGGCTCTGGACGGCATCGAGAGCAGTAAAATGCTGGTGATCAGCCCATGTGAACTGTCAGCACACACTCAGAGATGGGAGATGCCTTTCTCGTGATCCTTCCTCCTTGGCCTCTCCTCACCTTTCAGAGCTCAGCTGGAGTCAAAGATGGATAGAGAGGCAGAGAGAGTGAGTGTGTACCTCCAGGAGGGGCTACATCTGTGTCCTGCTGTTCTGCTATGTCCACTCCCTTTGTCTCTTCGGCACACCCCAGGTATGCTGGGATTGCAGGACATTCTGATTCAATGACATGACCTCATTACTGCCGCTATATTAATGCTACATTCTACATTATGGGTTTAAAAAAACTGGTAAAAAACAAGTGCTGTCAAGTGCTGAAGGTAACTCTTAAGCAAAACAAACTCGAGTGAGCTTTAGAGATAATCATGCAAATACTTAAAGGTGAAGTGTGTAATTTTCTAATGGTAATATTTTTTCCTATCCCAGTTTATTATGCAGAGTCAACTATAAGTAAACTGCTCGTTGGCTGATTCCCCTAAAGACAATATGACTGTCAAAACATTGCTCCGTTTGTTTGAGCATCTCAACCAGGGCCGCATTTCCAAAAAGCATCGTAAACCCAAGTAGACTGTAGAAATCAGTGGCACGAATGGTCTGTATGAGGAGACTGAGATTCATAGTGCTTCTGGGCAATGTTGTTATGGTGAACAAAAACTATTAAACATGGTTTTCATTAATTGAAATAAAGCAGAAATAAAATAGAATATGAATATTAAATTAAAATTTTCAACTTGAAAGTACTAAAATGAAAGTACTAAAACTGAACTGAAATAATTAAAATATAAAACATTAAAAAAACAATACTAAATTAATACAGCTTCTTTGAAACGCAGCCCAGCCTGACATAGCAACAGTGGCTCAATCAACGGACAGGATCATAATTTTTTCTAAACAATGAGTAAAATTGTTTAAAAATAAATGTCATTATTGTTTTAATGTCATAATTATATTTAGCAGCAAAGAAATTATTCATTTTACCTATATTTACTGTAATCTGTGTTGGGGGAATGTTATTTTTAAAAGTATATTTAAGTATGTACATCTAATAGAAAGCAATTTATTGTTAAATGTTTTACTTTTTTATTACAGTAGTTACTTTTGTATGGAAGCCTGTTTCTGCCTCTGAATAAAAAATTAAAAAGGTAATTGTGACTTTTTATCTCGCAATTCTGGCTTTTATCAGAATTGAGATATAAACTTATAATTGTGCGTTATAAAGTCAGAACTGCAAGATTTAAAGTCAGAATTGCATGATATAAACTCGCAGTTGCGAGTTATAAAGTCAGAATTGTGAGGAAATATCAGTCTTTTTTCCACTCAGAACTTGACTTTATAACTCGCAATTACGAGTTTATATCTCACAGTTCTGAGGGGAAAAAATCTGAACTGCGTGATATAAACTCGCAATTGCAAGTAAAAAGTCAGAACTTGCAAGATACAAAAAAAAAGTCAGAATTGTGAATTTATATCACAATTCTGAGGAAAAAAAGAATTGCGAGATGTGAACTTGCAATTGCGAGAAAAAAAGTCTGAATTGTGAGATAAAAAGTCGCAATTACCTTTTTCTTATTTTTTATTCAGTGGCGGAAACGGGCTTCCATACATTCGAGCTTTAGCTTTGAGCTGTAACTTTTTCTGTTATCGGTTGGCTGAGACTCCTCTTCCAAAACATCAATGTTGAGCTTGGCTTTTTTTTTTTTTTTTTTACTTTCAAAGTGGTGTTTTTTGCCGTTTGACCTTCTGACAGTCTTGCAGCGTAGACAACTTCATTGATTATAATGGGGGTGGCCTAGTTTTGTTGCTTTCTGTCATGCCACCCGCTTGCAGTGTAGACACTTTGTCCCAATCCCAATTCTATTTTATACCCCTTCCCCTACACCTTCCCCTTGTCCCTTGAAACAGAGTGTCAAGGGGTAGGGGTGAAAATATGCCCCTAAGAATTGGTACACCACTACTATACCGTCGCACGTCATCACGTTGTCTAGCTTCTACAATACACACACCTATACTGGTGTGCTTGTGTGCATTAGAGCCTTACCGTTCTATATTAATGCGCTGCTTACTGACACACACACACACACGCACATATATCGGAGATCGCGCAGCTCACACATCCAGGAGTAAAGAAACTTATCAACACCGCCCCATGACTTTTATTAAGAACAGTTTAAATACTGAATCGCTACATTATATTTTCCTGCAACAAGATAAAATCGCTGTTTTTGAAGTAAACTCACTCATTGTAAAGAGAGATGCATAGACGCACAGATTCATTAAAATCTTTATTAATGCCAAAAATGCTTGCATTTATGTGTATTTTTTGTTCGCTCGGGGCAGCCATGTTGCAGCTGTAGCCAGTTTATGCTGATTTTTCTCATACCCCTTCGTTTGAAGTGTGGTCCTGAAAAATCTTCGTTTGAAGGGCTATCTGGCCCTTCCCCTTACCCCTACCCCTCGAACCAAAAGAGAATCGAGACACCTCTACCCCTTCACGTGAACGCGCCAAACAGAGGGGTTGGGGTAAGGGGAAGGGCTAAAGAGTAGAAATGGGAGTGGGCCTTTGTTGCATGCAATGGACAAGCCTTGACTGCATTGTGGGGAAGGAAGAGAGTTACTTAAAAGTAGCTTAGGTATTATGGTCTATTATACATGTAAAAAATATCACATAACCTGGCTTATTATGCCCAAAATGTGTAACATGCAAAATTTGTAATGTATTATTCCTAATTATTTTTTCTTAAATTATTTTCTTATCTTAAATTGGAAAAAATACATCCATAAATGTATAGCTTATACTGTATATAAAAATGTAATGCTTCAAAAAGGCATCTCAGTAGACAATGTAATGAAAACCTAATCAGACAGTATTTTTAATGTTTTGGACACACCCTCTATCTTATATTTCAAAAACTGATAAGCCTCATACTAAAGTTTGACATGCATAATAACCAGTCTAACCTACCCAGTCTGCCTGTATGTGCTTTGGCTGATCTACTCTTGTCTTCCTCCCTAGGTTCCCCAGAGTGTCAATCATACTGATGCTCTCCAGAACAGAGTTTGGCAGCTGGACGCGCACAAACTTGTGGGACACACACTGAGTGTGACACACACACTTACACTGGAGAACAGCGCACAACCTTTTTATTTGTTTTGCTTGAATTTGCCCCAATACGAAGCACTTTTGAGATACATCTGCTAGCACATCGACATACAATAAATACCCTATTTTTTCTTAATGGCCTGCTTTATTCCTTGTCTTCTGGTTGCGCAAGTATACAGTGATCAAAGTATATTTAAGGTAGTGGTTTACATGATCATCAAAAGTAGATGAATCCCAAACGAATTGCACAACCAGCCTGCTTTAATTAGCATGTCAGCGCAGCCTCATTAGTCCATAATATAATGGCATAGCTGCTGCATGCAGTTGCAGAGAGCAAACTTCTGTTCTGCAAGCAAATGAGCTCAAGATGGGCAGGAGTGGTTTGTTCTCACGAGCTCTGCGGTCGCTGCTGGCAAGTGGAGAACTGAGACTGTTTGCCTAGAGGATCTAAATAAAGCACAGCCACATCACCACACATGCCCAGGCGACAGGACAGGGAGGATCCAATTACCACTTCCTCAGTCTGTCCTCCTCTTCTCATTAGAAGGCTGAGCTCTGCAGGAGCTGGGAGAATACTGAGACTCAGATGTGGCGCAGCTCAGATGCCCTCATCACTTGCTGTAGTCTGGCTGCCTGCACCCGGCAATTACATCCAATTAGGTTTTGGTGTTTTCTTACATAGCCCTTCCTGATGCTGCCGCGATTTCACCACCAGTTTTTCTTGCAGAGTTTGAACCTAATAGCTTTGAAGAATAAACCACTGAGTCGTTATTTGATTCCTGGCATTCTAAAAGTGTGTGCTCTGGATAGTCTGCACGAGTCTCCACATGCCTACTTTATTTTAGTGAGAATGAGTCATCATTATGAGGGAAGATCAAGATAAGAAGGGTGAGAGCAGAAAGATTTGTCTCAGACGTGTTATCTAATGATATGTGTAGGAGACCTGCACTAGTCAATACAATGCAGAGGAGTCTATTTTTAGGGAATCTCGGAATCCTGGTGGTTAAGGATGGTATGTCACAACAGAAGAGCTTCTTTATGTTTTAAAAATCATTATATCAGAGAGATCTCTTTCTGTGACCTACAAATTGCTTCAGCGGCACTGTAACCATGGTGTTTTAAAGCTGAAGCGTGTCATTTTTTTGAAGTACTTTTTATTCTAGCTTAATGTGCAGTGAGAATTATAGGCCATTTAAATGTTGATTTCTTTGAAATGTGTAATCGCTGTGGCTCTGTGGTGGCACTATCAAAATGTTTGTCGTCGGCTCACAATCATCCCAGTACAGCAACATTGGCTCAACCAACAGAGTGCATCAGCTTGGTTCCAAGAGTAAAAGTCCCATTCATTTTGATTGATTTTCAACAATAACTTAAAGACAGACATACTGTGCACTACAAGGTTGTTAATCAACTGTATTATTTTTTGGAAGCCGTCTGTCCACACTATTTCACCTTATTTTTTAAATAATTGTTTAACAGCAGAAGTCCTGGTGTAAAAACTACACTACACATGATTCTGCAAAGAAATCACTTGTCAGACATTTGAAAACAAGCGAATGTTTAATTGTCTAATGTCTAATGTCATGTCTAATTTTAGCACCCACCCACTCCCATGAATCAATGCAAATAATATAATCAAGACAAAAGTCTCACTTTGCTCAAAAAATACTTCAATACTTGTGTGTGTGTGTGTGTGTGTGTGTGCATATATGTATATATATATATATATGCACATTTTGGAATAAATGTGAAAACATTTTGATATTTATCCATCATTTTTATTTTGATTATGTCAAAGCTGTAAAGTACATGGTCTTGTACCTTTCCCTTTTGTCCGATTTTCAAATTTTTTTTGCTTCAAATCAGAGTTTGTAATGTTGTGATCCACCTCGTAGCTGGTTTGGTTCTTGGTTTGTAACTTGGTTTGTAACTGTTTAACTAAGACTTTTTAAAATTCCTTTGGGAAAAATACTTCAAATCAAATGTAGTGAAAATCACAGCACAAGTCTTAAGTATTAATATTACTGTAATATGTTGCTGGGCCAATTGTTTTGTACATTGGAGTGGAATATTTTTTTTAGCATGAGCTTTAAGATAATTACACACTTCATGTCTCAAAATGTCCAGTGTGTTAAGCTTTAAACTTTTCATGGCAGAAAGAGGAAACTGCATCACCGGAGGGCTGGAAACTGCAGCTCTGCATTAGCCTGATAAAGACAAATTCAGTGTCTCTCTGATGCTAAATAGAGAGAGCAGCCCCTGCCATGACCTTGAGCATCATTCACCCAAGGTGGATTAACTTCCACTGTATTGAAGGAAAGGGGCTGGAGTCCAGATAGAGAAACATATTAACCAGCTTTATTGTGTCTCAGTGGACAACAATTACTCCAGCCTTGGCATCGCATGAAAATGAAATGTAATCACTGAAAAGCAGTAGCAGGTGTTTCATTCCTCTTGTAGGTTCACAGTAATCGTCAGAAAGGCTTTTGTCTCCGTGTGCATCCCTCTGTTTTAGAGATTTTCCTGTCTTCAAGACTCATGGTGTGGGGGATCATCATTATCCAGCTCTCAGAATGGCTATGGCCGCTGTGGGTTATCGCGGCCAGTGCCCAAATAACTCAAAACTACATACCTACTACACTGCTGAGTGCCTCACATCACACAATATAAAGAACATACAGATTTTTAATGCAGGTCTCTTCGGGATTTGTGAATAGAGATTCATTTTAGTTTGGTTCGTTTTTGTTTTTTGGTTTTAAGCAACCATAATGCAGGCTGCAAAAATGACTCGTCTCAAAACAGCTACATGATATAGTTAGTGCTTCTAATTAAAATGTACAGTTCCTGGGTCAACATAAGGCATTTGGACACATTTGTTTGTGCAACATTTCATAAAAGCATAGGAAACTAGCTCTGCCTCTAAAGCAGCCTTCTTTTTTTTGGCTGGCATCATTGAATCTTAACCTGTATTGCTACTAACGCCCTTTTCATGATCCAGTCAGTTTCTGATGGATAAAATTAAGTCCTTTCCTATTTATTGATTGATTTATTTTGCATTGAATATCCAGATTCACTTAAAACAGGAAAGTAAAGCGGGTTGGGAATCCTGTCATGTTGACTATTTTTAACACAACTAATTTGGCAAAATCAAGATGTGCCTTTTACTGGAGTCTGAAAAACACATTTAGAGGTCACTTTCAGATCATGCTCGCTTTTCAAGATGGCTATGTTCAAAATCAAAACAGACAGCAAGAAATGAAGGTAGCCTATGCCAGCTGTTCTGGGACTAATAGTTCAATGCTGATAGAAGGGGGGGGGGGGGGACATTTCCAAAGTCATCTGTATTTGTAGGGGGGGGGGACATTTCCAAAGTCATCTGTATTTGTACGAGTAAACACTAGGATGATCCCTTGGCAGATTGTGAAGAGAAAACATAGCTTGTCGCTCTCAAATGGAAGCCGGGCCAAGACCCCTACAGTCAGTCTACCCTCCTTCAGTCATAGAGAGAAGGAGAGAGTGAAAGGATCCCCAGCAACAGAGCGCTTAAACACTCCACTGAAGAGCGCACAGCCTCTGGACACTGCCATTTTAAATCCCACTAAAGTAATTGTTGGCTATTTAAGAAATCTTCACAACTGTTGTCCTTAAGTAAATACCATTTGAAAACCATTTACATGATTTGAAATAGGTTCTCTGTATGCATACAGTAGCTATGTGTAGACAAATATGAAATAGTGATTTGAGAGAATATTTTATAATTTTACTTGTGTATTGTGCCTTCAATAAGAAAAATATGCAACTATATGCATATACAGTATATGTGTGTTTATGTGTGTCAGTAAGATCTTTATATACCTACATAAAATACTTACAAATATTAGTTGTCACTCTATATCTCTATATCTTAGTTTTATGATCAAAGATGTGTAGTTTTTATTGTCGGGCAAAATAAATAATGCAATGCAAAACAATGAATAAAATATGATGCAGTGGGCTTTATAGGGTTAAATGCTCGATTTGTCTTTCCAAAAACCTCTGCAGGATCATAGAGTTCTTTATTTTACCCAGTAAACAGTTTC
Organism: Spinibarbus caldwelli; assembly: GCA_039654775.1. Lineage (NCBI taxonomy): Eukaryota > Metazoa > Chordata > Actinopteri > Cypriniformes > Cyprinidae > Spinibarbus > Spinibarbus caldwelli. The sequence goes on from CM077240.1 coordinate 25,970,518, forward strand.
TATTATGAAGCCTCCCCTACCAACACCGTCAGCACAGGGGTCTGTGCACTTGAGGGGGAGGACACAAAAGATTCTCTTCTGGGCTTGTGTGTTAGCATAACCCCACTGACTCCACAATGCTAGTCGCTCAAGAGGTCAACAATAGAAGATCCACGGTTTCACTTTTGCTTCTGCTCTATTCAGCTCTGCCAGCACCCACATCTCCCATCAGTCCACATCGTTTAAAAGATCAGGAACAGTGGGGCCATAATTGATTTTTTTTCTGTTATTGCTGAGTTCATGTCTAGGAGTTTGGCAGTGCTTGTTATGTGCTGGCCCCTTTGTCAACCGCATAACCCTGCTGATATTTCTCTCTGATATTAAAGGGAGGATGGTGAAATTGCACTGCTAGAGACAAAGGTCAAGAAAATTACAGCTGCAAGAAAATGGAAGATCCTGCCAAAAAGACCAAGATGAGCGGGGATGAATTGCTGTCAGGAGATGAAGAATTGAGGATTTGGCAGTAATTTCTCAACCTTTGTTCTTCGCCCCTTCTTGCTGATCACTCCGCTCGTGTTCAACCGCGTATGGTTTCCCATCATTGATTTTGCCTCAAAGTGTCAGTTACTCTGGAGAGGCTGACAATTATCTTCTTTAAAGAGATGGTTCAACTAAAAAATGAAAATTCTGCCATTTTTTTCTCTCTCATGTAGAGTAGCTTCAAACTTATATGGCTTTTGTTTCTCATGCAGAACCAAAATGAGAAATTTTGAAGAACTGGACTATAGAACATTGGAAACAGGTTGTCTGGTCCGATGAATATCGATTTCTGCTAGCTGCAAAATTTGAATAGTAAGGTAAGAATTTAGCATAAACAACATGAAAACATGGATCCATCCTGAATCAATGGTTCAGGCTAGTGACGTAATAGTGTGGAGGATATTTTGGGGAACTGTTTTCTATTTTAATATATTTTAAAATGTAGTTTGAACTGAATTTTCAGCTATTACTCCAGTCTTCAGTGTCACATGATTCTTCAGAAATCATGCTGATTTGGTGTTCAGCTTTGGAAACAGTTTCTTTAAATTCTCTGTAATGGAAGGTGGTCTTGATATACAGTGACCGCTGCAGAGAATGCTGCTTAATGCAAAAAGATGGCAGTATTAGTTCTATTTCGTGTTTTAACAAACTTAGAGGTGATAAAGGATGCTGTGCAATACCTGATTTAATCCTGTACATGTTAACATAATGAGAATGAAAAAGGTGAATTTTACTGATTTGCACCAGCTTCTTTTCCTGTAGCTTGCTAAATGAAATTAGTTAACCGCACAACGCCAAACTCTGGAGAAAAAAAATCCCTCCTCAATCCCCATCAGTGCTCCTTCTAGAGTGAAATTAATACTGTCTTGATTCACCCTTGCATTACCTCTCTCTCGCTTTCTCTCCTTTTGTAGCTCTCACCACCAAATTTGACTTTGCTTGATGTCTGAGCCGCAGTGAATCTTCCATGCTTGAAACTTTTCCTCTTGCATGACTAGCTGTATATGTATCTTGCGCTTTTGACATCAGGTAATCTTGTTTTGCGGAAGACACGGCGTGTTGTGACATTTTATTGCGCAGACATGGTATTTCAGATGTGCAGCTGAGCGTAAGCCTTTTCTCTCTTGCTCTGTGTTTTCATCGCTCTGCCTCTCGGTCAGCCATCGATCTCCATTTGGCTGCTGTGGTTTAGTAATTACACAGCAAGCACAGGGGCACTAAATGAGTTGATTGCGCTTTGATGCCTCCTGGGTCCCTCCGACTAATGCGGTTTTCATGGGGCCTGATGTTTAACTGCTTAGGAACCAAGTCAAACAAAGAAATCATTTCATAATTGCATTATATGATAAGTTCATTTATCAGCCACCTACACATGGAAATTTTGCTTTCTCAGTAGAGGCCTTCTAATAGAACGCAAATACACAATGGGTGGATTTAATTTTTTTTTTTTATTGTCTCATAAGATTACAAACACATGTCCAGTTGGTATAAAGCTTTTGTGGCAATAGTAATATTTTATCAGCTTTTCTCTTTTAGAAATTGTTCTTATGACTTTCTTCTGTAGAACATAAAAGTAGATCATTTGGGAAATGTCTGTGTTTTTCCCCCCATACAGTAGAAGTCAGTGGTCAATAAAGCTGTTTGATTAGTACTAGCGTTCTTCAAAATATCTTCTTTTTTTTTCGGCACTGATAGCCTCATGGGCAGCGCCGACATATAGCGCCGTTGCGCTTTGGGCGACCCGAGTTCGAGTCCCGGCTTGCAGTCCTTTCTCAATTCTGTTACCCTCTCTCTCCCACTTCATTTTCTTCCCACTTCTTATATACTGTCCTATCCTAAAAAAAAGCAAAAATATCAAAAATCTTTAAAAAAAAAAAAAAAAAAAAAAACGTATTTTTTGTTCCATAGAAAAAAACCCCATACAGTTTGGAATGACATGAGGCTGCGTAATTTATGACAGTATTTTAATTTTTTGAACTCTCCAATAAGGATCTAGCAGAAGACTCCACCGATAGAAATTAATTTACTAAATATATATTACAAATATATACAGTATATACACACACACACACACACACACACACACACTATAAATATACACTATAAAACTGAATTACAATTACATACCTTTTCTCTTTTAACAGTTGTTCTTGTATAACTTTCTTTATACTGTGGACCATAAAAGTAGGTATTTTGGTCATTTTTTCTATACAGGGGAAGTAATTGGAACCTGAAACTGTTAGCTTAAAATATGATCTTATTGTACCGCAGAAAAAAAATATCATACACTTTTGAAACAACATGAGGGTGGGTAAATTATGACAGATTTTCAGAATTTTCTTTTTTTGGGTGAACTATCCCTTAAGAATCTAGCTGAAGCTTCTGCCAACTGGTTGCATGGACCTTTTTTCAGTATTGGAAAAGTAGCCAAACCAGACAAAGAGACTCCAGAATAATCCGTACAAGAATGTTCTGTAACAGGAACTGTTCTTTCCTAATACCACCAGTATGAGCATATACAGTACACTGTACATAGCACACATAAGACATTGACCTGTCAGATATGAAAGCTTTTTTCTGCTTTGGTGCTTTGTGTTCACTGCAAACATGCGACGTGTACAAGCACCTCAGATCACAGCTGCTGTTCAACACTGTGTGTCAAACTACACATCTACCTTCTCTTCTTTTTATGTGTGGCTGCTCCTGTACATCTCATAGGACCTGATGAGCTGGAGCTGTCGAGGATTTTAAAAAAAAGACAAAATTCAATCATTCTTTACTCAAACCTAGTAAAGAATATTTTATGTCATTTGTGGTGGAACAGTAAAGCATTCTGGGAATTTTTTTCCACGTAGATAAAAAATCAGCTAGAATCTATGAGTTTTTGTATTAGTAAGCGATTTAAAACTGTAAGCATCATTAACTGCAGGTCTTCACCTTCTTCATGAATGCTGATTCTGTCCTCTATACTGTTGCATTGTTGGTGAAAATGTTCTTCAATTTTAATTAGGCTATAAATTATAACTCATCCGTTTAATGACATCCAAAAGTCCTTCACGGCCCCTGTAAAATCTTATATTTGAAATCTGTACACTGCCGAGAGGCTCTTTTAAGATCCCGCTAATGATAAGACCCGAGTTGGGTTCGAATTAAACTAGGCAATCTTAATAACATTTGTCACCTCTCACGGCACACAATGGGCAGACAGACACAATGGGTGAATAAATACTGTCCGCCTAACCACTGTCTGCTTGACATTGAGGACTGTACTTTCATTTACCCCAGTCTGTCAGGTCCATCACATCAGCCGCTGCTTCACTCCTGCATTATTTAGACCCGCTCCATGAGTGCTGACTGGTCATTTGGGCTCTTGCAGTTCCTCGCTCTTCTCTCATACTGCAAAATAATGCATATACAAAGATTTTCATTTACAAAAATAAATAAATAATATAATACTAATAATACACATATTCAAAATTGTTGGGATCATTTTTACTGTTTTTTTTTTTTTGTTTTTAATAAGATGTTGATCATCAAGACTGCATTTATTTGATTAAAAAAAAAACAGAAAAACAGTAATATTGTGAAATATTTTTGCAACGGTTCTCTATTTTAATTCTCTACTCTAATTTAATTTTAATAATTGCATTTTTGTGATGCAATTCTGAATTTTCATCAGTTATTACTCCAGTCTTCAGTGTTACATGATCCTTCAGAAATCATTCTAATATGCTGATTTATTTTAAATTTTGGAAATGGCTGTGCTGCTTAATATTTTTTGGAACCTGTGATACAATTTTCAAGATTCTTTGAGGAATAAAAAGTTTAAAATGAACAGCATTTATTTAAAATAGAAATCTTTTGTAACAATCTAAGTCTTTCCTATCACTTTTTATCACAAAATATTAATATTTTGAATAGATGTTGTTCTTTGCAAGTTTCTATTTAAAAAAAAAAGTCTTTAAATGTACAGTATAAGCTCCGTTTTTCATTGCTTGCTGCTTGTTTATTTCACCTCAATATGGTATTCACGGCTTCAGATTTTAATGAGATGTCATGATTCCATTATGAAGACTTTTAGCATTAAGCGTCTCCACTGAGATTTTGTGACCTTAATTTCTGAGTCAGTGCTCACCTGTGATCTTTTAATAGCTTGTGCTTAAAGTAATGCATAAAAGAATGAGCCACATAAAGGAATCTGAAAATATTTGTGAGCCATTCTCGTTGTGGAGTGCCTCATCTGATGTTGCTCCCAAGGGTTTGTGGGGAATCTCAAGCGACCCCCAGCTGTGCATGTGGAAAGAGTGTGCTATCAGATCAGTAGAACAGAGGATATGTTCCTTCACTCCACCCGTTTGGAAACTAGGACGCATGTTTCTCAAAAGAGCCCACCAGTGGCATCACAACACTGTTGTCTGTAGTGTCTCCAGGGTTTTCTCTTATATGCCAGGATCTGACATCATCTTGGTGCACTTTGCTGCTTGGCATCAGTCAGTCTGCTGGTTTGATCTGCCAGACAGCTGTTTCTGTCTCTTGTTGCTTCTTCTATATTAAATGTTCATAGGCCTACTGCTCACTTGGGTGCAAAAACAGTCATTTAGTATATGAAAAAGATAGACTAAAATACATTATACAAAAAAACATAAGATTACCATGGAATATCCAATCATTCTTATTAGAATAATTATTAATATATTATTAAAAAATGAATAGGCCTGTGGACATATGACACACACACACACACACACACACACACACACACATATACTGTATATACAGTGGGTACTGAAAGTATTCAGACCCCCTTAAATTTTTCACTCTTTGTTATATTGCAGCCATTTGCTAAAATCATTTAAGTTCATTTTTTTCCTCATTAATGTACACACAGCACCCCATATTGACAGAAAAACACAGAATTGTTGACATTTTTGCAGATTTATTAAAAAAGAAAAACTGAAATATCACATAGTCCTAAGTATTCAGACCCTTTGCTGTGACACTCATATATTTGACTCAGGTGCTGTCCATTTCTTCTGATCATCCTTGAGATGGTTCTACACCTTCATTTGAGTCCAGCTGTGTTTGATTATACTGATTGGACTTGATTAGGAAAGCCACACACCTGTCTATATAAGACCTTACAGCTCACAGTGCATGTCAGAGCAAATGAGAATCATGAGGTCAAAGGAACTGCCTGAAGAGCTCAGAGACAGAATTGTGGCAAGTCACAGATCTGGCCAAGGTTACAAAAAAATTTCTGCTGCACTTAAGGTTCCTAAGAGCACAGTGGCCTCCATAATCCTTAAATGGAAGACGTTTGGGACGACCAGAACCCTTCCTAGAGCTGGCCGTCCGGCCAAACTGAGCTATCGGGGGAGAAGAGCCTTGGTGAGAGAGGTAAAGAAGAACCCAAAGATCACTGTGGCTGAGCTCCAGAGATGCAGTCGGGAGATGGCAGAAAGTTGTAGAAAGTCAACCATCACTGCAGCCCTCCACCAGTCGGGACTTTATGGCAGAGTGGCCCGACGGAAGCCTCTCCTCAGTGCAAGACACATGAAAGCCCGCATGGAGTTTGCTAAAAAACACCCGAAGGACTCCAAGATGGTGAGAAATAAGATTCTCTGGTCTGATGAGACCAAGATAGAACTTTTTGGCCTTAATTCTAAGCGGTATGTGTGGAGAAAACCAGGCACTGCTCATCACCTGTCCAATACAGTCCCAACAGTGAAGCATGGTGGTGGCAGCATCATGCTGTGGGGGTGTTTTTCAGCTGCAGGGACAGGACGACTGGTTGCAATCGAGGGAAAGATGAATGCGGCCAAGTACAGGGATATCCTGGACGAAAACCTTCTCCAGAGTGCTCAGGACCTCAGACTGGGCCGAAGGTTTACCTTCCAACAAGACAATGACCCTAAGCACACAGCTAAAATAACGAAGGAGTGACTTCACAACAACTCCGTGATTGTTCTTGAATGGCCCAGCCAGAGCCCTGACTTAAACCCAATTGAGCATCTCTGGAGAGACCTAAAAATGGCTGTCCACCAACCTTTACCATCCAACCTGACAGAACTGGAGAGGATCTGCAAGGAGGAATGGCAGAGGATCCCCAAATCCAGGTGTGAAAAACTTGTTGCATCTTTCCCAAAAAGACTCATGGCTGTATTAGATCAAAAGGGTGCTTCTACTAAATACTGAGCAAAGGGTCTGAATACTTAGGACCATGTGATATTTCAGTTTTTCTTTTTTAATAAATCTGCAAAAATGTCAACAATTCTGTGTTTTTCTGTCAATATGGGGTGCTGTGTGTACATTAATGAGGAAAAAAATGAACTTAAATGATTTTAGCAAATGGCTGCAATATAACAAAGAGTGAAAAATTTAAGGGGGTCTGAATACTTTCCGAACCCACTGTGTGTGTGTGTATATATATATATATATATATATATATATATATAATTTTTTTTTTTTTTTTTTTTTTTTTTTTTCTTTTTCATTATCATAATGCATCCATTGATTCTGATGGCCTCAAATGCATTTCACAAAAATCTGATTCTCTTCATCAGGAGACCTAAACACTAAATATAGAAGGAGATTCATTTAAATGCATCTCTGATTGGAAAATTGTGATAATTGTGAAGTTGTCAAAAAGGAAAAAAGGAATATCATCATGTGGAGATACATTCAGAATGCGACTAAAAATAAATATAGCTCTTCGTTATTCATGAGATTATGATAATTTATGCAACATATATCGAGGAAGTAATTCCTCAGTAATGTATGACACTAACTGCATCTGTTGATAAAACTGAAACAATCTTTTTCTTGTCTTTCGGATGGTGCTAAAATGATACAGAATAATCTCAACATAATCTATGTAAAGATCATGATAATGTTATAAGATAATGTTAAACTAATGTTTAAAAAAATATTTAAAAATATTTTGTAGCATTGCAAATTTTGCATTTGTTTATTTGGCAGACACTTTTATTAAAAGTGACTTATAATAAATTTAAAATTTACATTGCATATGTGTATATGTGTTTCCTGGAAATCAAATCAGCACAATGACTTTTGTGCTGCTATAGTACATTTTTTTACATTTACATGAACAGTGTCTCTCATTTTAGTAGAAATGAAATTCTGGTATGAATAATTTTCTAAATTACACCATCTAAAATCAGTATCAAGATTAGAAGAAGTTATTGTATATATATGTGTATATATATGAATATACTGTATAAGGGAAAGTGTCCTGAAGCAGTCACTATTTTTGCCTTCACTAATTCATGTGAAAATGTCTTGCAGTGTGACGAATTAACTTTAAAAGTACAAATATTCCATATAGTCTCTGAAATTATAAATAAATTAAGATAAGTTATCTGTACTGACATTTTGTAGGAAAAATTGATAATTTAAGCTCTATCGCAATAATGCAGATCATAGTGGCAGCTGAAGATTGCTTCTTATAGGCACATTGAAGTCATATATTGAATAGAACAAGGTACCGCAGGTTTCATGAGGGATTTGCTATTTTAGTCTCTAAATTGTGGCTATTTACCTCCCTCCAACATATTAAAGTCTTTTTCTTGGATAGTGAACATCTGCACTTCTCATCTGTGCTGTGCCTATTCAAAATGACTGACATTTTTGGTTCTATAGCTGTAATTTTTAATGACACTCCTTGCCGAAAATAAAAATAAATAATCTCCTTTCAACATATGTGTGTGTGACAAATTTCCCTCTGTTTTGCACCTTTTGACAGGTGATTCATGACTAAAATCAGTACCAAGTCAGCATGCAACTGGATTTTAATTAAAAACTGCCTGGACTCGACCGCCAGTGGAGCTGTTGTTTTTGAGAATATGAGCGTACACAACATCTAAAACATGTTGACAGCAGCTTGCTGAGGACTAGAACATTAATAAGGTTGTCTAGCTGTCTTGGCCACCATCTCAACATTGAGAGTCTAAAGTTTTCCCACTATGACAGCATATCTCAGCTTGAGTTCTGCAGTAACTGTGAACACATTCAAACACAGTTCAACTTAAATTGGACGGAGAGTGGATTTGAAGAGCAGGCCTTGGGCATGAGAGTTCAAAAAGCTGATAGAAACATCACAATAATCCACAAGTAATCCACACTTTAAACCATCACTTGTGGCCAAAAGTCCATAATCCATAATAATCCTTACTGTAGTGAAAAATCATATCAAAATCCACTGGACATATTTGTTTTTGAACCATTTTGGACTGTTATCGCTTGTAAATCTCGCTTGATCTCTACATATTTCTTTCCTGATTCAGACAAGAAGTAAGTTTTCAATAGAGAAAGCAATATTATCGATAGATGACTGATATTTAAGATGGAAACAATTGATTGAAATTTAAAAAAAATGGACTGGAGTCATGTGGATTATTGTGATGTTTTTATCAGCTGTTTGGACCCTCATTCCGACGGCACCCATTCACTGCAGAGGATCCATTGGTGAGCAAGTGATGTAATGCTGAATTTCTCTAAATCTGTTCCAATGAAGAAACAAATTCATCATGGATAGCCTGAGGGTGAGTAAATTGGGTGAACTGTTCCATTAATAATGAAATCCTGTTTTATCTTTCCTTGTTTAATGAATGTGTAAAAAGTGCTATGAGTCAAACTGTGTACACCCACATTTTAAAGAAAACATGAAGAAAACAAAAAGACTAATTGTTTCTTCCGTTGCTATCTTTAACATCTTTAAGGCTATGATAATTTTTCTTGTTTTCTGTTGTGTGTGAAAACTAAAGGATGGGCTAAAATGACATCCAGTTGGCAAACTCAGCTGCAAAAAAAATGACATTCTTCAGTTGGGTGCTTGAGAGGGGTTCAGAGACATTATGTTTCCGCCCACAAGCTGTCCCACTATTAGACTTAACTAGCTCGGGCTTATTATGCGGCTCCCAGGAATATGGAATTCTGATTGGTCAATCATGCTATATATATATATATATATATATATATATATATATATATATATATATACACTGTATATATATATATGTGTGTGTGTGTGTGTGTGTGTGTGTGTGTGAGAGATTTTTCAATTAATTTAATTAAATATACAACAGAGGGGAAAGAAAAGGCAATCTGTGTGGTCTGTGGTCACAGCATGAAAAGATTAATGGCTTCCAGGACATAAAAAATAATCTAATAATAATCTTACTTTCTTGGGAAAGAATGTTCTTATCCTTGTAGCTCAAATGAAATAATGCAAGCTGTGGCTATAGCATTTCCAAACAGGGCCCTGGCAGTGCGCCTGTTGTAATGTTATTATGGTTCTCCTAAGCAGCTGCTAGCTTGTAAAGTGATCTAACAGCAGGTTGGATTTTGTTTTGGAGAGATAACAACAGTCTGTGGTGATGACTGCGGTGTGTTGGCAGCAGATGCTGTCAGTCCAGTGTATTCACAATATGCATTAAGTCTCCTGGACAGAAGAACGGAGCAATGTTTCAGAGGATGGACATTGTTTAATTTGCTATGCAGAAGTGGCGGTTTATTCTGTTGTGTTGTGTTGCGATAGCTTTTATCAGTCTGTAACAAATATTTATCCAATATCGCTCAGAAGATCTTCATAAAAACCAGTTTATAATAAACGGTCAGTAAAAGATTGAGAAGATCTCATTAAACATGGAGCCAGCTGTCTCTGATGATAGTGTCTGCCTCCTGTGTAGCCCAGCAGAATGAGGTCTTAATGAGTATGTAGATTGCTGTATGTAGAGGTGTCCATAAAAAGTCTTTGAAGTTTCCTGCAGAGAGCTCACCAGCAGAATTAATCAGATGAACTTCACGCAACCTTCTGCATTACTGAGAAAAGGAGGAGGAAAAATAATATTGCATTGTGCCCTAACAGTTTAAGCAGTACATTCTTTCATCAGAGGCGAAAACAGTCTGGGGAAAACTTATGCCGTTTTTATGACTAAATTTATTAGTTTGTTATGAATGTTTTCATGATGTTCTCAGTCTTCAAGCTATTAGAGGCATTCAAAATATGTTAGCATATGAATCATTCGACATAGATACAATGTCACTAAGAGCAATACAGTGATTCTGTCTCAAATAAGGACTAAAACTTTTTTCCAACAAATAGTCAGTAAAAGTACACTCAGATTCACTCAGAATTGCTAATAACTTTCACAAATAATTGGCAAGTAATACATTTAATTAAACGATATTTTGAAGTAGAAAGACTGAAATAGTATTTTTATTGTAAAACGTACTCCAATAAATTTGTTTTATGTACAACTTTGAAAAGCATTTGTTAACATTTAGAAAACATGGATTTGTCAATTTTAGAATGTCAAACTATTTGATTTATTTAATTAAGTAGCCTATAATTTTTTATTATTTTCATGGTTTTATTTTCTATGATATTTGCAATTTTTGTAATATTCTAGCAATAATTATTAGATAAAAATGACCAAAAACATTTTGTAGTTTTTATATATTTATATTTCCCTCAAAATAAAGAAAAAATATCTGTAGATGTAATAATTAAGTAATTAATTATTAAAATAGTTTTTAAGGATAAAACACCAATTCAACAAATATGAGAAAATTATGATGCTGTACAGTTTTGATCTAGATTCAGTTTGATTTGATAAGTTTCACAAACAATTACAAAGAAACATTAAGTAACACATTGATTTAAATGTGACATTTTGAATTATAAACACTGAAACAGTATTTTCTTGTATATCATACTCCAATAATAGTTTTTTACAGTGTAAATTCACTTGTTTTATGACGCTCAAATAACATGGTAACACTAGGTACTCTCTTATATTCAACTTGGCTTCAACAACGTCACTCTGAAAGGAAAATGCTGGATGCTTCAAAGTGTGTCTGGTACTGCTAAGCAAATTAGCAGTTGTGATGAGTGGCAGTTAGTGGGCACGTAACAGTAATTTATGCTATTTTGTTGTGTTACCTCATAGTAGGAGGATCAGTCTGTTACTGGCTCTGTCTGGCCAGATTAGACCTCTTAAACCTCATCTGATACAGCGGAACATGTACTGCTACACAATGTCAGAGTGTGCAGGGAAAGGGGAAGTCACTCAACCAAATAATAAAGTGTTATTGAGGGTGAAATGGGAATTTTAATTAGCTGGAGTCAAAAGTGCCATGTGGAACTTTAACAATGGTTGTGCACTTTAACAATGACACCACGTCCTCTGTCAAGCCCTGTTGATGTGACTGCTCAGCCCAAACGTACGTCCTTCAGCCATTAAATGCTTTAATAGGGTAAAATCCCTTTATATTGCAGATGCTACTCCCCTAAAGGTCTAGTTTTACTAATGACTAATTTGTCATTTAGCTATCACTTTCAACCAAAGTGACATACAGTTTAAGGATTGTCTACCTGGATACTGGACATGACAGGCTAGTGACAAGGATAGTGACATGAGGTTAAGTGCATTGCTCAAGAACACACTGGTGAGCAAGGACATTTCTAGTATTTTATTATTACTGGGGCACAGGCCCCCTTTAAAAAAAAGTGTCCCCATATTTTAATACTGTTATGGATATGTGGATATGTCACTTGTAGAGTCATGCACAAACTGCATGTAGAGTACAGATGTGCTTCATCGCTGACAAACGATAGAAGACATTTCCAAGGTTTGTTTTGTTATATATTTTGTGTTATTAAGTGTTACTATCTCGATGTGAGAAACTGCTGGAAACGTTTCAGTACGTGAGTGAACTGTTTGAATGAATAAAATTGAATCGCGAACAATTTTAGGCCTTTTTGCAAATCCCTTTGACTGATTCAAGTAATTCATTTGCTAATCACCGATTCTAAACAGCGCATAGAAAACAGACAACATGAGTTCTGAAATATTGTCAGGAAAATGATTTGCGGGTCATTATAATTATTGACAGACAAGGATTTATCGGTGATATTTTTGTGATTAAAATCCTAACCACTGCTGAAGCAATATGCACGTGCAAAAATGATGTTAGACCAACAACAAGAATGGGAATGTGATAGGTTACAAATGTGCTTTTATTCAACAGTCAAATAAACAAAACGATATTCTTGAGTAACCTACATTTTGGATGTAGTATTCTTATTTTGCTCCACCAATGAAAAAAGTTCGAAAGAAGCCAAAACTGTGGCATCTCTGCGAGTCAGTCAGTGTTTGAATGAATCGATTGAGTAAATGATTCAATGACTCACTCATAATGACAGTCATCTCTTTGGTTCCTGAATTAATTTGGCTGCATCCGAAAACTAAAAAATGCTGCCTTTGGAGGACGCATTACAAGGCATCAAGGCACGTCCGAATCTAAAGTAACCTTCACTTCCTGACTCATGAGATTCCTTCATCTGATGGATTTTTGAAGGCATTTCGTTCCGTTCCATGATGATCGAGCAAAAAATAAATAAATAAATAAATATAAAAAGATGACGTCTGAAAGTTGAGTTTGGTGGTCAGTTTGTGTGTAAATGTAGGCTATATTTCTGACAAATTTTTTGCACTTTTGATGTTATTTCTAGCGAGAAATCAGTATTATAGTAATATTTGTTTAGTTATCACCAAAACTCATTTTGTTATAGATCATTAAATCATTAAACCGTTACGCTTCCTCAAAAATGCAGCCTTCAAAGTCATTGCCTGATAAGGCAGCAAAGCAGTAAGTCGGTGTTTTTTGAATGAATCGAAATTAATGAATTAAAGAATCCCTCATGAAGATGTTCGTTTGTCAAACATCCCCCTACTGGTGTAACTATGTAACCTGCAAAATCCACCACTAATACATTGACAGTCTATCGACTGGCTATAAAAAATATGTTATATAAATGGGAAAGTAAGTAAATACTACAGTTTATAATTCTACACTGGAGCTATATCGAGAACATGTATGTGTTTCTACTTGATGTGTTAATGTGTGTGTGTGTCATTGCATGTAAGGCATATAAAGAGAGAGACATCAGAAATGAGATGAATGAGATCTATAAAGTACACATGCTCATGTTCGTCTTGTTGACCCATGCGGATCATCCTAGTGCTCATTGATTTTCTACTCTTTAGTTGTGAAATCAAGCTGAACAGACCTGAGGCAATCTGACCAGCCCTGTAATAACGAAGGTTACAGTCTGAGTCACTTCAGAGTCACTGTGAGGTCATGTGAGACAGATTTGATGCAATGACCCATATCACATCATCTTAATTAGGTGCAATTAAATACAGCAACAATCTGAAGTGCTTGTATTGAGCTACACAATTTAAGGTTACAGCAACAACTACTATACAATACTGCTTGCACAATCAATATGAAGTAAAGGAACTGTTTTTGTTCAATTTGTAGCTTGAACCAGTTACAACAACACTAGTCAAAATAGCTCAAACCTATGAATTTTTAATAGCAACTATTGCATATCCCCATAAGTTCTCATGCTTAATTAAATTATTCAAATGCAAAGACTTATGAGTTTCCCCTACAGCCTCAGTTTTGTTCTTGATCATTTATTAAATTATCAAAACTTAAAATTTTTAAAATTTTTATTATTTTGAAGCCAAGGCAGATACGTGAATTCTTAATTTTTAAATAAATGGCTACAACACTACTAATAATTCTAATATTTCCACTAACAACAGATCAAATTAATATTTTCTTAACGTTTTAAAGAGTTAAGTACTTTCTTCTCCAGTTTCTTGTTGTTTATCGGTCTTCCTCTGGCCCTGTCAACATAAACTCATGTCTCAAAAATCCTGTTCTTCATACTGTCTGAAAGAGACAATCTCACCATCTATTCAGAAGCTCAACAGTGCTCATAAAGAAATGTCAGAGTCAATAGGGATAATAGCTCTTGCCCAGCTTAGATTGATCAGTTTAATTATTCATGCAGCTATAGCTCATGACATGAAAAAGATGTGGTGTCAATAGAGCTTCATTGATCCGCTGAGCTTCTTAGCTGCTGACTGCAGCAGAAACATTATTGTGCAAGTCTGGTGCATTGTACCTATTTTTACATTTTGACTTAATGCATCGGTATGAATCCATACACTTCATCTGACTTTTTAATGTGTTTCGGGACTGGTGCAATACAGATGGAAAGTGTGCAAATGGATTTCTCCTTTTTTGATGTGGATGTTCATTATTCTCTGAATGCAGGCAAAATTATTGGCTTTGATTGCTTTATTATGCTGTTAGAAATAGCCTCAAACACATGCATGCATTCTCCTGAGCTCACAATGGGCCGCTTTACGGCAATAGACATTTTTTTAGCTGTACTTGACAAATCTATGCATGAATTCTGAACCATTATCCTACACAGCCCACTCTGAGGAACTTTTAAAGAAAGATACTGTATAGCAGCTCTGTCAAAGTGAGTTATTAGGACCTGTGTATATTACATCCTATACTAGCAATACTGCAGTTTTAAATTCAGATTTGCAAGCCTATCATGGCGGAAAAGCAGTTACTGCAGGCAATAATAGCATGAAGTGACACATTCATGCTTTCAATACTGAATCGGCCAGGAAGAAACTCTCTCTCTTTTATTGTAGGTGCATATACAGAGAAGAGCGTGAAAGAAAGAGACCTGAGCCCATCTGTGCTGTGCAGCTTTATTATTTTAAGCTTCTGTCTGTAACATATGTTAGGCAAAATGATAGATTAGGGACTATTTATAAAGCAACAATAATTGTTAAGCATAGCAGCTAAAGCAGTGTACAGTGTGTGTGTGTGTGTGTGTGTGTGTGTGTGTGTGTGTGTGTGTGTGTGTGTGTGTGTGTGAGTTAAAATATTTCTTGCTTAAAGGATAGGATGAAAAATCTGGCATCGTTTACTAACCTTCATGTCATTCCAAGCCCAAGGCTTTCTTCTGTGAAACTAGAATTAGGAGCAATTTTGAATATGCGGATCTCTTTTTTTGCATGCAATAATAATGAATGGGGATTGGCATTTTTAAGCTACAAATATATTGGAAAACCACCATATCTTTTAAATCAAATCTGAAAAATAGTCCATTACAATGTACAAACCAACTGACCTAGTAGCAAGATGAGGACAATAATACAATAATACAAAGTTTCTCAGACCATTTTCACTACAATCGATATAATGGCGGCAGTTTTTTTTTTTTTTTTTTTTTTTTTTTTTTTTTGGATGCTGTGCTTGACAAATCAGAATCAAGTATTCCAGACAGAATATCAACAATCATTAATGTCATTAATATATCTTCATTTCTAGGCTATTAACCGAGACGACCGAATCACTGAGTCATTCAGGTGAAAAGGGAATCAGTGTGATTCGTAAATGAATCATTCACACACGTAAATGAATCAGTCATTTTGAGAACTGGATCAACCGATTCATTCATTAAAATGAACGTTTTGTTCATCAACGGTGAATGGTGGGCTAGAAAACGCTATTCAGTAAAACTAGTTAAAAACGGAAGCTACTCTCAAAAACTAGGCTACTTATATTTCAGTAGGCTGTGTTATTGTATTGTTTCAGAAGACTTATTCTTCTGAATAAGTTTATTCTTCAACAGTTCACCTTTTAAACACAAACAGTGTAAAGGCCGGGTACTATATTCTTTAACAATTCACCTTTTAAACAAAAACATTCATTCAAAACACACCAGACCAGAGTCAAACTCAGGTCCCCAGCATATTATTTCTACCTCTGCACACTATCCACATTTCTGGCCTGTCCTGACTTTTATTTATTTATTTTTTATTTTTTAATCATGATTATCTGGTCACCCTAATGCGGCCCACTGATTATTTTAAACATCACCTTCTCTATCCTCAATTAGAATGTCATCCATCACAGCTGTAGCACCAAATTCCCACTCCAGTCAGAGGAGTGACAAAGAGCTGAACTGTGGGAAGAATGCCTGTGAGTGTATGACAGAAGAAATCACACTGCATGAGTGCACCTGACTGGCAGGACGTCACCCTCAATCTCTTTACTGACATAACTCCTTGAGTTCTTGAACAACAGCTCATTTGAATCATGCTACGTCTCCTACTGAAGGCATAAAAACAGCTGTGTTGATATTTAAGAGTAAAAATTGTTTATGTAAAAACTTTGTATTCCTCAGTGAGATTGCTAGCATTGATGTAGCTCCTCTATTATTTACAGGTGTTTCATCTCTCTCAGTTGAAGCTGTCTTGTTCTGTGTCAGATGAATTAATGTGCCATTCAAGCGTCATTCATTCCCACATTTCAAGTGTTCCAATAATGTTAATATAATGTTCATTCCAAGGTCTTTAATAATGTTCTCAAAACATTAACACAAAAACATTATTTATAAATTGTTTATGAAATACTTTTTTAGTTGGACTTTGTCTATCATTTTTCAAATGTTCAGGGAACATTCAGAAGCAACATTAAAGTATGCAAAATGATTAAATGGAATGTTTTGTTCACATTACCACGAGAAAAACATTGATGCTTTGAACATTCAGAGAGCATTCCGATTTCATAGCTTAATAAGTAAAATGTTCTTAGAACATATTTTTGTTAGCTGAAAATGACCAAAAACATCTCAATTTAAATAGCCATGAAGGGTGACCTTTACAGTCCAAGGCTTGAATGCATTTCAGAATAACTCATGTCTTCATGCATAGGATGTGAATCTCCACTAGAACCAGAATAAGCCATTTCTGCAGTTATTAGACTGAAAATGCCTTCATATAAAAACTGAAATCTCATTAACCGCCAAAGACCCACAATAAGACCATAATGTAACAATCTAAAACAGAATAGAGAATTTTGTGTATTAAAATCAGCATTATTTCTAACATTGTGAAAGTCACAGAAAATCAGAGGCACAAATCATGCAGCTGCAGGCGTCCATAGGAAGTGATTCTGGACATTGTGGGAACTCTGAATTGCCTTAATGGCCGTAATAATGTTCAGCTATTAGCGTAGGGCAGTAATATTTGATACAGGCCACACATTTACAGTGCTGCTTAATCCTGCTGTGCAGTGGACGGGAGTGCTCCATGACTGACCTACTAATCTGCCTGTGGTTCTGACCCACCTGCAGTTTAGTCCATCAGTCCATTAGCTTCCTCACCATTAGTGATCAGGCCGGTTGATTTTCACATCTCACTCTGTCCTCCTTTCAAATCCTCCATCACTCCCACCACCATACACTCATACATTTACATGCACGTTATGCGTTTTATATCTTATTTTATCCCTTTGAACACTATTCACCATGCATTCATTTTGATTTTGGTCCAATGTCTGATAAAGAGTGTGAACCATTAGTCCTCTCAGAGAAAATTGCTTAAATGTTGTTTATTGCATTGCTCAAAAGTTTTTTTTTTTATTATTATTAAAATTCCACATGAAACAGCATTCATAACCATCTTAATTCCATAATGTATTTCTAGGAAATGGGATATCAAATAAGAACAAATGTTGGGTGGGACTGAATTTCATACACTAGGAACTAATTTTATCATGAAAAATAAGAAGTAAAACAGCAAAGTTGTGTCAGAGGCAGAGCAAGAACATTTTGAACATTCTGACAAAAGATTATGAAGACCAACTTTTTTTTGGAATATCATATACTGTACAATTGATTCTTTCACAACAATCTCAGCAACATCATATTTTTAGTTCATGTTGAGCTCTGTTTTTATTGTGTCTAATATTTCTTTTAAAATTCTATTAGGAGAAATAAAAATGGGACAGTTGTTGACATACTGTGCATTAAGTAAGTAGCTATAAAATAAGTGTGGATAACATGACTCAAGCATTAATAAAATTATTCCTAAACTAAATGATTTGAGTTCATATGGAGCTTGCTGATTTTTCATTGCATAATTTAATATTTTGGCAAATCACAGTTGATGAGATCTCATCTGAAATGATTGGGGTGTTCCTGGGTCTCTTTTTACTCCCCAGTTGAAGGAAACAAATTCATCTACATTTTGGATGAGCGGGAGTAAATTTTCCACATATTTTCAGTTTTGGGTAAACTATTCCTTTAATCTAATTGCTGCCTAGAAGCAACTGAGATATTACTGTAAAGCGATCTCATTTGTGATATTTCTTGAGACTGGATTGTCCAGAGCTAGCTGCAAAATGCCCAACACCTGACATGGTCATAATTTTAACCAGATTGAAAATACGCCTTAGCATTTATGCTATTAAACACTCCACTGTATGTCTTAATATGTGTGTATAATTGGATCCTTATGGAGCCACTCAAACTGTTAAATGCTCAGAATGAGCCACCAGCCCACATCACAGCTCAAGAGGAGCGAGTAAGAGAGAAAATGATGTTTTTTCCTATCAATACATTAAGTCTGTATGTAATGCTACACAGCCATGAACTGTAGGAAATTGGACATGTGACAAAATCACAAGAAGATAAATGCAGGATGACAGATTCCTTTAAGTAACCTCTATTTGTGGTATCACTGTATAGAGATCTGCCCAGATAATTCAAGAGTGAAATGGTACAAACAAGCAGCAGGTTTGCATGGCCTCATGGGCTCCACCAAAGTGACAGAATCACACAAACACACGCTGCTGCTCATAGATGCTATGCCTGGCAAACTCGTCAGGATGTACGACACATTATAAATCAAGTCTGCGCAAGCTGCCCCAGAGATTTAGTCCTTGGACAGATCGCATCGCACTCCCCGGGTATCCACCTCTCTCTCTGCTTTACGAGACTGTCTCCTTTCATTGTTCCCTCAAAACTTACTCAAATACCTCCTCCAGTTTCAGTTAAGATCGTGTTCCAACGGCTTCCGAAAAGTTTATAGCTGCATTAAAGGAATAGTTTACCCCCAAAGTTAAAATTAATATGCAACTCTCTACAATACATGATTCTGATTGGTCAGTAGCAGCATTCCATTGTCAGAAATTTCATAATACTATTTCAATACTTAATATTTGTATTTATAATTTATTTATTTATTTATTGCTAGGCTGATTGTTTTGTACAATTAAATTGATTATTTTGTTCATAGCAGAGGTTTTAAGACAATAGGCCTGTTGGTAAATTAGGACAATATAGGACAATAAGTAAATTAAATTATTTCAAATTGAATTAATATTATATGTCCATTATCGTGTCATGTAATGAGATGAATAATGCACAAGGGTCATTATTATAATATAAATATATGATGCTGTATGTACTTTATTGAAAATATTGCCTTTAGTGTTTCACAGAAGAAAAAAAGTCTTAATGGTTTGCAACAACATGAGAATGAATCATTCTTGGATGAGCTATCCTTCTAATAATAGCTAAAACAATTCTTATAGGAAAACTACCTTAGGAAAACAATACTACCCAAGAAAATTAAAGAAAAAAGGCACTGTGGATGGTATTATTAAAGGCATATTTCACATTTCATCTACTCAACTTCATTTCATTTCAAAACTATATGATTTACTTTCTTCCTTGGAACAAAGAAAATATTCAGAAAAAAATGTGGGCCATACAGTGGAAATCAATGCTAACCAGAAAAAAAAAAGTCATGCAAAAAGGTGAGTATATGAAGACAGAATTTTTATTTTTAGTGAACTGTCCCTTTAATAGTCTTTGATAGTTTAGCTTTGATACAATGCACTTTTCTCTTAAATTAAGAAATTTGCACAGTGCTACTAGGGCAAAAGTCTTCTTATCATGTGTAACAACAAGTTGCTTATTTTACTTTGATCGTCCATTAAACAAACTGTTGTTGTGTCACAGTACTACTGTACAACAGTTGGCTCTTGTAATGGGGATTCAGAGCGCAATACGAACAGCCTCAGGCCTTCATGCACATGAAACAGAGCTTAGCAGAAGTGTCTTCATATCTGTTGTGCTTCATCAGGCACTAACAAGGACAACAGTGGGATACAATACAGGTCCTGAATATTAAATAGCCCGGTTTCAATTATCTTCCTCTGTCAATTATAAAAATTCTGCCCCTCATCTTGGAAAACGTGTCATGGTTGTTTACTTCCATGTTCCTTTCATCAAAAACAGGAATTTGGAGAGGAATTTGTTTCTGCTCTCCTTTACATTACAAAACTGCTTCACAGCATGTTACATCTATTATCTGGCTCTGTCTTTAACTCACAAGGATGGAATAATAATATGATTTAATTACAGCAGGAGTTTGTTTTCATTTGTTTCTCCAGTAATCCTATGTTTGTCCTCGACTTGAATTAAACTTTGAAATGAAAGATCAAAATCTATTATGTGAGTGAGAGAGACATCTAGTGGTGAAAGCGTATAGTCACAGTTTCCACTCTGTCCACTCATACTTTGTGTTTGTTTGTTTTAACAGTCTGTGAAGTTTGACAGGTAATATATCTTTGCTTCCGTTTATATTTATCCACAGCTTTATGAAATGCAAAACTTTATTTCGAAAGGAAAATGAGTTTCCACAAATGTTATTGTACATCATTATACAGTGTTTATTTTTGTATAAACATTTAAGAATAAAAACTCAAAAGGAATAAAAATTGAAAAGCAGTTTATTAACAGCAATAATCTTTAATAGGGCTTCCTAGGTTAGTGTTTCGTTGTCTTATTGCACCATCTAGTGGTGTGTTCTGTTACAATCGTATTCAGATCATTTGCATACTGGCAATGAAACATGATTTGATAGCATGTCTTGCTTTTTATTTTCTTTTGATTTATTACATTTATGTTTTTACAGCGACCAAAAATCTTTCATAATATTTAATTTGTTCTGTCATGCTTGACTACACAGTCTTTTGGCCCACCTCAGACTTTCTTTATGAAATAAGTTATTACAATCAACATTAAACTGAACACACCATTATATACAGTATCTATATGTAGGCTAGATATAATTTAATATAGACTATATTATTTGTGAATAATAACCTTTTTTCTCTCTTCTTTTTAACATGCTTCATTATCAAGTTTATTGTTCTACAAAGGCTTGCCACTAGGTGAATATTTCCAACTGAACTTGGTTTAGGTTTATTTTTATACATTAAATATGCAAATATGTGACCCTGGACCACAAAGCCAGTCATAAGTCGCATGGGTATATTTGTAGCAACGGCCAACAATCCATTGTATGGGTCAAAATTATCCATTTTTTCTTTTATGCCAAAAATCATTAGGATATTAAGTAAAGATCAAGTTCCATAAAGATATTTTGTAAATTTCCTACCATAAATATATCAAAACTTAATTTTTGATTAGCATTGTTAAGAACTTCATTTGGACAATTTTAAAGGCGATTTTCTGAATATTTTGATTGTTTTGTTTTTTGTTTTTTTTTTGTTGTTTTTGTTGTTGTTTTTTGTACCCTCAGTTTCCAGATTTTCAAATAGTTGTATCTCGACCAAATATTGTCAGATTTTATTTCAAAAACCTGACCCTTATGACTGGTTTTGTGGTCCAGGGTCACATATATCCTATATTATATTATATTATATTATATTATATTATATTATATTATATTATATTATATTATATTATATTATTTTCTAAATCTCATCTAAATCTCATTCTAATATTTTAGAATGTTATATACATTTTCCAAATCATATGTCCAGTAGGGTTGTGGGGATGCTGGGGCATTATTATATTATATTATATTATATTATATTATATTATATTATATTATATTATATTATATTATATTATATTATATTATATTAATCAATCACTTTGCTGATGTAAATAGAAATCTCTGGAGGAAAGCAGCAGCAGCAGTACCAACCATCACCATCCGCTACAATGGCGCTGCATCCCTGACTGGAGCTCTTGTGTTCTGGGTGGGGTTTTATCAGTGGGGCATTTCCTCCAGTGTCGGGTTTCTCCAGCGCACTGGCATTTAAATCTGCTGCAGTGGGAAGCCTGTGGACGCCTGTCACCGTGAGTGAATCTGCTCTGTTAGAGGATTTGGCGCTCGTTTTCTTTTCTCTTTCATAATAGCAAATTGTATCTCTTGCATTTGCTGAGTGATACATTGTAGCCTCTAGCGACGCGCGCTTTTATTGCAAAATAGCCTGAATGAAAGGCTGCATGTTTGGCCATGTTTTCGACCGTAACATATAAACAGAATATTATATAATGCATCATATTTTGTAATTATGGTCTAGTCTTTTGCGCGTTTTGTGTCGTGAGTGGCCTAGAGACAAGGGAACAGTTTCAATGGACTCTTAAAATACATCGACGTCAGTACAGATCCATTCATTTGAATACACTACAGTAGGTCTTCTGCGCATTTGTGCATATTGTAAAATAATTATCCAAGAACAACACCTATATCGTCTAAGGTTACCTATACTCGAGTTGCATCATGTTCAGCTGGTTGGGTACCGATGACAGGAGAAAGAAAGATCCAGAGGTCTTCCAGACTGTCAGTGAAGGACTCAAGAAGCTTTACAAAACCAAACTGCTTCCACTGGAGGAACACTACAAATTCCACGAGTTTCACTCACCCGCTTTGGAGGATGCAGATTTTGACAATAAGCCCATGGTTCTCCTTGTGGGACAGTATTCCACTGGCAAAACCAGCTTCATAAGGTAAGATGTTAGTTTTGGCTCCTGTGAAAGTTGCTGGTGTCCTGAGCCCTAAAAAGACATTAGTCAGGAAACTTTATAATCTAGCACTTTATAATATTTTTTTTATGAATAAGTCATACATGCACATCCATTATATAATGCATTATATGAGTAGTATGTAGTGAATACATAATATACTTTATAATATTTATGTCACTTCTGCTTATTTTAATGTTCTTTAAATAATGATGCTTTATGTAGTATTTGATATAATGTCATTCATGATCATATATTATAATAATATTATAGTACTTAACAGAATACATGTAGTTTTGGTGAAACAATTTTTTTCAAAACTGTGAGAAGCTCTGAAGAACACAGCATTTCAGTAAAATCTGACAATATTGCCCCATTTATGATTCATTAAAATCTCAAACACAACCTCTTCAATATTTTGTATATATTTGAATAACTGTAGCAATCACATTTGTAACATCCAAAACCAATTTTGCAAGTTCATGTGAGATTCTTCACAATCCTATAGGATTGTTAATGGCTCCTTGTCAGTTCAACAGGTGGACTTGTTTATATTGAGAGAACACGTGTAACTTTACAAAAGTTTTAACAAAGCAAGATTAATTCATCTGTTTGAGAAGCATGTAAATAGATTAAAAAATAAATTGACATGAGAAGTTTAAGCCAAAATATTTAATGACTTCTGTGCTACAGATATCATTAATCTGTTTACATGAGAACCTATTTCTGTGTTCACTGAATACAGAACTTGATGTTACATGCTAAACAAAGTTCTTAACATAGTACTATAATTTTAGCTTAGACAGAGATGGTTACCTGGCTCCAGCTCTAAGATGTATCTGTATGACACAATGTCGCTGCTATGGTGTGATGGTTGTCTGCTGGGTGATTTAAGGCTTACGGGTCTACTTTGGTCCAAAATGAAAGGCAACAAACTACTAAAGATCACCAGGCAACGAGAGACACTTTTAATGACTCCAGCACTGCCATAGTAACTGTCACTAACAGGTTCCAGAATGTAGGAAAGCTGAGAGATAGAAATGTGGATGGAGACATGCCAGAAATCCTTTTTAGAAGGACCCTTGTGGTCATTACAACAACAACAAAAACGGTAGATTATTCTGAATGAAAAGATTAATAAATTGCTCAGTTATTACTTAAGCAAGTGTGATAGTAACATTTTGAACATTTTTTTTATAGGTCTATATGATTCTGAGTTCGTCAAGTTGTAGATATTTTAGAAATTACATGAAGCAAGCATTTAATTTGGGCCTTTTTTCTAACCATAAATTACACTACTGTTCAAAATATTGGGGTCAATGAAAGTTTTTAAACGAAATTAATACTTTTATTCAGCAAGAATGCATTAAATGTATTAAAAGTGACAGTAAATATTTTTGCATTACAAAAAATATATATTTCTAATAAATTATGTTCTTTTGAACTTTCTGTTAATCAAAGAATCCCCCCCCCCCCCCCCCCCAAAAATCATAATTTGCTTTCCACACATATAGTAAGCTGCCCAATTGATGCTAATAATGATTATTTCTTGAGCATCAAATCAGCATAGAAGAATGATTTTTGAAGAATCATGTGACATGGAAGACTGGAGTGAAAATTCTTATGAAAAACTTCAGCTTTGTCATCACAGAAATAAATTATAATTTAAAATATTAACAAAACAGCTATTTCAAATTGTAATAATCTTTCATAATACTGCAGTTTTTACTGTATTTTTGATAAAATAAATGCAGCATAAAAAAAAATCACTATCCCCAAACTTCTAAACAGTAGTGTATGTATTTTATAATTCTTTTCCGTCATTAAATGTCATGTCATATGGCTGTAGTTAATTCATAATCATATTATTTTTGGATTTTTTGAGTGACTGAGCTCAGTTTTTGCTCGAGGTGAGTGTTAAATGTGAGAGTGAGGTATTGTCCTGCACTGGCATTAACAAATGTGCCTCCTGATTTTTGCTCTGGCTTTCTTTCCTCCTGTGCATTATTCATCAGGGTCGTGAGAGCCTCAGTGGACACAGCAGCTGTTCTGCTAACTGAACACATAACTATGAAAGTAAAAAAGCTCAACTTTCTGTGTATGCTTCATGAATGTGAGAAAGCCCATGAAACACTTCATTATAATGTCAGGGGAAGTTTCGTGCTTAGGATTGAATCTTTTCAACATGGTTGCATAATACAAAAGCTTGGCTCATGGCCATTTTGCACTTTGTTTTAAAAAGAGCTGAAGACACTCATGTCCAGTAATTTTGTCATTGTAAAATGAATTGCACTCATAATAGAGTGAGATGTGGGAGCAATCATTCTAGCTGACCTTGTCACATAATATTTCATCCCTACATCCACCACTGTCGGTCCAGGGGTTTTGTAACTGTTTTGTAAGCAACCATTACTCCAGTGTCACATGAGCCTTCAGAAATCAATGTAATATGCTGATTTGGTGCTCATTGTTATATGCTAAAAACAGTTGCTCAACATTTTTTGGGAAACCATGATACATTTATTTTAGCATTCTTTTATGAGTAAAAATTTCAAAAGGACTGCATTTGAAATTGAAATCCTTTTGTACTTTATAAGTGTGTTTAATGTCACTATTGACCCCAAATGTTTGAATGGTAGTAAATATTGTGAGCTGAGGACAGATTTGTTTTAATGTTGTTTTATGATTTCACTGGAATGATTGTAAGAGTGGGTTACAGAAAAGCAATAGATAACTTCCTCTGTGTTAGATATATTGGTCATGGCAAAACATCCTATCACAAATGACACCAGTGTCCTGTTTACACTTTGTGTTACATTTGTGTTACTAGCATAAACTGCAGCTAATAAGTTCTCAGTTGAAGTCAAGTGTCCTGTAGTTACTCAGACTGTCATTTTGACCTGCACTGTATTCCAAACAGTCTCAGTGCCGTCACATGTCCACAGCAGGGTCTGTTTGAATGGCTCTGTGCTGAGAAGAGTAAACATTATCTTAGTAAACTCACATTCTCCGTTAGAGTGTGATCTTAACAGTGTTCCTTTCAACAGCAGCAGAAATCATCTGAATCATGTGAACATAGGCTTGAATTCAAAAATTAATTGAATATATTGATTTGTGCTCAAGAAATATTTATTTTTATTATCAATGTTGAAAAAATTGCTTGATATTTTTGTGGAAACTGTGATACTTTGTTTTTTTCAGGATTATTTGACAAACAAAGAATTCAGTACAACATTTAGTTGAAATGTAATTTTTTTTTGTTGCTTCATAAATGTCTTTACTGTCACTTTTGATCAGTTATAATAAAATAAAATGAAAGAATACAATATATGAGGCATCCATTAGAGGGATGGACACCAAAGATTGGATATACATGTTCCAAAAGTCTGAGAACACATTGGAATTTTTTTTTCATGTAAACATGGGAATACAGTTAAAAAAAAAAAAAAAAAAAAAACTTTTTATAAAAGTTATAAATAAATGTTTTAGAATTGACAAATCTAAAAATTATGACATAAAATGGTTAAGACATTTTTAAGATTCTGCATTTTTTAAATAACTTTTTTTAATTCAAATTTTTAAAACAAAATTATTTTGAAAATTAAAAAAAACTTAAATTAGAAAAAGTGCAGATAAGAAGCTTTTATTATGTGTTCTTGGACACTCTATGTAAAAATGCTACATATATATTGAATGCACAGTATTTTTCAACTGAAACGATTTTAAATAACCAAACTTTCTCAAATCAGCAACATAATTATCATATTTTACACATGATAATGGCTATCAGAAGTGTTTACAGGCATTTGAATGCATCTTTTTTGTTGTTTTTAATAGATATCTTCTGGAGCAGGACTTCCCTGGTATGCGGATCGGTCCAGAACCCACAACTGACTCCTTCATAGCAGTGATGCATGGCAACATGGAGGGACTAATACCAGGAAACGCGTTGGTAGTGGATCCCAAAAAACCCTTTCGGAAACTTAACGCCTTTGGCAATGCCTTCCTTAACAGGTGGGATTAAAGCAATAATAAAACAGTGTGTTTTATTTTAGTTCTCATGTTTATTGAAATGGACATAATTCAGCTAAACTTTGGAGCAAAACAGAGCTTTAGTCTGGGCAGAGTTTGCATATGTAACATGGTCTTCCTGTCTTATGATGATGTCACAGAGGGGGGCTGGTTCTAGGCAACATTCCTTCTCTTGATTGAGTTTCCTCATGCTGTCTGATCCACTGACCTCCCGTCACGTGATTGAGCAACAGAAGACATGATACCATCAAGCTCACCAGCATATTATTAAACGGGCTGTCATTCACAGTCTGAAAATTATACAGCTATAAAAGTGTGTGTGATAGCGTGACAGTCCTTTATAAAACCTCCCAAGTGATGCAATCACGTGCATGTGATTATTTTTGCAGGTGGTCTTTGCTGTACTTCGTAGTCTGATGGTTTGGCAGGCTGCGCTGCTTGTTGTGCAAATCAGCAGAAACTCTTGAGAAAATTGTCTCTTCGCCTTTTGCAATTGCAAAGCCTGCATATTTTTGAATATTTTTCATGTAATTCTGTCAGAAAGAGCAGCAACACACACTTTAAAGGAAAAGTTCACCCAGAAATGGAAGTACTGTCATCATTTACTGTTCCAAACCTAACTTTCTTCAGAATGTCTTTGTGTTTACCAGAAAAAAAAATGTCCATATGAATATAAATGGGGACCAAATAGTGAATTTTAATTTTTTGTTGAACTATCCCTTTAACATCTGAGTTATGCTAAGAAATGCACTTTTTTTTTTCTCCACATTTTGGTGCATGGAGATAGTAAACATGCTCATGAGATATTATTTGTCATGCACCCTGTTTGGCTGTGGGTTTATGTAATTTGAAATGCCTGAGACAACTGCCTTGGTTTTCAGATTTATTTTTAGAGATGTATATCATTTATGAATTCACAAATAGCAGCAGCTCAGTGCACATGGTGTAAACTAGAACATAGAATTACACATCAAATTTTTTGACAGTGCAAGCAAAATGGCTACAAATATGGTTATTTTGTAAGTAGATTAATGTTTGATTGTGGGTAGTTTACAATAGTAATTAAAACTCTTCTGCTTATCTTTCATATTTGGACTTAACCGCTACATATATTGTACTAGCATGTGGTCTGATGCCAGATTCTCTCTGTACATTCATGAAATGTACATGCTAGAATGTGTTCTTCAGTGGTTTCAAGTTGTTTGTGTCCAACGTGTTATAGTAGGGAGTAGGGATTGTCAAAATGAGAATAAATAATGTTAGGGAATTGTTAGGATAATGTTTCCCTAGCCTGAGGTCCTTAGTGATTCACTCCAAAACATGACACACGTTTTCTGGGCCTAGTTCACACACTAAGCCACAAAAGCCATGCATACTAGTTTCTGGCTTGCTATTAAAGCATTTCAGAGCAGACTTTTTTCTCATGCTGTAAAAATGTGAAGTCTGTCTTGGTTTCTATATTTTACTATGTCCAACTTGGTCAAATTACAGCCGTAGATGGAAACAAAATAATGATTTATGGCATTCTTCTCCATGCCTTTATGCCAAGTTACTACGACTTCACAGTTTTGGATATTTTGGACTTTTTTGCAGTGTGAAATCAGAGATTGTTTTACTCCATATATATATATATATATATATATATATATATATATATATATATATATATATATATATATATATATATATTATTTTTTTTTTATTTTTTTTTTTTTACTTTAAACAAAGAGCAAAGAGAACAATCTCAAATCAAGAGTGAAGCCTAAAACTGTGCAATCTGGTGGCTAGTGTGCCAGTCATGCGCTTGTAAGATGTCTGCAGTGTCCTCGAGTGTGACTCTGGTTTGTTTGTGTTGGCCCTCAGGTTTGTGTGTGCCCAGCTGCCCAACCCTGTTCTGGAGAGCATCAGTGTGATTGACACTCCAGGAATCCTGAGCGGAGAGAAACAAAGGATCAGCAGAGGTAACTGACTGCCAAAATGCATCAACATGCTTGTGCACAGAAGAAAAATATAATCTGAATCAGGACCTATTGATATATAAGAACTACCTTTCAAAAATTTAGGGCCGGTAAGATTTTGTATTGTTTATAAAAGAAGTCTCTTATTCTTGTCAAGGCTGCTTTGGTCAAAAATACAGTAAAAACAGTAATATAGTGATATATTATTACAATTTAAAATAACAATTTTATTTGAATACATTTTAAAATGTAATTTATATCTGTGATGGCAAAGCTGAATTTTCAGCAGCTGTTACTCCAGTCTTCAGTGTCACACGATCCTTCAGAAATCATTCTAATATGGTGATTTGCTGCTCAATAAACATTTACTGTTACTCTTAATGTTAAAAACGGTTGCTTAATATTTTTGTAGAAACCTTAAGATTCGCCAAACCTATATTTTAATATACATGTTTTTTTTCCTGTTTTGGTTTTGCATTTTATTTGTAATATTTTGCAGGAAGTAATCAAATATTAAAGGTTGGAGGTTTAAAGTTATTCATTTAACACTTTAGTATAACTTGGTTTAATGGTTTAGTATTGTTGTGTTTGGTTATACTAGCTCTAGAATGTTTTCAAAGTACAACAGCATAAGAAGATCATGTGATCTCAGATTTCAAATTTGAATACTAGTTCTTGTTCCCTGTGGCATCAACTGAAAAAGATTTTCTTTACGAAACTCTAACCACCAATGAGTTCACTTGATCGCTGTTTTGAGGGGAAAAAAAAGCGATTATAATTTTTTCATGATGTCTTCGTGATTTTCTCATGAAAAGCAACACAGTGTGTTGGTGCATTGTGTAACTGCAGTTTCAATCTGTTTTTAATTGTGATGTGTTGAAAGTCTGTGTTGAATATGATGAGGGACGAGGCTTTATCAAGATGAAGGATGTTGTTTTGACTTGTAAACTATAAGGACAGATACAGGACCTCATGCAGGCCTTATAATGTGAAAATGGTACATAAAACATAAGAGTTTGAGTTTGTGCTAAATTTTATCTATAGTAATACATTTTTCAACTGTATTGTATCAAAGGATGGTGGATGTGTGCTTCCTTTCGTTCTCTAGTTTGCCACTTATTGTAAAGGATATCAGGTTTGGCAGATATTTTGAAACTTATTTGGTTCAAGTACATTTTTGTTAACAAGTTTTGAGTCTTAAGCTTAGCGTATGTATAATTTTTCCACCTGCCATTACATTTCATGCATGATCATCGAGCATTCTGCACTTTTACATAAATGTTGTGACACAATTTTAGTGATATAAAAATTACTATACAATGTCACTTCTAGTTGAATTACTGAACCAGTGCCCTCGTAACAGTAAGCTTGTTTAGCACATGGTTACTTCATCGCTCATTCAGAAAAGTCCATTGCAGCCGAGCGGCCCATAGTATTACCGCTGGGATTCCTGGCATCAGCACTTTTCATTTTACCCGGTCACTCTCCTCCCGCTGCACTCAGCCTCACAGACTGAACTGATACAGCCTGAGGATTATAGACACTCATGTTTCTGAGGCCAGAGCCAAGAGCCGGGCTCTCCAAGGTCATTTCAGATGTGATTTCAGAGGGTGAATATTTAGTAGCTCTCGTTTGCGCTGAAAGCAGTAAATGTAGGTTTAAAGGTAAGTGCTTTAATTTGGCAGTGAAATTAGTCGTCATGTGATACAGGAGCCTCTGTAGAAAACTAAGTGGAAGTGTGTCAAATAGATGCACACTGGAGCACAAAATAAATATCACACAATATTGTTATATTATGTGAAACGGCATGCATCATGCAGTGGTAATCTTTTCAAACACTAGAATACTACAGCATCCAGTGACCAAGTGACATTGGTGTTTGTTCTAGTCAATGGCTACTTAGCTCTGGCTTTAAAGAGCTATTGATCACAGTGAACATGATGTTTGTGAGCTTTTAAAGTTGCTATTGAATTGTAGATTAAGTCATTTGGGGTGTTCTCAGACAAGAGTGCATGTGAGAAGAGCAAGCAGATTTGTAACATCTATTGTAACTTCACACCAAACTGCATTCTGCTTCTCATAGCATTAATCTTGTAGCGTTTAGTGATCTTTTTTCTTGTTTGAACACCGGATCTAAGCATGTGCTGCTGCAACAGTTATTTTTTTTAACTTTCTCTCACCGTCTGTCTCTCTTTTAGGGTTTGGAATCGAGAACTGGTTCATTTAATAAAAAAATTTAAAAAAAACACTTGAACGTAATGATTTTCATGAGATTTGGTTCTGTACCAGCTGACGAGAGTTCCTGAATTTACAAAAGAAATTGTTTTAGCTGAGAATGTGAAAGTTTCTATTGCCAAATCTCTTTCTAGTTTTCATTTGCATTTTCATTTTATGCTGAACTTCAAGAATCCAAGTCATAACCAGGTTTGTTAAATTCCCATCCCTGCTGTCTGCTTTGTTTCTCCTCCCATTTTACTCTCCAAAAGTCTCATTTACATGTCGGTGTGATGGTTGTATATAGCAGGACGTAATGAGAAAATGTCCGTCATGCGTCCTCTGTTCTTTGATTATGTCAAGCAGGTCTGTGGAATTTCTCCAGCAGTCACATGAGATTATAGGGAGGAACCTTCTTGTTCATATTCATAGCTACAGGCAGTTCATCTTCTTTTATTTTTTTTTCTGTAGACTGGTGCATATGAACTGAATCAAATCAATAAGATAAGATTTCTCTTGTTCCTGCATTGCTCTGTGAATTCTGTTTCTAAGGATCATTTGGTCAGGTGTTTTCAGCCAGGCGCATGTTCATGTTTATACTCACTGTGTGTCTGTAATTAGATGCTGTTGTTGTCTTTCTACTCAGCCTTAGTCCCAGACGGCACACCCACAGACCATTCATGATCACTGTTTAATACATATTGCACACAGAAACACCAAGAACTGGCTGAAACTGTCCTGTCTGATTGGCTAGCTTGTACAGAATTCTGTAGTTGGTCAGTTCATTCATATCATCTTTTAGTTTTTATAAAGTGCGTTACAGAAGACATACAAGAGTCCGAGACCAGATTTAAATTCTGGGATTCAAAATTAAATTTAAAACCTGAAAATAAAGTTTTAGATTTTTTTTTTTTTAAAATGTTTAAAATATATTATTATATTCTTATATAAAATAATATTATAATAAGATTTAACACTAATTAGGGATATAACACTGAACATTTTCAGTTTGACTTACTAAATATTGTTAGGCTAGCAAAATAATTTGTAATAGTATTAGTAATAGTAATAGTATTTATGTATTAACATAGCAAAAGTGCAAAACAAGCATTTTCATTTTTCATTTTACTTTTTAGTATTTACTTTTTTTTTTTTTTTTTTTTTTTTTTATATATAGAGTCAACCATTATACATGTACATAAATATTTACATACACAAACATAATATTTTTAGGGAAAATGTGAAAATTTTTTAAAATCATATTTTAAATCTTACTGAACCCAGTCCTTTGAACGGTTGTGTAAGGACTTCACATGTCAGTCAGATAGATTCTTCCTGTCAAACGGACGGAGTGGACGGTTCTGGACTAAATTAAGCTGCAGTATCTGTCAGGATTGGACCTCTTTTGTCATGTGTATCAGTTCCTGTTTTGCCTTATTTGGTCTTGTTCCTGTCTGTCTCTCATTATCCTGTGTTTATCCAGCCCCAATCTGTTCAGTTAGTCTAGTCAGTCGGTTTGTTGGGTCTACTTGTTTTCTACGTGTGTTGCTCAAGCTCCTGTTGTGATTATTCCCAGTGTTTCCTTGATTAAAGACTGTTAAACGTTTCCTCGTGCCTCCTGCATTCTCCCTGAACAGCGTAACGTGACAGAAGACCCGACCGAAACAGTTACCTCCGTGTGTCTACCCTCCGTTTTTGTTTCCCGTTTTCTCTCAGTGTTTTTGTTTCCGTTGTGTGTTCCCTCATGGATGCCCTCCTTCGCCTGGAATATCTCCTCCTCCTGCTGGAGCAGGGGGAGAGATCGACACTGTTCCTGCTCCTAGCAAACACCACCAGCTACCCGGACGACGAGCTCTTTGCGTTCTACGATGCCAGTCTAAACATCGCGTGCAGAGCGCCGTCATCCGAAGATGGTCCTCGAGCGGATTTCGCTGTCTTTGTGGAGTGGATTTCACCATCTCTCTCGAGGATGATCTCGCCAGATCCACTCCAGACCCAGTGCCCAGCCCACCATCTCCCCACGGTGCGGAGCATCAGCCCGAGCCCACCGATGACAAAGTGCCCATTACCGCCGCGATCAAGGAGCCAGCGCAATTCCGAGTGACTGAGCGGAGGATCAAGGGAGAAAGCCGCGGATGGAGTGAGCATGGAGAGGAGCTCCACCCCCCGCACCAAGGCTGAGGGTGAGCCTATGATGGACCTGGGTAGAGGAGAGGCGGAAAAAGACCTGATAGACTGGGAGGCTGACCTGCTCCCTCTACTCCCTCCTTCCTCGGAGCCCTTTGTCACCCCTGTTCCCATGTCCAGCCCAGAGAGGGCTGCGGTTTCCACGTCCTGCCCGGAGAGGGCTCCTGTTCCCTTGTCCAGCCCAGAGGGGGCTCCCGATCCTGAGTTTTGCCCTGAAAGGCCGGAGGCTCACAAATGCCCACCCTCCCACCCGCTTCTGCCTCCTCCTCCTCCCACCCGCTTCTGCCTGCTTGCTCCGCCGCTGAGCTTCAGATCTCCGCCCTCTCTCGTTTGCTCTCCATCTCCACCTTGGGCTCCTCCTCCTCTGCCGCCATTGGTCGGCCCCCTGGAGTCGGTGGCCATTCCTCCTCCATGGCTCATCCCTCCGTCGGCTCCACCATGGGCCGTCATCATGGCTGTGGCCTGGATCCTACTTGGCTCCTCCCAAGCTCCCACCTATGCCTCCCTCTGTTGTTGTCTACGGCGCGTTAGGCGAAATGTCTACGGGGGGCGAAATGTCAGGATTGGACCTGTTTTGTCATGTTTCAGTTCCTGTTTTGCCTTATTTGGTCTTGTTCCTGTCCTTGTTTAGTTTGATTATTAGTTCATTCCCCGCACCTGTCTGTCCCTCATTATCCTGTGTTTATAAGCCCCAGTCTGTTCAGTTAGTGTTTGTTGGGTCTACTTGTTTTCTACGTGTGTTGCTCAAGCTCCTGTTGTGATTATTCCCAGTGTTTCCTTGATTAAAGACTGTTAGACGTTTCCTTGTGCATCCTGCGTTCTCCCCTGAACAGCGTAACGTGACAGTATCAGACTGAATAGTGAATTTTATATAGAATCATAATTTGGCTTGGATACCTACAGTATCACTGCATAACCTGATGGATCTGAAGCTGTAGTGTATAGATCATCACCAACACGGAGAGAGTTCCCCACCCAGATCACTCCATTAAATAACATCTACTACAGTATACAGTTCTGACACCCATCAGCACTTTTTCATGCATCCATTACAAGAACAGCATCTCACAGAAAGCATTTGCTACTGCTTTGTCTGTCAAACATCAACACCGCATCTCTCTCTCTCTCTCTCTCTCTCTCTCTCTCTCTCTATAATATGGGCCCATATGATCCTAGTTACACCTCTTCATAGAGAGTCATTAGTAGAGAATGGCCATTAGCTTCATCATTTAATTTTTCATCGCTGTAATACTGTAGGACCCATTATGCCATTCTCTCTGTTCTACTCCGTTATCAAGAGTTTGGCAGTGCAGCATGTTTCTGAGCATGCAGCTGTAAAGCTCTATTGACCACGTGCCAGTGCTGCTCCCAAGAGCGGCTTTATCATTCCCAGCTCTCCTCTACCTCCACCACAGGCAGGTGCTGTGAAATAGACCTCATTTCCTCCAGGAAATACTGTCTGCCAAATCTAATCACTGGAGTGGTTCTGTTGTATTATATGTTCAGCTAACTGTGATGACTGTGATGACTGTGGCTCCAGTGTAGGTTTGTAGATAAGCAGTGTAGATAAGCACTTAAATCGCTCTGTTTGTGGTTAAGGTTCATTTAATGGCATTACTGTTTTGTTGTAGTAGCATGCTGTTAAATAAGGCCTCGGCTCTGAACCACATAGAGCTCAAAACCACACACCTGCTACTGTTTGTGTTTAATTGGAAAAAGGTTAGGCTCAGATTGCAACAATATGTTGAAACACCTTGTAGCTATATTACATTGGAATTAACTTAAATGATAGCCTGTTGATTTTTGCATTATTCGGCATTAAACTTGGTGTCATTTAGTCACATCACAATTGGTGTAAACAGACATTTTAAGATCTGAAAATTAGTATTCATTTACTGTGTGCAAAACACAACATACCAAGTGACCAGTGTAGTCTCATTCACAAACAAATGACTCTAATGAGCTGGTTCTTTTCATTGAACCAGTAACATTCTGCACAACCTGTGTAGTATGATTCATAAACAAATGATTCTCATGAACTGGCTCTTTTCAGTGAACCAGTAACATTCTGCACAACCTGTGTAGTATGATTCATAAACAAATGATTCTCATGATCTGGTTCTTTTCAGTGAATCAATAACATCTAACACAACCAGTTTAGTAAGATTCATAAACAAATGATTCTCATGAGCTGGTTATTTTCAGTGAATTGATAACATCCAGCACAACCACTGTAGTCTGATTCACAAACAAATGACTCTAATGAGCTGGTTATTTTCAGTGAATCATCCAGCACAACTTGTAATCTAATACTTATAAGTCACTTTTTTTGTGAATCAAAAACAGCACGACCAGTGTAGTCTGATTCCTGGACAAATGAATTGTATCTTTTAATGAAAATTCAAAAAGTTGAGTTACCAGTTGTCAGTTTATGATTATGGTTTTGATTTTGCACGTTCTTTTAGTAACATCCTTTTTAGCATCTTCATCAATTCAGGATGTTGCAGAGTGCAAACGCAGCACAGCGTCAACGAAAACCATTTCCTTTTTTCATGTTATTTTATTCATGTCTTTCGTTTTGTTATTTTTCCTCAGTTCATACCTGACTGTTTTTCTTTCTAGTGTCATGAACAACCTAAACTTTCACTTCTGTCATTCAAGGAAGAATCTGAAACATTTCTAATTAAAAGTCTATCCTTTTTTTCCTGTGTTACTGTAATTTGACATCTTTGTATCTTTCTCTCTCCATGAACAGTTGCAACAGAAGATGGCTTTGGTTATAGCTGCCTGCATAAATGTCCATACGGAGGTATTGTAGATACTGCCAAACTACTGTTAACACCTGCAGCTTATTACGCCAATGAAGTTACAGCACCACTCGACTCCAGATGTGCTGTGAAATCACAGGGCCTCCTGATATTAACCCTCAGATCTGTCCCTCTGCAACAATATAATCAGAGCTGTAATACCAAGCCCAGTTTCACCGCTGTTATTGTCCTGCTCTCAATGACACTGTCTCATGTGTCTGTTACTGTAGATGTTGTCTTTGACTAGTCCCAGTCTGAAGTTACGACAATTCTGGATAGAGATCTAAAAGTTGTTGAAAAGACAAACCACGCTGTTGCAGGTGACAATAAAGCCTCCACATGTGAAACTGCCAAATCGGAAGGGATGGTCCACCCCATTCCTGTAGGCATGGGATCTTCCTGTGGAAGAAATGGCTATATCTGCCATATTCCATGTCACTGATTTGAAATATTAACACACTAATTTCTCCCAACAGAACTGCCAGCTTTGGAAATATACTCCTTTTCAGTCAAGGTCATCGCAAAAATGCTTACACACTGATGGCGTAACTGATGATAAGCTGGAAGTTGTTACAGAAGATATACATCAGAAAAAAAATTACAGCTTGATTCAACAGCAGAGCCTGGTCAGAATCATCATCACCTTTCCTCATTTCAGATGTTTCAACTTAATGTTCCAGGGTGGAAAATAACAACATATTACGTTTATTCATAAACCATTTTTTCCAACAGGTGTGTCCAAACTTGTTTAATAATTTTAGTTTTAGAAAATGCTAACAACACTGAGCAGAGCAAATGTAGGCATGTAGCCTAGGGTTTTTAAGTACTGATAGTTTATCTTTTCAAGGTTTTTCTTCTGTCAGTCTGAACTTTGTTTTCTCTAGCAAGGTTATGATTTTCTTGTCACGAGCACACAGTGTCCTAACCGGGTGATATGAGAGAGAGATTTGTCTGTCCCCACTAAAAGCAAAAATTCTGCACAATAACAATCTCATGTTGAGGCTGGTTCGGACACAGTGGCGTGGCTTTTGATTCATTTTCGCAGAATTGCGTTGTCATAACCTTTTTCCTTCCTTGGTTGCATAGCAGCAACGCAAATGGATGTGGAGATCTCATATCATACATTACAACACTAATTATCCCACAGCATTAGGTTTCATTTGGAGGATTCTGGCTTTCTTGACTGAGTTAGCAGTCTACACCTTTCCAAATCGCAGCAGCTAGGAAGTTGAATGTGCAATCACCCAGATAATGTAAAAGCTAGTTTTATGCTCCTTCACAAGAGTCTGCGACTTCTTAAAATGAGAGCCAGACTCAAAAACAGCCATTCTGAATCATAAAGACATTGCATGCATATAAATTTCAATACTTTAACCAAAATTCAGCATATGCATCTAAATGCATTATTTAGTTAAAATATTTCCGTAATATTCTACGTAATGCAGCCTTGGTTTAAAATGAATCATCATCTTGCTGTCCTCTTGAATGGTGGACTTGACTCTCTGCATCCCTGGAGAGGGAGTGAAGTTGAGCTGCAGAAGCCATTAACTGGCAGACATTAGATCA
This sequence comes from Spinibarbus caldwelli, assembly GCA_039654775.1. Lineage (NCBI taxonomy): Eukaryota > Metazoa > Chordata > Actinopteri > Cypriniformes > Cyprinidae > Spinibarbus > Spinibarbus caldwelli. Next base: position 26,008,341 of record CM077240.1, read on the forward strand.
TAAAAACCGCAACAGGCCTGAGCATTTTAACGATACTTGGAAGAGAGTCAGCAGCTTCAGTACTGTAGAGCGCCAGGTCTAACAAGGTCGTTTTGCCCGTTCTGATTGGCTGGCTGCCTCTTCGCTCTCGTGCGAGCATCCATCCGGTGCGAAAGCTTTGTGAACCGTAAATATTGGACAGGATATCAATCTCTTTTCCAATCTCTCCTTCAGGTTATGACTTCGCTGCAGTGTTGGAGTGGTTCGCCGAACGCGTGGACCGCATCATCCTGCTGTTCGACGCCCACAAGCTGGACATCTCGGACGAGTTCTCGGAGGTCATCAAGGCCCTCAAGAACCATGAGGACAAGATCCGCGTGGTGCTCAACAAGGCCGACCAGATCGAGACACAACAGTTAATGCGCGTCTACGGTGCCCTCATGTGGTCACTGGGGAAGATCGTCAACACACCTGAGGTGATTCGTGTCTACATCGGCTCTTTTTGGTCGCATCCGTTGCTGATTCCAGACAATCGCAAACTGTTTGAGGCGGAAGAGCAAGACCTGTTCAAGGATATCCAGTCACTGCCACGTAACGCCGCCCTTCGCAAGCTCAACGATCTGATCAAGAGAGCTCGTCTTGCTAAGGTAAACTTCTATTATTAGCCTATGAGATTTTACCTGTAGCCTAGCAATCAAATGACCCACCTAGACTATTACTAAGGTTATATACAGTATAAGTTAAGATTCTGGATCTGGAAGTATGAGAGTCTGACATAAACAAATAAAAGCATTATAATATGGGACCCATTAGTGTTTTTCGGAAATTTTGTATTCAAAAATATGTCACTCCAAGCCCATTAACTGTTATTCTTTCCTCACAACACAAAATAATAGATTTGAAGAATCTCTTTATGTAGCTCTTTTTCAAACAATAGTTCATAGTTACCATGGCTATGAATATAAAAACAGCAGTCCTCTTGTATATGGAAAAGAATGTGTTCCACAGAAAAAATAACAGCATTTGGAATTTCAGACAGTAATGACAGAATGTTCATTTTTGGGTGAACTAATCCTTTAAGTTCCAAAGTCTTCAAAAGTTCCAAAACCACTACTGAAACCAAAAGCAGGAAACAAACTGCTCAAAGTTTGGCTAGCAAATTTTGTTCAAAGCAAAACAAGCACTTATATGTTGATGTTCAAGGGAAAATATTTAGTGTGTGTGATTCAGAATAAAAGGTCTCTGTTTCTGCATTTATTGAGTTGACATGCTGTGAATGTTGTTGTCGTTCCAACATGTTTTTGATGTGGTCCAGCATATAGCTCTAGTGTAAAAATAATAGCAGTGACATGCACTTTGTGTGTTTACAGGCCCTATTGTCTGTCTGATCTTGCAGATTTGCCCAAGTAATGAGGCCATTTACCAAACTGTTTAGTCTGCTGATGTGGCTCTGTACATGGCTCTGATGTTCAGCTACACTAAAATTGACTGATTTTTTTTTCTCTCCTCCACATTAAGCACATAATATTTGCTTCTACAGTCATTTTTTTCATCCAAGCTTGATTCATTTATATTTAAGGGCTGTTTTAGTAATGACCATAAAAACATGAAGTAGTCATTTATCTGTCTGTTTCTGTTTCTGTATATATAAGTAAATACATATATGTAACATGCAATTCAGAGATAATTCTAGTTGTGCAGGTAATCAGCTACATCTGAAAAAGTAGACCAGAAAATGCAAAGAAAGTCCTTGACTTTGACTCAGAGGTCAGATGATTAGTGGGGATTGTTAAATGTGCTGAAAGATACTCAGGGATCATGAGTCAAAATGTCATTCCCCATAAAGACATGGTTATAAATCCCCTTGAGTGATCTTGCATTCGTCCTTGCTTTAATTACTTATTATAAAATCACGTCTAAAGGAAGTTCACTCAAAAATGTTGTTCTCATGTTCCAAACCTGTGACTTTTTTCTTCATAGGAACACAAAAGAACGATTGAAGGCCTGTATTCGCAAAACACATTCTTGTCTTTTGATATTATTAATGCAGTAATTCTTCAGCACATTACATTCGGAAATACTAAAGTGTTTATGTATTAAATTGAGCCCTAATATTTTCACGTCTTATGTCTGCTGCTGTCCTATGACTAGATTCCACATGTTTTTAAACAGCAGTCCACCTCTTAGATATATAAAAGAACAGTAACTTAGGTAGTCAGACATAAAGCTGTCATTTAAAAGGAAACTGAAACACACTGATGTCGGTTCATTTACGTCTGAAATCCTTTATTATCCCCATCAGTATAAACGTTGCTCAAAACACATGGGCTGGGCCACAGAGACCCTCTCTGGAAGAGGAAATGTTGGGGACTGTCAGTACTGGTCTCTTGTCAAACTCAATTTAAATCTCTAGATCCAGCTGGATGCATTAAAAAAGAACATTTAAGTTCCCTGTCCCTCACCCTGATCATACAGATATGCTTCCCCTCCTGTCATCATTTATACAGTCACCTTCCTTCCACACAGGGGCCAGACCTCTTTTTGCCCCAGACGATGATTTATTTAGTAGCTTGTGTATTCTTGCCACTATCCAGCTTCATAATGAATTGTTTGGGTTGAATACGTTAGTAAAAAGCTGCATATTTTTATATTCAATGTCTCAATTTGTTTGTTGGCCATGAAATCAATATAGAGTCTAATGCAAAAACATGTTTGTTATATTACATCCCAAAAAGAAACATTAAGCCTGTTTTAGAATCTTTTTCGCTATAATTAACCACATTCACATGCGAAATGACCAATCAGTTAGAAAATATGTAAAAATTACGATTAATCAATTTAGTATTTTGTAAACATTTTGCAAAAATGTTAATTATCATGAAAATGTCACAATAAAATGTTTATTTATAAAATAAGGAATTTTATTTGAATTTTATTATAGGTTTTGGTTTTGAGCAAAAGGTTTCAGTCATTTTTATTTTAATTTTAATTTTAATGTTAAAAACAACCCAGGCATGCTCTTTGTAATTGTAATATACTGATGTCTGTTCTATAAACTTACAAGGAGCTTTGCTTTTGTGCTCTCACAGGTCCATGCATACATCATTAGCTCCTTGAGAAAAGAAATGCCCTCAGTCTTTGGGAAGGAGAACAAAAAGAAGGAGTTGATTAACAGCTTGGGCGAGATCTACAGCCGCATTGAGAGGGAACACCAGATTTCACCGGGAGACTTCCCTAATCTTAAGAAAATGCAGGTAAGGTCAATTTAACCAACGAACATAGAGGCTGATTCAAGAATGCTTCACTGGGACTTCTAAAGGGTCTTTCAGTGCATATTCAAAATCAGCATAATTTGTCCCACATTTTTTGGGTGGACCTCTCTAAACCTGATTATGTGCCTTTTTAAAATCACTTGCGTAAAAGTGCTGTTTAGATTACTGTTACTTTTATACAACAGCTCTATAAACAAATGAATATTGAGCAAATTGCATTTCAGACAAAATTTGGCTAGTTAGTTTATATGTGTCTTCTCCGCCAATGAAACTATTTCCAAAAGAAGCCAAAGCATCAACCTTTTCATGTTGCCAAGCATCAACAGCCTGACACAGCCTGTCTGGAACAGAGTATCTGAAGGGAGCAGAGCTGGTTTACCCTGGAAATATCAACAGATGTTGACAGGATCTTTTGTTACATCCTATAAGTGTTTTTCTTGCTTTTCTGCTGAATAGGAGCAGCTTCAAGCACACGATCTGAACAAGTTCCAGCCTCTGAAAATGAAGCTGTTGGACACCGTGGACGACATGCTGGCCCACGACATCGCCCAGCTTATGGTTCTGGTGCGTCAGGAGGAGACGCAGCGCCCCAACCAGGTGGTGAAGGGTGGCGCCTTCGAGGGCACCATGAATGGGCCGTTCGGACACGGATATGGCGAGGGAGCCGGCGAGGGCATTGATGAAGTCGAATGGGTGGTGGCACGTGACAAACCTATGTATGACGAAATCTTCTACACTCTCTCGCCCGTCAATGGCAAAGTGACTGGAGCCAATGCCAAGAAGGAGATGGTGAAGTCCAAGCTGCCAAACACTGTGCTGGGTAAGATATGGAAGCTGGCTGACATTGATAAAGATGGGATGCTCGATGATGAGGAGTTTGCCTTGGCCAATCACCTGATCAAGGTCAAACTAGAAGGTCACGAGCTTCCAAGCGAACTGCCCGCTCATCTTGTGCCTCCCTCCAAAAGAAAGCTTCCAGAGTAAGATTGGTTTGGATTTTGGGAAAGCATATAGTTTGAATTTAGGTTACAGCTGAGTTACCGATGGCTGGACAACCTTTACTATAGAAGAAAAAAAAAAAAAAACAGTGACCTCTTTGAAATGTGTGGTTTATGCTTCACTAGAGAGAATGGATTTGAAAATGACCCAACTTTTCAACTCTTTTGACTTGTATTTTTTTTTTTTTTTTAGTTTAGTTTTGTTTTATTTTTTATGAACAAATTGTGCTGTCTGTTTTATGTGTGCTCTCAAATTTTAGTCATATTTTTATGCCACAATTTCAGTTTCATCTGTTCAGCTATCATGACTGTAACGCTGTGTCCTAACTAGACATATTGCGATGAATGATTTCAAATGTAAAACAGCACATTTTGTCGATCACATGATTTCAGTTTCTGTGACAATTTGCTCAATTTGCTTGCTAGCCTTTCCCACAGTGAAATCTCATTGGTCTAAAAATCTACTTCAGGTAGTTACATTAAACATCATTATCTTCTGATTGGTTGACATCGTGTCACGTTTCGTAGCTGTTTCGTGTTCAGGCGATTACTTGTCGCATTGCGCCTGGTTAGGACACACTAAAATGCTTTTCAATATATTTCACTTTCACGCTCAATTTACACTACTTTTCAAAAGTTTACAATCAATAAGTTGTTTTTGAAAGTCTCTTTTGCTTGCCAAGACTGCATTTATTTTGATCAAAAGTACAGTGAATAGTAATATTGTGAAATAATATTACAATTTTAAAAATCGATTTTCTATTTTAATCTATTTTGAAATGTGATTTATTCCTGTGATGGAAAATCTGAATACTTCTGTTACCTGCCGTCTTCCATGTCACATGGTCCTTCAGAAATCATTCTAAAAATATTAATAATGTCACTGAGCCTAAACTTTTGAACGGTAGTGTATATCAGATTGATCTGTGTCTCAGGAGGGGCGAGACGTCAATTAATGCAGAAAAACATGAATCTTATTCTGAATCTTTGTATCAGTTGTTATTCTAAGTACACAACTGTTAAAATCTAGTAAGAAAAGCGAAATTCCTTTTATAAGTAGATGTAACTGTTATTCTCTTCTTGTTAAGGCGGCATCTTTAATGAATGCGAGTCCTTTCTAGCCTGACCAAGAGACTGTTAAAACTGTATAGCCGTCACGTCAGAAGACTCAATGTTTAGTGTTCTTGATGGACCCGTAGAGCTAGTATCCTTGTCAGTAGTCTACTGTATATGTTAATGCCTAACATATCTAAACTAACTAGAGTTATAGTAGTGTTTATATAACCCCCGTCTGATTTCCAAAGAAGAAAAAAGAATGATGCTGCAAAACAGCTTTATTCAAGTGATGTGAAGTTCTCTTTCTGAGCGTTTCTGCATTCACATGTTCATTTAAAGAGCAGCGGCTTTGGATCTAAATATGTATTTAGTTATATTACTTTATTATATCAGCATTTAATGAACTCTTTACCTCTGTATCCACCCCTTGACAAGCAGTTATCTAGAGCTGTCGCATTTTCTCAAGCAGATTTTTAGGATCTGAATGTGAATTGATAGAATTTTATGCACTGAACTAAATGGTCTTTAAAGGGGTAGGTTACTCAAAAAATGACAATTCTGTCGCTATTTACTCACCCTCGTGTGATTTCAAACCATGTTTTAATTCCATGGTTGATGGAAAAAGGAGATGTTTAGCAAAATAGTCACACTGCTCTTTTATATGCAAGCTCAAAAATAACAAAAAGAACCATAAAAGTAGTTAGATATTACTTCTATACTATATTCCAAGTCTTCTAAATCCATGTGATAGCATTGTGTAAAGAAAAGGCTCAAATGAAAGTGATTATTTGCTGAAAATTGCTATATATGTACATATTGTAATTTGGCTTCTCATGATCAGTTACTGTACAAGACACACTGACGTCTGGCGTCATTGACATTAAAGGGATAGTTTACCCAAAAATTAAAATTCCTAACTCTCATGTTGTTCCAAACCTATGTGACTTACTTTCTTCTGCAGAACACAAAAGAAGATATTTTTAAGAATGTTGGTAACTAAACTCTTTCGGCTCCATCGTATGGACAAAATGTAAATCGATGGGAAGTGAAACGGTTTGGTTATCAACGTTATTCAAAATGTATTCTTTTGTGTTCAGCAGAAAAAAGAAATGGAACAACATGAGAGTGAAGTGACGTTTTTGGGTGGACTATCCCTTTAACGTAAAAAAAAAATCATACTCATTTGGATGGACACAACTAAAGGATGACAGGATTTTTACTTTTTGATGTACTGTTCCTTTAAATCTGATCTGCTTTGATCCGGATGCCCATTTTCTTATGTGAATATATCCACTGATTCTTACTAAACCTCTAAGCTTGTTTAGTCAATCAATTAAACCTATAAGCTGCCTCTGTGCCTTGAGACACACCCGCTTCAATCAGATTTGTGACACTAGAGATGTACAAAGCACACTGTCGTATTCTACAATATCATTACATGCTCATGAAATAAACTGACATTCTTCAAAGACTTTCATTAATGCTCCATTTGAGTCTCTAATGAAAAAAAAATTCCAGATTTGCTCATAATTTTTGCACATGAAATTTTTTTTGCCCATAATGTAAGGTTGTGCATTTGTGCGTTTGACCAAGTATGTACATGTATATGGGTGCAATATGGTTTGCAAATGTATTGTGAAGTAGTCTGTGTAGGTGTGCTTGTTGTTCATTGTGTTTTAACCGGTGTGGACAAATTATGTGAGACACTACTGTTCAGGGAGGTGGACATTATTCAACTTAATAAAGATCTAACTCATTTAAAAGTACTTTGTATTCAGATTTTCTGTTCTAGTCTTGTTACATCTTGACTTAATTTGTTCCAGATTAAAATACTAACTCTTTTACTCTACTTAAAAAAAAAAAATAACTAAATTTTTTTTTTTTTTTTTTTTAGGTTTCTTGGTTGGTGATTTTTAAACAAAATCGGTGGTAAAAGTAATCAAAGTTTTGTATTTTATTTTTTTAATATTTTGACTGATTTTAAACATTGCAATTATTCGTTACGGCAGTTCACAATGTTAATTCACAAAACAAAATTTCATTATACAATATATGCGGTAATAATATTTAATTAATTAATTATTTTTCCCATTCCAAGGCTCTCTGTGTCTAGAAATGTGGAAAGGCATGTCAGATTGATGTACAGAATGATAAAAACATATTTGTTAATCATATTAAACAAGGCAGTCCCAACGGAGACGGTACATAATGTTTTCAGCAGATCTTTGTCCTGCATTAACAGGGCGGTCTGCATGAGTGATGACTTCCTGTTTGTTGCATCATGTACTGTATGTCCTAGGAAACGCAAGCACAGGATGGATTCTCATCTGGTCCTTTTCTTGACAGCAGGATATGATAAGCAGGGAACACCTGACTTTTCCTCACTACCGGTCACGGAATATTCTGTCCACTGATGGAACATGCTTACTTAAGGATAAGCTACAGGGGTGTAAAAAAAGTATGTATAAGATATTAAAAGTTTGGAATTTTTCTTTGTTTTTTAAACTTTTTATTCTTCAAAACGCAATACTGAAAATTGCATGCACTATTGTTTGAAGTTTTTTAATGTTTTGGAAAAGTCTCTCACGCATACCAGACTGCATTATTTGATCAAAATACAATAAAAACAATAACATTATGTAATATTATTACTACTTAAAATAACTTTTCTATTTTAATATATTTTAAAGTGTAATTTATTCCTATGATGGCAATGTTGAATTTTTACGTATAAAGTTAAAAAGAAATTTTGAAACCGAAACCTGTTTGTAAAATTTTTGTCATACATTTCATTGATTTACTGTCTTTGATGAATAAAAAAATAAAAAATTATATATATATATATATATATACATATACATACATATACATACACATACATACATATACATACATACATATACATATATACATATACATATATATATATATATATATATATATATATATATATATATATATATATACACATACATATATATACATATATATATACACATACATATATATATATACACATATACATATACATATGTATATACACACACACACACACACTGTATATATCTTTAAATGTTTGCAATACGGGAAATTTGAGAACATTTTAAACCACTGGTTACCTATCAGGTCGGGTGATCTCACCACACGAGCTGATCAAACCTATGAGGCTACAGGATTTTATTCTGCAGATTCATCAGGCATGTTTGCCAGACAACATCTAAGGAGTGTTGGAACAGTGTGTTGTGAGACAGATGAGACAGAGTTAGAGCTCACTGGCACCAAAGCCTGACATGTTTGGCAAAAAACAAGGATTGCCTTTGGCCAGCAGCAGCACCTCGGACCATCTGTAATGCTTGGTGGTGTAAGCATTATGGTTTTGGTCTGCTGTTGTGCCTCGGGGTCTGGCCAGCCTGCCATCACTGAGTCAACCCTGAATTCCACACAGAACCAGAAAGTAGTTGAGGGGAATGTGAAACCATCTGTCTAAAAGCTGAGGCTGAACCACAAGTGGACATAGCAATAACAAGACAATGACCTGAAACACTCAAGAAAAGCCACAAATGAATAGGTCAATATGAAGAAATGAAGGGTTATGGAATTACAAAGTTAAGGCCTACATCTTTCCACAGCAGAAATTCTTACAACAAGACTTTTGTTGAATAAATAGTTGAAAAAATGTTTGCCTTGCTTGTGCTAAACAACTTAAAATGGAAATGTATGTAAAATCAAATCAGCAGTCTATTGCACCACTGAGATGCATGTCATGTGGTAAAAAAGACAAAATAATCTCTGACTGAAACCTTTTTTACGAGTCACTAAAAAATAATGAATAATACAAATAAAAGTCTTTATTTCATAAATAACTAAATACATTTTATGGTTGTTCATCACCTTGAGTCCTTCCCATGTTGAACCATATGAGAGGAAGAGGAAGATTTTCACGATTCGAAAGCTCCCAAACATCCGGCGCTCTAGATAAATCCCCCAGGAAGAGCAGCGCTCCATCACAGCTGGTCAGGCACTCACATGTGTCCTTGTGTACAGTATGTCTGCTGTATGTGAAAGAGTGACTGGGATGTGTGAGGTTGTCACATATAGATAAGATTTTACAAAGTGAATACCTAACATTTATTAAAAAAAAGAACTAATCCAAAGAAAACACACTGGGTTCAGTAGAATAGCCTTTAGAGTTAATACAGATTGAAATTTCCAGATTTAAATGTGAAAAATATTAAATATTAAATTTTCAGAGTCCTCGGGCTGTGAGTATGGCAGCAAGAAATTGATCATTTTCATTTTGACAGAATTGTATATGGTTTTCAAGATAAGGATATCAGAGAGGAGGATATACTGTCCAGAAATGTCAGAACTTATCAAATACATGCTTCATTAATAATGCTGATAAAATCAACCATGGCTAAGGAATGCAGCTGTAAAGAGAGTCTGAACACAGATAGTGAAAGATATAATAATGATGAGACAATACAGCTCTAACTTCTGTTCCCAATTATTCTACATTATGCAACTGGTTCCATGTCTCTTATTGGCAACCAAACAAATTTTGATCTGTCAAGTCAAATTATCACATTCTAAACTGGAGAGAAAATTAAGTAGAGCAAAGGAAAACATTCTTGTGCATGTTTTTGCAGGGTCATCGGGTGTAAAACTAGAATCCTCTTATGAGTATAGAAGTATGAACAACTTCAATGCAATGTCTGTGTGCTGCAGGCTAGGCCTGATTTTCTGTTGGTAAATAGAACGTTTGTCAAATGTAATGTCATTGCACTGAATAAATAAAATCTAGACAAAGAAACTGAAGGGACTCGAATACACAAGTAGGTACAAAATTGTTGAAATTTATTGAAATTCGGGCCAAGTTTTAAAACCATGATCAGTCATTATTTGTTTTTTTTTTGTTTTGTTTTTTTTACTTCAATTAAAATTTAAACAAACATCTTAATTTAAATAAGATTTACAAAATTAAAACACTATTGCAGAATGGGTAACAGTGTTGCGAATGACAAATTTGCAGAATGACAGGTTCTAGCTAGTTTGGGACCAAATGTTGGTTTATAGATGCTGATAAACCTATATTTTCAATTAAATAAATTCAAGGATGAATGGTTGAGCTGCATGCATGAATACAGTCAACAATACGCTTTCGCATAAAAATTGTGAAAATGTTTTTTTGTTTGTTTTTCTAAATTACCATGTTAACTTATTTGCTTATCAGGTTCATAAATAGTTTAGTAATAGTTTAACTTATCTAATAATTTTCACTAATGTAATGACACATCAAAGAATACTCTATTCTTAGAAAGTGCTGTTCACATTTCCCTTTTGCCAAACTGAAAGACTGTGTCATGGGAGTCAAGGTTAGGCTGTTGTACTCATGAAAGCTCACATCACATTGCTAATTGTTTCAGACGTGGAGAGCCCTTGCTTGACAGAGCTAAAGATGAGCTGGCTGACAGAAATGCAGAGGAGCACTGAACCCAGGCCACGAGGCCTCATGAGTGTGTTACTCAGCTCTCAGACCTGAAGACACTCTCAAGTATGTGAGGAGAATGCCTCTTAGTATGCAGAAAACATGATGATCTCTGTGCTGAGTTGAACACTCAATCTTTGTATAGTATTTGGTGTAGATTAGAAGCACAAAAAAACATCTATTTGCAGCTGTGTGCATTAACAGTTCCATAGAACGTTTATAGAGATTATCTATTTGCTGATGATGGTTTGTTTTGGTTTGATTTTGAAAGAAAAATGGTTTGCATCATTCTTAAATATGGTGTCATTCACAGTCGTAATTGGAGTTTGTGAGTATTTGTCTCCCCCTAATGCACGACTATGAGTAGCACATGTAATGTTTTGATTAAAGTTTAAAGTTTAAATGTGAAGTTTGCAAGACTTTTTATGTCAAAATACATTTTCTTAAATTAACCCAGTTTATTGTTCATTCACTAGCCTACTATAAGTATGCATGGGTTTATCTACCCCAGAAGTGTAAACAACACTGAGCCTCCCTAACATCATCAAAATATTTAGAGCGGTCAGATCAGATACGTCAATCATTCCAGCTTGACCAATAGCGAGAGTTGGGGCGTGGCTTCTGTAGCAGGCTGAGCCAGAGGGTGTTTATCCAGTGTGGGACCCGCGCTAACATGGGGGGAACAAAAATCAGATTTGGTTACAAGCTAAAATCTGAAAACTTACCAAAATACACAGAAGTAGAGAACAAACAAGGGTAAACGCTGGCGGTGCTTTTACAAGATGGAGGAATTTGATGGAATGTTTGAATTTCAATCGAAACACAGAACTTGCAGAGTTTCTTCTGGAGAGGTAAATTGAACTTAAGATTTTCCCACACATGTTAGCTCTTTACTGTCTTTTTCCAAACATGTTAGCTCTTTATTATCAAGCCCGAGATAAAATATTGTAAAGATAATACTCGTATATTAAGGGTGAATATAAGGGACATTTGTAAAGGTTGTTTGAAAATTTGCTTTATTTTTGTATTTCCACTAGGTAACACTAGTTGCGTAGAAACTGCATACTTCACCTTTAAAGATGCTGTAAGTTTTTTTTCTTTCTTTCTTTTTTTTTTTGGTCTTTACCACGAACAAAATATTAAGCCTTTATTACTGTAGCAAGTCTATTTAATATATGTTTCTCCTTTACATATCAATTGTTTTAGAGTTGAGTGATGTGAACTCAATAAAGTAAAATGAATGAATGAGTCAATTAATTAATTTGACTTAAATTTGTAAAATAAATATTTATGTATATTAAACCATGAAGTTGATTCTTTTGCATATAGTTTATGCACACTGAGATTTCTCATGAAGAAATCACTTCTTATCAGGGCTGAGTGTAAAAAATAATTATTCTATCATATTCTGTTAGCTTAGTTGGATACATCTGCTGGTCATTCCAGAGCACACAGTAATAAGTAACCCAAAATAGCTCCTTTCCATATAAAGTTACTTGTGTACGTGCAGTCTGACATTGTGATATCTGTGGTATATGTAGTTGTTCTCAGTCTTTTCCAAGTGTTTAGCAGTAAAAACAGGATGCAATAGAAATCTATCTCTGTGAGTGGGCCGGGAGCAATATCCCTGTGGGCAGAGTGGGGGAACCTTGTTCAGCCATGGCCAAGTCTTGAACTTCTCTTCCTGGCACGGGTGAAGGACACACAAGGGCACTGTCCTGTATGTCTTGGCCAAATGTACAACCCAACCCACTCGTGCCGAGACACAATGGTCCATTCATGTTTATCACAGAGGTCTAGTTTGTTTTGATGCATTTCTACACACTTCCTGTAGTGGTGATTATCACAGATGATAGCTTGTGGCCTCATGGAAATTGCTTGACTCTGTTGTTGTAAAGCCTACACAGCAGTGTTTTGATAACTTTTACATAGTGTCTTCTAGCCTGGACATTTTATCCATTTTTTTTTTTTTATATTGTCATATTAACAATTTAATATTATTTCAATTGCTTTCTATATATATATATATATATATATATATATATATATATATATATATATATATACATACACACACATATACACATAATTTATTTTTGTAGAAAATGCAAGCTGTTGTTTTTCTAAATTTACAATGAAAATACATTGAATGGGCCCACTGAGTGGTTGTTAAGGTATTGTTGCTTGAGTGTTCTGAGTAGCCAATAGCAGTTACATACTAACCCAGATCAGCTGTTTTTGATATTTCCGTCCCTTGATACTGTATGGTTCAGGTCCCCCCGTCAATGCAAGCCATTGGGAATTTTTTGTTCACAAGCCAAAAATGGTCTGATCACTTAGAAAGGTGAAGGCACTTCTGTTTACATGTCATATTTGATCTTTTTAAAGCTATGAAACTGTACCTGGCACAGCCTTACCCATCACTACTTTGCATGTCAGTTTGAGTGAATATCTGTTTTAGAAAATGTCTTCTTCCTTTTACAGCCAACCAAAACACTGGTGATGCACCAAAGCCCTTCTTCCATGAAATGTCAAAGAGGAATTTCTACTAGAAGTGCCATTTTATTGCTGCGCTCACACAGAGATGTAATACGCTGAAAGACTGACCTTTGACCTTTGAGGTGAGGGCATGTGTGGAGGATGGAACGAAGATGATCGCAAAAGTCCCATGTGTTTGGGCAAAGTTCAACGTGAATTTTCGTTTGGCAGATTTACAGCTTGAGAAAACCGATGAGGTGATAAATGCATGAGGGATAGATCAAGAAAAATACTGAAAACAAGCAATGTTAACAAGTAATGTTATGGGTCTGAGAGAGGTGAAAAGAATTATGAACCATTGCTGCTGTGGTCTGAGTACCTATTAGTTTTCCAGTAACAGCATGTAATCTCTAAAAGCCAATAACTAGATACATGTCTGTTGTAGTTGTTGTATAGTCAAAAAAAAAAAAAAAACCACATTGAAATTCCTTTCTTTATCTACCGTAATTTATTTAAAGCAAATAATACATTTGGGTTGCATAAGTGATCATCTTGTTCCAAAATGTGTTTGAAAAGTCTTCTGGTGTTCTTGTTAGAGTTTGTTTAGATCTTTTTGAGAGTCTCGTCTCATGAGGAATTTTCCCAAACTCAGCTGAAAGAACTCCCAGCTGTGCTCTCCTGGGTCAGAGCCCCTGCCCCATATCAGGAGAGTTTCAAGACATTGATTTGTGTGTTTGGACATGTTTTAAAAGACTACATATGAAGCTAAATGTGAATTTTAAAGCAATAGTTCACTCAAAAAATTTTAATTATTTTATTATTTACTCAACCTCATGTCATTCAAAACAAACATGCCATTATTTTATCTGTAGAACACACACACACACACACACACACACACACACACTCACAAAAAGAGTAATGACAGAATTTTCATTTTAGCTAAAAGATTCCTTTTACCAGTTGTAAAATAATGTGGTATTTGTCTTTAAGTTTGTTTTGAAACACATTTTTTATGATTATTTTTTATGTTTTTTTGGCAAACATGGCCACACCGGACCTAATATGCATCACATGAAGTGATTGATGATTATAGTATCTGCAGACAATGGTTACTGTAGTTTTTCCCCCATTGTCACTGGTTAACCAAACCAAACAGCTATATGTCTGTGGTTTATCAGTGTGATAATCCCAGAAATTCAGTGCACAGTTGGCCACTGACTCAGTCAACAGTGGCATTTGCCAACAAAACACCTCTTATGGAGTTGTTTACCAGTCTCCTCTCCTTTTGAATTCAACCCAGCGCATGGCATTTTTCTAGCACAGTTGTCTTTGGCGATTTCCCACACTCCCAAACAAAATGGGGGCAGAAGGGATTTTTTTTGTTGTGGTTATGTTTTGCAGGGTAACATTTAGTAACTTCATTTGTGTTTGAAAATGAGGATGTTTCATAGAGACAAAACCACAACCACATCATTTGCCTGAGGTGATCAGAAAATGGCCCATATTACTGTATATTCTCACTTGTTATTAGTGGTGTTGTTGTTAATTAAAACTAAATAAAAGTATTCAAATGTGTTTTCCATATTTTAAATAAAGCTGAAATAAAATAAAATAAAAATAAAAAGTGTAAATATAACATAAAAATCACAAAATCACTAAAAATTTAAATAAAATGAAAACTAAAAAGTATATTAAAAAATATTAATAAATACTGTAAGAGTATAGTAAGTAACACTAAAATAATACTGTTTGCCGTTTTATGGGTTTCTGTAGAGCTTTCCTTTCTTTTTATATCAATCCAGTTATTTATCAGAGTGATCATACTCGTTTACATTTCTATCATCAACTACTCTTATGCAACAATGTACATGGTTTATTTAAAATTTCAAGATATCGTTGACTTTTCTGGAATGCCATCTATATTGAACTGCCTTCTTACAATGGATGATAAGTTTAGGTTCACAGAGGTTTGATAAGAATGAGGCTGTCTGTTTCTCATAGCTGTGCAGGTTCTTGCTCAATTGATAACAATGATGAACAGCATCCAATTAAAGAAAAATGACATTCCTAAGACAGCACAGGGTTTCTGACAGCAGATATTACGTAAGTAGATAAGGAATAGGTTGAGGAAAGTCAAAAATACAGACAGTACTTTTTAGAAAGGTACATATTCCTGTTTTTCTAGGCCTTTTATCAGCTTCTTGTATCCTGTGTGAAGAGAAAAATTGCCTGTGAGCTTGACAGGATATGTATGGGGTTTTTTTTTAGACAGAGCTATTTCATCAAAAGTGATTGATTCAGTGACTATGTTTATGTTTGACACTGAGGACTGCAGAATAATAATAGTTGTCAGAAAAATCATGATCACAAGTTTTTATTTAATTTGTGAATAAATGATTTAGTCTAATAAAGCAGTACGATGTTCATGGCTACAAATGCGAGAAGGCCCATCGGGATGTTCTGTATCTGTTTTTTTGAAGAAGAAACACGTCAACTGCTCTCATAACAAGAAATCTGAGGACGGCAAATGATTTCACATGCAGTAGCGCTGCTTAGTGGCTCGTCTCTTGAACAGCCTCGTACGTGGCTCCATGACTGAAGCCAGTGAAGCTACTTCTTTTATTGCTGTAAGATATCCTGACATCTGGTTTTGATGTTACAGGCTGCTCATTTGTGAGTAAGATCAAAAGGTTCTTTTTTTTTTTTTTTTTTTTTTTTTTACAAGGTCTTTAAACAAGTAGTATCAGAGAGGTTTTGACAAAAAAGTACACCAGCTCTCCAAAGATCAAAGCTAATAGTGCGTCCAAAAAGACACTGCAAAATGTGAGCTTTAAGCTGCAGGACCAGGATGGAAAGCAGTTTCATTTGATTGATAATTATTTATAAAAACACGTAGGTGAGAAATCTAATTTTAGTCGTCACTATTATTATATTATATTATATTATATTATATTATATTATATTATATTATATTATATTATATTATATTATATTATATTATATTATATTATATTATAGTAAGTAAAAATATATGTGTGTGTGTGTATGTATACTATAATATATATTATTAATATATTATACTATTCAATATTACTGAATGAAAGTAATTTTTAAGGGTTAGTTCATAGAACATTCATGTGCATGTTATCACTTTTTACAGTGTGTATATGAAATAATCATTTCAACTGTTATTATTAGTAGTAGAAGTAATAAATATTAGTATTTATGTGAATACATGTACATACTGATATTTATATACATTGTATTTATATAAAGATTAGAAATTATTGGCATTTGAGTACCCGGTAAATGTGGGGTTGAAAGGGAAAAATATGATGTTCTCATCAACCTGACCTCCCTCTGTGGTTCTATTTGGAGCTTTGTGGTTTCATATCTTGCTTTTGCAAAAACCCACACCTGCCTATGCATGAGTCGAAGACAGCTGAAGCCTCAACTTTAATCATATCTATCTATCTATCTATTGATATATCTGTCTACATAAATAGATAGATTCTTGATCTTTTTGCATGTGCATTGTCAGACAAGCAACCATATATTATAAACTACATTTTAAAACAAGGTTTAAATACTACAAAAAAATCCAGCTTGGCCCCTTTAGAAGCTGGTAACTACAATTATTATTTCCTGCTATACAGAAATATAGGAAATATTTGTATTTTGTTTTGGTTTTGGTGTGTTGATATTTTATATTATATTTAGAGTCATTTTCTTCAGAGATTTGATTTCTAAAGTCATTTAAAGGCATAGTTCACCCAAAAATAAAATTGCCATCCTTTACTCACCCTCATGTCCTTCCAAAACATGTACTTGTACTTGAACTGACAAAATACACTGAGACATTTGTCAAAATGTATTTTGTGTTCCACAGAAGAAATAACGTCACATAGGCTTGGAACGACATAAAGGTGAATCAATGATTATTATTATTTATTTATTTTATTTATTTTTTTTTTTTTCTGTGAAGTATTACTTTAAAAAAAAAGAAGCATGCACCTTTGAGTAAACCTTTCCAGGAAGTCAAGAGTACAAATGAAGACCAAAGTTTATGCAGTATGCATCAAGAACACTAAGAACAGGATGTTACGATTCTGAATATAATGCTGACACATTACTAGAGACAAGTCGCATTAATCATATCACTAAATATGAGTCACAAAATATCCTGCAAAACTGACAAAATGATGTTTATGTTGTTGTGGTGGAGGTCATGTTTGAAACACAGTAATTACAGTATGTACAGTAAGTCCATGGTATTTATTTGTACTTTTTATTTTATTTGTACTATTTATTTGTACTTGTTGGAATATCTGACTTCATAGTCATGTGTGTTTTAAACAGGTCTACATAAAGAAAAAGTGCAATGGTGTTCGAGGAGGTGCTGTAATGTGCAGCCAGTGGGTACAGAGGAACAATGACCTGACGCATGCAGCCCAAAATAAGATAAGTGGAAAAACAAAAGGTATGAAAGAAACAATTTAATAAGAACCAAGGAATCTTTGGAAAGAAAAATCATAAATGTTACTCAGTAAGTAGTCATTTTCATATGTCTGTGATTGAATTGATTTTTAACATGATAACGAAACATGATAAGGCATTATTTATGTGGTATAAACTTATGTGGTATAAAGTGAGTAAGTGCTGATATTATCTGCATTTGGATCACACTGTGTGCAAATCTGTTAACCACACAAAACACTTTCAGTTCAACCACTTTTCCACCTTCACCGATAAGTAGAGCTCACTATTTCCTGCATTGAGCCCCAGACTCATTTTCCACCATGCATTTGCAGAAAGGGACTTTTCTTGCATTGCACTGCACTTGAGAGCTTTGGGCATGTTCTTGAGAAGATGCAACCTGAAAATGCTGATGTAAGACAGGTAATTTGTACATGAGGATCCTTATGAGGGTCCATCATAAATGTAAAGATGTTTTCTGTGAAATTTGGATGGAAATAAAATAAGAAACAAAATATGAAAAACTTAAATCGACCACATTTCTCTGGTTACCTGTGTCAGCGATTTAGAGTAGATTCACAGAATTGAGGAAGGGTACAACAGGAAGTACTACCTCTGCAGGCCACATCATGTTTTTCCCCCGTGCGTGTGATGTCACTTGTTCCTCGTCGGACTGAACCCCTATAGGTCTGTAGAGTGGAAAGTACAAGCTCACCCCTTTATAAAGCGGACCGCATCAGTGAGATGATCATCTTCGAGGCTATCAGCCACCGATAGAGCGACCAGCACATCAAGATCTGATCAGCGACCGACCACAGACCCAAACATGAGAGCCCACTGCATCTTCATCGCCTGCCTTGTGCTCTTTGCTTTCTGCTCACTGGCTCAGAGTGAATGTGCGTCTTTTTCTTTATTTCTTGAATTTTGTTTTTAGATAAACAATACACTATTAATAATTTAATTTATATTTGTTAAGTGTTTTCCTGAATTTTAAATGTATCCCATTTATATACTGATTCATATTAAGTGTTTTTAAAACAATTTTATTTTTTCCTGCAGTCAGCCAAGGTCCAGACAAGTGCTGCTTTTCTTTTTCCAATGTAAAAATCCCAGTTAAGCAGGTTGAGAGTCATCATATTACACATCTTGAGTGCCACAGGAGTGGTGTCATGTAAGTATTTTTTGCAATGTCTTAATTAAAATGAATTGTGAGTTATGTGAAATCATGAACCGTCTTCTCTTTTGAAATTTCAGTGTCATCACTAAAGCCCAAAAAGAGATCTGTGTTGACCCATCAGAGAGATGGGTTCAGAGACTGATGAACTTGGTGGATGATCGAAACATGAAGGAGATGTCACAGAGCAGCTCTGGAGACAGCATATAAGATGTGAACGGCTCTTCACTTTTCAAACTATTGAATTGAACAGTTTTCAAACTGATTTTAAGCTGATTTTATTTAAAAGTAATAATATGCTTGCTCCTCCTGCACACTGAAGTTTATCAATTAAGAAGACTGTGATATATATTCAAATATATTCAAAGCATATTTAAGATAAAAATGTAATCTGAACATGTAATAAGTTTTAATTTTTTAACTTCACTATATGCAAAATAAAGATTATGGAAAGACACTGGATTTTGTCAATGTTGTCCTTTTTTGAAGAAAAAAAATATATAAATACAAAATTATCAAAAACTAATTTGAGATTTATAGAACCAATATTTAATAATTAACAACTGCGCTAGCAACGTGAATACTGATACTGCTTATAATAACAATGCTAGTCCCTACAGTGGTAAAATGCACTTGGGTTTTTATTTCTACAATTACTTCAGTTATATCAATATAATTATATAATATTGTGAAAATTATTTATAGTTTTTTTATTTATTTATTTATTTTATTTTTTTGGCTCATTTGGATGCTACCACATGGAGCACTTTTTATTTTTTTACTTATTGTACGGATCCAATAAAGATCAGTTGGACTTTCATAAGAGAGTACTTTGTCACTATAAAAATGTGCTACAGATAATTTTTTTTGTTTGTTTTTTTTTTGGTGTAAGCCTCTCTATCTTGATAATGCTCAGTGCCTTCATGTATAGAGAAATCATTCCATGGCATGGAAATGAAGCTTAATATGTTCTGTATGAAAAGACAAAAAGATAGGGTGGGTTATTTCTACTGTATTATTAAGGCTATTATTACCTTTGATATAACTGCTACATAAGGCGGCAATGCCACTGTCAGACTGTGCAGACAAAAAATAAATAAATCAAATCAATTAAAGTGTATCACAGCTTTTCTGTGGGAGCTTTCTATTAAGCTGTACTGTAATTATTCTAAAACTATTTAAAATAAATATTGATACAACTTTCAAACTATTTTAATACTTATATTATATTATATTATATTATATTATATTATATTATATTATATTATATTATATTATATTATATTATATTATATTATATTATATTATAGACAAATACGTGTGTGGGTTGTGTGCACATGCGTGTGTGTAAGAGAGTGTGAGTATGTGTGTGTGATGGGGACTTCATGTAAATTAAATAATATAAAACAAGAAATTTACATCAAACAAACCAAAGATAAGTTTCCTGTTGACTCTTTTGATGCACTGATCATCGCTCCTTCATGAACATTCGTGTGGTTGGTTGTTACCACTGTGTGAATCTGTGGCTGACATTTTTTTCCCATTTTATATTCAGACTTTTGACACTGTTACCCCAACATAAACTATTACTGATTATAATATTATAAATTCTGTTACTGTTCTTTGTATCAATGTAAATTGGTTTTTGGTTTTTAAATCTTACTTATTTAAATATAATTCCAAAGTAATCACTTACTCCACACTTGTTCTTGACATATTTTTTTCATATCATCATGTGTTCTTTCCTCTCTAGAGGCTTGTCGTACTTCTGTTTGTCTTTTCCCTCCTCTCTTTCTCTTTTCTCTCAGCTTTTGTTTATCTGCCTTTTTTATAAGCATTCTAGATTTCTAGATTTTCCAAATTATCTTTCATGTTTACAGTTTTTGTT
Source organism: Spinibarbus caldwelli (assembly GCA_039654775.1). Taxonomy (NCBI): domain Eukaryota; kingdom Metazoa; phylum Chordata; class Actinopteri; order Cypriniformes; family Cyprinidae; genus Spinibarbus; species Spinibarbus caldwelli. The sequence continues at coordinate 26,029,153 of CM077240.1, forward strand.
TTGTATCTTTCTATGTAGTTCTTTGCATTGTTTTCAGTCCACACATAGTGGTTTGTCCCATTTTCAACAAATACACTTTCTTTTCTTATTTTTAATTTGAATAACTCTTCGTCTCTCTTTACTGCACTTCATTATCACTGGTTTCTTTAAATTTCTCTTTCTCAGATTTCCTCTTCATATTTTCAGGGCTATTTCAATTCAATGTTTCATCCCACACATGCACACTTTTTATTCATATATTGATTAATTTAGTTGCCTTTTTCTTTTTTTATGTGTAACCTCTTCTGTATTAGATGATGATTTTTCTGTTCTCGCTTGATGCTGATGATAAACTGCAAATATTTTTCATTTTCCGCTCACAATGAGTCATCTTTCCTTTCTTTCATCAGACAGACCCGTCTTCTCTCATCGCTATGTTGTGCCGCTCATTCTGTTTGCCTTCACTTCTCTCCTTCATTTGGAGCCCGGTGTTAAAATATGTTCAGTTCCTGAGATATTTGGTTCTACTGAGTGGTGCTGATATGAATATTCATGAATTTCACATATTGTGGGCGTATCCTTGAGATAATATGTGAACGAATGGTACTGAAAATATTTGTGCACTCTCCTCAAACTGCAACCTGTATAATGAATTATTCCAAAAAGGCATTAAAGTTTTAAGCATAAACTGCAACTGTTCACATATTCAAAACAATTCATAGTTTGTGTAATATGATTAATTGTCTGAGCTGTTTAGCCTGATTCATTACAGGCATTCAGATAAACAGGTATAAGGTACAGCAGAAAAAAAACATGAGTGAGTAACCTATGCTAGTCTAGGCTAATACAAAATGATTACAGTACTGCACAGTGTTGACAACAATGCCTGAAATCAACCTTTTTCTCATCTCCAGATGAGCCTGGAGCAGAGGCCTCCATCCCTGATCTTAGGAACTACCTGCTGTCTTCAGTTCCAAACCACCTGTCTGTAATTATCAAGTAACCCTGAACACCTTGATTTGCTGATTCAGGTCTGATTGATTGGGGATGGAGCTGAACTCTGCAGGAGGGTAGATCTCCAGGAGCAGAGTTAGAGACCCCTGGCCAATGGATACCAGGCCTGCTGGCCAGTTGCTCTTTCTGACTGCTAGAGGTCGCCATTTTATCACAATTATAATCTAGATTGTTGATGTAAATTTTGAGAAAGTCTGAGTTGGCCTTTTATTACATTTCAAAACTTTGCTTCCAGAACACCCTAAATTTCTCATGGCATGGCATCAACAAGATTTATTTCAAATGAACCTGAAAAAGTTTAAAAAGAAAGCACTGTCATCTCATCTGTAGTGCAGTGGGTTGTGGACACTATAGCCCACAAATGCACGTTTTCACACATATATTTGCAGGAAATAGTTTAGTACATCTGTTTCTCTTTTACATTCCATTTACAATGTATACTACTATTTTACACCTACTACTCCTTATCTTGCGTACAGTTTAGCATGATATGATCTTAAAGTGAATAGCCTTGGAAACTGAGGATCTTATCAAGGTTATATGCAGAGAACATTTTGTACTTACTAAAAGAAGTATTAGTATTATTTATAGACCTCGTTGTGGTTTCTCCAAACCCCTAGTGACAGTGACATGTGTAGTAGAAAAACAGGCCCACTTATAGACACAACCATGCACCACCAGTGTGATGAACACATGCATCACGAACAGCCAGCGACAACACAAGATACGGCAAGATGCATTAAACAACTGACCAAAGTCTCGAACACCAGGCCTTAATGCATCTTCATTGGCTGTCTTCTGCTCTTCATTCTCTGTTCATTTACTTTTTTTTATGTTTTAGGCAAGTGCTGCTTTTTCATGTAAGTACTTTTTGTAAGTACTTATTAAGCTTTTGTATAATTATGAAATCTTAAATCATTCGCTTTGAAATTCTAACTTCACAATCATGCAGAAGAGAACTGGGTTCAGGCATTGCGTATCCTCATATAATATATTGCCGATTGGTCTCTTTTTCACTCCAACTGACACATTTACCATCACCATTAAATATTTCCATTACCATTAAACATTAAGGAGAAGCATTTATAAACATTTACAACAAAATACACATTTAATAACATTTAATTACTCTAAATATTCTAACGCTGCATTGTTTCACAGCATACAAGTTTAATAGCATAGTAAAAGATTGGTTAAGCGCAGAGGAGTTGGGCCATTATTCACTTTCATACCAATTACTTTTCCACCTTGACCAATAGAGCTCACCATTTACTGCATCAAGCACCAGTCTCATTTTCCGCCATCATTTTGCCTTTGTACAAAAAGACTTACAGTATTGCACTGAACCTCAGTGTATCTTCTTGTAAAAATGATACCTAAAAAATGCACACAGTAAAATAATGGGGTCCTCATAAGAGTTCTCCATAAATTTAAAAACATTTTGAACCTGGACTTTGTGCAGTTTAAGCTAGATTCACAGAAGTGGGGAGAGCTGCGCTGCAAATCACATAATTTTTCCATATGCATGTGATGTCACTTGTTTTTTGCTGGACAGAACATAGATTTGTATAGACTTGTATGTTTGTATAGTATCAGTGAGGAGATCACACACAAGATGACCAGCCACTGATACAGCAACCTGCACATCAAGATCTGATCAACGACCAACCACATACCTAAAACATGAGGCCCTACTGCATCTTCATCGTCTGTCTTGTGCTCTTCACCTTCTGCTCACTGACTCAAAGTGAATGTGCGTCTTTTTTATTACTTCTTGATTTTTCTTTGGAAATGTCTGGAAAAACAACTGCTAACAATTTAACATATATTTATGAGGCATTTTCCAGATTATTAAAGGGGTCATGAACTGCATTTTTTGTTTCCTGATGCACACTTATAATGTTAGTATGATTTTACATAAAAATTGTCATAATTTAGAAATAAAAGGCTATTTTCTACCCTGATTTTAGCCCTCTGATTTGAACACTTGTTGGAAAGGGTGTGTAAACGGCTACTGCTATGACTGTTAAGTCACTTGCTTGATTTACTGATGCATGAGCAGCAATAAATGATTTTGAGACACAGAACATCTGTACATGAATCATCCATATCAGAAATCACTGATCGCAGATGATGCATTAAAATGAACTCGGTTACTTGCATGTTGTGGTATTACTGTAAGGGTCCATATCTTACAGTAAAAGTCTGTTTGCAAATCCTGCACCGAATCTGATTTACCAAAGAATCCACAGTGAAATGTACTGAACAAACAAATAATGCCCAACTGAAGCATCCACATAGTTGAAAATAAATAACCACCTTCCTGGCATTAGGATCATTTGGAAGGTAATATTATTTTTAGTTTAGCCGCAATGATGCAAGTAGGCATTGATCTGATTCTGAGGAGGCGGTCTTTGTCGCACTATGACTTCATAATAGGACAAATTCTGAAACGAGCCAACTTCTGAGCTTGGTTTCAATAAAAACTGTTTTTGGACTAACAAGGAAGTTTTGAGTTCTGAAACTTACAGGATGTTTTATAATACAATGAACTCTTACATGTCAAAATATCCAGAACAATTCAATTTCTCAGTTCATGACCCCTTTAAATGTATCTGGGTTTGAACACAATGTTAATTACATTGCATTTTTCATCTGTATATTTTCCTGCAGTCAACCAAGGTCCCAACAAGTGTTGCTTTTCTTTTTCCAATGTAAAAATCCCAGTTAAGAAGGTTGAGAGTTATCATACTACCCATCTTGATTGCCACAGGAGTGGTGTCATGTAAGTATTTTTGTAATGCCTTAATTAGAATAATTTATAATTGTAAATCAGTTATGTAAAATCATTAACCATCTTCTCTTTGAATTTCAGTTTCATCACAAAAGCTCAAAGGGAGATCTGTGTTGACCCGTCAGAGAGATGGGTTCAGAGACTGATGAACTTGGTGGATGGTCGAAACATGAAGATGATGTCACAGAGCAGCTCTGGGGAGAGCAAATCTAAACCAGAGAGGTCAGTTGCCCTCTTTAAAGTGAACAGAAAGGCAAAGTAAACTGCTTGTTACAGTATATATCTAATGCTTTTACATTTTTTAAAACAAAAAAAATACTGGGTTACAGGTACCTTGTGAATGTCTGTAATTGACTGAGCAGAAAATATGATCATATAATTTATTCAGAAATTCAAAAAATTCAAGCAAGAACTTAGATACAAATATTGGCAGGAGGTCTTAATATTATCTAAACCCTTGACAAGCATTGTCAAAATGATCGTTTTGTTTTTCCCTCCTGAAAGGAAAGCATCAGAGTCAGTCAGAACATCAGAAACTATACCACTCCACCGATCAGAGGAAACAACTCTAGTCCTCTTCAAAGAGTCACAAGACTGGTTAGAATTTCTCCTCTTTTATGATATCTGTTAACTCAGGAAGTCTTAATATTACCAGGCCCGGCTCCACGGGGTGGCCAGGGTGGGCCTGGCCCACCCAATCAGAAGCTTGGCCCACCCTGGCCTCACACTACATAACAGCCAATCACAAAATTATTGTGATATTCAGTTGAGGTTCATATATTTTTTTCTTTTTTGCTTTCTTACCGCCCACACCCGCAACGCATGTGTCCACTCCCGCCCACAAGTACAAACGTTCTAATACTGTATTTTCGCGCATCAGGGAGCCGCTATCAATATGCGCGGAATTGAAATCCTTTTGAATAAGCGCTCGCGCTGTTCACTTTCACTTTCGATTTAGCGATCGCGCGTACAGTGCTCTGGATAAAGGGAGAACATCTTACAAGAACCTCTTACAAGATATTTGTCAATGAGCTCAGAATCTGTTGATGCATGTTGGTGCATGGTCTTGTCAGTCTCAGTGGTGTAGTGCAGGGTATATTCAGGTGGGGTATAGGCTACACTTCTTTATCAGTCGCCTTTGCGTATACCCACTTCTAAATCTCCTCTGATGCGCATAATGTAGAGTCCTGCATTAGCCAAAATCATGACAGACCACCACACGAGTAGCTAATCAAATCGTATGTGAATAAATGCAAATATTCCCTAAAAACACCCAGTAAAGACAGTGATGCGGTAAGGACGCGCCGGCTTCCCTTTAAATATGATTGATGATTGCGCCCGCGCCTGCTTTGTCCCGAGAGTGACAGAGATGCTGTCTCTTCAACTACAACTTCAAATGAAGACGTTAGCCAAAGTGAGCACTCTTTAATAACAGGACCAGTGCTCGAAATGTGCCGGACACTCTCGTACGCATTACCGGCACTTTTATATTTTAATCTTTATCGCTCAGAGTCAGAGCGTCAGTATCTGGGTAATTAGAAATGACACTATAAAAATCAGACTACCCACTACCCACCGTGAATTACCTCTCATCTCGACAAATCACGTGAATGCAAGCAGAGTCGGTCTGGGGCGTGAGAGCATGTCACGGGAGGCGAGCAAAGTGGCAAAATAATTAATTATTGATTACAAATTTGAATCAGTACATTATAAAATGAAAAAAAAAAATGAAAAGAAGCAGGTTTTTGCAATCAGATATTTTCAAACTTGTAAACTCCTGTAAACTTTTCAGTCCAAGAGTAAACGAATGACTTCAAACAATGGTCAGTCAAGTCAAACAGTCAGTCAAACAGGAATATGCACAATTCTGGATAAATTGATCACATTTTTTTTTTTTTTCAAATAGAGATAATGATTCTGAACAGACAAATAAACAAATAGCTTGTAATTTACTAGAGGTTCTGACAAAATGTTAATTGCCGCAGTCTATTTAATTTTTAAAATTTTATTTTTTTATTGCAAAATTTGCACCTATTGTGGCTAATATTAATTTAATAATGATCCTTAATACTCCGTGAAGTACCAGAAGTTAAGTGAAAATGTGCAAATGGCCCATTTTGTGGTTAACTAAATGCAAGTCTTAAATGTCACTGTTTATAACATAAGGCGTTCATCCTTTCGCTTTAAAAAAAAATGTTGGCATAAATTAAGAGCCTATACCCACTTCTCCAGGTAGCACTACACCACTGCTCCTTACTCTTCACCCGTGATCAGTCAGATCGGACTGCAGCAAAGACTCGTGTTGGATGCAGGGTTGTCAAGACTCAAGTTTTTTAGACTTTCAAGTTTTATTTTTTTTATTTTATTTTATTTTTTTCTACTTAATTGGGCAACTTTTTTAACTGCTGCCATGAGTTGATTTTTCCCCCATGAGTTAAAGGCTTGTATTGAAATATTTTGCATTCTACCATTCTACCGTAAAACTGTGCTGGATGTTGTGAAGGAGGGCCACTGGTAGGAAGCTTTTGAGTGTTTAAGAAGCATAACAGTGACTGTAAAATATGTATTTTAGGTATGGAAATGAGTTTTGATATTTGGGACTACTTTGTGCTGCTTTTCACTGGCCATTGGGCTAGTTTTGTCACCTGGCAACCCTGTTGTAGAGCAGATGCTTTCAGTTTAGAATTGTAGTGTACATTTTCCAACTGAACTAAATTATTTTTATATTTATAAAAATATACCTCACTTGGCCCACCCTTCATCTCGTATCTGGAGCCGGGCCTGATCTAAACCCTTAGCAAGCATTGTCAAAATGATATTGTTCTTCCCTCCTGAAAGGAAAGTGTCAGAGTCAGTCAGAACATCAGAAACTACACCACTCCACCAACCTGAGGAAACAACTCTAGTCCTGTTCAAAGAGTCACAAGACTGGTTAGAATTTCTCCTTTTTTATGGTAGCCTATCTGTTAACTCAGGAAGTCTTGAAATTATCTAAACCCTTGACAAGCATTGTCAAAATGATATTGTTCTTCCTTCCTGAAAGGAAAGTGTCAGAGTCAGTCAGAACATCAGAAACTATACCTCTCCACCAACCTGAGGAAACAACTCTAGTCCTCTTCGAAGAGTCACAAGACTGGTTAGAATTTCTCCTCTTTTATGATATCTGTTAACTCAGGAAGTCTTAATATTATCTAAACCCTTAGCAAGCATTGTCAAAATGATATTGTTCTTCCCTCCTGAAAGGAAAGTGTCAGAGTCAGTCAGAACATCAGAAACTACACCACTCCACCGATCAGAGGAAACAACTCTAGTCCTGTTCAAAGAGTCACAAGACTGGTTAGAATTTCTCCTTTTTTATGGCAGCCTATCTGTTAACTCAGGAAGTCTTGAAATTATCTAAACCCTTAGCAAGCATTGTAAAAATTACATTGTTCTTCTTTCCTGAAAGGAAAGTGTCAGAGTCAGTCAGAACAGCAGAAACTACATTGTTGTACCAACCAGAAGAAACAACTCTAGTCCACCTCAAAGAGTCACAAGACCGGTTAGATTTTCTCCTCTTTTATATTGTCTGTTTAACTTTAGAAAGTCTTCATATTATCTAAACCCTTAGCGGACATTATTAAAATGACATTGTTCTTCCCTCTTTAAAGGAAAGCATCAGAGTCAGTCAGAACGATAGAAACTACACCACTCCACCGACTAGAAGAAATGTGTCTAGTCCACTTTGAAGAGTCACATGACCGGTTAGATTTTCTCCTCTTTTAAGTGGAGGATTTTTTTTTCATAGTCAACAATGTAAAAACCACAATGTAAAATGTTCTAATGTAAAAACCACAAACACTGAGCCAGAAGTATCCTTATTGTCAAGTTATGTAATAAAATTTAAATCCCAGATGTAACAGGTAACTATGTTGCATACTATACAACTATTGTATGAACGGCAACTATTTCTGTGTTTTTTTGGTGAACACAGAAAAATGCAGATCCCAAATAGAAATGTACTAAATCCAAAATTCCAGTACAGTTTTTAATTAAATTCATTAAGATTACTTTATCAAAGAACTTTCACTTTCATTAAATCTTCCAAGACAGAAATAATAGCTTTGATATGCATGACATTGGAGCCACATCTGGAACATAATATACTGGAGGAAAAAAAACACTTAAAATACACTTAAAACAATTGCTTTTTAAATACAAAACAAGTCCATTTCTGTATTATATATTATAAATGAGCTCTCTTTCATTTGTGCCATATAGATCCACTCGCTTCTGCATGCGGCCAGGATGAGAATAACTACAGCATTTCTTATCTACAGTGTGTTGAGACATCAGGACCAAGGAAACCATGACATCTGTTAATGTAGAGTGCTACTACATCAACAATCATCATAGATAAATATATAATAAATTATATTATATCAATAATTATATATTTTGTGTGTGGCACCTACTGTAAATGCTACTTTAAGTATTGTTTTGTAGCTCAGACAGAAGAGAATTTCTAGAACTTAAAATTGTGCTCTATAGCAAGACACTGCAGTACTGTACATTACGATATCATATGAATCATTGCACAATGTCCTATACAATACAGCATTTGGCTTTTTAAATAAAAACAGGGTGGGTATAGAGAAGATGAATTATAGATGTAGATGAAATAAATAAATGTACGTATAATACACAAGTGAAGATGCCATCATGTCAAAGTGCATGCTGGTTTAATTCAGGCATGTTGTTTGGTTTATAATGTCCCTGCCCAGAAGATGAAACTGTTCCTTTTTCTTTGTTGTTTTGTATATGTTTTGGATATATACTATATTTCTAAACCCCCCATGTTTTTTTTTTTTTTTCTTTTTCAGAAAGGGTTTTCAAAAACTACAAACTAAATCCAGCACTGTGCATCACACAAAGCAAAGATACGTTACTAAAAGGCTCTTTTGATTGACTGATGATAACTAATTCAGCAACACGCTGAGGCTGTCAGCAACATTTGTGAGGTTGATTGTTACTACTGTGGAAACCTGTGGGTGTTTGGCATGTTAACCCTCCCCTTTTATTTTGTCTTTTCTTCAGGAATTACTGGAAGTCTGACTTTTTTCATGAATCTCTCCTTGACTTCTATTCAATCAAATTCTGTTTCTCAATTTTTATACCCACGTGGACTGCTATAATTGTTCATTTAACGTTAACCCTAAGATTTTTGCATGACTTTTTTTTTTACATGAATCATTCCGTTTATGATTTTATTCATACTCATCCCCGTTTTGCATGTCATATAATCCCTTTATTCAAGGTATTAATCATGTAATCATTCCTATTGAATGTCATTTTTATCTTTTCTCTCTTTTTTCATTTCTTTTAGTTTTTGTTTCCTTTTCTTATATTTGTTTTACTCTTTTGTGTTTGCCTGAAAATGTTTAGTTTTCAAGAATATACACACATATATACACTTGTTTTTTTTTTTCTATTTTATTTTCAGTTTTCTTCAGGCCTTTATGAATTTTATATTTTATACCAAAAGGTTAAATAATAAAGAAGGCTGGTAAGCATGGTCCTGTTTGACCCTGCTGTTAGATGCTGTAATAAAAGAAAAAAAAAGAAAAAAAAACATCTCTTAACAGCCTGTTATTTCAAACTTTCAACATTTAATTTCAGCACATAAATTGGGAATAATTTATTTTTAAATATTAAATGTTTTACCAGGACCCAAGTTTGAAATTTTCTTCAAAAAAGTAACTTTTTTGTCATATATAGTCCTTAAATAAAGTGAATAAAGGATATAAACGTCTTTGTCATTCTTCATCCTTCGTCTTCAATAGTCATTCTCTACCTCCGCTTCTTTGAGTCTCCATTGTCTAGTTGAAGCTCTTGGATTCCTGTATTCCCTTCAGTCCTCTCATAGAACTTATTCCAGAGATTCTTGATCGATCACTCTTCTCGCACCAGCACTATGCCATGTTCTACTCATTCAGCCTGTATTCAGGTCCGAAAATCTCATTGTAGCCGGTCAGTTACCTCTCTGACCACTAGTGGCCGCCATTGCACAATTCTAATGCTGTTTCAGGTTTTAACTAGCACCATTATCAGCCTCTCAATATCATGGTTATGTGCACTTTTTTTATATGTTCATTTATAAGTTCATAAGTAAAAATGTATGTATGTATACCCCTATATATAATTATTTTCTGAGGATTTGGCATTTTTGACCTATAAGCTTCAATATTTTTTTCTTACAGAGCAACTGGAATGAGACGTGCTTTTTTATTTGTCTGTCACAGGGCTGCAAATTGAATATTTCATTCCAAAATAATCAGCAGCCAAGAGCTGAGCTGAGCTGAGCAGAGCAGAAGACTGCAAGTAAGCGTCCAACTGAACCAGACAGCTTTGATGTAGCAGATAAGACATGAGTCCAGACAGGTGGTGGCAAGCACTAATGCCAGCCAGTGTGTTTTTTCTATCACAGATTGTGGACAAATGGATTTGAAATGTGTTGTATTCAGACTTGACAATCAAAATGCAAAAATGACTTCAGGATTAATTGTCCTGCCTATTCTTCATCCAGCATATATCTGCATTATGGTGATAAAACTGAAAATCGTTTAAAAGCAAACAAGCATTAAGTGGATAGTGGATCAGCTGGCTTTAAAAACAAACATTATGACAAAACTACTAACTATCCCATTTTAAATATATAAACAGTTGTTTATTCTACAGCCTTTGGTGGACAAAAGCTAGCCACAATATATTTTGTGCATGCATCTCCACTCCCCCCTCCTCTTTTGCCTGAAGGGCCAAAGAAATATTAAAAACTAGATATTAAGTAATCATTACTATTAAGCCAACAGTCACTCTTGTCCCTCCAAATGGAAAACTATAACATTTTGTCCTATTATTACAATGCATTTGATATTTCTTTGGTGTCCTGGTTTCTAAAACTACATGGAATACAAAATGCATGCATAAAGAAAAGCCAGAATGACTTTTAAGCATTTCACGTTACAATTTTACATCTGACGTCATACAAGACAGATTTTACATTAGCCTCATCCGCCTAGAATATCCTGTTGCTAGGTGACCTGACAATAAAATGACTGACTTTGGGATGGTGGGGGGGTCACCTTCATGAATATTTATAGCGAAATGTCTGACGACTGGTTACTGTTTGTTAAGCTTAAGAATGGAGCATCTAAATCTCACTAGTGGAATTACTTCAGCCTCCAAAGACTGACATGATATCATTACACAAAGAGTGCATGTGCGTACTAAAAATGTCAAAACAGCCTGAACTGAAATCGATTGTCTGTTTTCATTTGGCTGGTTTTTCCCAAGGGCAAGGAAATAAAGCAGGAACACATATCTGCAGTGCAGGCTATACATTAGCTCATGCACCTCACAACCCTTCAGACTTCTTTATACTTCAGCGCTTGGGTTGTCATGAACACCCTGATATAATTATACTGCAAATAAAAGAGTCTTAGCAGCACATTTAAATGGATTCCTTCAGGGTAAAAATAACAACAAAGACCTTTCACTTTGGAGAAACTTCCTGAGGTCTATATATGGAGTGATTTGGAGATGAAATCTAGAAAATATGATGATTTAATAAGTAAGATTTTCTAGTTGCTAGAAATGTTCTTGAATAGTGTAGAGTACTCTTAAAAAGATTCTTTATTGGCATCTATGCAGAACCTGTAGAATCCATGGAAGCTTTCTATTGCATAAAATGTTCTTTATAGTAGAAAAAGGCATATAAGAACTGTCCACTGAATGGTTCTTTGTAGAACCCAAATGATTCTTCTATGGAATCACTGCAGGTTTCTTTTTGGAACCTTTTCTTTTAAGAGTGTGGTTAATACTGCATGAAATTATATGCAACCCTCTGGTGCTCTTTCATCAAGTTTTTTTTTTAAATAATTTTTTACTTCATTGGAATGAAACACACACACACACACAAAATCATGGACATAATTTGAAAAGGTCAAATGGTCCTAAAATGTATAGTCACACTCCTCACTGTCAAAAATGACAGCATTGAAAGTGAATGGGAAACAAAAAGCGAAGTGAGAGAGAGATAGGAGATATGGAAAGGTCCACGAAGCAGGATTCGAACTCAGGACACCTGTAGTGCAACGGTGCTGTATGCTGGTGCGCTGCCAACAAGGCTATCGGCGCCAAACTGAAAATAGTATGTTTATGCATTTTTCATAGTAAACTTAAAGTTCTATACCTTTTTTATTTCACTTTTTTCACTTCAACAATTATCTAGTGTCTCCTTTAAAAGAGATCAAACTAATCTGTGCTTCAAAGCATTCAAGATTTAGGACAGTTTAAGTTGGAAATTTCATTTTCAGGTATGTGCTCAAAAAATGGTACTGCATACATATAATTTAGTACCATAAAATATGTATAAAATGTATAAAAATACAAAATATTAAATAAGAAAATCAATCTATAAAATATAGTACATTAATTTCATTGAAATAAAAAGGGTCATTTTTAACCACCATAATATCCTTATTATATCAATCATATTGTTTGATAATTTTCTTACTTTTTCCATGATAAGTATGTGCATCCTAAAATAATGGCACAAGAAGAAAAATCTACTGTAATAATTATGCATACTGCTGGTCTACAGGCTGGGAAATGGTAAGTGTTCTGAGTATGCGCCACGGCTGCAGACCCACAGCTGTTGACACAACAAACCCAGATGGTTTTGATTTGCAGCTTGGTTCATTGTGACAGCTCTGGCTTTGGATGGCCTTTTGAGTCAAGGTGCAACAAATCAGCATTTTCAAAGACTGACAGTGACAGGCCATGGCTCATCAAAGAGTATCCTTCTGGATAAACAGCAGGTGAATTTTCCCAGAGGAGGCAAAGGAAGACTATGGTTTAAAAAAATGGAAGTAAAATCAACAGAGCAAAAATAAACACAATTAATATTTTTAAATTATCCAATAATTGTCTCATTTTTCTCTTCAAGAGTAACCAGCAGATAAAGTTTCAGAAGGAGGTGTCTATGTTTGCCTTCCTTGAGCTCACTGTTCTCAAATGAGCTCCTAAAACATTGCATGAAGTGAGATTTGAAAGGTGACTATATTCTTCTGATTGTTGTAGCCTACAGTATTTTTAAGCAATATAAAAATTTAAATATAATCCATAAAAATTTTAATATATGAAGAAATTATAATTTAACTTTATGGGTTGACTGAATTTTCTTTTTTGTGTGAACGGAAATCCTTTTAACTAATATCAGTAATATTTCAAACAATTGGGATAATCCAGTTATAATCTGTCGATTAGGTCCGTTAAAGTCACCACTGTGACTTAAATCCATTGTGTAAGGATCTACTATCGCTCACTGACACAGTAGTAAGTGTGACGCCTACTGTTCACTGCGCGCACTCATTTCAACATAAAGCTGACGCTCGCTCTGGAGCTGCGCCTGATACTGTCCAGTACAAACCAAAACAAGGATTTCTAGCTTTGCAAGTAGTTTTAAAAATCGGGAAATGGACCAGAAAGATACAGAAATGAACGAAAAAGGAGTTTCTTCTTCTACCAGCGGAGTTGTTGTTCAAGTCAGGGAGAAGAAAGGAGCTTTACGCGCTGCCATCCCCTATATGCCTTTCCCAGTAGCTGTCATCTGCCTGTTTCTCAACACATTTGTGCCCGGACTGGGTGAGTATGACGAGGCGATTCGCCCATTTACACACAACCACCTGACCTGCGAGAAATAACACTGTAGGCTACTTACACCCGAAAAAAAACGGCATGCCATCAAGTTCTTTCAGTGCGCGCTTTAAGTCATTTAAATTCGCTTTGAATATACTTACACAGTTTAAATATATCTGTACTACATGCTTGCAATTATTGTTTATACTTTGCAATTGCGATTTGAATGTCTAAATACTTTGATTAACGCTTATTGTATGTGTTCATTCATTTAATTCATTCATGCATTCCTTAATACGTTTTTATTATGTTTTTGGTGATATTTTTGTATATGGGTCAATGACGTGACGTTAATTTTTTGTGCGTCTATTACTTATCACAGCAAAACAGAAAAATACAGTTCATACAGACAAATGGATCCACCTACAATGTACATGTTTTCAATTTCTGAATTAAAATCTATTTTTATGTGTTTGTGGGGCTTGAAGTCAAACATGTGGGTGGTACAATGAAGAAAAAGTCTCATCAAAATCATCAACAAGATGACCCTTGAGTAGGTTGGCTAACCTTGTATTATTAGTATTACTTCGGAAAATAAATATTGAATATGTTTTGTTTGTGTAAAAATGGTACAAGCAACATGTAGAAAGCCATGTTGTTGTCATGTGACAAAAAACATAAACAGGAAATGATATCTTGATTAGTTCAAGATGTCATATGGTAAAACCCAAAGAAAATTATGTAATATTTTGGCTTGTGATTTAAAAATGCATGATATTTGTGAAAATAACGATTAGGCTAATATGCTTACACTGTAGTCAACGTATATGTTGTTACTTTTTTGTTAGAATTTTTTTTTCAAAAATGCATAAAGTCAATATGAATTAAAAGATTATATTTCTAACAGCCAGGCACATGTGTTTTAATATAGATTATTATTATGATCATGAACAACATTATTTCTTATTGAGCCATAAAGCACCAAAGCACAGTTGGAGTATATGAGCGCAAACAGGATCAGATTGTGTTTCTCGCTGACATTTAGGTCAAGATTCAATACGAGCTATTTTTTATTTCAGCTCATGTCCAATTTTTGAAGTGTGGTAACAGATCCATCACGTGCATCCGAGAGCACCAGAACAGATAATCAAGACAATCATAAATAATTGCATCCACTCCATTATCCTGATTTATATCTTGACCTTTTCTCCTTCCTAGCCGGTCCGTTCATCCATCTCGATATTGTCATTTCCAGCTTGATGTTAGTTCTAAGTAATTGCTAATCTCTGGTATCTGGTCGTCGTGTGTGATCAGCTTTTGCGAGCATCTTCTTTCATCCAACAGACCTCTTTTCTTAATTGCCAATAGACTGTGCCATGATGTCAGTCTTCAAAGACCAGATGGATTGTTTTATTTATCTTTAAAAATTCTAGTACCACTGCATTCGACACATTTAAAGCATCACTTTGTAGCTTGCAATTTTCAAAGTATAAAAGCACACATGGCAGAAGAATATTGATCTCCCTTATGTCTAATAAGGCTGGGAAGCATGACCTCAGGGAATGTCTTTGAAATATGCTTGAAATAGTAACAAAAGAAGCGTACTCCTGGTTATTTTGCATCAAAGTCTTTCAAATACAAAAGCATTGCGCTGAAACTTCACCCTGAACACTGCTAATCTGTGCCAAGTGAATTGTCTTGATAGGTGAGCTGATATCTTGTGGCTGCCTTGTCTTTTATGGATAATGCAGTACATCAGATATCTCTTCTTTTTAACCCCACAGTTATGGATACTTACCCCTTTTTGTTAACGGGAATTGACACTGATTTCATGAAATGATTCGATTTCAATTCACAAGCTCTCTATTTGATTTGGATATATTTGAGTTGATATATTGAGTTATGTACAAATATTTATTTAAGGCAGTTTTTAAAATCAGTTTTTAATATTTTCTAATCCAATTTGTTAAATATAAACATTTAAACTGTTGTTGTCCAAACTTGTTTGCCATGACAAATTTGTTAAAACATGCAATAAATGAGATGCCAATAACAGTTTAGTGTATTGTATGGAAGCCCGTTTCCGCCACTGAATAAAAAATAAAACAAGGTAATTGTGACTTTTATCTCACGATTCTGACTTTTTTTCTCACAATTGCGAGATATAAACTCGCAATTCTGCAATTGCGACTTTTTATCTCGCAATTCTGACTTTTTTTCTCACAGTTGCTACGTTTTATCTCGCAATTCTGACTTTTTTTCTCACAGTTGCTACTTTTTATCTCGCAATTCTGACTTTTTTTCTCCCAATTGCGAGTTTATATCTCACAATTCTGACTTTTTGAGTGTCTTCTCTGAGGTAAATGTAATGTGACACTGTTTACAAATTGTTTTATTGACAAATTTTTGCATTTGAAACACAAAATGAGTGAATGCATGAGACATGATACATTTTAGTAAGTTGTATTGTTTTTTTAACATACCTTCTGATGTTCATTCATGTTTATTTTATAATATAACTAGTAGTTAAAAGAAAGAGATGATTGGTTAATATCTGCACTGCCAGTTGAACTGAGGCGCTAAATCACCTCACATTACATTGATATTGATTCTTCAAAATGAGAATCAAATAAAGGTGCAGTATTTCTAAGAAATGCTTTTGAAAGTGAATCAGTCCAAGCACCAAAATACACTTGTAACCAATCACGAGTAAGTACATGGCATGTTTGTGAATTAGGGGGCTGACCTATCAAGACATGATCCTTTTAAGTAGGGGCATGCTTATTTTGTTGATTTCAAATGACAGCGTTTTCTTAGAAATTACTTACTGCACATTTAAAAACTGGTAATCAATATTGTCAAGCCAGGCCTGCTTTTACCAGGGCATGGGAAATATGCGGCTCCTCTGTGGCATCTTTGCCCAGACTAATGCATCTGGGACATTTGTAGAGCTTGGAATCCATCTCTGACAGTTGCAGTTAGATTGAACATACAGTAATCAACCCGGTGACCGTATCACTCAGCCACTTGTGGCCCTCTGGTGTTTATGTCAATATTGGTTTCATCCATCAGGATACCCCCACTGGACCTGTGCCTCAAGTCATCTAATCTTGCAGTCCACTTCAGCATAGCCTTTCCTCCTCAAGTTTCGCCCAGTCCCTCTGGAGTCTGGAGGACATGGAGTGCTTTTGGAGGATGCAAGCATTCAGTATGAATAAGTGCATACACTGTATAAATACTTACAGAATGAACATGCATTTTACAGGCAGTAATGTGCCTGTCTCGTATCATCTGTGCACGTGGGCATGGTTTACTGAGCTCCTGTCTGCTGCACAGTTGCTCATACATAAACTAGAGCGGAATATTATGACAAGAGAGCCCATGTTTGGATGACGATGATACAAGGGAAAATGCCAAGAGCCAAATGAGGCTCTCTTGAGCACACAGTCTGCGCTCGGGTTGTCAGAGACCATTACCACTCTAGTTAGTGAGTCATGCTTGACAACCTGCTCTCCTCACCTTTAATTGCCGATACTTTGCAGGGCATGTGTTGGGTGCCAGATGAATTTAGATTCAAATCATCAAATCATGCTAATTTGCATGTGCACAAATTGAGGGTCTTATTAATAAATTTCATGTCCAAACAATGACCGAGCTGGGCATCCGGGTCATTGCTTATGCAGCGATGTTGCATGAAACGATTCTTTGACACTAATAATGCAATAACTTTTAAATAAGTTAATTGCTTCAGACGCTGCAGCTAAACAAAGTTAAAAATGTTTGCTTTGGATAATTTGTAGTAAAATTTACATACAGTTGAAATTCAAAAGAAATTTGTAAATAGAAATTTTATCTAAAACAACAAAGTGTGTCAGGACAAACTTTGAATTTTTAGATGGATGGATAGATATTTTATCATATTTAATAAAGGATCTATTGTGGACCAGGATGGAAGAACACTTTATTTCCCATAATGCATTACCTGTACTGAATCTCTGTGAAATGTACTTTATTAAATCCCTCTGGTTCTAAATAGTTTTTCTTATCCAACATTAAAGTTAAATTGTGACATTGTACTCCTGACTGGCATCTTTGAACATTTTTTTTCCTTATGTGTTCAGCTATTCTGAAAATCTGTGGCATCAAAATAATTTTGACAGTTGGATTCACAGCTGTTTAATTTTAGGCTTGCATGCTTATTTGCACCATTTGTTCAGGCATATTAGAAAAATCTTGTTTTAATTCAGGCTTTATGTGGAACAAAAATGTAGCCTTTTCAAAAATATGCTTGGTTTAGATGTAATCAGATATGGATGGAATTTCATCCAAAGGAGTTTCTCAAGGTCTAAAAGTGGAAAACTGTTGACTTCTCATCTTGACCTGATCTGAATCTAAATGGGAAGTCTTTTCACATGGGGGAAAAAAAAAAATACATTTTGTGGTGAGCATGCAGATTTCTGGCATTTAATACATCCAAAGGAAGGATAATAAAGTGCTAAAAGCTTTCCAAAAATAGAGGGAAATATATAGTAAATATCATACAAAACCCTTGTTGTATATCATACTAAACCCTTGACTGTACTGTAAGCCTAAAATTAGAGTATAATTTAAAATGTGCGCTTGAAGTGCAAAGAAAAGACAAAGGTCGACCACTTCAGATGCATTTAGCTTGAGAAACACAGTTTTATGAAAATGCTAAAACTGAATGTCCTGAATAATTTATTCTAGAATTAATGGGTTTTTTTTTTTTTTTTTGCTTTAATTTTCCCATTTCCACAAGATATTTTTACCCAACCAGGAATGTATAGTAAATCACATTAACCACAGATCTGAAAATGACAGAACTTTTAGTTTTAGTAATAACACTGCTGACAAAACCGTGTAAACCATTTTAAGTTGGTTTCCTGGTGTTCTACTGGTTTAACTGGTCGGCCAGCTGGTTTAGGTGCAGACCACCTTAGGCTGGTTTAAATTATTTTCTCAGCAGGACAATTTGAGAGATCTGTGTTGCTCATGCCGATGCTATCCCAACACTCTTTGAACTGAACCTATCGCTCTAGCCCTGGTGCTCTTCTAGTTTCCATGACAGCAGATGCTAGCAGAAGCCTGTCTGCCTGTCTCCTCTAAGATTGAAAGAGGTAGATAAGCCAGCAAATGAATAAATTCCAAGGGGGTCCTTCAAAGTGCACTTAAACGGGCAAAAAAAATTAAGTATGGTTATCGTTTTAGATTGCATTATTTCTTTTAGACCTTTAATAATATGTTAAAAGCTTCTTGTAAGCTTTTCATAAATTACGGAGTTACAGAGGAAAAAACAGACATGCAGAGGAGCCTGTGGCTGTCAGGTATAGAGGACTCTTGTATGCGACCTTAACTCTCTTGTGGATTCAAGCTAAAAATAAACTGATTGCAGAGGTCAACTGTATAGTGGTGCTCTAATTTGGTGTTTTACTTTACTCTTTTCATTGTGTTAACATATTCAAAGATTTGCAATGCAAATTTAAGATGAGTCTGAAATCAAATGCTTTTAAATATGAACGAACTTTCCTCTCAGGCTTTGATGAAGTATGTTACATGTATACAGGTGTGAACTATAAAAATATTCCCAGATATACTATATTCACTAGCTTAGAATTGTACTTTGACCTTTTTTTTTGTAACTGACATAACAGCTGTGAAAATTAAATAACCTCAGGTCTTTAATTTAAACACAAGGAACAATTTTCCAGTTTTCTTGCTGCCTACATGTTTGGTGTCAGTAGGTTTTTTATTTTTAGTTTATGCTTTAATTTATGCAGCAAGGATGCATTAAATTAATTTAAAAAGTCGAAAACATTCATAATGATCTAAAAACTATATATATATATATATATATATATATATATATATATATATATATATATATATATATATATATATATATATATATTAGTGCATATAAACGTAACATAAAAGTTTTTGTTTACATAATATATGTGTGTACCATGCATATACTGTGTATATATATATATATATATATATATAAATGCACACACATACAATATATATTTTGAAAATATTTACATGTATTTACATGTATTTATTTATATTCATATAATTTATATTATATATAAATATATTTAATATATAAACGTAACATTTTTCTTAAATATATACATGCGTGGGTGTGTATTAATGTACAAAGTACATATAAATATACACAGTACACACACATATGCTGTATAAACAAAAATTTTTATTTTAGATGCGATTAATCGCGATTAATCATTTGACAGTACTAATATATATAAATGTAAGATATTCTTTCAAATACATAAAAAAATGTGACAAACCTCAAACTTTTTAATGGTAGCTCAGTTCTCTGTCACCATGATACTGCACATGCAGATATAATTCTTATTTGACATATTGCTGTTTGCATGCATTATAGTCGGGAAGTATGTGCATATTTGGACAATCTTAGACTTGAACTAGACAGCCAGACTAAAAAACCTTCCCAGTTTTGTGTAAAATATGCATCAGATAGTCAGTGAATGGACTGTAGGCAGTCGGTGGACATGAGCTGAGACCCGACATAAAAAAGGAAAGGAAGAAAAACAAATAGGAAACTAATGTCTCTCAGAAGTGCAGTGAAAGAAACCACAGGACATTTCAGACCAGACTATGAGATTTCTTTTATTAAATTGCAGCTGATAGATTCAGTTCAGTTACAATATTATACATGATTACCAGAATGAGGGCACAGTTGGTGTTTTTGTGACAATAGTTAGCTTTGAGAGCAGAAAAATGGCTTTCAGCGTAACATTTTTGGCAGCAGATAGAAGACCACTGAGCGCTGTAACTTCTAATTTTATACAGACGGTCTCTTCACTCACAAAATGAGATGAATGGGATAACATCATTCAGAGACTGTTATTGGTCTCATTTTTAATACAGCTGCGCTGTGGCAATCAGTAGAGACACTCGATAACAAATTACAATGATGCTCTTGCTTCAAATTACATAAATCTATATTAGCAATAAACAGCAAACAGAAAAAATCTGATTGGAAGATTTGGCAATAAAGCACAAGTTCATCTCGAAGTTTAACTTTTGGGGTAATGAAAATGACTCAAGTTGTTCCCCTTATGGAGTTTTCATATCACAAATTGTTCTAGCATGCTTTCTCATTTCTGATCTTCTCAAGGCCCATTCACTCCAAGTGAAATTGTCCTTTAAAGTCTGTATTAAATGAGCAGTATTGGTGCTGTGAGCCTCATAAAAGACAGTGCTAACCCAAATGACTTTCTCTTCGGAAGGGATTGAACAGCCAGTAAATGACTGATGAGTAATCAGCTTCTCACAGAATGGCTGAAAACTGTGATGGCTGCAGGCAGTCAGACTGACTTTGTCGTATCTCCTCGCAAGCTGTCTTGGCTCTCATCCTTGAACTGTTATAAATAGAGGCCGCAGAGCTGTTGTGGAATTTTTAATTTCCAGAATGGTCGCTGCGCATGTTTTCTAGGCCTACCTTGAGGCTAATCCTTCACCTCGCTTTCCAAATGACTCTGTTATACATCAAGCTCTCGGGCCTAGTTTACTCGCCACCTGTGGACCAAACACAGCGTGCGTAATGTTAAATGTTAGAGAGGTGCTGTATGTAGTCTGCTTAATTTTCTCCATATGCATTTAAAAAATATGACTTAAAAATGACTTTATCATATAGCTCTACTAGCTTACAAAAGCTCACATTGCCATGAGTTAACATTAACATTTTCAAACCGTGGATTCCCTCAAGAAGTTATACACAGTCATACGCTACTGACTTGTTTAATCAAAATACAGTAAAACAGTAATATTGTAAAATAATATTACAGTTTTTAAAATGTACATTTATTCCTGGGATGGCAAAGCTGAATTTTCAGCATCATTACTCCAGTCTTCAGTGTCACATGATCCTTCAGAAATCATTCTAATATGCTGATTTGTTGCTTAAGAAACATTGCTTATGCTTAATATTTTTGTGTATAAAAAATGTTTGTTTGTTGGTATCAGTGGTTCCATGAAGAACCTTTACCATCCATGGAAAATTTCTATTGCACAAAAGGTTCTTAGAGGAAAACAGTTCTCTAAATAATTAAAATGTTCTAGATAAAATGTTTCTTTTAAGAAATGTTCATAGACAGGTTCTTTGGGAAATCAAAAATGGTTCTTATGGCATCGCTGCGAATACTCCCTTTTTGGAACCTATATTTTTAAAGGCATAGGTCTTTCGTGAAATGTTTATTACTTATTGCTAAAAAGCTTTTGAATAGCATTATAACCTCTAGAACTACTATTGTGCTCTATTTAAATCTGAAGAGAGGGAGAATGTGTTGAAATCTGTCTTTTGTTAGACTTAAGGTCATTCTTTGTCTCTCCGGTTTTATGCAATGGTTTGACGAACCATGCTGTCTGACTTGAAGAAACTCAATCAATATGTGCAATCAACAAGAATGACTTCCTGAATGACTTCCTGAAACTGAATGGTGCATCCACTAGCTTCCAGTCTGAAGAGGATGAAAAATGAGAGAAAGGAAAACTGATTTTCATTCCTTGCAGCTCCAAGGGTCACCACGACTATTTATACCAAGCATGCTTACAGTATATATGTTTAAAACATCCTAGAGCGCTAAAAAAATGACATTGGCACCTGAGAACCTCCACACATGCTCTCCTAGCAACATCTGTCTCTCTCAGAAGAAAAGGAACTGAACGGGATAATTAACCTCCCACACTGGCAATGGGGCGCATGTGAGGAAGGCTGAGGAAAATTATAGTGATTGTGAGCCTAATGTGCAGGGACTAGCACCCCTCACCACCCTACTGTATCTTATCTTCAAGCATCTCTTCTTCACAGAGAAAACGAGTGTGAATGTGTGCAGGTCTCTGTTGAATAGTTATGACATGTGATGTGGCCTCTAAATAATATGTGTGGCATGTGTAAGCAGACATTTGCCTGGGTATCCTGTGCTTAATGCAGTTTGACAGGCAGAAGCATTATTGACAGCCTGATGCGAGATCACACAGTTGATTTGTCCTGCGAGTGTGTGTGAGTGTCTGATTATATGTTGGAGGGGGTTCCTCGCGTCATTCAGTTTAATTAGGGTGCTACAAACACCCAAGGCTCTGTTTGTCATATAGATCTATCTATCTATCTATCTATCTATCTATCTATCTATCTATCTATCTATCTATCTATCTCAATTTCATTTCAGTTTATGCTGTATACACTACCATTCAAAAGTTTGGTGTCAATAAAATAATTAATACTTTTATTCAGCAAAGATACATTAAATTTATAAGTGACAAAAAAGACATTTATAATGTTACAAAAGATTTCTATTTCAAATAATTGCTGCTCTTTTGAACATTCTATTAATCAAAGACATCACAGTTTCCACAAAAAGCGACACAATTGTTTTCAACATTGATGATGATAATAAATGATTCTTTAGCACCAAATCAGCATATTAGAATGATTTATGAATGATCATGTAAGACTGAAGACTGGAGTATTTATGTGTTTATCTATTTATTTGGTGACACATTAGTTTAAGGACCACTATTAACTAGTTGCTTATTAGTATGCATATTACTAGCATATTGACTGTTTATTAGTACTAATAAAGCATGTATTAATGCCTTATTCTGCAAGACCATATTTTAGATCCCTTAATCCTATGCCTTACCTACAGTAAACTTAACAACTACCTTACTAACTATTAATAAGGAGCAAATTAAGGGTTTATTGAGGCTAGTTTATAGTGAGTTAATGGTAAGAATTGGACCCCAAATATAAAGGTGACCATTTATTTATTTATTGCTGCTGAAAATTCATCTTAAAAATTCAAAGAAATAAATTACATTTTTAGACATATTATTTCATAATATTTTAAATCTATTAAAATATTTTAGTCTTATTTTAAATAAAATTCTAATTAATATTTGTAATTATTATATTTAAAATATTATAAAATATTATAAATAGTAATAGTAAAAATATTAACTACAAAACTGCAAATATATTATAGATGTTTCACCACTGTCTGATTTTTTTTTCTTTAGAGGGCTCTTAACTGGCTTACCAGACTTTTGACTACTGCAAAAAGTAATAATATAATGTGATCATTGCATGGTATTTATGGCTCAGGTGAATGGTTCAAATGTCCCAAGAAACAAAGATGGCAGCAAGCAGGTGATGGACTTCTAGGGCTGCATGTGCCAGTCCAGCAACTGCCTTTGACATGAATGAGAATGCTTATGCATATCTCCTCCTCAAGTCAAGGGACTAAGAGAGAAGGAGATCTTTTTCCACTTCCTAAACTCGTACTTTAATTCCTTGGTGTGTATTGTAAGCTGTCTGCTTTTGGGGGCAGTACAGTAAGTGTATTGTTTGTATAACAGCCGTGGGAATAAAAAACTGTGAAAAGTGATTTTTTTTTTTCCCTTCTCTACTTGGAAAGCCCCTTCCAAATGATAAACTTAAGAGGTTCTGTCCCAGTTCCTCTCAGTAAGAGCCAAGCATTTTATAGTGGCAGACCATACTGTTAACTAAAGGACAGGCTGAATCCAGGGTGAATAAAGTACATTTCTCATAATGAGGAGGCTCATCAGTTTTGTGGGCTATGCTAATGTTCAGCCGCTGTCCTCCTTATTAGAATCTATTATTGTGATAACACTAATGAGATGCTAAACTGCGCTTGGCAGCATAGTGCTGCCTGCTTGCTCAGACTCCTTCAGTGTGAATTATGCTTATCGGCCTTACAAATATGGAAAGCTATTCATAACCTAATTGTCCTGGATTGAGAGGGATAGAAAAAAATGTATCTGACGAGATGTCTTGGCGAGTTACAGTACCATGTTGGTTAAAATTCCCAAGCGTTTCCAAATGAGACTTTTCTTCAGACTAGTCCTGCAGATCTGTGGAAAGATCAGAACAGCATAACACATACTTAAATACTGAAAATGTCTCCTTGGAATTGCTTTGTGCCCAGATTTAAAAGCAGACTGCTCTTTAAAGTGAACATGAAAAGAATATCTTTATATCTTAAATAACATGCAACAAATGTTTATTTATTTGTCTTTGCAAAAAAAAAAAAAAGAACATATTTATAATTTGTAATCCATATGATTTGTAATTCCATAATAATCTTTTAAGCACAGTACAAACATTCATTTCTGCCAAGACCGCAGATGTAATAAAAGCTACAGGCATGTCTGACAGTGACTGCTACTAAAATCACCATATTAATTTATATTCAAGCTCCTCTGTTAATATTTTATGCCATAATTATGTCTCAGACCTTACTGTAATATACGGTATTATTCACACCTTGATGAATGATATCATTACAGTGTGTAGTTTTAAGCTGAGATCAAGACTGAGGTCATATTGCATGTGTTAACTATTTTAACCACAGAAGACGATCATATTGTTCCATGTTGACGGCATCTCACTGTATTTTTGTGACAGGTACATTCATCTCAGCCTTCACGGTTCTGTGCGGAGCGAGGACAGACCTTCCCGACAGGCACATGTGCTGCGTTTTCTGGCTGAACATCGCAGCCGCCTTCATCCAGATCGTCACCGCCATTGTCATGGTGGGCTGGATCATGAGCATATTTTGGGGAATGGACATGGTCATTCTTGCAAGTGAGTATTCCTCCATAATAGCACTACAAGCACTTTTTTCACTTAGTAAATAATTTTACTATATATGACCAATTTACAAATTTGTCATATATAGTTTTATTTTTTCCTTGCGGAACAGAAAAGTATTGACAACTTTGATAAATTTATGTATGTATGTATGTATGTATGTATGTATTTTTTATTTGCCTTTGCTGGATATTGATATCAAAGGCCAGTGTGAGCTGTTGTTAAAAAATAATTCTACTTTTGTGTTCCAATAAAAAGTAAATAATGTGAGAAAAAAAATTAATGAACAATTATTTTTAGTGCTGTCAAATCGATTAATCGAGATTAATTGCATCCAAAATAAACGTTTGTGTTTACATAATATATCTGTGTGTACGGTATATATTTATATACACACATACTTGTATATATTTAATAAATATATGTAATATATATTTATATTTATACAGTTGAAGTCAAAAGTTAACATACACCTTGCAGAATCTGCAAAATGTTAATTATTTTTCCAAAATAAGAGGGATCATACAAAATGCATGTTATTGTTTATTTAGTACTGACCTGAATAAGATATCTCACATAAAGGATGTTTACATATAGTCCACAAGAGAAAATAATAGTTGAATTTATAAAAATGACCCTGTTCAAAAGTTTGCATACACTTGATTCTTAATATTGTGTTGTTACCTGAATGATCCACAGCTGTGATTTTTTGTTTAGTGATAGTTGTTCATGAGTCCTTTGTTTGTCCTGAACAGTTAAACTGCCTATTCTTCAGAAAAATCCTTCAGGTCCCACAAATTCTTTGGTTTTGCAGCATTTTTGAGTATTTGAACCCTTTCCAACAATGAGTTTTATGATTTTGAGATCCATCTTTTCACACTGAGGACAACTGAGGGACTCATTTGCAACTATTACAGAAGGTTCAAACGCTCACTGATGCTCCAGAAGGAAAAACCATTCATTAAGAGCCGGGGAGTGAAAACTTTTGAACAGAATGAAGATTTTTCTTATTTTGCCTAAATATCATATTTTTTCATTTTGTACTCCCCTTTAGAAGCTGCAGAAGATATTTACGTTTTCCAGAAGACAAAATAAGCTAAATTTACCCTGATCTTCAAATTCAAAAAGTGAATTTTTGAATTCACTTTGAATTTTTGAACTTTTGAATTCAAAAATTCAATTATTGAATTTTTGAATTTTTCTTAATGCATCGTTTTTCCTTCTAGGAATAGGAGATCAATGCTCATGATTTCACATATCTGTTTTTAGTGATCTCTAGCAAAACTAGAACATACTGTACATTTAAAGGGATAGTCTACCTAAAAGTTAATATTCTGTCATTACTTACTCACCCTCATGTCGTTCCAAAACGCATATACTGTAAATTTATTCCTTTCTTCTGTCAAACACAAAAAATAGAAAAAAAGTATCTTTTTGGGTTGTTTTTGTTCATACAATTAAGGATAATAATATCAAGTGTTGTTTTGGACTTTCATCATATAGACAAAAACCGCTGAAATATTCTTCTTTTGTGATTGTTCTGCAGTAGAAAGAAAATCAAACAGGTTTGGAACAACATGAGCGTGAGTAAATGATGACAGAATTTTCATTTTTGGGTGAACTATGCCTTTCACATGCGTGGTAAGTGTAGAAGATGACAGGATTTCAGCAGTCACCCTGCTGTGGGCCATAGTCAGCTCCGTTCATGTTCAACCTGACATCTTTCTCGCTCCTTCTAATATCATCTCCGCCTTCCGGGGCTGTAGAAGGTGCCAGAATCCTTTGAACAATGACTATTAGAGCGGTCTGCTGGTAGGAGTGGATTGAAAGCTCTGCAGTAATTGTTCTGTGTAGGCGGACGAAGAAAATCACAGAAATTTGTCACATCTTTTTACTGTGGAATGATCATACATTGAACATTTAAACACATGTGATTCAAAATTCTAATCTATTATTTATTTATTTATTTTGCTGTTTCACAACCTTTTGGATCGAAAGTTTCTGAAGGTAGGTGAACCAAATATTTGACTTTTGTCTTGTCGCTAATTATACTCAGACCTGTCTCAAATATTATAAAACATAGCCTGCAAGCATTGGCCATGCACATACATACTGCATCTACACTGCAAAAAATAAGTGTTTTGTTATAAATGCAATGTTTCTTTGTAACCTCAATATTGTCTTTGTAACCGACCTTTGCAACCTCAATATTATCTAAGAGTGCAAGGGCTTTAATATTAAAATTAATGTGTGTTTGGTGGCAGCAAATGCTATGTATAAAATAACATTAAAATATTATTATTTTATTATTAGTTTCTTGTTCACAGACATGAGACACATCAACAGTCTCATTTTTAACCTAATAAAAGAATTATATTATTATAAAGAAAATGCAGAAGAATGCAGAATATTCTTACAATTTAAAGCAACTGTTTTAATATAATTTAATACATTTTAAAATGTAATTTATTCCTTTATACTATTTATTTTTGTGCAAATTTAAATTCATTTAGTTATCCTGACTTTCTTCTTATTCTGGATCTAAATTTAAAACTTATGGTCACAGAAAAGTACAGCGCAAAAGGATACACTTCCAGGATCAAACTGAATGAAATTAAGATGTGACAAAATGTCTAAGAGTTATGTTGCATTAGCTTGTTTAAATTAAATTGAACTGTAAAAATGGTTCTTTTATTGAGCTTGTTGCAATGCATTATAAGACTGACTTTTCCACTAATGCATGAAATATTGCCTTAAAATATGGCTTAAACTTAGCATAATTAAGTTAATACATTTATATACATTTTATACATGTTCATAGACATGAGACGCTAAAAAAAATCTCTCTGTAATTATCATTTTGGCAACTATGCCAATTTTTTAACAGAATGATAATTTAGGGGATTCATTCTTGCATTTAAATGTTGATTGTCAAATAATTGTCAAATCTGTAGTGTGTATGAATAACCCTTATAAAATATTACACTAATGAAAACCATTCTAGATGCAATAGAAAACATGGTAATATCCTAAATGGCATAACACAATTATTTGATACAGGTCTGCTGTCCTCACAGTTTGGTCACTCATCTCAGCCCATTATCACTACCCATGCTGCAAGCTCGGCTTCTTCCCTTCTGTTTATTCTGATCCATCTCGGATAATGTGCCTCCCACCACCTGCCATCTGCCAGTCTCCTCTCAGTCTGTTTGATCCACTTTTTGTCCATTAAATGCCAGTAGAACCATAGCGCTCATTAGAAAAGAAGCTTTGCAAAAGTGCAACTTCATACAGAGACTGCGACGATGCACCACTAACTCCTTCAGTCGCACGCTGAGCCTCTTTGACAAGATCTTTCAGCAGCCTTGCCTTTGTGGCTCGGCCGCCTTGAAAGACAGTTTAAAGTAATAGTTCACCTCAAAAATCATAATCCAAACCTGCATGATTTTCTTTCTTTCATGAAACACAAAAGGTGAATTTTTAAACAATGTTGTGGTGACAGCATATAATGAGAAATGAAGAATGAGGCTTATATAATGAAATTAAATAAGGAATAGGGCTGTCAAGCTTCAAAATGCACCATAATAATATTTAAAAGTAGCTTTGTGGGCTGTTAATAGCCTGAATCAATGAGTCAGGGAGAACTGAATCAGTCCGATGTGTGAACGAGTCATTCAGACCAGTTTTGTGAACTGGATTGAAGAGATTTGAATACAAAATAAAACCTTTTCATTAGGTTGAGGATTTATGTCCAGGATTGTCTTTAAGAAGGAAAGTAATTCAGGTTTGGAATGCCATGAATTAACAAATAACTACAGTTGTTTATTTTTGTGTGAACTATCCCTTTAACTACTATATTTGCCTTAAAGTGTGCAGTACAGATTACTAAATGGCTCGCATGCTAAAAAGAATAGGCTTGATAGTTGAAGCTTGGGTCTTGATCTTTTGAAAGCTTTAATGCATTGAGTCATCTGCATTTAAACCTGTTATAATGCAATGCTTTAAGAAGGTCATGAGTCATTAATCTATTCCCATTCTACATCTCATTATAAATACTGCAAGATAAAGCCAAAACCTGTGATATTTCAGTGCACAAATAAGACTGCTTCTCGAGCTGAACTATTGCTGTAAAATGTAAACCCCACTGAGGCATTTTCAAGGCACTATATATGAAAACTGGACTGAGTCACCCCTCCAGACAGCCAAGTGCCACTCGCATCAGGTGGTAGCATTCAGTATCGTTGGCGAGGGGCTGTTTTTTTAATATTTAGGTTTGCTGGGGATGCTTTCAAACCTTCTTTAGGCTTCTTTCTGTAAGAAATAAAACTGTTGT
Organism: Spinibarbus caldwelli; assembly: GCA_039654775.1. Classification (NCBI taxonomy): domain Eukaryota; kingdom Metazoa; phylum Chordata; class Actinopteri; order Cypriniformes; family Cyprinidae; genus Spinibarbus; species Spinibarbus caldwelli. The sequence goes on from CM077240.1 coordinate 26,058,631, forward strand.
TTGGTCATTTGGTTTATATAATTTTATTGACAACACAAAAAGGATTCAAAATAATAAAATAATTAATCAAGTAAATAATAGTTAGTATTATGTATATACTATTATTTTATATATTATATATTTATTTGAATGACCATTATGTTTATTTTTTTCAGTTTTCATTCAAGATTTAGTAGTTTTGTTACTGTATGTGCCTTTCATCATTATCATTTCTATTTAGCTTTATTTTTTTCAGTTTTATTTTTTTTTACTTTACCTTTAAATTATTCTGTTTCTAATTTTCATTTTCATTTTTTTAAGTTTTTCATATAATAATTAATATTTTATTTACTTTCAGCTTTATTTCAATTAACAAAAACATTTTTAAAATAATAGTTCACAAAAATAATAATAAATAAATAAATTGTCATCTTCAGATCCTTCCAAACCTTTATGATGTTATAATACAGTGATAGAAGGCTCCAAAAAATACCAAAAAAGTCACAAATTATGCATTATGCAAGTCATAATATGAGTAAACAAACCAGTAAATTAAGTTTTTATTCACCTACCTACAATCTTTCAGTTACAATGCTAGATATTTAACCATTAGACTACACAATCCACATTTATTCATTTTAACTATTGGGTTTGCCATAAATTTGGGGTCAGTATGATTTTTTTTTTTTTTTTTTAAAGAAATTAATACTTTGGGATGCATTAAATTGATCAAGACATTATTTCAAAAGATTTATATATCAAATAAATGCAGTTTGAAGTTCTATTCATCAAAGAATCCTTGTGGAAAAAATCACGGTTTGCCCAAAAATATTGAGCAGCACAACTATTTTCAACATTGCTAATAATAAGAAATGTTTCTTGTGCAATCAGCATATTAGAATGATTTCTGAAGTATCACGTCACACTGAAGACTGGAGTAACGGCTGCTGAAAATTCTGAAATTTAGAAATTGAAAACAGTTATTTGAAATTATTTTACTGTTTTTACTGTATTTTAATCAAATAAATGCAGCCTTGGTGAGCATGAGAGACCTTCAAAAACATGTTAAAAAATCTTGCCGACCCCAGTAGTGTATACATACAGTATAGCTGTCTTGTGAACTCTGATGCTCTTGTACTTTCAGGCTACAGGGAGCAGGCCACCCCTCAGCAGCTCTGATTGCAGTCCACCAAACCTAATCTTGAATGTGCACCTTTCTCCTGTGCTGTCTGGCTAACACGTATGGGAGCTTTGAGACGGCCCACACGTGCTCGGGGAGATCCAGGGGTTGATCACATGCAGATTCTCAGCCCAACTCCTGCTACTTCCTGTCAGGTACTGCATTAAGGGCACCTGACTGTTGAGGGACAACAGAAGATCATGAACATTCTGTGAATATCTCTAAAAATTGTGCAAACGTGTGAACCGTCTATGTGCCGAACACATCCTATACCTGTCAGGGAAAACCGATCTTAATCATACTCTACTCTGTAGTCTTAATAGTAAACTGACCAATATACACTATGACATTTGCAGTTTGTAAAATAAATATATTTGTTAAAAAGCTTTGAGGTATCTAATGAAGTAGCTGAAAGAATCTTAAAGGAACAGTTCACCCAAAAATGAAAATCTGTTTTCATTATTTACTCACCCTTATGTCTGTTCATAGAAAATAAAAATAAAATCATTTTTGGGTGAACTACTTCTATTTTGCTTCCCACAGAGCACTATGAATACATATTACACTGAATATTTATATGTCATGTGCATTACAGTGTCTCCAGTATTTCTTTATAGTGTGCTGTGTTTTTATTACTCAAATTAAGCCTTATAAAGCAGAAAGTGTGTATTTATGTGGTTTTATAAAACATACATTGTATTCTGCACGAATACATCACCTGTTATTGTTAATCTCTATTAGTCTTAAATACCCGGAGACCATCAGCCAAAAACATAACCTTTTTGCACAGTAATTATCTATTGTTGAGTAAAACAGCCAAGTATTGGTGAATCACAGTAGGCCAGTTGCCATAGTGACTGGCCACTTTAATCAACCCATGCATAGGGTATGAAATAACGTAATTAAGTGTGAGTTATTTTTATGTGACCGATATAAGAGAAAGGCACGGTGCAAATTTAAATAGTCAAAACACTAAGATTTAAGACTTACATTGAAAAATTAACTACCAATTGCAAATGACTGCAGCACCTGAGCAAGCAGCTTTTGCTGAGTGTGCGATATATTTGGAAAAATTCAAGCCCCAAATATGAGGTACTCTGAACTGGTTTCTAATATTTTACTCACACTGAAGAGTCTCTAATTTGGTTGAGTCTCTTTTTGGATGTTATTAATGGATATTAACTGGTCTCTGGTGTGAATGTGTGCTGTGAATGTGTTTGAGGATTTGTTGTAAATATGGACAGAAAGTGAATTAGTCGTGTAAATTTGTGTGCTGTTGTGTTAAGTGCTGCCTTTTAAATACAAACAACATAATCCAGTGCTAAGTCCAAAGGCATAAATATAGTACAGCCAAACATATGTTACTAAGCAGACTTACACAATGATGCTGTCACATCTCCAGAAATGTCAGAGGTACTATATGGAATAAATTCTGCTTTCAAAAAGTGACATGTTGTCTTGTTTTGTTTTCTAATTACAAGAAAATACACACATCCAAGAGCAACTAATCTGCGGGCATGATCAAAACTCAAAGAAATGTTTGTTTTTCTGTAATGATGTGATACTCAAAATCCTGCTAAATAGGTGTGTGGATCCTTAATTTTTCATTATTTTATTTATATCATGAAAATGCGTATATATAGTACACCATGTAAAAATGAAAACTCGTGGTATTGATACGCAAAAATGGACTCGGGTTGTTTTAAGTATTATGGAGCCTGGCCTGTCAGCGGTGTTATTTTAGTATCATTGAGTACTATAGTTTTTATTAATATTTTAGAATTTGTTTCTATTTTTCTATTATTTTTACTTAGTTTTAGTAATTTTGTTGCGTTTCTGTCATTCTTATTATTAGTTTTCATTTTTTTAAATGTTGAACTAGTTTAAGTTTTTAAGTTTTAGTTTTAGCTATTTTAGTACATCAAGTTAAAATAAGTGAAAATTAAAAATGTATTTTATTCCAGTTAAACTTTATTTCAAGTAATAGAAGGTAAACAGTCATATTGTGAATTATTTATTTATTTTAAATTTATAAAGTAATTTTTTTGTAATGTAAGACATCCAGTTTGGATTTCGACAAAATGTGTAGTTTTGCCTTTGTGCAGTAGTGTAATCTGTGCCTTAAAAATCTACCATCATTTTTTTCTGCAGTTTTTCTCCCTCTTTTAGTGTTTCTGGCTCTAAGGTTATCGCTGACTCTGTTTCCAAAGAATAATTATTTGCCTCCAAATAAGGCTGTTCCTCGTGCAGTTGGGCATGTATTCTATCATCATAGGCTTTTTCCCTGAATTCCTCTAGTCTCACTGGTTTTTCTCGTCTCTTGTGATAAAACCAACCAAAGGCACCGTGAATAGTTTCAGTAAACAATTTAATGTCATGTGTACAGCCGCGCTTGTAAAACCAAACACTTTCATGATCTACATGCCAAACAAACTGTTCTGTACCATGAAGACTCTTATGAACCATACTGAGCTGGTTTACAGCTGAGGAGAGATGGGTAAATAGAGAGATTCTGAGGTTTAAGCTAATGTACACCAAGAACATATGCTGCACGACTGGCCCCTATCTATATAGACATCTTTAATCACTCCCTGTCCACATCCACCGTTCTGAGAAAACCACTATGGTGCCACTGTGCCCCCAAAAAAGGTGTCAAGCCTGAAGGAGCAGCCAGCTGCACTAAGACTAGGCTCATTTTAGATGTCAAGCTCCTCACGTAGTAGACAAGAGTGGGTGGTTGCAGTCGGGGGAGCAATACTTCCTGCATCACCCAAACAAATGGGGCTGAATCCGCCATTGCTCAATGACCCTTTCTCAACATTTTTCATTGCCAGAAAAAAAAAAAGTTTTAACATTTTAACAAATGCAACATTACAGTGCAACATAAGCTGAAGAGAGCAATTTTTGTGCCATTGTTGCCACTAGTCTGAAAGCCACTGTTTGCCTGTTTACATTTATATTTTCACACAATTATAAACAATTTTGCAAGTTTAATGAACCTATTGTGTTAAATTGCTGTATATCTTCCTAGGCCTATTGTTGAAAAAAAAAATGATTTTTTATTCCTTGAAGAGCCAGCAGATGGTGCACTCATTCTAAAATGAAAGGAAAAACTCACAACAGCTTTAATAATATTATATGTATAATAATTAATATTATTTTATATAATAAAAAAATAATAGTGATCTTTCCTTCCAGTTTCTTCCTATCCACAGGATGCACCCGCACATATGCTAATAATACTTTTAATCATTCTCTAAGTAGCTACTACACAAGTCAGACAAAAATTTGAACGCCAACATTTATGTTGTTTATGTATTTCCTATTTTCACATCTAGTTTCACATCTATTTTCACATTCTATTTGCTCATGATGTTGTTAGGCTTCTGAAATAATAAAAACTGCGGGACGTCATGGTCTGGATGTATGTTAGCAGAAATGACTGAAATCTCTCTTCCATTCCCAGACTGATCTTGGCTGCAGAGGAATGCAGGAGATGCACTTCTCACTGATGTCTGTATCTGAGATCACAAACATAAGCAAACATTCCACAGGTCCATAGGGAACTAAACTAAAATAAATATACATTATATACTGCATTTTTACACACTAAGAACACGATTACACTTAAATATAGGCCAACTTAAAATAGAAATACACTGTTGGTTAAATAAAACATCCAAATGTAACACATTTATGGTCAAAATATGCTTCTGAATCAAGATATCACAGTATATAGTCTAATAAATTAGAATAATCACATACTTGAGGCCCGCTGGAATGCTTGCTTCTGATTGGTCAATCGCCGTATTCAGCGAAAATCACCGCTAGTCCAGGAAACAAATCTCGTGTTTCATTGTTTTTCAGGTCACTTCGCAATCCAGCGCTGTCATTTCGTATCAACGAAAACTGAAATAAAGGCCATTGCACACTGAGTCCGAAATTTTCATATGTTTTTTTCCGTTTTTTTTCGTATTCGTCATCCTTTCCAATCAAAATGTTTGTTACGGATGCGAAAACGCAGAAAATCGAACCTGATCCGAATTTTTTTTAATGACGGATGAAAGTTTCGGAGGCAGTGTGTAAACGTGATTGACCTACATAACATGAGGTCGTATTTATTTTTATTTTTATTTTATATTTTATTTTATTTTTTTATTTTAAATTAATTTGAATATTATTTGTAAGTGTGTGTGTGTGTCACATTCTATTGATTAGTCCAAGGTGTAGAATTAATGAAAGCTCTTTATTGATTTGCCTCATTTTCTGTGTATCAGTAATGATTAGATGCTAGATGAATGCAAATTTGATCTATAGATTATATGCTAGTTAATGCAAGTTAAACCTAAAGGCCTTATCAGTTAGACATGATTCACTTCTTCCATACAGAGAATAGTCGATACTCTTTCTGAATTATGACTAAAGATTTGCCAGAATTCTGGTGTCTTATAATCTTTGTCTCTTCTGAGCTCTGCATATTCCTCTGAGCTGCTGCTCTGAAGTTTGACTTGTATGACTGAATATATTTTTTAGCACTGATGCCAGTGCTTTGTGGGTAGAGTATCGCTCTGGGTCAAGGGCTTCATACATTTTTGAATGTTTTTGCTGTATGGTCCATTTTATTAGTATAGTTGTGTGTGTGAGGCTGGTGGGCGGTTGGCTTCCCGGCTCTTGAACATGGCCTCACTCCAAGCTCCCTGCTCCCCGGGCTAATATTTCTGAGGCATGATTGCCAGTGGTGTGACTCATTCCAAGTATGACTAAATAAGGAAGTCCAGTTTATTCGAGAGCAGAAAATAAAAAATAAGCTGCTTAACCTCCACTATTTATGCCGTCAGATAAAAATTGTTTTATTTGTTCACCCTCTGCTGCACCATAGGCTAATAGCCTACATCTGATGAGGTCATGATAGTTGGATGCCAAAAATATGTAACTACTGTACAGACTGCTGGTCTGTATTACTGACTGAACCTTTATCTGCATTAAGTGTCATCAATGTCAAGACGAAGTAATTTGGGAGAAAAAAAATTGGAAAAGCTTTAGACTATGTCAGTGCATTAAACATGAGAGACACTAGGTGGCAACTATTCACTTTGAAAGAACAGAACTTGCTTTAATCAGGGTGTTATTTCCAGCATACCAGTTTGATTAAGACTTTTAAGGTATATGTATATCATGTAACTTACTTTTTGGTATTTCCATCAGTGCTGGTGTTCAGATGTCTGTTTGACCATCCATTTAGTGACCATTTGTTTATCTCCTGCAAGGTATAGAAAGCATTTCTTTCCCAAAATATATCTTTTGATGGCAGTTCTTGTAAAATATAAATAGTACACTATGGCCAAAAGTACGTTCTTCCCAGAAGAATAGTTGTTATTAATGGAATTGTTCACCCAAATTTTACTCACCCTTAGGCCATCCAAGATGTAGATGAGTTTCTTTCTTCATCAGAACAGATTTGGAGAAATTTAGTATTATATCACTTGCTCACCAATGAATCCTCTGCAGTGAATGGGTGCCGCCAGAGTCCAAACAGCTGATAAAAACATCACTATAATCCACAAGTAATTTGCATGACTCCAGTCCATTAGTTAACATCTTGGTAAGTGAAAAGCTTAGTCATCAAGATATTGCCTCTGGCTAATATTCAAGTCCTCTGTCCATAATATTGCTTTGGTAAGTTAAAAAGTCCATCCCCTGTTGGTTGAACTATTCCTTTAATTCTCTTGATTTTCAAATTAAATGTTCAACTAGCACAAATTAGGTGCATTGTTCAGGTCTCCAGATGCTTTTGGCTGTGTAGTGTTAAGTAAAATAAAGATGGCATAAACTATATGGCTCTACATAACTCATTACTTTTAGTACAAAATAGAAGCGCCGACATCTATGTTCCAATGGCAGCCTGGTGAAATTAAAAAATAAATAAACAAATAGGGATGCAGTGATATTAAAATCCAAAGTCAATAATTCCTTTTTATGTTATGGCTGACAACCAATAAGTAGTCAATATTATAGTTCCATACTAATTTAAAATAAATAATAATAAATTAAAAACTAAAAACTAACATTTCGGAAACACAATGTTACGATGTACAATATGAAAAATTAGTATTAATTTTAAAATTTGTGAAAGGCTACATTTTTAATTATTCTCTTAATCTGTACTTAATTAATTTGTAAAATCACCAGATATACAAACATCCATAAGTAAAAGCCAAACCATGTGTATTTTTTGACAAATTGATCTGGTAAAATTGTACAACCAACCATAGCAATTCATTGGTGCATTAAGATGGAAAACATACAGCAGGGTTGAGCTGTGTAAATGTTCTTTGTGCAGCAAGGCCTTGACATAACATAATGCAGCAGGGTCAAATGTCACTGGTTTCAGAGATTTATTTTCTTAAAGAGACAGAGCACACTCTGAAGACATTTGCACATTTTTTTTACACAGCAATGAGCTTAGCTTACATTACAGTAAACTGCTATATCACCAAGATATGGGAGGTAAAGCCAAACAAACAAGAGAAGAAAAAAACAATGCAGCTACATTTAGTGTTCTTGTGCAAAATGTAACAAAATATAAATATAAGTATGCGTATGACACCACTTGAAATTCCCACAGTTTTTGACCTCTCACAAATATGGCATGAAATGTAAAACATCAAGGGCAAGAAGAAGGACTTGGTCAGTTTTGTTTGTTCTCTGGTAATACAGCACCATAAACAGCAGGGGAAGCCCTACTTCAATTTTTAAGCTTGTGTAGGGAGAAAGTACATCTGACTTTAAGATTTACTTTGGAAAAATGTAATTTTGGGAGAATAAATAAACCCGAAACCTCTTAGACCTGATTAAAACTGCTGTAAGCAATTGTATTTATGCCTCTAAAAGCAAAAATATTTTTGGCTTCCAAACAAGTCTCCTTTTTCTTTCATTATCAGGTTAGTGACACATCTTGTGGTAGATGTCGTTACTACACCTTTATTATGGCAAGGAGTATGTTTCTCGAAAGTAGCCATGTGTTAAAAATATTTTCCTCTCTCTTGGCTAACAAACAGCAATATTTTGGCTGTTTACACTGCCAGAAGAAAGAAGTGTTATTTTTCCTAGCAAGTGTTTCATTGTATTATTATATATGTTTTATATGTGTCACATTTTTAGGGCTGTAATTGTTTCATATATTAGATATTAGATATTCTCTCCCTTGGCTAACCAGCAGCAATTTTGTGGCTGATTACAGAACCAGAAGAGAAGTATTATTTCTCCCGTAGTCAGGTAGCGAGGACAGTTTATGTGTGTTAGGCCTATTACAAATCACTTACAGCAGCTATGATTTGAGCCATTTCATTTTTCCTACCCATTTTAAGCATGTTTTGGGAACTGTGGCTGTGGGACAGGGATTTGAGAAATGTTTCCACACCACCCGTTAACCTTTTGTCCTCTCTGTTCATTTTGCATTGATAAAAGGTCATTTAACGACAGCAAAATCTGGTCATAAATAAATGATGGGTAAAAACACGTGTTGACATTTGGTTGGAGGCCTCTCGATAACCCCTCTGCCTTTACTGTGTGACTGGAGTGCGTCGTGTTGACGTCCCGACGTGTAGGTCTGCCCTAGGTGTTCCTTGCCCCGGGCTAAATCAACAACCACTAATCACTGACTGCGTTTATGCTGGTGTCAGCACATGGTTTCCATACTGACCAACAAATTAGTTTTTATCTCCAGCGATATTTTGCTTGGAGCATTATCTCATTGTTTGGGGGTATGCAGGGATGGTTCATTTGCATGGCAAATAGTCATGCATACAACAATCACCTCTCTCAAACATGATGCGCTCTGAAGAGTGGCGAGTCAGCATTCGGAGGCACTGCATCGAGCGGGACCTTCAGGCACTTTTCAAAGGAAGAACATTACTTAAGGCTCTCGTGACTATTCACATTGTTTGAACTTGCGTGGAATGCTTGAAATTTTTGGTCAACAGATGTGCAAGTTAAGGTCACAGTCTGTATTTTAAAAAATGCTATTTTACCTTGTAGAAAAGTTCTAATTTTAACCAAATAGACAAGGTCAATATAGCGATTCCAAGGTTGGTGTTTGCAGCTCTTACCGATTTTTCAAAGACAAAAATGAGTCGAGACTGTGTGTTCAAAGGGAACTTGAAAACATACCACAAGCCGGTAATGACAGATTTATAATCTTCTTGAATGGGAGCCACTTCCTGAGAAAAACCTTGGCACTCAGTTAATATTTTAGGCTGGTTGGGCATAGGGCTGGGTAAAAATATAGATTTTGCAATTAGTCATGATCTTCATTTGAACAATTCAGATTTCAATTCTTAATATTGCACTGCTCTCCCGTCCTACAGATGGCACTGTATTCTGCTGAAATGTCTAAAGTCACATCAAGGATAACAATAAAGATATAGTTTTAAAAATTGTTATAAATTTAAAAGAAAAGCAGAGTCCACTGCAAAACTGTAATGATAATGGCACAGAGGAACAATATCGTTAGAATCACTTTCAAAACTACTTTTTCCAGCTGATGAATGATAAAAACAGTTGAGAGCCAATCAGAATCTATCTTGCTCTAAATAGCTTGAGCATTTAAAGCAGCAGATAACTAACAGCAGCACATGCTTACAATAAACAGAATGGTAAACAGATCATTATAGTTATCATCCTTGTCGTGAATTGGCCTTTACTCTGATTTTACTCCATGCTGCTGAATCTTTAGTGACATTGAAAAAGTCATATTTTTAATATAATAGTTGTCAATGTGTCAGTTCAGAAAGTGAATTTGCTGTCTGTTTTTAATCTAATGCAATAAAAATGGCCATGTACTTTGAAATGCTGGCAGGAAACATCTCTTATTCATGAATCTTAATCTCATTAGTGAATCTTAGTGACTTAGCGAAAACACATAGCGTGACTGGTAGAGCCAGATCATAATTTTAGCAGGAGCGAGACAGAATCTTGTTTGAGTAGAACTCAAAAATCAATCGCAAACTTCTAGCTTGATTCCCAAAATGAGTCGCTTCTTTCTAGTAAATCAAAAACACGTGGCACGCCTAGTGTAGAATAGCTCAAAAGATAAATTACTAGTTAAATTAGTCAAAAACACGCCACTGAATAGACGGTATAACCAAAATGCTGTATACTCAAATGAATTGGAATCTTATTACATAAAATTAAAGTCTGAATTGAATCGAGAATTTGTGAATCATAATCAGTTGGAAAATCTGTGTTGACACCCAGCCCTACTTAGGCACAAAAATGGCGATTGAATTTAAGGAATGTCAATATGAAGAATTTAAATATAAAGCACAACATAAGACCATCCACCAAATGGGAGAATTTGTTCTACTAAAGGCACTCAGTATAAATGATGTATTTTAACACTACTTACATTGTTAACAGGGTAAAAAACCTATAAAACAACCAATATTGTTAGAATCCTGCAAATATAAATATCTCAAACATCTAGTGGTCGATTTGATTGTTATAGTTTTTAAAATTTTGATTTTTGTTTGAAATAAAAATGGTGTCTAGGTGTAAAATTAAAAAAATAAAAAAAACTGTAAATTTTTCTGCAGCATCTAAGAACAAAATATTAAAACAATCACAGAACATTGCTGTAAGTGCTTTACACTTTTCCGTAACACTAGCATGTTGAAAAGAACGCACATTAAGGGAGTGTGGCTTTAAGATTCACCTGCCTGTTAAAGCGCTAGCTGCAAAAATCCTATTCACACATGTTCTGAACTAAAACACTGGCATTTACACTATATGTACAGCATCTACAAGTTTACAAACATACACTCTCTTATTTAAAGGCCATTGCGGCTGGCATTTTTGTTTTAAGTTTTATAGTTTTCTGTTTTGGTGAGACGGCGACCGGTTAGAATAGCTTTAGGGGAACTCAGCGAGGTCTTGAACTGTAGTGCAGGAGGGAGAGAAGATGGAATCCTCTTACTCTAGTGGAGGTTTAGGAGTTAGCATATTGGAAATAATGTCTATGAGGTGATCTAGGCCGTAGAGGTAGCCGTCTTCTCTGTTACCCTCCACCCAGGTGGCCCTGTGGCTCAGCTCTTGCCCCTCTGGCAATGGAGTAGTCTTCCCAAAGTCTATCATCCACACTTTTGCCTGCTCCTGTTTGTCATGGACGAAGAGTAGAGAACTGCCAATCACCTGAACACGAGAGATGGGAAGAGTTGGGACACACGCACAACACGGAAATGCGTTAAATGTCAGAGTCTGTTCCTTGCGTGTCGCATCTTTACAAGACTTTAAATGGTTCATCACAAATACATGTGTACACATTACACAATAGACACAAAGATCCTGTTTCCATTGTGTTTCTGCAGCAAACATACGCTCACTTATTATATAACAGATATAACTGTGCCCTGTTTTTCCACCATACAGTTTGTTTTTGTTATCTATTAATGTGAATAAACAAAGCTCTATGTTTGCATAGCCTGTTCTACCTCCTTGTATTAAAACAAAGTTCTGACACCGACAATGCATGAAGTGTATCTAGAATATTTGTCTTTAAAGTCCATTAAAAAAAAATTGTGTAACTCTTTGCACACAACCAAGTTGCTATTCTGGCTTTGAGCATCCAGTGTAATCAGATAATTACTTTAGAGCCGGTCTTTGCATAGATGCTATTGTGTATTATTTTTCCACATTTTCACATGCTATCATCACATGGGTGGGTACAAGGTTGCAATTATTAATTCCACCATGGTCTTAAGTGTAGCTAATGTGTTTTAAGATGATAAACAAAAGTGTGACTGTTTACCTCGTGCGTTTTGAAAAACGGGGAAATTTCCAAAGTGTCTTTGATCTCTCTTAGTCTGTTGAGATAGGAATGCTGAGGGAAAAGAGACAAAGTGTAAGTAACTATAGTAGTGTCACAAGCATTTATTTAGAATAATATTGGCTGCATGTAATAGAAAGATATAATGTAATGAGAAAATAAGGCTTTTTTTCATTACAATAAATATACATGTATTGTATATGTCCCATTTTGATGTCTGCATCAAATTAAATTTACAAAATAATTGAAATACATAGAATGTATATTAAATGCAAGTAAAGTGTTTACTTTAATATTTCAAATAACGTTTATGAAAACAAAATGTCAAAATATGGGTGAAATAATGTTCTACTGTCATTTAATGTAACATATATATATGTAAAAATGAAACAACATACTTATTCTGACCTACTTATAACCTGATCATACTAAATTTTGTTTATTTTAAATGATTAAAACTACTGTTACAATGAATGACATTTTAGTGTCTTTTGTAAATCATGGTAAAAATGTATGACAGTCATTGTTTTTTAAAATTCTCTATTAAACTTTTATTGTTTTGATGCTTGAAATTTTATTTTATAAAATATATTTTTATGATAAAATAATGTATAGCAGATATCAAGATATGTTTTATCCTTTTTTGAAGAATTCAAATTATAGAAAGTTATTTAAATATGCAATTACATTTTACAGTAATGTTCTATATGTTATCTAATGAAATATTAAGAATACTTTTCCAGGATTTATTAATCTCAATATTAATTTCTATATGTTGTAATACATTTTTAATATTTCGATTTTTTTAAACTAACACTATTTAATGTATATAACATTTGAGCAATATTTATTAATTAAAATCTAAACATAGACTAATAAATTCTATAAAGTTCAAAAAATATGTTCATATACATGCAATAAATGAAAAAAAAAACATTTTAAAGGCTGAATCACTGATTTCCTCGAGTGTATATTTAGATACTAAACAGAGATTTAAAATAATGTATATATTATTAGTGTCCTATCAGATCATACATTAACATGCTCTGTTCTAATTTACACCACAATAATTACATTATTTAAGCATTTAAATCAGCGGTTGTTGATTGTACATTTAGTGTGAAAATAAAAGCAGGTTCCTCTGTAAAATCTACAGCACATTTGTCAAACTAATCACAGAGGATCAGGATGCACATCAAGTTCCAGGACACACTGTGGACAAACATGGGGTTAAATAAATGCTCCATGAGAAGCCAAGGACAGGTTCTTTGGAACTGTTTGTCTATAAGGCTGAACTTTAAAGGAAACACCCCTGTTACAACATGGGAATCCTGCCATGAATATCATTTCTTTGTGCTAGGTGCAAACATCTTATTAATATTTAAACCTGTTAAGATTACATTTACAGTACTTTAATGTCACAAGAATACACATGACTGTCATGTGTCAACCACAGCATTATGCAAAGCGCTTTGTATTTGCATGTGTGTATTTCTCTGTAATATAATCAAGTTTATGTGCAACTGGAAGAGAGGTTTTCCCTGCCAGCAGGTGAGCTTTTGCTGGTTTCAAACAATATAACCCTGAAGGGGCTGCACCACACAAAGGAAACCCTTAGTTTCACAAACCGCCCTGGGGGGTTAATGAGAGAGTGTAGCTCCACCTGTCACTCGCTTCCCCTCAGTGTGCCACAGGAGACTTTATATATAATCGACAGAAGGCCCTAAAGCACATAAACACGAGCACAGGCTTACCAGGATGTTTTTGTTTCCTTTGACAAAGTCTTGGAAGGACTCGGTCACTTGTTCTCGGGTCTTAGTCTTTTTAAAGTCCCTGTTTACTGTTCCGTCCTCTTTCTGTAGAAGAGAAAGGGAAGAAGAATTGATTGTGCCATTCAAAAAAAGATCAGAAATACAAAGCCAACGGCAGTTTTACACCAGGGCACATGTTTGATACATTTGTACCAAAACAAACTTTTTTGTTGTAAAAAACCTGAGCCTTTCTTAGTCATGATGTTTTCATAAGTCATGTTTTCATATACAGTTGTGGTCTGTACATAAAAAGAAACATGTTCTGATCATATACGGCAACTATGGAAGCCCGTTTCCGCCACTAAATAAATTAAAAAGGTAATTGTGACTTTATCTCACAGTTCTGACTTTTTTTTCTCAGAATGTATTATTTCGAGAAAAAAGTTTCTTCTTATTTCTTTAGAATTGTTAGTTCGTATAGCTGGGTAGTAACTGATTACATGTAATCTAGATTACGTAATCAGATTCCAAAAATTAAGCACTTGTAATTAGATTAAATTACATTTTAAAATACTTGTAATCAGACTACAATTACTTTTTTATGAATTACATGATTATATATTATTTCCACAATAGCAATAATATATTCAGAATCTGAGTCTGTCGCGTCGCGAAAACGTTCAGTATAAATATAATGATCAGCATACTAAAAATCGCACATCGCGATATCGATGCCGAAACGATATATCGTGCAGCCCTAGTTTCTAGGGTATTCTGGGTTGTTGTGTTCTAGGTGGTTACTAGGGTGTTTTTGGTAGTTGCTAAGGTATTCTGTGTTGTGTTTAGGTGATTGCTAAGGGCACTGCAATGCAGTTTCTAAGGTGTTCCGAGTAGTTTTTCATAAATCTTGGTGTTTTCTAGGTTGTTTATAGGGTGTTTGGGTGGTTGCAAAGCCTTGTTTAATTCTTTTATATTAGTATAATAATACTATTTAAGTATTTGTTGAAATAACCCCCAAGTACAAGCAATAGTAACAGTGATGCGTGCTTTAGTAAACATCTCAGAGGCAACATGATATTGATGGACTGTGGGCGAATTAATGCGCTTCTAAGTTAAGACAATAGTCACAACAGGCATAGACATAATAAAACAAACAACAGGCAGCTCAGCCACAGACATAACAGAAGTCTGCCTATTATTCAGAAAAGACTTTATTTATAGCTGCCCAGGGCATCCCCCATCTGTGAAAAAAAGAGAAAGACGGGGGAACCTGGCCTTTGTGCTAATGGAAAGTGCAAAAGAAGAAGCAATCTTTCTCTATTCATGCAGGACATCTGCAGAGCTCTTGTTAACAAAGATTTATCTTGGAAAATCATGACAGAGACCAAACATAAGCTTTCTAATCTCCTCTTCCGTGTGTTAATGGAATCGTGGCTGCCTGGTTTGGCTTAATTAGCTGAAGGTTTTCAAGCTTCTCTTAAGTCTTTTTGACATTTTCCATGAGGGTGTATTTAGGGCTGCGTGCGGTAGGCCGGAATTACAGAACTGAAATCATGTTGTGAGAGCCGTGGCCTGTCACTGACTGATGTTGAGCTCAAAGGACGTGCCACAAACAGGCTGTGTGTATGACAGGAACATTCAGACACAATCGACCTCTTGAAAAAGGCCAATCCTGCCCCTTCACCTCAGTCTGAATTCCGGGATCTAATTAAAAGACGTGTAGGTTGAAGGCTGCTGTGATTCCCCCGATAAAAACAGCACTGCGCTTCCAAGATCCCTTTCCTCAACTCATGGTTCAAGTTACGCTCAATCAAAAGCATTTGTTTGGTGTAATGTTCACTCTCACAAAAACCATTTTTCAGCAAAAATCAAGGTACAGTGAGACACTTATAATGCAGATGAATGGGGACAATTTTTAAAAACAGAAATGTGAAGATTGCAATTAAAAAAAAGACTTATTTTAATTTTTAAAATGTATATTAATTCTTATATTAATTGTTGTGTGAAAGCTTGTCTGTTATTTGTCTTATTTGTGAAAGCGTGGCTATTATTTGAGCTGTAAATTTTTTTACACCATAATTTTTAGTTTTTTTATGATGTTTTGTTGTCCTGCCAATGAAGTAAATTTGAATATAATGCTACATAGAAAAGTTAGTAAACAATATTCATTCTTGTGTAAAGTTTTTTTTATTATTTGAGCTATATAGTTTTTAAATCAAAATTTTTTCAGTCATTCTAGGGTTTATGGTATTTCATTATGATGGCAATTAAGTGAAACTTAATATAACATTACATAGAAAGGTTCATACGCATTTTTATCACCAAAATCATGTTAACATGCATATTTTTATGTCCAGTCACTATACTTTTAAAACAGTGGTATTTTTACATTTAAAAATGGTCCTTATTCACTTCAATTACAGTTGCCTCACTATAACCCAGATTTTTATTTTTTAAGAAATTGAGGTCGAAAGTAATTTTTGTGGTAATCGATATTATTGTTTTAAATCCAGAATATTCCTTAAAAACCAAATACTAAAATTAAAAAGGGAATATGTAAAACATGAAATCTCAAGCATGATTAATTTCAAACTTTCAGTTGAATGTGATGATGAAAATAGTTTGTAGTTGAGAAATCTAGTTGAAATAATGCCATTCAAATAAGGATGTTAAAGTTTTCTCTCTTGTTTGCAATTTCACCTCATTTGTCTCCACAGGTTTCAAGAGAAATTGTGAAAAGTTCCTTAAAGGTTTCATGAACGAACGTCTCACCTTGATTCCCTCGATCCGGAAGCCTAGCGTGGCGGTGGAGCTGATGGTTTCCCTCCACTGCATGTAGCGCGGCTTAGTGACTGCTTTCTGTTCGTGCTCCTGTGCCGTGGGTGCATCGGGGTCCACCTCGATCATCTTTTGGTACATGTCGACTCTCAAACTAGGCTTCTTTCTTGCTTTCGTCAGCTCCTCTTCCAGATACGTCCTGCAGGAGAAAAATTACCCAATGGCTCAGTTTCTCTCACTTAACTTGTTGCATCATCAATCATATTCTGTTGAAATTTGTAGTGCGCAATAAAATGCAGTTTATCTTATTAGCTAAAGGTGTGAAAACTAAATATTTATTCTCCTTTTGTTCTCCAGCTTGATTTGTCTTGGAAAACACTGAAAAGTGTGCTGAATTTGCGTGAATCTGAAAGCATTGCATTGTTTTGTTTGGACAGGCCTGCAGAGGTTCCTGACCATCTGGTTATCACTATATTTGTCCATGTCTGCGGCTGTGATTTGGTCAGGCTTGCAACAGCAAACAGAGCAGTTTCAGGAACAACAGAGATGAGAAAGTCGAGCCGTGAGAGTGGGGAAAAAAGTGATGAGCGATGTGTATCAAGGTCTCCCTGCACCAGTTGCAAACAACCACAGCTATCTTCCAGCAGATTAGAGGACACAGAGCTGCTCCTCTGCTGAGTCTCTGGGGAGGGAGGTCCTGCTTCATGTTCTGTGGTGCTTGGAATATATGACATCTGTACAAATAATGGGTCGATGGAACTATTTATTTTAAAGTAACATACTAGATTTTCAGCAGTGGACATGCTGTTGCATAAGCTTAAGATAAGAAAAGATGAATATTCTGTCATAGCAGGGAGGGGGATTTCTGGTCTACTTTGATCTTTTATCTTCTATTTTTTATTAGTGATTTATAGATGAATCTCTCTTCTTTCTGTTTCTTTTCTTATACACAAGGGACAATTTTTTCTTATAAAAATTATAAGAATTTATAAAACATTATAGATTGACTTCTAAGCACCCATTTTATTGTAGTATTATTTATATACAATTACACTATTTTATATATATATATATATATATATTTATATTGTCAGCTTCCACGTTACATTTAGTTTGCTTTAAAAATTGTATATGCTTTTGTACTTTTTATTAGGTTTTTATTTTTGGTAATATTTCTATTTAGCTTTAATTATTTTATTCCAGTTTTAATTTTTAGTAATTTTAGCACTTAAACATTTTATTTTCATTTCTAGGTTTAGGTTTAGGTTTTATTGGTTTACTTCTAGTGTGTTTAAACTAGAAAAAGTTAAGTTGAGGTGAAGTTAAAACTCTGAAGTTACAAGGATATACAGTATCAGGATAGAGAGCATTAATAAGTGGTTACTAATGTGTTGCAAGGCAGTTTCTAAGGTGTTTTAGGTTGTTACTAGGCGTTTGCTGATGTATTATTAGTGGTTTATAGGGTCTTACCGTACACAGTTTCAGTGGTGTTCTCAGTTTGCAGAATATTGCTATATGGTTTCTAGGCTGTTCTGGATCATTTCTATGGTGTTTTAGGTGGGCTCTGGGTCATAACTAGGGTGATTTGGGCCTTTTCTAGGTTTGTAAATTAAAAGATCAGACGAGGCACTGTAGCAACTGACCTGATGCCCATCTTGCAGTCCATGACACAGGGTAGGTCAAAGTCTGCCAGTAAGTCCTCCATCTGATTGTACCTCTCTCCATCCTTCTCTACATCTCCGTGGTAAGCAGGAACGTAGGGCTTTAGCACATCTCTCATCAGCCTATCGAGACATTGCTGCTCACACTCACAGTGTTTCTTTAGGATGCGACCATTGGCCCCTGCCTTGAAATTGCCTGCAGAGAGAGACAAATAGCTTTGCACTGCATTCTCAGCATTACCACAAGGGGTGTTAAAATGTGGGCATTAGCATAAACTAACTTTCTACTATTGTTTTTTTTTTTTCTTCAAAGCAATTCACACTATACTTTTTGAGTGTATTAACTGTCTTTAATTCATTAAAAGTTGTGTAACGTACACCTCTGTTTTGAGGCCTACCTGCATGGCCAGCCAACTGGATCCAAGGGTACTTCTTCTTGAAGGACATCACAAATGGTGACCATTGCACCATGTTCTTGATCTTCTTCCATGATTTATGCTGTTCAATGACAAAAAGTAAGCAAGATAAATCCCCAATTAAATTAAGTTAAATGTAAGTGCTATAAAACTACAACAGTGACAGCAGTGTAGTTTAAACAGCATTTCAGTTTTTATGACCTTGCATTATTTGAGAGTGTAGATGTAATTTATTTGTCTTATTACATGACAAAAATAATATATATATATATTATATATATATATATCACAGGAATAAATTACATTTTAAAATACATTAAAATGGAAAACAGTTATTTTAAATTCTAATAATATTTCACTTCTTGTCCATGCTATTTTGGGGGGGGGGCGGGAAACATGCCTGGAGGGAGATGAGTAATTACTTATATAATGAGATTTGGCAGGTAGGGTTCATTTTCCTACAACAAAACCCAGACCAGCACACAATATGCGGGAGAATAAACAAACAGGTCATTTGCATGTATTTACATACGTTTGCTGGCGCTCCTACAAGCAGTCAGTGCTGATATCATCGTTTACACAGCACAGTAAAGCAATTTATGTGAAGGATTTATGTACAAACATACATTCAGATTCACTACAGCACATAAAACCTGCAAATTAATAGGAAATCTGGGCAGTGTTTAGGTTGTTTTCCTGCCAAGGTGAACCATTTCACCTGGAACCATCTCAAAATGTTCTTGCTCTATTTGGACATCCTGACAGCCTGCAGAAAACAGGCTGTTTTCCAGTTTGAGGAGCTGCTCTGTTGAACCATTACTCTGTTATTCCACTTCACTAAATGTCCTTGAGCGAGATCTCTTTAGCTCTCCATGTTGGCATGGTAAACACATTCTTTACTGTGCTCTCAGTGATAGATGGGGGGTTTCCTCGGGTGACCAGGGAAGCCTCTCTCCCCCCAGTGCATTTTGAGCCAGCTCTCCCAGGGAGAGCGGTTCATCCTCGGGCACACTATGACCACAGATCAGCCCCCTTCCAAATCTAGAGAACCCGTCCGGCCAACAAACACAAGCCACAAAGTGTATTCAAAATCTGGCGAGAGACCCTTTGTCATGCATTTTGATTAAACAATAATAAATTGTCATCAGATTCAGCCATGAAATTACAGAAGGTTATAAAACGCATTTAAAGCTGCAGTCCGTAACTTTTTTTGGTTAAAAATGATCCGAAATCAATATTTGAGAAAGTACATAACCAGCAAGTGTTTAAAACTATCGCCTTACTTTAGCCCGATTCACAACAGTTAGCTTATAATAATGTTTTCTAATTTGAGTGACATGGGTAGATTTTCACGGGAAATTCGAGCATGGTACTGCGTCATTACGTCACATCTGTAAACATGAAGAAGTTTTCCCGGCTACTAGGCTCTGGCACGTGAGGATCCTGCAGGTGGTGGATCATTTATAGCCTTTTCTCACAGCAGCTCGAATAATTAAACTTATTTTGATGGCGGATTGTAATCCAGAAAGGATTATGTGTTTATGAAACACATCCCTGCTGAAAAAAACAGCATATGCTGGTTAGGTATGTTTTGACGCTGGGATGCTGGTTTATGCTGGTTCTTTGCCAGCACATGACCAGCATAAACCAGCAAAGGACCAGCATAAACCAGCAAAGGACCAGCATAAACCAGCAAAAGGACCAGCAAAGGACCAGCATAAACCAGCAAAGGACCAGCATAAGACCAGCATAAACCAGCAAAGGACCAGCATAAACCAGCATCCCAGCATCAAAACATACCTAACCAGCATATGCTGTTTTTTTCAGCAGGGATGTGAATGAAATTAAATTATATTCCAGTTTTAAATGTGGTTCTGATTACAGATAGCCTGTGATTCCACAAGTTTTTGTATTTTAGATAGAACAAGTTTGAAGGAAGATTAATTTGCTTTTTGGATTAAAAGAATTTCTTAATATGAAATTTGAATGGTATGACAATTAGATATTAGACTGTACAGAAATTTAAATCTACACGCTAATACTATACTCATAGTCACGCAATGCTGATGTTGTTAACATTAGTAATTTGAGAACAAAGTATAATAATACTTTGCACAGTTAGATGTGATATATATATATATATATATATATATATATATATATATATATAATTTTTTTTTTTTTTTTTTGAAAAATATCATGGCATTTCTTTTTTATAAAAAAGTGACTGAGGACTGGTGTTGACATGCTTCAAAATGACAAAAACTGCACTTTAAAGTTATAAAGAAGTGGTCCATGTGACTTGTGCATTATATTTTAAGTCTTCTGAACCCATATGATCGCTTTGTGTCTAAAATGTAAGTCATTATTCACTGAAAATCCTTCTCTCTAGTAAACCTATAACTGCTGTGACCAGATCAGTAGAACTTCTGAACAAATCATTCAGACGAGTTTGAAGTGGATCAAACGATTCATTGAAAAGATTTGACTAAATGAATGTTGAATGATTTGTTCAGAGACTGGATGTCACTTCTTCTCATGCAAAGAAGAACTAGAGTGGATGTCAAGATTTTCAATGAATACATTTCAGTCTGTTCCACATACAAAGCTATCCTATGGCTTCAGGAGCCATTGTGTGTTAAATGGACATTAACAAAAAGCAACTTCTTACAGCAACTTTTACAGAAAAAAGTTGTACAGGTTTAGAATGACGTGAGGGTGAATAAATGATGGCAGGATTTTCATTTTTGGATGAACTATTTCTGTAAGCTGGACATTACTCCCTGCAGCATCTCTGCCGAAAAGGTCTGATTTAATTTAGTCTAGAAAGAGGCCCATAAAAGGTATGAACCATCATCTGAGAGCAGCATGAGTTTTATCTGTCACATGAAGGTTGTCCTGTTCTGCTCCAGCGGAGGAAAACAGTTCCTCTCGCCCCTAAGATGCAGTTGAAGAGGGGCTGGGATCAGTGGCGTGTCTGTCAGGGCTGCTCCGTTTCCTGTGTCCCCTCCATGTCCCCCATCCTCCCTTTGCTTAGGTCACCCTTAGAGGCACATTATGGAAACTTAGTGATCCAGAGGTCACCACCATTACTTTAGAAAGAAAAGGGCCGATGTTAATAAGATTGTAGCAATGAGAGCGTGAAGGTTCCCTATGAGCCATTTCATAAAAATCCAAACAGTGATAAGAATTCACATGCGTGTTTGAATATAGTCCTTTGATTAATGAATAAATATACTTTCAACAATAATAATAATAATAATAATTATTATTATTATTATTATTATTATTATTATTTAACATTTGTTAGTAAATATTTTAAAAGATTTAGAGAAATATTTTTTTTTGTTTGTAATGAGGAATTTTTTTAATGTGTCTGCTGACTACAGCTGTTAAATTTTAAAATTAGTTTTTTTGTCCATTATTATTATTACTATTTTAAGCAAAATATTTTAAACATAAATATTTTTAAAATATTATGTAAAATGTTAATAAAAAGTTAAGCAAGGAGACAGTTGTCTTGTTTATTTATTCTTTATTTCAATTCTGTTCTTTCTTTCTTTCTTTCTTTTTTATTTTATTTTATATTCTGACATTTCATCTAAAAAGGACATCCCAAATATTATTTTTCAAAATGGGTTTTTTTGTGTTTAGGCCCATGTATTAGTAGTAGTAGCAGTAATAATAATAATAATTATTATTATTATTATTATTATTATACAAAAACTGTTGGATCCAACATAAACAGAGGTTTTTGCTTTGAATTTAAGATACATATAAAATAATAATAATAATAATAATAATAATACTACAGATAACACAAGTGATACAGTTACAAAAAATACACATTTCAGCGGGTTAGCTAAGATTACTTAATGTGACAGAGAGGGCTGATCGGTTGAATTAAACAAATACCTACAGTATGCAGAGGTTCTGGTTAATATTCAAGCATTTGATTTGAAACAGATGCTGTCAGTGTGCTGTGCTTTGGGCCACTGCAGAAAGCACTTAAAAACATTAAGATTGACAGACAGGCAGTGTTTGCCAATTTAGATCAGAAGACCACAGGATCCCACCTCCTGATGGCTACACAAATTAAAGTTCAGTGGAAAGACAAAGTGGCTCTGAGAGAAGTTTCTATAGTGAGGGAAATGTTCAGGATGTGGGGAAACAATACAAGTGGAAAACTCGCATGAAGAGATGGGAGTTGTAGACTTTTTCAGAGAGCTACGGTCAGGTCAAAATGACTGTTGCCCACTGTGTAAAACAACAGTTTCTGACACAGTTGTTTACTTTCACAGCTTATTTGCTCCCATGAAAAATTGAGAAATTTCTGGTTGTAAAAACACCCTGGAAAACAGCTGGATCTAATGTGGGGATAAGCCTTTTTATTTTTTCATTTTCTGCTCTGATTTTTGGTGAAAACATGCTAGAAAGTGTTAAACTGAGCAAAGAGTACTGCGCCCTTATTGGCAGCTGAAAGCATAATCAAATTAGGCAAAAATATTTAATAACTGAACAAGCAAAGGGCGGGAATACGATGTTACAGTCCAACTATGGAGAAATCAAAGCAAACCAGAATCTATTACCTGTAAATCTTTGACCGTCAGGATGATTGATGTGGTGAAAAAAACCAACACGGGGGCGATGAAATTCCAGATGTGCGTGATGAAAGATGACATGGTAAAAATCGGTAAGATCATGCGCTAGTGTGCTGCGTGCAATCACAACTTAAGCTGGAATTTGAGTGAAGGAAAGTGCAGGGTAATGTGAATTTCTCATTTGTTTCCATACAAAGCATTCAAAAGCACAATTGGCCCATGCAAATATGCTGGTAGGCCAAGCTCAATGTGCAGAGACCACAGTAAAACTCTATGGCATGCCTGTGAGGGCCACGAGCAATGCAAATGTTCAGTGTTCTTCAAACTCTTTCTCAAATTCTGAGAGTTTGAAATAGCAAAACGAACACTTATATAACACCTGCACATGGTCCAAAGATTCTATCAGAAACCCTCAAAGTCACATCTGCACTGCAAAAAATAGCACCTAACATAATTAAGCAGACACCTTTTTTTTATTAAGTAAATGTTTTGAGTAAAATTAACTTAATAAAATTAACTGCTGCTTCTCTTTGTCTCTGTGACTAAACGTGTTTCATGCGTAGGTGTCTATAACAGGTCTGCAGTCTGTTAGTCAAGAGGGTCAGCCATCTAAATGTTTAAATAACTAAAGGACAGTGTCACCAGTGTTTTCAGACTGAGATGAGGTCAGCACCTTGTTTTGACATCACCGAGGTGATTTGTGAGAGACTGACTTCCTTTTCTTGAAACGTGATGATGAATGAAATATTTCTGTGACTGTTGCAGACTGAAGACGAGAAAGATTTTCAAAGTATGTGTTTCATTACAGATATTAGAGTTTTTACGGGAAACGACAGCAATCTATTTATAATTTTAAAGGAACAGGTCGCCCAAACCAGGGTTATTGTCTAAAATTATAACAATAAAACTATATATAGACAAAAAAAAAAAAAAAACACTCCAAATTACTAACTTTTTGTGTTCCACAGAACAAATAACAGTCTTCAGGTTTGGAATGGTGAGTAAATATGACAGAAGTTTCATTTTTTGGTGAACTGTTCCTTTCAAAAGAAAGTTTCAAGTTTCAAAAGCAGTTCATAGTCATTTCAATCAATCATTTTACTGCTAGGCGATAAATTTATTCTGAAATCATAAATTGTGCTAAGTCTGATGCAAATTCTGAAATCACTGCTGGTAAACAAGCATCTCTAGCAGGATAGCTTGCATTCAGATGTCAGGGTCCCATATTTGCATTCATAAATACATTTGCATGACTTGGTTTGTGGTTGGAGAAATACTTAAAGGGTTAGTTCACCCCAAAAACGAAAATTCTGTCATTTATTATGCTCACTTGGTCACCCTTTTCCATGCAATTAGAGTGCATGAGGAACGTAACTTTTAAGCATCAAAAGGATGCAGAAGCACAGCGAGCACATTGAAAGTATCATATGACGTGTTTCATTTATTTCCTTTTTGAGACGTGATAGCAGTGAATAAGTTACTTTTAATCTCTGAATCATCAGAACCGAATCAGTCTGATTCCAGAATGAATCTTTCAAACCAGTTTTGAGACCCATATGAACTGATTCATTGAAATGATCCAATTCAAAAGAATGATTTATTCACAAATTTGATATTACTACTTCTCACATTAATTCTCACGAGTGCAGATGCACTGATTTTCAGTGAATAATGATTTAAATGTCACACAAAGCTTTCGTACTATCACATAGCTTTAGAAGATTTAGAATATATCACACTACTTTTATGATAGTTTTATGGTGCTTTCGCAGGTTTTTTAAAGCATAGAAACTCCCCATTCTTTGTATTTGCATAGAAAACATTTACATGGAAGTGCAACCAACTACATTCTACAAATTTCCTTTTGTATTCCAGAGAAGAAAGAAAGTCATATAATTTGGGGATGACATGAGGGTGAGTAAATGAGGACAAAATAATTTTCAGGTGAACTGTTCTGTTGTTGTTCTAATAAGAACAATTAAATAAAATCCAGAATGTTACAAACAGATGTGAAAATAATTACACTATGAGAGAGATTAAAAATTCAAGTCTACTCATAATACTTTGTTTAAAGCATTACTCATTACATGTTTTTCAACTGGAAAGTATTTAAGTGAACAAACTGATTTTGCCCAATACTGCGTTTGCAATCTATAGCAATTTTCCCAGTTCCACAAGTAAATTGCAACTCTGTTTTGCGAATGCAACTCTATTTTTATATTGCATTAAGAATGTATTGCAGTTCATTTCCTGGATTGGCTTTGATCATTTAGTCATAAGCATGCAAATTAAAACCCTGAATATTTAAAACACGAGATGAACAAAAAAAACTTTTAAGTTTGTATGTTGAGAACTGACATCTTTAATAGTATTTGATGGCACGCACAACAGGGTCAAAATGAGAACTAAAGGTGAGCGACCTCCCCTCTTATGATAAGTGCAACATCATCTCAAAACCACAAAAGTTTCCGACAGCAATGCACCCTGGGAAACACCAGACACCTATGAGTTCACGTAGATGTTTGCATGCAGCGCCAGAAGACTAAGACGATCAAGTGGTGCTTATTTTGCTGAAGACCACAGACTGTTACTCTGTAAACATCAGCCCGTAATAACAATCAAAGCAAAACCTCGGCAGAAAGGAGACGTAATCCTGCATGATTCACACTAAATGGTCTAATAACAAGATGTTGACAGCTTTGAGCTGGCATCCCTTTGGAATGCCAGAAAAATAAACTGTCCCGTAAAGGACGTAAATGCAACCGCAGCTCTCGATTACTCATTTAGCCTCCCTTCCCTTCTCAGACTCCTCTCTCTTTGCTATTGTGTAAAGTCACTATCAATAGCTCAGGGTTTTGTAAAATTGAGGAGCGGAAGCAGCAGCGCCGTATCGCGAGGGGAGCACTCTGCGGCACTGGGTCTTGCCATTGTTCTGATAAGGGCAGTGTGAGCTATATCGAGCTCAAGGAAAGGGATGCCGCTCTTTACAGCGTCTCCTTGACCTCACGGGTGTTGTTAAAGATTCCACTGAGCACTGAGGGAGGAAGTGGCTTTTAACCCCTTGAGAGGAACTACTCTGCGAGACAGGAAAGTGCAGAAGGCTCTGAGACAGTATTTTCCACATCTGCAAGCAATACTTAGCCAACATGGCCAAAGACTGGGTGTTATTTTCTGAAGGCTAGACAGCCACCATTAGCCCCTCAAGAACCAGAATGCACCCGCAGTCAGTGTAGCCAGCCTTACCACAAGCACTGACACGTTTTCACTGAGCAAAGACCAAAATAAGGGAAAGTATTGTTGAATTATTGAAGATGCGAAACCATGACCTTTGCTCTGTATTGTAAAATGGATCAAGAATAAAATTCCCTTTTAATTTCACTTACATAATAATGAGGCTTAAATGAAAAAGGCAATAACTGAAATAATGTTCATCTCACATTTTTTATATGTTGTACATATATAATATATGTATATAATATGTATGTTTTTCTGAGAAACATTTTCTTTTTGTAATACACATACACACACATACACACATATATATATATAGAAAAATGATATATATATATATATATATATATAGTAACATTAAAAAACAATTAAAACATTTCTGAAAAATGAAAATCCATATATTACAAATATAGATTTATAATTTTATATTTATAATTTATTTATAACTATATATATATATATATATATATATATATATATATATACTGTGTGTATATACAGGTACATCTCAATAAATTAGAATGTCGTGGAAAAGTTCATTTATTTCAGTAATTCAACTCAAACTGTGAAACTCATGTATTAAATAAATTCAATGCACACAGACTGAAGTAGTTTAAGTCTTTGGTTCTTTTAATTGTGATGATTTTGGGTCACATTTAACAAAAACCCACCAATTCACTATCTCAACAAATTTCAATATGGTGACATGCCAATCAGCTAATAAACTCAAAACACCTGCAAAGGTTTCCTGAGCCTTCAAAATGGTCTCTGAGTTTGGTTCACTAGGCTACACAATCATGGGGAAGACTGCTGATCTGACAGTTGTCCAGAAGACAATCATTGACACCCTTCACAAGGAGGGTAAGCCACAAACATTCATTGCCAAAGAAGCTGGCTGTTCACAGAGTGCTGTATCCAAGCATGTTAACAGAAAGTTGAGTGGAAGGAAAAAGTGTGGAAGAAAAAGATCCACAACCAACCGAGAGAACCGCAGCCTTATGAGGATTGTCAAGCAAAATCGATTCAAGAATTTGGGTGAACTTCACAAGGAACGGACTGAGGCTGGGATCAAGGCATCAAGAGCCACCACACACAGACGTGTCAAGGAATTTGGCTACAGTTGTCGTATTCCTCTTGTTAAGCCACTCCTGAACCACAGACAACGTCAGAGGCGTCTTACCTGGGCTAAGGAGAAGAAGAACTGGACTGTTGCCCAGTGGTCCAAAGTCCTCTTTTCAGATGAGAGCAAGTTTTGTATTTCATTTGGAAACCAAGGTCCTAGAATCTGGAGGAAGGGTGGAGAAGCTCATAGCCCAAGTTGCTTGAAGTCCAGTGTTAAGTTTCCACAGTCTGTGATGATTTGGGGTGCAATGTCATCTGCTGGTGTTGGTCCATTGTGCTTTTCAAGTCACTGCACCCGTTTACCAAGAAATTTTGGAGCACTTCATGCTTCCTTCTGCTGACCAGCTTTTTAAAGATGCTGATTTCATTTTCCAGCAGGATTTGGCACCTGCCTACACTGCCAAAAACACCAAAAGTTGGTTAAATGACCATGGTGTTGGTGTGCTTGACTGGCCAGCAAACTCACCAGACCTGAACCCCATAGAGAATCTATGGGGTATTGTCAAGAGGAAAATGAGAAACAAGAGACCAAAAAATGCAGATGAGCTGAAGGCCACTGTCAAAGAAACCTGGGCTTCCATACCACCTCAGCAGTGCCACAAACTGATCACCTCCATGCCACGCTGAATTGAGGCAGTAATTAAAGCAAAAGGAGCCCCTACCAAGTATTGAGTACATATACAGTAAATGAACATACTTTTCAGAAGGCCAACAATTCACTAAAAATGTTTTTTTTTTTTTTATTATTGGTCTTATGAAGTATTCTAATTTGTTGAGATATTGAATTGGTGGGCTTTTGTTAAATGTGAGCCAAAATCATCACAATTAAAAGAACCAAAGACTTAAACTACTTCAGTCTGTGTGCACTGAATTTATTTAATACACGAGTTTCACAATTTGAGTTGAATTACTGAAATAAATGAACTCTTCCACGACATTCTAATTTATTGAGATGCACCTGAATATATATACATACACACACACACACACACACACAAAATAATGACAATGTTCAATATTTGCATTTGTTTTGTTTTTTTTAGTGTACTGTTATATTGCATATTATTCCAATTTTTATTTTAAGTACTCAATTAAAAAAAACAAGAGAGAGGTGCAGATCAAGATACAAAGTGTATTGTGACTTGAGCCTGACAAAGACATGAGGTCAGGGCTGGTTGTTTTGCTTTAGGCAAGAAAGATGATCTTCAAGTGTGTATTTGTACATATTGTTCATTCTTTTTAAGTAAATGGTGCTTTAAATTATGTGATATGCTAAAGCGTAGTGGGTTACTTTCTTACGGGAAAAGGTAAGACATTTCAGATCAGCATCTGTATCTTGAAAATCCTGAGGTACAAGTTTCCTTTGGCAAGTCAGGTACATGTCTGAATGGCATCAGACCATGTCTGTTCTGGAAAAAAAAAAATGCGCAGAAAATAAAGAGTCAAGAAATTGGGATCATCTTGACTCTTTAATACCTATTAAGTAGGAAGATATACAGCTCAACACGTGTCAGAAATCAAGAGAGTGTATTTTTTAACATGAATTCGCCATTTTGACAGTTGAAAACTAGACTGTCACGTTTCTTGACACTCCTTTCCTTTCAAAGCATGTCATAGCTGTTCCTGCTTGTCCTGAAACCGGTCTTTTCCCATCAATGACAGGGGAGCTCTTTCACAGAAGCAAGACCTCCCATTAAACTGCCGTTTTACTACACCCTAATGTACACAAAGGAGTAAAGCTGCTATAAGACGCTAAGCAGAAAGCTGTATCACTTGCTCCTTATGGGATTTGTTGAAATAAAATACACCCTCTTCACATATTTCCTTGTTTGAAGATGACGTATAATGGAGTTGTGAAGGGCTGGGTCTGCTCTGTGTAAGGGATAATGTACACAACGTAATAGCTCTGCTTCAGAACATAGTGAGCTGTCTACTGCTGCTTACATAGACAGCATAATTATCATAGAACCTCATGTTACTGACTGGAAACACTACAAATGAAACAACTACACAGATATCAGCACAAGAGACTTGACATGTTAGTATGTCGCTAAGCTAATGTTATGATTTTTCAAAAGCATAAAAGCACACATATTTAAAAAATAATTTTTAATCACACTACACTTTTAATTTTTTTTATTATTCCTTTATTTAGTGCTTCATACAATACAGATTGTGTCAAAGCAGCTTTACAGAAAGTAGTATGTCACTAATGCAAAGAAAATAAAATTCAGCAGTTTTAATATAATATAAATTCTATATTTTATTATACAAATATGTTATATTTTTATATAATACATTATTATTTTTATACTTTTTATAAAATTAAATGTTTATGTATAATAAACATTTGTCGGCCATCAACAACTTGAATTTATTTTTCAGGAAGCTTGTTGCCTTCAGTAATGCATGCAGTACCTTAATTTCATTTCTCAATTTGATTAGGTTCATTGAACATTTTATAAAATGAAAAATAATTACATGTATATGTAGTTATAATTTTATATATGCAGTTAAATGGATGCATAATGGTTTATTATTTATTTATTTATTTTGTTATTTTATTTTTTTGCAAACTTTAATTTAGTCTGACTTTGTTATACTGGAACAAAATGTCTGTATATCCTTTTATGGCCTCTGAAAGTTATGCATCCAATGTTGCCTTAAAATATAGGTATCTTAGAACAAGATATCTTAGCGTAATTAAATTTCATGCTGTTTTAGGCAGCTCACGTGGTTTTGAATCAGAGCAAATACCTACTGACTGTACATTATTTTGTGAATTATACAACTGCATGAAATATTGACTTGATTCAAATCTATTTTTTTTAAAAAGGAGTAAAAGAACATCAAATCAGTTCCTTGAATCAGCGGTCAGTTATACAGTTTAGCGGTGCAAAATGCCATGACTGACCAATTGGAATCAGCTTCCAGCAAGCCGTGTAATAAGGATAGGCATGCAGCTTTTAGTTGGGTTACACCTGTGTATCAAAGTCACCACTTCAAGAGAGTGTAGCGACGTGCAGGGGGCATCAAAGAAGTAGCTCACTGCTCATTTCCAGGAGTAAACCATTACACTCATCTGTTTCTAAGAAAGACCATCACAATTGCATTCCTTATCACAGCCAGCTGTGCTAAGAATGGCTCATGTCATTCTGTGGCACTTCTTCTTTTTGTTAAATTAGTAGTGGTAAATGGAGAAGCATAAAAAAACATTTAACTACAATTTTAAAAAACTAGAGCTCTTTCCTCCCATATTAAGTGTAAACAACACACATTAGTACTAGTAGGGTGGTTTCCCCTTATTGAAGTGTTCTACGATGCATACAAGTGAAGCCTGTTGTTAGAAAAGTGGCCGGCGCAACAAAAAAAAAAAAGGGACCGTGCACTTCCTGTCTGTTGCATATGAAACGGCTCCCTCCAGCAGCACTGCTGCAGCAAAGAACCCCAGCTGTATGAACCAGGCATGCCTTGACGTCAGCTGGTCGCCAGGCAACCGTCAACCACAGGGGTGTTACATTTTCCATTGCTCGTAGCCTTCATATGCTCCAGTGTATCATTCTACAGCACTTGTATGCTCACAGTTGGGGTGATAGAATCAACCTCACACAAAAACTGTTTGTGCTGGGTTGGCTCGCACGCCGCTGCAGGAGTGTAAGAGTTCAGAGCAAAGCCACACTAAGACTGAACAAATACACAGGGCTTGTTTTGTCAGTCTATATCTGGTTGCTGAACATTTGGACTTTATTTGAACAACACATACTTTTAGTACATTTAGACTTAGACTTTTTGGACTCTAATAAAACTTTCTGTGTAGATTTAAGTGCTTTAAAATGTCAACTTCTGCCTCAACCAATGGTGCAAGTTTGGGGCTGGACTACCTGTTAGTTAAACTAATGGAAGATGGGGGTGGGGTGAAAGTATTTGCTAAACCTATTTTAAACTATTATTATTTTTGCAGTTCCATTTGGTGCCACTAGTAGATTTTAAAGTAAATTACAAGTATAATATGAAGCAAGCCTGATTACTTTTTAATGCATATTCCCACTCCTGTAGTGAATGATTTATTTAGGTTTATTTATTTAGGTTGTTTGTTCAGCACAGATTTGGAGAAATTTAGCATTACATCACTTGCTCACCAATGGATCCTTTTGCAGTGAATGGGTGCCATCAGAATGAGAGCTGATAAAAACATCACAATAAATCTACAAGTAATCCAGTCCATCAATTAATGTCTTTTAAAGTGAAAAGCTGCATGTTTATAAGAAACAAATCCATCATTAAGACATTTTAACTTTAAACCTTTTTTTAACTGTTGCTTTTGGCCCAAATAAGTGTCTATTTTCAATAATAACACTTAAAAAGTCCTTAAGTCCTTAGTTTAAAAAAAAATCCTTCCCCTGTTATTCTCTCACATCGAAATCCACCAGTATACAGTATTTGTTTAGAAATGTTTTGGATTGTTTTATTTGTAAATAGTTTTTGATCTGTGAATATTTCTCTCCTGATTCAGACGACTTTTTCACTGGATTAAGCAATGTTAAGAGAACTCTTTATTTGAAGGAAACAACTGTTTGAATAGAATTTTAGACATTCATGGATGGACTGGAGTTGTGTGGATTACTTGTGGATTATTGTGATGTTTGGAGCTGTTTAGACTCATTCTGATGGCACCTATTACAGCCAATGCAGTACTGGCTCCCTTTTAGTTCATAATGCTCACTTTTTACTATCCAATCAATTTATAATCTCTAAAGTGGTGACTTATTTGGTATAATTAAATAATTTTCTGCTGTCCATGATATTGCTTTAAGAGCGACAATAAACAGCCTGTGAGTGTTCATTCAGTTTGCACAACTTTTTTTGACATGAACATGTGTGCCACACACACTATCTCTAGAAAGCTGTCCGCCCACATGTTGTAGCCTGCAGCCTACCACGATCCACAGGCCTAGACATGTTTCATCATACCTTATTCAAATTCTCACATAAACTTTAAAACCTGTTGGGCTTATATTAGAGTTAAAACAACCATTAATATGCCAAAGCTTATTAAACTGCCAATCATTTTAATGTAACGTAATATCATTTCAATATTGACTTAATACAGTCAATATCAAGGCCTACAAAAGCAGAACAAATATAGAATTATTTTTAAGCTTTAGATACCGGAGACGTGTAGTGCAAATAGGGGTGTGTGATATTGAAAAAAAAGAAATCTCGATATTTTTTGGGATTTTTTCGATAACGACAATTAGACAATATTTTGCCGAGTGTGTTATTGTGCTGATATCTGACTACCGTGGACAGCTGCAGTTTTTGATATTCTTCATATTCTGTGTGGTCAGTTCACATCAGTGATAGAAATTATACTTTTCATATAAGTTTAAATTGATTTTTACCTTTTATGGGCAATTTTACCTTTTTACCTGCCATTTTTTCTAAAAGTGTGCATTTTTTGAGTCAAATTGTTACATTTAATCAGTCAGTTAGAATAATAAGACATTTAGGCTGTTACCAAACAAATGAAACCAGTATCAACAAAATTTATCTTTGCAGAAGTTGCATCTGAAGTGGCATTTAGATGTGTTTACAGACTGTTTAATGCAGCTCAGAGGGACATGGAGCGCTTTAACCTGCAGTTACAAATGCATAATGTTTTGATATTTTAAACATAAAACACTGAATACTGATATTTGAAATTGTTTTAAAAATGAAAAGATACTTTAAATGTGAAATTAAAATCGCCAGTAGGTTGGAGCAAGTCACTGTTAACAAGTGAGCCATTGTGACTGAACCGAATCATTTAAACGGTTGATTCATTCAGGAACGAAACGCTGTCATGTTGCTCAGAGACTCAAAACAGTGTTGTGGCTGTGTTTGGAATTATTTAGCAAAAACAGGCAGTATGGTGTCTAAAACGTAAGTCTCTTAATATTACCTTATTGTTTTTTGAACTATTGAATAAAATCAATATCACATTTGTAATCATGCTTATTTTTGAAGAAAAAATGTCACTCTTCGTGTGATTTTTAACTATATGAAATGATATATATACATTTTCTGCCCCCATATCTTGAATTTTGTGATCATTTTAATGCATTTTAATAGACAGAATCATGCAGTGAAAAAACACTCTAAATGCACACGTGCACTGTTTAACCCACTAGACATCATCACGTAATGTATGCGTGCACTCCGTAGGTGTTTTATTTGGTTTTTGCTAAATATTCGATAATGTCAAATTTCACATTGTTAAAACAACAATTACGATATTATCGCAGACGATATATATCACACACCCCTAAGTGCAAATAGATAAAATAATCTCAAAAAAAAAAATTATTTTTACAATAAAGCTGTGGTTTTCAACCAGTTCTAATTCAAGATCCAGATATTATATTGGACACAAAGTGGTACAGTTGCTCAGACACTCAAATAATTTTTATTATTAATTATTATTTACACTATTATTATTATGATGTTTAATATTTTAAATATACATATTATAATGCATGTGTTTTTATTTGCCTTTTAGAAGTTGATTAATTCCACTTTATTTTGCTCTCCTAATTATACATGATTATATGGTTAGTTGCATTTTATTATTTAAAATGATAACTTTTTCCCTTTATTTTTATTATTTTAATTCTATTTTATATAATATTGTTACGGGGCGAACGAGACATGAGACGTGTGGATCCATTTGCAAGGCTTTTATTCAGAGATGTGGTCATAAAGCAGGCACGGTTCAGACAAAGGCAAACAGGTACAACACAGGCAAGATAAAGAGTAGTCCTAGGACAAGCGTGGGTCTTCGATCAGCAAATGATATCCAGAGAGCTTGACAAAATGGGTAATCCATAAACACAAACAATAGTCCAGACAGGGGCGAACAGAGTCCAAATGGCAAGAAGATAGGGCAATCCGAAATACACAGGCAAGGATCTTCACACAGGAAAACAGGCAAGGCAAGACTAGACTAAACTAGGAACTATGAACTATGAACTAGACCGGGAACTGGTGCCGTAAAGTAGCTATCACTAGAAGAGTGATAAATGCTAAACAATACTCGGCAGTGAGAGAGAGGAAGTCCATGGCTTATGTAGGGTGTGTGATTGGTTACAGCTGTGGGTGAAATCAGTGCAATGGATGATGGGAAATGTAGTCCAGGGTATAGTGTAACAATCTGTGTAGTGTGAGAGTCCATGTGGGGAGCGGGTGACCTCTGATGGTGAGTGAATGGAAGTTCATAGACTGGATTCGTGACATAGCACCCCACCCCCCAAAGGAGCAGCTTTGAGATGCTCCTAACTCAATATAATCCAGGAGGGTGGTGGAGCAGAGGCGGAACAGGGGGAGGGACGGAGGGCCAGGTCCACGTGGAAGTGGAGGGACTGGAGACTGGGGCAGAGCAGGATACCCAGACAGAACCGGCCAAGCAGGAAGCCAGGGCGGAGTAGAGAACCAGGGTGATGCCGGCAAAGCAGAAAGTCAGGACGGAGCAGGGAACCAGGGCGGAGCAGAGAACCAGGGCGGAGCCGGCGAAGCAGGGAGCCAGGGCGGAGCAGAGAACAAGGGTGGGAGCAGAGAACCAGGGTGGAGCCAGAGAAGCAGGGAACCAGGGCGGAGCAGAGAACCAGGGTGGAACCGGCAGAGCAGGGAGCCAGGGCGGAGCCGGCAAAGCAGGTGGAGCAGAAGACCACCAGAGCAGGACAGAAGACCACCAGGCTGGAGCAGACAGAGCAGAAGACCACCAGAGCAGGACAGAAGTCCACGAGGCTGGAGCAGACGGAGCAGAAGACTACCAGAGCGGGACAGAAGACCACCAGGCTGGAGCAGACAGAGCAGAAGACCACCAGAGCGGGACAGAAGACCACCAGGCTGGAGCAGGAGACCACCACGGAAGGCCAAGCAAATCAGGGAACCCTGGCAGAAACTGGGACCTAGGAAAAACCGAAACACAAGAGACAGGCAGAGCATTCACAGCATCAAGGATCGAAGCAGGAAACACAAAAATTTCCTCAGTATGCTCACTGATTGAGACTGGACAGGCAGACAGTTCATAAACAGGTTCACTGACTGAAACTGGTGGACCAGATGATTCTGAGTTAGACACATTTTGGATAATACAACAGGCTGATAGTTCATGAGTGATCTCTATGGCAGTGACAGGGCCACCGGGGCAAAGCTGGGGTGCATCTCTAGTCTCTGATCTCATGACAGACAGGATTGAGCATTCAGAGCCGGGTTCCCTGGATGTGACAGACAGTTCAAGCTCTGAGACATTTGGGGAAATTGGACAGACTGATGGTTCGTAATTCAACTCAGACTTTGAAACCAGACACACTTGGCAAGACTAAACAGACAGATGATTCAACATTAAGCTCACGGACTGAAAGGATAGACATTTCATTAACAAAATCTGAAACTGGACGGGCTAACAGTTCACACACAGGGTCATTGGCGGAAACTGGACAGACAGGAACATCATCATCAGACACATTGACACACAATTCAGAACATGAGCATTCATTGGAACTGGACTGGCTAGACAGACAGATGGTTCAAAATCAACTGTATTGGCTGAATGACAGAAACTCGACAGGAAGACAAATCATACTCAGGCTCATTCTCAGGCTTATTGGTCGAAACTGGACACACAGATAGCTCAGGATTAAACTCATTGACTGGAAATGGACAGGCAGACTGTTCACTAATGGCCTCTTTGGCAATGACAGGGTTAACAGGGCATACAGAAAGGTCATTTAAGGTTTCCATAGCCGTGACAGGACAGGCAGAGAACTTACAGATGGCCTCCATAGCCGTGACAGGACAGGATGAGTATTTGCAGATGGCCTCCATAGCCGTGACAGGACAGGCAGAGAACTTACAGATGGCCTCCATAGCCGTGACAGGACAGGACGAGGATTTGCAAACGACCTCCATAGCCGTGACAGGACAGGCAAAGAGTTCACAGATGGATACCACTGACACCTCTGGAGGTTCTGCAGCGGATGCTGCCACCTCTGGAGGTTCTACAGTAGTAATATCAGGAGACAGGTAGAGTTCATTAACATCCTCCTTAATAGGACAGATACAGAGTTCAACTACGGTTCCTTCGACCATGACACGACGGGCTGAAAGTGCATTGCCGGGCGCCACCACCACGCAAGGAGCTGAAGCGAGCACCGCCGCTTCGGGAGGTTCTGCAGCATACGCCACCACCTCTGGAGAAACTGCAGCGGGCACCATCACTTCGGGGAACACAGCAGCGAGCGCCACTACCTCAGGAGATTCTACAGTGTCAGCCACCACCTTCAGAGACATCATAGTGGACGTCGCCACCTCTGGGAGTTCTGTGGTCGTGTATGCAGCCCAAACACACCAAAAAAGTGATCCCCATCATGGGAAGCACTTCAGACAGGGGGATCAGTTCAGGAACAGGAGGGCTAGAGTGAGTGGGTTTGGGGATACCAGCTGCGCTTGCAGACACCAGCGGTGCATCCCTCACACTGGATACCAGACTGGGATACCGAAGGACTGACCTTGAATATCTGGGTGTGACAGACAGGACGTGACAAGACTCTGGATGATCAGCTGTGACATGACAAGACTCTGGACGATCAGCTGTGATGTGACATGACTCTGGACGATCAGCTGTGACGTGACGTGACTCTGGATGATCAGTTGTGACGTGACGTGACTCTGGATGATCAGCGGAGATGTGACGAGACTCTGGAAGATCAGCGGAGACGTGACGAGACTCTGGAAGATCAGCGGAGACGTGATGAGACTCTGGAAGATCAGCGGAGACGTGACGAGACTCTGGAAGATTAGCGGAGACATGACGAGACTGGAAGATCCGCTGAGACGTGACGAGACTCTGGAAGATCCGCTGAGATGTGACGAGACTCTGGAAGATCCACTGAGATGTGACGAGACTCTGGAAGATCCGCTGAGATGTGACTTGACTGGACTCATGACGATCAACTGTGACTTGACTGGATTCATGAAGATCAACTGTGACTTGACTGGACCCATGATGATCAACTGTGACTTGACTGGATTCATGAAGATCAACGGTGACTTGACTCATGATTGGCAGCTGTGGCATAACGGGGCACTGTTGTGTCTATCATTTTGCGATCAGGCTCTGCTGTCGCCGCCATTTTGTGAGCGTGTTCTAGTGCGGCCGCCATTACACGAGTGAGTGCGGTGTCGCGTTTCTCCGCGACACCCACAGTGAACGCTGAACCAACAGTCAACAAAGCATAATCCATAAACTGACTGAGTGACAAACGCGGACGCTCGTGAATTAGCTTAGATTTCAGCAGTTGATTAACACCCTCACAGAAAAAGTCTATCAAAACACAGTCTGGCAGATCAGAATAATAAGCAACGTTCAAATACTCTTGAATATAGTCCACAAGCGATCGTGTGCCCTGTTCGACGGCTAATAACAGTCTTGCAATACCCATACCTGGCCGTTGTCCACTTGAAAAGCTGCTGGATCCTTGTGTGGCCGAGTATTCTGTTATGGCGCAAACGAGACATGAGACGTGTGGATCCATTTGCAAGGCTTTTAATCAGAGACGCGGTCACCCAGATAGCAAAATTCTTGAGGCCCAGATCAGGCCCACACCTGACACTTTCATCTGGCCCACATACCGCATGGAATGATGGCACTTGGGCGGTCCACTCCTGTTTGCCAGATTTGGGCCACAAGTAAGCCAAAGGAAGGCCCAATGTCAGCCATGAATAAACTAAATAAAGCAAAACTGGCTCAAATCTGGGCCACACTGATTTTAATTCTGGCCCAGATCTGGCCCCGATCCAACACCTTGCTCTGGCCCACATACTATGTGGAATAATGGCATTTGGGCAGTCAGGTCCTGTTTGCCAGATTTGGGCCTCAAGTAAACCTTAGCATTGCCGCATATAAGCCAACCAAATAAACCAAAACTGGCCCAGATATGGTTTTTGATAACTGGGACACATTTGTGGCATCATGTACGGGCCACTTTAGGCTCACAGCCATATTAGCCAGTGCTCCTTGTGCCATATCTTGGCCAAAACTGGCCCAAATATGTTTGAGGATAACTGGGCCACATTTGTGGCATCATATAAGGGTCACTTTAGGCTCACAGCCACATTAGTCAGTGCTCACTGTGCCACATCTTTGCCAAAACTGGCCCAGATACGTTTTAATATACCTGGGCCACATTTGCTGAAACATATGTGGACCACATTTGGTTTACACCCTGATTAGCCTTTGTCGATAGTGCCACATTTTTGCCAAAGGTGGACCACGTTTGGCTGGCACTATTTGGGCCATATTTACTATTTACCACATGGGCCACTTTAGGGTCACATTCAGATTACGCATTGCCGTGAATACCACATCTTTGCCTACAGAGGCCCATATGTGATTTGATACATTTGGGCCATTTTTGCTATTTTACATGTGGGCCACTTCAGGCTTACATCCATTTTGTATGGGCCACAAGAAGGCCAGCAGTGCTGTATCATTGCCTTAAGTGGCCCACATCCACATGCTATCTGGGCAGAAAGCAGGCACGGTTCAGACAAAGGCAAACAGGTACAACACAGGCAAGACAAAGAGTAATCCTAGGACAAGCGTGGGTCTTCGATCAGCAAACGATATCCGGAGAGCTTGACAAAAGGGGTAATCCATAAACACAAACAATAGTCCAGACAGGGGTGACCAGAGTCCAAACGGCAAGAAGATAGGGCAATCCAAAATACACAGGCAAGGATCTTCACACAGGAAAACAGGCAAGGCAAGACTAGACTAAACTAGGAACTATGAACTATGAACTAGACCGGGAACTGGTGCCGTAAAGTAGCTATCACTAGAAGAGTGATAAATGCTAAACAATACTCAGCAGTGAGAGAGAGGAAGTCCATGGCTTATGTAGGGTGTGTGATTGGTTACAGCTGTGGGTGAAATCAGTGCAATGGATGATGGGAAATGTAGTCCAGGGTATAGTGTAACAGTCTGTGTAGTGTGAGAGTCCATGTGGAGAGCGGGTGACCTCTCGTGGTGAGTGAACGGAAGTTCATAGACCGGATTCATGACAATTATATTGTGTGTGGGTGGGGGTAGATTGTTGTATTTTTTCCCCTTCAGAAAATAATTAAACATATTTATTTTTGCTATCATTCATGGTTATATGGTTAGTTGCATTGTATTTTTTATATACTATTATTATTAGTATTATTTTATTCTATTTTGTATATTATATTGTGTGGGGTGATGTATTTTTTTTTTTTTTTTTTTTTAAGAAGTTATTCAGTCCCATTTATTTTGATATCCTAACTATACATGATTATAAGGTTAGTTATTTGCATTTAACATTGTTTTTTTTACCTTCTGTTCCTATTAGCACAGACCTGCGACACACCAGATGAGAACCGCTGCTTGTAACACAACTTGTTTGAATCATGCAATAAAATGCAACTCGGCACTGTGGTAAGTAAACAAAAAATGGCAAAGACTTG
Organism: Spinibarbus caldwelli; assembly: GCA_039654775.1. NCBI lineage: Eukaryota > Metazoa > Chordata > Actinopteri > Cypriniformes > Cyprinidae > Spinibarbus > Spinibarbus caldwelli. The sequence continues at coordinate 26,098,697 of CM077240.1, forward strand.
CAATATAAATTCTCACAGCTTTGCTCACAGCAGGCTTGGTTAGGCTACACTTGCTGTTGGGTTTGCTAGAGCAAGTAACCACAAGCCTCTGTGCAGAGACAGACAAACACACACAAGGGTTCTTCCCTCATCTGATTGACACAGGAAAAGGAGACACCAGATAAGGGGAGTTACTGAGCATGCAGAAAAGTGAACCACACCTCTGACTTACACCGGGACAGTGTTATCTTGCATATCTGATCTTCCTTATTAATAGAACTTGCCGCATAAACAACAACAGTGCATTGCAAGCGTGAGTCAAAGCAGCAGGAAGAACATTTTTAAAGATACACAACAATAATTATTTTTAAAAGGGGCAAAGCAGAGCAAATGGTGCATTTTTACACACTTTACAACCAGTCCAGGTGCATTCCCCAGACTCATCCTGGCGACACACCTTTAACCTGGTCGCAAGGAGGAAGTGCACGGAAAGTTTCATCTTGAGAAACTCATCTGTGGTATAGTTTCACTTTCTGTGCTATTTGAAAACATTTGGAGATCCAAAAAAATTACTGAGTTTGCAGTCTCGGTGAAGTGAAATGTACAACAGCTGTCAAAGGAACCGTGCTTGAGGGATCCCCTCTGCTGAGCACATGGGACGTAATTAGCAGTACTAAACCACAACACACCGCCATTAGCGCTTAAAAGGCAAGCCCACTGGAAACTTTTCTGGGTCACTTGTTTGACCGAAATCACTGATAACAAGTTTGTGGTTTTTTTATCACCATTCAATTTTCCGAAGAGCCGGTGCAGCCCACAAAACAGAAACCATGCTGCAAGTGTTTGTAGCGTGAACTGAGCACAGATATGTTTATTGCTCATGAATTTCACCCCAGACCATGTTACTGTGAATGGCGAGAGGCTAAGCAGAACCATGAAATGTGCGATAAAATTGTTTTGGAAGAAAGAATGAGATCATCAAAAGCATCTGTTTTTAGTGATTTTTAGCTGATAACCCTTTGAAAAACTTCCTTGTGATAGTCTTGTGATCCGAGTGAAAAAAACTTAAATTACCACAGAATGTTTCAGCAGTCTAAGAACACAATGTGAGCCAAAGGGCTTTCCTACAACACTCTTTAAAATAAAGGTTATTTATTGGCATCAATGGTTCTATGAAGAACCTTGATCATCCATGGAAACTTTTAAATGCAGAAAAGTTTCTTTATAGTTGTAAAAGGTTCTTTAGAACTGTTCACTGAAAGGTTCTTTTGGGAACCAAAAATGGTTTTTCTATGGCATCACTGCAAAAAGACCCTTTTGGAACTTTTATTTTTAAGAGTGAAGGCTAGTTTGAAAAAAGAAAGCAAAGCCTGCAGAGACATACATATATATATATATATATATATATATATATATATAAACGTATATATAAATATATATATATATATATATATATATATATATACATATACGCACACATATATATATATATATATATATATATATATATATATATACATATATATATATATACATACATACATAATTAAAAGCACAAGAATATATAACATATTTCTTTGACATATATATTTTTTCGTGTGAACATAATCTAGGGATGTACAAGACTACTTATTTTATTTACTCACTTTTTGCCCTTATTACACAGGACCATTTCATACCATAAAAATACTTCTTAGCAGCAATTTTGACAACATGCTAATCAGTTAGTCAGTTTTGAGACTAGTCGATTAGTAGACCACTGAAATTCATCCCTAGTGTAAGCTATATAAAGCTAAAAAAAGATAAATAAAATATAGTATTTTACAAATACTTGTCATGCACCTTTTTTAATTAAAGATCATTAACTAAAATACATTATTCAGACCAGTAAAGTGAGCATTGGAAAGCTCACTTTAATTGACTGTTCCCTAAATCCCAACCACATGCAGCTCTGATAGTGTGTCGGCCCTCCAAAACCAAAGCCATTCCATTGTAAATGCACATGTCCGGGAACAGCAAAGATTCCATCGCAGAAGTTCAAGGCTATCAAGTAATCTCGCCCTTGTGATCACTGTGAATAGTTAAACAATCTTTTATGAGTGCTATCATTCCTCCAGATAGTACAATAGGATGTTTGCTCTCCTCCACTGTGTTTATAAGGAACAGACGTCACATTAAGGGACCTGCGGCGTAGAGCCTGTGTGGCACATTATTCCACAACTTAGTGTGAGGCTGGAGGACTGTGTGACATCCATGTCTAAACAATGAGCTTCTCTGTAACAGCACGCTAGCCACAGGGTCTCTTGATGCGTCTGCAAGCGTGACATGCCTAAATAGGCAGGCCCACACATTCTCACGAGGGCAAACATGTCGCAGAGACAAGCACAACCCCCTAGAAAGTGCGTCACATGTCACTTGTGCAGGATATGATGAGGTATAAGATGAATTCTTTATAGCTGCTAATGCAGTTCACTATCAGGTCTCCATGTTTCATTTACTTGTAATGAATGTTTTTGTTGGAAAAGCTAATAATATACAAGTAAAGAGTTCATTTACATCTAACCACTTCATTACAAATCATGAATAAAATTAGAGTATGGACCCATGGAACAGTTGCTGACTTTGTAGAACTTTATACACTGCTATTTGTTCCTAACTCTGCTTTTGTACTTTGTTTAAAGGGCGGCCAAATGAAGTCAGAGAAAAAAAGTCCATCTGACAGCAAGACACAGAAGTACCTTTGTATGTGAGAATGTCAACAGTTACTCAGGGTGAATACAGACGAGCCCCAAGCAGGAAAGCACAAGGACAGTGTGAATGCAATGGAGGAAGTCAAGAATACACAACTTGTGGGACTGACCGGTACGTGTGTACAAGCTATCACGTCTAAGGTAAAATCTATGCCTCTGAAGGCATCTCTGCCAAGTACAGAAACTGTAGACATCTAAAAAGCATTTGTGATTGATAGTAGCATCATCACATTTCGTAAGCATTACTGTAGCTCAACAGTAAATCAGTAAAGCATGGCACTACCAAAACCAAGGTCATGGGTTCGATTCTCAGGAAATGGATGAACTGATAAAATATATACCTTGGCTGTAATGCAAGTCACTTTCGATTACTGTATCTGTTAAATTCATAAATATAAGCTACATTTGCTCCCCCAAACTGGAAACCCATCAAACCACTGTCTTACAGAATCAGAGTGACCAAATCAAAAGAAGGACAGGTTGTCAGAGCTTTGGCACAGAAGGTAGTGCGTTGCACCAGACATGTGTGATCATGTGGAACCTGGTTCAAGTCCCGGTCCTGTCTATCTTCCTGTACACTCCCAGAAAAAATGTACAAAAATTATAACTTTAAGGGGACAATACCTTGTCACTGGGAAAGTATCCTTAAAAAGACAACTTTTACCTTACTTCCCCCCTTAAAGGAGCTTAGTAGCACTTTTAGGGAAACATATTACTACTCTAAGGTGCTAAGATGCACCTTTTAGAGTAAAAAAAGATACAAAGTTGTCCCTTAAGGGTACTGCCCCAATGACATGAAAGGTGCCATATGTGCACATTCTTTTCTGACACTGTATTTTCCAGTAAATTTTCCAGTAAAAAGCCAACAAATTAAGTATAAAAGAGAACAGCGTATAACAGGTGGTCTTACCGCTTTCTGTTGTGTCTGCAGGAACGCTGGAGACCGCTCTGTGTCGCTGGAAATGTCATCCTCTGATTCCTCCCAGGAAGAGGAGAATCCCGTTGACGAGGCAGAAGAAGACGAGAGCTTCCTCAGGGCTCTGTAAGGTTGAGGACTAACCTGGGGCTCCTTACCCTCCCCACTGACATCCATGCCGTGGTCCGTAATAATGACAGCAGGGATGGAGCCCACCTCTGGACTGACCCAGTCGGGCTCTGCCTGGGTTTCTTTTGCCTCAGCTCCCTCCTTTTTCAAACATGTCTCAGTCCAAGATGCTGAGCACTTGTTGGCCTCTGGTGAAGTCCTGGAGTGGTTGTCGGTAGAGCTGTCAGCTTCGCTCTTAGTTCCTGCTGATGTGCTCTCAAGTGGGCCGCCCTCTTCTGTATTTGGATCAGCCCCGTTCTTCTCTTCACCACTGACCTGCAGCCCCTCCTCCATGCCAGAGAAGCGCTTTCCATTTTGCAGTTCTTTGGGGATCCCCGTTGAGTGATCCTTGTTCTGCGTCACAAGTGTTTCCTCTGCGTTTAAGGAGAGATTGGCAAGTTGGACAGGGACAAAATTCAGGGGAGTTTTCCTAGAAATCCGTGGGCTTCGTTGAGCCTCTCGGCTGTGAGTCTGAGCTGATATTTGGGCTTCAAACAGGTCCACCTTCTTGTTCACCTCCACGTTCTGCAGTTCCTTGTGGCGCTCTAGTTGCTGAGTGGCACGCCGTTCTTCATTCTCCTGTTCTTCCTCCAGGCCGGACCCGCTCAGTCTTCGCACACGACTTCCCACATGCACGCCCAGAGATTCCGGCCGTCGACATGGTGAATGCGCCCTTTGGCAACTGGAACCGGTACCTGTTGGGAAGACGAAGGATTTTCCTGGTGACCTAGGGCTCAGGCTGCCGGGGCTATAGGGACTGCCCCCCAGCACCGGGCTAAATGTAGAACGACTGGGCACTGGGAGCACAGGCCTTCCTGTCCGAGGGCTGCTCTTATTGGTCAGGTTGTTGGGGTTCATCATTATCAGGCTGTTCAGAGCATAAGCTGCCATAGTGGCAGGCTGACTCTGTCCGTTTTTGCTCCCATTTAGGTCTACTCATTCAAAGTCCACTGGCCTTTGGAGCCAACCATTGTTAGGAGGAACCAAGGAAAGCTAAAACGTAGAATAAAATACAATCCCAGACTCCTTTCCTCATTCACATATTATATCCACTACTGGTTCATGCTTTAGCAGGGTGCTGAAACAAAGCACAAAGAGATGGTTTAAATAGTCAATAATATCAAGTTTCAATGTTTAGCATACTGTTGTGCAAAACACTGAATGTGATGGCTGTGATAACAAGCAAGACTGCCTGAATAAATTCAATAAACGTGAGGGCATTTCAGAAATGCAAAATTTCTGATTATTTGCATTAAACACTTCTGCTGAACTACAGACAATAAATGTGTCTAGTGTAAATGCCTTCTGCTGATCACCAAAGATTTTTATAATTGTGTTGGTTTTGATTGCTGTCAAGATGTTTCCGTTGGCCTCTGCAGTGAGACACTGCCAATTGTTGTAGCAAGTTTTGCTTGTCCTTCTGACTAATACTCATTTATCTGTCTGAACAATCTTTACTAAATCACACTGCTTATTCAGTCAGGGGAGTCTACATATTATGAACCCACAGTTTTCAGTGCGTCAGACAAAATACCTTTTTCCATTTGCAGAAACATAGAGCGGATCAAATATAACCTTTCAACATAACATAACCTTTTATGTCTTCGTCTGGAAAAGAGAATGACTGAGGGTGTAATACAACACAACTTCATATATATATATATATATATATATATATATATATATATATATATATATTCCAAATACCATAACCCTTATTTCACATTTAATTTGACTTGCCAGTCTGTAAACGAAAAGATAAGGGTGCACATTAATTCTCTAATACCAAAAAAGTACCTGTCTTTTTACTGTGCTAACAGTGATAGTTGTGAGGCCTGAACCCTGCTGATGTTAAGCATCTTAAGGAAAAACAGTCAGTGAGGTGTCCGTTAGCTGCTTCCATTTATAGCAAAAGCTACGACATGGGAAAAAGTTTAGTTTAACTGGTGCATTGAAATTTGATTAACTCAAAGGCTGAGGCGAATGATTTCATAAGGAAACAGAACAATTTCCTGTAAGTTTTCCAAGAGGGACTAATTATTTTTACAGTTGAGGCAAATGAACCGAGGATCAACACACCCAAAGAAAGCAGCAAAATATATGTGAATAGAAACTGTTTAGTTGCAAATATATAATTTTCCTAAACACTCTGTCAAGATGCTCACCTTCCAGCAACCATATGCGAATTAAAACATCCACCTCTTCAGGATGAATTCAGTTGTTCGATTATATAGCGATGCCTTCCGTAGAGTCAAGATAAACATCACATGCTTTGACTAAGAAGTCAGAAGGGATGGGCACATTGTGCCCTGCATTTTAACTTGAGGGGGAGAGGTCAAGGCTGGAATGTACCTCCTCTTTCTTAACCCAACCACCACCCTTTTAAGTGATTTTAACGGTCCATTATTGCTCTGACAATTCAATTGCATCTTGAGGCATCCCACGTCACTGGTGTACCACACTGTTTGTGTTTCACAGCAAGTGTGATGTCTAAAAACCGTTCATCATCATAGAGGGTCATAACACAGCAGAGGGCTAATATGAACTAATATGACAAAAAAAATGACTCTCGTGAGGCTTTAAGCGTCTCAGTAAAAGCTCTTCACTGAACTGCCCACTCTTTGCCATTCATTGAATTTGAATGAGCTGGAAAACACGTGGTGACTCTCTTGTGAACTCAATAGAAACATTTGCCACATTCTTATTCAAAGAAAAATTATATTCCATTGGGAGTATCACTTGTTAACTAATGTATAAGTACATAAACACTTATACATAAATGATATAAGTACATAATAAGAACATAAATGGATAGTGAAGTTCTAAATAAAACTTTATCACAGTTCTTGCAGAGGTAGAACAAATACATTCACGCCTTACATTTAGTGTATATTGGGCAGTTTTTCTATATTTCAATAGTATTTTAATCAGTTTTCAGAACAGCAGTACCCAAAATATACACTTTATATTGTATTGTCATCACTACTTAAGATGTCTCAACAACCCCTTAATAACAAACCCCGAAAAGAAAACTCTTACATTATAACAGATCTCTGCAATACTCTCAATACACTTCGTTAAGTCAGATAGTTCATTCTGATTGTTTTAGGTCTCCTCCTTCATAGATGTTTCTAAAAAAGTTAACTTTTACAGCATGTCACACCAAAGTCGGATGCTTACCTACAAGTCTCCTTGTTGCAGACGCTGTTGTTTAATTGTCGCTGAAACGCGGATTCGCGAATTCGGAAAACGAAGCAGAATAATAATTTGAGCTGCTCCGCTGCTGTTACATTCCAAGAGTTCTTTCGCCAATTTAAATCAATGCAGCTGTGTTACTATGTATCACACGAGCTGTTCGACACCTCGCGTCAGAGCCGTATGTTTGTTTAATGTACAAAAGGCAGGAAGGAAGTTAAAATGACAGCGAATCTGAATTCAACGGAACAGGCAGAGCCTCCCTGAGCTCTTTCGCACATTGAGCACAAGGGGAAGAACAAGGCTTGATGTCTAAGACTTCAGCTCAGAACAGAAGAGCTCTATTTGATTTATTACTTTATTTACTAGACTGCTGAATATATGGATGTTTGTTTGGTTTCTTGTTTTGATTACTCGTAATTTACAAATTGACAAATCAAAGGTTTGCACCCACTTGACTGAATGCATTTTATCTTGAAGGGTGTATATATATATATATATATATATATATATATATATAGCCTATACACACACACACACTTAAAAATACATAATAAATACACATAATAAATACACATTATATATATAATGTAATTTGATATAATGTTACAGTAAAACGTGCAAATATCAATTTAATATTTAATAATTATATTACACTGTATTTTATTATATTCATGTATTTATGTATATTTATGTATTTTTACAAAAAAATATATATATATACAAGTGAAGCATATAATGCAAATATTAATTTAAAATAAAAGTGTTGTACATATATAATTATTGTATTATAATATATTAATGTATTTTTATTTTTGTACATTTATGTATTTTTATTTCTAAAATATTTCTGTGTATATTTTGAATTAATATAACATTTTAAAGTGGGTACATAAGTTATATATGTAACTTATATATCAACTTTAATATATTTAATATTAATATAAAAATATATAATAATATGAGTATCATGTTTTTACAAAAGATGCAACAAAAGATTTCTTGCTCTGTCTTTCTACTTACATTTTCAATATTTGATTCTTAATTTAATGTTTAGTCGTTCTTCATCCATAACATATTTGCATCCTTGCTATTAAGCATTATGTAGTTATATGTGCTGATATTAATAATTAAAGTTATTAAGTGTTACCCATAAACTCTTTTAACAACCAGTATTTGTAGTTTGAATGACTCACCAACTAAGCAGAAGAAGGGTCTTAGAAGCTCAGTGGGAATGTCTTCTCTGATGTATGCGCATGAAAACCATAAAAACAGGCCTAGACTCTGTCCGAGGTCAGAAATTATGATATGAAGCCAGTTCTTTAACTGGGACTGACCTGCTGATATCTAGTTCACTTACCACAACAATACCTAATACTGCTCCCAATGTACAGTATGATTACATCGCTCTGATTTTCTCTCTGATGCACTGATGACCAGCCCCACTGTACAAAGGAAAGTGTGTCATATGCACCAGTAAAGTGGATGGAAAATATAATGCTTCAGTGGCCACTCTGATTTGAATGAGACAGGCTTGTAGATAGGTGGTATGAAAATTAATTTTCCATCCTCTGTGATTGAGACGGAGTGCATGACCATGTTCAATAACAAGATTCCTTTCTGCAAAGTATAGTGCTGTCTCTGAGATGTTTCGAAGTTTCAGGATATGGGCAACATGTGAGCCCTCAAGCCAACATAATTCATTTCCACCAACATTTTCCTATCAACTGCAGCAGCTATAAAGTCATGTCCGTGCATTCGTAGAGCTCATATATATGAATTTCAAATGAGTTAGGAAGAAATCAGCTATACCAGCATTCAACTAAATAAGTGTTAAGACTGAGAAGATGCACAATGATGGTCTTGCATTAAAACATGATTGTTAAAACTACTTGAGAATATTTCAGTATTGCATTGGTTGATGATTCAGCCTTGCAGAAGCAGAAGTGTGAGCAATGGTCTCTATGAAGCTTTGCATATATCTAAACTTATTATGCCAGGTAGTTATTATGTTGATGCACCATTGCAAATGCTTATTTTCCCACACATTTTGTAATGCCTACTAAGTGTATCAACTTACTTACTGTATTTCAACATATTGTACAGTATGTTTGATAAGTTTATATTAAAGTTTAATGTCCGGCTTCATCTATTAAAGCACAACTTTTTTAACATGCAGGCCAGACAGCCGCAATATAGGCGACATGGAACAGTAGACTAAACTATAGACAAAACTCAGCTTTATTTATAATTTTAACTTGTTAATGATTATAGATGAAACGGCGTTCAACCAATTAAATAAACGAACAAATGAAAATTCATAATTGCATAATCTAACATTTGAGCTCACTACTCATCACAGAATCAAAATATATATGAAATGTGTTCCACCTAGTGGTAAAATACAGTAAATGCAACTACATTTTAATAATACAACAATATAATATAAATATAATACAATATAATACAATACAATAATACATCACAGCTAGTTATTATATGTACAAGACTCACTTTTCCCCTCACAAATACCCTGCATTGCAGGATCGATAATAGGCCTATATATAGTCTCCTGTCAGGCAGTATAGATATATTTATATTTATTTATTAATTCGTATATATTTTTTACATTCAGATACACGCTTTTCAGTGTCTGTGAATTATTTTGGGGCAATAATAATCACCTCTGTGTGCTTTTAGGCCAGCTGAAGATTTCCTTCATGTGGCTGGGGATTTTAAACCACTAGATGGCAGTAAATGATCAAATATGGGCATTATGTTGTTTTGAAATTGAAACATGCGTAATTTCAGCATTATAACTTGTTAAAAACTGCAGTAGAAATCGGTTTAATACTCGTAATGCAACTGCTTATGAATAACTAATAATAAACAATCAAAACAGTGATCGCATCAGACAGACCAAATTAATTATTTTTGTTCCTAAAACATTGCTATTGAGGTGCATCAGGCGCTGGTTTATTATCGCATAATATAACTGTTAAAACGTCCTTTGTTTTGAGTATGTTATATAAAATGTTTGTCCTTCGTCAGCATATATACGGTCAACTTTCGTTGAGTGAAGAAGAAAAGAACCAATAATATCGCAGATAAAGTTTCTAAGCTCCGCCTTCTTATGGCGACGCTACTACTGAACAACCAATAGCAGCCGACTGGAGGAGGGGCTAAACAGCTCTGACAAGCAGCCTTGAGAAGGGTAAACAGCTCTCACCTCATGGGCGCAGATCCAGCGCGACAAGAGAGCTGGACAGTGAACATAGCCACATATTTACCAATTCTGTGGGTAAGTACCAATAAAGCTCATGTTTTAGGATGAAGAAACTTATATTATTGTATTTAAGTAACTGACTGATAATCTGGAATGAAAAGAGGGCGGATTGTTTTTAAGTAAGTAACCTGTAGTTTAGATCGCTGGCTAACAGACGTGCAATACACACGTGTCGTCTGTTGCATGTTTTGATCTGGATGCGAGCAGTATTGTATACTTCTGTAATATTTCTGTGCGTAGATTGGTGAGGTTACACGTGCATTGTGCATGTGTTTTGATTCTGTACACGTGGTCATGGGAACATTATGTAGTAGCGTTTAAATATTCCTTTAACCATGCACCTCTGCATACAGTAATATTGTATAATGTATTCATTACGCTGTTTATTGGTATGCAAAACTCTGTCAAAGCACAAGGCCTGTTTACACTACATATTTTCTCTTCCTCTTTAATGCTTTAGGATTGCAGGTGATATTTTGTGCCAGAAATCTTGCAAAACTGTAAACATTAATTGGCACAAACAAGTTGAGTTATGACATGTATGTTTTTTAAATCAGTGTTTTGTCTGGTTTTCCATGAAAGATATCTAAACATCTAAACTTTTGATTGAGAAGCAAGATAATACATCTTGAATTAAGTTTATTTTTCTTACCCTATTTGAAAACTAGTTGAAGAATAAGCAAACTTCTAAAAAGAAAATGCTTAAAACTACTAAAATGAACAAACAAAAAAAATATTTGCCAATGAAGTAGTAAACGATAAGTAAATAATGAGATATTTCCTTAGAAATTAAAAAATGTCATTCACTATGCTTCTCAAGTGCATTTGTCTAATTTTAAGAATGTTTAGATAATTTTTAAAGGAAAACAAAAGTGCTGACTAAATAAAATAAATGATTTTTTGCGGTCCATTCTGTTGCAGTTAAACAAAGTAAGCTCAGAGATGTGTTAATGTGTTAACTAAACGAAATAAAGGCAGCTGTTGTGGAGATCACCTCTTTGCGAAACCCATAAGCCTTAAGCCAAATCTTTGTTTTATAATTTTTTTTGCAGAGCTGCTTGGATACTAAACGTCAGCATCGTCCTAGGCTTTATCTTAAATCACCCCACTGAAGGGCACAATTAATGTAGCTTGTTTTGATTTTGCATTAGCCTATTGCTTCACTGCAAATACAACTAATGAATCAGGCAGATGACATTTTTAAATCATGAAAAGAATCACTTATTTGAATAAATTGTTTATTTATATAAATAAGGGCCTTATTTATGTTTATTTAATTTAAAATGTAATTAAAACCTATATGAATGCAGATTTATAATATGCTTAATTAGTGGATTTTAGCATATGTTCATGTATTATTATATTTGAGTTTGTGTTTATAGATATGATGAATTCACACATTAATGTATGATTATCAGTCATGATTGTGTCAACATTCCTGTTATCATATTATTAACTAGGAACCATGTGCCACAATGTTTAGTTCAGTTACTCACGACCTGATCACAACCATACAAACAGAAAGAAAATGGGTGTTTCCCCTAACTAACTGTCTGATTGGCTGTGATTTGCATGTATTGTTTAGGTTCACTTATACTAGCATGGTGATTTCCTCTGCCACAAGGCCTGCATCTCAAAGCATATTTCAACCTGTTATCACTCATATTCCACTTCTATATGACATAACAGCTGCGATCGCCTTGCAATAGAAGAGGGAGTCCTAAAATGGCTGACATTTGTTGCTTGTTTCATGGTTATCTGTCTGACATCACAGTGTGTGATGGATTAAGAGGCCTGTCCTGTTTTGGGGAGGAGCAGCTATTGTTTTGGCTGTGAAGGAAACGAGAGGGTGTTGACAGTTGAAAGATAAGAGATAGACTAAGATTGTCTCACTTTTTTTGTAGAACTTCATGTGTAGTCTTTGATATCATACACAGCCATTTCACTGATTTGAGGCATCGTGGGTGTAATAAATTCTTTGCAAAAGTTTTGTTTAATGTGTGCTGTGTTTTAAATTAAACGCACACAAGCATTGATTTTAATCAAACATTGTTTTGGAAACCAGTGGTTATAGAAGTCATGTTGTTTAGTCATATTTTGCATATTGCAACATTGGACTTGGTCTAAATCATGCCTCTAAAGTGTTATGATCCTGGAATATTCCTATTCTCACTCCAGTGTTCCTGAAAATACACACATAGAGGCCTGCAGCTCTGGCGAATTGACCTCTGTGAGCCTTTCCAGTAAGTTAAAAGGCTGAAACTTGAGTATGTTCATTCCAGAGTCCTCTGATGCTTTATAAAATTCATTCGGCTACTAAAAATAATTTACTGAATGTGAACTCAACTGTTGCATTTCTGCGGCATCATTAAATCAAGATTTACAGGTTATATAAGACACACAAGTTACTTACAGTATTTATGTAAATATATACTTGCGGGGGGTTTTCAAGAATTTTATACTTTTATTCAGCAAAGCTGCATGAAATTGATAAAAAGTGACAGTAAAGGTATTGCTAATAATGTTACAAAAGATTTCTGTTTGAAATAAATGCAGTTCTTTTAAACTTTGCCACTACTTGAAGAAATTATATTTTGAAATATTAAAATATAACATTTATTTAAATTAAAAATGTAAGCAATTTAAATACTTATTTTAAATTATTATATTATTTTACAATACTACTGTTTGTAGTGTATTTTTAATCAAACAAATCTTTGAGCGTAACGCACTACTTTCAAAAATAACTCTCTTTTTTGAATGGGATTGTAGTTTGACCTGTATTGAATGTAAGTCTGTATGTTTAATTGCTTTAAACGTGTTGCAATTGTGCCACAGTGGGTCTCTGAAACTTTGGCAACGTGTTCCTTTGTTAACCAACAGAGCGTTTAGTGTTTGCAATAAGCATTGTCAGTTTGACCTGCTAAATGTCTCGGTTGCAAATATGCAGATATGTCTAGGCATGTGCAGCCTCTCTCAGGTGTAACAGTACTGAATGCTGGTGTATTGCCAAAGCACATCTAGTTTACTAGATTAGGGTGCAAAACATGGGCTTACACATATTTGAACATTGAAAGTGTGTTAATAATCATTTATTTACACCCAGGGCCAACATCAGTGAACATGAGAGTGATCAAATGAAAATGATGTTCACTTGGAACGCATTGTTTGTCATGAATTTCATTGTACGTTGCTAATGCTAATCCTCATAAACATTGTAGAAAGACTAAAGCAAACATCTGATCAGTAAAGGTCCTTGCACACTGAGTCCGTATTCGTATTCGTCATCCTTTTCTATCAAAATGCTTGCTACGGATGTGAAAACGCAGAAAATTAAACCTGATCTGAATTTTTATTTTATGTAAACGTGATTGGCACAATGTGAGGTCGTATCTTATTTTTTAAAGTGCGAAAATTTCGGCTGAGAAGTTCGGACTCAGTCTGCAAAGATCTTTAGTGTGGTGCTTCGAGAGCCATCTCTTTATTGAGTTTATCCACGTGCTAGTAGTGTTAAGAACTTGAAATCATGTATATTTTGGATATGAATACTTCCTTGTTTTCTAATGTCATATCTTCCTGTTGGCTATTGAGAGATGATCACATTTCAGAATTAGGTATTCGACAACAATGTTACGGAACGTTGAATTTTGACCTGTTTTCACACATGAGGTGTGTTTATCTCCTGCCAAGTTGCTCAAGGTCTTTTTGAGAGCTTTTTCCTTGTAGGCAAACCTTTACCTCAGGAAAGAGGCCAAGTTTAAAGCTCTTTATTTACAGGAGAGTCAAGCTCTCATCCAACCCCTCCCCTCGGTTAAGCTTATTTGTGTCTGCGCTCTGAAGCTTCAGAGTTTACTGGTACAAAACCTCTTGCGTTTTCCACCTTGCTGTGAAAGTAAAGAGCATTTTATAGTGGGGAGCTGACAGAATACAAAATCACACATTCATCATGAAGTTTTACAAGAGCGCTCAGACTGAATCTCAAGTTCACAGCTCTTCATCTGCTTCTTGTGATTGACTCGGTGTCTGCAGCCACTTTGTAAGACAGTTAGTCATTGGCTAAAAGCTTTGACACTTGTCTCATCATGAAAACGTTTAACCTTTGATAGAGCTGCCAAGAACTGTGATAACAGCTGTTTTGTTGATGGCTGATGACACTCGTGTTGATTTAAAGAGACGACGTGAGTCATTATTAAATATATAAACTTGTACAATGCATTATTTTAAATGTTTTATTCACGTTTTTGCTTGCTTTTTACACTCCACACTACTTTGCTTTGGTGGCTCTGCACTAACAAAAAATATACATTTGTGCTGCTTAATATATATATTTTTTTCAATATTTTTTGCTGAATACACAAAGTTCAAAAGAAGACATAAATGTCTATACTGTCTTTTTTTTTTTTTTTTTTAATTTAATACATCAATTTAATACTTTCTGAATAAAAGTATTAATTTCTTTCCAAAACAAATTTACTGACTCAAACTTTTGAATAGTGGTGTATATTAAATAAAACCACAATTTACTGGAAATACACTGTGGTAAAACAATGTTTTGTTTTATGCCAGCACTGTGTATATCACTATATAAACATGACTATAATGTTCATTTTTGTTAATCATTCAGTAACATGGCTATAATACTTTTGTTTTTCTTTTGCTCTTACAATTTCTCTGTATGTATGGTAGACTTCAACTGTCATTGTTTTCTTGAAACATATTAATACATGTACTATAGTAGTACCATAATATTCTTTGAAATGCCTCAGAGTACCATGTAAATATCATGGTACTGTATGCAATTATGGTAATCATTTAGTACAATGGTACAGTATGTACCATGGTATTACCAACTGATTGTACAACAGAAACAAATCTTATATGTGTGAGTTTATTTGTTATTCTTTTTTCCATTTTGAACTCCATAAAATTAGTGTGACTGTTTTCTACCATCCTTGTCAGCTTAAAAATGGTTGAGGCTATTGAATCACTTCCTTTTCTCCTGTATAGTAGGTGTAAAGAGGAACCAACATGGCAGGCGACATGTTGTTGCTGATGAGAGGCCTAGCCAAGCTCAGCCAGGCTGTGATCGAGACACAAGCCAGCTCTCTGCGCAGTAGTGGCTTCCAAGCTGTGAACCAGAGCATGCAAATGACGGCTGAACAGGGCATGAGCGTGGCCATGCAGAAGATCCAGGTGGGTACCTCTAGAAATGGTATTAGTTTCCATTATAAAATGGATAGTTCTGGCAATAAATTTATATTGAACGAGAAATGTTTGATGCTGTTGTAAAATAGTCAGTGTACCTGTGACAATGCATCAGTTAAATTCTGTAGTAATGAGACAGTTTGCTACAAAGTATTGCTGTAAACAGTCCACAAATTGTTTTGAATAATTGTAATAATTATAGCAATATAAATTTGATTTATTAAATAGATTTTTTTTAAATAATTGTATTTAGCAAGAATGCATTATGTTATGACAATGTTACTAAAAAAAAATAAAATGCCCTTCTTTTGAACTTTATTCATTAAAGAAGCTTGGAAAAAAAAAAACACACATCACAGTTTTCCCAAAAATATTAAACAGCACAACTGTTTTCAACATAACAAGAAGAAATTTTTATTGAGCATTCATTTAGCATATTAGAATGATTTCTGAAGGATCATGTGACACTTACGCCTGGAATAATTGCTGCTGAAAATTCACAATAAATATAAATAATTTTAAAATATATTAAAATAGTTATTTATTTCACAATATTTATGTGGCACGACTGTTTATGTGGCAGTCGTGGCCTAATGGATAGAGAGTCGGGCTTGTAACCCGAAGGTCGTGGGTTCGAGTCTCGGGTCCGGCAGGGAATACCATGACTGAGGTGAGACCCTTGAGCAAGGCACCAAACCCCCAACTGCTCCCCGGGCGCCGCAGCATTGGCTGCCCACTGCTCCAGGTGTATGTTCACTACTGTGTGTATGCACTTGGATGGGTTAAATGCAGAGCACAAATTCTGAGTATGGGTCACCGTACTTGGCCACACACCACTTCCCTTTCCCTTTGCCCAATATTACAGTTTTTACTTTATTTTTGATCAAATAAATACAGCCTTGGTGAGCATAACAGACTTTTTAAAAAATATTTAAAAAAAAAATCTTACTGACCCCGAAGTTTTAAATGGTAACATACAATTATAACAATATCAACAATATTAATTATAGCCATGTCTTAATTATTTCCTTGAAAATAGCCTAAGATGCTGACTTGGCATTAAATAAAAATATACTACTACTACTAATTATTTCCTTGCCTTTTATTATTATATTATTACATATTGAACATTAGTAGTCTTTATTGTGTTGCTTTTAGGAAACACCATAAGCAGCAATAAGCGACCCAAAAGCTGTTTTATTTTGTTTTTACCAAGGTCTTTCGTGACTCATTGCTTTGGTGTATTATGTTTACATGCATCTGTTATTCCCCAATTAATCACCAGTATGGTTTTGTCTAATCCAGCGTGCATAATGGTGCTGGGTTACACCTCTGTTGTTTTTCTCCACAACGCATCTAAGGTATAATAACTCCAACAATACGATTATGCAAATGAAATTTAGGCCTACCTGGAGATTGGATTACTGCCTTCTGAGCATAGGAGCACGTTGTGTGCTGCCAAGCTATTTGTCCTATCTAAGCCTCTGGAACTACTTGTGCATTTCAAAGTGTTTTGAAATTTCCTTATCAGACATCAGAAATGCATACCTTATCGCTTATTATGAAATGCATTACATTGTGTCTAACGGTGCCCTTTAGCCATGCCTATATTTACAATATAGCATTAAATATAGCATTCATGTATTTCAGATGTGAAAGCATATGAAATAACTAAAAGATGTTCTTTTTTCTTTTTTTTTCTTTTTCTTTTTTTTAGGAGTTCACAGGTGGTCAGCAGAGTGTTTCTGATTTCAACGCAGACATGGATTCCAAGTATGACTTCACAACTTCAGAGGAGAACTTTGAGAGCACTGCACAGGGAGGTTTGGACAGTGATTCAGTTTACAGGGACACTAACACAGGTGCTGCGCACACATACAGCCAGGCCTCAGGAAAATCAAAGCTGTTCGACGGTTACAAGGACCCTACAAGCCAGTTTACTGGACAAACGCGGTCCTATCACCAGGACCACTCTTCTGTGGGAGGTATCACAGCTGAAGACATAGAAAAAGCCAGGGAGGCGAAGCGAAACAGCTCCAAACCACATAAACAAATGGTACAGGCGACCTTTTCCAATCCTTCATCACCCATGAGTAACTAGACATTTGTTCCACCTATATATGTCATGCATTACAGAGGATAATAATAGTGGCAATGCAACTTGCTTGTTACCCCTAAAGTTAGTAGTTGATTGATATAAGAGTACCCTAGTGAAAAAAAATACTAACTTGTATTTAAAATACATTTATTTTGTGCTAAGTATACTATAAATACATAAACATATTTATGTGTTAATATGTTAAAATTAAAATACCCTGCACCTTTACGTAAATTATTAAAAATTGGAACAACCAATTTTGTGCTTAATGCACTTTAATTGTGCAGAAGTAGTGTTGAGGTCCAGCTAAATATATACTTAAGTATATTTGACTTTGCTAAAGTGGGACTATTGCAAGTATATTTCAGGTACACTTTAAATAGCTTGCATTTATAGACTAATATTATACAGAATTCATATAATACTTATTAATAGTGATATTAAAACACATTTTAGGCATAATATTGAGAAATGTGCATTGTGCAATACAGGAAAAACTCCAAATAAAGTTTAATTATAATTTTATATTAGTAACTTTTAAGTGATTTGTCAATAAATATGTTAATGGATTTAATGTATACTTGGTAGGAAATAAATGCATTTTAAATAAATTATGCCATAGTTTTTTTTTTCTTTACTAGTGCGTTCATCTCTTTTTTTCATTCTTAATGTAAATCTTAATATTAATGATTGGAAAATAAAGGTATGGGCAATAATGCTACCAAAGACAACTTGATGATCCATGATTAGCCTCTTGCTATTGCTACTTGGAGGTATTGGTGTTTATAATTTAGTTAGGACAATCTACGTGTATCAGTAAAAGTTTGTTTTAGGAGTCTGCTAGCACATATACAGTATGACCATTAAACACTACATTTGATTTCATGTTGTCTTAGTAGGATCAAACACATCACAGAATTTATAGTAATTTTGATTTAAGAAAATAGTACTTTTAAAAAAGGATATTTTGTAATTTGAAGCACATAACACATTGAAGCACTGTTAATGCGTCTGGTTCTCCACAACTGTCTACAGTGTTTCTCTTCTTTCTGTAGCTTAGTGAAAGAGCAAGAGAGCGAAAGGTACCAGTCACACGGCTTGGGAGACTAGCGAATTTTGGAGGTAAGGTTACTGAAATTATTATATATTTATGTACTGTATATGTATGTACAGTAGTACTGTTGAAACACTTGGGGCTGGTAAGGTTATTTTAAAGTGTTTTTCAAAGAAGTTACCTATGATCACCAAGGCTGCATTATTTGATCAAAAATACAGTAAAACAATTTAAGATGATTTTTTTCTATTTAAATATATTTTAAGTGTAAATTATTCCAGTGATGGCAAAGCTGAATTTTCAGCAGCCATTACTCCAGTCTTCAGTGTCACATCTGATATGCTGATTTGGTGCTCATTAGCATTTCTTATTATTATCAATGTTGAAAACAATTATGCTGCTTAATATTTTTGTGGAAACTACTTTTTTCTGTTTCTGTTTCTTTTCTTTTTTTTTTGATGAATAGAAAGTTCAAAAGAACATTTTAACATCATAGATGTATTAACTGTTGGTCAATGTAATGCATCCTTGCTGAATGAAAGTATTAAAGGAATAGTTTGATCCAAAAACGCAAATTCTGTCATTTACTCACCCTCAAGTTGCTTCAATGCTGAATGAATTTCTTTCAACTGTTGAACACAAAAGATATTTTAAATGTTTGGTTACCAACAATCTTCTGTGTTCAGCAGAAGTTTTGGAACGAGTGGAGGGTGAGTAAATGATGGCAATTTTCATTTTGGGGTGAACTCTCCTCTAAATTTTAAATCTTAAAAATCTTACTGACCGTTATGTGAGCAGAGATATTAAGATCACATGGCTAGCTGAATATTTTACACTTACTTACTCTCTTGTTACTGGGCGCTTTCATTGGAGGAATAAATTAAGCATGGATTACAGTAATTAGGGCATTTCTACAATACCATCGGTAACTGAAAACCTTTGCTTTTGGATGGTGCATTCAAACCAGGCCACAAGACCACAAGTCCACTTCAGATTTAGCACAGCCTGTGTTGCCACCAAATATATCAAATAGACTAAGTGTGTGTTTTGGAGCCATTTTTTTGGATTGGTGTATTTGGCTGTCCAGGTTGCTGTCCTTTCTAGTGTTGTTGTTCATGCTCTAAACTAAGGTCTGTTCAAGAGAGTTGCGTCTCTCTCCTCATGCAGCATGTCAGAGCCAGATTGAGGCCTCAAGGTTAATCTGCATTTTAACCAGTAATATCGTAGACTGTGGATGCCCCTACTTTGGATTATGGGACAGAGCTTAACCGGTCTGGGAATGTGCATCACCTGTTTCCCCTGAGATAGAGCGTCCCATTCTGGTGTGTAACTTTACCCGCTTTTGTTCTTGAAATGGCAGTCTATCAGTGATTTCTCAGAGGACTAGTGCTGAATATAGTTACAGGCGGCAAATGGATGGATATAGCAGAGGATTTGGAGTGAAATGTGCTGTCACATGGGAACATTAAACACTGGTGGTCACAGTAGCTCTCTGTCACAGGTTCGCTGCACGCTAGTTTTCCACTGACGAACACTTATTGAGACGTTAAATATATATCTGCTCACATCTGCTGTTGGTGTGTGTGCATGCTGGGTGATTTGTTGAAGTGTTCGTTATCTCTTATCTGCCACCGTCACAAGAAAACATCTTTGGACACCTGTTTACTACAAGCCCATATGTGTATACTTGGAATGACCTGTAAATATGACAGGGTACTTGGATTCAGCATTCTCTGAACCACTGAAGCATTATGGGATTGTGTGAATTTATAAGGGGAGTGTGTTGACAAGTGTTTATGTCTTTTCAAGATGACTTATGTGGCATCCAGTTTTCAAAAGTGTGTTAATATTATATAGTGTCTAAGCAAATTCAGCAGGCATAAACATTATAACATTATTAAATATTAAACCAAATGTTTAATTATTAATTAACATTGCTATTATTACTATTATTAACAGCAGCAGAAATTATATTAAATTATAATAAAATATAATAAATATTTTGTTTCACATAGAAATGTCACATTACAAAATTTAAAACATTTTGTGACTTATGCTAACAACTTGGAGGAAACATAATTTATGTTTGAATATTGTGATGTGTGTGTGTAGGTTTCACATTTAAAAATTGTTTAATGCGATGGGTGTATCTGACCTTTGTCCTCACCTTGACCTCACTCTTGGACATGAGCTATCCAGTTCAACCGTTCTCTGGCTCTATTCCTCTAGCTCTCGTTGGATGGTTAAATATAGTGATTAATTGCGTCCAAGAATAGTATACATCACTTTGGCAGGCTTTCATGTGGTTGCATTCGTCGTCTCAATTTTAGTGACTGTAGATAGCCCTTAAATCAGTGCCATAACAACTGTTTTTAAACAGCTTGTTCATTTTGTTTACCTTGTGTTTATGTTGAGAAGCATACCTCTCTGTTTTTGTAACATGAGACTTGGGCCCGTAGTGTCCTTGGTCATGCTATCAGGCAATCTGAAAGCCATCTTAGCCACTTTGTGCCAGTGTGCAAAAAAAGTCCCCTGCTATGACAATATGTGCACATATTACTCTATGAATTTTAAATAAGTAGCTATAAATAGTATAGTACTAGTAGCTCAAATGTTTGGGGTTGGGAAGATTGTTTAATGTCTTATGCTCACCAAAGCTGTAATTATTTTATCACAAATAGACCATACTCTAAAAACAGTAATATTGTGCAATATTATAATAATTTAAATTAATTAAATCTTTTTTTAAAAATTCTTACTGGATTGGGTAAACACATGGATTAGCCTATCTGTGTGCAGTGGAACGCAAATGTTTTGTATCTCTAAAAGGAAGAAATGCAATATAGTGCTTCAGATGTTGCAGTGTTTGAACACCCTGGCATGGCCCCTTGTGTTTTCCTCAAGTCCTTAAACTCCTGCAGGCATAAAGGGACATAAAAACAGAAACCTGTTTAATCATCAACCACAACTGACCTAGAACTTCCCCAGCAGTCTTAATGAAAAACTTTACCAGGATAAAACTGCACGTGTTTCTGTAAGGTGTGTTAAGACATCTGGAAAAAAACACCAGGGTGAAAACATGTCGGCCCCATTTCTTGTAGTTTTACACTGAGGTTTAGTTTCACTGCTTCATTTACAACCAATTTCAAGCCCCTCCTAAATTTCTCAAGAGCGAGAGTGTTGCGTAATCAGAAAATTACATAACTATTGAAGACTGCACAAAAACTTGTTATTGGTTCTCAGCTCTGCCACAGCAAATGTGCTGACCACAGTTGTTTGGAAATGCTATTTCGGTGTTTCCTTTTGTCAGGTTGACATAATACAGCTCCAGTGTTGTTGTGGGTATTTTTCACAAATCAGTCTAAGAGATACAGCTCCTTTTGTTTTTTTTTTAAGTTTTGTTGACATGGTGGAAGTGCTGATTTGAGGTGTGAGATAATGACTGTTTCAGTATTTAACTTCTGTTGAATTATGAACCATTTCCTTTTTGTATTTTAATCCCTTGCAGGTCTTGCTGTGGGTTTGGGTATTGGAGCTTTGGCAGAAGTGGCAAAGAAAAGCCTAAGGTCAGAGGACAAGAATGGTAAGACAATTGTATTGTCTACTAGAACTGAACTTTACAGTTACAATTTGGATCGGTACAATGTATGGCTAATTACTCATTAGAACATTTTATTGATTATTGACATGCTATCAGGCATGGTATGATTACAAGTGATAAATTGCATGCAATTAGAGTTTTCTGTTTGTTTGTTTTTGGACTTTAAACCATTTCATTAACAGAGAGATAGTGAGTGAGGAGACATGAAAGATTAGGAAGGAGATTGTGGGTATTTAAACTCAAGTCACCCACACATAAACACATGTGCACTACCTACCAGAACCCACAACAACCCTGATCTTAACCAATGTGCATCATTTGTAGCAATGAAAAGAGCTTTCCTTTTTTTTGTCCTCTCTTTCAGTACATACAGTACTGAAAATCTAGTGCGTACAGTATTATTTACTCTGAGACAGGAGAGCACCATTGCTCTTTTGACTGTCTTTGTTTGCTTAAATTGGGCTGTATGTATAATAATTTACACAGTTTCCTGATCTAAAGTGCACTTAAATTAGCCTGTTGTCAAGACTGAGAGGCCATTTTAATGTAGTGAAGAGTCGTTTTTGCAGCACAGATCATAAAATATTTATATGTATCTGTGTAACTGGTATGAAAAATGCCAATATATTATTGAAATGTACTCTTCTTAAGTTTCTCTCATTCTTGAAAAGTTTAACCTTGTTCACCACTCGTGCATGTAAATATGTGCACCCCCCCATCATCCAGGATCTCTCAGCTCAACTTCAAATCTTCTTATGCCACAAAGAGAGCTTTAGTCGGACATACACACCGTCACTGTTGTTTTGGTTTGTTTAAAGGCAACGTGAAACAGCATTGTACCATGGCATCTTTGTGAAAGTGTGAAGCATGCTGTCATTTTGAAGTTGAAAGTTATTACATTTTAATTTAACATTATTAACACAAACATTTTATTTTACATTGCAGAGCTGAGTTTTTAAATTAAATATTGATTTAGGTGTTTTGTCTTTAAATGCATTTTTTCTTATGTGCTCCAAATGAACCACTTTTTACTTTGTCTCATGTTTTTTAAGTTAAAATACAAAGTCTTTGACTTGAGACCTGTAATAACTATTTTAGATTAGTTTTTTTTTTATCTCTTTTTCTTTTTTTTTTAAATGACCAATTCTTAAAATGACTTCTTTAGATTCATTTAATGCACTAATCTTGAATATTGGGTTGCAAAATTTTTATTTTTCCAGCTTATTTATTTTGTTGTTTGAATCTACATTCTCATCTTTTGTGCCCGTAGGCATTAACCGCTCAAAGTCATCATTGAAAAATGCTAAAAAAAAAATTATTGCTTGCATCTAAAGGCTCAAAGCTTTGTTCACCACATTAAGAGAATACTAGATTCCTGTTAAACTGGTTATTTGCAGTTATTTCATGGGTTAGCTGTCTACAGAGTTGTATTATGACAGTCTGACTGCATATGGGAACTGAGAGTGCAAAATGTGTTCTGAGGACAGCAGCCTGTAACTAGACCTTATCTATGTAGACATCTCACATGCTGGATAATGATTACCTTTGACCTCATCATCACGTCCAGGAATAGCTCTAATGTCCTCACAAAGATAATGAAGACCCTGATCCAACCGTTTGTGGGGTTTTGTTTGGTTCTCTGCAGCACAGATTCTCTTTTTTATTTTCAATGGCACATACAGTGGTTGTCTAAGATTTTTGGACCTCTGTATAAAAAACGTGGATTCCATTAGGTATTACTGTGTAGGCCTGTCGCAATAATCAATATATCGACTTATCGCGCAATATATGTACATGACCTCAATAATTTTTGGTGACGCAATATATCGCCCATTATATTTACTTGAAAATGAATGTCACCATGTTTTGTACATTCCACTTGCACCTGTGTCTTTTGCAGCTTCTTGTACATAACGTGGTGTAGTCATGAGTTGCTAGTTCAAATTTAAAAAATGCTTCTACAAAAAAGTTTCATCTGCAGATATGGTCTTGTTTAGGGATCTCTGCCTTTGTGCATATGGATATCTGACTGCTAAGTAGTGATTGTGTTTTTTAGCAATAGTGTGCACCCTTAATTTACAGAGAAAAGAAGGTCAGGGAAAAATCTGTAGATGGAAAAATCTCCATACAAGTTCTTTGAATTTTTCTTTTTTTGTTTTTGTTACTTTGCACCTTTTGTTAGAAAATGTTTATTTACTATTTATTCAAGTTTTTTAAGGTATCTTAATGCTATATATTATATATTCAATGGCATAAAATGGTCTTTAAAATGACAATAATATCGCTTATCACAATTATTTCTGGGGCGATATATCGCACAACAAAAAGTTATTATCGTGACATGCCTATTACTGTGCTGAAATTTCTTGTTTTTTTAAAGGAATAATTTACCAAAAATATACATTTGCTGAAATTTTACTCACCCTTAGGCCATCCAAGATGTAGATGAGTTTGTTTCTTCATCTGAGCAGATTTTGAGAAATTTAGCATTACATCACCTGCTCACCAATGGATCCTCTGGAGTGAATGGGTGCTGTTGAATGAGAGTCCAAACAGCTGATAAAAACGCCACAATAATTCAAAAGTATTCTACATGAATCCAGTCCTGCAAATTCAAAACATTGCTTCAGGATAAAAATATCCATAATATTGCTTTCTCCAATAAAAAAGTTGCCTCGTCTGAATCAGGAGAGAAATATGCACAGATCAAATATACCTTTTACAAGTTAAAACAGTCCAAAACAGTTCTAATCAAATATGTTGGTGGACAAAGTTAAAAAGCCTTAATGATAGATTTGTTTCTTACAAACTTAGTTTTTGAAGGTTTTTTTGCTTTAAGATGTTAACTGACGGACTAGAGTCGTGTGGATTATTGTGACGTTTTTATCAGCTTTTTGAACTTTAATTCTGACGGCACCCATTCACTGTAGAGGATCTATTGGTGAGCAAGTGATGTAATGCTAAATTACTCCAAACTCATCTACATTTTGGATGGCCTGAGGGTCAGAAAATGTTAATTTTTGGGGTGAACTATTCCTTTAAGTTGTATTTTCAGTCCAAAATATTAACAGACTTTTAATTTCACATAGGTGACAAGAAGGCCGTTATGGACAGCAGCCCCTTCCTTTCAGAGGCCAACGCAGAGCGTATCGTCAGGACATTGTGTAAAGTGCGTGGGGCAGCCCTCAAGCTCGGCCAGATGCTCAGTATACAGGGTAAGAGAACGCTGTTTGTACTGTATATAACAAGTCACCACGTTAGGCCAGGTCACTCCTCAAGGATTTATTGGGGTCACTGAGGCGCCCTCCATGACTGATAGTAGTCATAACCCACGGCTGCTTCAAGTCATGGCCGCTCTCAAGTTAGACTGGTACCTGATCGAGGCCTTTTTCGGTTTTACAGCCTGATGATATGAGTGACTGTAATCCTCTTACAGAAAGGTGCAGAGAAATTGGAGATGCGGTTTATTTCCTCTCTGATATGCAAACGTCTAAAGATAATAATAACCTCATGTGTCCTTCCTTTCATTATTTTCCACACAGCGGTGGAAAATGGATGCTAAATTTTCTTCTTGCTGACTGTTCAGGGTCCTCAAACGCTACCAGTCTGGACACACTTGAACTCATTTGTTCTTATGTTCTTATAGGTCTTTTTATCTAAAAGCTTAAACCATCTTCTAATCAGGTGAGCAGCGACAAGATTACAAAGACAAGCATTTTTCTTGAGCACCAAATCAACATATTACAATGATTTCTGAAGGACCGTGAGACACTGAAGGCTGCTGAAAATTCAGCTTTGCAGTCACAGGAAATTACATTAAGTATATTAACAGTTATTTTATATTGTAACAGTATTTTACGGCAAACCTGTTTTACTGTATTTTTGGTCAAGTTAATGCAGCCTTGGTTAAGCATAAGAGACTTCTTTCAAAAACATTTAAAAATCTGACTGACCCCAAACTTTTCAATGCCATTGTAAGTAGGAACTATTACTGTAAATAACAGATAACTGAAACTATTGGCTTTCCAGTTCATGACCCTTGAAAAGTCATTGCCTCACATCCTTGAATCCACTTCAATCTGCATTGACTAGTAACTCAAACATTGTCTGACGACTTCTGTGACACAAATGGCTCTCTTCTCTGTGCAAATATGTTGATTATTTCTGGTAGGCATGGGAGGTCATTCTCCCCCGCTGTGTGTGCATTAGTGTGTATTGCAAAGCAAGAACGAAAGCATCTGTGTCACCCGATCAAGAATGCAGTGCATAGATTATTGTAGCACGGCCTCCCTGCATGACATTTCCAAAAGTCGGTTGCAGCTCATGCACTGGACTCATGTACCGCGTCATTCTCATCAAGATAGGCAGTATTTTGTAAGCCGCAGATCCCTACGACTGCCAGTGAAGGACAGCGACAGCGCTGGCATCGTCAAGGCTCAAAATAAGCCCACAGCTATGCCAGAAACGTGACCTTTACGCTACACTTCAGGAAGTTTTGAAAGGACAGCACACACACAATCGCCCATTAAGAAATGACAAAACTGAAGGGAAAGCATCATGATTTACTGACACTTGTTTTTTTTTCCATACCTCCTTCAGGAAAACTAGTCCTGTCCAAATATGGTTTTATTAGCCCACATTTCTCAACGACATTAGTAATCTGGGTCAAACAAGTGAACCAGGATAAAAAAATAAAAAAAAACATGGCAACCGTAAAGATAAGCTTTACTTTTTTTAAGAGTTACTTATGATGTACATGGAGACAGTCATGGAAAAATTGAAAATCTTCAACTCTCGAAGCCTTCAACTCTGTAGCAGTTCAGCATTTCACTGGGTTTGAATCCAGCAATTTGTTATTTAGCACTCTCTCTCTCTCTCTCTCTCTCTCACTCTCTCTCTCTCTCTCTCTCTCTCTCTCTCTCTGGCTTCTTAAGACTTGAGAGTGTTTACAGTGGCGTACATCTGTCACACAGTTTCTTCTTGTGAAACCATCTCTACAATGCTGTTTATGGTTATGGATTGACTGTGCACTGCAGCCAACCGAGTAGACCTGTAATATGACAACAGATTTATGAAAGATTAAGAAACATGAAATGCAAGACTATATTGTATTGTAGGGCATT
The DNA here is from genome assembly GCA_039654775.1 of Spinibarbus caldwelli. Classification (NCBI taxonomy): domain Eukaryota; kingdom Metazoa; phylum Chordata; class Actinopteri; order Cypriniformes; family Cyprinidae; genus Spinibarbus; species Spinibarbus caldwelli. The sequence continues at coordinate 26,126,072 of CM077240.1, forward strand.
TGAAAATTCTCTTTTTATATGAATTTAATGATTTGAGGTAGAAAATACAGGCACCCATTATACCTGGAATTAATATCATCTGCCTTGAGTGATCCAATCATAAGTGAGCAGCACAGAATATAAAATGATCCAATCATTCAAACCACATTCATAGGTTAGGAAAGAACTTGACCACATCACATTTGTTGCGTAAACACTAATGTGTCCTAAACAACAGCTACTCACAGGGACACCTACTCGCCTATCAGTGAATATGCCATTCTTCACAGTGGATTTACCATGTTTATATATATCATATTTACCATGTTTATATATAACAGTTCAATCATGGTTTCTCAATGATTTTTGAAGAATCATGTTACACTGAAATATATGCTTTGCCATCATAGGAATAAATGACATTTTAAAGCATATTAAAATTGAAAACATTTATTTTAAATGTTAAGTGTCAGCTGAGCGCTTGTGATCGGATCACCCAGGAAGGATGATAATACCAGCTATAAACAGCACCATCATTTTCATTTGGCATTTGTTGAGGAATAGTATTGTACTATACCAACACTGGATGTGTGTTTAATGTTTCAGATGATGCATTCATCAACCCACAGCTGGCCAAAATCTTTGAACGTGTGCGTCAGAGTGCTGACTTCATGCCCATCAAACAGATGATGGTACCATCTACTTAAACTACAAAATATTTCAATGTTTTACATCTGAAAATCATATATACTAGACATCTCTTTCTTTTTGATGTGTGCAGAAAGCCTTGAACAATGACCTGGGCCCAAACTGGAGGGATAAACTAGATATGTTTGAGGAAAGACCCTTTGCTGCTGCCTCTATTGGTCAGGTCCATCTGGCCAGGATGAAAGACGGTCGAGAGGTCGCCATGAAAATCCAGGTTGGTTTCAAACTGAATGTACTATTTTAAACTTCCTGACGATCATTACAGCTTTAAGGTGAGCTTACAGTTAATTTTAATGGGACACCACACAAGATAAAACGATTTTCTTTTTGCAGCTGATAGACATTGGTCAATCAAAGGTGATTTTATTCATAACCCATTTGCATTTTCTTTTTTAATTGAAGAAATAAGTTGCATTTATATTTAGTGAAATTTGTTAGTTCTATTTCCTATCAGTGACATGCAGCATAAAAATTTACAGTAATAATTACATCATTCAGAGGAGCATGGTTTCTTTGTTAGCATTAATCTGAAGCAGCAGTAGTACAATGTTGCGCTTGTGTTAGCGCATTCCCCACCAAAACCACTGACAAAGCTTTCCTCCTATTACGTACATGTACTGTAAAATGCCCATTTTTAACAGTCTTCTAATAGGTTCATTTGGAGCACCAACTGCTTGAAGTCCAAAGAGCAATTACCACTAACTGCTTTTGCAAACGATATCGATCTGAATGTTTATGATTAGATAACCTAAATCTGGACGTCTCTCCTCTCAACTTTATTTAGTAAAACAAACAGTTTTGAAATGTTCTGAAATAAACTAGCCCACCAATATGCGCTCAACAAGGTCAAGGCTGTTTTGCTGGAGGTGTTTTGTGTTGCGTTTGTTGTCAGCGGTCCATGTGTTCTTCCCCCTGATGCTGTTACCGGTTTGAACTTGTTTTGGTTTACGAAATGAACTGCTACTGTGTTATGATTTCTGAGCCCAGTGTAACCTACTCTTGGTTTCTGCAGTACCCTGGAGTCGCACAGAGCATCAACAGCGATGTGAATAACCTGATGACGGTCCTGAGCATGAGCAACGCTCTTCCTGAAGGTGTTGACCATACATTTGATTTTTAGAGTTTTTAGGTAAATCAATTTTTGGATGCATGTGGATGGCATTTGCGTCGAAATGTGAGCGCTTTAGGTTATTTCCTAATCCCACCAGTCCGTTTACTTCCTGTCTAGTTTTTGTCATATAACTACAAACATAAAAGCACATAAATCAAATAAAAAGGTAAATTTCTGTCACCTGATGTAGTATAATTTAACATTACAAGAAGCAGATGCGGTTTTGCAAGCTGCACATCATCTTCTGTCAAGATTCTTTTTTTTTTTTTTTTTTCTTACAGGAAGTATAGACCTACACTACCGTTTCAAAGTTTGGGTTTTAAAAGTTGTCTCTTATGCTCACAAAGGCTGCATTAATTTGATTTAAAAAAAAAAGTAAACTGCAATATTTTGAAATATTATTGCAATTTAAAATTTTAACTTTTTTTTATTTTCTATTGTAATATTTTATAATGTAATTTATTTCTGTGATGCCAAAACTGAATTTTCAGCAACATTACTCCAGTCTTCAGTTTCACATGATCCTTCAGAAATCATTGTAATCTGATGATTTGGAACTCAAGAACCATTTCCTATTCTTATCAATGTTGAAAACCATTGTGCTGTTTAATATTTTTGTGGAAACCATATTTAATGAATAGAAAGTTCAGAAGAACAACATTTATATGAAATACACTTCTTTACTGTCCCTTGTGATTAATTTAAAACAGTAATAATTTCTTTAAAATCCTACTAACCCCAAACTTTGGAAAGGTAATGTGCATTTTTGTAGGCCCTAAAATGTTTTGGCTACTAGTAGCCAAAGTCAAAATAATAAACTAATTAAACTGCACTGATTTTGAAACATTCGTTGACCCCATTCTTTCCAAGAACTTAGTGTCAGTGCACTCGAATCTGTGTTTAGTGTGTTTCAAACTGAGAACTGGGAGCTCAGGGCCTGTTGGGTCTCAGTGGGCTGATGGATCTCAAACTGCACGCTGACCAATCAGAGCCCCAGAGCCTCGCACACAAGCTGCGTCATGGTTACAACAGCATCCGCTGCTGCATAATCAATCCCAGTTAAATGTTCAGCTGTCAGAGAAGCCTAATGCTCCAAACATAGTCTGAACTTTTCATTTGAGCTTGTAAATGCCACCACAGTGTTGTCGATCCTCCTTTTTGCCAGAAGAGAGAAATGACACAAAGCAGATACCTAAAGATATTTTTTAATGTCTTGCCAACCCTTGTGAAAAACAAGTACGTTAGCATTATACATTTATGTGAACTTAATGTTTCCAGGCACTTAATTGCAATTAAATACAGTTTATGTTTTACATTAAATGCAAGTTGTTAAACTTAAGAGTGCTTTTTTTGACCCACTTAGAGTGGTGGCCAAAATGATTAGAACACTAGTATTTTCACCAGCTAAAAAAGGTTTTAAGTCAGTTTTTCAGGTAGCTTTGCAGGTAGGTTTCTTGACGCATCTTGGAAACGTTGCCACAGTTGTTCTGGATTTAGTCTGTCTCAGTTTGTTCTGTATCTTCATGTCATTCAAGACAGACTGGATGATGATGAGATCAGATCTGTGTGTGGAGCACTGGCTGTTGTCAGACAAAAATCTCACTGGATTATTACAATTAATGGCAAAATTAATGTTTGGAAATGTGAACTGATATTTCTTGCTGACACACTACAGCAAAAGATAGAAATAACTAACTTAAAACCATTTTTAGCTGGGGAAAATACTAGTGTTCTAATAATTTTGGCCACCACTGTAAATAGGACATAAGTATATCTTTATGTGTATTATCATATTTACTTTTGTTGTCTTTAAGTGTACTGCCAAATGTACTGACAAGCATTTATGGTAAACTAAATTGTACTTGAATTTCTGTTGAAATTTGCATGACATTTATTTAAAAACATTTGTAATGATCTTCTTTAAAGCATGACAATAAAACATTATTGTCATGCTTTAAAGAAGATCATTACACGGTATGGTATCATAAATACACGTTTAAGATTTGAAGTATGCTACATTAAGTGCACTTAAAGTATAAACTGAAGAATTAGGAGTTCCACCTCTTGGTGACTCGAATAATTTTTTTTTAAACATGAACTAACCTACTGACTCATGTCTGACTGTGTCTATGAATGTGCAGGTCTGTTCCCGGAGCATTTGATAGATGTGATGCGACGTGAGCTGGCGCTGGAGTGTGATTACATAAGGGAAGCCAAGTGTGCTCGGAAATTCAAGTGAGTGAAAAAAACAACCGGGAGACATTTTTCTCACTGCTAATTCAGGGCAACCCATCATTGGTACCCCTCTATAAAACCATGGGTGGGCTGTTGGCTCATAAGCGGTCTATAGGACATTTCAGGCTGCCATGTGCCTGATATCCAAGCTAAATCTATCCTGTACCATAATGCCTTTGAAAGGAAGGTTTACACACACGAACACTACAACTGCTCAGAATGATTGTGCACTTCTGTATCCTCATGTAATAGCTTCTCTGGAGCGTTGTGGCCTCAGCACAGGGCTAAAAATAAGCGCCTAGCTTGTAGGCCAGGGATTGAATGATTTGATCTTAAGGAACAGTTTGCATGCTGACATATGTTAAATATAGCACAAATGGAAATAATAAACATTGACAACAAGCCTGTACCCTGTGTCCTGTCCTCCACTGGGACCCTGACTTCACAGTGGGGGTGAAGAATGAAACGCATGTTCCAAGAGAGAGATATGGTTACGTACATGCCTTCAGGGTGAGATGTGTGTCGTTTACTTTTAAGCAGACCAATGAGACTCTCAGCGTTCAGCAGATTAGCTCTTTTCAAAATGATGTAGCACTTTTGTTTCCTGGAAGTATTGACACATTAAACACATTGTGCACACAGCCTCATATCCGAAAGAGCTGAGGAAATAATCAAACACATTCTTCTAGAATCTATTTTCTTCTTCTATTTGTCAGGTAGTCCAATTGATTTTATTGAATTGGTTCATATGGACAGTTGATCTTTAGATGATCTGTTGCTAAGCTCACAGAATCTGTATCTCTCTGTTATCTGTTTGGATGGTTTCTGTAAAATTACATTTAATACTATCCAACTCCTCCATAGACTTAAATTAGAAAAGTAGATTTATAGAAAACAATGTAATATAATAATATAGTTAAAAGAAAACTGATTCATCACTCAGTAGTGTTTACACACAGCAAAAAGTTGCTTTCTTTTTCACTATTTTTGTCTTGTTTCTAGTACAAATATCTAAATATGGTTTGTTTAAAACAAGAAAATCCAGCTATGAGTGTAAGAAAAATAATCTTGTTTTCCCTTTTAATTGTTTATTTTTCATACCCCATTTGCATATATATTTTTCTTATTTTAAGAATAAACCTCACTTAATTTTGAGAATTTCCCAGAAAAGAGAACTTATTTTCTTGCCTATACAATGACTTTGCAGTGCTGAAGTGTGCGGCATCCTTTTTAGTAAATACATATTTACTGCCACTGGATTATGTTGCATGTTGTGTAAATCTGTGTGGTCAGAGTATGCTGTTGTCATCTTTGATTATAAATATATAGACATAGCCTTGTTACATAGCATCATTATAGTTAGTATAGCTACTTCTAATATTCACTTTTCTTGTAGCTAGATAGTTTTCAAATATCTAGCTTGACTGTATTTCAAAGCTGACTTACCCATTACTGCATGGCAAGCTATAATTTAAAGCTGACGTACCCAAATTTTAGGCTTCATTGTGGATATCCTCACACCCAGAGAATAGCATCACGGTTTTCCCACATCCCTTCAGAAGCAGACACGTGTGTGTGTGTGTGTGTGTGTGTGTGTGTGTGTGTGTGTGTGTGTGTGTGTTCATCTTCACGTCCTGTCTGTGGTGCACATGCGGGGTGGCATGCTTTTACGGGGATGCTGACTTGTGCTCAGTGATTCAGAAGCTTTGTGGTTTTTGGCAGGGAACTTCTGAAAGATCAACCCTTCTTCTATGTGCCAGAGGTAATCGACGAACTCAGCAGCCAGCACGTTCTCACCACCGAATTGGTGCCTGGATTTCCCTTGGATCAGGCTGATGCACTTTCACAAGTGTTGAAAAATGAGGTATTCACTGTTGCTGGTGAAACGGTTTCTGCAATGAATGAAATGGAAAAAAAAAAAAAAAAACCCTGACTACTACATCTACCAGGGTATCTGCAGGAATTTTAAAATCAAGTTTAAGGCTTTTTAAGACCTTCACAAATCAAATTAATACCATGTGAGTGGATTAGGGCAATGTCTATGGTAACATGTTAAACTGTAAAATGACTAAATTTAAAAAAAAAACAAAAAAAAACCTGCATCTGATTTACAGTTCAGACACAGCATTGCAAAAATGCTTTTCTTACTTAGATTTTTTTTTCTTGTTTCCGGCCAAAATATCTAAAAGTTCTTAAATCAAGAAAGATTTTCTAGACAAGTAAAAATTATTGTCTTGTTTTCAGAAAAAAACAAGCCAAAATTAAGTGCTTAATTGCTTAGAACAAGCTAAATAATCTGCCAATGGGGTAAGCAAAATAATCTTATTTCAAACAGAAAACAAGATTATTTTTCTTACCCCTTTGGCAGATTATTTTGCTTGTTTCAAGCAAAAACTCACTTAATTTTGACTTGTTTTTTTTCTGAAAACAAGACAATAATTTTTACTTGTCTAGAAAATCCTTTTCGATTTAAGAATTTTTTGATATTCTGGCTGGAAACAAGACAAAAAAAAATCTAAGTAAGAAAAACATTTTTTTGCAGTGAGGTTTTTGGAAAAACAAAGTTTTATTAAATCACAAGTTTCACATTCCAGCCTTTAGAACATTTTTTAAGAAAAGGGATTAATCAAATGTATCAATTATTATATTAATTTAAAACATATAAATGTATCTTACTACCATAATTGTTTCGAATTTTAGAAGGCACAGCTTCTTCCAGTTCACATTTACAACTGCTTGTTTGCTTCATAAAAATATGGGTCAACAAAACAAATTGGTTTGAACAAAAGACGGGCTTATATTTATTCAGTGAATTCATAGCCTTTTGACGTGTAACCCTCACATTAAACCATTTCTTGATTCTTGTCTTTCCGTCCTCAAATTAAGAACTTTTAATTAAGACTTTTCTTGTACCGTTTGAGGCATTTAAGACTTTTTATGGCTTAAATTTGCTACATCTAAATTTAAGACTTTAGGACTCGCAGAAACATATGTTCAGACCTTCTACAAACATTCAAACCATTTGTAATTGAATATATTTTCAGCTTACTTTCTAGTACTTTCAGTTCCCCTACTGTTATTTACAGTAAGTAGCATCATTATACGTTTAGCAAGTTATATAAGCACATTAAAATTTGTTGTTGTATCAGGCCACATTATATTCTATGATGCCTGAGTCACATGGTCTCAAACGTGGCCAGTATGGAAGCCAGTGAGCTTCCTGAAGCATTATTGCCACCTGATGGTGGAAGTCTTTTATTGCATTAGTAGGGCAAAGTGTAAACAAGGTCATATCCATACCAAACAAATGTTAAGGAATGAAGTTTAAAATAAATAAACTGTTGACCAAATCGTGAATCGAGGAAATGATGCACACTGACATAAATGAAGGCAATAAATTTGACTGAAATTTTTAAACAGACCATACAACTATGATTTAAATACTCTCCATTTATGTAATTTGTAAACAATGCATTAAAACATTGATTTGTTTTGAGTTCGAACTGATTTATAACTTTATACCAAGTACTAAATATGCATTAAAGCCTAAATACTGTGGATTTAAAGCAGTTTAGTGCAGGTGTAGTAACCATACTTTTTATTTTTGCACAGATCTGCGAGAACATCCTGATCCTGTGTTTGAGGGAGCTCTTCGAGTTCAGATACATGCAGACGGATCCCAACTGGTCCAATTTCTTTTATGATCCACAAACCCACAGGGTAAGAGAGAACGTCACTATCACTGATCTTTCCTGCTCGTTTTCACTACCAGTTTAGACTCACTTGACTGAATTTGCTTTAAACCTGCATAAATACTGGTGTCTTTAAGAAGCTAAAATATAAGAGTTTTGATGTATTAAACATTTGTTTTGGTCATAACATAATTCCCATACTTTCAGTTGTTTTGACTTTACTATTATTCTAAAATGTAGAAAATATGAGTAAAGAAAGAGTTGGCGTGTCCTATCTTTTGACTGGTGTTGCAAATATGTACATTAATATTAAAAAGTTGATTTTTTTTTTATTTATTTTATTTGCTGTTGATGTTTTTGCTTTTTTAAGAAATGAATAATTCTATTCATCTAGGATGCGCTAAATTGTTCAAAACTGGCAGCAAAGACATTTATAATGTTACAATAGATTTCTGTTAAAAAATAGTGTTATGTTATTATTATTATTATTAATAATAATAAAAATAATAATAATGGTTATATGAAATGTTTTTTGAGCAGCAGATCCGATTATTAGAATGATTTCTGAAGGATCATGCGACACTAAGGACTGGAGTCATGACTACTAAAAATTCAGCTTTACGATCAGAGGGATAAATTATATATTCAAATATATTCAAATACAACGTAGAATTTTTAAATGATATTTACCATTGTTACTTTTGATTTCAAAAAAATCTTCAAAACTTTACATTTATACCATTTTTGTAATATATCATTTTATATAACATTTCTACCATTTATTTACAGAATTTTATTAGAACATTTATATTAGCGTCCTACCAACCCCACAGTGTGTATACATTGATTTTATTTATTTATTGTATTTGAGTATTTTGTACAGTAAATCAAAAGTAAGTGTGTTGTTTTGGCTTCATCTCTTGGTAATATAATCAAGCTGTTCTTCAATCCACAGGTTGCTTTGCTGGACTTTGGTGCAACAAGAGGGTTTGATGAGAGTTTCACTGATGTTTATATTGAGGTAAGACATAAAATTGAAAGTTAACTTTATTTAAATAAATATTTTATTTCTTTAACTTATTGCATCTTCCTGTTTAAAACAGATCATCAAGGCCGCAGCAAATGGTAATCGAGAAGAAGTGCTGAAGCGATCCATAGACATGAAGTTCTTGACTGGTTATGAGTCAAAGGTAATAATATACCAGGTATTTTTGTTTTAAGCTGCACATATGACAAATAAGTGATGTTAACACAACCTCTTCTTCTCATCCAGGCCATGGAAATTGCCCATGTGGATGCTGTGATGATCCTGGGTGAGGCTTTTGCCTCCAAGGAGCCGTTTAATTTCGGGGCGCAGAGCACCACAGAGCGCATCCACAACCTCATCCCCGTCATGCTGAAACAGCGCCTCATCCCTCCACCAGAAGAAACCTACTCCCTGCACCGCAAAATGGGCGGCTCCTTCCTCATCTGCTCCCGGCTGAATGCTAAGCTAAGTTGCAAAAATATGTTTGATGAGACCTACAGCAATTACTGGAGCAAGAAGAAGAAAGGACCAAGCCAGTGACAGATAGGGCTTTTCAAACAGGAGAAACTCAGATAAGCACAAAGTTCTCCGGCCAATCACTCGAATGTAAACAAATGGCACTTTTTTTTTTTCTCAACTGACCCAACCGTACCATCATACATGTTTGTTTTTGGCTTTTGTTTTTCCTTTTGAGTGTTTTAATGGGAAATAATATCCATGGTCATGTGGTGCAAAGATTGCTATTCAAATGGATGTATCTATGTGCCTACGGAAATTCCTATTGGTTACTCATCAGGTGTGGCGATTGGCTATAGAACGTTTCATAACCAAGCCAACAGTTTTTTCCAGGTTGCTGGACTACATTTGTGAGGACCGTCTCCCTAAATCAGTATATTAACTCTTTTGTTTATTGTTTGAGAAAGCATTACAATGTGTATTTTTCTTCTTTTTTTTTTGGTTTGTGATTTGTGAATATTACGCACAATATTGGCCAAAGTATGAAAAAGGGAAGTCCCTGAATGAAAAGATCGGAAGTCAGGGCAGGTTTTGATGCTACAGTCACATATTTATCATCAGTGTGTAGGTTGGCTACAAGCTTGCTTTCTTTAGCCTCTTGAACCACCACAACTACTTTGTCATAATGCATTTTAAAAAGCTAGGATATTAATAATGATGGGATGAGGTGTCACTTCCCTGATGTGTGAGATGTACATGAATTTAAATGTGTCTACATGAAGGTGAGAACTTGAAAGCATTATGGTTTGATATCAGAGCATTGATGGAAAAGGTGTTTTTCTAATGTTCCTGCTATTGGCTTTCTTACTAAAAAAATTGTGATAAAATTGTCTGAATATATTAAATTTTTGGAATCAACACACCAGTCTTACATGTTTATTAACAGGCTTGTTGTTTTTGTCTGCTCATATAACCATACAACATAAATACATGGAATTGTCATTTTCAACGATTAACAGTTATAGCATTTGAAGCAAGACTGTTTACATGTACCGGTTAAAGACAGACTGAAGTTTGGTCATTGCATTTTCATTTGCTGGACACCTAATAAGTCCGTGATGCGAGTCGTGGAAGAGCACATTAACATGTTCCACAATGTTCACTTGAGAAGATGCTATATTTAAGCTGGGACACACGTAGGTAGGGCTGAAGGTATGGTGCATTGTCACCAGTACTGCTGGTTTATCAGCTATAAAGACATAAAAAATTAAGAATAATTTAACATTAGAAATATAAGATACAAGTGCGATTTGGTGCAAGAACGACTGAACCTATGAAATTACCATTTGCAGACTAGTCCTACAACCGTAAGATGTTTCAAGGAAACCTGTATTAAACTGGCTACATTTCTCGCAAATACAATATTCAGATATAATAAGAAAACTAGTCAAACATTGTTCTAAGAAGTAATCACCTGGAATTTTCTTCAATGCTTCTTCAGTGTCAGTTCCAGCTCGTGATGTCACGGGACTGAAGGCCAGTATCAACTGACAGTCCTGTAAATCACTCTCTTTAACTCCCTTGAGCAGGGCAAGAATTTGCTTGTCCGTTCCCAAGGTTTGACCACAAACAAATGGATGCACTCTGACCGAAGGCTCTGCAAAAGAGAAATATATTAGGAGGGTGGGTATGAAACACATATATTAAAAAAATACAAAATAGAAGCATTTTCACTAGTGCTCTCAGACTTCAGGAACCCACTGTATGTTTTAATAACGCAAAGTAAATATTCATAATCTCTTACTCTGGTTTACCTTTTTACAAAGCTAAGTTTGCAAAAATGTGGTTTTGAGCACTTGGATGAAAGGGCATGTACTCTTAGGAGAAATCAGAATTTTTACTCTTACTCACTGAAAGAGTGAGTCTGCATTGTTGGAGAGTTCATATCTGTTGGCAATGAGCTTGGAAATGTTCTCCTGCTTGACGTTCCCTCTTTATCCCAGTCCTCTTTTCTAGTGGATGCCTCAGTGAGACTGTTCAAGACCTCAATGTACGGTTTCAACGATGCCTGTGCTGCTTTGAGCTGATCCTCCATTTGTCTAAACGCTCGAAGAGACTCCTTCAAAACATCCTGTACAGCAGCATCATCTAGGAAAAAAAGTCATAAAGCCGCTATGAAACATCTCTTTAACAAAGAGAACTCCATTGGTTCTCTGCTACAAATGAAAATGGTAGATTTGTAGGTCATAAGTAACTCACTGTTTTTGTTTTTGTGCATTAAAAGCTTCAGTGCACCGGCCAGTGTTTCTGAGCCATGTTGAAGTGAATCCTTTTAAGAATCAAATAATAAATAATTACAGATGAGTACTCACTTATCTGTAAAAAAAAAAAAAAAGTGGTATATGCACGCAATTTACTCAATTTACATTGTATTTGGTTTCTGTAACATGACGTTTTACTGTTAAATATATAAAATGACCCCAAAATGTCACAATTAATATTCTATTAATGTTCAAGTATATTAATATTAAATATTTGCACACTTGCTGGTTGTCAAATGTTAGTGGAACCCATTCATCATTAAAGTGATGAACTACACCTGTGTGAATATCAATTTGGAGCAAATGGCCTCAAACATGCATCCAAAATAGAGTTTGGTACTTATTGGTTGTTTAAAAAAAATTAAAAATAAAAGAAAAGCCACTAAGTTTGACATTTTGTTGTCTAATACCATGAAACTCCTACTTTTTTAGAAGTGACTTGAGTGTGCAAATATCTTTGGAGGGACACTTAAGTTCAATTCCACCAGCATCTTGACCAAACACATTACCTTCACTGTGTCTGTGATAAGTGTCATAACTGTCCTTCTGAGCTGAAAGTTCCTAATACCAGGAAAAAGCTCATTCAGATCCTCTCTTGTCAAAGTAAGGATTTGAGCATCATCAATGCCTGCCTCTAGAAACAGGTGGACATAATAGAGCATGTCACACTGCAAGAGCTTAGTTTAATACTTTTATTTTTTACATTTGGGGGAGCATTAGAAACATTATCAGGTGACTTACATACCATCTAGGACAGATGACTGAGAGATTGCATGGATTTGTTCTCGGAGAGCTCTACCCTTCTTGAAAATATAGAAATAGAGATGGTAGTTAAATTTTAACCCTGACACAATCACCCTTTCATATACAGTAGACTTCCTTGCCAGCACATACCATAACATCTGAAGCAACAACAGCGTATTTTGTATTATTAATATTAGTTTGGAAAAAAAAAAAAAAAGATATTACATGTTTGCTAATTGTACCTTTTCCTTGGTGAACCTCCATGTGTTTGGATTAATCAACGCTAATCCACTGGAAAACCAAGAAGACCCTGCGCTGCTCATTTCTGGTGTATTGAAACCGAAAGTTCATGTTGCTAAAACTAAATTGGTTTAATTCTGTATACACACTGACTCCGGTTCAGTCACGGCGTCTCAACCGCAGCACGGAGGAAACACAGAGGCGTGTCAAAATCTGATCTAGGACCTGCAGTCGCCAGTGATAGGTTGTTTCAGCGTGAAGACCCGCCCCTTTTGGTGTGTTGCGGGAAGAACGTTTTCTCATTGGCTGGTGGAGAAAAGGGGCGTATTATGTATGAAGTGATCTCGCCGAGAGGACGGTAATGTTATAGCTACCCTTGACTGTTTTGTGAACATTGAGTGTTGAATATGCCTTTCTAAATGTAAAGTTTTGGGTATATTGGTGTAATACGGGTTGTATGAAGGTGGCATGCATCCGCAGAGGATTTATTTGACGTAGTGCCGTGATGCCTTATTTTTTGGCTGGGAATATTGGTGGGCAGTGATGGTGGCAGTGGTCTTGAAGACTATACTTATGCACTGCAATAAAGGTGCATGTTGGGCTGGATGCAGCTTCTGTGTGCAAATGCAGGCTGAGTCCATTGCATTCAGATGTGTTTTATTTTTCAAATTCTTAGCCTTAGTGCAACCAGTATCTGCTTGAGGACCACTGAATTAATGAAATAATGAAATTCCACACAGCAGCTTACCTATATGTGACTGTTATTTATTTGTTTTTGATTATGATAAAATAATGATCTAATATAGATAGCAGTGGCACTGATTTGTGTGGAATAGGATCATGGATCAGACCCAGGATAACATGTCTGCCACATGTGTACCCAGAAAGAGGAAAATGTCAAAACCAAAACTAAACCCCCAAACACCAGGTAATTCTGTATTAATGCAAGATTTATTAAATTATAGTCTTTGTAATCCTTATAGGGTTTATTATGATGTGGTTGCACTCCCAGATCATGCTCACATGAAGTCTGAAATAAATTTAATTTAATTTACATTATGATCTATTAAATATGTAATTTTTGAGTGGTTACATTTATTAAATCTATTTAAATTATTCTAAAGAGTTGATTGCATCCTCAACAGATGTCATGAAAGATTTGGGAAGAGAGGCTGAAGATAGTGGAACGAAACCGTCCAAAGTAAGTCCAAGCATTCTCACAATGAGTTATGCATCAATATGCCAGTGTATATATAGAATACATTTAGGTAATTAATAAAATTAAACATGAGACCATCAAAACTAATATTTTTACTGCATTTTTGTTACTGAATTTTAGAATGAGAGGACAAGCTCTCAGAAAATAAAGAGAACTTACACCAGAAAAAAGTGAGTTTTGCGCATTTGTGTGCCAACATTTTTCAGTTACCAAATGTTAACTGCATTTTACAAATTTTAATCATTTAGTTTGATCTCTGAATCATTTGAAAAATGTTTGCCCCTTCAGTAGTAACATATTGCACCATATACTGAATTAATTATGGTGTCAAAATGTCATGTCTTAAGATACCATGATCTCCAGCCTGTGGTTATGAGACCTACAGAAGATTCAGACCATGGGTCATCTTCTTGCAGTTCAGTTATTACATCCAGTCTGGTCAATGGTTCGGAAAGCCAATATATGCACACTGACCACACCAGCGAATTGATGGGAAAAACTGATGGAGCCAGTTCAGACACGTTAATAGAGACAAGTAAGTACAGACTTAAATATAAAAAGAATAAATTGACATTTTAAATAATGTCCAAAAGTTGCACAAGTTTTTATGCTACAGATTTTAAGCTGAAGAAGAAGCATAAGATGGAGGAAACTGACCAGCCCTCCTTAAAAAAGTACATAGAGGAAGTAAAGCAATCAGGTATGCAGTTCTTCAGTTGTTTTTCTATAATTCATGATACACCATGAATAGTGCAGACTACATCTTTTTTGTTTAACAGTACCTGTTATAGTTCCCATTGCTCAGTTCACTCAGAAGAATCAGATAACTGACAGCACACAGGAGCAGAAATCATCTCAGCACACCAAGAAGGAGTCACCTGTTTATCCGCCAGGTAAATGAGACAGTGGCTAAATGAAAACAGCATAGACATATTTTTTAAGTATTCATAATATGTATTTTGTGGTTCTTTACAGGAAGTCAAGAGGAAAAATGGCAGCTTCAGATTTGGTCAAAGGGTAGAGTAAGCTGCCCAAAATGCAAAAGTGTTGGAAGAAAGACAGTGGATGGGTTAAAGAAGCACCTGGAAACCTGCAAGTTGGTACGTTCATAAAGCAAAGTTTGTGAAAATATCATAGAGATGTAGCAGATTTTTTAGTACTTGTCTGAATTATGCACCTGATTTTATTTTTGTTCTTTGTGTAGAATCCTTTTACATGTCCACACTGCGGAAAACAACTGAAAACTTCAACTGGAATGAAGTACCACCTCATGGCTGACCATAACAACTTGGTTAGGTTTTTTTTTTCTTTTTCTAAACTGGTAGTGACATTGACAGTGAAAATGATGATATTATTTTCTTATTTGTTTTTCCAGCCGATTCCAGATACAGGGAATGACCTAGTTGACCAAACAGTGAAGGAGAAATTACGGAAAGTATTAAAAAGGATGGGCAAATTAAAATGTTCAAAAGAGGTGTGGTCATTTATCTGTATAGCATTAAATGCAGCTTAAAAGGCTTTGGAGGTCAGCATATAAAAAATGGAAAAATATTAGTACTACTGAACAAGAAAATGAAAATAAAAACACTACCATTCAAACGTTTGGGGGTTTTCTAAAAAGAAATGAATACTTTTATTCATCAAAGATGCATTAAATAATCCTGAAAAAAATGTATCACAGTTTCCACAAAAATATTAAGTAGAACTGTTTTTAACATTTATTACAATAAGAAATGTTTCTTGAGCATCAAGTCAGCATATTACAATTAATTCTTGAAGGATCATGTGAGTTATTTTAAACTGTAATAATATTTCACAATCCTGATATAAATATGAAATATTATATTATATTTCATACAAATATGAAATCTTATATGAATATCATTATATTAAATATAATGAAATCATCCCTGAAGAAACAGTATCACAGTTTCCACAAACATATTGTGAGCAGAACTGTTTTCAACAATTATAATAAGAAATTAATGATTTCTCAAGTATCATGTGAGTTATTTTAAATTGTAATATTTCACAATATTACTATTTTTACTGTATTTTGGTCAAATAAAAGCAGACCTGGTAAGCATTAGAGACTTCTTACAAAAATATTTTAAAAATCTTATAGACCCCAAACTTTTGAACAGTAGTGTAAAAGTAAAAAATATTAAAAGTTAGATAAAATAATAAATAAATAATAATAGTGAAATTTTGCATTGTGGATGTTTAGAATTACCTTAAAAGATGCTGAATATTTTGTTTTAGGGTTGCACTGGAAGTTTCACTAGTATAATGGGTTATGTGTACCACATGAAGAAATGCGGCAAAGAGGCGTCAGAGCTGGAGAAGCTCTTATTGAACTGCAAACACTGCGGAAAAGCATATCGTTCCAGAGCGGGCCTGGAGTACCATGTCAAGAACGAACACAGTCCAGTGAGTCCTCCTCTCCATTATTCAGTAAGCATTTACCCAAACGTCTGTTCTGATGTAACAGATTCTCATTCAGGCTGTTGATGTTTTCATCAATGAACGGTCACAATTATCTGTTGTTGCAGACGACCCAAGAAAGTGAAGTAGAGGAGGCGAAGACACAGAAAGAGCCCATCCCAGAGCGGACGCAGAGCGGTCGGGCCAAGCGCTTGTCGGCGCAGGTGGCTGTGTTTCACCTGAGGGAGATTGCCAGTGAGGAGCTGCTGAAGGAATGGCCCAAAAGAAAAGTGCAGCGTGACCTGGTACCAGATGACAGGAAGGTGCTGCAAAACATGTATATGTCAAACTATGCCAACATGTTGTAGTTGGAGGGCTGTGAAGAAGTCAGAACCTGTGTGAAGCTCTTTTAGTTAAGGCGGCATCACCTTTGTTTGTTTTGCACACTTTCATGGATTCACTAAAAGGATTTAGTTTCACTTTTTGAGAACTGTGAATGAAGAATCAATCTTGTATTAATTGTATTATTTAAGCATTTATGGTATTTTTGTGTCTTTGTAGCTGAAGTATTCTCGTCCAGGTTTGCCTGCCTTCAGTCAGGAGACTCTACGGAAGTGGAAGAATGAAGTCAAACTGCATAAAAAAGTGCAGTGTCCAAACAAGGTGTGAATATCATGCATAAACAGTTATTATTCCAGGTGTTTTTACCATTGTGTTTGAACTTAAAGAACCATTCATTAGTGTTTTGTGCATGTTTTGCACTGATTGTGGCGTTATGCAAAAGCAAAGATTTTCAGTGAATGCATGGTTTGCTGAACTAAATGTGTAATGATCATCTTTGTTGTCAAATTAGGGATGTAATTGCTTCTATACCAGCGTATCTGGCCTAAAGGCTCATCTTGGGCTATGTACCTTGGTAAGGAATAAATTTCCTTTCATTTTAACAAACAAAATGCAGTAAAAACAGTAATACTGTGAAATATTATTACAATTTAAAATAACTGTTTTCTTTTTAAATAAATTTTATATAGTAATTTATTCCAGTGATGGCAAAGCTGAATTTTTTGCAGCCATTACTACAATCTTCAGTGTCACACGATCCTTTGGAAATCATTCTAATATGCTGATTTGGTGCTCAAGAAACCTTTTTTTTTTATTATCAACTTTGAAAGTTGTCTGCTTAATATGAAAACTGTAGTCCTTAATAAATATAAGTAGTTAAATATAATGTAGTTCCATAATAAATATAAATGTCAAAAGAGTGCTATTTATTTGAAATAGAAATCTTTTGTAAGGTTACGAATGTCTTAGCTGTCACTTTTGATCAGTTTAATGCATCATTGCAGACTAAAGGTATTAATGTCTTTCAGAAAATCGTACTGACCCCAAACTAGTGTAGTTTGACCTGAAAAGATATTCATCTGTACAGTACAACTAAATAACTATTACTTTGTTATTGGTACCTAAATCAGTAAGTTTATTGATTTTTCTTGTTTAATGTTCATAATTGGATTTGCTCTGTAACAGAATACAGTTATGAAAAGATTGTGAGCCTTATTTTTTTTTTCTCTGCAGGGTGAATTTGAGACTGGGAAATATAAATGCTTGATATGTAAGAAAGAATTCAACTCCGAAAGTGGAGTCAAGTATCACATTAATTCCATTCATTCTCAGGTAACACAATAAATGTTTATTTCATTTTCTGCTCCTTATACTGTATATCATAGAAATGTATCTTTTTATATTAAGTATTCTCATTGTCATTATTTTTCAAAGGATTGGTTTGTTATTCGGTCCAAATCTAAGAGTTCAAAATTAGATAAACTGCATAAGACTGAGCCAAAGGAAGATTCCATGAAAAGTCCAGATCTTTCCTTACCAAACCCAACCCTCAGTTTTCCCAGCACCTGGAAGGATAGACAGATGTCAGCGGTGCCCATGTCAAGTGGAGTGGAAACCCCAGGAAGAGTGGAAATAAAGAGGAAGGGGGGGCAAAACAAACAGAAAGAGAAGGAAAGCAGACAGGAGAAAGACTGCTATGAGTTCAGCGGCAGTGACAGTCCCAGCAGCAGCAGCAGCAGCGATAGCTCCAGCAGCGAGTCAGAGACCGAGGACCCAGCGGCACACAGACATGACGAATGGGCCCTCAGCAGGCCCCTCACGAAGCCTGTGTCCAGCCAGCAACCTGAAAGTGATTCATAAACCGTTCCTTTTCCAAATATGGAGTTTTTCCAGTGTTCACCTCCAAAGATTAAAGAGAAACACATCCACTCAAAGGTTTAGGGTCAGTAAGATTTGAAAGATGTCTCTAGTGCTCACCAAGGCTGCATTTATTTGATCAAAAACACAGTCAAATACTGTAAAATTGTGAAAGATTATTACAGTTTAAAATAACTAATTTCTATTTTAATATATTTTAAATTGTAATTTATTCCTTTGATGGCAAAGCTGAGTTTTCAGTAGATATTACGCCAGTCTTTAGTGTCACACGATCCTTCAGAAATCGTTCTAATATACTAATTTGGTGCTCAAGAAATATTTCTTATTATTATCAACATTAAAAACAGTGCTGCTTAATATTTTAGTGGAAACCATTATACTTTTCATGATTTTTGATGAATATAAACTAGTTCAAAAGAACAATATTTAATTTAAAATATAATTGCTAACATTATGTCTTTACTTTTGATCAATTGAATGCATTCTTGTTGAATATTATTTTTATTTGTAGGATTTGCTGAATTGTGTTTCCCTTTTATTGACAAGAGGAACTGCATATATTGAAAGCCCACATGCATGGGGGGAGTTAAAATCCATGAAATGGGTTTGTCTGTTGAGGTCTTTGTTCCATATTTTTTTATTTTATTTTATTTTTTATTTTGGACAAATATTCTTTCTCCCAACAATACATGAAATTACATTTAAATATGCACACGAATGCACAACTTAGAAATAGCCTACATATGTTGAATATATCCTCTTCAATATTGTAAATGTGAACAACATTCAAAAAATCGTCAATAAATGTTTATATGTGCGCTTGTTGAGCAATGACAGTTTTGTGTACAATTTTTAATTCCTGTGAAATCCACATCTGGATTTATCAAAACATGAAATGCGCTATTAATAATGTTAAATTAAAACTTCCATTTATTAATTTTTAACGTTATATTAAATATGATGATGATGATTATTATTATATATTATATATATATTTTTACTTTAAATAAAAATAAAAAGATGAAAGAATATTACACAACAAAATACACCTCCAAAAGATTACACAGCCTAAGGGCATTTTTTATTATGCGTACGTTTTAACATTTAAAGAGAATCTAAGGGAGAGAATGGGAGGAGAGTGTGTATATTATTTTTGTACTCTGCTTGACCACATTGATACCACCTCGTGGTCAGGCGGGATTACGCGCAGATTTAAAAGCCTCTCTGGCCGCAGTGCTGGATAGGGGGCGGTAGTGAGCAAGCGAGGTCATAGGCGAGCGTTACAATATGGCGGCGACGGCAAACTGATATATCAGAAATGCTTTAGCCGAAGAGTGTCGTGGAAATCAGCAAATTTCTGTACAGCACAGCTGAATATTAGCGTTTTGATGTAGATCGGGATCGGACACATTGTATCTAGCTGGCGTCTGACTGCGGTGAGTCTTTGATCTTGTCGAGCGAGTTGGATTCGAACCCACGTGAATCTTCTGCTGTGTGCTTGAAAGAAAGAGCGGACGATCAGCCTGAGCCACTGTTAAAACTCGGCAGGACGGAGAAAAAGCCCATGTCTTTCCTGTGCTTTCCTAGAGTCTTTTGAGACTATTATAAAGTTGTATTTTAGAAAAGACTGATCTTCAATAGGAACGTCTCTCAACGTAGTAACGTTATATATTTATTTTAAAAACCGTTTTATGTTGAGTGGAAGCTTTCTGCAAAGTAATGTCAAATGCATTTATTTTTATTTATTTTGCACGCAAACAATAATCTCAATGTCGCCTGTCATCGCTATTTTGCGCATGCGTGAATTTACTACTGAATAATTCTGGCATCACTAAATTAATAGAGAAGTATGTGTCTTTTGACTTTGTAATAGCATGGGAACTTATATTATCTAAGAGAATCCATATGTTTATATGGCTTTGTGTGTAAAATCAACATTATTCTGTACTTATAGACTGTACTGGCAGCAGTTCTGTGGAAGAACAGGTATTAATGGCAGCTGCTGCCCTAAAGTTGGGTGAGCAGAAAGGTGAAAAAATGGTTCTCCCAGGTGTGGATCAGGAAAACCCACTTAATACAGAGGATACGCAAAAGAAGCAAGGATCAAAGGCAAAGACTCCCGCCAAAAGGAGAAGAAAGGAGATCATTCCACAGACTCCACCACAACATGACAGTTCAGCAGTCTCTGATACTTCTGAACTCACTTCTAGTGGTCGGCCCAAGAGGAGAGCTGCTAAAGTGTATGTTCTCCAGCTGTATGCAATTTCCCAAAATCCATACTGCATGCTGTGTGCAAAATGTACAATCACTTGCATTAAAACTGGTCATTATAAAGCAGTCGCATGCCAAAAAAAAAAAAAGCTCTTTTGGTGGGAGACATTACTATTATTCAGTTTCTAAATTACAATATTTATTATATATCCTGCATCAGAGTGAGTCATCTTTCTTCAGAATAATCAATGATCATATGACATGTTCTGATCAGGACTTGAACGCAGGTTGTTCCACACGTCAGGCAACAATCTTACCGTTGAGCTACTCACAAAGTGGCTTTTTTTAAAAGAAAAAAAAATCAAGCAAAAACATGGAAATCGAAAACTCAAAATCACTAAACAGTTTTGGCATTTTTACCCAATAAAACTAAAATCTTGTTATATTTCATTAAGATGTGGTTTGTTCTGATCAGCTGCAAATTTTATAATGATGTTGTTAATAATCAGATTTTCTTGATTAGTGCTTTAGATTATCTCCACAACCTTGCCAAGGATCTTGGTGCTCCATCAGAATCCTCAATTAAAGAAACGTCCAAGTCTGGTGAAGCGGATGGCACTGACCAGAAAAAGAAAACTGCAAGGGGAAGGGGGACCAAAAGAAAAACTCCAGATTATGAAAGCGACTTGGATGACGATGAGGACTTTTCCCCAGGAAAAGACGAAGAGGCTGAGAGCGAAGATGAAGAAGATTCAGAGCCAGACTTCAGCTTGAACATAGAGCGCAGATTATCCAGACCATCCAGCAGACACCCCAGAGGAAATTATGCGAGTAGTTTATAATCAGATACTCATTAAACCTTTTGCACTGTTGGATGATTTTGACGTTAATTTCCATATCTGTGTTGTCTAATTTTTTAATTGTGTTTTGCTCAACAGCAGTGTCTTCTTCCTAATGGATTGGCTAACGGTGTCATGGAGCCTGTTTGGAACTGTTTTAGTAGGACTAAAAAATTGTAAGCCATCCACTTTTCAAAAGATGATGTAAAATTGAACAGTTCATAGTATCTGTATCACTTGTATCTTAATAATGCTTGTCCTTCTTTCACCAAATGCTCTTGCTAGCCGGGATGAAAACTTTTCCCCCTGGGTATTTCCAGAGTGGATTCCTTCTGCCAAAGATTGGCATTTCCTGTCTAAGAGGTATTAGTGTAGCTAAATATTATTGATGGAATCTGAGAAATCTTAATTTTAACAGTCATTTTGTTTCAATTAACAGTGAGGCTGAAAAATATTTACCCCAAGAAAAAGAATCTGCTTCTTTTACCTTTACACGGGAAAGCATCAAGGGACAGATCAAACTGCAAACGGTGAAGAGGTAAGATATCATTAGTTTAACATATCATAAATTTCCACTAATCTGAATCCCGTTCACACTGACCAGTTGGTTGCTAGTAAGGAAATGAATGACACTGACAGTTGCTGTCATTGTCTCTTCTGTACAAATGTTTGTTACACAGTGTGATTGTTGCAGTTATTAATATACATAGATGCAAACTACTCACCTTTAGGTGACCACTCACTAAAGGGGGGTCTTACAAGGGTACTTGATCTTGCGAGGGTAAATAAAGAACTGGGGCCGGTTGCAGACTGGCTGTAACTTTTTGTATTCAGTTATGAAAAGGTAGACTGCTCTTATTTGTAGTGCAAAAGTAAGACT
Source organism: Spinibarbus caldwelli (assembly GCA_039654775.1). Classification (NCBI taxonomy): domain Eukaryota; kingdom Metazoa; phylum Chordata; class Actinopteri; order Cypriniformes; family Cyprinidae; genus Spinibarbus; species Spinibarbus caldwelli. Next base: position 26,148,378 of record CM077240.1, read on the forward strand.
GATAACCACTTGGGCAACTGCTAGTAAGTTTTGTATAAAATTTTCTTTACTCTTTAACAAACAATGTCTAAAAAGGGTAATATTTTAATTATTTGAGGTCTGAGATGTGGGAACAGTGAAGAGAGAGAGGGCAAATAGTCTAATCAGCCAATATTGTCTTAAATAGACTGCATAGCACTTCATCTTTTATAACATGGGATTTTTGACCAAATATATTCAATCTTGTTTTTTTGTAAAATGTTGCAACAAGATGTTAATTTAAAAAAAAAAAAAATTGTGAAAAATTAGTTTTGGACATATAAGGTAATAAAAAATATTTTTAAAAATACCTTAAAGTAACTACAAATGAGTATGTAAAACAAATATCTTGTAAAAAAAAAAAAAAAAAAAAAAAATCCATGTGGAGCATGCCCCTGGTTCTCACCTTTTTTTTACCCCTTACCTGTTTGCATCTCTGAATATATGAAATATATTACAATTAATTTCAGCTAGTACAGGGATTCCCAAACTTTTTTTTGTCAGTTGAACCCTGTTGTCCTAAAATATTTACATGAAGTACTCACTGAGAGTTAATATTGGAATAATTTAACAAAACATTTGCATGTTTAATAGTAAAATTCATGGTTCCCTGCAGTTCATAGTTAACTATTTCAGCAAATTAAATATTTATAAATATATTGTTTATTTTGATTCTTTTTACTTTAAAATAATTGTAAAATTAATAATATGCAGTTCATACCTCAGTTTGGGAAAAACTCAGCTAGTAGATTAACAATTTACCAGTTTTTTTTTTGTTGTTTTTTTTTAAGGAAGTTGCAAAGTGCATTACTATTCAAAAGTTTGGGGTTGGCAAGATTTTTTAATGTTTTTAAAAAGTCTTTTATGCTCACCAAGGCTGTATTTATTTGATAAAAATACATTAAAAACAGAAATATTATAAATATATTTTAAAACGTTAAATGTGATTTACTTCCATGTCACATGATCCTTCAGAAATCATTCTAATATGATGATTTGTTGCTCAAGAAAATTTTCTTCTTATTATTATTATCAGTGTTGAAAACAATTGCACTGCATAATATTTTTGTGGAAACTGATACAATTTTGTCAGGATTCTTAAATGAATGGCAAGTTCAAAAGAGCATTTATTTTAAATGGAAATCTGAATAATGCATAATAAAAAATTTGAACAGTAGTGTATGTCTACTCATATGTAATGGTGTATGCTAATCTGCAGGTTTGAATCATTGCCACATCATTCTGAGCGCTGGGATGCTCTGTTCTTTGTGGGGGGTCCTGTGCGGTCCTTGGAGTGGTGCCCGTGTCCTGACGGGGCGGCAAAAAGACAGTATGCCGCCATCTACTGCCACAAAGGCATGGATGACGAACACAAAATCAATAAGCTGCACACAGGCCCTGTCTTACTGCAGCTGTGGGACATCGGAGACCTTCAGTGCAAAAGCAGGTGACCCAGATAAGACACTTACAGATCGGCTTTAAGAGGAAATGTTGGGTTTTACAATAAATTGGTCATTTTTGACTTTATCCCCCCACTGCAGGCCCTCAACTGCTCCTCATCTAGCATATGCTTTGGCGATAGATGATGGATGCATCTGGAATATAAGGTGGTGTCCTGCGGGAGTGTGGGAGCTTCCCTCTACCAGCAGAAAGGTAAGAAATGACATAGGAAAAAGTCTAAGAATAAGGAGAAAATGGTACATTTTTAATAAACAACTGTACAAATGTTTTTTGTTTTTTTTTTAAGTAGTGTACATTGGCGTAAATGTATTTTTACAATGTTTTCTCAGGCTCCACAGATGCCTAGATTAGGTCTTCTAGCAGCAGCTTTCTCTAATGGAACCATTGGTGTCTACAGTCTTCCACACCCAGAAGCCCTTGCAGCACACCATCAGAGTAAAGGTGAGGAAATGGTCAACTGCATAACCTGTGCTTCTTATTTCATTAGTGGGGTTACATTATTTTATTTTTTTTAGCATTCAGGTCCACTTGAAATGGTTGTTCCAAAGACAGTCAAAGTTTAGTTTTTCATGACTATTTTCACTCTCTCTGTCTCTTTGACACATGAGGCTGTTTTTTAGAACAGAGATGTCCAATCTTGCTCCTGGAAAGCCACCTTCCTGTAGAGTTTAGCTCCAATCCCAAACACACCTAAACCAGCTAATCAAGATGTTCAGGGTTACTTAATACTTACAAGCAGGTGTGTCGGAGCAGGGTTGGACCTGAAGTCTGTGGAATGGTAGCTCTGCAGGAGCAGGGTTGGAGATGCTTGCTCTGCTGGAATGTAGTCAAACTCACAGTGAATCCATGTGCAATGTGTTGGTTCTTCCAGAAGAGAGCAGCACAAGACAGAAGAGCCTCAGTCCAAGTCCTATAATGCATTTTCCCATTACCACTAAACAAACGCTAATCTATCTTGTATGGTGTCTTTGCTTAATTTTCACAAAACATAGTTTAAAACAGAACACACTGAATTGTGCAGAAGATTGATTAACTGCATTATTTATTTAATTGTTTTTTTATTTAGTAAGTATTATATAATAATAATTATTAATAATTATTTAACATTTATTTAAATAATCATAATAATAGTATTTTTTTTATTGAATGAAAGATGAACTGGTCAAATCAAATGATTATAACAAGAACAATAATTAAAATTCATTCATTTAATAATAATAAGAAGAATTACAAATAATGATTACAAACAATAATTAGTAATATGTAATGATTAGTAATACAATACCTTATTATTTCTATTATATAAATAAATATAATATATTTATTATATAGATAATATATTATGATAATTATTATTATTACTATTAAATGAATGAATAAATGATAATTGTTCTTGTTATAATGATTTGATTTAATTGATTCACCTATTCATTCATTCAATAATAATGATAGTTGTTATTATTATTGTTGTTGTTGTTATTATTATTATTATTATTATTACTATTATAATATAACAATAGTTATTTATATAATAATAGCTTAAAATATTATTATATAATAATAATAGTAATTTATATAATAGTTATTATTATTATTATTACTATTTATTATATAAAATAATAACAGTAATAATAATAACTAATATTATTGAATGAATGATTGAATAAATAGATGAATCAATGAAATCAAATCATTATAACAGCAAGAACAATTATCTTTATTATTATTATTATTATTATTATTATTATTATTATTATTCACCCTTTAAGTCTACTTACAATATTAGTCAAGCTTTAGTGTTTTACAACAGGATTTCAAACAAATATTTTTTGAAGCTATTCAGGCACATAGATGTGGATGTGGGGATTTTAATTTATTTCCTTGCACATCTCAAGGGCTCATGCTCTGATAAAATGGCCAGCGTAGGCTGGTTGTCCCATGGGAGCTCATAATGGCCTCTCCTCGGGGAATGCTGGGAACAGACTGATGACCTGCCATCCGCCGCATCATTCCCTGTTTTCCTCTTTTGTTTCATTCTCTTAAACACACATTATCTGTACTATGTGTGTGTGTTTGCAAAAGATTATCCTCCCAGGGCTTCTCATTCATCACAGTCACAGTGAGAGAGCTAGAAAAAAGCAGGGAGGGTCTAGTGCCTATTTGAGTTTCACTGCCTTCAGCCGTTTGATTAGCGGCCCCCCTTTTCACAGCAGTGAAGTGCTGCTTATCTACAGTTATACTGATCTCTCCTCTTGGCTGAGTCTGCTTTATGAGCTATTGACTGTTCTGCAAGCAAAAAGCATATTTTTCCAATGACCATTCAAACATATCAGCATAATTTCTTGGCAAGAAGCATGTAAATAGCAAACATTTTATTATATTATGCTGCTTCAGATGTTGCAGAATTCAGATTACATACATTAAATGGGAATGCTAACAGATAGCTTTTCTACAGGTACCACAGCACAGGCTTGGTTGAACTATAAAGAGCCTTCTGACAATCCTGAATGAGAATCAGTAAGAGAGAGAGACAGACTAATGTCTGTGTGTGTGTTCTCCTTCGAGCACTGACCTGCTACTACTGTGTATACTGACTGGATCCCGATGCTAGCCTTGGGTTAACATGATGAATGCACATTATAATTTAATTGATTGAGCATAGAGCCTACCAATCCATCATATCTCAAGAGCAGATAATATATTTATACTGAGTGATGTAGTGTACTGGTTAAAGATCAAAGCTGCAAATTGAAAGGTTGCAGGTTTGAACGCGGTAAGAAGCGAACCATTAACTTTTTCTATTATACCACTGAAACCTAATTTGCAACTCGTGTATCAGTCTTGTTTAAACATCATGGAAACATTTCTTATTTATGTTGTGCCTAACAGCACCCTTTACCTGTGGTAAAATCATTGTTTTACAAAATAATACGTTATTTTAAGATACAGTAATGCAAAATTGTGGTTACAATGTTCTTGGTTTGTTAATAATGTTATAGTCATACTAATTCATATTAATATAATTGAAATATTATTATCATATAGTATTTAATAATATTTATATATTATATAAATATTATTATAAATAAATAGTAATGTAAAAGTAAATACATTTTTGAATAAAATTGAATATTTGAAAAGCGTTATCAAATTTGAACAAAATGTAATTGTATAAAAATACAAATAATTTTATTTATTATGCAATACCTGTTTAAAAGTTTAAGGTACAGTAATGTTTTTTTTTCCCTTTTTTTAAAGAGAATACTTTTCAGAATTAAATTTACTGACAGTAACATAAAAGACATAATGCCAGAAAACCTTTCTATTTCAAATAAATGCTGTTCCTTTCAACTTTCTATTCCTGAATAATTATCAAAACAAAGCAGTATAAGTGCAACAAATAATTTAAAATACAGCACAAGTAATTTAAATATAATATTATTTGAACATATAATTAAATTAAATAATAGTAATACTTTCAATCAAATGTAATAGCTTTTAATATTTGAATAAGATGTAATTTAATAAAAATAATCTTATTAAATATAATATTATTTGAACATATAATTAAATTAAATAATAATAATAATAGTAATTTCCATCAAATGTAGTAACTTTTAATATTTGAATAAGATGTCATTTAATAAAAATAATCTTATTAAATATGTTTTGTCAAGTATGGTCATGGACTACCTGGAAATATTATGGAATTAATCTGTGAATTTTTTATTTTTTATTTATTTATTTTTTTATTTAGTAATTTTTTTTTTTTTTAATAGTAATCCTGGACACTTTTAAATACATTGTCATTCACATCCTCATCCTCATAACACAGTATGAGTAATAAACTTTCCACTGCCCTTAATACACTAGCAAGCAAGGGGCATTTCATTGCCATCCTCACTATTTATCATTCAGACATTCAGCTTTTGTACTAGAGTTCTCTGGTTATTGAGTAGTGATACGGTCCATTCTTCTGGTCCCCCTGGGGCCCTCCGTGAGGTAGACTCAGGCCATGCTCCAGTAGAGATAAGAAACCAACTGCCCTCGTTCATTAATGAACCATCTCTTTTCTTCAGTGCTGCCAGTGTCTTATTCTCTCTGTTTGTGAGCTTCTGTTTGTCTATGTTTTCCTAATTACACTTTCCTGAGGCCAGAAGGAGCTGTTCAGATGTAACAAATGCTTTCTTTAAAAATCTCTCTCTCTCAAAGGACTGAAGCTGTTAGTGTCAATTCTTAGTGTAGTCCTAAAAGGGGAAATTAAAGAGAAAGAAATCCTGGTTGAATGTTCATGAGTTTTTTTGAATGATAGGCTGGAAATTGTCCAACTAAAAAAATGCTGTATGACCTTTCAAACGCTATTCTTTCTCTCACTGCTCTTTGTATTCCCATTGTATTCTCCTGATATTACCACAGAAATTGCTTCTCACACTCCACCAGTTTAACATCTCCACACTGGCGCTAGGATGGGCTCAGAAACCGTTTCCTGTTGACAGGCTGTTTGTGGTTCTTGCTGGACTCACTCTCCTAAAGTCTTTGGTCAGTGACCCGGCAATGAGCTCTGGCCAAGAACTCTTTCCACCCTCAGGGAACTAACCTTCATTACTGAGCGTACGATCATTCTCACCGACCTCAGACATGCTCTTTGGCCTTTATAGCACGTGTGTGGTGCAGAGAGTGTGTTAGAGAGAAATTGTGCATATAAATGGGTTTTGGGTTTTTAATCATCTTTTTAATGTGTCGTTGTTTTACTTGTTTTTTTATTTTATTTTGCTTTTTAAATATTTTTTACTTGCTTTTTTATTAGTTTTAATTAATTAATTTTAGTTTTTTGTTTATGTATTTTTATTTAGTTTTTTAATACTTTTTATTTAGTTTTTATTGTCTTTTTAGTTTAAGGTTTTTATTTATTAATTTATTTATTTTGTTAACATTTGTAAATGTAAAGAATGTTTTTATTTTTGTTTATTTTTTGTTTTTTAACTTTGTTTTACTTGTTTTTATCGTTTATTTTGCTTTTATTTGATCTTTTTTTTTTCATTTTTAATATTACTTTGTTTAATTGTCTTTAATTTAGTTTTGCATTGGTATTTTAGTTTGTTTTATTTAATTTAGTGTTGTTTTATTGTAATTAGTTGTTTGCTTATGTAGTTTTATTTTTTGTATTGCTTTTTATTTAGCTTTTTTGTTTTTGTTTAGACTTTATTTATTAATATTTTGTTAATTTATTGTGCATATAAATGTAAACGAACATTTTATTTTTATTGTTTTTCAGCTTTCTGTTTGTTTGTTTTACTTTTGCTTTGATTTGACCTTTTTGTTTGTTTTTATTGTTTAGTTCTCTTTAATTTAGTTTTTTATTGCTATTTTTGTTTTTGTTGTCTTTCTGTTTAATTTTTTCTTCAGGTTTTTGTTAATTTATATTTTCTTCTAATTTCATGCAAAAAATTATATTCACTGATTCACTGATTCGAATCACTGCATCGATTTGAACATTTTCTTACTGTAGATTGATTATTGGTTTGTTTATTGATTGAAAAGGTCCCACAGTTGCAATTATACGACACGTTTCAAAAGGCTAGTGATAAAACAGTTAACCACATTCCCACTTCCCATTATGTTCTCAGGTCTGGAGTTTTTATGATAGATAATTATTAATAGGTTTTCTCTGAAGTGAAAGTGTGTCCCGTAAAAAGGTGACGAGAGAGACGCAGACTCCTCCCTTCTCAATGGAGATAATTTACTGGCCTGTTTTCATCAGACAAGGATCTATAATTGAAATGACAAAAAAGATGCATTGCTACACAGTTGTTAGTGTTTAAGGCTATGAATTTCAGCCGAATACCTGACACCCGTTTCCTCCGGGCCTGTCAATCAAAAAGACCTTAGTCAGCCCAGAGAAAGAGCCCCTGGTCAGGGCTGTCTGCCACGCTGCCAGAATGAGTGGATCAGAGGTGCGATGCTTTATCGATCTGATCGACCCGTCACCTCTCTGTACGGCTCCGACCTAAAGCCGCACAGCTGTATATCACTTTTGCACACTCATACACACACTCTGTCTGTATACACACAGTGTCTGTCCAAAGTCTCTCACACTTTCATACACGTGACTCTATTCACCACCTCTAGCACTTCACTTTTGTTTTATATTATCGGTTTATTGAGAGTATGAATCCCTGTTTATAGCACAACCACTACAGCCATACAGATATACACAGACATCTGATTCAAACTTCCAGATTTTGCAGTGTTTGTAGTACTGATTGTTAAATTTGTTTTAATTAGGGAAATCTGTTAGTTCTAATCTATTCAGTAATGTGCTGTTACTCATTTTGCATGTACAGTAATTTTTTTTTTAATAGCAATAGTAGCAAAAATAGCCCATTTAATTCTAATGGTCCGAGAGAGTGGAAAATGGTCTTAAGTGAAATCATGACTCTGTTTGATGCAAAAAAAAACTAAGGTCTTAGATAGAATGTACTGTGTATGACCCCTTTAAATGATGACATTAAACTAAACTGCTGCTTATTTACACTTTACTTTATTTCAAATAAGCACATCATTTGATCCTTGTTCCTTTGATTGTTTTTTTTGTTTTTTTTTGATAAATGCAGTCATGTGTTGACTAGTAATGCTCCTATCCATAAGCGCACAGCATTGAACACATTTATGTGTTTTCCAATAGGAGAAACCAGCCAAGCACCGCTGATATGCCGGGTAGGTCAATATCCACTCTGCTAGCATGCCTTGTATTCTCACAGATAAGACCTCAGTCTTTGTTTCACTAAATGACATATTACACATTCACTGCATTAGACCTAAAGCATCTGACTTGAATTGCAAGAAATCATTGGAATTTTTGCTTGAATCTGACGTGTAATTTTCACTAGCTCAATTTCACAGTTGAGGTGACTTTTCACAAAAACTGTTCTCAGTATGGCTCCTCTGGGCCATTTTATGGGCTGTCTACGTAACATTTTCACACATCCGAGAGATGATCTTTTGGAAATTAGCTGTCATGGTAGAAGGGGCTCCTCAAACTAAATGTTAAGCGCAGAGAGGAGGATTAATGCAGACTTTTTTTTTTTGGTTAATGCCGGAACGAAACAGCTATTGACCATTGAGCAAATGTTAAATTGTGATTATCATGAAAACCTTTATTATTAACTATTTATTCATATTAATTACATACTATAAATAGTGCATATAGATTGAAAGATTATATAAATATATAAACTATTTATGCAATTTATATATATGTTTTAATATAATTCTTTATCTTTACAGATGGATGTTCTAGTGAGTTTTATTGTGAAGTGTTTTTGCAGGTGAAGAAGCTTCTGACTTTGAAGATGGGCTCCAACCAGGCGGATCATAAAGGTCAAAGTGGTCTGTGTTTTGCTATGGATTGGCTCCATGTCAAACCACATAACCTCTTGGCTGCTGGCTTCTATGATGGTGATTTCATATGTTTTGTCTATAGGCCTCTATGTTCTTCTAAACAGAATTGCTAATTGTAAATAGATTGGTTTATATGCATATTGCAATCACTTCACTTTTTCTTTTCCAGGTCTGGTTGGTTTATGGGATCTTGTTAGTAAGTCTACACTACTGAAAGTCAAGTCTCCAGATGGAGGTGTGTATCTCTACCCTTACCACTGTTTCTATGCTCATAACGAAAACATCCGGACCCTGTGCTGGTGCAAAGCCTCAAGGTGAGAACCATCAGTCTAGCATCAAGACTACAATTTTTTTTTTTTTTTTTTTTTTTTGATTGGGATTAAAGATTTCTATTTTAAATATATGATCTTCTTTTGAACTTTCTGTTTATGAGAGAATCCTGGAATAAAAATATTGAGCAGAATAACTGCTTTCAACATTCATAATAAGAAGAAATGTTCTTCAGCACCAAATCAGCATATTAGAGTGATTTCTGAAGGATCATGTGGCATTAAAGACTGAACTAATGCTAAAAATTCACTGGAATAAATTATATATTCAAATAGAAAGCAGATTCTGATAATATTTCACAATATTGCTGTTTTTATCAAAAACAATGCAGCCTGATGAGCATAAGAGACCTATTTCAAAAACATTTAAAAATCATAGGGATTTGGAACTTTTAAACAGACGTGTACGTTTGTTGAAGGAGTTTCTTGATCTTAACTGAATATAAACTATGAAGATATTTCATGCTAACACCTTTTGTTCTACCTGATATATTTGATTGTAATGTTCAGTGTCATTCATTTCATTGGTTTTCGTAGTGTATTTAAATCTTCTTGTATGACATTAGCTGTATGATATTCATGCTATGATACAGCACACCCTTGGAGTTTTCTCATTTAGTAACAGAGAAGCAGTCTAGATCAAATACATTACCATTCCAATCATGTGTTGTTTCAGCATCAGTAATTTCAGCAGCCTGCTCTTAGCACTTACATTTAAAGCACTGTGACCTTATAAGAGACTCTTGTAAGTGGCATTAGAGAAGTTAATTTGGAAAATGACACCCTATCCCACTCACCACGGGACTAGTGAAATCAAGTGGAGATTTCTTGTGTTTGGAAATGTTTTTTCTTGTTCTTTAGACTCAAAATGTAGAATTCAGATATACCTCAACCTCAGAAAAAGCAGAACAGTCTCTGTGTGTTATTGCTGTGAAGGGTTGCAATTTGTACGCATGCAGCAAATTTCAAGCATTCAAGCAAGAGGGTTGGCAGGGGGATCAGCTGTCTCTTCTGCCCTTTTACTGTCCAGATGTGAAGAGAAGTACAGACCCAGATTGCATCGTATACTAATCTCAATGACACGTCACTAGCTCACAGCAGCCTTGATCCCGCTTTTTTTGGGATGGTGTGGCATAGTGGTAACTAGAAGCTTGCTAGTTTGATCTCTGCATGTTGCAAGCACTTAACTACAACTCAGCTCAAAGTATTATATGTTTGAAAAAAACAAAACATAGAGACAACATCAAGGGAGACAACATCCATTTTCATAATTGCACAAACATTATGGGAATGTTATTTTTGAATGTACTCTAAAATATTGATTTATCTGCAGTTGTGATGAGGTATGAAAAAAGCATGAATTACAGTACATAATGTTTTTATCTGCTATTGTTGTGTGCTGTTGTTGACAGTAACTTGTTGGTGACAGTCGGCGATGACCGCATGGCAAAAATGTGGGACGTGAGAAAAACCTACATGCCTCTTTTGGCAGTAAAGCGCTGCTTGTCCCCTGAAGTGTACTGGCCCCTCTTTTGGAGCGGCATCCTGATGGCTCAAGAGTGTTGCTTTGCCACGTTAGTCTATATGATGTTTTGAAGTTTTAAGTTAGTCAACATGTTTATATTTTTATTAAATAATCGTTTTCCTTTGCGCTGTGTAGGTTTGGACAACATGGGGTTCACTATTTTGATTCAGGTTACCTTGGAATCAAGCCTTACTTTGTGTGTCCTAGAAAAGCTACTATTTGGGTATGTAGACATTTCATAACGTCTCTACATGTTTTATTATTGACAAAATGGTTTAATAATGACAATATAACTTTTTTCAGAGCCTTTCTATGTCTGATTGGATAAATACTTTTGCCATTGTGGACAATGGAGGAGATTGTTTATTTAGTTTGCTTCCTGAAATGAACATCGACCCCAGCTCTATTAGACGACGGAAATATGTACGTTTCTTTATCTATCTGAATTCCCACATATGCAAACCTTGAATTAACATTGACTATTTTGCTTAACCCACATAGTCGGTGTACAGGACTGACATGGTCCAGTTTCAACCCGGTCAGAGGCTTGGAGATAAAGAACAGGAGGAGGAGGAAGTGGAAAATGCTGCAAGTAATCCTAGGAAGGAGCCACTGAGTTACAAAGGAGCAGTCAGAAAATACTATCTCCATTTTCATGATTTGGACCTGGTGAGAAACAAAAAGATGACTTTTAAATTACTTTTGTGCAGTCATTGTTTAATTCCATCATCGTCGAGCAGTTTTCTTCATAACAAGGTCTCTGTGCTTGGGAAATGATGTAGGAAATCAGATTTTGAGAGTATTGATCTTTTGTTGCCACATAATCACCTTTCTTTCATTTTTACCAGCGCTCTGCACAAAATAAAAAAAAATAAAAAAAATAGTAATGTGGTGCACTGCAAACATTATCAGGCAGGCAGGCTCATGAATATTAATTATATAATGCATTTGGCAGACAAACTTTTATCCAAAGCAACTTACACTGCATTCAAGGCACGTTTACATTTTGGCAGTTCTTGTTTTCCCTGGGAATCATGCTATTGTCATGCTCTAAAGTTTGAGATACTGATTTGTTGAAAAGCGGGCTGGCGCTAGCCATAGTAAGGTTACTTGGAGGTGTCATTTTATGTTACTTTGCACTTGAAGAGATAGTTCACACAAAACTGTAAATTCTGTCATCGTTTACTCACCCTCATGCCATTCCAAACCCATAGCGTTTGGTTAATCGTCAAACCACAAATTAAGATATTTTTAATTAAACCTGAGTGGTTTCTGTTTGTCCATTGAAATACCAGATCTTAAAAGAAAAGTTCATAAAGGCTTGTAAAAAGAATCTGTATGAAGCGTGCCATGTAATCCAAGTCTTCTGAAAAGATATGATTGCTTTATAAGATTTAAGCTTTTAACACATAAACACATCTCAAATGGGATACACAAAAAACAATGAGATTTATAACAACAAACTTCTATTTACAATATGTGCATGTATTTCTGTGAATCATTATTTAGATGTAAATGAAATCCTAAAATAAATCTGTTCATCATATAAAGTGATTATCTCTTCACAAGACTTAGATTAAACCATCTGATTCATATAGATTAGTTTTATGACACCTTTATGACCATTTTGGATTTTTTTGGGGGTATTTTAGTTTTATTTACTTAGACTTTCAATGGAGGGACAGAAACCTCTCAGGTGTCATTAAAAATATAATAATTTGTGTTTAGAAGATTAACCAAAGGGTTGGAATGACATGAGGGTAAGTACATCATGACAGAATTTTCATTTTTGGTTGAACTATCCCTTTAATACTCTACAACAAAATCCATTAATGGCCTCATTAATGTGTGAATATGATAGCGGTAGTGTGTGTGATAGTGACTGTGTACTGCAGCCTATTGCACAGATCATTACACACGGACTGTGCAGGTGCCGTGGCCAGATTGGATTTATTGGCTTAGTTATTTTCCCAGCACACCTGAGCGAGTGGAGGAGAGTCTGCATGTTAGTGTAGTGCCACCCCTCTCTCTCGTATCCCTATGAGACTCATCCTGCATCAGATGTGTTATATGTTGATTAAGTTCTGCACCCTTCATTAATTTAAAGTCATGCCCGCCTGGAGGCCTACCCCCCATCACAGAGATGCTCCATCTGTTCTGCCGTCTCACGCTCCAGCGCTCCACCCCAATCTGTCCATCCATCCACGGCACACTGCACATGTCCACTTTGAGGCCACGGTCTGGAACAGGCCAGGGCTGTGATTCTCTAAAGTATTGTGAGTTAAGCTGATCATAGAAACCATTGGTGCCAGTGGTGCTACGATCTACTTAAGCTTACGATTCTTTTGGAAACAGACCGTTTGAGTTGTGCTAATTGAACTCTCCTCAGTCATCGCTGCACACACACATTAAAAGAACAATGGTCTTTATGATACCACTGTACTGTGACCACTGTTGGATTAACTGCTGTATTTGGTTCTTTTTCAGTGCGTTAATAGTAGAGCAGGACACTAGCAATGCCAAGGGTATGGGTTCGATTGTCAGGGAATGAGAACAGTCACTGATGAACATGCAAACAGTCACTAAAGTATTAAGGGGGGAGGGGGGTGTTGTTAAATTGTACTTATTTTGTCTTCTGGGAAACATGCAAGAATCTTCTGTAGCCCCTGAAGGTCAGAACTAAATGAAAAAAAAAATATGATACTTACTTCATTCTGTTCAAAAGTTTTCACCCCCATAATGAATTGTTTCCTTCTGGGGCCTCAACCATCACAAAACATCATCAAAGTAATGGCACAAATCAAGCGTATGTATAATTTTAAAAGGTTGATACGCCCCTGATTTTCTGAATGTTTTTGTGTGTACAACCTTGACTTGTATTTGTGTTTGTCATCTTGTGGACTATATAGACATCTTTTGTTAAATATCTTTATTCAGGACAGTACTAAATATGGTGTTTATGACATGTTATGATATACACTACCAATCAAAAGTTTTTGAACTCACCAAACCTGCATTTATTTGATCCAAAATACAGCAAAAGCAGCAATATTGTGAAAAAAAAAAAGTTTCAAAATCTTACTGATTTTGCTCTACTTTAGATCAAATACAAAAACTTTTGACTTGTAGTGTATAGCAAATTTATTTAATATACTAATATCATAATTATATACAGTCAGGTCCATAAATATTGGGACATCGACACAATTCTAACATTTTTGGCTCTATACACCACCACAATGGATTTCAAATGAAACGAACAAGATGTGCTTTAACTGCAGACTGTCAGCTTTAATTTGAGGGTATTTACATCCAAATCAGGTGAACGGTGTAGGAATTACAACAGTTTGCATATGTGCCTCCCACTTGTTAAGGGACCAAACGTAATGGGACAATTGGCTTCTCAGCTGTTCCATGGCCAGGTGTGTGTTATTCCCTCATTATCCCAATTACAATGAGCAGATAAAAGGTCCAGAGTTCATTTCAAGTGTGCTATTTGCATTTGGAATCTGTTGCTGTCAGCTGTCAAGATGAGATCCAAGAGCTGTCACTATCAGTGAAGCAAGCCATCATTAGGCTGAAAAAACAAAACAAACCCATCAGAGAGATAGCAAAAACATTAGGCATGGCTAAAACAACTGTTTGGAACATTCTTAAAAAGAAGGAACGCACCGGTGAGCTCAGCAACACCAAAAGACCCGGAAGACTACGGAAAACAACTGTGGTGGATGACCGAAGAATTCTTTCCCTGGTGAAGAAAACACCCTTCACAACAGTTGGCCAGATCAAGAACACTCTCCAGGAGGCAGGTGTATGTGTGTCAAAGTCAACAATCAAGAGAAGACTTCACCAGAGTGAATACAGAGGATTCACCACAAGATGTAAACCATTGGTGAGCCTCAAAAACAGGAAGGCTAGATTAGAGTTCGCCAAACGACTTCACAGTTCTGGAACAACATCCTATGGACAGATGAGACCAAGATCAACTTGTACCAGAGTGATGGGAAGAGAAGAGTATGGAGAAGGAAAGGAACTGCTCATGATCCTAAGCATACCACCTCATCAGTGAAGCGTGGTGGTGGGCATGTATGGCTACCAGTGGAACTGGTTCTCTTGTATTTATTGATGATGTGACTGCTGACAAAAGCAGCAGGATGAATTCTGAAGTGTTTCGGGCAATATTATCTGCTCGTATTCAGCCAAATGCTTCAGAACTCATTGGACGGCGCTTCACAGTGCAGATGGACAATGACCCAAAGCATACTGCAAAAGCAACCAAAGAGTTTTTGAAGGGAAAGAAGTGGATTGTTATGCAATGGCCAAGTCAATCACCTGACCTGAATCCGATTGAGCATGCATTTCACTTGCTGAAGACAAAACTGAAGGGAAAATGCCCCAAGAACAAGCAGGAACTGAAGACGGTTGCAGTAGAGGCCTGGCAGAGCATCACCAGGGATGAAACCCAGCGTCTGGTGATGTCCATGCATTCCAGACTTCAGGCTGTAATTGACTGCAAAGGATTTGCAACCAAGTATTAAAAAGTGAAAGTTTGATATGATTATTATTCTGTCCCATTACTTTTGGTCCCTTAACAAGTGGGAGGCACATATGCAAACTGTTGTAATTCCTACACCGTTCACCTGATTTGGATGTAAATACCCTCAAATTAAAGCTGACAGTCTGCAGTTAAAGCACATCTTGTTCGTTTCATTTGAAATCCATTGTGGTGGTGTATTGAGCCAAAAATGTTAGAATTGTGTCGATGTCCCAATATTTATGGACCTGACTGTATATGTATGTGTGTGTGTATATATATATGTGTATATATATATATAAAAAATTTTATTTTTTTTTTATATTGTTTACCATTGCAAAAATGTTCATTTACAGCTATTTTCTATTTAACATTTACATTATCGCAAATCTTAAAATTTTCCATACTGTACATTTTTAAATATTGTGATTTTGGATTAGTTTTAGACAGAATATTAATATTATAATGTTAAAATATTATAACCAGCCATTTATTGTTAATCTGCCATAATATGAAAATAATTGTGTTATCTAGAATTTTAATATTGGTGTATTAATTCATTGTGTTGCTCTAGCTTTGTGTGAGGAAATGACAGAACTTTAAGTCATTATTTTTAAGTCTTATACTGTCATAGTAACTTCATTTCTAGAATGCACTTGTCACTTTTTCATAAAAAGAAAGATTTTCGTGAAAGACACCCACATTTAGCTCCAATCCAGAATGACAGTCTTTATTCTGTTGCTTTGTGAACAGTGATGCACTGTAATGTGCAATAGTAAATCAAACTGCGAGATGATAGATTGAAACTAGACGTGCTGGGTTTCAGTAGCGATCTAATTATGATATTGTGACATGGATTGTAATGTGAAGTAGTTGATGATACCCACAATAAAAGCGTGGGAACAGTAAAGCTATGCCTACTTATCTAGTGCTTGCTTAATTTTGGAGCGGGTATTCACACCTTGTTTTTTCTTTGATTTTCTTTTTTTTTTCTCTCAGGGGAACTTTGGTAAGACTGAAAATCGGGCCATGATGAAGCACCTGCACCAGCATGAGGTCAAAGGTGTTGCTAAAGTGGACCAGATGCCATTGAGCGCGCTCTACAAGGTAAGATTGCATTTATCTATACAGCAGTTTACAAGCCCAGATGAGGCCCTCACTGACACCTGCAGCACCCTATCAGTGTAGTAGAGCTCTGAAATAACCTGAAGATCTGCATGCCAGCTGCATCTGATTCTTGTTTTATGTCAGGATAACATCTGAAATCCGAGGAGAATTTTTAGTAGTTGTTGACCACCTACTAGACCATGGGAATCTGCCAAAGACCAATCAAAATCAAGTATTCAAGCGAGCTGTGTAAAAAAATATGATGTATACTTTCACCATGTAATATAAGATTTTGGTTCTATATATGTTCCCCATAAGGTGATCCATCAGCAATCACCTTGTGTAGACTGAACCTGTATTAGCTGTATTGTTACTGGTTTTAGATAAGCTATAGTTGTGTGTAGCAGAGTCAGTGCACTGCTGTACTTGCACAGGCCAATGAAAGAGTGAGTGGTTTGCTGAGAGTTAAGCAAGAAGATGGACGGAAGCTAATGGCTTGTAAAATTAGGAAAATGTCACTCTGGATCTAGAGTGGATGATGGGAGGAGAGCAGGAAGCAGACTGTGTAGATTGAGAAGGTGAATTTTTCTGAATAAGACACAATAAGGAATAGTTAGAAGGATTGTAAGAAATGCCCACTTGCATTTGATGTAATGATTAGTTATTTCTCTGTATAAAGTAAATATACTACAAAATAATTTTGTATGCTACAAAATTCTACTATACATTCTACTTCTACATATATACATGCATGCATACATGCATACATACATACATACATACATACATACATACATACATACATACATGCTGTCAAATTGACTAATGCAATTAATTGTATCCAAAAAATTAGTTGGTGTTAACATATGTGTGTACTGTGTATATTTATATGTAAATATAAATACACACACATATATTTAAGAAATAATTGTGCGTGTGTGTGTCTGTATATATGCATATTTTTACATATTCAGTACATGTTTTAATCATATATATATATATATATATGCTGTCAAACGATTAATCCAAAATAAAAGTTTACATTTATATGTGTGTGTGCTGTGTATACATATGATGTATATGTAAATACAAACAAATGCATGTATATAAGAAAAATGTTATGTTTATATATTAAATATATGTATATATAATATAAAATATAAGAATATAAATATATAAATCTATATGCATGTAAATATTTCCAAAATATATGCAGTATGTGAGTGTATCTATATATACAAAATAAATATACTCAGTACACACACACATAATTATGTAACCAAATCTTTTATTTTGAATGCGATTAATCGTTTGACAGCACTAATATATATATATATATATATATACACACACACACACATATATACACATATACATACATATATACACATATACATACATATACACATATACATACATATATACACATATACATACATATACACATACATACATTATATATATATATACACACACACACACACACAAACACAAACACGGGACAAAATTAACATTAATCAAGTGCCAAATGCAATCTACTCACCAATTAAGTGAAGTGAATGATTCAAATCAATGAATCAAACTATCTACTTTAGAAAATCTGCTTTTATACTTTCTCAGGTCCGTTTTAACCCAAACATGGATGCGTACAACTGGATCCTGTCAGGCGGGCAGTCGGGTTTGGTGCGTGTGAACTGTGCACGTGGACTGAGCTGCTCCGTGATGCTCAAGCAGTTGCGTGAAGCTCAAGCCCAGTTCAGCGCCATGTTCCAGTCTCAGGAGCCCGATGACTCTGCAACAACTGTCCGTCACAGCACAGCGGATACAGTACAAGTGCACTAGTTTCCACCCCCACAGCCTCTCAGCTCTATCCTCAAATGGACTGTGCTGTCATAATTGGCTGAGACTGTCATTTTTAGAAGACTGATGACACACACTTTTTATACTTAACTTATATTGAAAGAAGGAAAACTATTTTGATACAAGCCTCTGTATGTTCCTGGTTTTATATTTTTGTGCGTTTTGTTTTATTAGTATTAGTGCTGTACAGAGAGGAAAACCTTTTGAACTTCTTTGCACCGTTATGAAGCTCAGACAGAATGTCTGTTTGTGTTGTTTTTAGTTAAGTATCTCTGTGGAGAATGAAATCATCAGCACTCATATCTGTGTCATTTACGGGGAGCGTTGTTCTATTTCCTCCTGTTCCAGTTCAGTGCTATATAATGATAAAACGTATCCATCTTGACATTTAGTGAGAGAACATTCGATGGGATCTGTTCATTTAGCTATCATATCAAGATCTGTTTTTTCCCTTTAGCTCTAGCTTTCTTACCCTAAATGTTTATTTTAAAGGAACAGTAACACAAAAATTAAACATCATCACCATGTCATTTCAGACCTGTCTTTATTTCTTCTGTGGAACATGAAAACAAATGTTTTTTCCATTCTATATGTAAATTCTTGTCCTTCACTGTCTTCATCTACGTGTATTCAAATATCAGGCCTTTAGATAGAATGTTAGTTCTGATGTCATTGCAAGTTGACCAGTCATTGACAATTATATGTCCAATCACAGTGCAACATTGCGAATATGATGAGAAGATGATATTTAACCTAAATCTGGGCCTGTTTTATGTTCAGTTAGAACAAGTAATGTAGTGTTCTGTGTACTTCATCGTTTTGATTTGTTTTCTGAAATTTTGGTCATTTTGAAGCTTTGGAGCCCAGATTTTCACTTTCTTAATATGGAAAAGAGTGGCTGTTACATTCGTGAACCTGTCTCCTTTTGTGATCCACAGAAGGAATAAAATCATACAGGTATGGAAAGACATGAGGGTAAGTAGTCAAAATGTTCATTTTTGGCAGAACGATTCCTTTAATTCTGTATCTTGAGCTTTCTTGTACATTATTGTTATTCCTACCTATTTCAAGTCTTTATTACCTCTTTTACATTCTTCTTACTCAGGTCTAGCCAAATTTGTAAGGGCATCATGGACTCCGCTGATAACTGCAGCCTGCATGTGAGTTATTGTTGTCCCTGAACCAATAACATTCTGACGTTAAGATCCGATGCACCTTGATACCCGCCTCATAATTCATGACCTCAATTTTGTCTGAGTGAATGTAATTGACTCCAGTGATGAGAATCTGGAGAGGTGTCAGATTAATGCTGCTGTGGTCTGTCAGATAAGATTAAATAAGGAAGCTTATTATAATGGATTTCAATTTAGAGTGTTAATTTAAATATCTCAATCTGACTGTGAGGCTCAAGATATGGTTAGTAGTTTTGGGCTGTTTTAACAGTAAATATTCATACTTTGTAAATTATATTTCTTTTGTACTGTTTACTGAATTGTTAATAGGTACAGAAAAGTGTATTTGTATTGTTTCATTATTTTAGATAAAATTGCTTTGTTGTTTACCACTAATTAATAGAACATGGTATAATTATTCTTGTGAGAGACACTGCAAAAGGTTGATTTGCATGATTTTATTACAGATTACAAAAATCATACACATTATGTCACAGATATAAAATTAAAAGCATGTAAAAATTAAATATCCATCATTAGTTTCTGGTTATATAGTGGCTTTATGTAGTCACATAAAGGATAAAACATTTACACACAGGACTTTTATAGATGGATAAGTTTATACAAGAAGCAAATTTATATACTGTACACATACACAAATCTGAGGCACGACAAAAATAATCGTAGATTATTTACAGTTTCCACAGAACAACATTAATATCTTTCAGTTCATGACACAAAATGCAGAACATGTAAAAAACATGACTGATGATGTACCATATCATGCTCTGCTATATCAGTTTTCAACCTTCCATTAGGTTGAGTGCACCTATATATGAAATTGATTTTTGATTTGTCATATTCATCTTACCTTTTGAGTTGTGATGCTGTGTGTGCAATATTCAAACTAAGTCTCCGACTTATTCTAGCAAATAATACTAGGAGGTTTTTCCTCTGTCTAGTTGAATGCCTAACATGAGTCCTATGTATTTTACTTTAATTTAAGAATATTTGATTATTGATTGTTTCCAGAGCTGTAAGGTTGCATAAGCTATACAACCTTATGTTTAAAAATGCAAGTAGGAAGACATGTTCCTGGATCAAAATCTTCTGCTGGTCCTGGAACAACAGGCCCTAAAACCCCTTAAAATCTGAAGCATATGAACACATGCAGGTTATTCCTGTTATGCAGTACATTTTCAGTACATGTATTTTAATCATATTAAATAAAATATACTCATAATTTGCTAAGATGTGAATCACATTAGTTTTATTTTATAATGCTTTTCATATGGAAAAAGGGCTATTTATAATGAAATATTTTGTGTCCGTTATTTTAATAATCAATTTATAGGTTTTCCCTTTAATTAGAGCCTTTCACAAAAGCTAATCCCTTATGACATCATGCAGGAAGTGAAAAACAGCGAAAGCCGCAAGTAGCCTATTCGCGATAGATTTGATTAATTCTGTGATGTTTTGTGGTTGTCTCTCTAAAATATGTGCTGTTTGATAAAATTACCAAATAGATCTAATATAAGTCACTTGAATGGAAGTTTCACCTGAGGGTGAAATAGGTCACACAAATTCACTTGTTGACCAACAGAAAACTACTTGGTTGACCATTGACAATGAATTTCGTTCATGTTACCAGTAACTAAATGTAAGATAACTCTTAATCCCTAGCAATGGCTATATATTTGGTAGCTAATCCCTTGAACAGAAATAGTTAAATGTCCAGCATAACAGGAATGGCTCTTCTAATCACAGTAAATTGTCACTGTGGTCCCTCTAAAAGTAAAAATTAATGCAGAGCTTTGGCACATCAACCTCAACATTATCAAAAATATACTGCTTATGCATTGGTCCTTTCATATTATCATTTTGTTCGCTCTCTCGTTTTATACATGACTGTGATATTCACATTTAAAATATATATTCATTTTATCAAAACAAATAGACAAAATATAGAATTTAATGAATTTCAGTGAGATTGCGAGGTCCTTAGGTCGATCATTTATGATGACTGGGCATTTAAATCGCAGTTACTTAAAAAAAAAACTAAAACAAAGCAACCATGCAAAGCAAACCCTTAAAACTCTTTCACAACAACACAACAGATCACAATGGCTACATTTTATCAGTACACACAAGCTTTAAAACACAATAATCATCTGTCAAGTGTGTCTTTTATTAGTCTAAAATCATATTCTGTATTCTATTTATATAAAATCTTCACATATAATGTAAATGAACATTAGTGCACATTTAGGGGCTCTAAAAGTTGTTACCAAAATAAGAATTAAAAGAAAACCGTGGTTTAAATGGAAAATGTTTTTTAAAAGACATTCAGAAATCATGTGCTTCGTTATTGTATGTTACTGCTATGAGCTCATTGTTGAACTACAGAGACATGAGAAACGTGTTGCACCACTTGCTGGAATGTCATAGAGTCATTGCGGCAGTGTGGCGGCACTGAGATCAGAGATGGAAATCCTGTGCAAAATGTGTGTGTGTGTGTCACCGCAGACCACAGCTGGACAGAGCCTGAAGACATGAGAGTATGGAGGGTGTGAAGCATGCTTGACTTTGAGAAACCAGAGTGACCCACAACAGCATCCTAGCAAGGTGAAGTGTGTAATTTCTGTGCCACTACTAGCGCCATCTAAGACTGCAAAATTAATGATAGAGTCCAAACAGTTTTTTTCTTCCACTCCTTTTCTGTTGTTGTTCAAACTATGCTTAGAATGCAGTATTTAATATTACTATGTATGTACTGTATATTCTACAGTTTTAATCAATTGGTGTGTAAAAATATCTTTATTTTCAACAGTTTGTTCAAATAATGAGGCAAAAATGATAAAAATGATAGTTGATATTGTTACCACTTCGTTCATCACATTGGATGGAAGGTCAAGTTAAATTGCATTAATGCTGGAAAACTGTACAGTGCTCTGTTGTATACTGCACACTTTGCAGATGTAGTACATCAAAATAGTCTATACATCCAGAAATGTGTTAGTTAGGATGTTAGTACTACACTGCATGTATAAATCAGCAAGTGGCGTCCATTTATCAAAATATGGTATAAAATTGCATTTTATATCACTTTTGACAGTCTGATCAAATAATGATTCAGGGAAATGTTGATACAGTGGAAATGAAAACAGTAAAAAAAAAAAAAAAAAAAAAAAAAACTTCTATTTTAATTATGCTATTTAATATTATTTTAAAGTGCAATTTATTCCTTTGAAGACTGGATTAATGGCGGCTGAAAATTCAGCTTCACCACCAATGAATTTGTTGGGATATCCTACAGATGTTTTACTCATTCTAATTTCTGCACATGAAACCAGGATAGTTACACACTTCACCTTTAATATCAGTCTTAGTTGTTTCATTCATCAGCCATTTTGTCTCCACTGTTCTTTCAAAGCCACATGAAAACCACAACAGCACCTTCATTATCACAGCCAGTGAGGAAGAACTGAGTTAATCACCTGCTTGGTTTTGCAAATAGTATTGTACCATGAGACAAGACATTAGTTAGAGATCGCCAACAAAATCCATAATTACACTTAAGCTCAATCTCTTTTTAAGCCCTACAACATCATGCCGCAGTTTGGCAGACATTCACATTGATTAGAGAACCATGCTGACAGCGGACGCAAGGCTGGCTGGGGCGTAATAAACCCTATTTTAATTGTTTTTAAGGAAGTCATGTCAATACCCATCTTTTACCCTCCCGAGACCACAGACAGGCAATTACAGTACACTTCTGCTGCAATGTACGATGCCAGCCGGCCAAGCAAAACCTTGCAAAGTCACAATAAAAAGGCTCACAGTGATCCCTCCAGGCCTCATATTTATGTGCTCCTGCTCAATTCAGTTCTTTGCATACAGTATGTAAAACTAAACATCAACACTTCATTTTAAAGCTATTCCTCCCACAAACCTATGCATTTTTGATGCTGAAGATGCACTTTTATGATGGCAGTGTGTGAAATCTTTTTTTTTTTTTTTCTCCTTGTTAATTGATAAAAATGCATTTGGCATGTACATATTCGTAATGATATGTAGATGATACATTTGCACAGTGTTTCCATTTCTGGCTTGGACCCTCAATGAAGCTTAAAATGTGTGCATACATTTTATACAGGCAGCCTCCTCTCACCGATGCGCTTGGAGAACTTAGTCCATAGGGTCCTGGCACTGGGCACAGTGGATCATGTCCTCGCAATAAGGCTCCACTTGAATGGTTGTGCTGTAAAAGCCAAATTTGGTCTGAAGGAGTTCAGTGGCTTCCTTTAAGACACTATGAGGGTCAGCATTCTCCTCTAAAATGGGGGGGGGGACACAGTTTAGCCTAAATAGATGATGCTGCACATTAAAGTTCATATATTTTTACATTTTAAAACGAATGAAAACATGAAATGCAAAAGTATTTAGGGTCATTCTCAGGTGCCATTTGTACATAGAAATGTGCCTAGAAAATTGGGAATTCAGGAATTACATTTGCATTTAATTTCATGACATTCCCCTATGGAAGCCCATTTCTGCCACTGAATAAAAAAAAAAAAAACTTTTTATCTCACAATGCTGACTTATCTCATAATTGCGTGATACAAAAACGCAATTGCAAGGTATAAAGTCAGAATTGCAAACTCGTAATTGCGAGACATAAAGTCGCAGTTCTGAGAAATAAAGTCAGAACTGCGAGATATAATCTCGCAATTCTGACTTTATAACACTCAATTGTGAGTTATAAAGTCAGAATTGTGAGATATAAACTTGCGATTCTGAGAACATAGTCTTTTTCCCCCCTCAAAACTGGACTTTAACTCGCAATTGTGAGTTTATATCACGCAATTCTGACTTTATAACTCGCAATTGCGAGTTATAAAGTCAGATAAACTTGCAATTCTGAGAACATAGACTTTTTTCCCCCCTCAAAACTGGACTTTATCTTGCAATTGTGACTTTATGAATCGTAATTCTGACTTTATAACTCGCAATTGTGAGTTTATATCTTGCAATTCTGAGAAAAAAAAAGTCAGAATTGTGAGTTTATATCTCGCAATTCTGACTTTATATCTCGCAATTTTGACTTTATAATTCGCAATTGTGAGTTTATATCTCCCAATTCTGTGGAAAAAAGTCAGAATCGTGAGATAAAAAGTCGCAATAACCTTTTCTTTTCTTTTTTTTTTCAGTGGCGGAAACGGGCTTCCACATTCCCCCTTCCCACACTCGCAAAAAAAAAAAAAAAAAAAAAAATTTACATTGATGCCAATATACTGTAAATGTAATCAAATAATAATAGTAAATAAATAATAAAATATTACATTCAATTTGAACCACAGGGTCAAAAACTTTTTAATTTGTATAATAAAAGAGTAAAATTAGCAAAATGTAAGTAAAATTTAAACCCATTAAAATGTAATGGTAATAAATGGAGACAAGCAAATTGAAATTTAATATTCATATAAAAATAAACATTTAAAAAATATAAATACTGTAATGTTTAAATGGTAATAAAAAATTACAAAATACAAATATTTAAAAAATTTCACTTAAAAATGTTTAATTTCACACTTCAATAATATATAAAAAATGATGGACTAAATAACATGTCCTAACATGATACGAATGAGGAACAGAAAGGACACCTTTAACATAGCTTTTAACAAGACCGATGAACAGTTAAAGAATACCAGTATAACCATGCTGTGAAGCAGGTGTTATTTAATAAACTTACCAATAGCTATGTGAACAGACAGCAGACTCTGGCCAATGGTGAGAGCCCATAGATGTAGGCTATGCATGGCCTTCACTGCTTTCAGAGACAGCAGAACCTCCTTCACTGAATTAAACTCTATTCCTCTGGGTGCCCCTGAACACAGACACATGGCACTGAGTTTACAAGGATAGAGGCAAACCTGTCTGAGAAACTCATAGTTTGTATTTAAAGGTGATGTGGGAAATTTGTTTGCACTTCACCTTTAAATGCAGAAAATTAAACATGTATTATGCAACAGAAAGTATACTATCATTGTATGCATATTTTAAGTGATTGAGAATAAGGTAACTGTAGTTAAATTATTAAATGAGAAAATTTACCCTCCATGAAAATGCGGAAGACATCTCTCAGGATGGTAATTGTGGTGCCCAGGACGAACACGGAGAAGAGGAAAGTGCAAATAGGATCGGCTACTTTGTATTCTGGCTGCGTTAGAAGGTGGAGAGAGAATGAGGGTACTGATGCATTAAAGAACAAAATCAGATGGTTCTTCGCAAAGTGTCAAATTGAATTACACTACAAATGTCAGAAGAAACTTTCTCCACTCAAGCGCTTTCAAGAGTCGTGAAAAGAATTCAGCGTCCTCTTCCTTTTCAAGATAATTAAATTTGATTATACCTAAAAAAAAAAAAAAAAAGCATATACACTACTGTCCAAAAATTGGGGGTCAGTAAGATTTTTAAAGGGCTCTTATGTTCAATAAGGCTGCATTTATTTGACCAAAATACAGTAAAAAGAGTAATATTGAGAAATACTATTACAATTGAAAATAACTTTTAGTTCAGTATATTTTAAAATGGAATTTATTCCTGTGATGCAAAAGCTGAAATGTCGCATGATGCTTCAGAAATCATTCTGATTTCCTGATTTGGTGCTCAATTTCTTATCAATGTTGAAAACAGTTCTGCTGCTTAATTATTTAGTTGAGACTGTGAAACATTCTTTATCAGAATATAAGGTTAAAAAGAACAGCATTTAAATATATTTGAAATAGAAAACTTTTTTAATATTAGAAATGTCTTTACTGGTTTTACTTTAATATATTTAATGTCTTAATGCATTCTACTGATTAAAAGTATTTGTCATTCAAAAAAATCTTACTGACTTTTGAACGTGCAAATAATTAGTTTAGAATTTTTTCTTTTTCAAAATAATGAATAAATATACAGTAAATATTCATATCTTTCATTAAACTTTCTCATGCCATCAAATAAGACAAAATAATTGAAATAATATAATTGACTTTATTTGCTTTTATAAATTACTCTTACTCTGCATGATTCATCAGAGAACACTATTCTTAAAAAATAATGCCTGCAAAGGAAACAACTTTTAAATCCTTTAACAAAACAGATTATTCTGATCTATTGGCACATGGAAGTTAATTGGACCGAATGCCATTTTATATTGGGCTTTAAGGGTTTTAAAGAGGTAAGACACATTTTTAGGATAATTCTTTGTCAGTGTTCATTTACCCTGAAGTAGATAATGATGGCGGCCACCATCACTCCAAAGCTCTGTAAGAGATCCCCCAAAACATGAATAAATGCTGCTCTGACACTGGTGTTCCCATGATTACCCAGGAGGCTGTGGGAGTGGCCATGGCTGACAGGGCTCATTCCATTCTCATTAATCTTGTGGTAGCCTGAACCGTGACTGTGGAAGGTCGTGGAATGGTGTAGAATGTAGGCCATTCTGGAATATAAACAATAATGCACACAAAAGCATATCAGTTTAACAAAATTTTAGTTTTACTGTTTTATTTTTTCAAATATCTGTATTCCACAAAAAAGTTTGATGACAAATTTTGACAAAGCCTTGTCAGTTTGAAATAAATTTTAAAAACGTTTTAGCACATTGCTAGCATGATTTAGCATATTGCATGTTTTAGTGTGTTGCTAACATTGGTCTCAGAAGCAGCAGCAGCATCTTCTATAGATTTGTCAAGCCAACATAATTATGCCAAAACGTACTATTACAACTTTAGCTTCTTATAATTCCAGTGTCCGTCTACTCACATGATGTTGACCACGACTGCACAACCTGAGGTGATGAGCATCACATGGCCTTCGATTTCGTAATCATTTTTTACTACCCTCTCAATGGCAAGATACACCAGCACCCCAGTCACGATCCAGATGGACATCACAGATATCATAGCTCCCAGAATCTCTGTGAGACGTTCATTTGAGACAAATATGGTTTGGCATCACGGCTGGATGTAGCAAAGTCTTAAAATCTGCTTTAAAGAATAGTAATGACTTAAATTTCAGTCTGCTTCTCATCCAAAGCTATCTCAGAACTTCAAAAGGTGTAGAATATAGCACAACAATAATGTATTGATTTCTTTTGTGATATTTTTGTGCTGATTTTGGTGCTTGACAGACAAATGTGTTCACTATGAACTTAATTTTCTCCTTACGTACATGGAAAAAAACAGGGAGGGGGGAGGGGGGGATTTTTTTTAATTGATATGCATGATCTAGATTTAACATTTTCAACTTCAACAATGAATGTAAAATTTATTTGATAGGACTGAGATGGACACTCTGGGATGGACTAACCTGATCTGTGCCAGCCAAAGTTCATTATCTTGGTTGGTGGTCTTGAGGAGATCCACAAGGAGAAAAGACTGACCATCATACTGCCAAAATCCGTCAGAAGGTGGGCTGCATCGGTCATAATGGCCAAGCTGTGGGCTAGATAACCACCTGCATCACAAGAACAGCAGATAAATAAATAACTATTAGAGAGATACACTCTTAAAAATAAAGATTTCAAAAGGGAGTTTTCACAGAGATGCCATATAAGAATCTTTATTTTTAGGCATGTAGATAGAGATAATTTGCTTTTATAATCCACCATAGAGCACTCACCGTAAATGTTATTCATTATGAAATGTCTTTATTTTATTTTTCTCTGAGAACATGTTTGAAGTCAGGCACAAATAGCTTTGGAGAAAGCTTACACAGCATAAGACAGTGGATGGGTTAAATGGGTTAAAACACAGAAAAGCCTGCTTATCACATTTAATCTGAGTCAAGGACTGGTTTTGATCCAGCATTTTTCATATATAGTTAAAGGATTAGTTAAAAAAAAAAAAAAAGGAATTTTGCTGGAAATTTACTCAAGGTGGCATTCCAAGATGTAGATTACGTCACTTGCTCATCAATAGATCCTCTGCAGTGAATGGGTGCTGTCAGAATGAGAGTCCAAACAGTTGATAAAAATATCACAATAATCCACAAGTAATCCACATGACTCCAGTCCATCAATTAATGTCTTTTGAAGTAAGAAGCTGCATGTTTGTGTTTTAACTTTAAAACATTGCTTCTGGCCACAACGAATCCATAATCCATAATAATGTTTCTTCTGGTGAAGAAGTCCATCCCCTGTGGTCCTCTCACATCAAAATCTCTCCAACATATCAGTTTAGAATGGTTTTGAACTGTTTTCACTTGTAATCAGTGCTTGATCTGTGCATATTTCTCTCCTGATTCAGACTAGTAGACTTTTTCACTGGAGAAAGCAATGTTATGGATAGAGAATCTTAATGATGGATTTGTTTATTACTGGAGTTGTGTGGATTATTGTGATGTTTTTATCAGCTGTTTGGACTCCTTCTGACGGCACCCATTCACCGCAGAAGATCCATTGGTGAGCAAGTACCATAATGCTCCAAATTTCTCCAAATCTGTTCCGATGAAGAAACAAAGTCATCTGCATCTTGGATGGCCTGAGGGTATGTACATTTTCAGCAACTTTTCATTTTTGTGTGAACTACTCAGTGGTAAAACATTGCCTTAACTTTGATGTGCTTTAGTCTATTACATTTATGAAAAGTAATGTTAGATTTATGCTAATTCTTCAAAAATTCTGGCTTCAACATATTAGTAAACTCTATACTTTTTCCAAAATAGGCACAGTATTCTTACCTATAACTTCTCCAATCATGAAAATCAGACAGACAATGGAGGCGATGTACAGTTTCTTCTTTGCTATGAGTTTCTCATGGCTCTCATCGAATGCTGCTTTTTTTCCATGGCAATGTGTTCCAACGGGCCTCTTCAGCTCGATAGCACCAGCCATATCGCCATTTCCCAAAGGCAAGTTTGGACATCTTTCTTTGGAACCTGAGAATTCACTGTGAGAACAACACATAATGTGCAGTGATACCATTATAAATCAGCCATCACACAGATACTATAATACCTGTTTATGGTTCTGTCTTATCAGGGAGTTATAGAAATAAAATGTGCAAACATCATATCATGTAAATCGCCTGTGGTCCAAAATACTGGGATTCAGCATTCTTAACAGATGTGTGTGTGTGTGTGTGTGTGTATAATACTTTAGAATCATATTTTTGTTATATTTTATATATAATATAATTATATATAAAAATAATATGTGTAAGTGCTTTGTAGAGGAAAATATTGTATGTAAATACACAGATCAGTCTGAGTTTAAATCTGCTGACATGGTCGGTTTTTGCCCTTCTGTCTTGTGTGTTGATGAGAGAGACGCTATGATGGGGCTAATGGGGCGGAAAGCGCAATCTCGGTGCTCATGAGATAACCGGAGTACTGCATCACGCGCGCACGAGCGCTGCTGCTGAACGGAGGCACTGGAGTGGAACACGGCGTCTGTTAAATCACCCCACCGGGACACAGACATGATACACTGGATGAGGTTTTTTTTCTTTTGTGCAGACATAGACCAGCAAGACTACATACCTACAACACAATTTTTTTTTTTCTGATCTCCTGACACTATGAAATTGAGCCTTTACTTATTGACTTCATAATCAGAATTAATTTGCAGTTGAGTATTATTAAAATATAACAGTAGGCCTGTGCTGAAATTAGGAAGTGTGCAGAGATTTATTTGCATGCGAAATGTGAATGGAAACACTAATCATTTAAAAAAAAAAATATATATATATATATATGTTCCCAATTTAGAAAAGGAATAAAAAAAAGACAAGGCACCTCATCTTTTACGCTTCCTAAAATCATATTGATTAGCCGATACATTAAGTTACGTTTCGTCTTATTTTGTAATCTTATATATTAATCTATGTTTATTTTTATAACATTTTATATGTATTTAGTTTTACCATTGTGGTGTTTTGGGTTGTCAATTTACATTAATTCCTGGAGGAGTCAGTTAGCCTATTAGGCTATTAACTGTAAATTTGTGTTTATTTATTTTATTATTATAATGCTGGATGACAACCAATAGTTGTCGATATTTTCGAAAGTATATTAGTAGCATTTAACATCTTATCGGTAAATACAGCTGGCACCAATGGCCCCTAATGCTTGAAACGTCACCGTATTTTTATTTATTTATTTTTTTTTTACAGTGAATTTCTGGCAACCACAGCTGGCATGCATGGTTTAAAAGCATTTATAGTATGTTTTAATAAGACAGTGTATCCCTCCTCTAATCTAACACTATTTCCTCTATTTATTGAATGCATAAAATGATCTTTAGTGGTAATGTGCAATGCATATGGAGATGTTTACAGTCTGGCAGAAGGTTGTCGGCTGAAACATGCTGTGGATCTTGTGGCAATGCAGTAGAGCACTGAAAAAAATTATTCATTGAATTTACCAAATTTTTTAAGGGAAGTGGTTGCAATCAATTTATTTTAGTTACATTTAAATAAACAAATTTAGCAATTTTTTAAGTAAATGTAGCTAAAATTGTTTGTGACCACTTACCTTAAAAAAAATTTAGTATCATTTTTTTTCAGAGTACATCGGAGTCCTGCTTCTGAGTACTTTAATATTATACACGTCACTGGATCAAGTGTTGTGCTGTGATGTTCTGTAACTTGATTTGTTGGTTGATGAATAAAAAACAATAGCCTAATAATAGTAATAATTATAGTTAAAAAAAGCGAGCTTTTATCATATCGCGTGCATTTAGCCTACTTTTTTTTTCTTTGCTCTTAAAGACAAAACGATTTAGCCCGGCTGTTTTTCAGTTTGAGAAAACATAGCTCTATAAAACAGAGTACCCACTGTCTGAGTAGTAACAACACCTAATTCTGGATGGCATATACTTCTTAGGTGCCCTTGTTCCATGTTCTTCGAAATTTGTTCAGGTGACCTGTTGATGTATCATTACGTACTATTTTTGAAATGACCTTTTTGTTAATGTAATATGTCACCAAGCTAAATAGGTAAGTGATCTTTTATTTGTTTCAGCAGCTTTCATCCATCTAAATTTATCCTGAATTTTCATGAGCTCTCGCCATTTCTCACTCAAGACCACAATCCAACTAATGGAAACAGCAGCCTGTTCATTGCAATTCACTGCACACAACTTGAAATTGATTTCTAAGGCAGTATAACACAGTCGCTTGTGATAACTATCGCCTGACTTTCACTCATTTTATCGCGCAGTTTCACATGTTCAGAATAAAACTGTGCGATGAAATGTTCTATATTTACGCATTTTTAAACGTAATATAATCGTACTGTTCCTCGACATCATCCTAAATTCCACAAAAATGTAAAAGCTATTTTATACAGCTTTAGTTAAAAAAAAAAAAAATGGGTTCGTGAAAATTGTAAGTCACAGTATTTCCACCCATCTGCCTTTGCATTTAAATATTTAAAACATATTTTCACCTTCTATTTAAAACAGATTATGTAGTTTTTGTGGAATTGTCATATTTTCGTATTATTCATGATAAATGCTAAGTTTCGTTACGTACCAATACTCGAATTTATCTATTATTTATGTCTAATAATGAGCCAAAATTCTGAGTAAAATATTTCTTCGTCTGACGAAAATCAAAAACCGTATTACCACCAGGAAGCTGCTTATAATTAGGAGTAATTGGGAGCATAATATTTAAATAACATATTCATAAATATTTTCTTAAGCATGTATATGTTATCATTTCTGAGTTCACGTTGGTCTTTTCATATTAACAACTGAAGTGAATCTGTCCATGGTGCTGAAACCGTTTTTAGTAGGGCGTGCAGAGCAAGAGAAAGGGTCTTTGAAGAGTTTGATAACACTTGTGTTTTTTCATCTACTTTTTATTACTTTAAGAAACACTGGGAAGCTTGGTCCATATGGAGGCCATGCTATATAAGTACGTTCATTCTTCTGCTCACTAAACTTCCCTGAGGCCATTGCTCAAAAAGGCTACTGTCCAAAATGAACTCAAGCATAGATTTATTATTATTTTTAACTAAACATCTCACGCACTGCATGCTTAACAAATGCACATTATAATTTACGTCTGTATTCAGAATAAACATGGATGGCTTTTGAATTAGTGTCACAATGTGGAAATATCAGTCTCCATCTGTACGCTGTGACAGGTCTGTAATGTCGAGAGGATTTTGGAAAGATTTAGATATTCTCAGTAAGACCTATTTTAAATTGCCATTTTATTATTATTAGCCTATTATTATTAATAAATGTTTGATTCTCCATACAATGCTACACAACATACAGATCAATTTTATAATTCTGATCATTAATTGTGCACCAATTTCCAGACCATGCATTTTCGAATCACACTAATATCTCCCAAATTATTATTATTATTAGATAAATAATTTAAATATATTAATCATTTTACCTGTTAAGTTTTAAGGAGTATATTTTGGCATTTCTTTCGTTGATGAGATGCGATTTCTCTGAAGACGGTGGAGGATCCATGGTCCTGTGCAGCTTCAGTGACCAGTGAAAAAACGAATTAATAAAAATCGTACCGAGTATTAAAATATGCGTTTTTAATTAGACGGCAAAATAATAATTCTTCCAAGCCATTTTCGAAGGATTCAAGAAATGAGTGAAAGCACTCATTGCATCAGATCCGCGGAAAAGACAAAACAAGCTTGCAGTCAGTAATTCCGATGCTGTATGCGGAGTCGACAAACTTGGCTGTGGGTGCGATCGGATGGGTCTGGTGCAGAAGATCCAGCAGTCCGATCAACTCATTTACGAATATTACTATGGCGAAGGCATGGTTATTAATATTCATGAGCTAAAGGTAGGCTTATACAAGCAACGTCATCATTAGAAATGTAATATTCAAAAGCCAGTCTTTCGCCATTGGAGAGCTACCAAGCAACACCAGGACATAATTAATAATTACGAGCTAATCCTTCGCTGTAGTAAGATTGGCAAAAGGCGGCAGCGCGTGTTTTACGCGAATGAAGTCTGTGTCTGATGGGAATGAATGAGTCTGCCTAGTGTTTGGAACAAATCACGTGCTGCAGAGGGGTGAACATGTATGTAAAACAAATTCAGTTCGAGGCGTTTTGGCCTACAAAAATGTAGAAAGGACGTCATGACGCTAACAGTGAGTGCACGCAAACCGTCTCACATAGGCATTGTTTTAAACATCATTTTAAACGCTTAAGCTGAAATAAAATGTAAAGAAAGTGAGAGAATTGATGTCTTAACTTTCAAAATTATTAACTAATTGTAGCCTATTAGAATTTAGCAGTCTGCACACACACACCTGTATACCTACATATAAATGGAAATAAACGTGCACGCCCTCAGATTTAATTATTTTTTCGAAAATACATAAGTATATTATAAAGAAACGTAATTAAACAAAATAACAAAAAATATAATAGTAATATGTAGCATTATAAAGCATATTAATATATGTTAATATATATATATATATATATATATATATATATATATATATATATATATATATAAAAAAACAAAACAAGCAAAGATTATTTACTACGCGCCAGGCGCCACCGCAAGCATGACGCAAACGCACTTCCGGACATGCGTTTTCGCGCGTGAGCGGCGGCACACAAACATGGCGATGACAATGAGCCAAAGTGATGTTCAGGTGCAACAGAAAGAAGGAGAAGAGGATGATTCATCGATGTCTAGATCTGACAGGTGAGTAGATCAAGTTCCTGTCGAGCTCTGCTAACGCGCTGGTGTGATCAATACGCGATCCGGTTAATAAATAAAGGGCAGTGTCGGGTTGATCAGAGGCAAGAGTTCAGCAATCGACGCGAGTGTTTACACAGTTTATCTGCTAGTGTTGGTCTTATTTTGACAGGTTAAGATCTAGAGAGCATAGAGGATGAGCAGAACAGACGCGCTTGTGTTTCTGGAGCTGCTGGCGTGGCACATCTGCAGCTCACATCAATGCAAAAGGCTTATGAAGAGGCACTGTACTGCATTTACATTTAAAGCAGTTTCCAGATCTAATATATATACGACAGTATTACATTTTTTAATGCTAATAGTTCATATTGTCCACTTTTGTTGTCAAAAAGCAAAAAACATTGCTGAGCTCTGTTTGTTGTGTTTATATTAAGAGTAATTGAGCATAAGGTTTAACTGTGTGTGTTTGTGACAGAGAAATATCGTATACACTACATGTCAAAAGCTTGGAGTAATTCAGATTTTTATGTTTATGATTTCTTATGTTCACCAATGCTGCATTTACTTGATCAAATATACAGTAAAATGATAATATTGTGAAATTTAATTTAGTCCTGTGATGATGGCAAGGCTGAATTTTCAGTAACGTAGCCATAACTCCAGTTTTCAGTGTCATATGATTCTTCAGAAATCATTCTAATATGCTGATTTGGTGCTCAGTTAATGTCAATTATTATAGGTGCACTGTTATTAATAATTGTTCTTATTAGTGTCTATATATATATATAATATATAATTACTATATTGCCAAAAGTATTGGGTCACCCCCTTCTAATGAACAGGTTTGACATCTTCAGTAATTTCCATGAGTACAAACCTTAATGTTTAAGCATATAATGATATTCTAGGGAATTGTGTGCTTCTAATTTTAAAGCAACAGTTTGGACAGGACACTTTTCTATTCTAACATGACAATGCCTCTGTGTATAAGGCAAGGTTCAAAAAGAAATTATTGATTCAGTGAGTGTGGAAGAACTTGACTGGTCTGCAGAAAGCCAAGTCCTAATCCAAGCTGAACACCTCTGGTCTTACTTTAAATGCAGACCTTGAGCCAAACACCAATGACTTGTATATACACTATATGGACAAAAGTATTGGGATGCCCCCTTCTTTAGAGCAGAAAAAGGCACTTGCAAAACTGGCAATAAAGATGGAAACATAATTCACGTATTTAAAAATTGTATTTCCATCTCTGTTGCAACAGTTTTGGAAGTGTCTAAAATGACTGTACCCATATGTACAAGTCATTGGTGTTTGGTGATTGAGTTTTTGGCTCAAGGTCTGCATTTAAAGCAATTAATTTAAATTTAAATCAATGATTTCTTTTTGTCCAAACTGTTGGTATAAAATTAAAAGCACACAATTCCATAGAATATCATTATATTCTTAAACATTAAGGTTTTTGCTCATGGAAATTAATAAAGTAGTCAAACCTGTTCATTAGAAGGGGGTGTCCCAATAATTTTGGCAATATCGTGTGTATATATTAAATCTTAAAATTATTATGATTTTTTTTTTTTTTTAATCTTACTTCTTGTATTGAGCACTAAATGTCTTGAGCACTTGAGCATTAGAATGATCATGTGACACTGAAGGCTGGAGTAATGGCTGCAGAAAAAAAAATCAGCTTTGCCATCACAAGAAAAAAATATTTTAAAATGTATTAAAACAGAAAGCAGTTATTGTAATTTGTAATAATATTTCACAATGTTACTTTAATTTTGTCAAATAAATGCAGCCTTGATGAGCATAAGATATGTCTTTCAAAAAACATTTAAAATCATAATTACTCCAAACTTTTGATTAGTAGTGTAAGTGTATATTAAGGAAAAAATACATATTTCCATTACTGTTTCACAAAATTTCTCATATTCCTTGTATTCCTTTCAAAAAATCTAAAGAGTCAGCAGAATGTGTACAACACATCACACCACCAACAATAGAATTTCATGTGAACTGCGCTTAATCCATGTAAGCCTAGTCTGTGAGTCAAAGCAAACATCCTGACCTTTTCAGCGCTGCCATTGTGTAATGGACTGTACTTCACATTGATGATTCATTAGCGTCAGTGAGTGTCCAGTGTCTGTCCATGTGATGAGAGCCTTACTCAAATGAGGCTCCAGGTTTGACTGAGCAGATGTGTGGCTTCCTGGACAGGATTAAAGAAAGGTCTTAGTCCCTCTCCCACACTAACAGAAAGCATCATATGAGCAGCTCTTTCTGAGGGCAGCATAAAGACTCAGATTCCCTCAAGCTCTCTATGAAACAGTGTTTAATAGCTGTGCTCTGGTCAGATGGAGCCGTTCATGATTTCAGAGGCATGTCTGATGGCAGTATGGACACTCACACTTACCTTTCGCTCTGTTAGTTGATAATTGATCAGTTTTTGATGATTGTTAATTGAGCTTATGTGACATTAAAAAATGTTTGGACATTCTGTTTCCTAAATGGCTGTGGTTCTTTAAGCAAATCCTATTGTGTTTAACATGCATTTATTTATATATTTATTTATTTTTGTGGTAGTGGCGAGGATTCTCTCGATGGCCTTATGAGACACAGATGTCCCCTGACCCCTTCGCTGTCCCCACGGAAACGGACCACCAGCCAAAGCAAAACGGAGCCTCCACTTCTGAGGACGAATAAGAGGACAATCTACACCGCAGGACGTCCACCCTGGTACAATGTTACTGGGACCACCTTTAAAGAAGCTTTTGTAATAGGTACAACATATATGCATGCCTTCTATTTGATCTCTACAAATCAGTCTTATTATATAAAGTGCAGTGAATTATTACATTTGTTAACAGCTCATGAAAACATTGCACAATAAGACATTTATTAAGAAAGTTAAGTGGATATATTTAAGGTTTCATATTGTATTAATACATTACACTCATAAGAGACTAAGAGATTAGTAAGTTGTATAGTAATTGAATAAAGCAGCGTAAATATAAAATGGAGTATAAATTTAAAAAAAAACATGAGACTAATACAGAATAAGTGATTTTATTATATGTTTGCAGAATATTGACATTGCTTTCTCTACATTTGAGGCATGAACTATGCACTACTGTTCAAAAGTTTGGGGTCAGTAAGATTTTAATTTTTTTTTGTAATAAGTAGTCTCTTATGATCACCAAGGCTGCAGTTAATTAATTAAAAAATACTGTAAAAACTGTAATAACTATTACATTAAATTGTAATATTATTAAAATTAAAAATAACTGTTTTCTGTTTTAATATATTTTAAAATGTGATTTATTCCTGTGATGGCAAAGTTAAATTACTCCAGTCTTCGGTGTAACATTATCCTTCATAAATCATTCTAATATACTTATAACAATGTGCATTTCTTATTATAAATATTGAAAACATTTGTACTTATTTTTGTGGAATATATATATATATATATATATATATATATATATATATATATATATATATATATATATATTTTATTTATTTATTTTTTTTTTTTGATGAATAGAAAGTTCCAAAGAACAGCATTTGATTTCTGAAATAGAAATATTTTGTAACATTACTGTCACTTTTGTTTAATTTATTATATCCTTGCTAAATAAAAGTATACATTTCTTGAAAAAAAATCATAGTGACCCCAAACTTTGAACAGGACCTGTATTCTTAAAGATTCTAAGAATCCTCTCAGAGAGCTCCTAATTTAGCTTAAAAATGTCTAACTAGGAGTCTTAGCTTAAAAGTGATTCAGGACCAATCTGAGAGCAACTCTGAACGAGGAAAAGACAAAAACTTTTATCTTAGTGAGGAGGCGGGGCTGACCCCATTGCTAGCTATGACACAGTCTTTTGAAGACTGTGATTGGTTGGTTGTCCAAGAAGGAAATAAAAGAGTGCTTTTAAGAGTAGGGTCTATTATAAGACTTCACTTTGAAATTACAGGCATAATTTTTCCTGTTTTACCGTTCTCTCTCTCTCACACACACACACTTTATATATGTATATCTATTCTTTATTTTTTATTTACCATGCTGTCATACTTTAAGTATTTTATAGGAAATGAACAGCGACACAATAAGGTTCTGAAAGTGCTGTAATTGTTTGTGTGATCACTTTGCTTATAGAAGGTTGTGACAGACCCAAATCATCACTGCTGCATAGTTGCATTTTTCCAGTTGCTAAATATGTTAATGTAGTTAATACTCAAAGTCTTAAAAGTCTTCTAAAAGCTCTAAAAGTCCTCGTCCGTACTCCTAACAATTTTGGACCTTAAGACCTCTTTTAAGGGTTAAGATGCATTCTGAATTACTTTTTTCTTTACTAGGATCTTTTCTTTAGTTTTAAGAGGAAACTCCCACATTTCTAAGAATTTTCTTAGAATTTTGTTTCTAGGAGCAACTCTTAGCACTAAGAATTTTCATGAATACGGGCCCAGTAGTTTATATATCTTAAAGCAAGGTTTAAACCTTTTGTGAAACTTTTTTTATTGAATGCCTGAAGGCTTACACTTTTGTCGTGTGTGAGAACATGAGCTGTGTCAGGACTGAGCTCTGAGGTCATTAGTATGCAATCCATTACTTACAAAGAGCCTGTCGTATGGGTTACAATTTCACACTTGGATGTGCTCCAGTCAATTATTCCTGTAAAAAAAAAGAAAAAAAGAAGTGTGGTGTGGCTGTCATCCCTGCTCGCTCGCTCAGTCAGAGAGAAACTAATAAATCCACCCAAGTGGAATGATCTTCCTTTAACAAAGGTCAGAGGAACAGAGAGGCGAGAGAGGACGTAACAACACTGAAGTAGTTTTAAGTTACTTTAGTCCATATAACAAGAAGTTTTTTGTTGTTCCCACTGGTGGTGCATCTTATTTTATATGGTGTTTTCTGTATGGCCTTTTATTCTGGAGACCTATCTGATACTTAAAACTTTAGTATCTGAAAATGTAGTGGTCAGCATATTGTCTCACATGACTGGTTTTACAGTCAGACGAGTTGTATAGTCTGTTTTTCTTGTCTGATGAGCAGACTTTTTATTTTTGGATATATCCCTTATTACTTTTAAGGTTGAAAAGAATTTAATAACCTCATATATGAGCTTTATTTATTATAATATAATGTAATATAATATTATAATATTTTGAGTGAGTGGCTCTGAAGTAATATTGTAAATTGCAACGAATCTGTAACCGTATTGTTATTTTTCTTCCATGTATTTTTGGGGATTTACTTAACAGCCACTTTTTAATGAAAACGTTACCTTGATAAAATTCATGACTAAATTCATGTTTATGTTAATTATGTCTGTCTGTGTGTCTATCATAATTAATGCATTGAATATTGCCAATTTTCCCATGCTTTTTGTGGGTATTTTCTGATTGAACGGATTCTGGTAACTTATTACAATGATTATATTATATTATATTATATTATATTATATTATATTATATTATACGGTGGTTCTGAAGTAATATTGTAAATCACAATGTAAATCAAATCTAAAACCTTAATCTTAACCTTTTAAACCTTAATAAAAATGAATACTTTGTCTTCTGTGCACATTTCTTAACCTTTCAAATGTTAATTTAATATAGCAGCAAAATTCATGATTGTTGTGACAAATAGAAGTTTTCAAATATTGACTTTTTGTGCATTTGAACAAGCTGCAGCTTCTGTTGTGTCCTGCAGGTCTGTGTGGAGGAAGTGCTTCTGGGAAAACCACTGTGGCCAATAAGATCATAGAGGCTCTTGATGTTCCTTGGGTTGTTCTGCTCTCTATGGACTCTTTCTACAAGGTACTTCACAACTGAGTTAAAGAAGACCCAGCCTGAGTACATCTGCTTTGAACTTCCTGTCCTTTTAAGTGAGGAATTTCACTCCAAATCCATTGACTTGTTTCATCAGTGGTATTATTGATACTAGTTGCATTTGCAGACCACTGTACCAGTAAAGTGCTTCAAATGGAACTTCTTCATGTGTTGAAACCATTGAAGCATTAATATCATTTGCTCTTGCCCCGTTGGATGTGCTGAAACCCTATATGATCTACTCATCAATCCTTATTTGATTTAATGGCATATCCTCCAGCTTATTAGTGGTCTAATTAAGTGGTTCAATCAGTCAATCTTTTTCTCTCTATGGTGGGAAGTCGACAGGGCAATTTCATTGAATAGTACCCCTTTTTTATTGTCAAGCTCTACATTTCTGCACCACTGAAAAAGTGTAATGTTCACTGTAATCTTATTTCAGCTCTCTTTTTTTCCCGTCTTGCAGGTTTTGAGTAAAGAGGAGCAGGAGTTGGCGGCAAGAAACGAGTACAACTTTGATCATCCTGATGCCTTTGATTTTGAACTGCTGGTAACAGTGTTGAGAAAACTGAAAAAGGGCAAAAGCATCAAAGTGCCAGTGTACGACTTTACCAGTCACAGTCGTCGCAAGGAGTGGGTAAGCATGTGTGTGATTGTCTGGTTAGTATGCATGAGCCTGTATAGATGGCTTACTACCTTGTTTTCTCCTCCAGAATAAAGCTATGTAGTTTCTGCATCGCTAGCTTTACCAAAGCAAAATTGCAAAAATAATTTGGATGCTCGAAACATTGTGTCTTAGGGGAAATAAACCTACAAACAGTTTACTTACATTTGTCGTATGTTTTTAGTATAGAAAAATACTTTAGAGTAAAGGTCATTGCACACTGAGTCCGAAATTTTCATATGCGTTCTTTCGTATTCGTCATCCTAAAAATTCGTCACACACAGAAACCTTGCACACTGAGTCTGATGCGTATTAATTAATCCGTTGCGAAAAAATTCACAAAACAGTACTAAATGGAGGCTTCAAGCAGTGAGGATGATTTTGTTGTCCTCTCGCTTCTTAAAAGAGAAAAAGAAAGGAAATATTGGGTCCATCCAATTCTGAGATATAGAGAGGAAGGAGAGTTTCCCCTCCTTATTAAGGAGCAGCGGGATTATCACGGATGATTAAAACAAAAGGGACTACGGATGAAAATTAGCCAATGTTGGCTAAATCTGGTGAATTTTACATATTGTATGTATTATTAATGTGCATTGTCCCTGATTAAATAAATGAAAAAAAAAAAAAAAGAAAGTTTACTTCAGGATGTCAGTGGCTCATTTTGTTGCTTTGCTGGCGATACTAGAGCCACATATTAAAAAGAAGACCACCAATTTCTGTGACCTTAGTGTGCAAGGATCTTTACAGTGCTTTGTGCTGTGAGACGCAGTAGATGAGCTTGACAATCGCCATTCTGGATTTTGGCGTTCGCTTGTACAGTGGCTCTGAATTGTCAAAACACCTCACAAAATGCTTGTTACGGATGCAAAAAACGCAAAAATCGAACCCAATCTGAATTTTTTTTTATGATGGACAAAAGTTTTGGAGGCAGTGTGTAAATGTGATTGACACAACGTGAGGTTGTATTTTTTTTCTTTTCAATGTGCGAAAATTTCGGACTCAGTGTGCAATGACCTTAAAGGGCACCTATTATGCCCCTTTTTACAAGATGTAATATTGGCCTTGGGTGTCCCCAGAATGTGTCTGTGAAGTTTCAGCCCAAAATACCCAACAGATCATTTATTATAACAGCTGGAAAATGTCATTTTTGGGGTGTGTCTAAAAAAGAGCTCATTTGGAGTGTATCGCTTTAAATTCAAATGAGCTGCATATTTCCGCCCCATCTCCAGAAGAGGGCGTCGCGTATGCATCTCTCTGCATTGCATGTCTAACTTACAGCAATAAACAGCCGGTAGAAGGAACATAACTGAGAGCGAGAGAACCAGTGTTTAGCCGTACATATGGGAAGCCAAATGCACTGAAAGTGGTACGAAACAGCGCGATGTTACAGAGCTCGCGTCACGCTGACCTGTCATTGCCGTGGATCAATTGACCGAGCTGCGCTACCGAACGAATCATGCGCTACAAACGGCACAAACTAATCTCACAAGCGCGGCGCTGATTAGTTAAAAATACTTAATGTACGCACTACGCACACAAATACGCTTAAAATGTTAAGCACTATAACAACATGACATTCACAAAGGAGTCTGGAGTGATACACGTATTTAGGTAGATTTTGAGGCGCATTACCTTGAAAAATGAAAGTAATCCACAGCGTCCTCAGCAGCTCGGATGTTGGGAGAAAATGAAGACTCTTATGTTCAGTCTTACATTCAAACACCGAGCAATGGGGATTGCTTGAGAGACATTAATGTTACAGCTGCTTGAGCGCGGAGAAAATGGAGGACAGCTTACAACCGCTGGGGGCAGAAACTATGGCAATGCAGGGCTGTCAATCAACCCCCGTGGCCCGGCCCTACGCAATGTGACGTCACACTGCGTGAGAATCAAAACAGCAGACCTAGTGAGACTGACTTGGTTTAAAGGGGATTAAAAAATGAGGAGTGGATGGATTTTTATCATTGTAGGGTGGTTGTGTTCACACACTGCCAACACACATTTATGTCCAAACACCATGTAAAAGTGGATTTTGCATAATAGGTGCCCTTTAAAGGTCTTTGCATACTGAGTCCGAAATTCTCGTCCGAAATTTTTGCACATTAAAAAATAAATACGACCTCATGTTGTGTCAATCATGTTTACACACTGCCTCCGGAGGTTTCGTCCGTCATTAAAAAATTTGGATCAGGTTTGATTTTCTGCATTTTCGCATCCGTAGCAAGCATTTTAATAGGAAAGGATGACGAATAAGAAAAAAATGGAAAAAAAAAACATACGAAAATTTCGGACTCGCACTTAATTTTATAGTATCCTTGTTAGATCTTACATGTACTTATGTAGTTATTGTATTTATGTAATAACAATAATACCTGTGTAATCACAGTAAATTATTCATAATTACATGCAACTAACCCTAACTTTATGGTAAGTACTGTACATGTTGTTAATTAAAATTACTCATTACATTACACCGTAACAAGGCAACTGTAAAATAAAGTGTAACCTACTTTGACTTTAAATGTTATGCAGCAATGGCAATGTGATTACGGTGTATGTTCTAATAATGATCTGTAATGCTTTTTTGCTGTATTAATTAAATAGACTGTTACACAATATGGCACGAGAACATTACAATCAGATTACCATGTAATATAATTGAGAAATTGTGAACTTTTAACCTTTTTTTTACTGTGAATTAATGTTAGATTAATTAATTTTCTTAACCTGATTATTATACAGATATTATCTCTTTATAGATTTAATTTAACTCCAAAACCCAACACTCTTATAAAGCTGTCAAATTACACTCTTGCATTGTTAACTGAGAACAATGTTTATGGTTGCTTTTATTCTTTATTGGCAATTTGCAATTTCATGCCTGAAATAAAGCAGTAGCAGTAACTACAGTTATTTATGTATTTATGATTCTTTAGGAGCTGCACTGCTTTTATTATCTTCCTAAAATTTAAGGTGCAGAAGGTTTTTCCTCTGTATTTAAATGGGTTGTAATGTTAATGAGTGATAAAGGGAGATCTCTGGCTCTGTGGCATGTACAGGCCACTTGTGCTGCTGATCAATACCGAATGAGTGCCCATTGACGGGAAGCCTCATGGTAGTGCATCTGTCTTAATGACACCATCAGGGTTCCCCTCATTCTAAAGCAGGGGAGCATTGAGGAAATGCATCATATAAATAATTTTTTTTTTTAAAGAAATTAATTCTTT
This sequence comes from Spinibarbus caldwelli, assembly GCA_039654775.1. NCBI lineage: Eukaryota > Metazoa > Chordata > Actinopteri > Cypriniformes > Cyprinidae > Spinibarbus > Spinibarbus caldwelli. The sequence continues at coordinate 26,192,209 of CM077240.1, forward strand.
ATATGCTATAATTAATTGACTATTTCATCAATGCATTTTTACTTTTTCTGGTAATTCGTTATTTTATTTTAGATTAGACTGTTACAACACATTTTCATATGTTGTTTTTTTTTTTTTTTGTATTTTCCTGGTCCTTTAATATTGCCTGTTTATGTTCCTCTCTTCAGAAAACTGTCTATGGGGCCAACGTTGTGATATTTGAGGGAATCTTGGCCTTTGCCAACAAGGAGCTTTTAAAGGTAAGCCTCATATATTAAACTTGTCACACTATATAAAATTCTCAGCTATCACCTTTAACTGTGGTTTATAATATCACAAAGGGCTTTCAGTAAAAGATAGAAAGAGAGGAAGAATAATGGAAAACTACATAGCCTGAAATATAGAAGTATCATGGGAGTCATAAAGCAGAGAGGGAAAAATGGAGGTGTAAAAGATAAGGTCAGATGACAAGAAAGATAGCTTTGTAATGATAAGAAGAGAAGGGAGGGAATATTATGTATTTTATATTCTCACAGATTAGTTATGTTAGACGGCTGTGTTCTACTGTGTCTAGAATGAAGAAAATTGTAAAAAATAAATAAATAAGATCTATAGCGATATTATGGCAAATCTTACAAAAAAAAAAATAGGGATTCAAATTAAAAAGTAAAATGAAAGTATGCATGATGGTTTTTGATGTTGAGAAAAAAATTGTCCGAGCATGATATTTTTTTTATTATTTTTTTTTTTTTAATTATTATTATTTTTTTTAAACTGTATTTCAGTTATGAGATTGATTGTTTTGGGAATTTTTAAAAAGTTTTTGAAAAAAAGTCTCTTATGCTCACCAGGGCTGCATTTATTTGATCAAAAATACAATTAAACAGTAATATTGTGAAATTTTATTACCAATTAAAATGTTTTATGTATTTTAATATACTTAAAAATATATTTTATTGTTGTGATGGCAAAGCTGAATTTTTAAGTAGCCATTACTCCAGTCTTCAGTGTCACATGATCCTTCAGATCCACCATTCTAATATGCTGATTTGGTGTTCAAGAAACGTTTTGGTTATTATCAATGTCAAAAACAGAAATCTTATAACATTATAAAAGTATTTTTTGATTGATTTAATGCATCCTTTCTGAAAGAAAGTATTACTTTCTTTATTAACTCCGTTTTATTTAATTATTATAAAATAATATTGGAATGCAAAAAATGTTTTTACTTTTAAAATTAGGCTTCATTATGTTTAAGTTATAAGTTCTTATTTTTTCTTTTGAATTTGGGGTGAAATGATCCTGGAAATTTCACAGTCTGGTTTGTCTCTACCTCAGAGTAATGAATCTCATTCCCACAATCCGACCATGGAGAGAGATGAGATTCCCTCTCTACTATAGTGTCTCTGTCTCTTCTCATATACATGAATACTGGTTAAGGGTTAGCTAGACAATGAGTTCTAGTTATCTCTTCTATCATTTAAGGGAACAACTGCATCTCTGGATGAAGAATAGAGCTGAAAAATCTTGTTCCTAAAGCCTGGTCCTGTTGAAACAGCGCAAGAAGTCTGTCCTCTCCTTGTGTTCTTTTCCTCCTGCATCCTGTTGTTTTCCTCACACAATGAAGATGACTGATTCTACGCTCTCTCTAATGGTGAAGGTGAAGAGTGGCCACAGGAAACGAATAGGCGGTGTTTATCTGGACCTGCATTGACGGTTCCCATTGCCGGGTTTCGATTCTCCCCTGTGCGAGGTGTCCGGAAATCTATACAAATTAAAATGGGAGTTATTATGTACGCGTTGGCAAAGCAGTTCATCCTGACGTGATTTACGAGCACCGCTCAGCAGATGTGCCGCAGAACGAATGAAACTCAACAAACGGTAGACGTCATTCGGCAAATGAATGGATCAGGGTTTTCAGTTTAACTCTTTCTCATTGCAGATCTTTGTGAATACCGTGACAGCTCACCTCTGTTCATTTCAGGAAGCATGAGCTATGACTTCCTGTCCTTTAAAACTTGATATACACTTGACCTTTCACCCCATTCATGTGCGTTTCTTGCACGCTTGCACACAAAGTCTTATAAGTTATGCCTCGTCATGTTGGCAGGGCTGCTGGCACTTCTGTTTAAGGGTGTTGGATTGTTTATCGTTACCCCAAAATTTAATGCCTTTGCCATATCATGTGGGCTCACTGAATGATATCCATTTTCAGCGTCAGTGTCAGCACCAGCGGTACATCTTGGCTAGTTGGCGTCACGGTGCATTACATTGCTTTGATTGATCCTGACTTCCCCTTTGCTGAGCAACTTTTTTAATATTTCCTATCCGTTTGCTCTGTTGAGAGATCTGATACGTGTTTTCAGTAACAGGAACCGCTGAGGAGAAGCGTAGTAGATCCTGGACAGATTGTCTGCTCTGCAAGATTTCATCACTTTGGGCTGGAGAATAATGAGGGTTATTAATCAATGGTATATGCTTCTGTTTTTCTTTTCCCCCCAAATATTGTAGTTAAGCAACAAATTCTAGATGAAGAACTACATTACTTTTCTGAAGTTTGGGGCTGGTGAATTAGTTTTTTTTTATTGATTTATTTTTTTATGTTTTTTAAAGAAGTTGCAGTAAAAACAGTAAAATTGTGAAATATTATTACGTTTTAAAATATTAATTTTCTGTTTTAATGTTTTAAATTGTAACTTATACCTGTGATGGCAAATCTGAATTTTCAGCATCTTTACTTCAGTCTTAAAGGCCCCCTGAAATGGTTTGAAACAGGCAGCGTTATTCTATGTGTTGACGTCATTTTAACTGAAACAGGAAGATAGGGCGGGACATATCAAGCAGCCCCGCCCCTTTTTAAAATAGCCAATAGCGTTTGTTTATATCACAGCTTGGGCTAAAGCCGTTCAGAGCCATTGAGCTCCGTAAAGCCGCATTTGACAGGGTATGTCAGCCACAATCTCATCCATATTGCTATAAAATATAGCATTCTGTGTAGAATTCAAATAGGTCTGATACATTTTGTGGACTGCGCTGACTCGCGCATGTGATCCGCTCTGTGTATCGTGTCTCTGGACCAGAGCAGATTTTGTGTGCGGTGGTTAGCGTGACACAGCGCGAAACCAGACTTCTTTTTTTCCTCAATGGAAAGCATATTTACACTGTCTGAATCGTTCCCTGTCCCCTATATAGTGCACTACGTGCCATTCACCGTATAAAAAATACTAATTCTGTGAACAATTGACCGATTTCAGCCGCGGCTTCAGCGTCTATTTATAGTGTAGAGGGCGGGCGCTTCGAATTTTAGAGAGCATTTGATTGGACAGAAAGTTTGATGAGAAGATGAAGTACGATGTGACGTCAAAAAAATCGTTGAGCCTTTTTGGCGGAAGTGACGAACTGCAAGCTTTGAATGCTTATATCTTCTAAATGAGAATTTTGTCACTGTTTTGGAGCACACTGGCATAAAGATAACCTTAAGACTAACATATTGATACAAACATCCAAAAAACTTAAATTTTGATTTCATGGGACCTTTAAATGTCACGTAATGCTTCAGAATCATTCTAATATGCTGATTTCCTACTCAATAAACATTTCTTAATATTATCAATGTTGAAAATAAGTTGTGCTGCTAAAAAAAATTTTTTCTTGGAAACCATGATGCATTTTTTTTTTCTAGGTATTTGGATTAATATATGATTCAAAAGAACAGCAGTTATTTTATGTAGAAATCTTTTGTAACATTATAAATGTCTTTACTGTCACTTTTAAACAATTGAATACATCCTTAGCTAAATATAAGTTTTAATTATTTTTATTTAGCTAAGGGGCGAAATCTTAGTGACCTCAAACTTTTAAATGGTATTGTACACTACCCATAATCCTAAAGAGGAAGCTCCAGAAACCACAAAAGAACTGCAGCAGAAAAATGTGTGCAAGTTATATATTAAGCACTTTATATTAAGCCCTTCAAAATGCACTAGATCGTACATATTTGAATGTGACTTGGTTGCATTTGTCAGTGTAATTGTCAAAATATTTGTTTGTTGCAGCCCTAATGTATACTTTTTCTGTTTGTCTATCACATGTTGTCAGTTTTTTGACATTTTGGTGTATTTCTGTGTCCTTCAGCTCCTAGACATGAAGGTGTTTGTAGACACAGACTCAGACATCCGGCTAGTCAGGCGCCTAAAGAGGGACATCACGAATAGAGGGCGTGACATTGCAGGTGTCATTAAACAGTACAACAAATTTGTCAAGCCAGCGTTTGAGCAGTACATCGAACCCACTGTGCAGGTTGCAGATATTGTGGTCCCAAGAGGTATGTGAAGTTGGAAAATGTCAAAACTGCCAAACATTTTGTAAGATATCAGACTATTAAGCATATTTTACTGGACTGTCTATCTTTAATATTGTTAAGCAAAGTTTATATTCAGAAATTTCATTAATGGATGATTTAAAAATGTTTCGCCTTGTAATTTTTTTTAACATTTCTGTATAAATAACTGAAAGAACTTATACAGTTGTAATAGCCCTTAATGCTGGTACGGCAGTAAACAATTACTCTGAAAGCTCTCTAATTTATTCAGATTTTTTCTACTCAAAATTATGGAATTATGTGCTTTATTATAACAGTCCCCTTCCATTATTTCTCCAGGTGGAGAAAACTTTGTAGCCTTGGATCTAATTGTTCAGCATGTTCACAGTCAGCTGGAAAAGGTATGTAATAAAAATGGCTCCTCATTCTCATCTGTTTGACACTGAGTGAGAATGATTAGTTGGTCTGTGCATAATGAAGTGCTGAGAATGGCCAACATGCATGATGTATCCCTGCTAGATAAACCACATGCTCTTAATACGCACACAAATGTTGCATGCGTGTGCATATGAAGCCCATGCCATGGTATAAGTATTTTGCCCTCTGGTGGTCATACTCTACAGGGCTCTAGACTGCGACAATTTTTTGAGAATGTGCGAGTTAAAATTTGACGTGGTCGCATTTGTGCGAGTGCATGGTCTGCGCTGCTCCAGAGCGTCTGCTTCATACAGCGCGCACTGCAGAGCTGCGGCACATTGTAGCAGGAGTTAGATTTCACTGATCACTTTCAGCGCGAGAGCTTCAGGTGTAGAGCCTGGTTTATACTCGCAGCGTCAGCACGAGCGCGAAGGTGCACACCGCGGATGGAGCGCAACGGAGGATTTGGTTTTCAAACTAAAGTAAAATACCGCTTCTTAAATCAGAGATGTAAACATGTTGGTATTCTTGTGAAAAAAAAAACCACGCAAGTCCTCTCAGCGACAGCCAGTTTAGTTTTACTTTTCTTTTTGTTTTCGTTTTGAAAAGCTTATCTTTACTTTTTACCTCACGTTACGTTATGGAGGCTTTCCTTATTTTTTTTATTATTATTATTTATTTGATTCCTCAGTGTTTGCTAAACATTCTGTAATTTATTAGTCGGTATATAATACAGCATGTGATGTGTCCTATGCCATGCCTCGTCTTATTCGTTTATGTTAATAAAGGTTATGTAAGCTATGGTTTGTCATTGTAGCCTACTGTTTTATTGTTATTGTGCTTTTTAATTAAGAATAACAATGAATCCATCTTTTGTTTTAGTCCTAAAAAGTGAAAAGTGTATAGATATATGAGCAAAACAGACAATTATCTTTTTTTGTAAAACGTGACACCAAAATCGCGAATGTGAAAGTGAAAGCGCACAAAAAGAGGAATTCCTGTTCACAAAATTTAAATCACAAATAATACTGATGAAAAAGAACGGGTTGAATGTTGAACAACTATGAGCTATGATAAAAGTTCATCAGCATGCATTGATTAATCAAATGTTGTAGCAAAAAATAAATAAATAAATAAAAATTTCGACCAAATTATGTGCTCGTGCGACCAACTGAAAAAGTTAGTCGCAAAAGAGCGACCTGCAAGAGTCTAGAACCCTGCTCTATATGTGAAACAAGATATTTTGTTATAAATATTATGTGCATTGGTTTAAACAAGAAAAGGCAAGGCCAGTAATCTTGATATATTTTATTTTACAGTCCATCTTCTCCTTTATAGCATTATAAAATTCATTTGCAAATGTAATTTCTGGCACAATAGTCATAAAAAAAAATAATAATAATAATAACATTGAAATGATGACATTTCCATTGGGAATTGATTGGATCTGTGGGCATTTCATACCATAAAATAGTCCAGCCCGATTGTGAATTTACTGCTAAAAAAAGTGACTAAACAGCCTTTTGCCTGTTGGTTAACATTATCCACTTTTTTTCTTTGGAATAACATGCTCTGATGATTCAGACAATATGCTGAGAAACCAGGAGACAAGCAAATGTGCAGTCAGTTTTGATTTCATGTTGCCTACCCAGGTAATTACTAGAAAGACAAAGATGTTAACACTAATGAACATTTGCTGAGTGACGCTTATGTGCATGCGTTTTCTGACAAATGTATTCCACAAAAAGGGTTTAGAGCCTCTTTGAAATGTAATCATTTTCTGTGCCTGGCAGGCTGAATAAAGTCATGAATTATCCTGAGGTGGAAAATGCTTTTCGTTTTTTACTCGATCAGTCACAGTGAGGAATGATCTTTAGGATTAATGAACCATGTGCTTTTGTGCAAAATATATCATGCTCTAAAGCCACAGGGCCGCATTGGGTTTCTCATCAGAGAGGTCAGATTTGAAAGATTTTCTGTGTTAGGCCCTGTGAGTACTTTGACTGAAAAATCTTCAGTCAAAGTACTGCAAATTTATTATTATTAATATTTATTTAATTTTTTTAATAATGATTCCTCAATTAGGGGCACTTTTGAAATTTTGTTTTGTATAACGTGTGACGTGGGTTTTTAATATTTTGTGTGATGGTAATGATGGTATTGACATTTTTTTGCTTTATGAGAGAAAAAAGATAAACCTTGGACTTGCTAACATGACAGATTAGGTAGCAGCCAATTACATTTGAACTTGGTTTAAGAAATTGATTAAATTAATTGAAATGATAATTACTGACCAATGTATAAAGCTATCTACCTTATTTACTTATTTAAAATATTATTAAATGCTACATGTATACACACATACATATTAATAATTTGTTATAATAGTAATATATAAATTAATAATAAATATTACTTTTATAATTATATATTTTATTTATTTATTTATTTATTTATTCAAGAGTTTCCCTAATTCAAACGCTTCTTTTAATTCAATTTCTTTCTTTCTTTCTTATTTTATTAAAGAACCCCCCCCCCCCCCCCCCCCCCCCCCTTAAAGAATTAAAATTAAAAAAACAAAAGCTGTTGTGACTAAAGCAATGGAAAATTTATTGCACTGGAAAATTTAGTGTCTATATATGTTGTATCTAAACAACCCCATGATTCCACAGTAAAACAGTGACACTGATAAAGACTTTTAAATCAGCCTGAAACATGGTCTTTTTAGTGATGGAAATATGAGAAGCATAAATGTATATTGTGTAAAACTGCAAGAATGTGATTGTATCGGGTTAAATATAGGGAGTAAGAGTAGCTGATAGTGCCATGAAATATTTTCCCAGTATACCATGGAGAGGGAGAGGGCTGACTGTTTGGAATGGCTTTTCTGAGTGAATATCTCATTTCATAAGTTTGTCTTTTTTTCTTTTCTTTTTTTATTCCTCTCCTCCCTATGTGTGTTTGTAATGAAATACTTGCTAAACCTTCAACCGATTGCTCTAACCATCCCAGCGTGAAATCACAGTGAGGTATGGCTGCTTTTCCCCTCATTTGCTTCCATCTCTCTTTCCTTCATTCTTTAAACCCGTGCTTCATCTCTCCTATCTTTTCCTCAAACCTGCAGAGATGCAAATGGAGACAAAAGGAAAAGCGTTGCTCTGGTTATGGTCTACGCTAAACAAATTGAATGTTAGTGTTGTTAAGGCTACAGTATAAATGGATGCACAGTCCCGCCCACATTAAAATCTCATTGGTCCAAAGTCACAGTTCAAAAGTTTGGGGGGTGGTATGAGTTTTATGGTACAGTCTCATATGCTCAGCAAGGCTGCATCTATTTGATTAAAAATAAAAACCAGTAATAGTGTGAAATATTATTGCAATTTAAAATAACTATATTCTGTTTTAATATGCTTATGTAATCCTTCAGAAAGCGTTCTAATATACATTCTAATATTATCAATATTAAAAACAGTTGTGCTGCTTTGATCAATGTGATCTATCCTTGCTGAGTAAAAGTATTAATTATTTTGAACGGTAGTGCTTGTTTTGATATTAATTTTAATATTTTGGGCGAAATGATCTACAAAACAAAACTACATTTTATACAAACACTACATTAAGTGTTTATATATTGGACACTGTATTAAGGACCTGAATGAATTGCACGAAATTGATGTGAAGACAAAGAATATATTTATAAATAAGCTTTGCGAGCCAAAAAAACACCATAGCTTCACTGTGTACCTTTTGTCTCCCCCTCCACTGTGTTATTTTGATGCTGTTGCTAACACAGGGATGGGCCTGTTTCAGTGGTTTTGCTCTTCAGATACTGTGCAGCCTGTGAAATCCTCTGATAATGCAGTATTGAGAAACTCAGTATTGAGACATCATTTTAGACTGCACCTCAGCTGAAAACCACTGACAGACTACCCCGAGCTCATCTTGGCTGTGATGTCTCCGTCTGTTCTGTATAGACTTTAATCAGGTCGTGTTCTTTTCTCCCCCTCCCTCTCTCTTTTCTCTGTCTCGTCATCATTGTCTCCCAATGAACATTTATTCCTTCTGCAGAGGAAACTCCGCTGGGATATGTGAGGATAAATTCTTGCATCCTCTCGCCTTTCTTTTTTTCTGTTCTGTTTTCTTCATTTTATTTTTTTCATTTTTTATTTTTATTTTTTCTTGGATCATCCTCTGCAATCCTTCCTCACTTGATAAAACACGTTCTGCTCTTTTAGTATTTTTTTTTTACTACTATTATTTGAATTTTTTTTTTTTAAAGCTTGTGTATGTTTAACTTTCAGAGTGAGCTAATAACATTCACACTGTCAGTCCATCACAGTGTCCTAACCAGCATCGCCTGTGAAAAGCGACAAGACATTTTGTCCATTACTTGGTTTTTATTTTTGTGGTCTTGCATTGGTAGAAATCTGATTGGTCCAAAATATCTGTACATATCTTACTGATTGGTTGTCATCATGTCATGCTGCGGAGTGTTTTAGACAAAGTGCTTGTCGCTTCACACTGGTTAGGACACGGTGTCTTTTTGTATGGGATTGTGGGCTGAGGTTTGGTGAAATAGGCAGCCACAATGAAGGACATTTAGCAGCCAAATATATTAAATGTCTCAAATCAGTCATTAATGTAGGTTGTATACTGTAGAGGGCAGTGGTTGTTCTCTCAGTCTTTGCTTAGATTTTCACATTTACAGTATAAATGCACAGAGTTCAGAGTCCATTACCATCTTGTTGGTTTTCTTTATCACATTATTTCACTGTTTAAAGAAAATGTTTACCCTAAAATTAGAACTGTCATTTACTCTGCCTCAAGTATTTTTTTTTTCTTCTTCTGTTATATGCAAAAAGAGATTTTTACAATGTGAAAAAGCATTATGAAAATCCTGCCTAACTTTGTGTGTTTGTGTGTGTGTGGTCTGAAAGAAAGTCATACATGTTTGGAATGAAATGAGTGAGTAAATGACAATTGTAATTTTTAGGTGAACCGTTTCTTTAATGCTTGTGCATCAAATCTTTGGTTGCAAAACCCTCACTTCTGTCTACTTCTAATTTAAAGGCCTGTTCACACCAAGTCTCTTCATTCTGATGATGCACACACTTGTGTGTAGAAACCTAGGATATTAACCGGTTGTCAACACATAACCCGAGTCAATATCTTATTGGTCAGAGAGGTTTGTTATTGGGGAGAAAGTGGTCCATTTGTGTAAATTATGTAGTTGTTTTATTTTAAAATATATTCATAATGGAAATCCTGACTTGAAGTGAATGGGCCTTGACTCTATCTTGACCTGCTACCATAACACTTCAAACTCACATCAGCTCTTCAAACCATATTCGCACTGGGGAAATAGTCAAATATTGTTATATTTGTCTATTTTCCATTAACAAAAAGTTTGGTTTTGTGTGCAACTTGTGGAATGTTTACATCTCATATCCATGTGCTATTTAGATCAGCCCTGGCATCTGCACATCAGGGTCAACCTTTACCCAAGACCCTGAGTGTCATGGAGAGCAGCCCACAGGTCAGAGGAATGCACACTATTATCAGGTATGACCTCACTGCTGTTATGAATACTTAAGTAATTTACGCGCACACACACACACACACACACACTCTATTGGTGTTTTTATTGTAATATTTTGATTTATTTACACTACTATTCAAAGAAATAAATCAAAACAAGCATTACCGTGTAAAGAAATAATTTTATTCAGCAAGGACACATTAAACTGATCAAAAGAAAATATTAAGCAGCACAACTGTTTTCAACTTTGATAATAAGGAATATCAGCATATTAGAATGATTTCTGAAGGATCATTTGACACTGATGACTGGAGTAATGGCTGTTGAAATGAATACTTCCATACACACACTATTGGGTTTTTTTACTGAAAAATTTTACTGATTTATTTCCACTACCTTTAATAAAAAAAATGCTATGGTATGAATATTCTAAAAAATAAAAGTATTTAATACTTTTATTCAGCAATGATGCATTTAATTGATCAAAAGTGACAGTAAAGTTCTTTCAATCAAATGCTGTTTTTTATACTTTCTGTTCATCAAAGAATCCTGAAAAACTGCAATCAACACAACTGTTTTGAAATGTTACACCAGCAAAGGCATAAATTACATTTTAAAGTAGAAAACAATAATTTAAAATTATAATAATATTTCACAATATTACAGATCTTATTATATTTTTGATCAAATAAATGCAGGCTTGGTGACTTTTAAAACCTTAAGAACTGACCTGAAACTTGGTTGTGCATTTACTTATTTATTTTTCCACATTTAACACATTTAAATTTTTAAAGATTGAATTTATGGTTTAATGCTTTTTATATTAAAATATAATTGAATATAATTTATTATGAAGAAAAAAAAAACTGCTGTAGATGTGTATATCTATTCACAAATGATACTTATTACAACCCGAATTCCGGAAATGTTGGGACGTTTTTTAAATTTGAATTAAATGAAAACTAAAAAAGTTTCAAATCACATGAGCCAATATTTTATTCACAATAGAAAATAGAGAACATAAATGTTTAAACAGAGAAATTTGATACTTTTATCCACTAAATGAGCTCATTTCAAATTTGATGCCTGCTACAGGTCTCAAAAAAGTTGGCACGGGGGCAACAAAGAGCTAAAAAAGCAAGAAATTTTGAAAAGATTCAGCTGGGAGAACATCTAGCAACTAATTAAGTTAATTGACATCAGGTTTGTAACATGATTAGTAGGGGTGTAACGGTACACGTATCGTGTACCGATCGGTTCACGGGCAAATTCCAAATGGAAGTGATCATCCCTGTCCTCTTGGAGTGGGGACTTTGGAGTGAGCAGGGCACGTGCGTGCCATTATGTAGTCGTTTGGAATGCACTTGGCAATGGGAGCGATGTAATTTCCTCATTATCTTCAGCTGGCATGTTCCCGTGACAACGCAGCACTGCTGATGGACACCGGCATAAAAAAATATACATTTTATATTTTAAAAAGTTTTATATATATTTTTTATATATTATATAGCATATTTTAAAAACTTTTTAAAATATAAAATGTATGTTTATTTGCAACAGTTATGCCAACAACAATAAAAAGACATTTATGACATTAAAACAGCGACATCTGCTGACTGACACCATGCTGCCTTGTCACAGGAACATCCCAGCTGAAGATGAGGAAATTACATCGCTCCCTTTGCCAAGTGCATTCCAAATGACTACATAATGGCAGGCACGTGCTCTGCTCACTCCAAAGTAGGGATATGCCGGTATCAAATTTTCATGTTGCGATTAATTGCTAATGCTTTTATCATGGTATACAGTATTATCACGGTATTGAAATTTAGTTGCAAAAAAAGTGTCATAATACAGTATGACAGGTTTAATAACTTTTTCTTATAACAGAAATACCTGAACATTTAAATGCGATAAAGCAATACACAAAAAATGTATAAAGTTAAAAATCACACAGATTAAAGTGCAAAAGAAAAAAGACCAATAGGTATCACTTTACAATAAGATCTCATTAGTTAAACTTAATGCATTAACATCAATGAGCAAAAGCTATATTTGCTTATTAATCTTAAAAGTTATTAATCTTTGTTTAAAAAAAAATACAACTCTTAGTTCACGTTAGCTCGGGTTCATATAAAAAAACAGTTGAAACTTGATTTTAACAATGTGTAATTAAATATTGGAATTACCTAAGATTAATGAATGTTTAGAAGAACTTTTCAATGGGAGTTTGTTAACTAATGAATTAACTAATGTTAACTAATGAAATCCTAATGTAAAGTGTGACTGAACAATAAAGAATCAAAACACTTTCAAACAATATCTAGGGCATGTTGTAGTCCAGATTAAAATATAAAAAAGTTTTATAATAAATAGCCTATTGACTCTAAATATTAAAGTATTTGGCGTTGTGATGACACCACTGTGAATACAAAAATCTGAATGGCTGTTTAAATCATTTAAATACGTTTTAGAAAGTAGCGCAGCTGCTTTGTTTAAGGGGTTTCCAGGGTAAAGGCTGTATTCTGCTGTTCAGCGCCATCTGCTCTCAGACAGTGAATGTGAATGTCACTGTGTCGTCTTCACGTGTTCCGCCATGTGCTTCTCATCCGTGCTTGTTTACATGAGAGTGCGCATGCGTCTTTGACACAGCTTACAGTGCTGTTGTGCATTATGACCAGTTGATGAGAAAAGTAATTCTTAAAATGCGTTCAAAAATCTGAATAATTTGTAATAAATAATTATACTCGGTATTTTGAAGTGCCCACGATAACAATACCGTGCATATTCGTTATCGTGATATCGCATTACCGAATACCGGCACATGTCTACTCCAAAGTTCCCACTCCAAGGGGATAGGGATGATCACTTCCATTTGGAATTTGCCCGTGAACTGTTCGGTACACGATACGCGTACCGTTACACCCCTAATGATTAGCTATAAAAGGGATGTCTTAGAGAGGCAGAGTCTCTCAGAAGTAAAGATGGCCAGAGGCTCTCCAATCTGTGAAAGAGTGCGTAAAAAGATTGTGGAATACTTTAAAAACAACGTTACTCAACGTCAAATTGGAAAGGCTTTGCAAATCTCATCATCTGCAGTGCATAACATCATCAAAAGATTCAGAGAAACTGAAGAAATCTCTGTGCATAAGGGACAAGGCCGAAGACCTTTGTTGGATGCCCGTGGTCTTCGGGCCCTCAGACGACACTGCATCACTCATCGACATGATTCTGTCATTGACATTACTAAACGGGCCCAGAAATACTTCCAGAAACCACTGTCGGTAAACACATTACACCGTGCCATCTGCAGATGCCAACTAAAGCTCTATCATGCAAAAAGGAAGCCATATGTGAACATGGTCCAGAAGCGCCGTCGTGTCCTGTGGGCCAAGGCTCATTTAACCCCTGGGTTCAACAAATGCGCCGGCGCGTTTTGAGGCAAATCTTCCTGAAAATCCCTAAAGGAATTAAAATTACTCCGTCACTTTTGATCGTATAGATAAGAGCAATACATCAATCGAATCTGTAAAGGGTCTACTTTTATTTGTATGCACTCATAATAAGAACAAAACTTTGTGCTTTTGTAGAATAAAGAAAACATACAGGATGCGCGTTCTTTGTCTCTGCGAGCTGCTCTGTGAAACGCGTCATTAAAATGAACCAAAACTCAGCGAATACTCGACATACAAACATGAGAAATATATCTATAGAAAGCTAGACATGTCTACTTTTAAATAAAGCGAGTCCCGTCGAAAACAAATATTAAAGTTTGTTAAAGTTATCAGTATGAAACCAACGCCATGTCCAGTTTCTCCGTCTGAACTAATTATTTTTAATGTGACCACGCCCGCGAGCTACTTTCACTTTTGTTATTACAATCGTCCACGTGAGGCGTGCGGACATGTAAACGCCCACAACAGTGCCGCGAACAAAGGAGCAAGACCTTTATTCAAGTTCATCTCGGCTGCTTGTCGTTTCTGAAAGAAGACACGCTGTGAGAAATAAGTGTTGGATTACCTCAAAGGAGGAGATTTGATGCGCTTGGTTCAGGAGGAGATCATTTACATGAGTAAGTCTTTCTTATATTAGCCTACTTGTGCTAGTTGTTATTGTGTTACTATAATATAACTTGTACACATTTTACTCGTTAGACTTTTTCAAAACTATAATTTCTGACTACATGTATAATCAAGTGAAACTTTATGAAGCATCTTTCATTTCATTGCATCTAAATGTCTCACGACTCCAAGATGTTTTTTTAATATTTTTTTTATATATATATTCTATAAAATAGAAAACGATTCGATAATTATTAATAGTGTTTACACTGTAGCACTGAATGATAGTGTATGTGTTATATGTGGTAATTGTTCTTTTTTTTTTTTTCTATAAATTAGTACTAGTATCAGTGACCATCACAATAATGTTAATAATGTAGTTTGTGTAAACAGCATGCTTACTTTTTTATTTCGGATGTGAGAATAACAGTGCAAAAGAACCTGTTGCAAAGAGAGCCAAAGCAAATAAGCAGCCCACTCAGGAACCTGGACCATAGCTAAGACCAAGTGAGGCACACACTCCCATGAGTCTCTTCAAAATGTTTTTGTTTTTTTTGTTTTTTTCATTTCCTTCAGAGCACATAAACAATATACACTTTGGAAATGCCAGGTATGTGATGTTCATTTATGTATTTCAACATGACACACTACCAGTCAAAAGTTTTTGAACATTAAGATTTTTAATGTTTTTGTAAAGAATTCTCTTCTGCTCACCTAGCCTGCATTTATTTGATCCAAAATACATAAAGTTGTATTTGCTAAAGCAGTAATATTGTGAAATATTTTTACTATTTAAAATAACTGCTTTCTATTTGAATGTATTTTAAAATGTAATTTATTCCTGTGATCAAAGCTAAATTTTCAGCATCATTATTCCAGTCTTAGTTTAACAATATACACTATACCATTCAAAAGCTTGGAGTCAGTGTATATATAGAAATTTAAACTTATTTAGCACACAAGTGATGATGAAGACATTTATCATGTTACAAACGATGCTGTTCTTCTGAACTTTCTATTTATCCACAAAACCTGAAAAAATTCTTCTCAGCTCTTTTCAACAATAATAATAATAATAATAATAATAATAATAAATGTTTTTGAGCAGCAAATAAGAATATTAGAATGATTTCTGAAGGATCATGTGACTGGAGTAATGATGCTAAAAATTCAGCTTTGAAAGTCAGCTTTGATTGTTCCTAGCTAAATATATTCTAAATAAACTACAAACAAAAAATATATAAATTTTTGTTCTCACATTCTTTCTTGTAACTATTCCCTCTTAGTCACATACCTGACTGAATGGCTTATTATGCAGCTCATAATGCAGGCCTTTGTCTTCTCAGGTGGGAATTACTGCATTATGTAGGGTAGTTGATGCCCTCTCGCATATGCCCTTTCTACGTGAAAAAGTGTCTTTGAAAATTTAAATCAATATATTATTTTCTGTGAGCGAGTAAACAAGATGATTTTCACAACATTTTGAAGCAAAAACTTAAGGCTACAAAAGTCTTGTGAACAAATGTTCTGTATGTGTTTTATGGCCTTACTTCAGTGACTTCAAAATTTTAGTTTTTCACTAACCATGCATAAACATTGCTTTCTCAAAAACACAATCACGTACATACATGATACTCGCATATTATTGTAACCCAGTTTGTGCTGATTACAGTGTTATTACACTTTAGCCATTTATAAGTTTATAAGCAACTGAAAAACACAAATGTCAGGGCATTTCAAAACTTCTCCAGGCCCCCAAAACACCCTCAGGACCTAGAGGGTTAAAATGGACTGTTTCAAAGTGGAAAGTGTTCTATGGTCAGACGAGTCCAAATTTGACATTCTTGTTGGAAATCACGGACGCCGTGTCCTCCGGGCTAAAGAGGAGGGAGACCTTCCAGTGTGTTATCAGCGTTCAGTTCAAAATCCTGCATCTCTGATGGTATGGGGGTGCATAAGTGCATACGGTATGGGCAGCTTGAATGTTTTGGAAGGCACTATGAATGCTGAAAGGTATGTAAAGGTTTTAGAGCAACACATGCTCCCCTCCAGACAACGTCTATTTCAGGGAAGGCCTTGTGTATTTCAGCAGGACAATGCAAAACCACATACTGGTGCTATTACAACAGCATGGCTTTGTAGTAGAAGAGTCTGGGTGCTGAATTGGCCTGCCTGCAGTCCAGATCTTTCACCTATAGAGAACATATGGCACATCATTAAACGAAAAATACATCAAAGATGACCACAAACTCTTCAGCAGCTGGAAACCTATATCAGGCAAGAATGGGACCAAATTCCAACTCCAAAACTCCAGAAACTCATAACCTCGATGCCCAGACGTCTTCAAACTGTTTTGAAAAGAAGAGGAGATGCTACAACGTGGTAAACATGCCCCTGTCCCAACTATTTTGAGACCTGTAGCAGGCATCAAATTTGAAATGGTCATTTATGTGCATAAAATTGTAAAATTTCTGTTTAAACATTTATGTTATCTATGTGCTATTGTTAATAAAATATTGGCTCATGTGATTTGAAAGTCTTTTAGTTTTCATTTTATTCAAATTTTAAAAAACGTCCCAACATTTCCGGAATTCGGGTTGTACAAAACGTTTATTTATTTTATATTTATTTTACTAAAAGTAAGAATTTGCAGCTCAGTAAGTGTCGGATGTTGATTCAGTAACCGCTCTGGCAGATTCAGATCATTCAGTTTAGGATTCATCTGACAGATTCAACATTTTTATGAATCTTTTTTAATGATTCATTAAAAGAACTTGCTTATAAGAATCATGTGTTGTGAATTATACTGTACTAGTTGTCCTGCATGTTTGATAACAGACAACATAATAGAAAGACAAATTGGCATATCAGTGTCATATGTTTACCGTTATTGCTGTAGATATACACCTTGGGTTACTCCAGTGTAGGGGTACTGTATGTCACATAAATAAAGCAAAATTTATCAGCAAAATGATTGGCCATTAAAGGTGCTGTATGTAGGATTGACACCTAGCGGTTGAACTAGGTATTGCAGTCCAAATTCAAAATATTGGAGAGGGTTTTTTTCATCCGGCCCCTCCTCCTCAGACTTGACACACGTGCAGGTTGCCAGATTAACGATACCAACAGGAACGAGCGCACATGACGATGAATGACATGAAATATGCTGTGTTTTACGCCAACTGGCAACCCGACGTGCCGAAATACAATTGGGTAAACTGGCAGTGGACAGGTTTCACAAACCAAAACACAGACCGACATTCCGGCCCAGAACGCACATTTTCAAAGGAGAATAACTGACTGTAGCATTGTTTTTCAGATAAACAAGTATGTTAACTTAGCATGTTTCTTAAATATCTGCAAACATATGGTATTTTTATGCTTTAATAGAGTCAAAAACTTACATATAGCACCTTTAAAATGTGTGAGAGTGGGGCTTCAGCAGGCTGGCAACAGCTTGAGTTGTGTTTGTAGTTTTTGGGCCACTGATTAGTAATTAAAATAAAATAAGGATTGTTTTCTCACTTTATCTAAACTCTCAGACTAGCTGTTTCTGTACACAGTATCATACACTCTTCCAAAACACACATCATCTCTGTTGTGTATTATTGACTGTGTCCCCTGTGCCCTCAGGAATAAAGAAACCAGTCGGGATGAATTTATTTTCTATTCAAAGAGATTAATGAGGCTTCTCATAGAGCATGCCCTGTCCTTCCTGCCGCTGAAGGTGAGTGAACCGCCATTAATGACAAACTACGATTTTTTAAACATGATGTTACGAGCTCTGGTTATTGGTTATAATACAGTAATACCTACGAGTGTCAGGCAGCGCCCCCATGGACAAATTAAATTTTTATTGTGTGAAGTGAGTCTTCATTCAAGATTATAGCACTTGTTTTATATAATTTTAGTTAAAAAATCAATCACTGATTCTTATTTCGTCTTCTCTTTTTAGCCGGTGTCTGTTGAAACTCCTCAAGGAACTGTATATGAAGGGAAGAGGCTGAGTGGGAAAAGGGTTTGTTTATTGGAAGATTAAAAAGTGTTACATGCTTTTGAGAAAAAATTGCTTTGTCCAATTAGTTATCTTTCTACGGAAGCCTGTATTCACCACAGAATAAAAAAAAAATTAAAAAGTAATTGCAAAATTTTATCACAGTTTAGTTTTTTTTCCTCACAATTCTGCATTTGTATCTTACAATTCAGACTTTTTTCCTCACAATTCTGTTTATATCTCACTATTCAGACTTTTTTCTTGCAATTCTAAGAAAAAAAAAAAAAAGAGTATGGCAAGATACAAATGCAGAATTCAGATTTTCTCGCAAATTCCAAGTTTACATCTTCTATATCTGACTTTTTTCCCTGAATTCTGAACTTACATCTCACAATTCAGATTTTTTTCTTTCTGCCACAAAATAAAAAAGGTAACATTTTATCTCACAATTTTTCTTAGGAAAAAAGGTTTAAATTGTGAGATATAAACTCAAAAATGTGAGGAAAAAAGTCTGTATTGTGATATATTAAATCACAATTACATTTAATTTTTTTATTCCATGGCAGAAACATGTTTCCATAGGAATTGCTATTTGTATGGCAGGACTTTACACCTGTGCTCCTTGTTTGTTCGTTTGATAGATCACTGGTGTGTCCATTCTACGGGCAGGAGAGACCATGGAACAGGCCTTGATGGCTGTTTGTAAGGACATTCGGCTCGGAAAGATCCTCATTCAGACTAATCATGACACAGGAGAGCCTGAGGTATCACGTCTTCACCCATCCATCTGACAGACACATCTATAAACAAGCTCTGATCAAAAAGTTGTCCGTGTTGTCATGTGTCCTTGTGCTCTCAGCCTTGGTGAGACGGCATGTATGATTTACTCGTTGCCTACTAGTCAGGTCATGGTCTGTTTCACCGCTATGCTTTGTCACATTTGATATCTATGCCTCTTCTCACCTGACACATAACATGTGTCATGATGTACATGATAAACTTAACAGTTCTGTGCTGATGGATGTCAGTTTGCAAGTATTTTTTTTGCAAGAGTATTGCGTACAGCTCCCTTTTAGCTGTATGTTCACTTTGCATTAAAGGGTTACTCCACCCCAAAATGAAAATTTTGTCATTAATCACTTACCCCCATGTCGTTCCAAACCCGTAAAAGCTTTGTTCGTCTTCGGAACACAATTTAAGATATTTTAGATGAAAACCGGGAGGCTTGTGACTGTCCCATTGACTGCCAAGTAAATTACACTGTCAAGGCACAGAAAAGTATAAAAGCATCGTCAGGATAGTCCATCTGACATCAGTGGTTCAATCTGAATATTATGAAGCGACGAGAATACTTTTTGTACACAAAGAAAATAAAAATAACGACTTTTTTTCAAATTAATTCAGACTGTCTGTTTCAGTGAAATGGTTCAGACTCGAACCAAAAAGATTATTTCACTATTGTTTGCATCACTATAAATATTCCTAAAGGGCCCTGCATTTTAATTTGTTACTGTAAACAGTTTTGTAAGAAACAGTTATATTTATTTATATGCACTATGGTGATTATATAATTTATCATATAAATAATTGTATGAAAAATATATATTTAATGATAAATATTCTATATCAGTAAAATTATTAATCTAGTAGTGTTTACCATTTGCATTTCTTTCATCTCAAAGTTCCTTGGATATCCTTGTTTAATTTAGGGTGAAATCTCTGTGTAAAACCAGCTGTTGTTTATGTCTGTTTCTGCTTTAGAAGTTTAGTGTTTTCTCCACAGTAATGTCACACAAATCATTGGTCTAAATTCCTCCTCAGCTCCATTACCTTCGTCTGCCCAAGGACATCAGTGAGGACTATGTTATCCTGATGGACAGCACTGTATCTACAGGAGCGGCAGCTCTCATGGCTGTCAGAGTTTTACTTGTAAGTCACCTCAGCAGACAGGTCCTATTTATTTAATTTGAGGTAAATTTCCCAATTGTGCACAGTTATTTTTATACTTCCTGGCCATTGTGGAGTAGATTTTGGATCCTTTTAAGATGTGTAAACTAAATGTCAGCATCTCACTATGCTGAATCTGTAATGTGAGTGATAGGACATGTAAGCCCTAGACGTGACCTTGACTTGTTAGGTCTGATCTGTTTCAACAAACACCCAACACAATCACATTTCTACATGATCTTTGACCCCTCTTGCATAAAAAAACAAAACAAACGATCCTAACCAAATTGCTCCTTTTTTTTTGGAATCAAAGTTCACATAGGATATGGGTGTCTGTCTGGCCTTGGTTCAGTACTTCTATCTGTTAACAACATGGCTACTTGGAAATAGATATGTTGCACTTTATGGTTTCTCCAGGTGTTTAATAAGTTTAAACGCTCTATATTACATTACATTAAATACAAAATGATTCACTTATTCCAGAAATTTTTAATTGCGTTACAGACACCATTCTAACTCGGAGAAATACTTTATATTTTATTATTTTATATTTATTTTTCTATTTATTCTGTTTATTTTTGTCCAGACCTTGATATCTACATTAGTTAGTGCTCAGTCAGGTTTAAATCAGGGTGATTCACAAACTCATCTGTTCCAGGATCATGATGTCCAGGAGGATAAGATCTTCCTTCTGTCTCTGCTCATGGCAGAGATGGGCGTTCACTCAGTGGCCTACGCCTTTCCCAAAGTGCGCATCATCACCACTGCCGTGGACAAGAAGGTCAACGATGAGTTTCACATCATTCCAGGGATTGGTAAGAGCAGTTTAATTAAAGGAACAGTTCACACAAAAATGAAAATCCACTTAACCTCAGACCATATAAAATTTAGATGAGTTTGTTTCTTTATCAGAACAGATTTGGAAACATTTTGCATTACATCATTTGTTCATCAGTGAATTCTCTGCATTGAATGGATGCTTTCAGAAGTCCAAATAGCTAATAAAAACATCACAATAATCCACAAATGAGCTCCAAAAAAGTCCATCCCCTGTTGTCCTCTCACATCAAAATCCACCGACATATTTCAAACTGCTTTGGACTGTTTTTGGTTGTAAATGATATTTGATCTGTGCATATTTCTCTCCTGATTCAGAGATGAGAAAGCAGAATAGAGGACTTGTATTTTAGCCGGAAGCAGTTAAAATTAATGAACTGGAATTAATGAACTAATTCTGACGGCACCCATTCACTGCAGAAGATCCATTTGTCAGCAAGTGATGTAATGCTAAATTTCTCCAATTCTGTTTTGATGAAGAAACAAACTCATCTGTGTCTTGGATGGCCTGAGTGAGAGTTTCAGCAAATGTTCATGTTTGGGTGAATTGTCCCCCCCCCCAAATATATCGTAATTGCAATTGTTTTGCAGGTAATTTTGGGGACCGTTACTTTGGGACTGATGCTCCTTCAGACTGGTATGAAAGTGATGAGGGGATGGACTACTGAATTTCATCAAGACCTGTATGTGAGCGATTCTCATGCATTAGAGAAGGAAACATTTAAGCACTTAATCTCATATGATTGTGGACCCATTGCCCTGCCCTATAAGCATAAGCCTTAGCCGCCTCTTGCTGTCGATCCTTGCAATACTGTGTGCTACAAATGAGCCCATGCTCAGTAAAGGTCAAAGCATCAACAGACCCCCAAACATTGGAGATTACTGCTCATTAGCTTTCCTTGAAATGCCCACATGACATCACAAATTGAAAAATCACATAAAATAACATTTGCATATTCTTCACTCTGCACCTTTATTTTTCATAGCCATTTGAGATTAGAGGCAACCACTGCATTTTAATGATGAATCAGTCAAAACAAAAATATGCAATCTTTGACTTATATTAGAGTGTATAATTTCAAAATCTGAAGCAAAAACAGAATGGTCTGACTTTAGCTTTGTGAAATTATGCTGCATAAAACATTGCACGAAACAGCAGACGGGCTGAGTGAGACGCAGTTTCTCTCTATGACAGCAGGTGGCGCTTAACAGCAATAATACAGCGTTTTCTTGGTTTTACCACGGTTAAACACAGCAGCGCTGTGCCTATAAACACTAAGATGAAAAGAAATGTAAACTTTTCTGAAAACAGGCAGTTCCCCTCAGAAACTTTTTAATGTAAAATTCAATATTTGGATTTTCTTCCTATATTTTTTAGTGCATCATGAACAGTGATTAGTTCTGTCTGCTACAATACTTTCTCCTCTTTGCGTGCGGTTTCAACTTCTCTGGACTCTGTTAACGGACGTTTACAGACTAATTGTAATAATAGCATAATATTTCCACACAGATGGCATTTTGGAAAATGATTGATTGCAGTGCAGTTTGTGCAAGCACGGAACAGAAGATAGTCTGAAATAAACAGTGTTGGGCACATTACTTTAAAAAAGTAATTAATTATAATTACTAGTTACATCTCACAAATAGTAACTGAGTTAGTAACTGAATTACATCATTATAAAAGTAACTAATTACCAGGGAAAGTAACTATTGCGTTACTTTAAAAAAAAAAAATTCAAATGTCAAATAACTTGGATGCCCCCAATATTACATATGTTAAATTAATGAAATGGACTCTAAATAGAATAAATTATTATTATAAAACATTATACATTAATCTACACTATTTATCCACTGACACTTAGCATCAGTCAGTCAAGCATTATAATATAATATTATGATAATTTAGCATTATATGATGATAGAACTTTAGTAATTAGAATAACCAAGTATGAATGCATATTTGTCATGTTGACTGAAATTAGCACTGGTGGTGGTGCTTAAGATGTTGTTTGTCATTTAGGGTTTCTATAAAAAAAAACAAAAAGGGGGAAAAATTGATAAGATAAAACTACTACGAATTCTACCAAAGCCACTTGAAGGCAAGCCTGCAACCATAAGCCGAAAAAGCGTAACGGCTAAAGCTAATGCTTCCGGTCTGCCAATACGTGAGAAAGGAGACCAGAGGCTGTTTTTTTTTTTTTTTTTTTTTTGAATGGATGTCAATGGAGAAGAGCGTAATCACTACGCTGAATAAACAGCTTTTTTGAGGAAACAGCTTATCATTTAATGAATCGACAGCTTATCTGCTAATCTTCAACGTGTTTTACACTAAACAATACTTTTGGATTGAACTATTTTTAGAGTTTACCACGAAAAAATACTGTTATTAGAGAAGTCACTGATTTTTTTGCGACAGGTGGGATTCAGCTTACGGCACTTCTCATTCATTCCTATGGCATCCGTAAACGGCGATTGAGTGTCGCACAACTCTGACTGAAATTCAGTGACGTCAAGGCTGTAATGTGATTGGTTATTACGGCACACGTGATCCAAATTAGCCATTATGCTATCTCCAATAGTAAGTAATACAGACCCTCTCATCTCCCTATAGTAAGAAAATCTCTGATTCTACTACTAATAACAATATAAAAAGCGCTAAGGATTAATGAGCTGCTGGGTTCATGAATATTAATCATGTAGTCTGCGTTTGCGCAAATTGATTTGCTGAAATCAAAACAGGGATGATAATAGGTGAGCGCCAGCCAATGAGATTGTCGTTTGCGCATTAGCTCCGCCCACCACCAGTGAACCCGGCAGTTCTTAAAAGCTGAAGAATTCCAAATGAACTCCTTTATTTTGAGAGGAAAATACAACAAAGAATATTGTTTACATGTAGAGCGTCAATTCTGCATGTTATGAAAGACTCTCTTGCTCTGTGTCTTTCTTTGCGCGTGAGACAAAGTGACGGCGAGCTGTGCGCCTTCACACTAGAGTTTACGGTACGTCAAATAGGCTACAGCTACACTGCACATCCATTCAGATGAACTGAAAATAAAATTATAATAATATTATAATAAATTATAGTAACGCCGTATTTTATTGTCAGTAACGGTAACGGCGTTGTAATGGAGGAAACAGTAATTTGTTTGATTACTCGTTACTGAAAAAAATAACGCCGTTAGTAACACCGTTTATTTATAACGCCGTTATTCCCATCACTGGAAATAAAACAAAAAATGTCCGGTCAATCGGTGCATATGTACTCCACTGTATAAATTAAATATAGATTAATCACTGTTAAATCTACAAAGTTACTTGGCAAGACGGGTATTTTGACAGGCTACTTTTGTATGTATTTACTCACCCATTCAGGCGGCGAGTAGTGAATGGAATTGTCTTTCACGCCCAAATTTTTTTTAATCGCTTGAACTTTCAAATTATCAAGGCTTAAAAACACATTCAAATGATAAACTTTCGTGACGACGCTGCAGTGGCCCGATCGGGCAAGTGACAAATCCGTCTACTGTCCCGAGCGTCCTTTACGCTGGCCCCGGGGCCCGGGCCATTGGGCAGTCCTTATTGGGCAGTCCTTATTGACGAGCCCTGAAAATTCAGTTTTAAGTCCAAAGGAATAATTTTCCTCATCATTGGTTTTAGTATTAGCACTACAGTGCCACTGAGTGGAACAAAATCAGGTTTATCGTTTTGTTATATACTTGAATTTTAAAATGTAGATAAGGTATATTTATTTTTCATCGATTTATTTGCCATGACTGATTGTGGAGAGGCAACCACAGATTGATTTGCAATTACCAAAATTTGAGAAAAGATTACTGAAGAACATTTTGAAGGTCTTTTAGCAGAAATTAAACCAAAAGAGAGATCAAAACATGCGCTTCTCCTGAATTTCCACTGTTACATGTCATCTAATGCATTTTTTTTTTTTTAAATAAACCTGCTCAAAGTGCCAAAATGCACATACAGCAACCTGAGATGCACTTAAATTTATGTAAACAAACAATTTGATCACATTCTCACCTAAAGGGGAGTGTTGCACATTATTTCAATGGCATTTATTAAAAAATTACTGTCTATTTGCTCCCACTTGACAATGTAATAATGAAATTGACATTTATGTCTTATTTTTTCTCTGTATGTTTGTTTTCTAGTTGGAGCTGACATGTGGTTTGTTTTATTTTTTTGTAGTGATTTTATGGCCTGCTTGTGTGTTATTCTGAATCAAATCTCAGTAATAGACTTCAGACTTAACTACATTGGCAGCAATATGCATTATTATAAGGGAAAAATATTCCTCTTTTTTATTTAAGTTCTCTCTCTCTCCAGAGATGTGTACTGTAATTATTTTGTTGTATATGTATGATTTCCCTGGGTTATCTGTTTACGAGCTTCAAACTGACCTCCAGTGTTGTAAGCCATTCCACTTCTATGGAACATTTTTCTGTATGTATAAATAGCGCAATAAAATATTTTGTGCCTAAGTCTGTCTTCATTCTTATTTTCTCCCTTTAAACATTGCAAAAATGTAAATGTGACAAGTATATGTCCACTCAATTTTATGTCTAGCCAGAGTTTTTTTTTTTTTTCAAAATCAATTCCAGGTACAGACAATTATTTATAGAGGTTCTTATAATTACTCAAATTATTTTCATTTAAGAGGGTTTTAAACGCTTTCAAATTAACACCAATTTTTTTTTTCCCAATAGTTAAATAAATTCTCGAGCAGGACTTTTATTTTGAAATATTCAGTTCGGTTTTGAAGCGTTTGCTTGCTGCTTCACACTACCTCAAGCATTATGTTAAATTGTTGACTTTGGGTAAAATTAATTATATCAAACATCTCTCAGGTTGTCCTGATACAAGTACAAACAAGACTGAATGAGTTTAAACTTCAGTCACATCTTTGGAAGTCACTTTCCTTCCTCTTTTGACTTTGGAGCCTTTGAAAGCAGCAGTCATTCAGCTTTAATTTCAGCAACGGCAACATCTCTTTAACGCACTGTATCACTTCTCTTTGCGTGACAAGGTAGGACTACACTTCTGTCTAACTTAAGCCTTCGTACGGGTTAAAACTGACTGTGCAAGAGTTATAAAATAAAGTAGTTTTAGTTGCGTAAGCTTGTTATATAGGCACTTGAGAGAAGTCAACGAGACGAATTGGATTAATTAAAGGAAAATAAATATGTATAGTGCATGACAATCTTTTATGTCTCCGTTGTGAGAAACAGAATTGTCCTCATCCGGTTGTGTAATTACATAAAAACCTTTTAGTTGGAAATTCATCATGATTTGTGGCACGCGCACGTGCACGCGCCTTTGAGCCAAAGCGCGAGACTCATCACTGACTGTACGAGTGCGACTGAACCTTATAAAATCTGAAAAGTTCACCTTTTAATACGTGAGGATAGTTGTGAAGATTTTAAAGGGATGACGTTAGTTCGCCTTTAGTTGCTGGTCCCCATTGTCTTCCATAGTATGCAAATCAATGGGGACCAGCAACTAAAGGCGAACTATCCCTTGGCTTTAACGTATTAAAATTTGACCGAGATTGTACTAATCAGCAGTCTACTAATCACCACATCGACATAGCAAAAAAAAAAAAAAAAAAACAGTGCAACTCTAAATGACTCTTATGAACCGATTCTTTTATTGAATCAAAAATGTACAACGCGAGTTACAAATTAATCAGTCTTATGAGCCGGTGTTCTGTCGATTTGTGCTACCTCCCATTAAAACAGGCTGTTTTTCAGAGAGTATTTCCCTTTCTTATTTTATTTATTTTACTTTTTTCTTTAATGCAATCTACTTTTCACTGGAAATTCCTGTCTCAAAGGCAAATTCCTTGTGAATGTAAACATAAATGGCAATTAAAGCTCTTTCATTTTTTTTTTTTTTTTTGTCATTTTGCACGGTTTTAACTGGAGTGCTTTAACAGTACAAATTTAAAAATAGTTAAGACAATAAAGCACCTTTAAATATAAAAATAGTTGTTAAGCCAATAAAGCACCTTTAAACTGAAACATGAATCAAAAACTCACAGCGCGATCAGTGTAGTCTGATAAATAAAATAAGGTTGAATCTAATCTAATGTTATCTAAAAATTCCAAATGAGCGATTCCAGTGAATCGATTCTTCTACGTAAATAAAAGCAGACAGCGCCACCAGTGTAGTCCCATTCCCAAATGAATGAATTTTATGAACCGGTTCTTTTTAATGAATCGTACGCATATCGTGGCCAGTGCAGTCTGAATCCTGAATGAACGGCTCTTCTGTATCGGTTTTAGTGAATCATACGTAAGTACATATGCAAATCTTGGTTAATAACTAGTCAGTAACTAGTTTGGGATCAAATATTGGTTAGCATTTGTTGATAAAATCATGTTGCATAAATTAAAAAAAAGTTTGACCATTTATCTATCAATAACTAAGTGCACTGATAATCTAACATTGAAATTATTCTTGCTACATACTAATCATTAGCCATATCATTAGCCATTGTCAGATATTTTTCTATCTTTGCAGCAGTTTTCATTGCAGTAATTTCAATAGTCCTGTGTCTTTTTTAGACTTTGTCACATGGCAGGCCTTTGGAGATCTTATCAGGTGCTGATGGCCAAACATCCACGGACAGTGCAGATTATAACTGCTGGTAAGAGCTACAAACTCTCCACCCTCAACTCCAAATCCTGCACCTTTTTTTTTTTTTTTTTTTTTTTTTTTAAGACCTGTAGTTGATGTTCCCAAATTCCCAATTCCCTTTAGGTCAACTCAATCTCAGATGCTATTGATTAAATATTTATCTTTCCTGTTAGCACAATCACTTCTAAACAGCAAGATTGTTTTTGAGCATCAATAATAGATCAGCCACATAAACAATGGAAAGCCCTTCTCAGCAACAAACTGCTTAGCTGTTTGCTTGAACTTTGTTTCTGTGGGTTTTACAGGGTGGGAGTATAGATTAAGGGGGGGGGAGTATATTTCAGGATGTTGTTTTGGTTATTTTAACTGTTGCATTAAGTTGAAATGTTATTAAATGTAAATTTGAACTCATAGTGAACCAGGAATACTCACATTATGTATCACCTCAAGACATTTGGTTTTTATTTGGAAAATAAAATGTTTTTCCTGCAATTACAACATTCTCCCAGAAGATGGAAGCACAAAACAACATATTAATGAAAGTCTCATCAAGTTGGTCTGCTGAAGATTTTCTTTTTGTCCAAACACTGATGGTGTTGTCTGGATTTAAGTGTTCATATCACGAGGAATCATTTATCTTTAGAGGTCAGAGTTTAATGTACTATGGAAACATACTAAATCTTTCAAGCAATTGGGGGAAAAGTTTTGTTCTGAATAACTTGGCATTCTAATTTTGTAGTTAAAACTGAGATTTAACAGTTTTTTTCTAAGCAACAGCAGGCACAGGGTTGAAATTACACACTTTAGGTTTAATTTCATGTGTAATTACTGTGCATTAACTAATCAGACCCATTTGATGGGAATCTTTTCACTTTGTTTAACAAAATGAGTGAATGAGAGTGCACTTTATTGTTAATCAATGAGCCTTCTTAAATAAGCTGCTGGGTGTATTGTGAGTCATGCAAACTGTAGCATTAGGATTAATTAGTACTTGGTTAGACTGGCACTGACAACTTGGCCAAAATGCTTAAAATCACCAGTGGCCTCATGTCGCTGAGCGGTTGAGGATGCAAGTTTATGTAATCAAGATTACAGATATGAGCTATGACTCATCGGCTTTGTTTTCCACATGAGGAAGAGGACTTGAATATTTATAGAAACTTTATCCCTATGGGTATAGGTTTAATATTAGACAGCAAGATGCTTTAAATGAGAGGGAAGCTGGGTTATTTCAAAATTAAATAATAACTGGATGTTTTCTCAGTGATGTGGTCCAGCGCTTATTCGCAGAGCGAGGGACGTGATCTTACCTTCAAATAAATTGAATGCAATAAAACTTGGCATTCTCGGGCAAGGTGGAAAAACTTCAGTGAATTGGAAGTTCAAGGTTAAGTGTGTTTTTTTCCCCCAAAGTTAAACTGGGTCTACTTTTTCATATGCCAGTTTAATATAAAGAGGCAACTATTTGTAGGTCGTTTGACCATCCTGACCATCCCAACCAATGGCGTGAGTTTAGGGCAGGGCTATCTATTTGTCCAACCACTGGCAGACGGGGGAGTTGTCTGTTTGAAAATTATTTGAAAAGAGTCACTGTTTTAAAGTTTAATTATAGAGTCATTTATTATTATACATTTAATTAATATGAAACATTTAATTAATATATTAATCTGTCATATTTGAAAGGCCTAATTGAGTGCTCAACATCTGTTGGGATGTTTAATTTGAAAATAAATCTTATTTAGTTATATTAGATGTACTTTACCATTCAAACGTTTGGTGTGTTTTTTTTTTTGTTTTGTTTTTTTGTAATGTTTTGGAAAGAAATCTTTTATACTCACAAAGGCTGCATTTATTTAATAGAAAAAAATGGCAGTAATATTGTGAATAATATTGCTTTTAATACATTTTCGATGTAATTTATTCCTGTGATGGCAAAGCTGAATTTTCAGCATCATTTCTCCAGTCTTCAGTGTCACATGATCCTTCAGAAATCATTTTAATATGCTGTTTTGGTGCTCAAGAAATGTTTCTATAATCATTAATGTTGAAAACAGTTTTGCTGCTTGTTTTTTTTTTTTATGGAAAGTGTGACTTTTTTTTCTTTGATGAATAGGAAGTTAAAAAGAGCAGCATTTATTTAAAAATATTTCTTGCTGAATAATAGTAGCTGTTTATTTAAAAAATTAAAATAAAAGTGTATGCTCACTTTATACCCACTAACAACTGCATGCAAACTGTGATTAATTATTATAATCAAAAGCTTTTCACTGTGTTTATTTTAGTCAAACTCACCGCTTCCTGTGAATTGATTTGTTGATGTTCACTTGGACTGAACTTACATTAAGTACATTAAGATTTGTAATCTAAATATAATGGATGAATTGTTTGTGAAATCCACTTTGCAGCACAATACAGGGTGAGAAAGTATCCATTATTTTTGCAATTCTGTTTTTTGCCACTAGTGGTGCAGACATTACACCCTTCAGCTTTATCTGATGCATTTGGTTGAAGTGATAAATGGATTTATTTATAACAGGTAGAGATGTGAAGAGGAAGAGATTAATGAGCGAATGAATAAATGAATGAATGGAGGGGATGAAGGCGCTACATTTCCGTTTTCAAGTCATTAACGATGCATTAACCCCATAATCTGAGCTAAATGTAGAACCGAAAAAATCAATGTCATCCAAAGAGGGCAAATCTGAACGAATGAGGCTTGAATGTGTTTACTGTAACGCAGGTAAGCCATGTCACACCAGTCTCATCAGCTAAATGGGTTGAGTTGCCAGAGCCTTCCCGCTGGTCCCTGTGGAGAACGTGCTGGCTGCAGATAGATTCCTGCCAAATTGATCACAGATAATTTCACTAAGCGCAAGATGCGTCAATCAGGGCTGTTCTTCCCTGGAGACTCTCCCTCAAGGACAGACGATGGGAAGTATTGTGCTGACATCAGCATATTTCAAGATGCGTTTAGCATAGATGAGTGCCATACTCCAGTTGGCACGAGGCACGGGGCAGATTGTACCTGAGTGTGTGGTAAATTGCATTTTATTTGGCACAGCATAATGACAAACAACCATGTTTATGGTTGGATGGGGTCATCGTCTTTGTTAATATAGATAAATGGAATTTTTTTTTTTCCCCGTATGAAGCAGCTGTTTTCTTGTTCATTGTAATCAGAGACCTGGAATATAACTTTTAAGCACCTATTTTTCATGGTTTTGGGTCCAAAGGTGATATCAAATGGAAAAACAAAAAGTTTTGTTATTTTGAAATTTCTATTTATTAAAGTATACTAAAAACATATCATGGTTTCCACAAAAAAAAATATTGAAGGAATTGTTTACCCAAAAATGAACATTTACTGAAAATTTACTCACCATCAGATCATCCAAAATGTAGATGAGTTTGTTTCTTTATCGGAACAGATTTGGGGAAATTTAGTGTTACATCACTTGTTCACCAATGGATCCTTAATAATGAATTTGTTTATTACAAATATGCAGTTTTTCACTTCATAAGATGTTAATTGATAGACTATAGTTATGTTGATTACTTGTATATTATTATGATGTTTTTATCAGCTGTTTGGACTCTCATTCTGACGGCATCCATTCACTGATGGTGAGGAAATTTTCAGCAAATGTTCATTTTTGTGTGCAACACAACTATATTCAACATTGATAATAGCAGTATTGACTAAAGGAAACTCAACATTGCCATCACGGGAATAAATTGTAATTGTCATTGTAATCAGAGACATAGAATATAACTTTTAACCACCTGTTTTCAGAGTCCAAAGATGAAAGCAAATGTAAAAGGGTCTTCTTAGGACAGTCTGTTCTTAACAGATGTTTTAAGAGTTTACTCTTCGGTGCTTCTCAACCTGTTAATGTCAAGTTGAACCAAGAAGTGGAAAACATAAGTGTTTATTATCACCTCACAACATGCTGTTAGCTCTCACTCAGCCTTTGCCCTCCTGTCTGCCTGGTTCTGCCTGGTTCTGCCTACCATGATCAATAAGCTGGTGCTGTTTTGATAAGATGACCCAGTGAAAGCATGGCAAAGGTTCCTGGCTTTTTCCAATCTGCTATACTGGATTATTAGTCTTTCCTTGACATTTTATGAAAAGGTTAGGTCACTTAAAAGGGGCTACGTTGCTTCGCCAGGCTCTGTCGTTAAGGCAGAATGTCCTTTGTAAACCATGATATTTGGGCAAGTGCAAGGAAGCAGCTGTCCTCTAAATTTAAAGGCAGTTGCATTTTTTTATGTGTGGCTCCATTTCTTCTCCCTGGCAGTTCTGTATTTGCCTGCAGAAGAATTTTTTTAAGGATCCTGCAATTTAGCCAGTCAAGGTGAAGCATAATGAGTAACAGACACTGCCTGTATTTAGAAATCAGGGGTGTTGATGTAGAAACACTGTTGTCACTGTACAAAGCTTTACTTTATATAGTTGTCATTAGTTTTATAGTGTATAGTTAGGCACACACCAATATGGAAATTCTGAAAATAACAATATTGATGATACATCTGATAATTGATGATGGTTCATTAGATAGATAGATAGATAGATAGATAGATAATATGTAATATATTGTAATGTGTGAATTGGGGGAAAAAGTGGCATAATCTGCTTCCAATAGCAGCCTAATAGGCCTAGTGATGCTGATAATATGATAATAATATTTGTCATATAATATTTGTCAATATTTGTTTCTTTTTTTAAGAAAATGCTTTTTAAATTGGGGGAAATGCTGGTAAAATATGGCCAGATTACAGAGACCTCCAATAGCTCATTTAAAACCCTTAAAGTATTGGCTGATACCAGTGTGTTCATCCATAATTTTCATTCTATTGTACCTCTGTGAAATGCAGAAAATCTTTATCTCATCTTAACTTCAAAGGTTTGCAAACTTGCGGCTTACTCAGGGCTTTCTGTGAACTCAGTGGTATTTCTGAAGAAACAGACCATCTAGAAGCAGTGTTAGTCTCACAAACCCACTGCTGGTACCATCAGTCCAGTGCCTGTGTACACTTAGTCATGTCATAACACTGAGTCACTGTGTCAGTGTTTGTGGTGAAGCACAAGGACGATGCTCAGAAGTCGTCGTAGTTTGTAAAATTTGATTGGAGAGTCTTGCAGCGCGTTTCTCTCACAGATCAGAAAAGGCTTCACCCGCTGTGTTTGTGTGGGGTTGAGTGAGAACGTGACACAGTCTTTCTGTTGGTGGATCACCCCGCTGTGCCCGTTAACAACCTGCTGGAGAGAGACCAGAGTTCCCAGCATCCTCCTCTCCGAGGCATTTCATCTCACTCCGCCCTCCTGCTATGGCATGCTGTGTACAATAGCGGCTTCTGTCCAGCTCGCCATGTGTTTTGAACAATGTCCTCACTTATCAGAAGTTGATTCACCTGACTGAGGCTCTATTGCATCAGAATAGTTGAAGATATCTTATGTTGCATGTTTTAGTGTGTGCTTTGTTTGGCCTTATTTTTTGGAGTGCCTGTTGATGCCTAATATATTTGTTTTTAGGTAGTTTTGTTTATTGTTTTTACATTGTTCCATCTTTTGTCTTCCTCTTCTTTTATTTTATATACTTTACTGTATTTATTTTGGTGCTAAAATATGCCATTTCAGTTCTATAAAATTCAGTACTATAATATCCCAATAGTATATAATTATAGTAATATTAAATATACCATGCTCATAATTTCTTACTAATGAGATTAAGAAATGTTTGAACTTTTAAAACAACTTTATTACCTAGTGGGATGCATTTTGTGTTGTAGTTCTTAAAATTAAGTAATTTTTTCTTTAACAAATATTGACTCTGTTTATGATTATTCTACTCTTAGATTGAGTTATTGTTGTTTTTAAAATGTAATCATATTGAAAGATGGGATTTTATGGTTTCTTCATTATGATCTCCTCTGTGTGAATATACATAGATATGGACATTTTTCCTTTAAAAAATGCTGTTTTCTTGATCATTGAAATCAGAGACTTCAAATATAACTTTAACATGCCTGTTTTTCATGGCTCTTAGGATGAAAGCAAATGTAAAAAGGATCCCCTCAGGACAGTAAAGGAAAAAAAAAGGAAAGAAATGTCCTTTGTGATAAGTTCCTTTGGTTTTGGTTTCTTTTATTGAGGTTTGTATTCATTTTGGGTCTCCGATACATGTCAATATCCAGTGAGCTCTCTGTTTATGCACACATGCATAATGCATGGCTCTATTTGCTGCCCTCACGGCTTTGACTGCAGACGATCGAAACGTGTGTGAAGAGAAAGGAGACCTGTGACATTTCCAGCAGTTGGGAGGAAACAGCTCTGTCAATGTGATTGGCACACAGTGTGTATGTGTGTGTGTGTGCGTGTGCGTGTGTGTGCAAGTGATGAGCTGCAGTCTATCTAAAGCTTTCCATCACTCATATTCAACAGCTTCTGTTCATTCAGTGTTTCCTCAAGGATGAATGGATGAACACACACACACACATACATTCTTGCGCACACACTTTCAAACTCTAGGGTGTTGGCAAGTCTCTCATGGTTTAATTGTTTAAACACTTTGAGATTAATTTATACATGCATTTATTCATAGTGCCAATGGATAGTGCTAAAGTCTGAAGGCTTTTCAAGTTGGTGTGCAAGAGGAAAAGTATTTAGTGTCAGTGAGGCAAAACTGCACTGGTTTGCTAAGAGATTTTTTGCTAATTTTGTGTTTTTACAGAATTCTTTTTGCTTTTGCTAAAGTCTAGTATTTTAAATAAATGTCTAATTATGTGATTAAAGGTTGGAATGTCAAAATTAAGAGAATTTAACTTATGAAAAATGTAAATAAAGCAATTAAGCTGTTTTGCCTATCAAAAAAAAATTTTTTGCTCCAAATGTGATGCAATTTAATTTTTAAACATACCTTGCATCTCTGTCAAGGCACATCGTGGAATGTTTGAAACTGGTTTTGATGAATGAATAAGAGTTTGGTTTTACTTTCTACCTTAAAATGTTTCCATAGTGTTCTCAGAAATGTGTTGCATGGCTTGTCTGACTAATCGTGTTTTACAGGATAACATCTGTCCCTGCTATTAGGAAACAGTCCCCTGTGGTGTTCATAAGGGGGTCTCAGCACAATGTGAAATTTACAATGTGACATTTAAAGGTCATTGTGAGGTGACTAGATGGATTTCTTAAAGTCTTTCTTAAAGTCATTGAGTCCTCTGCTGTTTTTATACATTTAGTAATGAATAAGTGTTTGAAACATTGTAGAAGAATTAAAGAAAAAAAAAAAAAGATTAAGCACAACACCATGCAAAATTTGGAGTCTGTAAGGTATTTTTTTGTTTTCTATTAGTATAAGTCTCTTATGCACATCAAGGTAATATTGAGAAATTTTATTACAATTTAAAATAACTGTTGAATATGTTTCAAAATGTATTGCTGTGAAGGTAAAACTGCATTTCAGCAGACATTTCTACAGTCTTCAGTGTCACATGATCCTTCAGAAATCATTCTAATATGCTGATTTAGTGCTCAAGAAACATTTCTTATTGTTATCTATGTTGAAAACAGGTGTGCTGTTTTTTTTTTTTCATTCTTTGATAATTCCTTGATATTCCTTGAAAAATCAGAACAGCATTTACTTGAAATAGAAATCTTTTGTAATGTCATAAATGTCATTCCTGTGATTTTTGATTACTTGCATTTTTTGCTGAATAATAGTGCTAATTTAAAAAAAAAAAAATTTGGTAAGGTAGTGTGATTGATAGGATCAAGGTCACAAAGTCACTATTTGTTATCCTAACAGAGTAGATCATCCCAAGACCTCATATGGCACATCTCATCTCTCAGTCAGTAGGTAGTGAATGGGGCGGCAAAAATCTGAGTGAGTGTTTCCTGACAGTTGCCCCTGGCATGGTTACTTGTGTTTGGGTCTACATGCTGGGCAGTGGGGGCAAACAGATGCCTGACTGGCACCCTCTCTCTCTTTCTCTCTCTCCTTCCCTCCCTCATTTTTACTCCCTCTCTTCCAGGCTCTCTGGTGGGTGTGGGTGATGTCCTCTCCCAGCAGCTGATTGAGCGCCGTGGACTGGCCAATCACAGCATGAAACGCACCGCCAAGATGATGAGCATTGGCTTCTTCTTTGTCGTAAGTCTCCTGTGATACTGTTCCATTTGCATTTGAGTTTCTACTGAGATCCTCCAGCTTTGTTACTTTGGACTGATGTAATTTAAATATAGGACCAAGAGAGTTAAAACTCTGAAGGTCTTCATGGGTTTCATTCTTTGAAAGTAAAATTAAGATTTTTTTAAATAGTCTGACAGTCCAAAAATCTCCTTATTTGTTATAAAATTGTGAGTCTTATGTTTTGTATTTTTATACTCTTTCAATGGTCTTAGAATGGTCTTATTACATGCCTTTCCAACGTGGTTATCTGAAATACACTATTGTTCAAAAGTTTGAGGTTGGTAAGATTTTTAATGTTTTTGAGAGAAGCCCTTTATGCTCACCAAGGCTGCATTTCTTTGATCAAAAATACAGTAAATATTGCAAAATATTATTACAATTTAAAGTAACTTAACTAAATATTTTTATATATTTTAAAAGGTCATTTTTTCTGTGATGCCAAAGCTGAATTTTCAGCATCATTACTCCATTCCTCAGTCACATGATCCTTCAGAAATCATTCTAATATGCTGATCTGGTGCTCAAGAACAGTATCTTATTATTAACAAATTTTTAATACATTTTCCAGGGTGAAGAATAGAAAGCTCAAAAGAATAGCATTTATTTGAAAAATAGATTTTTTTGTAAATTATAAATGTCTTTTCTGTCATTTTGATCACTGATGCATCCTGAATTTTTTTTTTTATTCTTTTTTTTAACAGAGGTGTATGACAATGTAAAAGATTTAAAGCCACAAATTTTTCATTCTCCAAAGGGCTTGATATTTCAACCTAGGAATGAAAACAGCTTTTTTTTGCCGATCAAATCAGATTAGGTTTTACCAACTCCCCATGTCAACTAGCGAACCCTTGGCTCTTTGCTTTAAATTGGATAATAATACAACTTCAAAAAGCCAAAATAGAAAAAAAAATTGTTGCAAAATATCAGTGAATTCAAATGTATAAAGGTCTGTTGTGTAATGACCATCACAGATCATGCGTGTAGAGTGTCATTTGTTGGAACAGGTGATGAAGTTGCACAGTGATTGACATGCACACAGTGATTGATATATTGAGCACCCAGCTCTTCCCTTCCTCCCTCCCTCACTCACACACACACACACACACACACACACACACACACACACACACACACACAAAGCACTAATGCACTAGTTCTGTCCAAATGACTTGAGGTCTAATCTGCAAATGGCCTGTATGATTCAAAGCTTTTACACACTCGATTCAGCCTTTTAAACATCAGACCTTAGTCGTTATTATTAGTGCAGTAAAACCTGTTTCACTGCTGTTAGAACAAAAGACTGAACCACAGGTCAGAACTTCAGGTGAAATTTGTCCAGCATCTCCTGAAATAAAATCTTGGAAAGATTTTCTGTTCATTGAGCTCTAATTGTTGCATTTCTGACGTGCCTATTTTATGTTGGTGGTGTAGGGTTATAGACTGAGTTCTTATTGCCCAGTCAACTGAATTAAGCAGAAGCTCAGTATTAATCATTTAATGTGTCATATGGCATCCTTTGTTTTGGTAAAAGGACAGGAAAGAATGCAGAAAGACAATATAGAGCTGTTATATATTCACTGTACATAGAAAAATGACAAGCGTCGTCTCAAACAAGTGCACAGCTGTTTGTTAAAGACGCCAATATGCATAATTTGCCATTGGTGGGTGATTTTACATTGATGCTGCTAAACCGCAAATTATAATTGCATTAAAAGAGAGATTTACCGAAGAATTCAGTTGTCATTGTTGACTGGAACACCCCCGGGAGAGACTGTTTGACACATTTATTGATCAGTTTGCTAATCAGGCCCAGACTGAAACCACATTGGGAAACAAAAAGAAAGCTCATTAATTCACAGAGGATTGGAGCTAATTACAGCCCGCTGTTTTCATAATCACATCATGAACAAATGAAACCACTGGCACGGCCTCAAGATTCTGGGCTCGTGTTTATGATTGTTTAATGAAGTGTTTGAAGTGCTACACATATTTGAGATGAGTTTAGTGAAGTTTTCTGTGTTTTGAAGGGTCCAGTGGTCGGTGAATGGTACAAAGTGCTGGACAAACTTGTTACTGGTGGTACTGGTGGTGCAGCTCTGAAGAAAATGCTTGTTGACCAGGTGAGCCATGCGTAATGTATTGCAGTAATTGTTTTTTGTGCGTGTAAGAACTACATGGTATTAATTTTTTCATAATTACTACATATTTGTGTATTATAGGACAAAACGTCACTTTCAAATTTATTATATTTTTTATATATATACACAATCCCCAAAAGAATTCAGTATATATGCATTGTGGTACTCTCGTGAATGGTGACGGAGACTGACTGGAAGAGGAGAAATTGTTGAATAAAGTTGTTCTTTTTGTTTTCTTTGCACACAAAAAAGTATTCTCTTAGCTTCATAAAATTACGGTTAAACCTCTGATGCCGCATGGACTATTTTAATGATGTCCTTACTACCTTTCTGGGCCTTGAACGCAGTAGTTCTGTTGCTGTCTATGCAGGGTCAGAAAGCTCTCGGATTTCATCAAAAATATCTTAATTTGTGTTACGAAAATGAATAAAGGTCTTATGGATCTGGAACAAAATGACTGTGAGTAATTAATGACAGAATTGTGATTTGGGTGAACTATCCCTTTAAATACTTCTGCAATGACATCGCTGATGCTCATTCAGATGATCTGAGTTCAAATCTGGCCTGCGTCATTTTCCCATGCTGTTCTCCCTCTTCTCCCTATCACATCATCTCTCCACAGCAGTATTAATAAAAATTATACGAAACACCAAAAATAAAGTCAGACCTCAATATTCAATATGTTTTAAAATATCTTTAGTTATAAATACACACATGGGAATTAGTCCCTAGAGCTGACTGTCATGTCTTTGTTGAGTATGCAGACACATGTAAAGTGCTTTAGGAGCTTCTATTTATTGCTGTTGCTACGTGCTTTATCCCTTTTGGGTATCCCATCCGAGCTCTCCCTTCATGCATGTCAAGTAATCCATCCTCTGATAGGCAGTCAAACAAATGAGTGTTTGCATAAGTCATTGTTTACATGATTGGTGGAATGAATGTACAGGATGAAGCGGACAAAGGCACGCAATACAGGCCCTCTCCCCATCACCGGATTACACCCAAACAACAGCGCTTCAAACGCCAGCCTGCTCTCCCACATTTATTCAGTAAAGAGATTCTAGGGCTATTTTTAGAGACCCACTTTCTAAATTTCTAAAAGCCAGTACGGCCAGCGACAAGTTGTGTGTATGGTTGCTTTCATCTGTAGATAGTTAACTTTGTTTTATTGAGAGGATTACAACAGCCATTTAAACCTTAAAGAGGTCCTCAGATGTTGTTGAGTAAGTGAATATTTCATTTAGCTATTAAGCATGATTGATTCATAGTATTTTACAAAAAAGATTCCCACAGTCAAGTGGCAGGTACTGTCGGCATGTCCACAGCTTTATTTCACTCCTTATACCACTTTTCATGCATTCCCAGTGTATTTTTCCACAACAAAATGTGGTAATACTACATGAACTTACAAATCGTAATAACAATAAATTATGCATAATTACATGCAACTAACCCTAAATCACACCATCATCCTAACCCTGATAGTAGAGTAAATACATGTAGTTAATTAATATTACTCAGTTTACAAATGTATGATTACGCTGTATCAAAGACACTGTAAAAAAAATAAATAAATGTTTTTCTGTCACTTGCAAATTAAACTTAATAAAATCACTATTTCAACTTATGAAGCATAAAACATTGTGTACTTTGTAGCCAAAAGTCAAAGGAAAATCAAAGGGGCTGGTTTTAGTCTTGCTTGACACATTTTTGATTGGTTTCTGCAATAAATCTTTTTG
Organism: Spinibarbus caldwelli; assembly: GCA_039654775.1. Taxonomy (NCBI): domain Eukaryota; kingdom Metazoa; phylum Chordata; class Actinopteri; order Cypriniformes; family Cyprinidae; genus Spinibarbus; species Spinibarbus caldwelli. The sequence continues at coordinate 26,232,027 of CM077240.1, forward strand.
GGATGTCCTGTGAAAAACCACACAGGAAGGAATTCCAGTGATCTAGTGTGCTAATAATAAATAGATGCGTCAGTCTCTCATTATGTCCTTGATAGCTTTCAACATGTGCTATGCATATTTCATCAGATGTGAATATGTGAGGCAGTAGTCTATAAATTAACAATTAGGCTGGATTAGATGTATAATGGTATTTATTATGAACATTAAACTTGATTCATCATGTACATTTATATGTCATCTAAAAATGAATGAGAAGGTTTCTATAAAGTAGATAAGTGTTCTAATCAGATCTCTGTATATCCACAGGTGGGCTTTGCTCCGTGTTTCTTGGGTGCTTTTCTGGGAATATCTGGAGCGCTCAATGGACTGACTGTGGAAGAGAATGTGACCAAACTCAAGAGGGTCAGTTTTCATCACAAACCTGAATTAAATACAAGCACTGTGACAACATAAAAGACTAATATTAAAATGCAACAAAATTAGTTTTTCACAAAACCTAAAATGAAAATGCTAATTTAGCATTTTATTGGAATGACTACAACATTATTATATTAATTATTTTTATTATATTAATTGTTTTTTCTTCCTCCAGCATTGATATAAAAAATACAGATATAATATAAAATAATTAAAATCACTGTTAAATACAGAATAATCAATATAATTAATTATTAATAAAGATATAATATATAATATATGAGATAATATATTCAATATTTTGTAATATTAATAATTATTGTTTTATTTAAAAAAAAAACACTTGATGCTCTAACACTTGCACTCTCTATTCTATTTCTGTCCTAACTACTTGTTTTCTTTTTATTTATCGTAAAAATGACCCTCTAACACTAGAATTCTCTATTCTTTTTCTATTCTTTTGACTTGTTTTATTTTTATTTATTACATTAAAAAAAACCTTGCATTAGGTTGCATTAGGCTAACTGAGACTTGTCACAGCACTTACATATTATTGCTCTTTTGTTAGTTTTGATTGCTTCTATTGTCCTCATTTGTAAGTCGCTTTGGATAAAAGCATCTGCTAAATAACTAAATGTAAATGTGAAATAAAACAACAATTCTTATTAATGTAAACTCACTATTAAACACCAAAAGTGCTCTCAAAGAGCGATTTAAGTTACATGAGCAGATTGGCATGAAAAGATTCGGTAACACTTTGCTCAATGCCTTTATGTATAATACATTATAAAAGTATTTTTAATGCATTAATTATGTCATGTAATGCACCATGTAAAGCACCTTATAATGCATTGTACAATCTCATAAATAATTGTAACCACAATTAATACATTATTAAACTTATAAGTTCATTGTTACACTATGCATTTTAAATTTGGTTATAATTATTTACATGAAGATATAATGTACTACAATGCACATTATAAATAATAATAATGCATTATACCCTTTAATAACCCTTTATAATGCATTATACACAAAGGCTTTAAGTAAAGAGTTACCAGAGATTCTTATATTTTTGGGCGTAAAGGTGTTTTTGATCACAGAGTGCCCTTGCTGCCAAAGTACATATATTGAAACTCCATCAGTTGTCATGAAAGTCCACTCTCACACCAGCCTTCTATCTTGTGACCCTTATATTGGCACTCCATAATTGGGGGGTATTTCCCCTGATGGAGGGATGAAGGGATGGAGAGCTGCGAGGAGTGACTCATGGGCTTGTAGGAACAACGGTTGACACAGCATTGTCTCCGAGTGGTGCCATCAATTATTTATGTAGGAAAGGTGTTGGAGTTAAAATGAGACTGAAAGGTCAGTCACCTAAATGTCAGAAAAGAAGGAAAGCTTATGATAAATGCGCTCATTAAGCCAAACAGAAGAAATGCGAGCTGAAAGCCAATCACTAAAAACACCTTTAGTGATGCTACTCTGCGACTCGACTTAAAGAATCCCCTCCGATGCATTAAAACATGTACCTGTTGGTTATTAGTAGGGCTGTTTTTGGTTCTCTGGTGCTGATTAAAACTCTTGGCGTGTCGTGGACGGCGTTTACCTTTGTTTATAATGACTATAGGTCAGGCAGTTGGTGGAGCAAGAGTGACAGATAACAGTTCGGATGCTGCTCGCAGTAGTGCCCTTTAAAACAGAACTAAACGACGCTCGGCTGCTGGAATGGCAGCGTTTTACGCTCATTATTGGTTAAGGCTCTGGTGGAGTAATGGAAAGGTCATGGGATGGAATGGCCTGTGAATTGGACAGTTCATGTGTGAACTGATATTCTGATTGTGTCTGAGGCACTTAACCCAGAGGGTGTCTCCAGGGAAACTGCACTTCGCTTACTGAACTGAATGTTGCTTTAGAACAAATCTGGATTTTTCAATGGATGATGGCAATACCATTATAGAAAGATCAGTGTGTCTTTTTTCTTCCTTTTTTATATTACTTTAATTACTTTTACTATACTGTTGTTTTTATTTTATTTCTTTTCCTCTCCTTTTTGTTTCTTTTCTGTTTTTCTCTTTTTCACTTTTTTCGCTTTTTTTTTTTACTTTCTTTTTGATTTTTTTTACTTTCTTTACTTTTTTATTTTTTTTTTTACTTTTTTCTTTCTTTGTTTCTTGACTTTCTTTTTGCACATTTTTATTCTTTTTTCCTTCTTTTTATTCCTTTCTTATCTTTTCTCTTTTACTTTTTCTTTTTATTCTTATTCTAGTTTTTTCCTCCTTTCTTTTTGTTTCCTTTCTCTTCTTTTTTCCATTTTTTTTCTTTTGTTCTTTTTGTTTTTTTTTAGTTTTTACTTTTTTTGATTCTTTCTTTTTTACTTTTCTTTTTCTGTTTACTTTCTTTTCCTTTCTTTCTTTCTTTCTTTCGTTCGTTACTTTTTCTTTCTTTCTTTTTGCACATTTTTATTCCTTCTTTTTATTCCTTTCTTTTCTCTTTTACTTTCTTTTCTTTTTCTTTTTATTCGTATTCTATTCTTTTTTCTCCTTTCTTTTTGTTTCCTTTCTCTTTTTTCCATTTTTTTTTCTTTTGTTCTTTTTGTTTTTGTTCTTTAGTTTTTACTTTCTTTTTTGATTCTTTCTTTTTTACTTTACTTTCTTTGTTTTTCTTTCTTTCTTTCTTTCTTTCTTTCTTTCTTTCTTTCTTTCTTTCTTTCTTCTTCATTCTTTTGTTTCCTTCTTTCTTTTCTTTTTTCCTTTATTTTTTCCTTTTTATTCTTTTTATCTTTATTTTTCTTAATTTCTGATTTATTTTTTCTTTTTCTTTTTTTTACTAGTTTTATTTCACATTTGTTATTTTTTCTTTTATGTTTGTTTCTTTTCTGTTTTCTTTTCCTTTTTCTTTCTCTCTCTCTCTTTCTTTCTTTTTTCTTTTATTTTGATATAAAACTGAAAATCTGACCTGAAATTTAAAAAAAAAATGTCCTGTGAATTAAATAATAGCTGATCAAAAACAAATAATTTTTAATGTGATGGGTTTTTTTTCAGTTCAGTTTAAAGGTAATTTTAGGTAAAGGTAAAGGTGTGTAATTTTTTTTGTGCCAGTAGTGGCACCAAATTGAACTGGGAAAAAAAAATAAAAAAAAATAAATTAATTAAAAATGTTTTTCAATTTAAAACAGAAAATTACACGCATCATCCTTAAGGGAAAAAAATTAAATGTTAATCATATTTACTTTATTTATTACATATGTAATACATTTATGTTTCATAAAAATACACAGCAAATCTGCATTAATTCAACATAACTTTACCTACAATTTTTATACAAGTGTCACTGGGACACTTGTACACTGAGTCTGTGGAGTCAGGTTAAATGCCATCTCCCCACTGACTACTTTAACAAATAACACCAAGTTCAACATCACCATCATCAGGTGTTAGTCTGGAGAGCCCCACTGTTGATATCAGATTGAAAGGTTAAGTGCGTATTAGCTCGCAGAAAAACCCAGATTAGAACCAACAACTCATCTGCAAATTATTGTTCTCCTCATGAGCTGTTTGATACTTTATAACCTGGTGCTATAACAGAGAGATCACTGTCATATTTGTCATTGCATTTAAGTCTTCGGGGTGGTTCTGAACCTCTGGTTTGATCATTGTTAACAGTTGCCTGCAGCTTTCTACCTGTGGGCAGTTTCCAGGGCATTCAGGATTTGGCTGGTCTTTGATGTTGCTCACTTAGATATAGCATATTAGCATCCCTGTTGTGTTCTGTGTCTTTGTGTATTCAAAACGGTCCAAAAAAAAAAAAAGAAACGTTCTCTGTTCCTGAAGGCTAAACTCCTGTGATGTCAAGCTCAGGAGAAACAATATAATGACGTCTCGGCCCTGCGGTAGTTTAACCTCAGGTGGCCGGTGCCTTGTTCGTTCTTAATTAGAAACTGTTAAGGCAAAGAGTACAAACAGAAAGAGCACAAGTTTCTAATACTGGCTTCTTTTACACACTCAATCTCACTAAGTTGACCTTTCAAAAGATGGCACTAGCAGGGAAAGGGCCCTCGTGTTCCAGATGACCTGATTTTTATATGGCACCAGGGAAAGGAGGGTGTTGACTTGCGCTTGATGCAGTGGGACAGAGCTGTGGAGCTTTTACAGCACACACTCTCTGTCTGAGTGGAGCCCTTTAGGCTGGGTTTAGGTACCAGCATCATTAGTCATGACATGATGAAAGCATGAATGAACAGGTAACGAGCTCTTTTGTGTCTTTAAACGATGAGGAAAAAAGAACTTGTAACCACTCAGTGTGAAGACATTTTATATATGAAGAGTTCATTTGCAAAAACAGATAACTCCGTTTTTAACAATTTTCAATAATCATGTTTTTTCATTGTGCATTCCAATTAATCTCAATCAAACCGCAGTTGGGTTATTTTGATTATTGTGTTAGCTGTATTTTTTAGTTATTTTTTACATAAAGCACAATAAAAATATGATAACATCATAAAAAAAAAACATGATTTTTGAAAATTTTCAGAAAACGCAGTTATCTGTTTTTGCAAATAAACTCTTCATATATAAATCACGATTAATTGCATCCAAAACACACATACATACATTTATATATTTAAGAAATATTTACCTGTATGTGTGTGTGGTGTGTATATATATTCATATTTATATATGTTGTACATTATACAAAAAAATGTAAATGTATACTACGTATATTTCTTAAATATATACATGTAAGTGGGTGTGTATTTATATATACTTAAAAATAGGCACAGTACACACACATATGTGACCGTGGACCACAAAACCAGTAATGTATAATGTAATGTAGATTTATACAACATCTGAAAGCTGAATAAATAAGCTTTCTATTGATGTATTGTTTGTTAGGATAGGAAAATATTTGGCTCAGATACAACTATTTAATTATCTGCAATCTGAGGGTGCAAAAAAATCAAAATATTGAGAAAATCGCCTTTAAAGTTGTCTAAATGAAGTCCTTAGCAATGCATCTTACTAATCAAAAATGAAGTTTTGATATATTTACTATAGGAAATTTACAAAATATGTTCATGGAACATGATCTTTACTTAATATGCTAATGATTTTTGGCATAAAAGAAAAATCGATAATTCTGACCCATACAATGTACTTTTGGCTATTGCTACAAATACAGCCGTGCCACTTAAGACTGGTTTTGTGGTCCAGGGTCACAAAACCAGTCTTTTTCTTCCACACCTTTTTCCTTCCACTCAACTTTCTGTTAACATGCTTGGATACAGCACTCTGTGAACAGCCAGCTTCTTTGGCAATGAATGTTTGTGGCTTACCCTCCTTGTGAAGGGTGTCAATGATTGTCTTCTGGACAACTGTCAGATCAGCAGTCTTCCCCATGATTGTGTAGCCTAGTGAACCAAACTGAGAGACAATTTTGAAGGCTCAGGAAACCTTTGCAGGTGTTTTCAGTTGATTAGCTGATTGGCATGTCACCATATTCTAATTTGTTGAGATAGTGAATTGGTGGGTTTTTGTTAAATGTGAGCCAAAATCATCACAATTAAAAGAACCAAAGACTTAAACTACTTCAGTCTGTGTGCATTGAATTTATTTAATACACGAGTTTCACAATTTGAGTTGAATTACTGAAATAAATTAACTTTTCCACGACATTCTAATTTATTGAGATGCACCTGTATATACAGTAGTCAACATTTGAAGTGGATCAAAAAAGTTTATCAAAGTTGTCCTAAGACAAGAACGGGTATTGTTTTGGTTTTAGGACAACTTTGATGAATGGTTTTGATCCACTTCAAATGTTGACTACTGTGTGTGTGTGTGTGTATAATTTTTTTTTTTTTTTTTTTAATATAAAGAACTCTCTCATGCTCACCAAGGCTGCATTAAAATATAAATGATAGTATAAACAGTGATGTTGTTAGTGAAATATAACAATTTAAAGTAATTGTATTCTATTTTATTTTAAAATGTAATTTATTCCTGTGATGTCAGAATTTTCAGCAGCCATTACTCCAAACTCCAATGTTGAAAGCAGTTATGTTTCTTAATATTTTTGTGAAAACCATGTACATTTTTTCAGGATTCTTTGATAAATAGAAAGTAAATAATATAATATACAGAGGTGTTTTTTTTTTTTTTTTTTTTTTTTTGTTTTGTTTTTTTTGTTCTGGTTGGTTCCTTCCACAGATTTGTAAAAGCGACTGTCATGGTTCTGATTTGGGTATTTGCAACAGCATGATTAATTTTAATTGCATGAAAATGATATGAATCAAAATTTGGTATTAAGGTGATCACATAATCCTTCAGTTTATGCTTGAAGAAATGTCAGTTTGCTCAAAATATTACAAGGAACATTGGATAGGAACAAGCAGCAGGGTCAGAAACACTTCACATATTTCATTATGTTCAGTTCAAAGACTAATTATGAAACTTTGCCTGAAAATAATTCATTAGAACTAAGCTTTTTATACTTTTTTCTGAATAAAATGTGTGTTTTCTGCCACAATGGGTGTTGTGGATGGTTTTATATATAAAAAATAATATTCATTAAATTGTTATTATTAAAAGTGAATATTTACTCTGCATTTTCCATATCTCAATAGGACTACATGGATGCCTTGATCTCCAATTACTTTGTAAGTGTTTTCCTGCTGTGCTTGACACACTTTTCTTTTCTTCTTCCTTTTTTTTTTTCCTCCACTTCATTCAGTAATGTTCTATTTAATGCAACGTCTCTTCATTTCTCCAGCTTTGGCCTCCGGTGCAGATCGCCAATTTTTATTTCATCCCTCTCCACCACAGGTAAAGCTCTGGTTTAAAAAAACACCCTTTTTAGCCTCAAAAGTCAAGTGATCATTGATAATGATAATGCATCCATTGCAGCAGGGCACTAATCCAGCAGTGCTGGAGATTTAAGGGCATCACTGGGAAAAGAATGTACAGGACGTGCCTCTGCAACACAGTGTGCGGCACTCAGCAGCATTATGAAAGCTTATTAAAGGGAACGAAGCTGAGAAACTTTTGAAATCTTTTTAATTAGGCTCTCGTTTTCATTTTGACTGTTGGGAGTTTTTAAAACAGATTGTTTTCGTGTGTGTGCGTTGTTTGATGTTACTGCTTTCTGGCACCTGAACTTCCACACTGGGATTAACAACTAGAGTCAGTCTGTCTGTCTGTATCTATATCTACACGCACACACACACCTGGAAACCATCTGGATTTGTATTGTTTTCTGTATATGAATGTGATATTTGCATTTGGTCATATTCATGTGATTTCTAATACAGTAATATGTTCGTGCTTGTGTTTTTCAGATTGGCTGTTGTTCAGGTCGTGGCTGTTGCCTGGAACTCTTACCTCTCCTGGAAAGCCAATAAGATTTAATGAGATGTTCCAGATTGACCACTACCTCACACATGGGAACATTTTTGTTTGTAGTTTTTTAACAGTTGATCTCTATTAAATAAATATAGTAACAGACTCACACATAAGCGCACAAATCTTACAGATGAAGTTTGCACAATAAAGGTCAAAGCTGACAATAACGTAATTCAGACCGCTGACATTTTATTAACCTTTACAAATAACACTATTGTAATATTTGTGATTATAGATTCTGTAAAGAATTCTATACATTTGATTTATATGCCTGTATTTACCAGTGTTTAGATGGTGAATTATGGTGTGTTGATCACTAAAAACAGCAGGCCTGTTTGTTACAGGATGTGACTGCATTTCGAGTCTTTTTTTGGTGTCTTCTGTGGTCACTAATTAAGTTCAGGAACATGTGATTGACAGAAGCGTTACATCTACTAGGGCATTGCATTGATTAACATAATACAATAATGTGTATAAAATACATTTTTCACAGATGCCAGACCATTCATTTCCTTTATTTTTAATGCATTTTACAACTATAAGTGCTGAAACATCATGAAAAATTCAAAGGACATAATGCATCACGTTAAAACGCCACACAACACCCTAAATTAAAAGCCAAAGAATACAAATGTTTACAACAAAGCTTCCAAACTAGATTTATTAGTGGTGACTCTTAATTTCAAGTGGCAACCCTTTCCATAATCTAGGCCCTATGGTCTTCATAAAAACATCACTCATAGCTGAATCTCTTGGAAGTATTTTATCTAAGACGGTAAATCTATTTCTATGTCTGAATCTTGTTAACCCATTATTAACTCATCCTTATGTCAGGTACTTTAGCACATTTATGGACTCTTGAAATTGACATTGAAATCTTGGCGTGAATTTACAGATTTTTTTCTAGCACAGTGTTGAACCAATAGACCCTGTTCTTTGCTGCCCTTGCCAATAGGATGTAGGGCAGCTGTTCCTCAGCTTGACTGCAATTCACAGCTTCAGTCTGCAGATCAGCTCTTTGACTGGATAAAGCTGTCACTGGATAACTAGTGGTATATCTGCTAACTGTCATCCTTCCAAAAAAATCAAATCACACCTACTGCTATTAGGCTCTATATATATATTTGTTTCTTCACACTGAGCAGGAAGGTAAAGCCATGTTTAGGATTTTCCTTCGAGAGCGTCAGGCGTATATAAATATCTCTGCATGTCCAGCTAATGCTTCGTCACTCTGGGGAATTGACGGCTAGCCAGAAACAATAGTCAACAGTGACTAAACCTCTGCATCTGGAATGCATTTTTCTCAGCCACGCTTTAAAACGTTATAATTTACAATCAGAAAGCATTTTAATTCATGACTTCATGACATGGTGTATTTTTACTAATATTAATTTCAGTATTATAACTTGAAGTCCTCAAATGTACTTCTAATACTGTGAATTTAGCTCATATACAGATTTTCAAATCATTTTTGTGTGTACCTAATAACAAACCACAGCCATATTGAAGTGTAAGATATGAAACAGAAATCATTTAATAAAAATATATGTACAACATTTACAGTTCCCATTATTGTTGCAGTCAAAAAAAAAAAATTATATATATAAATTGCAGCCAATGAATGATTTCTGGCTGCGTCTTGAAGAATTTCAGCACCTTGGACAGAGACGGAGGCTTTCGTGTGCCCGTCGCGCTTCTGCTCTCCTCCAGACCACAGATGAGCAGCCATGCAGAAATCCATCACGACAGCAGGTCCTAAGCTCATTTTGCTCAGGTGCATTTATAAACAAGTGATTTAACAGTCAAAGGACCAATAAAAACATTAACGGATTACCTTTCCGTTACAACTTTGGATATATTGTCTTTGAAACCAATGACTTTGCAACAACATCAAGATGATGTTTTCTGATTGAAAACTTTGGAGAGATAACGAAACGTCTCACTTTGTCCTTGGGATGTACAGCTCCTTTACTCCACTCTTCGTTTCAGTTCAGAATTGCCTCATTTACAAGCAGTTTATGCAGCTCGACTGACGTCAGTGGAGCGGTGTGTGATGTATATAACCATTGAGCTCCAGGAGCTCCACTCCAGTCTGTCTGCAAACACTCTTCCTTACAAGTACTTTTGAAGCAACAGAAGACGACCGAGTAAGTTACCTTATATGACTTGCTTTCAACTTCTTGACTGAGGCCATTCAAGCTTAGATGCGAGCTTGAGATTTTGTGCTGATATTGTACAGGACTGTCATTATTGTTCATTGAGTGAGCTGATTGTTCAGTCAGGAGTACATGGCGTCTGATTTCAAGATTCGGTTTATTTAGCTATTAAAGTAGATAAGTCAACTCAGTTGTTTATTTTTACGCATTTTTATTAAAAAAAAAGTTATTTATTACGATAGTGGCATGACTATTATAGTTATTTAACCGCAGAACAGTGATCATGTTTGTTTTACTTTTATTCAATAGTTTATTTAATATTTATTTGCTTTATAAGTTCAGATGCAAATTCTTTTAACTTATCACCGATTTTAGCTGATGCACGATTTATATACTTATATTGACATTATTTTTATATCAATAATTTAATGTTGCACATAAAATACAAAAGTCTATTTTATATGTACATTAGTCTAATGTTTAATTAAAAACAGACAACTCTTAATTTTGTAACTAATATTAATAATTTAAAAAATAATTATTTTATAATTTATACTAGTATTTTGGTACATTTTTTACTCGAATAAATCAAAACAACATTTTAAAATCCTGTAAATTTATATTAGCACATTTATATTTATTCAAATAAAGTTTTCATTTATATACTTGATATAAAAAAATATATTAAAAAGTTATATCTCAATCTTGTAATTTAGCTATATTAGCACTATTTAGTAATATTTACTAAAAAATATACATTTAGGCTACTTTTTTATTTATATACACGATTTAAAAAAAAAAACATTACACAGTTAATAGCTTTTAATTAATTTAACAAAAATTACGAAACTCATTTCATAATCTCAATTTTGTAATTTTTATTAGCACTTTTATATTTGCGTTAACTAAAATACTACATATACCATGTACTTAATTTAAAAAGTTTCATCTGAATTTTGTCATTTATATCAGCTCTAGGCCTGTAGCCTACATAAACTTTTAGATCAGATTTTACAAAATATAAAAACAGCTCATTTCGTAATCTCAAATTTGAACACTTAGAAACTTTTGCAGTGTAGGCCTAGTTGTGCACTAAACTTTGGTTTGATTTGAACGCGCGCAGCTGTAGTAACACACCTGGCTGTTTTCCTCAGGAAGCGCGCTGCTGTGTCCAGCATGAAGCCCGTCCCTTTGGTCCTGCTCATAACTTCAGTCTTACTGACCACCCACATCCCGCTGAGCACCTGTCGACCCCGCGACCTGAGCCTCATGAACAGCCAGCTAGACGACGTGCTGCTAAACAGGGCAGGAGACGACGCCAGGTCCTACCTCGTGGGCGAAAAACTCCTCCAGTATTTGCAAAGAAACCTCGGAGCGCAGAAGGCAGGCGGTGTCCTGCATCTCCCGCACCTCTCCACGGCGCAGCTGCGCTCTCCTCACGAGGACAACAGCTTAGAGGAGCTCACGGAGTTTTCCAAACGGAACGACGATCCTCCGATCTCCATCGACCTCACCTTCCACCTGCTGAGAAACATGATCGAAATGGCGAGGATCGAGAATCAAAGGGAACAGGCGGAACTGAACCGCAAATATCTAGATGAGGTTGGGAAGTAGCTGTAGCTCCATGATGATGCTTTCGATCGGCGAGTAAAGAACAAGCTCAATGCACTCTTTCACACCCCCCAAACTCTCGCTAAAGCATATGACATTCACCGATGCCTCCTGCTGACCCACACTCTTAGAAATAAAGGTTCTTCAGTGGTTCCTTGCCGCTGCAAAGAACCTCCTTCTCGTCTTGAGTTGGCTGAGGTTCTTTGGAGATGAAAAAGAAAGGTTCTTCAGATCAGGCTATTGGTTTCTGCGTTCCAACATGAAGAACTACAGAAAAAAGTTCTTCTAAAAGGTTCACTTGTGGCTTATGTGGAACCTTTATTTTTAAGAGTGGCATCTATCTGTTCACCAGAAGAGTTTCTGGTGAGCTGCTGCTGTCTCCATCACCTCTGGACCATTTCAGAACCAGGAACCGCATGCAAGCGTCACAACAGACCTACCAGGACCTCTGCCCACAGCATATGATCAGTCAGGGTGGTTCACATGTAACCAAATCGAGAAACGAATCAATCTACAATTGCCTTGTGCCCTTTGAGTGTTTAGTTATTGGCCTCTTCCTTAAGTTACACTCTTTAAAAACAAAGGTTCTTAACTGGCATCTGTGATTCCATGAAAAACGTTTAACGTCCATGGAACCTTTATAGAGGTTCTTTAGATTATTAAAATGTTCTTCACACTAAGAACAAAAAGGTTCTTTTTAGAACTGTTCACTGAAAGGTTTAGAAGGTTCTTCTAAGTCATTGCTGTGAAACCCCTCTTTTAGAACCTTTGTTTTTCAAATGTGTATAAATGGAAGAAGTATTACTAAAACATTACAAATCCTGCTAATTAGTATTGAGTTATTCTCAATTAAGTAAAAGAAGGCCATTGTAAAGACTAGTTTCTGTTCGGCTGGTTTGGTTGCATCCTCTCACTTTGCCAATGGGAGTGCTCTCATGACATAAAATGCTATACTTTGGTAATATTACCAATATTTACCACACACATAATGCCAGATGCTCACTGTATACTAAGTGCAAAAGTATGTTTTCCTCACATGGTGGGAAACAATGATCTGTAGCACTTCAACCAAGAGGCTTACCCACGTTTTGTGACAATGTTGGACAATATTACAAAGTGCTTGAGATATACTGTACATTGTATATTGCTTATCATTATGTAAATTACATATATATTGCACCTAAATGCATAAACATGACTTTGTATTTTGAACATGAATCTGCAGAAATAAATGAGACTACATGCCTTTTACAAGTAACTGCAAACATGTAAACCTCATTATCACCCATTAAAAGTGGTAATGATCACAGCAGACACAGCTGACATTTACACAGGCATTAACGTCACACAGAACATAAAAACACAAGTGGTGAGTAACAGGTGAGATGCCACCATATGGAAATTGCTGTGCGTTCTTTTGAAATATTGCATGTAATGAAATGAATGGCTGTAACAGTATTAATCCAAAAAGCTTTTTTACATGTGATTCTACTAGTTGATCTAGGTAGTGATTTATCATTATTTTTAAACAAGATATCTTAAGGTTGAGTGTATTCATAGATAAATGTAGAATTATTAGCCTATGTCGTACAAATCATTCACCACTTTTAATGAAAATATGAAGCATCTTTATTTGAAAGGGAAAATACACTTTAAAGCTACAAACAAACAAATGACAAAAAATAAATAAACATCTGGGTTGTCCAAATATGTTTATACACTACCATTCAAAGTTTGATGAATACGATTTTAGTAAGATTTTATTTGATAAAAATATTTTAAATATATTGTAGCAAATCAGCTCAAAATGGGAAATGTATATAAATAATTACAATTAATTATGATTAATTACAATTATTTACATCAGCTGACAGTAATAAACTGTAGCAGAATTAAATTGCCATCAGCTGTTCATATCAACTCTAAGAAAGGATATTTCCGTGGCCACAGAAATATCCAGATATTTTCCTATTAATGCATTAGAGCATAGCGAGGGTCAAAATCGTAAAGGGACAATTATTTGCAAGGCAGAATCAGAAACTCGTGTAATTTGTGCACACAACTTTTATTAACTAAACGCTAACACACATAACTAATCTAAACAAACAAACGAATAATCATACACTCACGCATACATACAAAGTGGAGCTAAAGTGGATGAATGAAGCCATTAGAGAAGCCAGAGAATGCAGTTATGGAAAGAGTCAGTTAAGCACCTGAGTAAAACCATCAGCGCCGTTTATAACGGGGTCTATAGCTTATACTAAATCTCTGTTTCGTTTAGTTAAATGTACGATACTTGCATTGCCTTGGTTGTTGACGAGTGTCCAGAATGCAGTCTCGGATGAAAGTCTTGATGGTTTCAAGGTTTTGGACTTGCAATCACGTTCTTCCGGGTTGAAGAGTGATGAATTCCAAAGATGTCCTGACTCGATGGTGATTGGGAGTGTCTTCCCAGGTAGAACGTGAAAAAGAGCTAAGAAAGAGATCTGCTGATGTCCGAGGATCTTTGGTTGAATGGAAAGTCAAGGCCGCAAGGCCTGGCGCAAAACTTAAAGGGTTGCTGAGGAGCTCACATCCTCCTCATCCTCTTAGGATCTAAAAGAACCGCAGACTGGTTGTGCTGAGGCCTGCCAGACACGGCCCTGGGACCTAGCAACCAGAAGATGGAGAGGGGATGGGAGACGAGTGAAGAGACTAAAAGACTAAAACTAAAAACTAAAAACAACTAGGCGGATCACTGAAGTGAGGTCTTTTAAACCCTATGGAGGTCACACCCCTGGGGGGTCAAAGAGCCAATGGGGACTTGCACTTCTGGAGGGCAGCTTACGAATCTTTGTCTCTGAACATGGTAATTTGCATATGTAATTTGCCTGGGGTTAATGCCAAAACTACTAAAGATTCTTAGGACACTAATATGTTGCATAGGTATCAACGTAATATACACTGCCATAGATCATCCGAAGACGAATTCATAGAAACCAAACATGGTACAGTTAAAGTGATATTAACCAGTGATCTGTCATAAGCATGCATAAAACAGTCTACAATACACAAAAACATATACAAGAACAGTAATAATACACACAATGACCTGAAGGGTATGTGTTTTCATTCAAAGAAAGGTTTTTCTATGAATTAATTAGAGAAGAGTCCATTTTTATGGGCATTATGTGTCTTTCCTAAGGAGAAATGAAGTGTGAGTCGCTCTGTCCGCATTCCTTTGAGCAATAAAACTAGTGTTATCAGATTGGTTGTCATGAAACCAGAGGCCTGTTCTGCCTTTCTGAGGGATTTAGATGCATTTCGGGGGAAGGGTCCACAGACCCTCAAAGTTGTTTGCTGAATGAGAGGGTTTGCTGGATTGTTCATTAAATATAATGAATAAATGTATGTCTGATTGGTCCAAACGCTACAATATTCAGCAAGGAAGCATTAAATACTTTTATTAAACATTTTTACATTGACTAAAAAAAATGCTTTTCTTTTGGACTTTCTATTCTTAAATAAAGATTATATTCAGTTTTTCTATTTATATACAGCTATTTAAATTACACTTTAAAATATATTAAAATAGAAAATTATTTATAAACTGTAATATTTCACAATATTACCATTTTAACTGTATTTTTAATAAAATAAATGCAGCCTTAGTGAGCACAAGAGACTTTCAAAAACATTTTAAAAAATTACTGACCCCTTTGTATGGTACTTTGCATATATATATATATATATATATATATATATATATTTGGACAAACCACAAATGCTTTCTGATTTCCTAAGTTCTCAGCTCATTTTAAGATCAAAAAAGACCAAAATAGCATCATAAACAGTTTTAAACATCCAGGATGTAGAAGCTATGAAGAAATTTGTAATTCCTCTTACTGAACTATAGCTCAGAGTTTTAGGACCACAAAATACCAGATGAAAGAAGCTCTTGCCATGTTGAAAGGATTAAAGAAAACCTCCTCCTTATAGTCTCTCTTAAATCAGCACAGGAAATACCCTGGAAATGAAAAATAAAATATAAGTTATATAGAAGAGTTAAGTCTTCTATAATCTTCCACTTACACCGAGTCTATTTTAGTCATAAATGGGGCAAGTGGGAGTGGACAGTGTGTGCTTTGCATTGGCAAGAATGTATGTTGATTGAACACTCATTTCTTAGGAAGTGCCATTGTGCGAAACTGCATGTTACGTAAACTGTTTGTTTTTCATATCTAAAGCCATTTAAGCACAAAAGGAAAAAAGGAAACTCTAAATGATATATTAAGATCAAGTAACTGTTAAACAAGTCGCATCTCATCCCACAGATTGGCTCTCCATCCTGCTTCTGACACCCAAAAAAAAAAATCCTCTAATTCTAGGAAGAATTACAGCTTTAAATTACGCGAAGGCCGGTACGTCAGCTTGTGACGCACCACATCCTCAAAATAAGATCCATCCTTATTCCGAGTGGAAGCACTCCATGTGTGGAGTTGTTGAGCACATATCCAGACCGAATGCTGCTTCACCAAATGACTCTCTCGCTCTCTTTCCCTCTATGAATTGATCAGTGGGCTGACAGCACAAATGACAAGGTCAGCATCTGTGAGCACGTCATATATCTGCACTGCCATATATCCTAGCTGGTGGCACAGAGACGAGCAGTTATTAAGTAATGGGTGGATGTAGACTCACGGCTCGAGCGCAGGTGGGGGCGGACGGACCGTCGGAAGCCGAGGGCCTGCCAATGCGATTTAGCCCTGTTCTCAACACTGCTCTTGCTGTATGGACACATGGTCCTATCAGATCAGTAAAGGACCAGAGAGAAAGCTGCAAGCTGTCCTGGCCCACGCTGCCCTGATTAACTGAGGTTTCTGACCTTTAAAATGAAGTAAAAGGAACGGTTATTTAAAGAAAGCATGCACAGGTGGGGATGCCCCTGCAAGACAGGATACCCACCGTTCAAAGAGAAAATGCCTTTTGAGCAAATGCTATTTTCCAAGTTAAGCCCTCTTTGTAGTATGCCTCTTAGAAACAACTTTTACATCTTGGTTAGTTAAGTTTTGCATGTTTACTCACCCACACGTTGTCCCAAATATGACTTACTTCATTACGAAGATAAACAAAAATTATAAAATACATAATGAAAGTGAATGGTGATCAGGGGCTGTTGAGCTTTAAAAATGACTAACTATCTAACTAAATAACTAAATAAATAATAAATCACATCAAATGTAGTCTATTTGTACTCTAATTAGTCTACTTGTGCACTCTAGTTCACTAAAGCCATATGAAAGCTTGAAAGCAAGGGAGTGAGGAAGAGATTGAAATTTAAATCAATGCATTTTGACAAGAAAAGGAGCACTGACTAAGAATTAATTAAGAGATGCAGTAGAGATTAAGGTTTTCTATGAATAACAACTTCAATTTTGGCATGTTTTCTCTTTGAAGATATAATTTTAAGGTGCTTTTTGTTCATTCTGGAGCTCTACATCCTTTGGTGACCCTTAATGTTGAAATTTTATTTAATACATTTAGTTTTGAACAATCCACTATCTATTGTTTTATAATTTAAAACAAACTTTTGTGAAATCTTTTACTTCAAAAGTATATTTTGCTTTATTTCTTTAAAATAATGTCCTATTTTTTTTGTTATATACAGCAAAAGCATACACTGTTTTTAAATTTTTTTAAGTGCGACTTTAAGTGTCCTCATACAGTATGTCCTAAGTATTTCATGTCTATAAAAGAGAATAAAACAGATCCAAGTGTTTATGGTGGCCTTACAGAGGCTTTAGTCAGCGAATATTTAATAGGGTTTGTTGGGAGATGACGAGTGTACTCAATAACACAATGAGTGTCAATGTTGCCAAGAATCATCACGTCATCAGGATGGGACGTCTGCATGATCTGGCAGATTCACAGTAATAGTTTAACCCTGTAAAGTCTGAAATATGAAATAATCTTTTTTTAATTAAAAAAGGTTTGCATGTCTTTTTTTGTTAAGCATCATATTTGATACATAAGGCTTTTATGCCTCATATAATATGATATAGGAGAATATGGAACTCATACTTGAGGATTAAAAAGGGTGAAGCCCAAACTGAGCAAAAATAAGCAATTTGGTGCTGTTGCTGAGATTTATATGGCCAAAAAGTAAGTCCAAATTCTAATAGCTTGTAATGTAAATCAATACGATTTTCAAAACAGAATAACAGACTACTTCCATAAAATGTATCTAAATCAGTCATCACTCTATATCTTCCAATAATGTCTTAGTACGATGATATTTAAATGTTTAATTTTATGATCAAAGCTCTGTAGTTTGTATTGTGGGGGGCACAGCATATAATACGATGCAATGATGATTGAGAGATTTGCAAATATAAATCTTACTCAAAGTCAAAATCCTGATGTATCATATTTGACACATTTTTAACAAGATTTTTCTAAAAAAAAAAAGAAATGACGTGTGGATAATCAAGTAAACCTACTTGCTTCAGTCCACTAAGTATTCATATTTAAATATTACTCACAATATTAAAACTATTCTCACGTTTACTTTATAAAAATCAGATTTCACAGCAATATTGTAGAGCAAAAAGACACATGTACCAAACGGTGGACGTTTTCAGAATTATACTAAAAGGCCTTTTACTTGCTAAACAGATGACAGAAAGCGTGTAACAGATTGTGTACAATAAAGCAAAGTATAGATCATTTAGAGTCCTTGTGTATCAAATATGATACAGCAGGCTTTATAGAGTTCAGTTCAAAATAGTTTTCAGACCATCATGTACATAAATAAAAGTTAGAACATGTAAAGAATGAAAACATGTAGTCTAAACCCTTTAAAGGACTTATGTTTTTTTGTTTTTTTTTGTCCATCCAATCACTGGGCTCCATTGGTGTTTGATTCCACAGAAGACAGACAGATTTGGAACAACATTAGAGTGACTAAATGAATTTTCGTTTTGGGATGAACCGTTCCTTTATGGAAACATCATCTTTGAAACTAACCTTGGGTTTAAAAATAAGTTATATGCGTCTCCCTGATTCACCAGTCTGACCAGGTGAGGTGGTCAGGTCTTCAGGGGCTTCATCACCGCTGTCTTCCCCATCTTCACCTGCAACAAAAGTACATGCTTCATTTTCTAAATATACCGCAATGCAACTTCAACCTGCAGACGCAAATAGACATGAATGTATATGTGACAAAGATGGTGTCGTCATAGCTGTGAAGCCGTTACCTGTTTGGAAGTCGATGCCTCTCAGCATGTCGGCCACATCCTCCGTGTTGATGATGAAGTGGGCCATGCTCTCGTAGCCCGCCTCCATCCGCTCAATGTTGGAAGCCTTGGCAGTGTCTGTGATCCTGTCAAGGACAGAGCGGTGAAGTCACGGCAGAACTCGGACAAATATAAAAGTGACGGACAGAGTTAGGTCCCGTTCCTCCGTCTCCCTGCGGCTGCTCGTGACGCAGGTGCACGAGACACCACGCAACGTCTCCGCAGGTGGAGGGAAGCATGAAACATAAGACACAGCTAGACAGTGTTGTAAGCGTAAGCATTTTTCTAAACAGTTAGAGGTTTTGGGGGAAAAAGTGATGAATGCTGATGCATATGTTATTGCACACACTGCATAAAGTTTCATTCTACAAACAAGAAAGTTACTTCTTGGAGGCAACACGTTTGTCTAGCGGCATCAATGGAAAGCTTGCATTTACTGAAGGACACACCTGTGATCAGAGCCAGGTGGATTACTTACAAATTGTAATCTGTTACATGTTGAAATTTGTAGTCAGTAATGTATTGACATAATTAATGAATTATGAATAATTTACTGGCATTGTGTAAATAATCTGTAATCATGTAATCCATAAAAAAGTAACTGTAATCTGATTATGAGCATTTTAAAATTCTTAGTTTTGGAATCTGATTACATAATCCAGATTACATATAATCAGTTACTACCTAGCACTGCATGCGATAAAGTTAATGCTGAACTTTCAACTTTCAAAACACATTTTCCCTTGTCAGGCTCACAGTAACCATAGAAACCAGTAAACCAGTGACTACAAGGGATCAAGAACCCCATAACATTCAGATTTGTGCTCAACAATTACGTTTTCCCAATTGTTGATTCTTCAACTATTACCACCAATATTTATAGCTATAATTTGAATAGATAAACGTGCCTCAACAAATGAAATTTACAGTTTCAAAGAAAAAATATATTTTTGTATATGGGTAGTTGACAAATAAAAATTGGACTGTGTCCTATGGTGTGACATAGCAAAAAAGTAGAAAAAAAAAAAAACTTAACATACAAATAACATGAGAAAAATGTCTCTTCATTCTTAGAATTACAAATAGCATGAAAGAGATTTATCTTCAATGTTGTTTTATTTATTTATTTTTTACATTTTTGCTCACACCATAGGACACATTGATATGTCAACACTGATACGTATCCATACATACATACATATATATATATATACATATATATATATACATATATATATATATATATATATATACACACTCACACACACATACATACGTATGTATGTGTGTGTGTGTATGTGTGTGTGTGAGAGATTGTGTGGGTGTATATATATATATATATATATATATATATACGCACATACATATGTATAAATCTGCACTGATTTTTCCTGTAACAGAGTTGAAATATTGCTTGTCAAGGTCATGATAAGAGTAAACATTAACTAGTCAACAGTGATATATTGGAAAGACTCTCAGAGAAAAATAGCTGTTAAAAGGGGTCAAATATGGAACAAATCCTTAAAAAACCCTATCCCTATCAATGAGGGATATTGTATTTTAGTCTTCTATTTCTTTTGACATACATTACAGTATAAAAAATACAGGGTTTGTATATTTTTCTTTTCTTTTCTTTATTATTTGATTTGCATTAGATTGATCAAAAGTGACAGTAAAGACAATTGTTAATAAATAAACTTTATGATAATTTTTTTTTTTTTTTTAATCAAAAAAATGCAGAAAGTTGAGCATTAGAGGAGCCTTTCAAAAATATCCTACCGACCCCAAAATTTTGAGGGTTAGTGAAATGTTTCAATTCAGTGAAATTATGAAATTAATCACAAAACATGTTCAATGAGTCTAGTCTACACAATAAGCATTTGGAGCTCAACTAAATTCAGAAGTGAGCAGAAAATAAATAAATTGTAGCATAAGTGATTTCAAAACCTACAGTACAGAATATTTCCCACAATACTGAGGCAGATGAAAGTTATAAACCAATGCATAATACAGTGGGTTGTTGGGGTGGGAGGCTGGTTGAGTCATTGCCTGTGAGGTTATTAATCATGATTGTTAGTCTTTAGGAGGCATCAGTTATTGATGAAGCACACATGCTGAATATGGTTTAGTTTAAAGGGGCAGTTCACATAAAAATAAAAATTCTTGTCATTAAGAAAAAGTCACACAGGTTTGGAATGACATATGGATGAGAATTTTTTTTTGGGTGAACTATCCCTTTAAGACACTCCTAAACACATCACTCACAGCTGACTTACTTCTTGAACACTTCCTTTGCACTCTGTGAACACAGCAAAGAAGAACACTCATTTTAGGACTAGCAGCAGATTAAAACATAAAACCTGCAGTCCTCTTCATCAGAGTTTCACTGCATACACAAAAAAGGGCACATACTAAATCACCGGCACTTGTTATGCAGCTTTTTTTGCACTCTGCATTGAGAAGTGCTAGTTAAAAAATAGCAGTGCTGCACCTGAGGCTGCCACTTTATATTGAAAGCTGTTTCAAAAAACAATTACACCTCTCCATCACCTTCATTTAAAGTCTCTTTCTGTGGACCGCAGCTCTCAGCCATGGTGAAGTATTGACCGTTTGAGCCACTAGTCAAAGGACAGGGGTCTCCAGCTGTGTGAGGTTCTACTAATCGATCTCAGCCCCCCCGGGCCTTGTCATTAAAGGATGCTTGAAATGTAGCAACAGGCCCGGTGTCAATCAGCAAACAGCATATGCAAAGGCTGGATCATTTGCATCAAGCATCTCTGGGGGGCTCTAAAAGCGACAAGCTCTGCTGCCAGCATCCCCGGTGAGATGTTGCAGCATTAGCTCCACACAGCTCAATAAGACCACGTCAGATGTTCACAAGCACCTGTACCGCTATCGATCACTGGCGCCAGAGGTTTGAGCAAGTTAGACATAGAAAGTGACCATTTGAGACACGGTAATAGCTTTGCAAACTACTTTGAGGCTGAAAATCTAGATACTTTTAAGTATTCAGCTTTGGCGTACTATTCAGATATAAATGATAGCTCAAATCATGCGACTTGTTAAGGAAATGTGTGCTAATTTTCTAAGTAATACACAAAAAGATGGGTCTCGGTCCGCTTCCAAACGAACTCTGGTGCAGTTCGAATGAAATATGAATGCAACACAGACCAAATACTTCTAAACGCTATGCGACATGATTTGACGACGCAGAACAAGTGGTGTATTCAAAAGAAAATGAGCAGAGGGCAAAAGTGGAGCAACGAGGATGTAAGGTGTCTTTTATGAGCTCTTTGTGAGTTCGCAGGTGGTAAAAATAAAATCATATGTACATGCAACAATGAGCACATTTAATCCAGCAGAAGACATTATGTGTTTTTGACTTAAAGCGGCGCTGAGCAGACCGATCCGTGAATGGGTACTTTGATGTCATACACCGATTGGTCTTCGCAGCGCCGCTTTAAGACAAACACACCTTTTGTTTAAGGTGTTCTGCAAGTTCCTTTACGAAAATATACATCATTCAACCCAACCAATCAGGTTGTGAATGTATGACTATGCCTTTAGTTTCGGTATCTTTAGGTTTGCTGTCAAAAATGCCAGTGTGAATGCTAAACGGTCCAAATGAATCGTTTTCTTTTTTTGGTCCGGACCAAATGAACCAAGAGAACCGAACTACAAGTGTGAATGCACCCTTTAGAGATTATTATAGACTTCATACACTCTTAAAAATAAAGGTTCTTTATTGGTATTGATGGTTCCATGAAGAACCTTTAAAATTCATGGAACGTTTCATTGCACAAAAGGTTCTATATAGTGGAAAAATGTTCTTTAGATTATTAAAATATTATTTAAAAAAAATTCTTAGACCTTTTCACTGAAAGGCATTTCAAAAATAGTTCTATGGCATCGCTGCAAAAAACCTTTTTGGAACCTTTATTTTTTAAGAGTGTAAAAACTACTCTAAGCATCATGGCACCAGTGCCATGGAGGAGCACTTGTTGTACCTGCAGGAACACAGCCATTTGAGGTTCTTCCATGGACTGGATGGCTGTCTCTACAAGTTTGATGGACATCTCCAAGTGATCTCCGTGGCGACGGATAAGGGAGCGCACATGGCCCAGTTTTTGGTCCTGCTCACGGCCGACAGTCTCTTTTAGTTCCCTTTTGCGGTCTTCTAGGATGGCGTAAAGTTCATCAAACTTATCAGAGATGTACTGCATCTGCCGGTGACCATTTTCCTACAAAAGATTACCAGTGACGTTTGAATTAAGAGTAACATTTAAATCACTAATAGCTTCTAAACTATATTTAAATATTTTTTAAAACGTTAAACTATTTACAATTTTTGAATATAATAGTTTATCATCATTGGCTAAGGCTGAGCAAAATAAAATACACATATATGTACATACATATACATATACACACAGAATAAAATAGAAAGAATGAATAGAAAGTTCAAAAGAGTAGCATTTATTTCAAATGTCTTCTGTAACATTATATCCCTTTATGTCTTTTTTTGATAAGTTTAATGTATCCTTGCTGAATAAAAATGATATTTCCTAAAAAAAAACCTAATTCCTAAAGTTTGACCCCAAACTTATCCTCTAGTTGTGTTTTAGATGTATTGATGGATGTATTGTAGGTATATTTACTTTGAATGATAGTATAGTATAGGAGTTCTTTCTCTTTTTCTGATTCTATTTCATACTCTAGCACTTTGGACCGACTACAGATGTGCAGAACGTGCTTTAAAAAATAATGCTTGGCTTGACTTGGCGTGACTCTGGACTGTATTTGATATATATTTTGATTTAATCTATGTATTTGGTCTGAAATGGCTAAAAAATCTGAGGATCCATCATTATAACTTAAGAGCCATTGCAGCCAAGCAGATGTTTAATGCAATAAATATAATGAATATATTATGAATATTCAATATATCACCCTGTCCTTTCACACAATATCATAATTGTTGTGTTTTACTATACCATTTCTTTCTCACCTTGACTGTCCTACAAATATCCTCCATCTGTGAGATCAGGGACTGTGTTCTGTCATTTCCGGCCACCAAGATGGCTATGGCATCACTTAGCTCTGTCTGAGACAAAACAGAGTAGAATATACCTAAATGTGATAGGACCTCAAAAAATAAATAAATAAATAAATAAAGAAAACACATGACCAATGCGCTCAACGTGTCATCTTTCACAAGAAAGCCATGTCAGACTTGGCTATGCAACTTGTGAGAACCACACTTACAAACAAGAGAACAGCATGTGAACTAAAGGCCGAGATTGTAAGAATGTTACCAGTCATGACTGATCAAACTTTGCTGATTTGCATTTGAAATGAGTGATTCACTGTTTATAGTGGGCCATGACTAAAAGAGAAAATGTCATCATAGCCACCTGGCAGAAATTATGGCTCTTTGGGAGCCGGTTTGGGCATCAACCACCTTACGACCCTGGAGTGTTACATCATTCAGGTACAGTACCTCAAAACCAAGAGCCACAGAAGTAGATGTTACTGTAAGAAGAACCTATCTTCTTCAATGAGAAATGACCTTCATCATAGGAACACTGCAAATAACAGATCAACATATGGTGTCCACCATGCACATGGTTTTCTTTTGGGAAAGGCTGGTAGGTTTAGTCATTGTTCATCTGGTAGTTGCTGAAGGGAGCGAGAGAGCTGAGAACAGGCAGTTACAGAGGACAAAAATGAGAGACAAAAAAAAGTAAAGACCAGAAGAAGCTGCTATGACTCAAACACAACAGGGAGGAGTGACTCATTTCTCAGGGCCAGTTGCACCCTGGTACGAAGACCTTCATTACTAGCCATACCACAAGGGGTGCAGTAGGTCAAGACCTCAATACCATGAGGTCAAGAATGCATCGGAAAGTGAGAAAATTGCTGTGATGCTACATGTTTTTTGTGCATCCTGAAACACATTTGTCCTGTTAATTTCAACTGGCCTATTTTCGTAAACATAAGTATCTTGGACCTATTTTAAGACATATTGTCTATTCTGTGACGTGTAATTATTGGTGCTTCCTAAAGCTCATTGCAATTGCTTACACTTAGGGTTAGTGATGTCAAAAAACCTTTAACCCTGAGGATTAAACGTGATTCGCCCGCATCATTTGTGCTACAGACATGAATGACACCTCAAATTGTGTGGTTTGTTGACAAGTGCGTTATTAATACTGTAGTTTACAAAGTGATTGGATTTCATAGAGAGGGTGGAGGGCTCTTTTAAAGGAATAGTTTCACCCAAAAAACCTTAAGTTATCCAAGATGTAGATGATTTTCTTTCTCCATTGGAACAGGTCTGGAAAAATCTGGCATTACATCACTTGGATCCTCCAATGGAGCCAATGGATCCTCTTCAGTGAATGGGTGCCGTCAGAATGAGAGTTCAAACAGTGGATAAAAACATCACAATAATCCACAAGTAATCCACATGACTCCAGTCCATCAATTAATGTCTTATAAAGCAAAAATCTGCATGTTTGTATGAAACAAATCCCTCAAGGCATTTCAATTTACAAGTCCATAATTCAAAATAACACTTCCTCAAGTGAAAACATTCATCCCCTACTGTCCTCTTACTTCAAAATCCACTGATATATTTATTTAGAACTGTTTTAGACAGTTTTCACTAGTGAACAATGCTTGGTCTGCGTAGATTTCTCTCCTGATTCAGATTAGATTAGTTTTTCACTGGAAAAAGCTATATTTTGGAGAGAGGACTCATATTTAGCTGGAAGCAATGGTTTGAAATTAAAAATATCTTAATAATGGAATTGTTTCCTGCAAACACGCAGGTTCACAAGTTAATTGCTGGACTGGAGTTGTGTGGATTACTTGCAGATTATTGTGATGTATTTATCAGCAGTCTGGACTCTCATTCTGATGGCACCCATTCACTGCAGAGGATCCATTGGTGAGCAAGTAACGTAATGCTAAATTGCTCCAAATCTGTTCCGATGAAGAAACAAACTCATCTACATACTGGGTGGCCTGAGGATGAGTACATTTTTATTTTTGGATGAACTATTCCTTTAAACTTGAATAATTTACATGATTAATCTCTTTTGAAAATGTAAAAATCTTCTTTGTTAAACAAATTATAGGCAGGAAAACTGAAAAAGGAAGGACGGTCTATATAAGGCAGCTGTTGTTTAAGGCAGAAGCCAGGGCTGCTGGTGGTCTGTATGTGTGTTCACATGTGGGTGGGTGTTGATGCTAGAGAAGTTAGGTGAGATCGAGCTCCTTGCAATGTGTGAAACCTGCTGGGCAGCGTGTTATACACACATCTGTCTGGTTCACAGCATCATACCACAGCCTCAGAGCAGCCTGTGATTTTTTTTCTGAGGTCATTTACACCAAACAAACAAAGTAAAACTAAATTGTCTGGTTGACGAAGACACTGTACAAATCCTCTACCTTCTGTCTCTTGTAGACATCTGGCAGCGGGGCCACATCACAGTCCACGTGAGCCCCGAACACTTTGCACATGGAGCATGTTGGTGTCTCACAGGTGAGGCAGTAGATGTTGATCTTCTCCTCTTCATGCTGGTCACACATCAGCTGCGGTTGCTCTGTTTTGGGCAGGAGTGGCCTGTAGAGTCAGAACAGAAATAGATTTATGGTATGACGTAAAGGTTAAAGATTTGCACTGGTAAATAAGAAGTTGCAAATTTGAGCTATCATAACTGTGCCCTTTAGCAAGGCACTGACAACAAGTTGTTCCAGAGAAAATAGTAATTATAATAATAAAAACATAATAATATATAAATAGATTATATAAAAATATATAAATAAATAAATATACAATCATATCATTTCTGTTTAATAACACCACTAACATACTATTGGAGCATGTTGTCACAAAATGTAAAAACCTAATTGTCCATTGTTTCTGGGCAATAACAGCTTCAAACAATACCTTTTTTTGTAGACTTCAAGGTATGTGTCTGTACAGAAACTGACTTTCAAATATACAGTATAAACAAAAAAAAGTATTTTTTTTTTTTTGACTGAGCAGCATATTTAAGCTCATATAAGCTCTATACCATAAAACTAAGTTTAAAGCAATCAAAATGTTTTTTCTTTCCTTTTAGTTTTACCATACACCACTACGAAATGGCCAGTTCATTATTTTAACATAACTTTATAAAAATAAATAAGGGATCTCTTCTAAAACAATATATAAAACTACAGGCGTTTTTTTAATGACCTAAATTAAAATCTGAATTAGAATTCCGCATCCTTTTTGCTACCTCAATTGAAATTCAAATTTTAAAAGACATTCTCAATTCAACTTGGAATAGCGAACAACATTCTTATACCCGTCTAAATGTGTATGTATGAAAAACTACACACAACCAGCATTCTTTCTTTGTGACTGAAGAGGTACAATATCACTTTCCCTGAGGTGAATCACTATAAAGGGAGCTGATGTGAACATTTGATGTTAAAGGCATTTACAGCAGATACTGCATTTAAAAGTGATTGATGCAACTAATATGATATTCTGTCCTAAAATGAACACATTACTCACACAGACCTTTTCAACAAGCATCTGTCTTGATCTGTCTTGTCAAGTGGAAAGAGATGGTTTGTATGTCCAGTGTGTTGGCAGCAGGCTGGTTCAAAACAAAGACTGTTTATGAAAGACTGCCATCAAGTGGATGTCTGCTGATAAGGCAGTTACATATAAAAAGCATATTAGGGTGGATAGAGTGATCGTAAATATAGGTTATACTTTTTAGTTGTTTTGTAAGTGATCTCAAAGCATAAGTCTTATGGATATATTTTTGGATATACATGGATATATATATATACATATATATATATATTATATATACGGATATTTATATTTTTTATAAGATATATTTAATAAAACTTATATTCTGAAAATATTCTTGAAATGTCCTTGAAATGCCTTAAAATATATAAATATGAGACATTTTACTTCTAAAATGTAATGTATTTCAGAGTGAAACCTAAATAAATAAATAAGTGAAGGGAATCAATTGGCTGGACAGAAAAAAGTGGAAATTTCATACTAGAACGAAGCCAAATTACAATAATATTTGTAAAATAAGCATTTTTGTCTTGTTTTTAATTAATAATAATCATAAACCAAAACACATTTACTTAAAATAGCATAAGATTTATTTTTCTTAGCCCATGGGCATTTTTTATTCTTTTTTAAAACACAAATCCTCAAAAAAATCAAATGTATATGATTCACACTTAAAAAGAAGACAAGACATAGCTGAGATCAGAATAGAAAGAAAGGAAGGAAGAAAGAAAGAAAGAAAGAAAGAAAGAAAGAAAGAAAGAAAGAAAGAAAGAAAGAAAGAAAGAAAGAAAGAACGGGTTAGATGAAAGGTTGCAAAGACAAACTATTTTTCTTTAAAATAATGTACGGGGAAGGTATATTAAGTAAGGAAATATAGTCACTTTAATTTCAATAATATTTCAATTTTTCTTATAAATATAGAATCTATTTTATAATACACGCACACTTGATCTTTTGTGTCTTTGAAACAACCTCTACATTCAGGTGACCTGCTTTTTGTCAAACCATGTTACATTACGTGTTACATTACGTGTTCATGATAAGCACCTGAGCGTTTGTTACAAAAGACCTCAAAGTCTATCTATCTTATTATACCCAATTACACATATTTTTCATGGAAGGTCTCATGACACATTGTTTATAGCCACAGGGATAAAGCGTCCTAGTTATATTTAGTGGTTTGGCAAAGGACTGGAGCAGTCACCAGAGCCTCAGGTCCCATGTCTCTGTTGCGTTTACGTGACGTGGCAGAAAATCTCCCACACACGGATAAATCACATATTTGTGTCACTACACAGAATTTAAGCCTCACTGATGAAACAGAACAAGTGTCGGGTAGTGGTGTGTCACAAGACTTTTAAAACACAATTAAAATTTGTTGGCATACAGTGTATTTTTGCTACACAGCTCAGGGCATTGCTGGATCTCTATATGGAGAAGACTGCTTTGAAGTATGTACAACAAATAGCTTTCATTCATATCAGTGTTTCCAGAACAGAAATGCTTGTTCTTGGTTTGTGGAACAGGTCCAGAAAACAGTGCTTTGGAGAGGCATCCAATTTGAAACTAACCTGGTAGACTCTGATTTGTAGATATCAATGATATTCTCCACTAGCAGGTTTCTCTGAAGGCCATATACACCGTGCCGGTCCAATAGCACCTCGTGACGACAAGATGGGCAGCGGAAACGTCCCCCTGTAGATACAGGACCCCGGTTTTGCCAAAGAGGGTTGGAGGCCTGAACCATTGAAGGATAAAATATAAAATAAAAAAAAAACTGTTAATAATCAAATAAACTTATATTGTTATGTAATAAAGAAAAGAGCAGACCTGCTGTTAAAGGCAATACTTGTGGCCAATTAATGGGTGAACGAATGGATACTTCTGCCCAGCAAACTATAATTTGTCTGTCAGTTATCTTCGGGTAATTGTTGAAAGTAAAAGATGAGAATTATTATGGATGGATAGCAGCGCTCAATCATGTTAAAGTCTGGCCCAATGGCATCCACTCCGCTCAGAGGTAATACTAATGGCTCCACTGAAAGCTGAACCTCTTCTTGATGATGAGATGACTAGTCTAATACCTCAGAGGAGCAAGGTAAAAGAGATTTGGCACAAATAAAAATGGCTAAATGGATCATTAATCTCTATTTGACATTTGCTGTGGGCCTCTAAGGTCTTGTTTCATTCTCACAATTCAGCATTCAACTCATAAAATGACTTTTAAAGTAAATTAGGTTGAGGAATATTGTATGTAGAGCTTCTAAAAATAGTTTCAGTAAGTTTAATAAACTTAAATAAAGCCCAAACAGGGCATACAATAACTATTATCAACATTCGTTCTGTCGTGGTGTCAACATACATCAGCTAGTTCCGGTTAGGTTCTTGGATTTGATTGGCTGTGCAGCGGACGGTTCATGTCACCAGACACCCTTTCTGCAGATTACATCGATATGCAACTAGTTGACGGCAACGACTGAGTGAATCATGAATCATTCACTCAACCGATTTGCTCAAAAGCACAGATTCATTCAGGAACAATACATGAGTCATTGTTGAATCATTCACTCAAGTAATTCATTTATTCAAAACACCGCTGTTGCTCAGATATGAAGTTGATTTTACTTTGATTTTGTTTAGTAGAGCGAAAATAGATAACGTAACTGTCAATATTTTGCCTAAAATGTAGGTTATGTTATTATTAATTGCAATCAGGCTGTTCTCAATACCATCACGGCTGTCTTAATCATTTTAAAAACCTGATGCTAACAAGTTTGTACATGAGGACTACAACAGTTGCCCAATTCATAAGAATTTACATCCTTACCATAGTTGTTATGGTAGCTGTATTTGTTGTAAGCAACTTACATTTAGGCTAATCTGAGGTAACACATGTTGTAGAACAAAATCTGAAACTCTCTTCAAGTTATTTTAACCACAGAACTTATTTTACTCATAAATCCTAAACCGCTATTCCAAAAACCCATTAGGAATTCTAGAGGGAATGGATGGCTTGAAAATGTTGATTATCTTCCAGGTTTTAGGACTACAAACTGAACAGTTCTATGTTAATGAAGTTTCTGGATGCTGCAAAGAGAATGGTCGTTCAACCTGAAAAATAGGACACTACCACAATATATTAGGAATGAACCAATACCTGGTAAACATCATTTGCACACTTCCTGCAGAGATTATGCTGGCAGGGTAAGATGACCACAGGCTTGGTGAATATCTCCAGACAGATGGGGCAAATGAGCTGTTTCTCCAAGTTCTCCACTGAACTTGAGTCTCCCATCGCTGGTTTGAAGCCCAAAGTGAAGTTCATCCCAGACAAAGATAAAACAAAGATTCTAAACTTTCTTTCCTTCTGTTATTCTTTGGTCTTTACTCTAGCGCCAGTCTTCATCCAGATGCTCACTCAATCCCCAACCACAGAGTGACTGTAGATATATTTGGGCTGTTTGTACTGGCTTGGGTTACTGTCCAAACTGCACACCCCCTGATATCACTAAAAGTCCCCACTTAGTGCTCTATCGCAGAGGCCCAGGGCCACGTGAGAGAGAGGGGTAGGCGGACAGATTCCTCTGTGCTGTGTTATCTCTGGTAACTTGAGCAGAAAGTGGGATGGGCTGGCAAGAGGAGAAAGAGCAGCTGGTGTGTGCAGCTCAAAGGCTAGTGGGACAACCGGCCCATGAGCCTGAGCTGGCGCCGATGACATAAGACACTTAAAACAAAATCTAAGTGCACTGAACACATACTCTGAGTTCTGTCACTGGATCACAAGAAAATAAAAGGATACCTGCAAACCAAATGTACACATATTCCATATACTAAACCACTTATAATGTTATCAAGATTTTTACATAAAAAAAACCCCCAAACATTATTTAGAATTTTCTGTCCTGTTTTGACCCCCCTTTTTGGAACGTTCCATTTGAATTGGCATGGCGGATTATAGACTCGGAAGTCAACATCCACTGGTATGACTGGCTAATAGTTTGTTATAATAGTATAATAGTATGTTTGACAGCCTACAACCTTCCTAGATGGATGCTGCTGTGTTTTAGGTTAAAAACACATAAATACATATCAAACGATCTGTAATAACAGACAAAGCAATAGTGATCAAGTAATGAAAACAGTTACTCACACTTGTGTGGTGCGACATTACTGTCGGATCCAGTATTGTCAGCACAGCATGATCTTTTAGTTTCAGTCTTTCTGAAAATCCTGCATCGAATTATGTCTTGTTTGTAAACAAATCTACAGTAAAATGAAGTGAACAAAGGATTAGGTTCTTACTGACGAGGTCTGGAACTTGATTAAAAATAAAGTTCATCAAATAAAGTTTATTGTTTGGTTTGTGTGTAGAATTTGTCATTTACCTACTATGTGCGTGAATCGGTGGGCGGGGCTAAACAGGCAGAGACGTAGAAGCAAGTGTTGATCATCTTCTGCAAAGGCAGTGTTTAACCACACTATTATGTCATAAAGCGGCACATTCCAAAACCTTTTTTTGTTTTGGCAGATTGGCTTCAATATAAGCTGTTTTTAGACTGAGAAAGTTTAGAGTCCTTAAACTTGCATAATGTTTTGATAGCACAATGACCTCTTATATATCAAAATATCAAGGGAATTTTTATTTCTCAGTTCATGACCCCTTCATGTGTTTGTATTAGTGAGTGAATGAGTGAAGAACAATGCACAGTGCTTAAACGGGGCTTACATCAACTGCATTTGTGACTACTTACCATTTTGTCCTAAGTGTTACAAAAACAATCTCTTATTTACATCATGTCTATGCTTTGTTTGTTTTAATGGATTCGCGAGCTTGTATTGGACAAAAAAAAAAAAAAAACACTTGAGCGGTGAGTGGATTCTTAAATGCCTCTGATTGGCCATTACCTAAAAGAAATCAACACTATGTCTTTGATTGGCTACATTGCTCAAATGTAAACACGTAAATAGAAACCTTTGACACTTTTGTCTTTCACTTGTTTAATTGTTCAAGAAACCTTTGACACTCCGCAAGTGCGCGAACAGCACTAGAGAGCTGTTATTACAGCTTCAACTGAGGGTGCTCTTACTTTTGTTTGAGCACCCCTGTAAAACAGGCCCTGGTTTAGAAAGTGTGTAGGCATTTTGCAGATGGATTTTTGTGTGGCTAATTAAGTTTTCTAGCCTGAACAATCTTGTTTTGGTGATGTTTTAATGTAGAACGTGGTCTATTTCAGTTATAATATGGGTTATTGTTTTGGTGAATGTCTGTTTGTCAGATCCATAGACTGTATAAAAAAAATTCCTCCTCCCCCTATACGTTGTGGAGGGGCACAACTGAAGCAACAGACACATCAACCCAGAAGTCATAAGCACAGACTAGCCAAATGAAGGAAACTTCATTTCAAAGGTATTGAAATTTCCTTTCTGTCTTGCAGTTACAGACACACTGAGCTCGAGACAGAATTCAACTGAATTTTGAGACTGAAAATGCGAATCTTTACAACACGTGTCTTTGTGACATCACTGAGAGTAGCTATTTGTTTTTGACCATTTATATGCGTTACAGAAGACAAAGCGCACAGAGAAAGCATTTCAGTTCTCTTTTGTGGCTAATTGTGCTTTTAATAGTTCTTTTTCTTTTTAAATATCATGCACGTGTTTACTTTCTCATTCAGTCATGTTTCTTTATTAATAACTTCAAAAAGTCTTGCTCACTGAAAGCAGCACTGATTATCATACATAAATACGACACATTTATAGCACATACAGTTCTGTGTGGCAAAAACGAAAGTACACGGTGAAATGTTTCGAAATGTCTTTTGGCACAGCAGAGCACCAGTTTAAAAAAAAAAGGATATGTTTCCAGCCAGATGTGGCTCGTGAGCCAAAGGGTCCTGACTGCTGTACTAAATGAAACTCAAAAAATACTGTTATGAAATTAAATGTTGGAGGTTGGCAGTTATGCAATGCAGTGTGCATCATTCAAATTTTAAAATCAATTTAAGACTTCTTATATGTGTGACATCAAATGTGTAAGGTCAAATCAGTTTCAAGCTTCATTTCCAATGATCATTATCACTGTTCAACTTCACTTGGTTACTTCTCTAATTAAATCTCTTAAAAATTCCATACAGTGGAATAGATTGTATTTCCATTTTAATCAATGGTCACCAAAACTTTTAGGTTACAAACATTCTTCAAAATGTCTTCATGTTCCTCAGATAAAAGAAATGCATAAAGGTTTGAAATTACAAAGTTGAGTAAATAATACTTTTTATTTTTGGGTGAACTATCCCTTTCATATTATTATTGTAGCTTATAGAAAAGCAAAAAAACACTCTAGGTCATGCTATATTATGAATGCAGTCTTAGATAATGGGGTTGCATCCAAACTGTATTTACAAATTAGCACAGGCTCTTATATTTTATTGCTTAAACAAGCAGACCTTCCCCAAACATCCAGAAAATTTGCCAAATTTGACCCATTCTCGGCAAAGCTGTGAATTTGGGCAGCAGCTGTCGTGTCATCACACATTGAAATCAAACCTTTCCACACGACCGTCACCATGAATAAATCTGGCTGTGCACTTCCTATTAAGTATTTTGACAGCGCTGTTAATGAGCGTATGGAGTTGTACGCTAAGCTGATTACAAGCTTATGGGTACAACTATAGCACATGAAGCTGCAGTGTGATGTTAACGATACCAGGCCTGAGCTACCAATTCATTTCCGAGCATAGACCAATAGTACTAATCAAAAAATGAAAACCTGAATGTCATGTCGACATGGTAATAAATTTACGAATGTAACCTTCATGCAATAACATAAGAATCACTCAAATGCAAATTTTTACAAATCCCCATTTATTTAATTAACTCAGACTCAATAACATAAACAGACAACAAAATGTGTGATGTATTATGAACCATGCTGAATAAAAACAGGAGGAAAGTAGCAATGTAGTACTGTGGTTCTAAGGTCATTTTTGGCTGTTGGTAAATTCAGACCAGACTTGGCTTTTCCCCCCTCATCAAACAGGTTATTAGCATGATAAAACTTAATATGTGCACTGGTGAAGAGGCCAAAACCTCTCAAATGCTTTAAAATCATAGCTATCATTTGCACCCCAAACAAGTGCCAAAAAAGTAAATTGTTGATTGCAGAAATGGGCCTTGTGCAATTAAATTAAGTGATCCAGTGAGCATGGAAATGTACCAATGGAAAAAAAAAATATTCTGAAATAAAGTAACAGTTGGTTTGGATGCAGATCATATCCCAATGCTTTCTAATGAATGTCTGGCTTTATCTCTTTTTCTTTTGGCAAGTTTATTCTCTGAAAGTACCATCCAGTTTTTACGGAATAAAAGAAAACTTCTTGGCTATAAGAAAATGCCCCCCAAAATGACAACCAGAACAGACAGATGACCATATACTACTTCAAATTACATACATACATTTCTATTTGCACACAGAAACAAAATGGTGTACAATCCATGTATATATTATTGCATTGGAACAACAATTTACAGGGAAAACATTTGGCATCTAATGTACTGACTCTAATATAGTGTTTCTAAGAGTTACCTGACTATTGACTATTTTGAGTCCTTCACATTTAACACAACGGGCATTTCCTTATTGCTAAAATCATGAGGCTCTTGCAGATCCAAATTTTGAAATCAAGTTTACACAGTGCATCGTTTCACTCAGAACATGTCATACACATTAATCTCAATTCTGATATATTAAAAATAAATAAGATCATTAAAAATATTTGCGTTTTGTCATATGTCCTAAGAGCACAAAGAAAGCATAGGTTTGCTCGATTTGGCATAGCGTTCACCAAAAATAGGGTTTCAGCCCCTTTGAACAACTTCACATTTACAGATTTTCTCGCTTTCGCAGTAGTGAAGTAGTTGTAAGGGCTGAAGCCATTAGATTTGCATTAATGAAGGTAGTGGAAAAAAGTGCATAGAAAAACAACTTTCACCAGCATATTCAAGTGTTATGATTTTAGGGAAATGTATGACCATTGCACAAAGCACGTCAGCTGATGTTTTAGGCGACTGCCTTCGCTCTGGTCAGAAAATTTGTTACGCAGCCATGTTTTGCCATTTGCGTATGATTGACCAATTTGATCTTAAACTAAATGTAATATAATGCAAATGTAACAGATGACTGCAAACTTGAGAATGGAAAACACTGCCATCTAAAGAAGCAAACTAAAAAAAAAGGTGCCATGTTGTGGCTCCGCATTTGGATGAAGATAAGTGGGAGGGTTTCTTGCACGTTCCTATGCTGTATAGTAGTGGCATGCTGTTATTGCTTTGCATGCACTCACATGATCATTCCACTCACATCCATGCTTCTAACACATTAAAAAAAAGTAAAAAATTAAATAAATAGCCAGAACCAAAAAGAAACACCCCAAAAGTAAAACCCACTTCCCACCTGGAGTGGCACCAGTCTCATAGCTATATTATTTTGAAATGAACGTGTAGTTATATACGAACAGACAGACATACACACCAATGGAGACACATATGAGATTGGCAGAGGCTTCCTTGTCTTTTGGCAAACTGCCACTCGATTCCAGTGGGTCAGAGTCAGGGTATGGCGCAGTGGCACTGTTTAGTCCTGGTGCCGTGATGCCCTGCCGTCAGCACACTACATCAGGGGCCTTAGAGTCCATCAGCAGGACCCCCTCAGTAATGACCGGGACCAGGACCAGGCAGGTGGCTCATTTCTGGGTGTTGTACGTGGACTGGCTGGCTGCGAAATGCGTGGACTCTGAGGTGTTGACGGTGGAACTGGGCTGGATCAAAATAGGGACATTTGAGCCTACAAAAAATAAAAAATAAAAAAGGATAGAATAAATAAATAATAAAATAAAGGACAGAATTAGCATCTAAATATCATGACTTTAATTGCTTTAGAAAAACTACAAAGCAATGGTCGACCAATATGGGTTTTGGACAATATGAAGATCAGAGAAGGCTATAAAATACAGATATCACCACATGATTTAATTATAATAAATATAATTGTAGTAAATATATAATATAACAATTCCCTAATATAATTTATAAACTATAGCCTATTATTAAAGAAAATTTGCATTATCCATTGGCATGATAATTTTTAAACCACAAGAGAGAACTACCACTTCTGTTCAACATCCAAGTGGACGATAATCTCAAAATGGCAAAATAAATATCAGCCGACATATCGGTCTACCAGTACTATAAAGTTGAAGTAAATTGTGTGCGGCATGCATTCATGCAGATAAATGCAGATTCTATTTGCCTTTCGTTTGCATGAAGCTATCACTTTTGAGGATTAGACAGCCGAAGGTACAGAACATGCAGTTTTACTGGAGATGCACTGCCAGTAGGTTTTGATGGTCTGAGGGATATGTGGGATTTCCTAGCTGGAGATATGCACACTAGGCCTACACTGTTCACTATAGTGAAGCACATCAGATGTTGTTTCCTTGGAATAAGGCCAAAGGTGGTAAAAAGCTCTGTTCTAAGAAACGTACCTCCCTTCCCTGATGCAGCTCTTCTGAATCACCGCCCCACTAACGGACAGCATCCATGTGCAGCAAAGAATGAAAATAGAGGATTTCTTAATGAATTTATTCTTTATATCCTAGCTATACACTAAAAATGCAAAAAAGGAGATAAAGAAAAAAAAAAACACGAAACAGTAGTGGGATGGTAAAATAGAGGTGTGAGGTGAGATGAAGTTGACTTTGCTGAACAGATGGCTGTGTGACAGGCCAGCGGTGCCTCTGTATGAGACAGCCTGTGTTGATTGCATTTCTATCGATGAGATGCAGCTGCTTTGACAGCTTTGCTTCATGCTGACGCAACCTTCTTAACAGAAATCCCATTTCCTGCTGACTCATCCTCACACTCACTGGCCTTCTAACATCCTCTAACATAGAGGTTTTAATGCTGGATAATAATACAAATTATTATTATTAGTTTTTGTGTATAATAATAAATAAAACAAAATTAACAATGTATTTACCTTCTGTAGCTTGGTAGATTGTTCTTTTATTGGACTAAATTCCTAATCTAAATAAAGATCTACTTAAAACTGCATTCTAAGGCTAATACTAAATATTTCATAACACAATATTATACATGTATTTGTTTTTTTATTTTTATTTCATATATATACACTACCATTTAAAATTTTAGCCATTACTCCAGTCTTCAGTGCCACAAGCTCCTTCAGATATTATTCTAATATGCTGATCTGATGCTCAAGAGGATTTCTTATTACCAAAGTTCAAAAGAACAGCATTTATTTTTAAATATACATTTTTGTAAAAATGTAAAAGTCTTTACATAAATGCATCCTTTCTGAATAAAAATATCAATTTCTTTAATATTTACATTTCTAATGTATTTTTTACAATTATATTTTTAATAATAAATACTAACAATTCTGTTATTATTATTGATATATTACATATCATGAAGTTATTAACTTCTCAACTGTGTGATCTGGCTCAATCATTAACTACTGGGTCAGATGGTGTCCTTCCACCTCCTGGTCAACAAACTCCAAAACCTACAGGAGGTTCAAAGTACTTGGCAGAAAAAGGCTTGGCCTGACAACATGCAAAACAAGGACATCCACAGCATGCACATGCAAAGCATTAGGTTCATGCATGGGCCTAGTAAAGCAAACACAACTTGAGATCTCAAGATCTGTAACACAGGTCACTAGCTTTGGGTTTCAGTTCATTGCATAGTCTTTCAGTGCATGAAGTTCCTTAATAAGGAAAACATTTGATCTACTTAATGAGCTGTGCAGATACTAGCACCGTTTAATAAGCGTTAGTGAGGTTGCAAAGAGGCTGAGTCTTAATAAAATTCTGAAAACCATATCCAATGACT
The DNA here is from genome assembly GCA_039654775.1 of Spinibarbus caldwelli. Taxonomy (NCBI): domain Eukaryota; kingdom Metazoa; phylum Chordata; class Actinopteri; order Cypriniformes; family Cyprinidae; genus Spinibarbus; species Spinibarbus caldwelli. The sequence goes on from CM077240.1 coordinate 26,270,407, forward strand.
AACTCAGTCTTCATTAGAGCAAATGCTGCACAATAATCCAAATGTTAGTGAAAGACAATGTGGTTGAATCACAGACAAACACAGGGTTGTGTAGGTAGACAATCACAATGGAGTGACTCATGCTGTCGATGAACATTCAGAACCTTACAAGTCATTTTGTATCCGGTATAGATTCACTGCAGATTTCTGGACCAGGACTAGGTATAGGCTGGACAATAATTATTGTTTCACCTGTCGAGTAAAAGGGAAACCATTATCTTATATTACAGGTCACATGAAAGATTTTATGGTAATGTATTCTTCCACAGCTGTTAAGATGGCCAAAAATTGGTTTATACCTTTAAAATTGAGCTTCAACCATGTAAACATTTACATTCAGTTAGTTTGCACTTACTACACATTAAGGTCAACATCCGTATGATTTACTTTACATATATAAACATTTGCACAAAGGCTATATTGTAATAATATTCATAAATATAAAGACGACACTTTCAAACACAACAGTTGGCATCTTTAAGAATAAAAGGATACGTAAAATTTTTTTTTTTTAAAAATCCCAAACATTCAAAAGGTTCCGTGCAACCTGTAACATGCCAGTATTTCTTGTCTACTCAACTTGACTGTCGTACATTTGCCAGTGCTAAATTTAGACACAACAAAATTGATCAAACACCTTGCACTTGCACTCCATAAATAATATAAAAGCTATATTAGCATCAGGAAGACAAGAGGTGCTCAATACCCAATGTCCTAGATGACTGATACATACATCACTTGAACGCTCAAAATGTCTATCAGGGAAATGGCCAAGGACAGACAAGTGAAATGAGTCCTGTCTTATTTGCTACCTCACTCATTTCAGTGTAGAACATGAAGATAAACTGTATACACCTTCAAGTCATTTCAAAAACTAGATTAGACCAGAATACAGACATGGACTATTAATATAAAATGCTGTGCAGCAACATTTGAAGATGATAGGTGATTCTGACTATTCAATTTGATATGAATCTGAGGCAATCTTTTTAGACTACAAAACATCTCCTCAGTGATATTTATCTCATATTTTAAGGACTTGAGAATATGAAATAGCACATTTTACCATCAGAACTGATCACACTTGTTCTTTAAATTTCTTTTTTTAAATTTATGATGTTGAAATCCCTAACCTCAAGTATGAGCAAATATAATAAACAATCTCAGAGGGTGACCCAACTAAAGCACTGACATCTATACAGAATCAGAGTTATAAATAGCTGCATGTTTAGTGTTTTTGCTTGATCTGTTAAATTTGTTCCTGCTGTTCATGCCACCTGAGCAACATCACGTGTCTCTACCGAGACATCAGAGATCAGACACCTTCTCAACTGCAGCTGAGGCTTTAGCATTGATATTAGCAAAGCCGAGCTAGTATTCCCTTGTAAAATAAAGGCGTTACATGGCCAGCAGTACTAGATATTAATAAATGGATCAAGTGTATTTATTTTTACTATATAACTGCAAGTTATTACTTTCAATGATGTCTGCCTAAGAGTTTTATATATTTAAAAAGATTAGCCTAAATTATCCACTACCATTCAAACGTTTGGGGTCAGATAAATAAAAAACTTTTTAGCAATGATGCATTATACTGATCAAAAGTGACTATAAAGACATTTATAATCTTTACAAAAGATTTCTATTTCAAATAAATGCAAAAATATTAGGCAGCACAACTTCCAACTGGGATAACATTAAGAAATGTTGGTAACACTTTACTTAAAGCCTTTATGTATAATGCATTATAAAAGTAGTCTTAATGCATTAATTATGCCTTGTAATGCACATTATAATGCACTGTACAATCTTATGATTAATTGTAACCACAGTTAATACATACTTACCAGTTCATTGTTACACTATGTATTTTATATTGTATTATATTTATATGTAATTAGATATGTATTACAACACACATTATGAATAATTATAATGCATTATACCCTTTAATAACCCTTTATAATGCATTATACATAAAGGCTTTAAGTAAAGTGTTACCAAAATTTTTATTTTATTTTTTTGACCATCAAATCATCATGTTAAAATGATTTATGAAAGAGCATGTACTGCTGAAGACTGGAGTAATGGCTGCTGAAAATTCAGCTTTGCCATCAAATAAATAAATTACATTTTAAAATATATTCAAATAGAGAAAAGTTGTTTTAAATTTTAATTTCAAAATATTAGTTTTTACTGTATTTATAATCAAATAAATGCAGCTTTGGTGAGCGAGAGAAAAAGACAAAAAACCTTTGACTGGTAGTGTACATAAATAGTAATACATAGAGCACAAATATATCGGAAAGTAATAACTTGCAGTTCTACAATTCAGATACAGATCAATTCATTTGATACAACGGCCATTCATTGAGTTCATTCAGTGAAGCATTCATTAGAGTGTTTCAAACTGGCAATTCCTGAGTTCTTAAGTCTTTTGAACAACTCGTGACATCAGCAAACCTTAAGCAATACGTTACCAGTCTACTATCTAAAAGAAGACTCTTACCAGAGTCAGAACAAAACACACACCCCTTCCTAACCAACTTAAGGCTCACCTCCTCCATCCTGCTCTGCTTTGATCTGGGCCTCCAGGTCTTCTGGGTCTACGTACTGGTAGTTCTCATCCTCCTCTGGTGGTTTGCACTTTCCACAGCAGAAACAGCAGCAGCAACAGCAGCAGCAACAGGAGAAAACGGCACAGCACATGACCGTAGCCTGTGGTAAAGACACAGACCTCAGATCAGAGACGTCTCTCTCGGAAAGGCACATGTTTAATGTCACAGCGACAGGAGAAGTTTGCAACATGCTACAACTGGCTACAAGTCAGTTACAATATTTGTCATGCTAGGAAGTTCGAGGAGCTGTTTGAAATATCCGAAGCTGAAACACAAGGGAAATGATTGGCAAAAACAAAGCACATCAGCATTTATTTACAGCTTTGTAGATCAAAACAGGCTGATGCATTTTAAACAGGCTCAGCTGTCTTGCTTTCTGCATTCAGCCTATTTGAGAAAATGATCACATGTGGATCAAAAGCCACTATCATTTGTAAAGTAAATTCAAAATGTAGCATCTCAAAGAGAACAAAGCTCGCTTAATAATGTATGTTCTGTTCAGATTATTGGAGCAGACTGGGGTGACACCAATTTCCTTCTGCAATCATTCTGCTCTATTCTCAATTCAATTTCCACTGTCCACTCATCGCTTATAGTGACACAAACCCACCAAGGACATATAGCGCTAAACACTGTTTATATTTGATCATCTTTCTAATAATACTTCATAAACAGATTTTATAAAAAACCATCTTCATCATACCAAGCAAAACTATGTAATTCCTTATTTCATCAAAATGGTATCTGTGGGTAAGTTAACATCACTTCAGAATGTCAGCGTAAGGACACTCGGTAACAGAGCCTTTATTTACTGATGCATAATAAAGCTGTTTATAGGGAAATGAGCTCTCACCTTGAACCACCACTTCGACATGAGGAAGTAGTATTTGACACTCTCTTCTCCAAACTGCTCGGACACGTAGAGCCCCATGGAGCCATATTCATCGTAGATCTTGCGTTTGGTCTCATCGGTGAGGATTGAGTTGGCATTGTTGATTTCTTTGAACTTTTCTGCTGCTTCAGGGTTGTCTGGATTCTTGTCTGGATGGTATTTCAGAGCCAGTTTTCTGTAAAACAAAGAATTTTGTGAGTCCTGAATCTTACAACTCTTGAAATGATGAATCAAATGATTAATCAAATTTTGAATATCATGGTTATGCAAGATATATTAAAAAAAATGAAGGAAAAAAACAATACTGAAATACACATTTTTATTTTGCAGAACTATGGTATACAAATAATCATCTCATTATAAACATATAATGAAAGTAGTCAGAATGTTTGTGAAGTTTTGTAAGAATCAAGGCAAGCTCTTACTGCTTTAAAGTAAAGAAAAATATTTTCCTTGGATTTAACTTGGATACAATGCTGAACATAAAACATGTTAAAATAATTTATTAAACATTTCTATACAATTTTTACTAAATGTAATTACAATTTATGTTTAATTTTTAAATTAAATAAGAACAAATAAGAAATAAAGAAAACAATTTAGTACTAGTATATATTATTTTTAAATCACTTGTATAAAGGAAGAATACTGTAATAAATGTTGAAATAATAAATATAATATTGACGTAAAATAAATGACAAATAAATGGTAAATTTAGATATTATAGTGCAATAATTGTGGCACAGGCAGTATGATAGCAGCACTGGTAAATGTAGTCTAGAATTTTTATAAACAGGTTTAAAATATTCTTTATCCACTATTTCTAAAGAAATCTGAATAACTGTAAGTTAATGTGACAGTGTTTAGTGTACCTGTAGGCTCTTTTAATGTCCTCTGCTGTGGCCCCTTTCTCCAGGCCCAGCACCTTGTATAAACTGTCCCCTGTAGTGGACATCTTCCTCTGAGGCCTGTCAGAGGCCGGCTTGGCGTCTGCCATGATTCAATGCTGGAGAACAGGAAAAAGAGACACAATTATGCATTTGCATATTTAAGCAAAAAAGTGTCCAAAGGGAGCTGCTCTTCACAGAACTCAGCATCACATTATTGACATATAGAACAATGTACACAGCCAAAGCAAGCAGAAAGCACTCAGCTCTAGTTTAACAACACACTGTGCGAACACAAGGTGTGGCGAAGGTGAATCCTGTGTTAATGTTGAAAAAACAGGTGCAGTTTTCAGATGCTTATCCATCAGGAAATGATAAACACTACAGAGAAAACTTTTATGAGATGTTTCCTCTCATAATCACAGGATGCAATGGTGGGCAAAGCAACGGCTTCCCCATTCTCAATGTCTTAGCTTAAGATGATTATGTTTTGCTGATCTCACATATTACAACTCCATGTTGACAAAGGCTATTAGGTGCTTATACACACATGACACCTTCCCTGATCATGATGAAAGCCTATTTTAAATAGTTTAAAAACTAAAGGCCCCGATATACTTCAAACGAAGTTCGTTTTCGATCTTCATTTGGGGGCAAAAAGAAGTTTGAAAAGGCTGAGCAACGGTATACTGTTTTCGAACATTCCAACACCCCCGCGCTGCTGGAGACGGGGCGTAGATTAATGTCAATGTGTCGCGACGCTCGAGCGTATGCCCAACACACAACAACGATGCAATGATGATGTATCTAGGTCTTTTATTAAACTGGATAAATTATTACACCTTTTTATATTTTATGTGTTGTCATAATTTGATAAAAACAAGGTTTATTATTGTATGTTCTTTTGGCATTTTATTTATTGTATATCTTTTAAATTCGCTTACTGAATAAACAACAACAGCAGCAGCAGCAGTATGGTGTAACATTTATTTGAAACATGTATTTGGTACTTGCTACCTTATATCTTTACTCTTTCGTTTCATTCTTTTCATGGCTTTGGAAAACTTGCATCTGATGTTTCTCTACGTCGCTTTTTACATAACTCCGGGTCGTCGACACCAAGCTTCATTGCAATTTCTTTCTAGGAATTAAATGCTTTCTCTGAATATTTAAAGTATCTCTGCGAGCGATCATACAGGTGCGGCTATATTTGTGGCATCTCAGCTATTCGACACAGTGTATTTATATTGCTAGTGACTTGGAGATGTTGTTCTCCTGCCTGACTTCCATTGAATGAGAAATGAACCGGGGAAAAAAAAAAATTGCACATCAAAGAAGATGGAGTTCCAGAACAAACCCACCGATTGCGTAATCGCCACGGTGTTTAGGAGCCAAAACGAACTCCCCCAGAAAGTTCGCTTTGGTAAGCTGTTTCTAACTGCCGAAACGAACTCGAAACGAACTTCGTTTCGGCCTGATTTTGTTCGAAATGACGTCATATCAGTTCGTTCTTCGATTTCGTTTGAAGTATATTGGGGCCTTAAAGGGTGGATCTTTTTCAGACATACCTGCTGAACTACATCACCTCTATTGTGCAATTAATAATTCTCAAGTTTAAACTAGCACACATTCCTTAACCTTTGACATTTGAAATGTTAGGAAAGAGTTTCTATCTCAAATAAATGCTGTTCTTTTTAACTTTCTACTCCTCAAAGAATGGATGGTTTCATGGTTTCCACAAAGACATTAAGCAGCACAACCGTTTTCAACACTGATAATAATAACCAATGTTTCTGAGCAGCAAAGACACTAAAGACTGCTGAAATTTCAGCTTTGCCATTACAGACATAATTCATTCTTTATACAGTCTTACAAATGTTTATTTAGTAAATAATTGGATTTTACACTAAAAAACCCTACTGCTGCACTATTCCATCTTTCCCTGTTCCAAACTCCTAAGCCAAAGTAACTTTTGAAGCTTGACATAATTCAATTCATTCATTCAAGAAAAGGTTGGAGGCAGTTAACAGATGATCACACAGGCAGAGGTATCACAGACTGCTAAAACAATGATAAAACAGATTCACATCTTCATTAAAGACTGCACTACACTAGAAAGCCAAACAATCACCCGTATCAGACTGCAGCTGTGCGAGTTTCAGATGAACCTCTGTTCATCAAGCTGTAAGCTTATCCCAGGCTTAACCCCACAGTCAATGTGTTTCAGATGAATCTGGCAGCTGTGTCACATCTAATGAGAAAGCACACTAATCACACAGGTCACTTTCTTCCAGATGATGACAACTGGCTCAATGCTCCTAAAATGAAGCAGTCGGACATGATGAAGCTGATACAACTTTATATGCCGATTCAAACCTCATGCAGCTTACATAAACACTCAGTTTACTGAGCAGCACAAAATTGTTATAAACTGAACAGCAAGCTCTTTACAAGCCAAGGTAGCTAATATAATAACATGATTTTCATAATTCTGCCAGATGTTTGAAGATGGCTTTGAGGTCCTAATAAAAAGCTGAATACTTTTATTCGGCAGAAAAGATATTTATAATGTTACAAAAAAATGTATCATGGTTTGCACAAAAATATGTTTAACAAAACACCAAATCAGCATATTAAAATGATTCCTGAAGGATCATGTGACACTGAAGACTGGATTAATGTCTGATGAAAATTCAGCTTTGCCATCACAGAAATAAATTACATTTTAACATATATTCAAATAGAAAACAGTGATTTTAATTTGTAATAATATTTCACAATATTACTGTATTTTTCACTCAACATTAATGACAAATGCCTTGGAATTAAAGCATTTAAAACACTTCAAATGTTTTTATTTTAACAATACTTTAGCACGATTGTGGGTTAAAAAGTCTTTAAAAGGACCAGTGGGTCATTTAATCAAAACATAATAAATATACTTGATTCTTTCTAGAGTGGCTTCTGATAAATGGTCGATCGGTCAAACTCAAACAGCACTAGCAGTAAATCATCACCTCCCCTCTCAAAGACCAGGTAAGCATATGTCTTCTTGTCCAACCTTGATTGACAAACAGGTTATTAATAATGACATGTCTCAAAAATGATGATATTGCTCAAAACAGCCGTTCAGAAAGACGCAGAAAACACTAGTTATTAGAAATAGTCATATCCTTTGCTCAACTAAATTGGCTTTCACAACAGTTCTATGTCAATAGTTTCTATGCACTTGTCAACAAATACATATAACGTTAGTTGAAGAAAAACACGCGTTAACTCCCATTCACTGCATCCAAACACACCTGGGTTGTGTCTTGTGACTCGTGTCCATTGATAATGTTTATTTTTATCCTGTCGTGGATATGCATCTGAGGTATTATCATAGTCATCATATTTACACTACTTATTGGCTGTTGTAACGGGCGTGTGTCCTTGCAAAACTATAATCCAGTCCTAATCCAATACAGATTACTATCCCCTTCGGACCCTGTATTTTCCTTCAGTCTCAACAGTTTAACCATGACCTGTTTGGTTTGACCTGGACAAGAGCAACTACAAACAATCTCTAAAACTCAGTTAACACAGGTAAACATGGAGTTAATTCATCTTTATTCGGGATTATTGGTCAATCTGGACGGATCTGAGATGAAAGCACGAGACTCGACTGGCCAATTCACATCTAGTGACAACAAAACCACTTTGAAGATATAACCTTCAACGGATTTACATTCATTAATCACCTATTATGAAATTCACACACGATGTTGACTGGTTTATGAGTTCGTTATGAATTTGCAATTACTTTTATCGATAAAGAAAACGGCTGACTAGACAGTTAGCATTAGCACGCCTAGCCACGATAACAGATTTCTGTTGATTTTGAGCCGCAAATTTAAACACAGTCGATTTAAACTCACCTTGAACTGGGTGGTAATATGATATAATCAATTGTGGCTGAATCATAGAGGACTCAGCCAAATAGTTCTTTAGATATCCAGCGTACAGCTCCTCATTGCTATCGCCGCATGTCCTCCCTTGAAAGCGTAGAGCGCTCCGAGGACGCGCTTGATTATTGGAGTCGACTCTTTGAACTGAATCGCCAACATGTTCGACTCCCTTGAAAGAGGGTGCGTAGGGTACGAATGATTCATTAGAATCGAAGCTTTAGCGGAGTCGACTCTCATTTAATGGATTATGACCGTAGAATGCCATTGGGCGTAATCGATGCTTTGACTTTGATCTACGCAAATGACTCCGGACCGATGAATAAATAGATAAAATTAGTCAAGGCAAAAATGCACCGCACATACGCAGCAAGAATTGAATTTATGATTTACAAGTATACAGAGTAAAATCATGTTAAAAAAAAAAAATAAAAAAAAGTTTTTCAAAATAAAAGTCTAAAGTACTGAGTATAGTAATTGCGTTTTTTTTTAGTGGGTTTCGTGGGTTTAATAGTGGGTTTCGGGTTATTTACACAACTTAAAAAATAGTTGCAATAAAATACAATGATACTAATTGCTGTACTCTAATTTATGCTCATTTATGATTTTGTAATGAACTCTTTTGACTTTGGAGATAGTGTAAGCCGTTTCAATTTTACTTTTACATTAGGCAAGATGTAAACTGCAAGCACACAATATCTTACCAGTTCCTAAAGCAACACATACCCATTTTCTTCCCAATTTGACACGTCATTTGTGTTCTTGCACTTATTTTACTTATGCATTTTAATTAGTACAGGACAACATCACCAAAAAATTAATAGTGTAGAAAACATGGAGTAAAAGAGTTCATTTATTCCATTTTACAGCCTATCAACAGATCAGGTGATTTATTGATATTCTCTCCATTCATTTGTACCAGTACACAGAACGACAGCGATATGGAAAAGCAGAGAAAGATCCGAGATTGCATTTTTTTTTTTTTTATCGTCTAAAAATACAATTACAAAAGTTTTACTCAGTAATGAAGAACAATCTTCCTACCATAGTGTATCTGCAGTAGTATTTGCGCAAAGTAGATTGAGTTAAAAAAGTCTGGTCCCCTACTGGAATGTCCAAATGAACATGATCACACGTAAAGATGTCTATGTTGTTGTAAATGCAAAAAAAAACAAAAAAAAAACAGCATTTACATTAATACTATAACAGTGATGTAGTAGTACAATAGTTTATTGTATAACTTTGCTAAATGTAGCCGATTTTGAAGTGAAATGAAACTGAGCAACCTGCTATGTTCAAGTGCTACATTAAATGTAATTCTCATATTTAGGATGAAACTAGTTTAACCACACTGCACTGTGGTTGCTTTAATGTGCGTGTTTTGAATCAAATACTCAATATATGGAATTTTATTGGAGTCAGCACTGAAAGGAACATTAAATCTGGGTACTTTATCTCACAAAATCTCACCTACTGGATCTATATGGAGAGTACACAGAATAAACACCAGTCATGGAATCAGTATGTTGCTAACAAAATATTTCCCTTTACTGTCAAATGTCCAAGAATAGACTGTGATGGTCCCTTCACCGACCCAGCACAGTAGCCAGCAGTGCCATCCGAATATACATCCCGTTCTCAGCCTGCCGGAAGTAAGCAGCCCGAGGATCCGTGTCCACTTCCACACTAAAAACAAAATACGATTAGGAAAGACTGCAAACAAAACTCTGTATATAATACTCCAGTTCATGTAACTTCCTACTTTGCCTGCTTAAAATCTGATTTTATCCTGATGCATTGAATTAAGAATAGCAAACCTGATCTCATTGACTCTGGGAAGAGGATGCATAACAACCATCTTCCTTTTGGCTCCCGTCATGATATGTGGGGTGAGGATGAACTGGCCGAAACACTGTCAGAAAGAGTAAATCATTTATAATATGCTGATATTTCAGACAAAAGCAGATGCCATGATCTTCTCAGCAAAATCTCTCACCACTTTGTACTCTTCTTCAGAGGCGAATCGCTCCTTCTGTATTCTGGTCATGTACAGAACGTCAGTCTCTGGAAGGGCCTCTTCAATGCTGTTAAACTCCTCCTGTGGATATAGTTATAGAAGTTTCGAAAGTTAAGAAAAAAAAAGCAATGCAAATAAATGAAAAGCACCCAAGCATGGTCTGTATCAGGGATCGGCATGATGTGCCATTTTTAATTTTTCTGGTTAACCACTGTGCCAATAGTAGAAGCTCATAAACTTCTTGTCAGCGCTGTCATGCGACTTTTATTAATCGATACTGAATCGCTACATTATATTTCTCAGCAACGAGGGGGTAAAATCGCTGAGAGACACAGACGCAGACAATTCACATCTCTCTCTCTCAAAATGGCCATATTTGAAAAAATTTGAGTAGTTTGCATCACTGGATATAGCTGTCAGTCATTTAACATTTCTATCGTAAAACACTTGACTAATATTAAATGATTTGCAGCTTCATCTATTTTACCTCGCTCTTTCAACATTAAACTGACGCGTCGCGCTCTGCTTATGTGAACAGTAAACCCCACCTACTTTGATTTGATTGGCCATCTCAGGCAATTTGACATTGACGAGTGCTGTTAGACGCTGAGGCTTTGATCTGAAGCGCCTAGTATGTGCAGCGGTCCGGGCGCATTCGTAGACTAGCGCAAGTTAATTCTCACACTTTAATAGTATTTATAGCTCCTCACAGGCTGTGTAACTATGAGAAGTTATTACCTCAAAATGTACGTCAGTATGCAGTTCTCTCTATTGCTCGCGTGCCAGTGATTATAACTTTGCATGCCAATGTTGGCACGCGTGCCGTAGGTTGCCGACCCCTGGTCTATATAAACACACCTGTTTAATGCCTTTGGAGGCCACAAAATCGATGATTTCGGCAGGCATGCTGAGGTTCTTGGGGGCCACGTAGCGCAAGGTGATCCTGTACTGAGTGAGAAGTCTAGCCAGAGAATGCACAGTGCGGCCATGTTTCAGATCGCCTACCATGGTAATCTGAGATTTAAGAAAAAAGATACAAAAATTACACAAGACAGTAATCATAACTGAGCATCGCAACCAGAGCAACACTGCAACATTCTGTTTGGAGAGGCTAGTGGCACAGAAATTACACACTTCAGCTCCAAGTGGAAATCTCAAGCTGATAGTTTAAGATGACAATATTTTTCCCCAGTGTACTCACAGTCATGCCATTGACTGTTCCCAGCTCCTCTCGGATTGTAAAGATGTCCAGAAGGGCCTGAGTTGGATGTTCTCCAACCCCATCACCAGCGTTGATCACTGGCCGCCGACAATGCCTTGCTGCACTCTACAAACCAGAAGCATTTTCTGTTTAGACTGACGCTCAGATCAATTTGTTTTAGCAAACCCTAACATGTATAAATGAATTTTATGGAACAAAAAACAAACAACAAACAAACAAACAATCTCAAACAGAAAGACATGCAATATTTGTGAGGAAAACGAGGTAAATTTTGATGTCATGTCTACTCTTTAAAAGTATTTTTTGGGGAAAAATTTATACTTTTATTCATCGAAGACATTAAATTGATCAAAAGTGACAAAGATGTTACAAACTACTGTTTTCTACTACGAAAGTTTTCCATTACAAATAAACAGCATTTATGACACTGAATACTAGAGTAATGACTGCTGAACATTCTCCTATTAATGCAATTAACATTTGACTCACTTCTACAGCTCCAGGTATGGAGTGGCGCAGAACAATGACATCAGCGTAGCAGCTCATGGTGTGAACTGAATCAGCCAGAGACTCGCCCTTCTGCGTGGAGGACGTGGACTCACTGAAATGCACCACCGACCCTCCCAGACGGTGCATGGCTGCTGCGAACGAACTGCTGGTGTGAGTGCTAACCTCGTAGAACATGGAGGCCATGACTTTACCCTGGGAGAACATGAGCAGAATGGAATTAAATAGAGTTTAAAACAACTTATTTCATCTATGTTTAAGAGATCTCCTTCAGCAAGAGGTTCTGTTTCCAAAGGCCACAGATGCCCACTGAGGCAGAGATCTACTTCAAACTGACACGTCACTGCCAGATTGAACAACATCCTGTCTCCCGACTGCTGCTGACTTGAGCAGTTAAATACTCCTGCTGGGGAGGTTTATGTAATGAATGCTCAAGATGGGCTGTAATAAACTATAAATCACCCAGTGACATCTACTCTACTTTTGGACAGAATGAATGAGTAATCAAAAGGTATTGTGGTCTACAGGTTGAATCAAGGTCCAATTAGCTCATTCCACACTTTCAAATAAGAATTCTGGATCCTTAATTCAATTGCCAAGTCCATTCCATTAGTATGAGACTCACCATCTACCTTCAGGCAACTTACCCTCGCTTTCTCTCTCTCATACATACACGCACACACATACACACACACACACACACACACACACACACACACACATTACTGTTCAAAAGTTTAGGGTCTGTAAGATTTTGTAAGATCTTACTTGTTAATGCTCACTAAGGCTGCATCTATTACTGTATATCAAAATACATATCAAAATACAGTCAAAACAGTAATATTATGAAATATTAGAATTTCAAATAAATTTAATATTTTAAAATGCAACTTATTCCTGTGACGTGAAGCTGTAACCTGTCAGCCATGATTTGCTGTTCAAAAGCAGTTAATATTCTTCAATGCTGAAAACAGTTATTTTTGTTGAAATATCTTTGTGGAAACAGTGTTTTACTTTTAGGAATCTGACTAAAAAGTTCAAAAGAGCAGCATTTATTTGATCGATCTATCTATCTATCTATACATCCATCTATTTACAGTATCTATCCATCCATCTCTCTCTTCATCCATCCATCCATCTCTCTATCCATCCATGCATCCATCCATCTCTCTATACATCCATGCATCCATCTCTCTATCCAACCATCCATCCATCTCTCTATACATCCATCCATCTCTCTATTCCTCTATCCATATAGCCATCCATCTCTCTATCCATCCATCTCTCCATCCATCCATCCATCTCTATTCCTCTATCCATATAGCCACCCATCTCTCTATCCATCCATCCCTCCATCCATCGTAATCTCACTAACCCCAAACTTTTGAACAGTAGTTCATTTAAAAACAATACTACCTTTTGATAACATTTGAAAGTATCTTATGACAGAACCATTTGTTTTCACAGTAAGAGTTTTCAACTACAGAAAGTATTTGACTTGTGATTCTATAAAGACAGGAACCACTCTGAATGATTCAGAGAGTCATTAGACTGATTCAAACTAATAACTCGTAAGAAATTAAGCTGAAACTTTGACATTCTTTAAGAACCAGCTCACGATTCAGAAACAAAAGATTAATTCACCAATTAGACTATTTTTAAATATCAAGTGATATTTGTGTAAAAAATTAAAATAAATAAATAAATAAATAAAATAAATAAATAAATAAATGAATAAAAAAACCTTTAACAAGAATTTACTAATAGTCAGTATACCTTCAAAATATCCAAGGGTCTTTCTTTCTGCACCATCAGACGAAGAGTATGTGCCACATTGAACAAGTGTGACATCTAAAAGCCCAAGACAGACAAGAAAGATTGATGAGCCACTAAATACACAAATACAATATTCCTGAAGTCGACAACAGGATAGATAACATGGTGTCACCTGTTCCTTGCTGAACTGGCGCACAGACAGGACGTGCTGTCCCACCAGCGGGTGCAGTAGTGGGGAGGTCTGGGGGTGGGGCAGGATCTGCTGCTGCCCAGCTTGAGGTGACAGGATCCTGGCCAGGGGAGGAGGGTGTGTATATGCATCCATTGGGGGAGCCAATTCTGATAATGGAAGCAGAACAGAGTCACAATCAGCAACCAATACATCACTGCCACGTATCAGTAAATCTTACTTTACGCCAAGAACACAGTACATAAACTGAGCATAAGAGCTCATTGGGATCAACCTGAATCACAAGTAACAGCATGCATGCAAAGCATGGCCAGCGCAAGGTAACAGACCATCATGTCTTGTTTTGATTATGCTTAAGACTAAATATGCCCATGAAATGAATCCAGGAACAAACACAGATTGGCAGAAAGAACAGAAGCTAAGGGTGGCAAAGCTATGGTAAACATCACTACAAACGTCAAACCTGCATCATACGGTGCTCTTAATGACACCTCCTCTTCAGCTGCTCAAACATTGAGGCAAAAATTTTGAAAATGCATTAGTAACTGTACAGTTATAATTAATTCTTTTTTTTTTTTTTTAATAAATTATCATAATTGCTCATGTAGTTTTTGTAAAAAAATTAATTTTCCAAAAAAGGGGTTGAAAGTTGGTTGTCTGAACAACTTGGTAAAATGTTTCCAAAGAGAGTAAAATTGTATTATGTAATTTATTAATATTATAAAGCAACAAAGTATATACACAGACATGTAACTATTTATCTTATCCCAATATGCAATATATAAAAATCACCAATTTAGTAATTTTATTCCAATCAGATTTTAGCAGTGTTTTGGATGCATCCGCTTTTGTACCATTTTTTTATTTCCTAGCTGATTTTAAGGTTTGAGATATTTAGTTCTAGAGGTTTTAAGTTTGTTCAATTACAAAACATGCTCGAAAAAGATTGATTGTTTAAATGACCTTGATCGAATGAAAATAAGGAAGATGGAAAAAATGGATATTAATTTTCAATTCACAGACAGTTGCAGAATCATGAGACTTGGATACTGATTTGATAATACTATACACAATCACATGGACTTTACCCAATGCCTTTTGGCACTGTATGGTAGATCTTTTGAAACCTGCATATAAAAACATGCCTTGCTTGAGATATGATCATATTGGACCAACTAACCATTTGCAAGTTCAAGGGACAAACAAGCTCAAACAAATTAACGAACAACTGATACTAGCAAAACAAAAGCTGACATCCAACTGAACCACTGTCTGAATTAAAAAAAACAAAAAAAACAAAAAACAAAAACAAATTGATAAAATGTAACTATAAAACAATTATTTCCAGTACAGTGGTTCATTTGGCACACAAACTCATGCACATGCTCTGTGGAATACTCTGAATGTACCTGGAGGCAGACCAGGATCAGATGTGCAGTGGATACGAGGCGGGAGAATGAAGCGTCCATCCCCAGTTGAACGGCGTGGACTCGGCGCACGGCTACGGACCACATCAACAGATGCTGCCTGACGGGGGCGCTCAGGAGTCATTGCCTCACTCACACGCTGTAATTGACAAACATGGTTATTTGCTTCCAATGACACTAAAAAGGATCAGTGGTTTGGAGAATGGATGGATGGTTGGGTATTTGTTAGCCAGTACACATTTGACAGCAAAAGTTGAACCATAAACAACGCATGTTCAGGTTTTCGATCATAACTAAGGGTCAGTTAGTGCACTACCTTAGGAGCATCCTTTATCACCTCGGTTGTTCCTGCCGGGGGTGTTGACCATGACTTCACATCCTGACCATAACCTGGAGGTACCAACACCTTAAGAGAAAGAGGAATGACTGAACATTGAAATTAATGTCAAACATGTGCTCCAGACAAAATTTGCTGGGCAGCTATTCATTAGATGTGAGAGAAAAGGTACCAAATCACATACACTACTGTTCAAAGGTATTTTGTTTGTCAGCGAGGATGCATTAAAGTGATCAAAAATGACAGTAAAGACTTTTACATTGATCCAAAACAAAAAAAAAAAAATTCTATTTCAAATAAATGTTCTAACTACTCAAAAAACTACTCAAAAAACAAACAAAAAAAAAACACAACATAAAGGTTTCCAGATCAGATCTTTACCTGTCCATCAATATAGGCCACCTCTCCTCTGAGTACCACCCTCATGACTTTTCCTCTCACTTTCATGCCCTCAAATGGTGTCCACTTTGACTTGGTGAATTGCATGTGCTTCGGAATAGTCCACTCTTGCTCCAAGTCCACCTGGAAAATTCAAGTATCACTTTGAAATTTGAAATCATTTTTAATTTTAGGCAACCATTCACCATGTGAACTTTGTCAAACTGATATACCTCTACATAAGTGTCTTCTTGAGCAGGAAGAGAGAATATTTTACTGGGGTTTTCATAGAGCCTCTTGATGATGTCATCAATGGTAAGGCGACCCTCACTGACGGCCGTGAGCAGCAGAGGCAGCATAGTCTCCAGACCCGGGTAACCTGGAGGTGGTTTCTCAGAGTTTTTCTCCTCTACTGAATGAGGGGCTGGAAGTTAAAAATAAACAAAAAAATAAAATAAAAAAATAAAAAGCTTCCAAGAACTGCTCAGATGTGGCCATTTAGGTTTGGGTCAATTTTTTTTTGTTGAAAAAATTAATAACTTTATATACTTTTGTTATATCAGATCATCTTGTAGGACTGCTTGAAAGTTTTTTTTTGATCAGGCACAGAAGTTTGAATGTAGCTTGGAACTCGAGCAGAAAATTAAGTTGACAATTTTGGTCTCAAATTAGGAAATTTTTAAACGGGTTTGTACACTTCTTTGTCAGGCAAACAAAATGAGATGCCTTTTTAAACAGAGGTGAGGCTCAGCAGAGATATTTGATCCAATTATTACCGTGGTCTGTTGCGAAACAATCAATGATGTCTAGATTTTCCCACAATGCCTCCATGTCCTCACGTGTACCAAGCATGGGCCGCACTTGCGCCCTGCCGTTTCCAATGGCAGGCACATTATCTTCACACAGGAAGAGATGGTGGGGTGCCACTTCACACGTCACCTGGATGCCCTTTTGTTTAGCAGCTTGAATGATCAGAATCTGAGAAACGATGCATGATTTTAGTTAGTCACAAATCACAGGAATATGTAAAGAAACTGGATGAAGGATTTACAAGGAAGATAAAATAAAATGCAGTTATTAGACCATGACATAGAACAAAGATTCTTACCTCTTCTTTCTTAGCAACATGGCAGATATGAACGGGTCGCTGATACAGCTGCGCCACCATCAAGATTGCAGCCACAGTCTGTTTTTCTGCATGTGCCACAATGGGCAAGTGCTTTGGCCACTTTTCAAAGTGCTGCATGCAGAAAAAATCGTAATCAAATTCTATCATGACAGTAAAACATGACAAATTGCATCATTAAAAATAAGTGTAAAAATATTTAAAATAAAACTGAATGTACTTAAAATAAATTTTACATTTTATATATTTTTTTTATTTTAAATGCATTTAATCAAAAAAAGTTTAAATTTTATTTCAAATAGAATACAAATAAATTTATTTTTAAATAATGAGCTTTTATTTTGAGAAGATTTTCAATAAATATAAAACTTTATTTAAAACAAAAACAATAAATTAAAGTTGCTGGTGCCATCTTTCTAGATTTAAAAAAAGCCTTCAATACTATTAATCATGTAATTCTCTTATCTAAATTGAATGCATTTAATTTTTCTGTAGATACCATTAAATGGGTAGAATCATATTTAAAGGGGTCATATGATGTTGCTAAAAAGAACATTATTTGGTGTAATGCTAAGCGTTTACGCGGTTTGAGGTTTTCATTATTTTCCACATACTGTACATTATTGTTGCTCCTCTATGCTCCGCCTTTCTGAAACGCGTCGATTTTTACAAAGCTCATCGTTCTGAGAAGTGAGGTGTGCTCTGATTGGCCAGCTATCCAGTGCATTGTGATTGACCGAATACCTCAAGCATGTGACAAAAATCTTACGCTCCTTACCGTATTGTGATGCCGTGTCTCGGCACGACGAGACTAAAACAATAAAACCCATTATAAACGAGGCATTTGTTGCATTCAGTGAGGACATAATTACTGATTATAATGACTCATACGGTCTTTTTACGCATTGCGCCACGTAAACATTACCATGTCTGCATTTGTGATCGTAGAAAACAAACAAGCACTACTCTACACTGCTCAAAACTCGCGTTTGAATAGTCAGTAGCAAATTCTTTAAATATCGAAACGTACTTACAGGCTGAGAGTCAGAAGCACCAGACTGTCCTTGCGACGTTGGAATTGCCCCACTTTATAGTGTTCACAGCCAGCATTTTAGGCTACTCTCCCAGGAAATAGTCTTTCGTAAAATGCGCTGCACACACTATAATATTTGGGTTGAACTGTTCTGGAACAGTGTTGTAAATACAACTTAACCACTGACTCCTAGTTGTATACTCATTTGGAAGGCCAAACAAAGTAGTTTCACTTTCACAATGAAACAGCGTCTCCACAACATGGCGGCAGCAACAACAACACTACATCGTGAATAAAAGTTGCCTTCTTTCATTGCATGTATGTTTGGGCAGTGTTATGCAAATCTTCCCCCACCGTGACTGTTTTAGGAAGGCGTGGCAGTCTTAACTTTTATAAAAAATATCTCTTTGGGTTTGAGACTTTAATCTTTGCAACTTTACAGATCTTACCTATGCAGAAACAGCTTGTAACACTCCAAAGACAAAGGAAAACATGAAATGGCATCATATGACCCCTTTAACAGATCAGACTCAGTTGGTTAGAGCAGGGTTTCTGCAGGATTTTTAAGCTCAAATTTAAGACCTTTTAAGAGCTCTAAGACCTGCACAAATAAAATTAATAACACATGAGCGGGGTAGCGCTATGTCTATAGTACCATATTAAACTGTAAAATGACTGTAAAAAGCATAATTTACAATTCAGATAAAAGTTCTCACAAAAACAAAAAGTTTTGTAAAATGATAAACTTTACATTTCAGCCTTTACACCATATTTAAGAAAATGGATAAGTCAAAAGTATTAATATTGATTTCAACAATTATCATCAATAAATTATTATATAAATTAAATAACATGAATTAGGGGTGTGCAAAATTGGCAAAAAATGATCTCTCTATATTTTCTGAGATTTTATCGATAACAATAATTAGACGATATTTTGCTGTGTATTATTGTGCTGGTATCTTAAAGATTACCGTGGACAGCTGACTCCTGAATTTTTTTGATATTCTTCATATTCTGTATGGTCAGTTCACAGCAGTGATAGAAATGAGTCTTTTCCAACAAGTTTTATGGGCATTTTTACCATTAAGCCATTTTTTCTAAAAGTGTGCATTATCTTTTAAGTCAAATTCTTGCATTTGGGCTGTTACCAAGCAAATGAAATCAGTATCAACAAAATGTATCTTTGCAATGCATCTGAAGTGGCATTTAGATGTATTTACACACTCTTTAATGCAGCTCAGAGGGACATAGAATGCTAACCTGCACAGGTACAAATGCATAAATGATGTTTTGATATTTGAAACATAAAACGTTGAAAACAGATGTTTGAAATTATTTTAAAATACGAATATACTTAAAATGTGAAATTAAAACGGCCAGTAGGTGGCAGTAAGTCAGCGTTAATAAGGGAGTCATTGCGACTGAACCGAATCATTTAAACGGTTGATTCATTCAGGAACGAAACACCGCATGTTGCTCAGAGACGCAAAACAGTGCTGTGGCTGTGTTTGGAATTATTTTTGTTGTAGAAATAGAGCAAAAACAGCCAATATGGTGTCTAAAATGTAAGTCTCTTAAAATGAACTTCTTGTTTATTGAACTGTTGCATAAAATCAATATCACATTTGTAATCATGTTGATTTTTGGAGAAAAAAAAAAGGGCACTCTTCGTGTGATATTAAGTATATGAAATGATATAAATATAGGCTATACATTTTCTGCCCCCATATCTTAAATTATGTGATCAGTCTAAATGTATTTTAATAGACTGAATCGCACGCACTAGTTTAACCTATGTTAACCGATTCATTCTCTGCCAGCAGGTGTCGCATTTGGCTGAAATATAACGGTTTTCCCGGTAAAGACAGAACACCAAGCAGCGCAGCACCGGACTTTGAACTTGCAGCGCTCATGTTTATTTAATGAAATCATAGCCTTTTGAAGTTTAATCGTCACATTCAGCCATATCGAAATTCTTGTCTTTCCGTCTCCAAATTTAAGACCTCTTTAAATCATAATTAAGACTTTCTTGTACAATTTAAGACTTTTTAAGGCCTTAAATTTGATACAACTAAATTTAAGACATTTTAAGACTTAAGACCCCGCGGAAACCCTGTAGAGTGAAGAATCATCAATCAGGTGGTGTTTCTTTGTCAGCAGGTGTCCCACAAGGTTCGATCTTGGGCCCACTTTTATTTTCTCTGCATGTAAATGATTTGCCAAATGTTTGTATCTAATTCTAACATCCAGATGTATGCTGATGACACAGTAGTTTTTGTACATGCTAATAGTGCAGCTCAAGCTGCTGTTCAGTTAAATTGTCCCTGTTATGGATTTTTGAAAATTACCTTTCATGCAGTGTAACACAGCTCTAAGTCAATGAAAACATCCTGCAAAGTTTTAAATCTGAGAGTGCACCGTGTATAAAGTTAGTCACAAAAAAAAAATAAATAAAACAAATAAATAAATAAATAAATAAATAAATAAAAAGAAGTCGACTCAATCATTGAAACGAGTCGTTTTTAAAACGAATCCCAAGCCGTTTCATGTTGATGTCAACATGAAACATTAGCATATTGTCCGCCCACTTGTTGGTCTTTTTGCATTGGTCTGGCATCAGGCATTACATGCAAGATGAAATGAAAATGAGACCAATCACCGCAGATAAGCATCACGCAAAGGAGGGGTTTGGAAAAATGAATCGTTAAACATATCTTTTGGGAATCGTTGAGCAAATAAGGTAAAAAATAAATGCATATTATAAGACAATGAAAGTGTTTACGCATTCAATGATCTTCTTACATATCACCTATTGTTTGACAACCTGGTCACAAGCAAGTGTGCCAATTTGTAAACGTAGCACCAAATGGTTACAGATTAATGAGAAGTGCAGTAAGAGGTGATTGCATAGTCTCTTTAAGAAAAGGTGTATTTAGTCAAAGAGTGTTTTCAGTTAGGGCTGCTCGTGAGTGGAACGCCATCCCAACTTACATTACAAATTTTAATACTTATGCCTCTTTTAAGTTTCACTTAAAGTGGTTAATTGAGGGTCAGTATTGTCAACATTAATTTAACAAACTAAATTCTACTGCCTTCTTGTCTTGTCCGTTTTACTAGTTGAGATTTTTAAGCTATATACAAGAGGTTGTTTGGTTGAGTACTGATTGAATGATTAATGCTACTGTTACATGTCTGTATGCTTACATTGTCTTTACTTGCATATTGATATTTTGGATTCGTGATACATTGGTTATTTTGTCTGACAGTTGGATTGTGTATGTGTTTGAGTGAGCTGGTATTGATCTGTTGGTTCTAGGTATAGTGTAATTTTTAAGCGGATGTTAATTTTTTTTTAGGACTGGTGTTAAATTTATATGTATTTTGAAGCATGTACTTGTGTATTGTTTAATTGTTTTATATTTTTAGGGTGACATTTTTACCATCAGTCCAGGGACTGCAGAAGCAAAATAGCCTTCTGGCTAATTCTGGCACATTGTACATGTATGTATTATTGATGTGCATTGTCCCTGTCAAATAAACCTGAAAATAAATAAATAACAATGAATAAAAATAAAATACTGTTGTATTTTGTTATATACCTTGTTTCCTTACCTCCATCCACAGAGAAACATTGTCCATTTTCAAAGTTGAGTATGTGTCATTCAAATACATCTTCAGACCAGCTGTAGTGCTTGCAATGGACGGAAGAAGTGTAGCGTTGTCTGATGACGCCCCCACAAAAAGAGCATAATCACAGCGGCACCCGGCCTTGGCAAGCTAGACATATTCATGACAGAAAAAAAGTCCATAAACAACTTCCCAGTGGCGTAGCGGATAAGCATTTCATAGCGCATAACTGATGCGCTGTGAGAATAATAAAAGATTAGGCTTTTAGCTAACTACATTGAAAATGTTAAAAAAATTATTTTAAACCAGGTCTACTCTACAATGAATTTCATCCTATAATTAAATTTATTAATACTGCAGTCATTAGTGAAAATCAAGAGCAGCTTTATTTCAAGTAACCACTTTCAAAAACAACCTGTTTATGAACCCGTTTCTTCTCTTTTTTTCCACTATGTACACAAGAGAAATACATACAGTTATCAGCATATGTTGATGTGGTTAATGCAGCGTCACATGCCGAAAGTCAGTTTTTACTTTCACTTTCTGTATAGTGAATTGACCGAAGTTAAAACGTTCACCAGCATAACTCTTGCACAAAGTTTGCACGATACTTGTGTGATATCGTTAGCTTGCCTTCATGGTTTAAAACAGAAATTTCCAATATATTGCTACATAACACCCCCCGGGGGGCCCGCGAATTTGCACTACACCACTGCAACTTCCCTATTTAATTTCATGTAAAAAAAAAAAAACAAAAAAAAAACAAGCCAATATGTAACTTGTTGATATTACCTTCTGTGCCATAGCAAAGGAGCTGGGGTCAATGATGGCAGGGTTGGTATTGGGCATGGCACACACCATAGTGATTCCTCCAGCCAGGGCAGCAGCTGTGCCCGATGAGAAGTCCTCTTTATAAGTGGCACCAGGCTCCCGCAGATGCACATGGACATCAATCAAACCTTTAGACATACAAGAAATGGAATCAATCTCAATGTAATATTTGTTCTGGCAACACAATTACATCTGAAAGGATGTGGCCATACTCACCAGGTAAACGGATGAGTTTCTGCGAGGTCATGCTGTCTATATGAGTCTTTACATGAGGAGCCTGACCAATTTGCCCCAGCGCCTGCCAAGCCCACATACATTACAATCTTCAGATTTTTAGAGGTACAACAGCATAAACAGATGTGGCCAAAACTGAAGTTTTCAAAGCAGGATCACGAAATGCCGCAAGACTAGTCAGACCAGTTTCTTGGAGGAGAGAGAAAAAAAACCTTACACTTCCCAGAACATCCACCAGATGGCGCATGGACTTGTTTTATACCTTGACAAACTGAAACTAGCTTTAGGAGTGCTTCCTCCTTCCGATTCGATTCTGTCCTCACTATTTTTTGAAAGCCACTGAAAAAAAAAAAGCTTGCCTAAAGCATGTAGTACTGCACACAGGAAAAGCATCTGTCATTTTAAATATTTCATATAGGAAACATTTTTTCTGTCCAGAACAGTAGGGGCATGTCTGAATCTAGCTAGTTAGCCAGCTAGAAGACAGACAATAAATAAATAAATAAATAAAAATAAATATTTTTACCTGTTTTTGTTATTTTTATACCTATTTTTAAAACAATTTTTTTTTCAAAAAAATAAATGTAAAAATGACCTGTAACTGTAAACATCCCTAATTTTTTTTTTTTTTTTTTTTTACATTTTTTTATAAAATACTGTTAAAATGCATTACTATTGATCATAACCTAGTTTTGGTGTGTTGGACAATAGATTTAAATGTTTAGAACAGGAAATGTGTGCTCAGTTTAAGAGCTCTTACTGTATGATGTGAAATTAACAGAAATTAACAGTACTGTATATGGGCTGTGCAATTAATCAAATTTGATCATCATGTGCATCTCGTCAGTAAAGCCGGTTCCGTGATTAGCAGTAAATTGCACAGCCCTAATGACATCCACATATTTATGCTGGATTAACTCTTGAAATAGCAGTGAATGACACAGTGATAACCACGGCAACGGGTGGGAGGAAAAAAAAAAAAAAATAAAAAAAAAAAAAAAAGTCTCTCTAATGCATTTGTAATGGCCACATCTGTAGTATAAACTTTTAATTTTGTTGGGTTGTTAATGTAAGTTTGTCACATCTCACCTGAACAAACAACTTGGTGCACTTGATGTCAGTGATGAGTGGTACAGAGTAGTCAATCGCCATTCGACGAGTGCGGTAACCTTTGGTCACAAAGGAGGACAAGCGTCTTCCACCAGAGTTCCTCATGGACAAATTGACGACCAAGTCAAAATGGTTCTCCTCCAGATAGTCCATGATGTTCCTTTGTTTGTCCTTACTAGGGCAGTCACTCTCCTCTTCAAAAGGCCAGTCCACTGCCATCACCTGACAGAAGACAGACGAGCAAACAGAACTCATAAAACAGCAAACTTCACCTGTTAGATTAGCTGTACAAGAACAAAAAAACGAATCAGAAGTTAATTAACATTTTTTTAATAAGTCAAAATATGTTTTGTTATTCACTGTACCTTGACTCCATGTTCAGTGTAGAAGTCAGCAGTGCCTAGACTGGCATACAGGTTATAACCCAAACTCTCCAAAGTCTGGACTGTGGGCAGAAGCTCGCTCTTACTCTGAAAGAATTTAAATTGAATACTTTTATACATTTTTCACTTAAAGGGATAGTTTACCCCAAAATTAAAATTGTCAATAAATTACTCACCCTCATGTCGTTCCAAACCCGAAAACTGACACTGAAGAGAAGAAACTGTATTCTTGTAGCTTCATAAAATTACGGTTGAACCACTGAAGTCACATGGACTATTTTAACAATGTCCTAACTACCTTTCTGGTCCTTGAACGTGTCAATTGCGTTGCTCTCTCTGCAGGGTCAAAGCTCTCAGATTTCAAAAAAATATCTTAATTTGTGTTCCAAAGATAAACCGAGGTCTCACGGGTTTGG
The DNA here is from genome assembly GCA_039654775.1 of Spinibarbus caldwelli. Classification (NCBI taxonomy): domain Eukaryota; kingdom Metazoa; phylum Chordata; class Actinopteri; order Cypriniformes; family Cyprinidae; genus Spinibarbus; species Spinibarbus caldwelli. Next base: position 26,295,404 of record CM077240.1, read on the forward strand.
AACGACATGAGGGTGAGTAATTAAATGACAGAATTTTTAGGTGAACTACCCCTTTAAGAATCTAGATTTTTTTTTTTTTACATACTCTAATAAAAGTGAGAGTGAATGCGCAAAATGTGCACCACTGTACTACAGTGTTGTGGGTAATTTCCAGGAAGTTCCTATGCATTTGTTAATGTGTTTTTACATATGTTGACATGTGGATGCTAAAGTGATCTGTGAGGTTGCTAGAACACTGCTTAGTTGGTTGTTTACTTTTACAGTTGAAATTGCCCTTTAAAGCCGCTCCTTCAATATTAATATATGCAATTTGCATTATAAAAAAATGTTTTGCTTGTTTTATCACTGACCAGGTAAACATTTGAAGTCCAAATGCTTAAAAGTGAGGTAAACCTCACAAACCACATGATTTATGGTATATTTATCTGTGGCACAAACAGCAAATTTTACATTTACATTTGGCAGACGCTTTTATCCAAAGCGACTTACAAATGAGCACAATGGAAGCAATCAAAATCCATAAAAGAGCAATGATAGGCAAGTGCTATAACAAGTCTCAGTTAGCTTAGCGTAGTACACGTAGCAAGGTTTTTTTTAATTGCATAAATAAAAAGAAAACAGACAGAATAGAAAAAAAATAGAGCAAGCTAGTGCTAGAGGCCTTTTTTGCTTTTGTTAATTGTATAATAAATAAAAATAAAAGAATACAAAAAGAAGAGAGGCTAGTGTTAGTTTTTTTTTTTAAAGAAAACAAGCAGTTAGTAAATGCAAGTGTAAGTCTAAAGCCCGGTACACACCAAGCCAACTTCAAAGAACTAGCGGCGACGAAAGCCGACGGTGTTGTCGCCTCGCGTTGGCAGCGTCGGACAAAAAAGCTGCACGTGAACACACCGCACAGACTTCAGCCGACTGCAAACGTGCGTCCTGCGCCTGTGTGAGACTAGTTAGTTGTCTATATTAGCAGCTATCAATAGTAAATATTTGTTATTTAAACGGAGAAACCAAAACAAAGATATGAGATAAATGCAGATATACGAAACGTAAACGAAGCAGCGCTTGCTTACAATTTTGAATATCAGTAACGTTGATAACTTTCATTATTTTTAACAGCTCATGTTATGAAAACATTCGCATATTGGAATGCTTGGGCAAGATCAGGTCACATCAAAAAACAGCCTTTTGTCTGTGCCGCCTTCATTTACTTGCCCGTTTTCATCACTTTCGCTTTAATTCTCCTGCACGGACTCATTCGCTAAACTGAACATCCAATCAGAGTTCTCTCGCACCTACGGTCTGCGACGGCCCGACGCCGCCGATGTGAGCCCGACGAGAGCCAATGAGTGGAACACACCAAACAAACTAGCCCGACAGACTAGGGCTGTCACGATATTTGGGGGGGGGGGGGGGGGGGGGGGGGGGGGGATGTCAAATTATTTTTTATTTTGTTTGAGTTTTTCTTTTTCACCCAACGAACATAAAGACACTGATAAACACAGAGCACAAAACTCTGGCTTTCTCTGTCTTCTTTGGAGCTCCTATGAAATAACGAGAGAAAATACTGTCAAGTTCAACAGTATGATGAATAAATATTAATGGTAACACTTTACAATAAGTTGTCATTTGTTAACATTAGTTAATGTATTAACTAACATGAACAAACAATGAACGATACATTACACAATTTATTAATCTTTGTTAATGTTAGTTAATAAAAATAGTCGTTCATTGTTCATGTTAGTTCACAGTGCATTAATGTTTACAAACACAACTTGTGATTTTAATAATGCATTAGTAAATGCTGAAATTAACATGAACTAAGATTAATAAATAATGTAGAAGTATTGTTCATTCTTAGTTCATGTTAACTAATGAAGCTTATTGTAAAGTGTTGCCAACTTGTCATATTAACACCTAAACTGATACTTTAACTTGTGCACCTCTGTTTTAAGTTCTTTAACCTATAGTTGCGCCGGCGCCACTGAAGTCATGCAGTAAGAGCGCTGCTAATTCAGTTTTAATGTGCATCTAGAACGGCCGCAGATGAGGAATTAAGTGCATGGCACTGCAACCAACTTAACATTTTACAGAGTTTAATGTAGCAATGTGGTCGCTCAGTTTTTCTAGATCAGTTTTAATCGTTTAACTGTTAATAGATTTGAACAAAGAAATAAAGTGCTTCTACGCACAGGCCGTATTGATTGCAAATACAAAAATAAGATGAGTAAAGAAAACGCGGTACTTATTAAAATAATCACTCTTAAATATATGAACACAGAAAACCTCTGTTAACAGGTTAATGTACCATTTCCCATTCTATGACAAATAAAATAAATTGCAACTTACTCGGTATAACTGAACATGGCTCTTCTCGGAGTTGCTGCATGCGCTGCGTCTTCTTGTTTGACAGGTGTCAGTGTTAAGGCGCAATACTGCCACCTGGAGGTCAACCAGGTTCTGGCGCTGGAGTATTTACATGTCCTGTTATCCTAAGAGTCCTATTCATTTTAAATATTGCAGTTATCGCCAATACCGGTATATCGTCACACGCTAAATTAACACGATGTCGATAATCGATGCTTTGAATATCACGGTTATCGTCAATACCAGTATATCGCGACACCCCTACGACAGACGCTCCCCGACGGCCCGACGTTGGTCGACGGCTGTCCTTTGGCTTGGTGTGTACCGGGCTTAAAAGGGGAAGATGTTTTTTTAGAATAGAATTAGAATAGAAAGTGCTAGAGTTAGAGGGTCAAATAAAGATGGAAGAGATGTGTTTTTAGCCGATTCTTGAAGATGGCTAAGGACTCAGCTGCTTGGATTGAGTTGGGCAGGTCATTCCACCAGGAGGGAACATTTAATGTGAAAGTGATTTTGTGCCTCTTTGGGATGGCACAATAACGTGCCGTTCACTTGCAGAAAGCAAGCTTCTAGAGGGCACATAAGTCTGAAGTAATGAATTTAGGTAAAGGGGTGCAGAGCCAGAGGTGGTTTTGTAGGCAAACATCAATGCCTTGAATTTTATGCGAGCAGCTATTGGTAGCCAGTGCAAATTGATAGACAGGTGTGACGACGTGCATTCTTTTTGGCTCATTAAAAATTAATCTTTAATTAATCAAAAAAAATTAGGGTTAAGCATTTGTTAAAAGTCATAGCCTTATGTATGTAATGGAATAAGCAATGGTGATGGTGGTGAAATTAAACCACAGCTTTCAGTAATGTGAATTAGAAAATGAATAGGAGCAGACTCAAATAAATCGGCTTGCTGTAAAGTAAGCCATTACCTTATAAGTACCAATAGTGAGGAGAATATTCTTTTTAGGGATTTTGAAGCCAGTGCTGAGCATGGCTTTTAGATAGGCCTCATATCGGTTTTCCCCGAAGCAGGCAACTTCTCCAGTGCTGGTCATCTCAACACCTAAAACCACATCTGCTCCAGCCAGCCGTGAGAAGGAGAATTGAGGAACCTGAGGGTCAAACACAGATCAAGCTTATGTAGATCTAAAAAAAAAAAAAAAAAAAAAAATACTGAGAGTTCAAATGTTCCCATTAAAATTAGACATCACCGATATTTCAATACCTTAACTCCCACAATGCCATTCCCCTTCATCAGCCCGACAGCCTCAACTTCCTCTCCCAATATGACTCTTGTTGCTAGAGCAACAAGATCCACACCAAGTGTTTTGGACACAAAAGGAAAGGAGCGTGAGACTCGCACGTTGCATTCTATCACCTTCAGCTGATCATCCTGTTGACAGACACACATGATGCAGTTTCAGCACCAAATATTCTGAAATGCACTCATCCTAGTTTAAAAAAAGAAAAAAAAGATGAAAACTCACCTTGGCAATGAGCTGCAGGTTGAAGGGGCCGGTGACCTGAAGCTCCAGGCCAATCGCGTGAACGATCATCTTAATGCGCTCCATGGTTTTCTGGTTGATGTCTTGAGGAGGAGTCACCAGTGTGGCATCTCCAGAATGCACCCCTGCGTTCTCCACATGCTCAGACACCGCTATAGCAATGACCACTCCGTCACAGGCAACAGCATCCACATCTATTTCCTGACAGCAAAATATCACCATCAAAAAAACGTTGCAAAATTTGACAGTGCAAATCCTGCCACCACAATAGCTTTTAATATAACACCGCAATACTACAAATGAGAACTACAGGATTCAAATTACACGAGGATCAGTGTTGTTATAGGTAATGAAAACTATTATATTTGTTTTCCTTAACTGAAAAAGCTTAAAAAAAAAAAAAAAAAAAAAAAGAAAAACTGAAATTACTAAAACTAAAATAAAACAAAGCTAAATAGAAATAAAATCAAAAAGACTGAAATGAAAGCTGAAAATAATAAGTTACAGGGTTCCTACACATTTTCCATTTCAAAATTCCATACTTTTCCAGACTCAAATTTCCAAACCTCTCAGTAGATTTTCAGACCATATTTAACATAAGTGGTTCATAGAGCATTATTTTCAGCTTTATATTTGGTATATAGTACAGTCATCTGTAAATATTTATTTTCTCAGGTTTTTTTTTTTCCACTGATTTTCTCAAAAAGTGACAACATAAAGAGTCCCTAATATAAAAAGAAATAATAATAAAAAAAAATACAGATGTGCATGGGAACGTTTTGCATGCTTGTGTATTACAATTTCTAGTTTCCTATTTCCTTTGTGTATCACTGCCATCTTACTATGAATAGAAAGATAGCATGGATGCACATGAATTAACAGATCTACCTGCTCAAAATCTTGCTTTTCTTATAGTAGTACCTCTAATATCAAGGCCTAATGTCCAATTAACTCATCCTCTGTGGTGGAGGAGAAACTATAACACAAAATGGGCTGATGGCATAACATTTGCCAAGTTCAAGGGTCTATAAAAAAAGACTGGTACCGCAAAAAGTGTTTAAGATTTGGCTTTCATTGGGGCAGTATGCCATATTTCAAGGCCTTAGGCCTCTTTAATGGCGGCCAAGAAACCACACCACGAAATGGGCTGATGGCACAACAGGTGGCTCAGTGTGCATTGTCCTATATGCTAAATTTAATGGTTTCTTGTGCGCACAAAAGTCTGTATATTTTGTTTTTGCAAAGGTCCTTGAGTTGTGTAATACGGTGCTAAGAATATAGTGTGAAGAAATTCAAAATGCTTCTAACCTGCATTTTGCATAATGAAAAAGTGCACCTTGAATTCATTGTCATATTTGGCGATCACTAAAGAATCACTAAACAGCTACCATGAAACCTCACTTCTTGTACAATAAATTTATTTTCATTAAACTCTGAATTTTCTATTAAATAAATAAATAAATAAATAAATAAATAAAATAAATAAAAAACAGGGGCAAAAGTTTGGAAACAAATATTTTTCCATACTCTGCTTTATTTTTTCCATACTTTTCCAACCTCATAGGTACCCAGAAGTTAATTCAAAATATTAATAAATGCTATAATCATATATAAATAATATTAAAATAACACTAACAAGGATGAAATTTTGGGTTATCCAAATTTTCATTTTATGGTTGAAAACCAACAAATGGCTGATATTCTAATTCTATATTTTGTCTACAATAAAATAAAATGCACTAAAATCAATCGTTTTAAATTCTAAAAGTGAGTTTAGGCATTATAAGTTATACTTCTAGTATTGAAAATTGATATTCATTTAGAGAATAAAGGTAAACTAAAATGTAAGAGATAAGGGAAATGAGCATGAACAAGTAAATATATATAATATGGACTGACACAAAAAAAATAAAAAATATCCAACATCAGTTGATTGATGGCTATCATGTCATACAGGTTGTATATAATAGCCGAATTTACAGTCAAATCAGAATTTTTCATGAAACCTCTCATGCATACTTAATTTGAGCAACAAACTAGAAAGACAAATCAGGACTTGAAAGAGTTATATTGTGCAATATTCACATCTCATGTAACGTCTGTGATGGAAAAACCTGTTCAAACAAGCAATTTTTTTTATTTTGTGCCAACTAACAGCATTACCTAGTAATTAACTCCTATCTCTCCCATATACACACGCACACATGCATTTTACTGTTAACTGGAACTACCTGAAGGTGGGAGCTGTGCGTGCAGACTTAAATGCTGTTTTTAGTGACTAACCTTGGCCTCCTGAATGAATTTGGAGATAACAACAGGATGTTCCTTTGACACAGCAACAGCATTGCTCAGGTACTTTTCCAGATCACTGTCCAAGTAGGCAACATTCATAGCAGCCCCGCTGAGAACATACGACGGCCTCACTAAGCAGGGATAACCGACCGTCTCACAGAAACCCACAGCAGACTACAAGAGATATGTCAAGGTGTCATTTGAAGTTACAAGCAATTATAGACGAACTTATATCTTCCTTTGGTTATTAATTTCACACTACACTTCCAGAGTGTCCTTGGTATTCCTTAGAGGTGAATAAAATGAATTATCTTTATATCTTACCTCAATATCAGACAGCTCTTTCCATCGGGGTTGGCTGATTCCTATGGTGTCTAGCATCCTGGAGAATTTGAAGCGGTTCTCTGCAGAGTCAATGAATTCAGGTGAGGTGCCCAGGATCCTGCACTGCTGTCTATGTAAAGACATGGCGATGTTGTTGGGCAGCTGTCCACCCATGGACAGAATTATTCCCTCTGGGTTCTCCATCTCATAAATGTCCATCACCACCTGTGATTAAAAGCAGACAAATTTATTAAAAGCAGGCAAATGCAATAATTATTCAATTTTTATTTAATTTTTATTAAAATATACTAATTGTAATATTTTTATATTATTTTCATAAATTAATTATATTACGTTTTATTATCATTATTATTGTTTATAATATGATTAATTTTAGCATTTATAACATTTTATTAGCATAAATTTTGTTAGCATTTTATTAACATTTAATTTCTTACCTCAAATGAGATCTCATCAAAATAAAGTCTATCGCACATATCATAATCTGTGCTGACTGTTTCTGGGTTGTAGTTCACCATAATTGTTTTGTATCCCATCTGTGAAATGAACAGTTCTCAAATACACACTGAAACTTCACAAAAAAATGAATTTATGCTTCATTTTAAACCACATTAAAGTTCATTTTCCCTTAAAACGGATGGCTCACCTTCCTCAGCTCCATAATACACCCAACAGCACACCAATCAAACTCCACGCTGCTTCCAATGCGGTAAACCCCAGAGCCGATGACCATGACATGGGGCTGCTCGAAAACCACATCACTTTCTGAGCCGTGATAGGTCAGGTACAGATAGTTGGTGTGAGCTGGCCACTCGGCGGCCACTGTGTCAATCTGTTTGACCACTGGAAGGATCTTCCAGTCACGTCTCAGCTTCCTCACGGCCAGCTCAGTGCTGCAGCAGGGGAAAGAGCAGATTTAGTTGTCTACTGTGACCCATATTAACTACTGTTCATAAAAACAAGTCTAGAATTGACAGTTGTGATTTTCTGCATCAGCAGTTTTTCTGAGTACCTTTGCACAGCTTGGGCGATTTGTTTGTCAGAGAAGCCCAGCTGCTTGGCTTTCCTCATGACCTCAGGTGGCATGGCACTCTCATCCTGATTATATGCCTCTAGAAGTTTCTCGTGGTCTGTGATGTTCTTCATCTTGTGTAGAAACCAGCGGTCTATCTTGGTCAGCTCATAAAGCCGCTCAACAGTGTAGCCCGCATGCAGGGCAGCTGCCAGAACAAAGATGCGCTTGTCTGTGGGTGTCTGCAGCTCCTTGGATATGAGAAAATAATATTTTGGTTTTTGCTTTCATGTAGGTTTTTAATCAGCTTGTTGCAAAAAAAAACTTGCATCTGACATGGGAGTGAGATGGTAGATGTGCAAGTTCATTACAGACCTCTTCAGACACTGGTTTGATGGTGTGGTCGAAACCAACGCAGTTCTCATCCACCATTCTCAAAGCTTTCTGGAAGGCCTCTTCAAAGCTGCGGCCAATGGCCATGACTTCTCCTGAGATGGAAGAGAGTGCTGAATGAGATACAACACACTGGATGTGTGAGATCAGAAAATAAAGCACCTTCTGGACTAAACAGACTAAAATTTGTCTTTTTCCATTGCCATATTAAAATTTACAAATAAGTATTTAATACAATGGTACTCTAACAATTAAACAAACCATGCTTATTAAATATGCACAAATTTGAATAAAAAAAAAATAAAAAAAACTATAAAATGCAGACTGTTAACAGTCCCTCCATCAGCTTGGTTTTATAACATTGTGATTGCAAAACCCATTACTTGTGCCTGCTGCACAAAACTCCTATAAATGTAGGTGCTATGTGTATGAAACTGTTATTTTAGCAGATTTTATATAGTATTTGTTCCCATTTTAAATCTCTAATATTTTAAGTTTTCATTTTGATTTTAGATTAGGTTTTAGAAATTATGTGCATATAATTTGTTTTTTACATTTTTTTTTTTTTAATTTAGTTTTTTTCAGTTTCAGTCATTTTATTACTTCAAATTTTTTGGTTAAATTAAGATTTTCCATCTAATATGTATATTTCATTTTATTTCAATTGAAATTTTTTTTAATAGTTTTAGTTAATCACACAGGTTTGAGAATTACAATATACAGATTTCTCTTGCAGTTTTTTTTTTTTTTTATTATAGGAGGCTCACCGACACTCTTCATGGAACTGCCAATTTTAGTGCTGACTCTGAGGAACTTGCTCAAATCCCAACGAGGAACCTTCACCACACAGTAATCCAGACTGGGCTCAAAGTTGGCTGTTGTGGAATTAGTCACTGAATTCCTGGAAAACGGTGACTTTTAAGCAACTTTGAAAAGAACAACACTTAAGTGTATAGTTACTTTCTGTATAATAGCTAATTTCAATGAAAGAACTCACTTGAGCATGGGCAGAGGGATTCCCAAGCCGAGCTTAGCAGCCACGTAGGCCAGCGGGTAACCTGTGGCCTTACTGGCCAACGCAGAGCTTCGCGAGAGACGAGCGTTGACTTCAATGATGTAGTACTGTCAAGACACAAAAAATGGGATTATGGCTTGATCACTGCTTCCCGAGACTCATTTTTCCTGGATGATAAAAGTGACTGAATTACCTGCTCAGATTCAGGATTTAGAGCATACTGAATGTTGCACTCTCCCACAATGCCCAAGTGGCGAATAACTTTGATGGCCGTGTTTCTCAGCATATTGTATTCATAGTCATTCAGTGTCTGACTAGGAGCCACCACTATGGACTCCCCAGTGTGGATTCCTAGAGGATCAATGTTCTCCATGTTACAAACCTAAATGAAAAAAAAAAAAAATCAAATTAGAAAAGAACAAATGGTAAAGCACATACTGGTAAAATGTGAAGGCATGTAGATATAAATAAATATGTCAGTACAAAAGAGAAATCCTAGCTCTAGGTGCTTCGTACCGTAACACAATTGTCATAGGCGTCTCGCACCACTTCATACTCGATTTCCTTCCAGCCTTTAAGTGATTTGTCAACCAGGACTTGTGATGTGTGGGCAAAGGCCTGGGTGACCAATGTGATCATCTCCTCTCTGTTATTAGCAAAGCCTGAACCCAATCCACCCAGAGCAAATGCAGACCGGACCAGAACGGGATAGCCGAGTCTTTCAGCAGCAGCCACTGCCTATAGAAATCACACAAAAAAGTTGGACCATACTGACCTTTATTTGACTCTGTACAAAGCCATATACATGCATACATACATACACACACATATACACACACACAGGGTTGGGAATCTTCAGGCACTTCACGATCCGATCCTGGGAGTCACTATCTGATTCCAAAACGATCCTTGATCTACAATTTTTTCCCCCAATTAATTCTTCTGCAGTGCTAATACATCTTTACATTTTACCCAAAATTGCAGTTTCTATGCTTTTTGTTTATAGTTTGAATCTCTGTATGTCAGTACTGCAATCTTAAAAATAGGGGTGTGAATCTTCACTGGTTTCACGATTCAATTCAATTACGATTATAATTATCAACTCAATATCACGGTGCGTCACATTCTGTTTTCAATATTACTGCACATGGCTACATTTTCATATAAATTTTATATCAAATTTATTTTGTGCAAAATTTACTTTATTTTTTTATTATACTAGCAGGCTACTTTTTTAAAAAATTACTTATTTAAAATAAGTGTTCTTTAAGTATTCAAAAGTTTAAAGACAATAGTTATGGGTTTTTCTTTTTTCCTCAGCATTATTGCCGTTTGATTATTACTGATGAGATCTTAGAGAGTGGCAGCTTTAACAGGCTGCATTCACACTAATGCACAGATCTAATTCAATATATCAGATGTTTTGTCCTGCTCTGAAAACATAACTAACTGTGTGCAGCCTACATCAATTTCGTATAAAAGTATTCGAAAATGCAAGGGCTTTTAACCGCAGCCACAATCGAGCTTCAGGACAAACAAACACAAAGCGCACGTGAAAGTCTGTTAGTGCGCGAGTTTCGTGCATCTAATAGTACTTCATTCCAAACGGCATGAACAAAAGCATATCTAAAGTAAATCATGGCAGGTGAAGGCACACACTGTCAAGCAATGTGCATGTGTCTCACAGCGCAAATTCTGTGCAATGAAGCCCGCCGCGTCTCTAGCGCGCACATGCCATATGCGGGGGGGAAAAAGAAAAAAAAAAAAAAAAAAAAAAAAAACCAAGCTCAGAATCGTTGAAGAGAGAATCGCGATGCATCGGAGAATCTATTTTTTTCTCCCACCCATAATAAATAAATAAATAAATAAATATATATATATATACACATACACACACACACATGTATATATATACACATACATAGTGTATGTATGTATGTATGTATGTATGTATGTATGTATGTATGTATGTATGTATGTATGTATGTATGTAGCTTTGTACAGAGACAAATAAAGGCCAGTTATTTAGTTTTGGAAAAAACATGTTGCCTATGTAATAGCACACTTTCTCCTAATGGGTCTATAGAACTGGGTTGTAATTGATTACATGTAATCTGGAAATTAATATATTATTTGAAGTACCCCTGAGATTTTAAAACAAGTTTTTTAATAAAGTATAACATTTGCATGTTCACGGTTCTAAGATGTTGGTTAATGGTCACAAGACATGCAGGAAAACAAATAAAATTTCATTTTTTTAATAAGCAGTTTATTTTAATTGATGTTATTTTAAAAATTATTTATTTTAATTTTACATTTTTATGAGTGATTTAATTATTAGCTTTTCATTAAACTCACGAACCCTCATGAACCCCAGTTTGGGAAACCCTGGCGAAATGTAACATTTAATGCATGTTGTAATAACAACAAATGGCACATACTTTCTTACTCTTAGTATTTTTATATCAGTATGGTACAAAAGTAGTCTGATGTAATAGATTACATTAACTAAAATTTTGTCATGTAATTTGGAAGGGATTTATATTTTAGGAAGGGGGTGTCTTGCAAGGGTACCATCATAATTAGAAGTCCTTGACAAAAACATTTGAGACGCCCTGATGTACAGTAGAGTAATGAACTGACCTGTTCAACAGACATGGCTGCTTCACTGGGGGCAACATGCTCATTGATTTCCTCCATCTTCTCCACAAAGATCTTTCTGTCTTCAGTCATCTCTATGGAGGCCATTGGGGTTCCAAGCACACGCACTTTGTATTTTTCCAGCACTTCTTGCTTAGTGAGCTCCACGCCACAATTCAGGGCCGTCTGACCACCAAATGTGAGCAACACCCCATCTGGACGCTCGTTCTTTATCACCTATTTGAAGGACAGCAGGATGAACGTTTGAGACACATTTAAAACTCTGAAGTCAAAAGCTGAACTGTGTGTTTTAAAGCAATATTTCAGTTTTCAAAATCTGTCAAGAAAACTAGGCCATGTAAATAACTTTGGGATGGACAGCTTTCTCTTACCTGTGTGACATACTCTGGTGTGATTGGGAGGAAGTAGACTTTATCTGCCAGGCCCTTTGAGGTCTGTACTGTGGCAATGTTTGGGTTGATGAGAACGGTTTGGATGTTCTCTTCTTTCAGAGCTTTTATAGCCTGAGGAAAAAAAAAATCAATTGGAAAAAACTGCTTACATTTACCTTTGGTTAACTTATTACACTGATGATTAGATTTGTCCCAAAATGTTGGCTTTCCACTAGCCGATTGTTTATAAGATTCAGTCGTAAGCTAAGATCAAGCAAGTTTCAAATTAATACAGGAAACTGATAAAATACTACTACCACTTCTATTACTACTACTATAATCAACTAAACAGTTGAGATGCCACCCTTAATTTGCACAAACACTCTCAATGTTTTTTCTCCTTTGACAAATCACCTGAGATCCAGAATAGTCAAACTCTCCTGCCTGTCCAATGGAAAGCCCTCCTGAACCTAGAACCAAAACTTTACGAGGTCGAACAAACGCTTCAGGGTCAGGAGATTCAGGGAAAGTGAGGTGCTCTGTTAGTCTTTGCTTAACTGCAAAAATGATAAGGGTTTAGTCATGTCAACAGAATTACATCACATCAGTAATGAAGTTATTACAGTAAACAGATATGACAAATAAGTATGTAAACAATCCTACAAGAACAAGGTGTATGTCATAACAGATCACCTGATTTTCCAGTTTTGCCCTCTTTAGCATCTTTGACTGTATCCAGAAACACATCAAAGAGACCAACAAGGTCTGTTGGGCCTGCCATGTGTTCAGGATGGAACTGGACACTGAAAATGAGAAGAAAAGAGAAATTAACCAACTTAATACAACATTTAAAAACATTTAAGCCCATTGATACTGTATTTATGTAAACAAGAAACAAATGACAAATTAAGAACAACCTGAAGAGTGGTTTGTGGTTGTGAACGATGCCCTCACTGGTTTTGTCATTGGCGTTGGTGAAGAGCACATCCCAGTCTTCTGGAAGAGTTTTGGGATCCACAGCAAACCCATGATTCTGAGAGGTGATGAAACAGCGATTTGTTCCTTTATGGATGCAGGGTTGGTTATGGCCACGATTACCATATCTGAAATACACAAGGACCATTGAAGTTGTAGTTTTTAAGATTCACAATTAAGTGCTTCTCAGACATAAACCATATCTGAATGAACCCACTGACTGTTCTCTTCTGAAGAAAGGCCTGTAGACTGGCATCTCACCCGACCTTGAGTACAAGCAAAACAATGCAACTATCCCAGGACTCTTAAAAAAACACTACCGCTTATCCCAGGCCCAGTCTAGCCTACCCCAGCTCCTGACTAGACTGCTGAGCTCAGCAACTAGATTTCACACCATTCTGCTCCTTCATGATAATAACTGGAATGGCATGGGAAGCCCAAGGAACCAGCCTTTTGTTCCTCTGCAAACCCCTTAATCCACTAAGTGATGCTGTCTGGTTTAATCACAAAGCAAAAATCCTAATATTATTATTATGCTGTATCTTTATCTTGTTTTAAAATAAATTTTGTTTTAACTACAAAACAAGTAAAATTTTCCTTCAGGTACAAAATATTAAGAATGTATCTTGAACATAAAATGCATTATACTACTAACCTCACTAAAAGAATACTTTTCTAAAATCTAGTTTTACTTAAAGGGTTACTCCACCCCAAAATGAAAATTGTCATTAATCACTTACCCCCATGTCGTTCCAAACCCGTAAAAGCTTCGTTCATCTTCGGAACACAATTATTAGCACCACAGGGATACACTGTTTTCTACGTTTATTTATGCTTCGATTTGAATGAAAACAGCGTATCCGTGTGGTGCGGCTGACACAGAACAGCATATGCAGTTTGCATTCAGTGGATACTCTCCAAAATGGTGCTACGGTGACGCGGAGGAGACGAATTGTTGAATAAAGTCATTCGGTATTTTTATTTTATTTGCGTACAAAAAGTATTCTCGTCACAAATTTCAGATTGAACCACTGATGGCAGATGGACGATTCTGATGATGCCTTTCATACTTTTCTGGGCCTTGACAGTGTTATTTACTTGGCAGTCAATGGGACAGTCACAAGTGGGGTTGGGCCGATAGACGATGTTGAGCTTCGTGATCCCCCCCCCCTCCACTCCGGAACCCCTAAAGGGAATAAATATGAGACGGGAGGAAAATATGTATTTCAATACTTTCTCTCGCAGTTTAATCATTGGATAATTAAACCGTATATAAATTGCGGGCATCAGGGAGCCGCTATTATGCCTGGCATTGAAACTGCTTTTGAATGCACGATCGCCTTTTAGTTTCACTTTCGAGATTCGCGATTGCACATGCTCTGTGTATAGCCTACTACGGAGAGGCAGTACTTACCACACATTTTACAAGATTAGATGTTTGTTGGTGCTCAGGATTTGCAAATAATTCGCCATCGTCCTCAGTCATCTCTCCTTACTCTGTTATTGTGGTAAGGTAAATTTTATGTACTGTAAATTTTTAATGTTTTATTTTACAGGCAACCGTTAGCTTTTGTTTACTTCATGTGATATTAATAACATGCTCAGCTATCCATCAATTTGTCTTTAATAAATGATGACAATATCCAATAAAGGGTTAGTCCATCCAAAAATTAATAATAATAATAAAAAAAAAAAAAAAGTCATTTACTTTACCCTCATGTTCCTACAAATCTGTATGACTTTATTCCGTGGACCATAAAAGGTGACATTTGAAGTAATGTCTATCTTTTTCTGTTCATACAATGGAAGTCAGTGGGCTTCAATGTTGATTGGTTCCCAAAATCTCAAAATTTTGTTCCACAGAATAAAAATGCATCTGGGTTTGGAATGACAAGAGGATGAGTACATGACAGAATTTTCATTTTTGGGTGAACTATCCTAAAGAAATATGCTTTAGAAGTCTGCAGAAAGTGAAAAAATGAACAAATTGCTTACTTCATTTTGTATGTCTTTGCACCAATGACCAAAGACAGAAGCTGATGGCCCAGACAAATCCCAAAAACAGGTTTGGGATTCTCCACACATGCCACCTTCCGTATACTCTCTACAGTCTCCTTACAGTACTCAGGATTGCCAGGACCGTTGCTGATGAACAACCCATCAAAATCTAGAGAAACAGAAGCACAGTGATATAATTTTCAACTGATTTTTAGAATTACTATTAGCATTTACAGTCAGGTTTTGTAACCATGTAAAAAAATTCTAACCCTAAAACAGCATATTACCATGTATCTTTATAAATATATATATATAAAAAAAATAATAATTAAAAAAAAAAACCAATCCTTCAGTAATACGTGGAAAACAGTGCCATGGCTCACCCTTGCTATCTAGAGGATAATCCCAGGGGACAACGGTGACCCGGGCACCTCTCTGGCAAAGGCAACGGATCTGGTTGTACTTGATGCCACAGTCTATGACCGTGATTCTCACTGTGCCCTCTGGATTAAAAACTTTTGGTTCCTGTTGAATCAGGCATAAAAAACAAGAAATAAGCAGTCATTACACAACATTAATCACATTAAAAGTAATCTAAGAATATCAAGATACTTACTTTCATGGAAACTTCTTTAACGAGATTCCGGGTGTCTGGATTGTCAAATGGAATGTCATTGGATGAAGTTCCTTCCACCACAAGTTTCCCCAACATTGTTCCCTTTTCTCTGATCTTTTTGGTCAAGCTTCGAGTGTCAATCCCTGATTTCACAGAAAGATTAGCACTAACTCCAAACCCAAAACTTAATCACTTACTTGCATAAATCAAAACTAATTCTTGGTAAAGAAGAACTTGCACTGATTGACCTTCAAGACCAGGGATGCCTTGCTCTCGGAGCCACTGATCCAGAGACTTGGCGGAGCTCCAGTGGCTGGGATTCTCAGAGAGCTCCCCAACAATAAGAGCAGCGGCATGGATTTTGGAAGATTCAAACCACTATACCACAAAGAGGAATAGTTAGAACACATCATACCAGTAGTATAAGAACAATCTGCTTTAGAAGAATTATGACATATTAAAAGTGTATGTGGATACAAGAAAGAAAAAACACCTTGCTGAGTCCAAACTCTCCATCTTCATCTTCAGGAACACCGTAATTGCCAATCAGCGGATATGTCAGAGTTAGTATTTGAGACTTGTAAGAGGGATCTGTGAGAGCCTCTGGATAACCCACCATTCCTGTCTGGAAAACTGAGGACACACAATACATGACTTAGTAATGTCAAAAGTACTGGTATTATACATCAGTACCTTACATATTAAATTTTATTATATATTTTTATAGTTTTGATTATTATTTCACATATTACCTTATATATGAAATTTCTATATCATGGCTATCCTAGTAGGACTACAGGTTGGTGTCAGTATAAGAAGGGTTTTGTCATTCCTAATGAAATTGCCTGCAAATATCTATGTCTAAATGAATAACGAGCATTAAACTGAAGGGAGAAACAAGTTAGATGTCTGCCCATCAAATGTTTTTGCATTCAATAGTCTTTCTTAGTCTTCAAATTAAAATAATCCTTCATGAAAACCGGAATGGCATGGAAGGTCAAGAAACCAGCCTTTTGTTCCTCTGCAAACTCCATAATCCACTGACCATAACGTGATGCGGTCTGGTTCAGAAAAAAAGTCAGCAAAAGTCTTGTCATTATTCTGGTTTATTTTCTTTATCTTGTTTTAATGAGGTTTACATTTTTCCCACTAGAAATGTCAATTCTCAGGGAAACAAATTGCAAACATTAAGAATTCATATTAAGAATTATTTCAAATGCGTCTTGAAAATAAGAGCTTTTTTTCTCTCAAAGAAAAAAAAAATTTTCTAAAAGTCATTTTTACTTAATATTTTCCAGTAATTGCAAGGGCATTAGATGTAATATTTACCTTTTTCCATATGCAATTTTTAGAATATGCACAGGGTACCTATTAAGCTTCATCTTTAATAAATAAATATCTTGGATAATTATCCAATATCAAAAAATGGAGGAAAAAAAAAAAAAAAACATTCCTGTCAAACTTCTTGAAACACCCACTTGTTCTTATATTCATATTTTCCACATTTATTTTATATGGATTACATTGAAAACTAGGAGGGACACTTCAAAGCCCCCAAATTATGGAATGCACTTCCTTTTAATATCAGAAATGCACCAACCCTGGATTACTTTAAAAAGTTGATTAAGGTTTATTTAAGGTTTATTAAGGTTTATTTAAGGTTTATTTATTTAAGGTTGTGTTTAATTAATTCTTCTATTTTTGGATTGGTCTTTTTGTATTTTAGTTTTACTATAGCACTTTGGGTCTAAGAAAAACGCATTACACATAAAATGCATTATTATTATTAAATATTTTAATAATGCAAAAATATAAAATATATATATATATATATATATATATATATATATATATATATATAGACCAATTTCACCCATTATTGCAAATATAACTAAAATTTAATATTTGTAGAGAAAACCTCTAAATTTGGGGGAGAAAAAAAAAACATCTTTTCTGACACATACAAAAAGCGTTGGTGAGAATAAAAGTGTCCGTGAAAATTCTATTATTAAACACTGATCAACTTTGCTAAACTATTTTTTAAACAGAAAGGAAACATTTACTGACTGTTTTTTATACATTGATAAGCTTTTTTTTAATTAATGATTACTACAGTTAACTGTGGACATAAAACACAAAAAAAAAACATTATATGGCAAGACAAATGCTCAGTTAATTTTGTATAACGATTTACAACGCTAAACCACAAAATAAACTTTTTTTCAATTTATTTGTTATGTCAGTGAGCCGAGAATGAACCTAAAACGACGGCTGGGATGTCATGAATGTGTCACACATGGCCTAGGAAGTGGCTACTGGCGAGTGCTCACTTTTAAACGTTTAGCGGGAAATCAGACACTTGTAACTTCCTGATATTCAGTTACACATTTATTAATAGTCACGCTTTCCGGGTAGAGAAAACAGGACAGAAGTGAGTGATAAGGAGAAGTGGCACAAAACAGGGCTGAGGGACACATTTCCAGTACATTTTCTTTGAGTTCACTTACCAACTTCACCAGACACTGAGGATACGGCACCGAACAGACGGCCTTTAAATGTTGTCCCGTCCTCCAATACTAAAGATGCCATTTTCAGCAACATGACTGTTAGTACTTCTAAACCCAAAAAAAATCTCGGCGAATATCTAGCGCTTAAAAGTATGTGAACCGAACTGGTTGACCCGTTGCACGTATGTTTTCCCTTTTCGCCGATGTTCCCACGTGAAAACCACGCTGTTCACCCGAATGCGGTTTAAATATATGCGATCTCTGATATCGCTATCTAGGCCAAATATCATGCAGTCCTGATGTAGAAGAAGCTCACTGGCCGATTTGGATGTTTTAAGTTGGTTAAAGCCAGACGAGCTCTGGTTAGTAGAGACAAGTCCACGCTCTGCTCCAGTCACAGCAGCGTGGAGCCGTGCGCGTGAACTTCCATCTGGTTTTATACTAACGTGGAAAATCACTGCGCGTCACCACGTAAGAGAGGAGGGGAAAGAGGCCTGCTCTAAGCTTCATTTACAAAAATGACAAAAATGTTTTATTTTTCATTTTCTTTACATTTTTGTTTAAAAAAATGAATAATAAATTACAAAAATAATATG
Source organism: Spinibarbus caldwelli (assembly GCA_039654775.1). Classification (NCBI taxonomy): domain Eukaryota; kingdom Metazoa; phylum Chordata; class Actinopteri; order Cypriniformes; family Cyprinidae; genus Spinibarbus; species Spinibarbus caldwelli. The sequence goes on from CM077240.1 coordinate 26,314,045, forward strand.
TATCTAGTGTATTTTAACTTTTATGTAAGTCTCACATAGGATACCCCAAAAGAAGAAATGAAATTGTATATTTATAACCACACTAGTGAAAATCAGAAAGTTATATAACACCTCAAATGAAAATTTACTCACCTTCAGTCCATAGAGTTTGTTTCTGCATCTGAACAGGTTTGGAGAAATTTAGTATTACATCACTTGCTCACTAATGGATCCTCTGCAGTGAATGGGTGCCATCATAATGAGTCCAAACAGCTGATAAGAACATCACAATAATCCACACGACTCCAGTCCATTGATTAATATCTTGTGAAGTGATACTGTGTTTGTAAGAAACAAATCTATATCTATTATTAAGACATTTTTAACTTACAATCATTGCTCCTGGCTAAAATTATGAGGCCTCCCTCCGCTTTCATCTCGTCTGAATCAGGAGAGAAAAATTTACAGATCAAGCACCGTTTACATGTGAAAACAGTTCTGAACAAATATGTTGGTGGATTTTAATTTTAGAGGACATGCAACTTTTCATTTCACAAAACACTAATTGATGGACTGGAGTCATGTGGATTATTTGTTTATTGTGATCTCTGTTTGGACTCTCATTTTTATGGCATACAAATGCGTATGTATATACATATGAAACAAAAATGGGAATATTTTGAATTTGCTACTGAATTTGAGAAGACAAATTAACCCCAGAGAGAGAGAGAGAAGAAAAAAAGGAATTTATTCACAGTTCTTTAATCATTTCACACAGGTAAACTTGAGTAGCCTGATATTACTCACACATTTAAGCTCACTTGTGATTTACACTGTTTTTTGCTAGTTGTAATAGATAAGAGTGGTTTGTGGATCACTGACACTGTCGTTTTGTTGACGCTGAGGCTTTTTGTAGCTGATAATGGGTACAGGAACCCCCCTGAAGTGATCCATCAGATCCATCCCACCAATGAAGTTCACAAAGATGATGCCCAGTTTGGCAGGCATGAGACTGCAAGAACAGGTCAAGTTAATATTGTGGTTAAATTAGATCCTGGCCGTCAATTTTGTGCAATATTGAAACTATTGAGATGTATTAATTTTAATACAATTAATTACTTAATCATTAAATGTTGATAAATAAACTGAATTTAAATCCATATTAACAAGCATTTAGAGACCTAAAATACCTCTTAACTGCCATCAAGAAATGTAGACTTGAGGGTAACAACAAATACAACTTCTCCTGTAGTATTGCATCCACAGTTTGTTTTGCTACATATCTCTGATCCAAGATTGGAAGAAAGGATGGTCTCCTTAGCAAAGGTAGAATATCAGTGTTACTGCATGACCAAGAGCACCAATTTCTAATGAAGTTTCGTATGAAAACAGTATTGACTTACTTTGTTTGACATCCCCTAAACATTTTTGTGTTTAATAGATAGGGACACACTATTGTTGTTTTGATTCCTTCCTTTTTAAGGGCAAGCAGCTCCAGTGCAACAGATTCTGCAAAGCTCACTGCTGCAGACTTGCTTGCACAATAGTCTGTGGATAAAACGTGTTAGCGATCCTAATCCATTTTTAAATTGTATCCTAATTTAATACTGAATTTAGGACATTGCACATTCATGATTTAGTGTTGCACAGTGACAGTGTTTCTGAAATCCCTTTATAAATGTACCTGCAAGGCCGTTCATTGCAAACAACCCTCCATGGCATGCCACACAGACCAGATGCCCATGGTTTCGTTGCAACATAGCTGGAAGAAACGCCTTGTAAGTCTGTGAATGCACATATCAGGATGTTTTTGAGATAACAGTAAGCTAACTGTTCCCATAACATGAAAACAGAGGTATAAGGAATGTACACTGTGAAGAAAACGCTGAATTACTTTTCCTTACCCAGAAATGAGCAGCAACATTGACCCTTAGTGTTCTATCCACCAGAGTGTCAGGGGCTTCTACGAAAGTGTATTTGCCTGTTACCATGCCTGCATTGTTCACCAAAATGGACACATCTCCAACCTCCCTTTTAACCTGTCAAAATGTTTTTAGTACATGAAAATGTCCGGAAGGACACCTTCTTGCTCACCCCTCATAAAAATGTATATTTGTAATGTAAGATAAAATATAGATGTTATTTATATCTGTAGCTCATAGTTGCAATGCTGGCAATTATTTATTTACACTTATGCATTTAGCAGACGCTTAAGCGACTTACATTGCATTCAAGTTACAATTTTTTACATTTTATCAGCTCTTGCTTTCCCTGGGAATCAAACTCATGACCTTGGCGTTGCTAGTGCCATGCTCTACTATTTGAGCTACAGGAAAGCTTTAATATTTAATAATCATTTACCAGTTCAGCAGCTTTGTAGACCTCACTTCTTCTGCTGCAGTCACAGGTATAGGCATAGACACGCACATCCAATACTTGCTTTAATTCTTTGGCTGTCTTGTCCAGTGCATCTGAGTTGATATCCCATAAGACTAATGTTGCTCCATGGTGGCCAAGTTCTTTGGCAATCAGCTTTCCAATCCCATTTGCTGCTCCAGTCACCAAGACTATCTCTCCCTCAACATCTTTCTTGCAATGTGGAATAAAGAGTCGAACAAAGGCTTCAAAAAAGTAAAAGATCGCTCCAAGAATGAGCTCAAAAATTTCTTTTATGAACCAGAGGTTGTGCAGTACCCTCTCAAAGCTTTGAATAACCTGGTTATGCATGTCTCTGGTATAGTCAGCACAGCAACTAATTATTCCTCCTTCTGTGTTTTCACATAGCTGTTTTGGTGGTTCTTCTCCTTGAACATGTTTCAGTAAGTTTGGGTCTCAGGTACAGATTGTTCCAGTGGTTCTGTATGTGTCAGAGCCCCATCTGTTAGTTTCCAGTCACAATGGTATTTGTTTGACCTGTCACCTAGAGTACATTAGTGTAGTTAATTTTAGATGTTGCTATTGCAGCATGTGGCCAGTTTGATGTCATGATGATTTTATTATGAGGAATTATTTGTGTGATTATTAAATGTCTGTATTAAAACTAATGGTGTTATTTGTATGATACTTTATTAATATCCCTAACAACGGTTTTATTATAGTAAAAGTGTAACTTAGTAACCATGTTTTTTATGTTATTTTGATGTTGTTGTTGTTTTACGTGTTTTCATGTTTTTTTTTTTTTTTTTTTAACCTGTTGATAACCACAGTTTTACTACATGGTTAAACTGTGGCTAGTGTAGCGAAACCATGGTTAATTTGTGGTTAGCATGGTTTAACTAAAATAACCATGCTTTTTTTGTTGTAGTAATAGTAGTAGTAGTAAAACCATGGTTAATTTTTGTAAATTAACACACGTGCTATGTGTGTGTCTACACACACAAAAAAATAAATTAAATTTACAACACTATAGAGAATGGGAATGTGTCACAGCGGCAATGCATTCTGGGATTTTAGGTCACGGGAACTACAGCGGAGACTGGATAATATAGTGAATGTAGACGTTGATATTATTTAATGTTTATATCATTCTACTTAAGATCGCGTTGGAGTGGTTAAGGCTCACTTGACATATTTTGCCCTAGCCCTTTACACGGCCGGTGTGAAAAACGTGCTTTTGTCAGCGTTGGAAAGCTGAAAAAGCAGAGGTATTTCTTGCAGACATCAATAATAGCTATGCCATAGCCCTTAGTGTCTGCATGAAATACCCCAGCTTTTGATTAACGCTATGTTGATACAGTAAGCGTTAATCATTCCAACGCGATCTTATGTTGAATCATATAAACTTAAAATAATAGCCTATAAAATGTCTACATTCACTACGGAACTCGGGTGAAAGTTAAACTGACACTCGGCATGGTAAACAACTCAAATAAGATGTTGAATAATAACTGATCTCTGTAGATTTATTATATATAGTGATATGCATTAAACTGTAAGCCCTCACACTACAAATAGAAGAAAATCATATATGGAAATGTTATCTTGCGGCCCCTGATAGCACATGTATATCTCGGAGACGTCTATTTGACGTCTGTATTTACATCTGCAAGACGTATTTTTTAGAGTGTTTGCTCATCTGCAAGACGTCTATAGGACGTTTCCTTTTAGATGTCAAATAGACGTCTATTAGATGTCTTTAAGATGTTTATGATTTAGAATGTATGTAAAACTGACATCTGAAAGATGTCTGTCAGATGTTAGTAGACAGCAGATGCTTTCCAGATCAAGAGATCTTTAACAGACATCTTGTAGACGTACGTGTGCTATCTGGGGCAGCTCGTTGATACCCGGCCACTTGTTTGTATGGATTAAGTTTCATTCATTAATTTATTTGATCGCTTGCATAGTTGTTCGGCATCTCTAATAATAAGAAATCTTCAACTTGGTTCATTAAAGTCAAGGTATTTATTTGCATAGCATCCACAATACACATCGTTTCAAAGCAGGTTCTAGTAAGTTCTGTTACCCTTATAATGGCTTAATTATTTACACTGAGCAGCTTTACTGGCCAATATGGCGATATATAACAATGATAAATGATCCACTGTTTGAGATCTAGCTATGTATTCTCCCCTTTAAAAAACAGCCATGGTTTTGTTACTCTAACCAAAGTGTTTTAGCAGTTAGCCTATATCAGTACCACTTTAGTGAAGGAGACTGGGTAATGAATATTTGCAGCCTCTCAGATAAACCAGAGCGATTTTATTTATTTATTTTTTTTTTGAAGAGAGTCACATATTAGTCACGTTTTATTCTAAGAGTATGTAAGATGGTTTTCAAAAAATATTAATAGTAAACGGTTGGCTTTTTTTCTGTGGTGATTTGCGTGTGTTTACACTGTGTGCTCCTGAGCTTGTCCTAAAACATGACGCAATCCAACGCGGTGTTGCCAGATTGGACGATTTCCAGCCCAAAAGCTGGCAAAAACCCGCCCAAAACTGTAACTGTCAAAATAATGTGATAGAATATGTAAATCAAGGTTGATAAGGGCCGTTTTTAACTTCTTAAAACAAAATAATTACTTTCCAGAAGGAGAAAGTAATTATTCTTCTTGTGAAGTTCATATTGTAGAACATAATACAGTCAAAACTAATCAAGTCTAGCAGTTTTCAAGGATTTATCAATCTGGACCGCTAAGATAAACGACAGGATCGTATAAACCGAGATATTTAGTTTCGATTTTGATTAATTAATTCAAACGTGCTCTGATTTCGGAGTTGCAGTGATAGAGGCTTCGTGTCATCTCACTCCACAATAATTCACGTTTTGAGAGTTGAGTCACTCTCCCACTCTTTACCTTACAGGTGCATCTCAATAAATGTCGTGGAAAAGTTCATTTATTTCAGTAATTCAACTCAAATTGTGAAACTCGTGTATTAAATAAATTCAATGCACACAGAGTAGTTTAAGTCTTTGGTTCTTTTAATTGTGATGATTTTGGCTCACATTTAACAAAAACCCACCAATTCAGTATCTCAACAAATTAGAATATGGTGACATGCCAATCAGCTAATCAACTCAAAACACCTGCAAAGGTTTCCTGAACCTTCAAAATGGTCTCTCAGTTTGGTTCACTAGGCTACACAATCATGGGGAAGACTGTTGATCTGACAGTTGTCCAGAAGACAATCATTGACACCCTTCACAAGGAGGGTAAGCCACAAACATTCATTGCCAAAGAAGCTGGCTGTTCACAGAGTGCTGTATCCAAGCATGTTAACAGAAAGTTGAGTGGAAGGAAAAAGTGTGGAAGAAAAAGATGCACAACCAACCGAGAGAACCGCAGCCTTATGAAGATTGTCAAGCAAAATAGGTGCTTCAGACATTTGACTACAGCAGAGATCGCTCCGAAAAGGAATTCACAGTGGCAGCATCTAGCCCCAGTGGCCAGTCCATAGTCATGGGAAGCTATGACAGGTGAGAAAGCTGTTTGAACACATTAAACGGAAAACAAAAATGTTTTTCCAACGTCGTGATGTATCTCTTATGCAAAATAGAATTTGGGTGAACTTCACAAGGAATGGACTGAGGCTGGGGTCAAGGCATCAAGAGCCACCACACACAGACGTGTCAAGGAATTTGGCTACAATTGTCGTATTCCTCTTGTTAAGCCACTCCTGAACCACAGACAACGTCAGAGGCGTCTTACCTGGGCTAAGGAGAAGAAGAACTGGACTGTTGCCCAGTGGTCCAAAGTCCTCTTTTCAGATGAGAGAAAGTTTTGTATTTCATTTGGAAACCAAGGTCCAAGAGTCTGGAGGAAGGGTGGAGAAGCTCATAGCCCAAGTTGCTTGAAGTCCAGTGTTAAGTTTCCACAGTCTGTGATGATTTGGGGTGCAATGTCATCTGCTGGTGTTGGTCCATTGTGTTTTTGAAAAACAAAGTCACTGCACCCGTTTACCAAGAAATTTTGGAGCACTTCATGCTTTCTTCTGCTGACCAGCTTTTTAAAGATGCTGATTTCATTTTCCAGCAGGATTTGGCACCTGCCCACACTGCCAAAAGCACCAAAAGTTGGTTAAATGACCATGGTGTTGGTGTGCTTGACTGGCCAGCAAACTCACCAGACCTGAACCCCATAGAGAATCTCTGGGGTATTGTCAAGAGGAAAATGAGAAACAAGAGACCAAAAAATCCAGATGAGCTGAAGGCCACTGTCAAAGAAACCTGGGCTTCCATACCACCTCAGCAGTGCCACAAACTGATCACCTCCATGCCACGCTGAATTGAGGCAGTAATTAAAGCAAAAGGAGCCCCTACCAAGTATTGAGTACATTTACAGTAAATGAACATACTTTCCAGAAGGCCAGCAATTTACTAAAAATGTTTTTTTTTTATTGGTCTTATTATATTTTATTGGAAGTATTCTAATTTGTTGAGATAGTGAATTGGTGGGTTTTTGTTAAATGTGAGCCAAAATCATCACAATTAAAAGAACCAAAGACTTAAACTACTTTAGTCTGTGTGCATTGAATTTATTTAATACATGAGTTTCACAATTTGAGTTGAATTACTGAAATAAATGAACTTTTCCACGACATTCTAATTTATGGAGATGCATCTGTATATTTAGGCATTGTGATTACTTCAATATGCAGTCATACTACATTCAAAATCAGATCTGTTATAATTTATTACGCTAAAAACTTGTCAATCGAGAATCATAACATCTGTCTGCTGGTCCTAGTGATTGGCTAAAAGTGCGCCCGCAACATCAGCACCAGTGTCTTTGCAGTGTGTGTGTGTGTGTGTGTTTAGTAACGTGATGACTGATTGGATGCAGTATATAGGCACACTTGGGGCTTGTTTATTAACCAATTAGCCTATACAATGTATATGTTTGAAAACCGCCAAACTGACTCAAAACCAGTCCAAATTTTGTCCACCCGCCCAAGCCCAACCCGCACAATCAAATTCAAAACCGCCCAATCTGGCAACACTGCCAACGCAGCGTACCATAGACTCCCATTCTCTATATGGTATACTATATGTTTAAACATTACGTTATAGGAAGGGGATGTAGCTCAGTGGTAGAGCGCATGCTTTGCATGTATGAGGCCCCGGGTTCAATCCCCGGCATCTCCAGAGTTTTTTTTTTTTTGATAATGTTTATCGTATTAAAGCATTATTAAACACTGTCATCATAAAGTACTTTTGATTTAAAAAAAAAAAAAAAAAAAGAACTTCAGTAAATAAATTCAAACACGTCTCGTGTCGTTCTACGTAATCACGTCATACGTTCTTTCCTTGGCGACGGTAACCAGGGAGAAAGCTATGTTTACCAAAATGTCTGCAGCCTGACAACTATTACCCATAACATGGCTATATCAAGAAATACGTCCGTATAACTCCGCCGAATCTTTTATAAAAGTGAAGCATGCAGCTAAAGTATCTGAAGACTCTTCTAACTCCTCAGGTAAATATTTTTACCACGTTATTTAGCGACGCTAGCTAACTATCTGTATGCATTATAACGCTTCTTAGCTTAGCAACACTAGGATGCTTAAGTATCTTGCCAGATTTCAGCTTATGATGCATTTCCGTTGTGCAAAGAAACAGCAGAAATCACATTCCGAATGTTATTCAAATCTCAGCAAGCGACTCAAAGACTCTGCACTGAACGTCGTGTTTCTGTAATGCCTTTCTTTGGGATGGAGCTGCTGAAGTCACCTGTATGGCTTGGGCTCCTAACAACACAAAGTTTGCAGTGTGCACTATTGAAAGAGTGGTTATACAGTATAATGAGCAAGGAGAAAAACGAGACAGATTTACTACAAAACCTGCAGACCCCAAAGTAAGTTATCAGTGAATTACTGAACTGATATTAAATCTTCGAAATAAATGCTGTAGTCTACCAATGCTATATGTAATTTCTTAGTACATCAAGAAAAGGTATGGCGTTATGATTTTGTAATTTGTTGCAGTATGGAAAGAAAACCTATGTGGTCAAGTCCATGGCGTTCTCTTCCGATTCAACCAAGATAGCAGTGGCTCAAACAGACAACATTATATTTGTTTACAAAATTGGAGAGGAGTGGTAAGTATCTCAGAATGCTTACATACAAGCATAATTTGCATTATTGTATTATTTATATTTCTAATATGATGTTTTCTGTCCCAGGGGAGATAAAAAGGTTATTTGCAACAAATTTATTCAAACAGTAAGTATTTTGATGGTAAATATGATATATCATTTGGCAGAAATGCCATATATTGTGTGCATTAACTTTGTTTTTGTTCTCTAGAGTGCTGTAACATGTCTGGTTTGGCCATCAGAGCATACAATAATATTTGGACTAGCAGAGGGAAAAGTAAGTGTGGCACATTTTCTATGCTTTAAACCTTAAGCTGAATTTTCTATTTTGTGAGTGTTTTTTTATGTTAAATGCAGATTCGACAAGCCAATACAAAAACAAGCAAGTCCTCCACGATCTATGGAATGGACTCTTATGTTGTCTCACTAACAACAAAGTATGTATTTAAAATCCTGACTCTATTGATGCTTGCTTCTTTGTCCAAGCACCATTTTCTGGTTTGCTTAGGGTGTTATTTTGGTATTATTTATATACTATTAGGATTTATTCATATTGAAGTAGATTTTATTTTTATATTTTTAATTTTAGTTTATATTTTTAATTTTAATCATTGTGTTATGAGCTTTTATCATTTGTATTATTATTTTTTAATATTTCTACATTATATTTAGATTATTTTCATATATATATTTATATATAGCTAGAATTTATTTTTATTTCAGTTTTAGTAATTTCAGTATAACACTGTTTATCTCCCTTGGTCCATTTTCCCAGTGTCTCAGGGAAGGGAATCCTCTTTGGTCATGCAGATGGAACAGTTGTTCGGTACTTCTTTGATGATGAAGGATCTGGAGAAATCTGGAGATCTGGAGGTAATGTATTTATAACATGCATATGTTAATTAAAATATTATATTTGCATGTGCTTAAATTGCTGATTATTTAATATGTATTTGTTCTGATTGTTGAAAGGGCAAATTGTTGACTCATGCATGCCCACCGTACGCCATGGCATGGGGCACGAACAGCATAATTGTGGCTGGATGTGATAAAAAGATTGTGGCCTATGGAAGGGAAGGCCACGTGCTTCAGACATTTGACTACAGCAGAGATCGCTCCGAAAAGGAATTCACAGTGGCAGCATCTAGCCCCAGTGGCCAGTCCATAGTCATGGGAAGCTATGACAGGTGAGAAAGCTGTTTGAACACATTAAACGGAAAACAAAAATGTTTTTCCAACGTCGTGATGTATCTCTTATGCTAAATTGTTTTCTTAGGCTGCGAGTTTTCAACTGGAGTCCTCGAAAAGGCATCTGGGATGAAGCTTCTCCCAAAGAGATTCCAAACATGTACACCATCATAGATGTGTCCTGGAAGAAAGATGGCTCTCGGCTTTCTGTGGTCAGTCTGGATGGCCAATATTTTTTTTTAAAGATTTCAGAACAGTTTTTCAGAACATTTTTATTCTGTTTATATACTCAAACCTAAAGAGAAGTTTTCTCTTGGCGCACTAATTCTGAAAATATACTGAATCCTGCATATACACTTCTGCTAAGAAGTTTGTCTGCAAGATGTTTACAATTTGGTAAGCTATAAGTGGGATTACAAAAACAAAAGAAACCGTGGTTCAGTGATGTTGAGGTGCTGCTTTGCCAGTTGGTACAACTGGAGATGATGTCTAATTACATCTCTAAATTGCAGGGCACTCTGTGTGGAGGAGTTGAGTTGTTTGACTGCTGTCTTCGGAGGAGTATTTACAAGAACAAATTTGAGATGACATATGTAGGACTAAGTCAAGTGAGCAATACTTTTAGATATTTCCATTCATTTCAGTCGTGACTCTTATATTGAATCTTGTTTACATCCTACAAATTAGATGTTCTAAAACTTTGTTTCTTAAACCCTCCCAGGTGATTGTGAAGAATTTGTCTACTGGCACACGAGTGGTGTTGAAATCTCAGTATGGTTATGAGATAGATGAGGTGAAAGTCATGGGAAAAGATCGATATCTTGTGGCTCACACCTCTGACACATTGCTGCTGGGAGACCTGATATCCAACAAATTAAGTGAGGTAGGATGTCTAGTTTGGACGTGTTTGATTATTCACAGTTGCTTTATTTCTTATATATAGTTTTGTTAGATCATTTTTTACCATTCTTGATCATTCGGTGTGTATTAAAGTCTCTGTTTAGATAAAACGGTCTGTATTTAAACTGTTTCTGGACAAGTTTTCTCATATTGTAACAGAGTCAATGCCTCCATCAAGGTTTAAAATGTCTAATTAAAAGTTCAAGGGCTGTCATGGTTCACTGTGTTAATCCATGTTTAATTGAGTTTCCAAAGTGCTCTTATGGAAGTTAGAAGAAAGTTCAGTGTGACAAACAGGATAATGGTGAAGGGCCTTGGCTGCGGTCTCTCTGCCTCTGCTTCTTTCTGTGTAATGTAGTGGAAAGCAAAAGTTGATGACCGTGTTGTACTTCAATAAACAACATCACTCTCCCATTACAGGTGGCATGGCAGGGGTCCGGGGGAAATGAAAAGTTTTTCTTTGAAAATGAAACGGTACAGTGTTTTTGTTATATTATTGTGTGTTAAGATGCCTCAGTCGTTTATGAGAATGGTGCAAAGAGAAAACGACTGGGTTTAATGAATCATGCAGCCCTAGCTGGTATAATTAAAGTCATTGCTGTCTAATTGTAAATTGCTATATTTCTGGGTAGGTGTGCATAATTTTCAACGCTGGAGAGCTGGCTCTGGTGGAATACGGAAGCAATGAAATCCTGGGATCTGTTCGGACAGAGTTTATGAACCCACACCTCATCAGGTCTGCCATTTTGGAAACACTTTGGAAAGCAAAAGCCATTTTAAAAGCCAAGGCAAAGTAAATTCAAAATGATTTACTTTGTTACTACATTTGTTTTTATAATTCTTCATCAAAAAATGTAAAAACCTTTTTTACCTTTGTAATGACTTTCCCTATTTAAAAAGAGTTACGTTATTGTAAATTATATATTGGATTAAAAAAAAAAGTATATATATATATATATATATATATATATATATATATATATATATATATATATATATATATATACACACATACACACACACACACACACACACACATATATATATTACAAATGATTATGAATAAATGGTAATTATATATATCAAATAAATGTTATTTATATATATAATAATATATGATTTATTATAGTTTGTAATATAATAATATATATTATTTATAATAATATATTTAGTACATAATCTACTAATAATTATTTAATAAATTAATTAAAAATATGAATACAATAAAGGCCCATCTGTTATTTTTTTGTTCCAACACTTAATGTATCACATAATTTCATAGTGAACAAAACTTTTGTACAAGTTATTACTCTGTAAGATAAAGAGTTACTTTACCCAGAAAAGTCATGTCTAATACTGACCACTAGATGGCGTAATTTACCTTCGATTTCTCAGTTGTCCTGGGACTGTCATTCTGGCTGGTTCTTAGTGAGAAGACCTAGTCATCTCAAATCAGCATTCATGTATAAAGCCTGTCAGGTTCTGTCAGAATGCAGTGCTTGGTTCCTCTTGATGGAGCACTGACAGGTCCCTCAGCACCCACAGGAAGTGTTTATTCCGCGGTTTGTGTGTTTGTGTTTGCAGTGTGCGTCTGAATGAGAGAAGGCAGAGGGGAGTGGAGGACAACAAAAAGTTGGCTTACCTGATTGACATAAAAACTATTGCTATCGGTGAGTTACTGCCCAGACAGGGATGTTATCTATTATTTACTAAAATGAAAAAATAATTTGAATACCATTTTATTTTAAAGTTTTGATTAATCACGTCTTCCCACTCTTATAGCTCAGTTTTGCATGTGCTGTGTGAAAAACATAGACATTTAGCCCATTGAGCAAAGGCAAAAATGCACTAAATATATGTAATTATAGTCACATTAGCTCATAAAGGAGTTTCAGTCTGTTGTCATCAACAGCTTAATCAAACAACGTCATCGGTGGTTTTGATTACATAATCATCTGTTTCCGCTCTAAATGGCACACCTTCTCCATATGACCCATTATTTGGAGAGAGGATCAATTGAGGGACAGTAGGAAGGTGTGTTGACGTTCGGACGTTACCTTTCAATTAGACACCGGCCCCGCTGTGTCGTCGTCACGGCCCTCTCCTTCACCAGCTACCGTCAGCCATCTGCCACGGTTCTGACCACTTCCTGTGTTAATTAAGTCCTGGCATGCTCCCTCTGTCCTGCTTGCCTTGTTTCTTCTTCAGGTGGTGAAAATGAGAAACAACTTTCATCCAATTTATTTTCCTCTGACAGACAGCAGAGTGCTTTTCCCCCTCACTGATCCATGTGCTTAAAACCTGTTCAGAAAGTGCAAATTGGAAAGTGTTTTTCCTCTCCTTCTCCCCCCTTGCCCTCCTCCATAAGTGGTGCTTCCCATCAGAATGGTTATTTGTGAACAAAGAGCCAGAAATGCAGGGAAGCGTCACAGAACATGATTCATGAAAGACTCATTGATTTGTTTTTGTTAGGGCACGGATGTTCGGGGTCTGTATGAAAGGCAGTGCCTCCGTTTTTGCTGCATGTCTTTGTGTACAAGTGTGTGTACGCATGGCAGCCATCTCCAAATTTTTATCAATCTGTTTTTTATAGATTTTTTTTGGATTGAAAATGCTTAATCCGTTCTTTAAAAACACTGACTAAAAGTCTCTTACTGTTTAAAAGTTTTAACTATAATGCTTCATTTCCGACCTTGGATGAGCAGAAAAGAATCTGCATCTGGTATTTGGAGCATTCATCTCCCATAATCCTTTTCTCTTCCTGTTTTTCTCAGTGGACCTGGTGGGTGGGTATAATCTGGGCACTATAAGCCATGACTCCAAGATAGACTGGCTGGAGCTGAATGAAACGGGGTGTAAACTGCTTTTTAGGGACAAGAAACTCCGGGTAAGGGCCAACGTTGTTATTAAAGGTCTAATATTACTAGTAAAATCAGAACGATTTGTCACTTCAGTCTCTTTCTCCACATTCAGCTCCACCTGTACGACATCGAGAGCAGCGTGAGGAGCACCATGCTGAATTTCTGTCCTTTTGTTCAGTGGGTACCGGGCAGTGATGTAGTTGTGGCCCAGAACAGAGGAAACCTATGTGTTTGGTACACTATCGACAGCCCGGAGAGGGTCACGATGTTTCCTCTCAAGGTGAGCTGAAGTCGCAGCTCACTCGGAGTTAATAGTTATATATTTATTAATAGTTATACATATTGTGAAATGTTATTACAATTAAAATAACTGTTTTCTATTGATTATATTTTAAAATGGAATTTACTCCAGTGATGTCAAAGTTGAATTCTAATATGCTGATTTCTTATTATTATCAATATTTAAAACAGTATTGCTCAATATATTTGTGGAAACTAACAATATTTCAGTTTTTTTTTTTTTGTTTACTGTGACAGGATTCTTTGATGAATAGAAAGTTCAAAAGAACAGCATTTATTTTGTTACATCTTTTGTAACATAAATATCTTTCTATAATTCCCTTTTGATAAATTTAATGCATCCTCCCTGAATAAATGTATACGTTTCTTAAAAGAAATCTTACTGACTTACGTAATTATTTACCATTTAATCATTTTTGGTGAATTATTGCAGCCATGATCAACAGAGGAAAAAAATGAATAAAGTAGTATAATGGACTGCAGATGAATAAGATTTTTCACCGAAATGCTGTTTAATGAATTTGCACCTTACCATTTCAGTTTCTTGTTTGAGTCGACTGAGTTTAATCATGTGACTTGTGTTGCGACAGGGTGATATTGTAGATCTGGAGAGATCCAATGGAAAAACTGAAGTCATTGTTACTGAAGGGGTTAACTCTGTCTCCTACACTCTGGATGAGGGGTTGATTGAATTTGGCACAGCCATTGATGATGGTGACTATTACAGGTAAAAAAAATAAAAAAAAAACCACAGACAATAAACATAAGCATGGATTACACCTTAATAATGCCTCCTTTTTTTTTTAAAAGGAGCATAAATTTAAACTTGTGTTGCTTAAAATGATAGTTTCCCTAAAAATGAAAATTCTGTCACCCTCATCCCCATAAAAGAAGATAATTTGAGAAATGTTTCAGATTCAGTGGAATCAGTGGTAACCAAAACAGTTTAAATACAAATGGCTTCTTTTATGTTTCACAAAACAGAGAAAGTCATTCAGGTTTGAAACGATTCATTGATGACAGAATTTTTATTTTTGGGTGACCTATCCCTTTAAATTATGTAAGTATTCTTATTTATAGCTGGACTTGTGTGTATGTGTGCAGAGCTACAGCATTCCTAGAGACCCTGGAGATGTCGGCAGAGACAGAGGCCATGTGGAAGACTCTGAGTAAACTCTCCCTAGAGGCACAACAGCTCCACATCGCTGAGAGGTTAGACAAGCAAGACAGTCCACCCACCTCTATGACTCAGCTACTGCTGCGATGACTTCAGCATAGCTGTCCAGATCATGTGTCTAACCTTGACAACTAGGAACCAGTATGATAGAATTTAAAAATCTTGTTTCTTTGAATTCCTTTACAGATTATCTCAGAATCATTTTTTTTAATTTAACTTCTTCTATTGAACTTTACAAAGGGTCGTCGTACGTTGAAGTAAGACAGCTTTAAAGTTGCAGAACTGACATAGGGTCATATCATTTAATACTTAGTTACTTGCATTTATAGGCAACAAATTTCTTACATGATGTTAAATTTGTTAAAGGAGCAGCACAGTGCACAGCACAATTTTGCAGTGCAGTTGATTATGATTTTTGAAGTGTTAAATACAAATAAATTAAACTTTAATTAAATAATTTCTTTGTTGGGCCACCTTAACAAACTCATGCAAGAATATTTTATTTTATTGTTTACCAACACCTACCTACCCAAAGACAGCACAGTCACTGGCAGTTGTGTGAGTATAAACATATTAATTACAGCCCTTGTACTGACAATAGAAAAAAACACCTTTCACATGATTACATAAATACAATAATCTTACTGTCTTTCTTAACGATTCTTTCATTCTATTAATAGCATTGCTGCATTTATTTTTACACCTTTTTTTTTTTTTTTTGAAATTTTCTCTTAATATGCATCTAATTGGCACTACAGAAGAACTAAATTAAATATAAACACATTGAATCAGCACAGTAACAATACATTCTTAAAAGGGTTATATCATGAATATGTAATATTCCTTGATCATTTGAAATGAAAGCATTTACTGTAGGCACACTGTACTCAAAATATCTTGCCCAATAAGTTCAAAAAGAATTATTCAAACTAATCTGTAACAATGTCTCTACCTTTAGTGACTGTGAATTGATATATTAACACGTGACCACCATGTGATATGTAAATATCATCAGTGTGTCAAAATGTAATTCAGGCTGTTATTGGGGCAGTTATAAACCATGTTTGACTCATTTCACAGGTGAAAATGCTGTTTGCATAGAAATCTTAAAGGACTAGCTCACCCAAAAATGAAAATTTACTCACTCTCAGGCCATCAAAGATGTAGACAAGTTTGTTTCTTCTTTGGAAGAGATTTGGAAAAATTTAGCATTACATTACTTGCACACCAATGGATCTGCAGTGAAGGTATCAGAGAAAGGGTGGTCACGTAAAACAGTTTTTGGTGAAAAACCCGAATAGCATTATAAATTGTCCTCAGAGAATAAAAATGAAAATGTATGATGCATCTTCTTTAATATATTCTGAATTGTTCTATAGGAAAAGACCCCAAAACTATCTTTAAAACAGTAATATATCCATTTAAGGAAAGAATCATTATTTTGCATATAGCAGTGAATGTTTAATGCATGGTAAAAGCATTAGTCAAAAGATCCTTTAAGAAAGCTGCTATTCTGGACAGTTGCTCTGCGTGTTACATTTAAATGCTGAAATGTGTCTCAGATAATATTCTGCCTAAAGAAAAATGTGTAATCTGTTGCAAAAGAGAAAAAACCCTTCACCTGAGCTTGTGCGGGAGGATAAAAGCTTTAGCACTAAGCACCAAAGGTTCTCTTAAAAAGGCATCCAGTCGCTTTAGGAGGCAGTGAGCATGTTTAAAGTTTTCCTTTTACTGTATAAGCATTTTTAAGAGGGCTTGAAGCTGGAATTTAAATTAGAGGGTCTTTAATAATGCAGGATGGGTTTGTTATATATAGGCTTATCTGCATGAAGCATACAGATAAAAAGTGGTCTGACCGTGAAGGAGAATGCAAATGAAAGAATTGACTGAATACTCTTTTGCTTGAAGTCACTTTTAGACATGTGATCATGGCTGATCAGTGCTGTCCAACCTAAATGCCCTGAGTTATTGCAGAATTGGTGGTTGAATGTGAAATGATACTGCATGTGATCTTTGTATTTGGTTGTTATTTACTGTTTCTCTTCTGAGGTGTTGTTGGATTTTTCCGCAGGTGTTTTGCAGCCCTTGGAGATGTATCCAAAGCCCGATTCCTAAATGAGACCAACAAAATTGCAGATGCAGTCTCAAAGGAATATGTATGTAGTGCATACATTTCTTTTTTTTTGAAGGACAGATAGGTCCTCAACCTGTAGCATCTCTAATATTATGTCTGTTCACTTGTGGAATGTGCATTTTTTGTTGTTGTACTTGTGCTTATGTATTTTACATTTCAATGTTATATTCTCTCCTGTAGGGTGGTGATGGTACAGACCACTACCAGGTGAAAGCACGACTGGCCATGCTGGATAAGAACTTTAAGCTTGCAGAGATGTATTACATGGAACAGGTAAAGAATAGTTTCTGATATTTGCAAGTAGGAGTGCCACTTAAAAACACAATTGCCAGTGTATTGAATTCAAATGAAAATAAATAAAACCCTTTTTAAATTAACAAATAAATAAACAAACTTGTTTTTGAACTATTTAATTCGTGTTTAAAAATTAAGTAAATTTTAAATTTAACAATAAATTAAGTCAAAACTAATAATTAAAAAAAATAATTAAAATGATTAAATTAATAATTATGAGTTTTTAAAATTGATCTCTAAAAAAGTATTTTCCACTGTTTTTCTTTATTCATTTGCCAATTGAGTTCAAAAATGGCATTGGACAGTTCATACGTGGGAGCAACAGAGCTGAGATGGTTATATCTTGATAGCTGCAAGTAATATTGCTGTAACTCTGCAGAATGCAGTGGATGAAGTGATGGAAATGTACCAGCAGCTTCACATGTGGGATGAATGTATTGCAGTGGCAGAGGCGAAGGTAATATCTGTTTTACATACAGTATCATAAATATTCATAACCTCTAGTCCACGTCTTGTTTTATTTAGCCTAAAACAGGGGTTCTCAACAAGTTTCACTCAGATACATTAGAACTCAAGTAGTCATCCAACATGGAACCAGATTTGTTTACTGTACACAAGTAAAAAAACAAAAACAAACAAAAGTCCTTAAAATAAAACATTGCAATTTATTACACTGCTTCCATTGCAATAATACCATGAACTGCAACAGTATACTAAATCATTGAGTGTCTGGATTCTGAATTTCTCTTAAATTTTGATGGTTTCACTCTGTCAGCAGTCAATAATTCACACCATAAAACATGTTATAGACAGCACAAACCATGTTTATTTTCATTTTGAGAGATTCCATCGTCTCGGTCATATTTTCATTTAACTTGTGTAGTTTTGTTCATGTTGTTTTGAGGATGAAGGCATATCACACAACTATTTTCTGATCCCTTATAAAACTTGTATAGTTTTGTTCATGTTTTTTTTTTTTTTGAGGATGAAGGCATGTCACACAACTATTTTCTGATCCCTTATAAAAGTCGATAAGCCTTTTATGTTGCTATATTAACTATGCACACTTATATGGTTAGTTGCATTTTAGATTATCTGCATTTAGCAGCATGTGATGCTGCAAAATCAGCTTTTTACTAATATTAAATGTGTATATCCCTTGAAGAGCCACACAGAGTTGGACAATTTGAGACGCAGTTACTATTCTTACCTAATGGAGACCAATCAGAATCAGAAAGCCGGTGAGGTGAAGGAGACTTCACTGGTGCTGTTAACCTCTACCTGAAAGCAGGACTTCCTGCCAAAGCTGCTTGGCTGGCCATGAGCAGAGACGAGCTCTTATCAAGCCATGACTTCATCAGCCGCATCACTGCTGCACTCATTAAAGGAGAGTTTTATGAGAGGGTGAGTTTGACCTGCAACAACGGCATGTGGCTTGACAAAACTTTCAAATGAGTAGCACAACCACTCACACTGACATGGTATTGTTTCACAGATTTGAAGGGAAATTGTTTTACTTCTTATTATTCATAATTGACCGTTCGCAAAACTCGCCCACCCTTAGTAACTGTTGCTATGACGACAAACAATGCAGCTCTCACACTACACACATGTTCTCACGCAGTGAAAAATACATCGCAGAGCAAAGAGGAAACTGACAACACACTGACAGAGAAGACAGAGCAGGTTACTTCTGATATGAAACAAGGTCTCAGGACCCTCAGCTTTTAAATTGTCATTTTTAAAGAAATTCAAACAATAAATACCGTTTTGTGGCTCTTCAATGTGTCGTGACACATCACTGTATTGCCTCAGTTCAAACACGTGAACCTGTCGTCTTTTCATATGTACTTAAAGCACGAAATAAACATCAGAACATTTTATGTCAACTGCGGAACACACCATTTTTCAAGTTTAAGTCCACTGAAGTTAATCTACTCTGCTGGGGTGCGTTTCCCAAAAGCAACTATGGTCGCAAGTTCTGTCGTTACCAATAGAGTTCAATGGGACTTACCACCATAGTTAGCTAACGATGCTTTTGGGAAACGCACCCGTCTGGTTTGTGGTTAAGGCTGGAAGGGATACAGCTATGGCTACTGGGCATGCGCATTTACATATTTTCCGAGCCGACAATATAACGTGAAACCTATGAAACTGGTTTTAAAAAGCACATGGCGCCATAGTTTCATTACTTTAGAGTGTCGCAGTGACTGTCTTTTTGCAGTAAAGGACCTGCCATAGTTTAATGAGTGGGAAGACGACATGAAGCGACGCGAGGTTAGCTGCATTGAAAACAAATGAGCGCACATGTGCATACACAGCTCCCATTCGGGCCGAAGTTCACGGGATTTTGTCCACAGAATGATAAGAGCACACGTTTTATTTCACACTCAGTATTTTAACGTAAGCAATGCATACAGCGTCAGACATGACAGGTTTTCTGGTACGCAAAACAAGCACTTTAAAGGAATACCTTAGCTTATTACCATTACTGTGGGAGCCAACAACAGCACAGCTTAACCCTCCGCACATATTTATATTTAGTTATAATGTTTCAATTCAGTCGATCTTTTTTACCCCGTTTTAATGTATTTCTATGGAGACAGTCAGTAGCTGTCGGGCAAGATGGCGGATAGCAGCAGTGGCACATAATATCCGCGTTCTGATTGGTCAGATCGCCTGTCAATCAAGCTCTTTATGAACGGTCAATTCTGAGTATTATTAAACTCAACAGGCAGGCGACCTGTTTGAAAGGACAAGAAATAATCAGAAGGTCTTGGAGTGCTACCGCAAGGGAAATGCTTTTAAGAAAGGTGAGCCTAGCTGGTAAGAACAATCAGAATAGGGTGTTACATTTCAATTTGAACAATAAGTAAGCGGTTATAATGCAAAGCATCAGAGCTTTAGATTCATTGCCTTCATTGACCTCTGCTGATTGCATTGTGCTTCCACAGCGGTGGATCTGGTTCGCATTGCGTTTCCTGCAGAAGTTGTAAAGCTGGAGGAAGTGTGGGGTGACTATCTAGTGCAGCAGAAACAAATGGATGCTGCCATCAACCATTACATAGAAGCAGGGTGAGTTTCTAGAGTAACAAACCTCTATAGGTCAGGGCAAAAAAAGACATTTTCAGTCTCAGTTTCTTCAGTTTCATTTAAATTGTGCATTTACACCACCATTTATTATTATTATTATTATTATTTTTAAAGCTACAGTCCGTAAGTTTTGCCTCTTTGTCGCCATCTATGTTTGAAAACCTGGAATTGCAAGCTGCTTGCGTAATTATCTCGCTTGCGTGGGTTGTGGGTTTGGCCATGTGGGTTTGGATTTTGTTTTCCCTTCATAAAAAAACCTTTATTTAAAAACTGCATGTTGTGTTTACTTGTGTTATATTTGATTAATATTTAAATTTGTTTGATGATCTGAAACATTAAAGTGTGACAAACATGCAAAAAAATAAAAAATCAGGAAGGGGGCAAACAATTTTTCACACCACTGTATGTCTACCTGCCCTTAAACGGCCAGACGCCATTTTATTTGTCTTTATCTGACTATATCATTTCCTCCCTGTTAAAGACGTTCCACCAAGGCCATAGAGGCAGCAATCACAGCACGCCAGTGGAAGAAAGCATTGCACATACTGGAGCTACAGGAGGACAAGACTGCCGCCAAATATTACCTGAAAATAGCTCAGCACTATGCTTCTGTGCAGGAGTTTGAGGTAAAAAAAAAAACATATTCCAGCTGTCAAATATTAACAAATGGTCTCACATTTCTAAAAAGATGATCTGGTTTGAATCTGTGTTGGCTAATTATGTTTCTCTGAACTACAGGTGGCAGAACGTCTGTTTGTGAAGGGTGATCATACCAAAGATGTTATAGATATGTACACTCAGGCTGGGCGATGGGAGCAAGCTCATAAGGTCAGTGTCACATTGTGCCCCTCTGCAAAGATATTGATAAAGTATACATTCATTAATAATAGCTGTATATTTTAGTGTCAATATTTTATGATTAAATGCCTTAGATCCCATAGATCCCATAGATTTACATGGAAAGAGAGAACTGAGACTTATATAAAACTTGAGGTGGCCTATTTTGACTTTAGCCAAAAAGCAACCGCCTAGCAACCACCAAGAACACTCTTACAATTGCATAGCAACATGCTAACAAATCAGTGTGTAGTATTAATTATAAATTGGATGGATGGAAGCTGAGAATACAACTGGAATTGTTTTTTTTTTCCTTCATTCAAATCATGAACAATTTACATTTTAATCATCACTAATCATTACCAATTTACATTTGAATTATGTATCATTTTTTCCCCTCTCTTGTTATCTATCTGTCCGTCTCCGACACAGCTTGCTGTGAAGTGCATGTCACAAGAGGATGTGTCTGCCCTCTACATCAGCAGAGCACAAGAGTTAGAGAAAGAGGGGAAGTACAAAGAAGCCGAAAGGTAAGAACATACACATACACACACTGTTGTTTTTCTAGTCTGACCTATGTTTTTGGCTGAGTTTATTTCTAATAATTAATACATTCATTTATTTTTTAAAAGACAAAAACATATTTTTTTAACTCTTAAGGGAATGTCAACATGTTACCTCTCTGTCTTTAGGCTTTTTACCACAGTAGATGAACCAGACTTGGCCATCACTTTGTACAAGAAGAACAAAATGTATGACGACATGATTCGTTTGTTCATTACAAAGACCTGCTGCAAGAAACGCATATTCACCTGGCTAAGGTTCAAGATGACATTTGTGCCATTCTTTTATTCTTCCTATTCACATTTAGTTACAAAACACATTTGACCCAAATATCTTTCGGTGTGGTTTTGTCTTGTTGTTTCTCAGTAGATCCTTCACTTGGTCTAAGTGCTGTGTGCTGTGTGCTGTGTGCTGTGTTTATCACAGGAGCTAGAGGCTGAATCCAGGTTTCAGGAAGCGGAGTATCATTATCTAGAGGGTCAGGACTGGAAAGCTGCTGTAAACATGTACAGAGTCAATGATATGTGGGAGGAAGCTTATCGGGTGTGTGTGTGCACACTACATGGTCTTATATGATACTTGAGTTGATATAATGTTGAAAATAGAGAGCTTTAAACATTCAAAGTTCCTCTCCATGTCTTTGCAACAGATAGCAAAGACCCATGGAGGAGCCAGTGCCCATAAGCAAGTGGCCTATCTGTGGGCAAAAAATCTCGGAGGAGAGGCGGCAGTTTAAGCTGCTCAACAAGTTTGGCTTTCTGGAAACCGCCATTGACTTTGCTGCTGATAACTAGTAAGTCTCTATTAGTACTTACTATTCCTAACACTATTATATCATTTTCAGTTATAATTGGTGCATATAGATAACAATTAACCAATGCTGCATAGTACAATTGACTATTATTTTTTTTGTCTTTGTCTTTTTTAGTGCATTTGACTTTGCCTTTGAGTTGGCCCGACTCGCCATGAAACAGAAGATTCCTGATATTCATCTCAAAAATGCCATGTTCCTCGAGGACCAGGTATTACAGACTGGGGAGAAATTATTCCTCTTTTCTACACTGTTAAAGGGATACTCCACCCCAAAATGAAAATTTTGTCATTATTCACTTACCCCCATGTCGTTCCAAACCCGTAAAAGCTTTGTTCGTCTTCGGAGCACAATTTAAGATATTTTAGATGAAAACCGGGAGGCTTGTGACTGTCCCACTGACTGCCAAGTAAATTACACTGTCGATGTCCAGAAAAGTATGAAAAACATCGTCAGAATAGTCCATCTGCCATCAGTGGTTCAACCGTAACATTATGAAGCGACGAGAATACTTTTTGTGCGGAAGTAAAACAAAAATAACGACTTTATTCAACAATTTGGCACCATAACGTCACCGTAGCGCCATTTTGGAGAATACCGCTGCACGCAAAATGCGTACACTCTTCCAGCAACATAGGGATGCGCTGTTTGCATTCAAATCAAAGCATAAATCCACATAGAAAACGTATCCTTGTGTTACGGCTGACATAGAAGAGCGTACGCATTTTGCACATCGACAGTGTAATTTACTTGGCAGTCAGTGGGACAGTCACAAGCCTCCCGGTTTTCTTCTAAAATATCTTAAATTGTGTTCCGAAGACGAACAAAGCTTTTAAGGGTTTGGAACGACATGGGGGGTAAGTGAACAATGACAAAATTTTCATTTTAGGGTGGAGTATCCCTTTAATGCCTGTGGCTCCAGCCAAATGCGGGTGTGAATGTGAAATTGACAAAGACAACTAAAATGGTCCACTTTCAAGGTCAGGGCTGTGAATGCAAATTATGCTGAGGCCTTTTCATTTTTCATGTGTGATTTGGTCTTTATAATGCAGATTCCAGTGTGAAGATTGCATGTTTATTGCTTTGTAAGTTGTTTTTTTTTTTTTTTTTCCTTTTTTTTTCTTTTTTTTCTTTTATTATTTTATTTATTTATTTTTTATATATATAGGCTTATTTGAATTAATATAATAAATGTAAATAAAAATAACAATTATAAATATAATAATATAATATATTTACCAATATAATAATATTAAATAGCATAAATAAAAATGCTTGTAAAATATGTGAATTACCAGCCATTGTACCAAGTGGGCAAAAAAATTAATTTAATTTCCCACCCTGACTACAAAAATGTGTAGTCTTGCAGAATGCTAAAATACGGCTAAAATCTATGAAAATTTGAAAATATTGTTGTATTAAAATTTATGACGTATTACCCTATACTTACTCTAAAACAGGTGTGCACAGAGTTTTTTATTATTATTAATACCCAGACCTAGAGTCTATTATTCTCATTATTAATGATCGCATGGTGCACAGCTAAATTGTAATTTTTAACTTTTTAGGGTAAATTCAATGAGGCTGAGACTGAGTTCATCAAAGCCGGGAAACCCAAGGAGGCTGTGCTAATGTGAGTGAGCTTTCATATCATTATTTCCTTCCCCAGTACATACAGACCACTCTATAGGGGGATTGCATCGGTTCAGTAATTTTTGTGTGCATAGATTACTGATTTTATGCACTTTATCACATTACAAGCAATGAGTAGCTGGAAGCAGGTGGCATTGGGATTGAGAGTGTTTGATTTGTAGATCTCATGGAAGAGTGGTATGCTGGTGCTTTGCTGCTACAGTGGCAGTGAGTCAAAGATGATCTGATGACTCCAAGAAATCATATTGTTAATGATCTAAAAAGTCCTTTTTTTTTTCTTCTAAGTATAATTATAATTACAAAAATTACTGAACCTTATCCTTAAAAAAACAACATTATTAAAAGATATGTCGATCCATATTTTTTTTTACACTTTGTTAAATTATTATTTACTTTTACATAATGGTTTCAGTATCTTTAATCCAACTGACTGTGTGGTCATTGTATAAACATTTTATCATAGAATTTCTAAAAATGATATTTAAAATATGGGTGACCGTGTCTCTATTTCTATTGCAGGCACGTCCATAACAAGGACTGGAGTAATGCCCAGAGAGTGGCAGAGGCTCATGATCCGGAAAGTGTGGCAGATATTCTAGTGAGCCAGGCCAAGTTCTGTTTTGACCAGAAGGAATTCCAAAAAGCTGAGGCCTTCCTTCTCAGGGCCCAAAGGCCAGAGCTAGCAATTAAATACTACAAAGTAAGAGTCCTTCAAGCACAATCTGTACATAGACAATAGAACAAAAATCTTCTTTACTGTAGAATGTCATTGATGCCTTTAACAACAACCATGCTGTAATCATCATCACCATGAAGCACACAGCAATCTGAACTTTCTGAACATTTTTAAGAAGAATCAGGGTAGTTACTTTTAGAAGTTTAAGTTTTACCAAACGGATAGTTAACCCAAAAATTTTATTTGCTCACACTCTTGTTGTTCCAAATCCATGTGATATGGGTCAAACACAAAAGGAAATGTTTTATAATTAATTTTAATTTTATCTGACTGTAAGAACTATCCATTAATTTTTCATATTTTTTCTCAATTGTACATGATCTTTCTTTAGAAAAAAACCCTAATTAGTTAGGCCAGATGAAGATTTGTTTTTTTTTTTTAAATAATTATTTTTTTAAATTTTACATAATTGAACAGAATTAGTATATTAAATTGTAAATTAAAAAAAAAAAAAAGTAAACCAAAATAATTCCAACTTTAAGTGATGACATGAATAGAGCCAACAACAAATTAAATTATTAAAATTACAGAAGTCTGTAAAACTGATCAAAATTATATTTTAAAAAAATGGTTAGTTTGCATATTAAAAGCTTTTTATGAACAAATGTATTTTTTCTTCTTATGAGCTAAATATGAATATTACGTTATGCAGGCTTTAAAGAACCATATTTCTCTTATCCAGGATGCTGGGATGTGGACTGATGCAATGCGGATATGTAAAGACTATTTGCCCAGCAATCTGAGCGTCCTTCAAAAGGAATATGAAAGCGAGGGCAACTGGTAAAAGAACTCCTTTACTGTTTCTTTTTTCCCCGTCTTACTTTCATATGTGTCTCATTTGCTGTATCAGAAAATCTTGCCTTGTTTATTGTTCTTCAGAAACTAGGGCTCTGCAGTTGTGCAGAAAAACTAGAAGCTCTGAACTACATTCGGATCCTCTTTTCGTTGCTCGGCTTCCCTCCTTTATTAGAACATGGCAGCTTTTTATCCTAAATTAAATCCATAATGAGCAGCTCATTAACGCGCAGACACGCAGCAAATCCGTCTCCTCTGATAATTTTCCTATTTTTAATGACTTATGGGAAAACATCAAAGGCTTCTTTGCTGTCTTCCCTGGGAAGAAAAGGAGAAACATTTTGCATAGTTAGTTCAAGGCCCACTCAGCAGTAATATGGGCTTCTTGTATCATTAACCTATTTTCAATCAAGAATTTGAACTTTCTTGCCATGTTGTGTTTATAATTGACTCTACTGGTCACTTTATGATCCCAAAGGTGTTTTTTATTTCTAAAGGCAGAGGTATAGGATCTGTGCGTACCTTCCCTGTTGAACAAAACAGCATATGCTGGTTAGGTATGTTTTGAAGCATGGCAGCTCATTTGAGCTGGTTTAAGCTGGTCCTTAGTTAATCATGAGCTGGCTTTAGCTGATCATGTGCTGGTCCTAAGTAACTACCTCCTGCTTAGGACCAGCTCATAACTAGCTTAAACCAGCTCATGACTTGCTCATGACCAGCTTAAACCAGCTCAAACAAGCTGTCATGCTTCTAAACATTCCTAATCATCCCATACTGTTTTTTGTCAACAGGGTTCAGCCATATGGCTTTGTTTTGCCTGTCCATTGCGCTCAACCTTACGTACAGTTGTATAAAGCAGAAAGTGGTTGAGTGCTTGCCTTCACAGCTGTGAAATTCAATTCACTTTCTGCAGTTTTAAAGCCATCATTGCTAAACATTAAAGCACACAAAACATGGTACCAGTTTTTATTTTTTCAAGCTGAAGGGTTTTCATGTAGCTTTCATGGTCATTAACCACCAGGTCATCTCAAGACTTGAAGAAAGAAAGTCTGAAGACCTTTAATAAATAGGCCAAAACTCTCACAGTAAAATGAACTGCAAACTATCTAGCCGGCACTAATAAAACGGTAGTATTCTGTCATTTTTCTCAGTTTTTCTTCCCATTGAGTACTATGACATCAAAAGTGACGGAAGGAAAGCAGGAGTCCATGAGACAAGTCCATGAGAAGTAAATGTATATGTGTGTGTTTACAGGGGTGTGGAAGGCATGGTTGAGCAGGCTCAGGAGTGGGAACAGACAGGCGAATATGCCAGAGCCGTCGACTGCTATCTGAAAGTGAAGGACTCATCTAACATGGACTTGCTGATGAAGTGTTGGATGAAGGTAAAGTTCAGACTCAGAGACACCTGGCTATTGACAGTAGACAATTGATCTTTTTTGCTATTGTGTCTGCACCTTAAGACATTAGTTTATTATTACTTTTTTGAAAGATGTTATTATTTGTATGTTTTTATTTATTTATTTATTTTAGAACCAAAAAACTTGACAGGAGCCAACAACATTAAATGAAACTAGACAAAACTAGACAAAAATGATCACAATTATGTTTTAAATTATATGTTAAGTTATATTTATTTGTATATTATTAAAGTTTTGGTTATTTAACAAAGATGCCTCTGACAGAGGTTCACATGTTCACATTTCCCTGTGAATTTAAGACTAGACAGTGCATTTTCATCTGCATCCCTTATAAAGTTTTACTGATTGATCTTTTTTTTTTCCATTGAACTCAGAGTGTGTTGAATGTTTACGTTTATTATTTTGCTTGAAGGTCTTGCAAAAATCAGTTTTTGCCCAGTTGGCAGAGACGGAATATTGTTAGCATTATATTAGACTAAAGAATTGTTTAAATAAAAATAATAAATAAATAAATAAATAAATAAACTGTGAAAAAGACGACAGTGATCTTTCAACCTAGATTAACTACAGTTAAAGAGCTACTCTGTTGACATGAAATATCATGTTAACATGAAAAATGTTTTTATGCTCCTAAAGCACTTAATTTTTTTGTTGCATTTGCAGTTTTTACAAAGGTTTTCTCATTTTTTCATGTCCTCCAGGCAGCAGAATTGGCCATTAAATTTCTATCTCATGACAAGGCTGTGGACATCAGTCAGGTCGTCGGGCCACACCTGATTCAGCTCAGAAAGTACAACGAGGTATGTTTCTTTTGTTTTTGTTTTTCAGGTATAGAATCACATTAAGTATATAAAACTCTCTATTGAGACATTGAGACATTGACATTTGTTTTTTATTTTCCTCACAGATGCAATTTTGAGCAGAATACTGAAAAAATCCCTCCAAAATACTAGCTTTTTTTCTTTCTAAGTATTGTGTTTTGAGAGTGGCACACCAAGAGGAAATGGTGCTTTCAGTGCGCTTGTGTACCCATGTGTGTGAGTGTATATTTAGTACATGACACAAAAGCAATGTGACCGCACAAAAAGCTCACAGACTTCATCTATTCTTCGGCGTCCTCCAGCCATGGACCTATTGAGATACAAATTTGTATTTTTTTTTTTTTTTTTTTCAGGCTGCTGAGCTCTACCTCAACCTGGACCTCATTAAGAACGCCATAGACGCATTCATTGAGGGAGAAGAATGGAACAAAGCTAAAAGAGTGGCCAAGGAGCTCGATCCAAGGTGAGCCCTTAGCAGACTGGTCGCCCCTAACAACGCTACAGCCAACAATGTGAGCAGGAGGCAGTGAAATCACTCTCTCGCTGTCAGAAAAATCACTCAGTGCAACAAATGAACTGCACGACAGCACAAGGCCAAAGAGGTGCAGATGGCCTTCGCAGTTTATCTCTGACTGTCTTTTATTTTTTATGGCTGGAAAAATAGGTTTAGGAATCAAGTCTAAATGCTTTCCGGTTCTGCATGAGGTGCATTCTTAAGTAGAATATATATATTTATGTCTTATTGGAAATACTGTGACGTCACTCTCTATAAGAGTTTGCCGTTTTGTGACATTTCCTCTCTTCACAGGCTAGAGGAATATGTGGACAAACGCTACAAAGAACACCTGAAAAATCAAGGCAAAGTTGACTCTGTAAGTTCACCTTATCAAATTAATTTGTCTATTTTCTGCTTTTATTATTAGA
Source organism: Spinibarbus caldwelli (assembly GCA_039654775.1). Classification (NCBI taxonomy): domain Eukaryota; kingdom Metazoa; phylum Chordata; class Actinopteri; order Cypriniformes; family Cyprinidae; genus Spinibarbus; species Spinibarbus caldwelli. The sequence continues at coordinate 26,343,065 of CM077240.1, forward strand.
GATATCACAGAGAGGACTTCATACGATGGGTCAAGGTTTGGCTGCTTAGCCTTGGCCAGTTAGCCTGGTGGTAGAGGCTGGAACTACATCATCATGGAAAAGCTTATCATCAAATGTAGATATAAAATAAAAAATGATTACAATATTGCTACACTATTGATAATAGACAACTGAACTTTTTATTTATTTAAATGTAAAAATGTATTTATTTTTTATTAAACCAAAAACATAAATTAAACCAAAAATTAATGACTGAAAATAGCCACAATTTTATGAATCACAATTGATTTTATTTAATAACTTACATTTATTAGCATATTGCAAGCGGCATATAAATCTAAATATATCATTATATTGTAGTAATGTTTGTACGTTAAAGCAATAGGCCATGAGAAGCTACTAATAATACTAATAAAAATATCAGCCATTGCAGGGTGTCCGCGGGTCACCTCAGAACTCAGAAGAAACACACTGAGGTAAAGATTCAAAATGCTTAGTTTATTAATAACATGATATACTGTAGTTAACTAACATACCATGACAAGAGAGCTATTTTGCTGAATATTCTTATGATTGCAAATGTTTTTAGTTCAATAAACAAGTAAGCTAGTTAACTAGGCTAATCCAATAGTTACTTACATTTTAGACACAGTATTTACTGTTTTGTCCTATTTCACCAACGAAAATAGTTGCAAACAAAGATCACAGCAGAAGTATTGCACAATCTCCAAGCAACACTCGGAGGTGTTTTCTTACTGAATGATTCAGCGTTTTGAACGAATCGGTTGAATGACTCAATGACTCACTTATAAAGTATATAATATTCCTACTGGCAGGAATGGGCAGTATTTCAAATACATGTATTTCAAATACAAAATATTATTTTGTATTTTGTATTTAAATACATTTAATCTTAGTATTTTGTATTTTCAAAATACATAAAATATTTTTTGCCAATCAACCTCTTTATTAGACTGCTGATTTCCTGTATCAACAAGTACACAAAAATACTAAATACAAAAATACTAAGATTAAATGTATTTAAATACAAAATACATTTGACTTTTTCCAAAGGTACAAATAGTATTTCAAATACATGTATTTGAAATACTGCCCAACCCTGCAGGAAATCAGCAGTCTAATAAGGAGGTTGATTGGCAGGTACCTTATGTATTTTGAAAATTCAAAAATACTAAGATTAAATGTATTTAAATGCAAAATACTTTTTTTTCAAAGGTATTTAAATACAAATGAGTAATTTGTATTTCAAATACATGTATTTGAAACACTGCCCATCCCTGCCTACTGTTGGTTGAGTATGTTGAAAAGTATGCATCCCCCCCTCAATTTTTTTTTATTTTTATATTCATAAATGTTTTTAAAACATTAATCTCATAACATTATTTATTGCAGTTGTAATTTTGCAATGTAAATTATTTAATCTGACTGGTAACACCCCTATAGTGTATATTGAATTTATTGATAAATTGTAGTAATTTGACATGAAAGATAATACATACATTTAAAAATGTTAACAGTAGGCCTTTGTAAGAGTAAAAAAAAAAAATATATGCAGGATTAAGTATGTTAAATCTGATAGAACACTGATGAAAATATTGCTTCAGAATAAATTGTTTACGCCACCAAAAATCTTGGTGATGCAGTATTTTTGTGTGGATATTTTGTATGGAATATTGTCTGCTGATATGAAAAGTTCATATGTATCTCATAATAGTAAATAGCATTTTTGATTGATGATATTTTGTTTTCTTTTTACATTAAACACATTAATTTCTATTACAGGTTTAGGTCTTAAATTTCATACAAGGTGGTATTAAAAAGATCTTTAAAATGTCTTCAATTTAACTTCTTCATATCTGTAGAACCCCTGCATTATGATTAACGTAGTTATTTTTTTATTATTAATATTTTTAATGTTTATTAGTAAATTATTCATAAATTTGAATTAATTTTAATTCAATTTGAATCAATTAAATTTTTTAATTATGGTTTTAATTATTTTAAATCTTAATTTTTCCTAATAGTTTTTCACTTTATTTTTGCGTTTTTCAGTATTCATTCATTCATTATTATTATTATTTTAATTATTATTATTATTATTATTATTATTAATGGTCATGGTTATTTATTATATGTATAAATATAATTAACATGGTTTATTTTTATATTATTAATATTAATATATTTTTTTTATTTTTAATTAAACAAAAATAAAAATTTTTTAATTAAACCAAAAATTAATGACTGAGATTGAGCCACAATTTTATGAATCACAATTTTATTTTAATAACTTGCATTATAAGCGTATTGCAAGCAGCATATAAATCTAAATATATCATTATATTGTAGAAATGTTTGGCCAATAGCTGATTTTATTTTGGAAGACTCCTAAAAGCATGAAATTGACTTATTTTTCTGCTGTTTCTGACATCACAAATCAGTATAGTTGCCATTGAGATAAATGAGAATACTAGCAGATAGCTTTCTCCAGGTATTGTAGACCACCTTGGGAGAGCGAAAGGTAACAGGATTGTTAATCGAACTCTTGTCATCCACATGAGCAGCATCATGGCTCAAAATGTCAGGAAACTGCTAGCTGTCAGAATCCTGTTTAAGTTCAAACAAATAAAATCTATTTCCTAGCAGTGGAAGTTGAGGTTAAAGAATGCATTAAATGAGCATAACATAATACCGCAGACTGCAGTTGCTCCGCTCTTGTACTTCATTGTTTTCAGTTGTTGTTGGGAGGAGAGAAAAATGGAGACGATTGGCTTGATTCAATTTAGAATAACAGATATGAGTCACCAAATTGATGTGAGCGCTTGCCTCTCATTGCAATGCTTCACTGGCAGTTTGGTTACAATCATGGAATGATGCAGGTCAGGGCTTTTTATTGAAAAGAAAAACAGAATGTTAACGAGGAAACTAGTTTAATGTACAGTTATATAATAAAATGTAGGCAGTCAAGAATGCGCTATATCATATATTATGTTGTGTGTGAATGAGAAGAAATGTTTTTTTCTCATCTTTTTGACTGTACGTTAAAGCAATAGGCAATGAGAAGATGCTTTAAAGGCTTATTGTTATTAATAATAGTAATGATAATACTAATAATACTGCTAATAATTAGTCATTGTTATGATTTACATAATTATTTATTACTATTAATATTTTTAATGTTTATTAGTAAATTATTCATACGTTTTAATTAATTTTTATTTAATTTGAATCAATTTAGTTATTAGTAGTTTTGAGATTATTTTAAATCCTAATTTGTCCTAGTAGTTTTCCCTTTTTTTTTTTTCCTTTTCAGTATTCAATCATTCTTCTTCTTCTTCTTCTTCTTCTTCTTATTAATGGTCATGATTATTTATTATATTTATAAATATAGTTAATATATGTTTTATTTTGATAATATTAATATATTTTATATTTTTAATTATAATTCTGTAATAATAATTTATAATAATTTTAGTATTTTTTTAGGAATAGTTTGAATTATTTTAAATCCTAATTTGTCAGTATTAGTTTTCCTGTATTTTTCGGTCAGTAATCAATTATTATATAATATATTTATAATAATATAAAATAAAGTTAATTATTATAAAAGTATAAAATGTATTATTAAGGATCATATAATCTGAACAATTATGTTAATAGTAATATTAATAATAATAATAATAATAATAATAATAATAATAATAATAATAATTTGCATAGTTGTTTTTATATTTTTAATAATACAATTATTAATATTTGTAATGTTATTAGTAATTGTATAATTAGTTTTAAATTTCAATTTGTCCTAATAGTTTTCCTATATTTTCAATCAGTTGGTTGGAATAGATGTGGTGGCTGCCCTTGACATGTACGCTGAGAGAGGACAGTGGGAGAAATGTATCGACACAGCCTCGAAACAGGTTGACAATTCATCTGTTTTCCCCCCAGACATGTCAGTGTGGAAACATGGCAACATTTTCACAGAGTATCTGCCTTTGCCTTCTCCAACAGAATTTTAAGGTCCTGCACAAGTACATCGCTCTGTACACCACTCACCTGATCAAAGAGGGTGAGGCAGAGAAAGTACTCAACCTTTACACCCAGCATGGCGTTCCCGCTTATTCACAGGTACATCCAGTCATGTCTGCATAATGAATCAAACTCTTTTTATTTTTCAGAAGAAAGCAAAATGATACATGATACATCTCTTTCAAGCATAAGAACTTTTGGATTTCATCAGAAACATCTTCCCTTCCTTCTTGCAGAACTTCAACATCTACAAGCGGATGTTCCTGGAGCTGGTGAGCTTAAGGGACCGGGATTGTGCGGAAGTTTATCGGATGTGGGCCGATCTAAGGGATGTCCTTCTTCTGCTGGTCAGCTCTGGGTTACTATGGCGGCTTACACTTGGGAAATTATTTAGCCAGTATTGATTCTATATTCAAGTTGAAAATAGTGAATCTTACAGTATCTCTGTGCTGTGCAGTGTGAAAACCTGACCAAGTCTTCAGAAGCTAATTCTCCAGCCCATGAGGAGTTTGAGCAGATGCTGCTGGTTGCTCACTATTATGCCACCCGCTCTGCAGCCAAAAGCATTGACCAGCTGGTGTGTATATACCTCACAGCAGATCTTTGTTTTATGTTTTACATATGCATGTTGATATCACATAAATATAGTTAATATAACCTTCACTACAGTTCAAAAGTTTGGGGTCAGTAATTTTTTTTATTTTTATATATATATATATATATATATATATATATATATATATATATTATTTTTTATTCGGCAAGGTGCATTAATTTGATCAAAAGTGACATTTATAATGTTATGAAATATTTCTATTTCAAATAAAATTATTAAGCAGCACTAAATTTCTTGAGCACCAAATCAGCATATTAGAATGATTTCTGAAGGATCATGTGACACTGAAGACTGGAGTTGCTGCTGAAAATTCAGCTTTTCCATCACAGGAAAAAAAATTACACTTCAAAATATATTCAAATAGAAAACGGTTTACTTTAAATTGTAATATTATTTCACAATATTACTATTTTTACTCTATTTTTGATCAAATACTTTTAAAAAATCTTAATGACCCCCAATTTTTGAACGATAGTGTGAAATTACAGACAACATTCACTACTGCAGATATCTCTGGTCTTATTGCCCATAATCATCAGTTCTTGTTATTCTAGAGAATAAATATTTGTTTTCATAATCTTTCATCAGTATATAGGATAAGCGTTTCTGCTGTTGTAAAAACGGCAGTATTAAAGTCATTATTTCCTGCTGAAAATTTTATTTATGAAAAGTTAAAAGTGTTGTCAATGCCTTGTCATATTGTCTTTCAAATGTGTAATTTCCATGTCACCAAACACAATTGAAAAAATAATGACTGATTTAAAAAAAGTTTCCAAAACAATCCCCTACCTCCAATTGGCTGGTCAGATAGTCCAGCCCCAATGTCATGCCATCGGTTAAGCCAATGTTGATTTGGTATAATAAACTGGGATAGGAGAGTGTATTTTAACATCCAAAAACATTACATATTTCACCTTTATGTTATCTGTGTGACTGTAATTTTGCATGTGTGTTTACTTGTCTGCAGAGTTCTGTGGCGGCCAAGTTGTCCATCTCTCTCCTGAGACACACCGAGGTCATTCCAGCTGACAAGGCCTTTTATGAGGCCGGCCTGGCAGCCAAGGTGAACTCACAGTGAGCCCAGCTCCAAACACACACACTCACTTATAGCTGCTTCAACCATTCATGTGAGACAGAGAACAGGATGGCAGCTAAGAGCCCTGGGAAATTGGCTTAATTCTCCTCTGTTTGCTCCAGTAAGAGCTCACAGCAAGTGTGAATAATTTGATTCGCAAAGCAGTTCGAGTTGCCTCGCATTGTGAAGACGAAGTGGCGATGTGTCCTCTTTCTGGAATGTTTTTTTTTTTTTTTTTTTAATATTTCTTAAACATTTCATTTTTAATTTGAGCTTCTTCAGTTCTGTGTCACTGATGAATATTTCTCATGCAGGCTGTGGAATGGGAGAACATGGCTTTTATCTTCCTCAACCGCTTCTTGGATTTGGCTGATGTAAGTAAAGACTTTTGATTGTGTGTGCACTGCAGTCTGATGCGTATCTTTCAAATGAAACAAACTTAAACATTACAAATCACTTGAAAAGACTCCCCAGTTATTCATTGACTGTACAGACTTTACAGAGTCAAAGGTTGGGGTCATTAAGTTTTATTTTAAGAAATATTTTATTTAGTGAAGATGGATTAAATTGATCAAAAGTGACAGGAAAAACATTTATATTGTTAAAAAATCTATTTCAAATAAATGTTGTTCTTTTTAACTTTACATTTATCAAAGTATTAAGCAGCACAGCTGTTTTCATTGATGATAATGTTTTCTGAGCAACAAATTATATTAGAATGATTTCTGAAGGATCATGTGACACTGAAGAGTAATGGCTGCAGAAATTCAGCTTTGTCATCAAACAAATTGTTTTAAAATATTTTAAAATAGAAAACATTTGTTTTAAATTGTAGTAATATTTCACAACATTGCTGTTTTATTGCATTTTTGATTAAATAATTGCAGCCTTGCAAGTGAGTTGAGCAAAAGAGAATATTACAAACATCCTACCAACCCCAGACTTTTGAACACGATTGTACCTTCTAAGGAAAATGGTTTCAGACAGACTTTCAAGACCTCATAATGTCATGTCTAATGATCTAACATAACCAAGTCGATATTTATAACAACAGTGCTTATTACTGAGTAGAAATGGAATGGACAAAATTAACATTTATAAATTAATTTACTGCTTTCAACTGCTCCTTCAAATGCTATTTTTTCCATTTTTATTGTACTGTTTCTAATAACATTGTTTAAATGACCTAATTTCAGCAATTGTTCTAAATTTTCAGGGCATTGACGAGGGCACATTGGATGCTTTAGATCACACAGACTTCCAGGATACGGATATCCCATTTGAGGTCCCTGTACCTTCAAAGCTACATGTCACTGTAAGCCTTCACCACAAACACTGCACTGGTGCTAGTGTATTTATTTTTCTTTTTTTTACCCTTTGTGTAAACTCTTCCCATTGGCTGTGTTTCAGGTGGAGAAGAGGGAGGAGATTAGGGAGTGGGTTCTGACTGTGTCCATGGACCAGCGGGTGGAGCAGGTGCTGCCGAAGGATGAGAGAGGCACGTATGAAGCCTCCCTAGTGGCTGCCGGCACTGGCATCCGGTCCCTACCTTGCGTCATCACAGGTGAAGCAATCTGCACAAAAAAACTATCCGGTGTGAAGGGATGTTTCCTGTAAATTGCTTGTGAACTGGCTCTTTTAAAGGGACAGTTCACCAAAAAATTAAAATTATGTCATTTACTCACCCTCATGCCTTTCCAAAGCTGTATGACTTTATTACTTCTGTGGAACGCAAAAGAAGATATTTAGAGTTTTTTTTTTCTCTCCATGCAGTGACTGTGTGGCCCATTGACTTGTATTATAAAAACCGCTAAAACATTCCTCAAAATGTCTCCTTTTGTGTTATCAGAGAAGAACGAACGTTTTGAAGATAGTTGATGACAGAATTTTATTTTTGGGTGATGTGTAATTATAAAACACAAAAGTATCTTTATTTTTCTTCTTTGTATTTGGAACACAGGTTACCCTGTCCTGCGCAATAAAATTGAGTTCAAAAGACCAGGGATGGCAGCGAATAAAGATGACTGGAATAAATTCTTGATGGCTACAAAGGTAGAAGTTAGTCATTGTTACCTCTGAGCTTTCACAATTAGTCTTCAATCACACCGCAGTCGTTTTGATTTATAATTAATTTGTTCTCTTGATCAAAAGTTAACACTCAGGACTGAATTTATTAGCGTGTGTTTTGTTGAAGTAAATGTAAAAGCTCTCTTTCGATGTATTTCATCATCGTTTTTTTATCCTTGTGGGTGCATTTGCAATTTTCGCATTACTTCACAGTTTGTCCCATCCATCCTGCCTGGGGTCGCCTGCGGTGCTTTGATCATGATTGCTTGTTTTTGTTTCACCCTTTAGACCACTCACAGTCCAGAATGTCAAGATGTGCTGAAATTTATCACACAGTGGTGCGGAGGTCTCCCTTCAGCTGGATATTCCTTCCACTAAGACCGGGGAAGGTGCACAATATCTATTTCTCTATCTGTCGTCATCCTGTTCTTCACTTTCTTGCCTTTGCCTCCCAGCTGTCCTGCTAACACATTTATATAGCCTTTTTCATTCTCTTTTCCAAAGGCAATGTTCACTTCTTGGTCATCATTCCCTGACCATTTTTTTTGTAGCTAAAGTGTCATAAGGTTAGTGCCTGAAAGTCATTTAATGTGTGTATTAAATATGCTTGACTGCAGAAAGCCTTTGAAATATCTTCATTTGAATATAATCTGTAAGTAACTGTAATACATACTCCACTAGTTCATATAAGTTGGATATTTTGATATTTAAACACTAAATAAAAAACAAATACTTCATAAAGATTGTCAGTGTTCTCATGGACATTTGTGTGAGGATATTTGAAATGAATATTCGGCTGAAATAAAAAAGCTTCTTTTTTGCAAATCAGCATTATTGTTGAATTGTTAGGTGTGATAACATTTCTAACTTTCTGAAGGCTGTGTATTATATTTTGAATAAATTAATTCTAAGCCATAACTCATCAGTGGCGTTCACTAGTTTATTTTTATGTATGCTGATCAGCTGGTTTATGATAATTAATATTCACCTGTCAAACAACGCCACCTTGTGGAGACCATAACGTGTTGGGGGTGAAAGAGGACACACACTTGTGGCCTGGTACAATTTTCACTTCTCATGATGTAATAATAATGTGGAGTATTCCTTTTTGTTTCGAGCCAGATCTTTGTTTCATAAAAACGCATTAAACTATGAGGCATCATTATACTGCAAATATTTTAATATGTAAAAATAAGCATCAAAGAAATGAGTAGACTTGTGGGTGGTTTTGATTTTAATTTCTAATTATTATATAACTGGACGGATCATTACACTGATGGTTCTTAGTTGAATTGCTTGTATAAAATACAGTAAAGAGTAAAGGAATGATTTATGGGGGTCAAACACAGGAATGATTTATGGGGGTCAAACACACGATTCCAGTCAAAAGGTTTGGGAGTCAGGGTTAGTTAAAGTACATATGCTTATTTATGTAGTATATATATATATATATATATATATATATATATATATATATATATATATATATATATATATATATATATATATATATATATAGTTTCTACGTGTTTTCAAACGTTTTAAGTTAGATTACAAGTCAGAGCGCGTATTTTCACCTGTAGCCAAACATAACCCGACGAATTGAAGGTGACCATAGCGACAGTACGCTGTTTTCGCGTTATGACGATAAAGCATTACAGGACTAATGTAATTATGCCTTAATGTATTATAGATTTACATAACAAATACATCACAAAAGCTTTTTAGATGAGCGACGTTTATCTTACTGACTTTTGAAGGTGGGTTGTGCCTGAAAAATTACGTTTATATTACATTTTATTCTTTTAGCAGATGTTTAAAATTCTTTAAAAACTCGAGGTGTTTTAAATAAACTGTATAATCTGCACCTTGAACAAAAACCAAAGTTAATGTTAACATTTGTCTCAAGCGTAGTCTTCTGTGACCAGTAGCCAACCTGTCAGTTTTGCTCATCTCATTAAATAAATACCAATTAACACAGGTTAACTCTGTATTTGGTCATAAAAGCCCATGTTTTCCAACATTATTTTTGTTTTGTTTTTTATTTGCAATTTTGAATGTTATTTTTCTAATCCAATGACTTTTCATGCAAATCCCATTGAAATAACTTACTTTGTGTCCCACTGCGTCCCCTCGTCCTTCAAGAATCAACATTTACAAAAATTACCAACCCGCTGATTGAAATACAGGGCCAGCTGAATTTAATCTGCGACCTAAATATTCTTTTGATGAAATATGCTAATGTAGGCTACACCTCTGCCTAATGAGGTTGATCTGACATTATGCAGTGTCCTTAAATACCCTTTAAAGTATATAGGATTTTCGTCAAGGCCGCACACGGTTCGAGTCTCAGAAAGGGCATGTTGCTAAAAGGCGGAAAATTCTGTGTTCTGTATAATTTCTCTACTGCGATGTCTCATATTAGAGCACTGCTTCGAGGTTACATCCTTCACTTCCAGTATGAGGCCCTGTATGTCACGCAAACTGCGCGTGTGCATTTCTTTCTTAAACGTTTGAAATGAAAACTCTAGTAATGCACGCGTGGTTTATAAAATTACATCTTGATTGTCCCAATTTATTGTCTTGAATTGCCTGAACGCTTAATTTGTAAACGCACGGAGCGTTAGCCTACATATAGTTTCTAGAACAGGAAGAAGGCCTGCAGGTTCTATACTGAGGTTAAATGTGTTTTATAATAACGTTTAAACCTCTAAGGGAAATTATACATAATGTTAACCTTGACTAGTAGCCTATAGTCTCACGGATGAAAGACATTACAATTCGTTTGGTACAGAAGTTGATATGGTACAGAAATTATTTATGACGCAATATGGTTTCTTTGCTATCTTTGATTGGCGAATATAATCTTACGTGTTTATCTAATAAAATTTGGCAAAAGCCTATAGGCCTTCATTTCCAAAAGCAACCATTAAATGACCTTGAAAATAAGTTCACGGTTACTGAATAGGAGGAATATGAGGAATACAAGGATGAAACATTGATTTGGATGTACAGACCTATCTCTAAAAATGAACATCTCATATGAGGTGAAGATGAAATATTATGACAACTGCTGGAATTCATGGCATGTTTAAGGCGCCTATAATGTGAAATGTGCGTTTATATTTAATCGAAATAGGCTTCAGTTTTCATCTCATACCGGAATAGAAACGTGTTGTTTATACTCTCTTTAAGATAAAGGCTCTTATGTGGTCCTCTTAAATTCAGTAAATAACCATGAAGAACATGTTTGTTGTATACGGTTCTTGAGTTGGCTTTAAAACGTTCTTGATGTTGCATGTTCTTCAGATCAGTGTGTGTGTGTTTTTTTTTTTAAGTTGCGTTTTTTAAAACACACAAAATATTTTCTGGAGGATAAAAAGTTCTCATAGGATTTTAAAATGATTCTTCTACAGGCCGTAGTGTTTTTGCTTGCATCTTTTCGACGCTAAATAAAGTGTGGATTTTGTGAATTGTGAACGTCATTTTGATTTTTAATTTCTACATGAAATATTGCTTAAACAAAGCTCGCGGCCTGCATCTTAATTCCCGAGAATCACTAAAAATAAAGCGTAGACAGATGTAAGATTACGATCTTCGCGTCTGAAAACAGGACTGTAAAGTTTTAGAAGATAATGTAAAAGATCATGTCTTAATAAAAGTGTTCTGATGAATCGAAATATGAAGTGGCAAATATTGCGTAAAAAAAGAAATTAATGTCTGCTTAGTGAATATGTCATTTTATTGACAAGCTAAAATTATTTACACACATAAATACAACACAAACGTACATGCTCAATATTTTCAGTGCCCTTATGAGGACAAATGACAAGTGTCATTTTGAGGACCAACTGCTGTCGTCCTGAACGTTCAGAAATTTAAGATATCATTGCGTTCTGTTTAGTTTGGTTGTCACTGTAGGCCTCACAACTTTTCTATCCATATTATTCTTCATGTTCTCCTGAAGACATCGTGTCCCCACACAGGTCTGCAAATGAGACTTTCTAATTTTAATCGTCTTCTAAATAGACAGTAAATGACAAAAATACGTTACATCAGACCTCAAGGTAATTGTTAGAGTTTTTAACTCGTAAATAGCCTACACAATGACACTTCACAATATTCCATGATACGCTCTTTTGCGCAACACAAAATTATGGAAGAACGCAATGAAATATTAAAGATCAGTTTGGCCGCATTGGTGCGTCGGTTCGCCTCCACACTGCTCGCGCTCTCGCAAAAACCGAACGAAAGGAAAATAAGAACTGTCATGCATCGCAAAGCACGGACTGTATGCGCTGTGCTGTTATAAAAACAATCATCGATGATATTTGCCATCTCTCTTGGCATTCACCGCGTGCCTTAATTGTATGGACATTTAAATCAAGGTCCGCTGTGAACACGAAGAAAAGCAGGCCTGTTTGCAGCCACAATGTTCTGAATCGCACAACTAAGCTACAGCAAATATGTTGCACCAAAATGTCTACGTCCTCCTCCGACTGGTGTAGCATCAGCATCCAACATTGCACAGGGCATCATGCATCCTTAAAGCATCTGTGCATCACATCATAATTCAAGCAAGCGTTCCCATTTATTACATTACCTATTTTTTCGAATGCGTTATTTCCACAGGACGGTGCGCATCTCTCCATCATGTGTTGGTGCAACATAAGGCCCGAGTGATGGCAATAAAAAGAAAGCGCTCAGTGGCTTGCTGCAGTTGGTCCCTTACTCAACTCCCATGAGATAAAAAAAAAAAAAAATAGTAGAGGGCCCATCTGGCTCCTCACCAGCTTTGTCAAGTCTTGCATACGCTAAAATGCTAATGACCTAGATAGCTCATGCAAAATGCAGCAGAGGTAAGAAAGAAGGGGGAAACTGTGGGACTAAACCAGAGACACCGCCGCCTCTTGTGGGGGGTCGGGCGGGGTATATGTTAGAAGGTGGGGGCAGTTGAAAGCACCTGCATCAGGAGGGGGTAAACTAAATATTGGGAAAAAAGTGGAGGGCACCATTTGTCAAAGCCAACCTTGCACCATACACAGAAAGGAAATTTCCCCGCAAATAGGATTTTAGTTAGGCGATCCATTCAGTGACGTCCTTTCAGTCTGAAAATCAAAGAACCTATTAATATAGCCTGGCATCATTTGATACAGTGGCACCTCAATGCATTTACAGTCAACTGTTATATGCGCTATAAGAAGGAAAAAGAAACATGCTTTAGTAAAACAGACGCAGTTGGTTGACATTAACAATTTGTAAAAACAATGCACATCGATTTCATCAAAACTTACACAAATACACCTTGCGAAGCAGGATATAAATAATAGGTTTTTATCCCCCGAGATAATAAGTGTCCATAAATCCATTTTGGGGAAATGTCCACAAGGCAGTCGGTGCAGAAGAGCGTCCTTCCAAAACCATCAAATGTTCCGCACGCTTTTGCGCACCTTGATAGAATGCGACATAAATCATTTCCGCTTACAGTGTTGCATCACTCAAATTTCTTCAAGATAAACGAAAAAAAAAATAAAGCAGAAAAAGGCATGTTGGAAGCAAATAGCCAGAGCTGAAGGTTTCGGTGCTCGTAAGCAGAGTCGGTCATCATGTGAAATGGTGTGATGCAGAGCGCGATCTGACAGAGAGGAGGAGAGCAGCCCAGTTTATCTCACACACTGAAGCTCTCCGTCCTGCTCCTCTGTTCCCTTCCCTTCAGAGAGGATTATACTCTGGTGGAAAGAGGTGGCATCTGTCGGGTTACTAAACATTAGCCGTTTGGAAAATAGTTTCTGCACTTTTCATGATGCACGTGTTTGTTTTATTTCATCGTCGTGATTTCTAAACAAAGCACTTTTTCTTTCTATTCATTTCTTGATGCACAAGTCAACGTGCGATTCGCGCGCATGACTTCCCAAACTGCTTAATAATCTGAAGAACAACAAAACTATTTCAAATTGGACGTTTTTACATTCTAACCCCAACACAAAAATGTAATGCTCTTATGGAATGCGTATTGGCAAATAAACCGCGCAAGCACCTTTATGAAATAAGGTCATCGTGCGCCACGATTCCATTGACTGTTCATTCTTCGACGTATACTTTTTCACGTGAAAAATATTTTGTTAACACCGCAGTAAACCCTTAGAAAGTATTAGTTCATCAAATTGTGTCCAAAAAAGAAGGCCGACTCCATATGGCCTGTCATCTGCGCGTTGAGTCCCATCCCCCACCTGCGCTCATCTCATCCCTCATGCTGCATTGATTTATTGTCGAACACTGATTTATCTTTATCCTTTTCTCATTTTATTGCAACACAAAAATGTTTCCTCCGACTCCAAATCATTGATAGTTCTCATTTGCTTAGGGATTTAAACCCACAACAGCCTACAAGGCTTAACTTGCTTTAAAAATACGCAGGCCTGAGTATTGCATCAAAGTACAAATTATTCAGCGATTTTGAAGGGAGTTTTATCATTTATTCGCCTTGCGAGTTTCGTCTCGCTCAATACGAATCGCCTTTGTAGTTATTTAACATCAACTACCATAAAATGTTGTGAAGACGTTTGTATAGGCTACACTTGAAAATAATTTACAATACGTATGTTCGAGGCACCATCGTAAAGCGCACGAAAGACGTAACGTTGCTATGCCTATCTATCTATCTATCTATCTATCTATCTATCTATCTATCTATCTATCTATCTATCTATCTATCTCTCTATCTATCTGTGAATTATCCATACACTTTGTATTGTGTGGGTTAGTACTTGCTTTGAGGTCAGCAGAGGTCTCCTGATCCTCTCTTGTGTTGCAGTTTAGAGGACTGTCGTCTGCCGCACGCGTGTCTCGAACAAACACATTCGACACGCGGTGAACTCCAGATGGTAAAGCTTTTCAATCCACCCTTATGGATAAAGACACTGTCTCTGAGTGCTGCATACAGCCAACACCTTCAAGGGCCCGGGAATATCATCTGATTAAACAAAGAAATGGCTACTCAGTGTTCTGTTCCCTGTCTGTTTATAATGTATTACAGATATAACTTAGAAACTATTATTAATCTTCTAGGCTACAGTTAGCCTAGTAGTATTACAAAATTATAAACACTTTTACATCAATCCATTTCCTAAATTCACTAAGTGTAATGTAATTGGATTTAAGAACTTAAGTAATTTTCCTAAACTAATTTTCTACACTTAGCTACCTACTATTTTGGACATGCACGGAACTTTAAACAAACTGACTTTGAATTTGAGGAAACTGTTACATATAATAATAATAAAAAAAAACTTACAACTGACACAAGCACATTAATATGAGCATCATTAATATTAAATGCAATATATGGGTGCATAAAACACGTTATGAAGTTGTCATGCCTTGTGGTGTGACAAAATAGCATTGTATAAGCTCATTAAGAGTAGTAGGCTATTGTCACGCCACGCAACCATCAAAGAAGAAAAAAATATATACATATATATTTGTGTGTGTTTAAAAACAAGTGCCAACACAAATGTAGCTTTACCACTTTTTTATTAAGAACATATTCCAAGCTCCTAAACTTTTTTAAATCACTGAGGAAAGAATGTCCTCCAACACAGCACTGACTACGGAGTCGGTTTACCACAGGTTTAAAGGGGATTTTAAACATTTGATTAGAGCACGCGTACTTATTTACAATATAACCAAATAGTTAGGTAACGAGCACGCGCTTGTGCAGTCGTTACACAAGTGCATCTCGTGCGGCGTGTTTGTGCTCGTGGTCGCGCGGACTTCCGTGCGTTTGGTTTGGCGTTATTTTGTCCAAAACAGAATGGGAGATATATCCTCCAAAACACGAATGCCGTCTCCGGAGGAAGCGCTACCTGGAAGAGAGCAGAGGATGAAAGTGTCAGGTATGGCGTTGTGAATTTGTCTGACTTTCTCAGTTCACGTGCTAACGCGGCTATCAGCTGACAAAACAAAGGCAGTGCCTTAACGTTTCAAGTCGCGATGACATGGATATAGTGATATAGGGTACGGAATTGCAACCGAAGCGTACTTGTGCAAAAGAAAGCTAAGACGGGTCCTCTGCGGTCGAGGAAACGAGGGGCTTTGTTTTGTTTTTCCTGGATCTGTGCGACGCGCATGCGCAGTGCAACACTTGCATCTAATCGTCATTTTGTTTATTCTAGACATGGAGATAGCTAGTGTTTGCAGACGTTATTTACTCGTATTTGCCAACTCAGTGATCAACTCATAGATGTTTTGGTATGACACCTTATAGTAGCATCATTACATCTTATGCAGCCCTTTTCTCTTTTTCATTTTCATCCATTTTTCACGTTAAAGTACCATTTAGGTGAAGCAAAATGTTTTCAAAGTAAGTTTTTTTACTGAGTAATATCCCCAATACTCTTGGCATTAAATATTCAATATCTTTCTCCACAGAGGCAAGAGTGCAGGGTAGTAAAGGGCAATAAAAGGCACACTTGCAGTGGAACAGAACAGCTGACTCAGGCTCTTACATAAAAATGGAAATGCTGCTTCAAGGAGGGTGAAGAGCTCTGATGGGAACAGGAGGCCTGCTACGAATCCTCAATCACTCCGTTTAAGTAACATCATTTAAACGGAAAAATAAATCATTAGTTAGAATAGTAAGTAGTTATTTAGCAGACACTTTTATCAAAAGTGACATGGATCAAGTGGGACAGTCGTCCTGAGATTAAAAAAGGTTATACTATCATTAATTTTATTTATTTTTATTTTTATTTTTATAATTACACCCACATGTTATTCCAAACATTTCAATGTAATACTTAAAAGTATAGTTCACCCCCAAAAATTACAGTTCATATACTCACCCTCATATTATTTCAAACCGGTAACACTTTTATTATCTGTGGATAATAAAAACATTTTGTCTATGACACTTTTATCCAATGTGTGTTCGAAAAAAATTAATTCAAAAATGTATCCCCCCCCCATGAACAATGTATGGGCTATTTCTTTTTCATATGGAAAAAAAGAAGCATGTACATTGTTTTACAATAATCCTTTTGTGTTTCACTGAAAAATAACAGCATATTGGGTAGGCATAATAATGACAGAATTTAAATTTTTTAAGAAAACTATCCCTTTTGTCTTGCTCAAGGGCACAATAGTGATAACACAAGGCTTGTTTCTTTTGGAGGTCAAACTAGCAATTTTTTGCCTTTTTAGCCTTGGGCTATAGCCATATACCTTTGTCCCATCCTCCCAGCAGCAGGTCCGAGTGGACATTTCCCTCCGAGTTTTGGAGATATTGCCTTTGCATTCATTTTACAACTAACAGCTGTGGACTTAAGTTGTAAAGGTAACTTTAGATAAGGATGGTAGGTTATTGTTGTAACTCGGCCTGGAAGTTAATAAGTATAAAAATAATGTATGATGGCATGAAGCGTGCCCATGCAGGGATCCACCCCTTCAGACTGCAGTGAACTGATTATCAGCGCTCGCCTCTCAAGGCTTCCCCTTGGCAACGGGACTCCATCGCGGAGCTGGAAGGTTGCCAGGTAACACTCTGCAACACTGACACACACGTGTCTCGCTTTGAAGATGTAATGAACCTGGTTGAAGGTTACAGACCACAGAACAGATGGAAGAATGAGATCAGAGCTTAGGGCAGTGCGATGTCTCTTTGAACACGAGCAGCTCTTACAAAAAAACTTTGTGGGTGCTTAGCTCATGTGCTGAGGGAACTGGCTCAGTTCTTTCAAGTGCTGGAGTTGCTGTGGACTTTTGGAATGGGATTGTACTTCTTTTTTATTAATATGCAAAAAAAAAAAAAAAAAAAAAAAAAGCTCCCTTGTTGAAATTGTTTGAATAATTAAGATTTATTTTCAGATTTATTTTAAGAAGCTTCTGCTTACTAAGGCTTCATTTATTTGATTAAAAAAAGTAAAAACAATAATAATGTTAAATATTATTGCAATTTGAAATAACTGTTTTCTATTTGAATATATTTTAAAATGTAATTTATTCCTGTGAGGGCAAAGCTGCATTTTTAGTAGCCATTTTAGCATATCAGAATGATTTCTGAAGAATCTTGAGACACTGAAGACTGGAGTAATGGCTGCTGAAAATTCAGCTTCACCATCATAGGAATAATTTGAGTAATTAAAAATCTGTTATAATGCAATTATTTGAGTTTGACTCACATGTGACTTCATTGTATCTGTAAAAAAATGTAACATTTAACAGTATAGTTTACCCAAAAATGACAGTTTTGTCATTATTTACTCTCCCTCATGCTGTTCCAAACCTGTATGACTTACTTTCAACTGTGGAACACAAAAGATGATATTTTCAAGAATGCTGGTGACCAAAACAACTTTGGACCCCATTGACTTTTATTGCATTTACCAAAAAAAAAAAAAAAAACTTTTAAGTGCTTTGTACTTTAGACATTTTAATTAAATTAGACGTTTTAATTTTAAGTTAAACATTTTAATAATGATAATAATAATAATAATAATAAAGCAAATGTGGCAAAAAAAATAAGTTCAATATTTTTCATCTGATAGAATGTTGCCAGTCAAAGATGCAAAGTAAAATTAATTTGTGAAATTCTAATAGTAGTTTGGCTAGTTGATTAGGTAGTACAGAAAAAAATATTTTACTTGACTAGTTGATTGCTCATATGCTGTAAATTAAAATTAGATTTACTAGGAAATATACATTGTCAGAGCAATAATCCAACTGATTTCATATTCTCTATACCAGTTGTTGATTTGCCATGCTAAATATCAAATAACAGTTTTGTGGCAGTGGCTTTATTGTTTGGCTTCCATATAAGTGAGAAAGTTTGTTTAGGGAGGGCGTCCTTGGGGCCGTCCCGCTTTGGCACAGCATCGCTGCCATGTCCCCAAAAATGGCAGTAGCATCACAGGAGGTGCTGTTTTGGCACGCGGAGAATGATCACGGCGCTGAAAAGAAGAACAGCAGCAGGATTTTTCCCTGCTAAGACAGATTTGAAAGTGAGTAGGTGAAACATAGAGCAACTCTCGAGTGCCGGTGGCTAACAACGCATGGAGCGGAGGGGCAGTTGAAGGAGGGACGTTGGAGGTGCGGGGACGCTGGGGAGATTGGGATGACAGAAATTCCAATGTCCTCACGTCTGTGCATCTGGCGAGGGAGGAGGGGGGACCGAATCTGGATGAAGGTGGCAGGGAATGGCAGAGAAGAGAAATTAATTTGAGATTCGTTTTGATCAATTTGCCTAAATTGGCGCTTTTTCGGGGGGAGGAGGGGGACCCAGACAAGCAGACACAGGCTGGAGCTCCGCCAGGGTTTCTCGGGAAAGTTGCCACGCCGGGAGTGCGGGAGCATGGAGAGGGAGAGGAATGGAAGAGAAAAAACCCAGGCGAGACTTGGCAGGGTTCTATCGCAGCTCCCTTTGTCTGTTTGCTCAGCTTTTGCGCAAAGGAAATCAAAAATACCCAGAGTGCAGGAGCTCAGCTTCAGAGCTAAAAAACTAAATCTAAAAAGAAAACTGCATTATATTTCACAGGAAGCTAGGGCAAAGGGGGCACACATTGTAATCAATGAGCCGTTTTTTGACAATTCTGGAAGAATTGTGTGGTCCCCCTTTTTTTGGACTGGACTTTTGAAGTTGTTTGCGCCAAGAGATGACCATGCGTCTTCAGGGGTCTTTGTTATCTTAACCGCAAATGAAGATGTATCTGACTTGTTTATGTTCTCACTAATGGCTTTACTATGCCTGGAACTACAAACGGCAAGTGCCAAAGAAAAGTTTGCACCTCTACGACTGGACTACAAAGTTTTGTTTTTACTTTCAGAACTTCTAAAACTAAGGGCCAGAACCAAGATGCTGCATTCCTTGCTGCAAGTGGGAAATGGATGTTTTTGTATTGGAAGAAGAAGTTAGGTGACTTTCCAAGTGTCCTCAGCAACAGTCTTCTTTCTTTGAGGTGTCTCCAGAAAACCAAGACTAAGATACTAAGATCAGTGAAGGCATAAAGAGACTGTTTTGTTTGCAGGTGATATTCCAGTCTTCTAACTATTAGGGAATTTGATGCTCTACAAGGAGATGAATTGTTGGTCAGCCATTTTGGTGCTCAAAAGCTTGCGGTCCACAGACATCTGGAGAACAAAGGCCTGGATCTTGATTTTCCTAACATTTGTAAGTGGCATCTCTTTCAAGCCAAATAATGCTGTATTATCCAATATTAATAAAGAACACTTGATAGTCATTAAGTTTAGAATTTTTTCTCAGTTGGTTTCCTTGATGCTGATGAGTCACTGTTAGAATGGTGAGTTGTTATTATTGGTTTGTATGATTTATTATTGGTTTGTATGAAGTGAGTATGATTTCCTCTAGAGAGACAGTTTTCTACTGATTCTTCGTTTGCTTTTTTTTTCATACAACTTTGTTTGGTACATGCTTCTATACTGACTTTATAGCGTCTTCTCACCAACTTTTATACTAATATACTGGTTTTTTGTCTCACACAGCTACACATTGGCATTGCTTATTGCTATTGCACTAGGATTCTGGCTGCATCGGCAGGCTTCCAGTTAATAACTGTGAAAAGGGCAAGAACAGAGAAGAGACAGAGAGAGATTTTGTTGATTCTGTGCCAGGATGAATTTGCCAGATGTGTTTCATCACAAGACAGGTGTCTATGGCTGACAGAGCAGGTGCATTACGATGTTTGGCATTATAGTTTGATATTATGGTTTTCTGAAAGGCCTTTCAGCTTTCCATCAATACTCAAAACATGCAAAGGCCTAAACTCTCTTTGGTGGAATTTTAAACGTGGACATTGAATTTTTAATCACCAGTATTTCTGACCTTTGAAGATGAATCCAAATTCACTGTTCTGCGTGCCATTTCTGATTTGTTTTATGAAGTAGAAACTCTTTTTATTTTTTTTTTATTTTTGCCACCAGCATCTCAGAACAGCTGCTTGGGCAACTGGAAAATGCCAGTTGGAATTGCTCCATTGCTTTCTATTCGTTAAAAAATAATTATTAATTAACAAGATTATTCATATACCACCTGGATAGACCTAAATTAACAACCCTAATTGTCTAGTTTTGGAATATGTTCATTTAAAAGCTTATCTGTAGATTAGGCATTTTTTTATAACGTGGAGTGAAATACTATCACTACTGCAAAGCACAAAGTACCTCAGGTAAACCAATTAAAGTACAAAAAAGAAGTGCAAATGGACAGAATTCCAAAAGATTGGTTGGAAAACTGCTCTACACAACACTTAGCTGTTTATTTAGAACACATAACATTGATTAGACCAAAGAACATTCAATTCTTTAATACTGAAAAATGTAACATTTATGTAAACTACCATTCAAATGTTTGGATTTTATACTTTGAGCACCAAATCTGCATATTCAGCATATCTGAAGGATCATATGACCCTGAAGTCTAGAGTAATGGCTGCTGAAAATTCATCTGTTCACAAAAGAAATAAACTTCAACATTAAAACATTAAAATAGAAAACAGTTGTAAAACAGAAAACATATTTCACAATATTACTGTATTTACTGTATTCTTAGTCAAATAAATGCAGCATTGGTAAGCATAAGAATTTTAACAGTGTTGTACAGTATATATTCAGTATTCAAACTTGCATACTTGCATCAGCTTTTTATCAGTAGTTAGAACTAAATTCCTTGAGGTTTTTTTATTTCTTATTGTATTTTATTTCTTTTTGAGGTCTTGAGCTTTTTTTCCTGGCTAAG
Source organism: Spinibarbus caldwelli (assembly GCA_039654775.1). NCBI lineage: Eukaryota > Metazoa > Chordata > Actinopteri > Cypriniformes > Cyprinidae > Spinibarbus > Spinibarbus caldwelli. The sequence continues at coordinate 26,364,620 of CM077240.1, forward strand.
TGAACAAGTAGAACAGTCCAACCATGCATGTGTAACAGTGGCTGTAAATTATTCATAACTTCCTTTGCAGATAATAGAAAACCTGATATGTTTGCATGGCTTTTCTCAGCAATACAGTTTTTTGAAACCTTTTAATGGTTGCAGAGAAGCAGTGTGGAGTTTTTGGTGAATCACTGTGCATGTTGACCCACTTTAACTCAGTTAATAGCTTGAGAATCTAGCCTCCTTTATACTTCTGAAAGTATAATTTAGATTTGTCTTTCTCTTTGCTGATTTGTATATAATTATGCTTTCGCACATTTCTGCATCTAAAACCACCAGAATGCATTGTCCAGTAAGATGATTTGTAGATGGTTTGTGTCTGTTTTAATTGACAGCCTGGTTTGTTTGTTTTTCTTTAAGTAGTTAAAGATCTTTTCTTTTGTAATGTGCCATACATTCAAGTGATTCAAAAGAGATTAGGGCAGGATTTGGTTCTATCCATTGGTTGTTGATTGGATGGAGGCAGATGTGAGCTTGCAGTTGATTGTAAGAAAATGAAGAGCTCAAAATATTATTTAAAAAAATGAAACATAAGCATGGATGATTCGTTCAATAAGATCAATAACATCCATTTAGACAATAGATTTGAGATGCCGACTTTTGGTGGTGCTGACGGGCATGTGAAATAGCCTTTGAAATTTTTGTCTCGCTAACTGATTGGGATTATTCCAACACTGTTATTTGTATTTTATAGGCCCAATAACATCTTCTTCATTGTTAAAGCTGTGATTTATCTCTCTTTGTGAAACATGGAGGAAGTTGGAATGGCTTAGAACAGTTGAGTCCAAGAAGACAGCAAATGAATATCACCGCGTTGAGTTGGTGGATTTGGCATCGTGGCTGTGCGTATGATAAATTCCAAATCTCACAGCTTGAAGGGTTGTTTCAAGAGATCAAAATAATTCTTTCTGAAAATGTGTTTGGATTCCTAATGCAGGTTGTAAAAAGACTCGCTCGCTTTACTCAGAGGATGCAACAGTCCACCTGTTTGTCTGAAAAAAAGAACTGAAGGAATTAAAGATATGATATGTTCTGGGTCCTACAGTGCCTTTCATTTCGCTGTTTTTACCTCTGGTGAGCAAAACCCCCTTTAATCTTAGCTCCAAAGGACTTCACTGACGGGCAGGTGTGGAGCGCTAGTCGCCATGTTTGATGTTGACACATAATCGCAAGATGAAGGGAGAAGGAAGCCTTTTCACTCACAAAGAGTTCTCTCTCACTCCTTCACCTCTGTGGCCACACGTCTACCCGTTACCGGCTCATTAGTGATTCTGTCTTCCTTTATAATGATAGAATAGGAGCAGGAGGGTAAAACCCCGTCTGTCGCACATGCCCTGTGTTGCAGTACAAGAGTCGTCAGTTCCACTGATCACAGTAGCATCTAGGCTGCTATTTTAAGAGGACTTCCAGTATGAAACGTTCTATGGTTGAAGCAAATTAGGTAATAATGTTGGAAACATACTGACCCACTATGATTTAAGTGGTTTTTCTTTAATTAGTGGTGAGAAGACATACAAAAATAGCATAAAGACTTGAAGATTCAAATTGAATTGGCTCTGGATGTGTTTGAAATGGCGTACTACTATACTACTGCTTTTGGAGTAAAGGTACATGCACAGTATGCAACAATTAGGGTTAATGAGATATAGCTACACAGTCTTATGCCGATTCATAAGGCTCTGAAGCATTCAAAATTCTATAGTACTACACTACTAATACTATTTTTTTGCAGTATGTAAAACAATGTGCACTGGACATAGTATTCAACATTATTTTGTGTTGTTGAGAGACTTTGCATAAGATTCATTTTGCAGCTGATTAATAATGAGTCTCTGGAAGTGTTTGAAATGGCTACCATACTATTTTTGCAGTATGCAAAGGTATGTACACTGCACACAGTATGCACCATTATTTAGTGTTGATGAAATGAGTAAAAATGGCATTGAAGATTCAAGTCTTGAAGATTCAATATCAATCATCACATTATTGAGCTGATTCATAAAGCTCTGAATGTGTTCAAGATTGCATAGTACTAAACTACTAACACTATTTTTATGGTATTTAAAACAATACATTGCATCATTAATTGTTGATGAGATAAAACATAGCAAAAGAGGTTAAAGATTCAAAGTGCAGCTAATTCATAATTAGGTTCTGGATGTGTTCAAAATGGCAAATTATCATATTACTCAAACCATTTTTGCAGTATGTACAGTGTGCGCACAGTTGCATTGGAATGACCTGACTACATCTACAGCACTCTATTAAACATCCAATATATAGTGGAGTCATATGACATGTCATTGAAGCATACTACTGTTGCAGTGTTTGTCATGGCACACTGTACTGTTTCACATTCATTTTTACAAAATAGTGGGCGGTATACAGTATATACTGTGCAGTATGCCTCAAGCAATACACTAGTGTTCCATTCCGAACAGCCTTGTTTAATCACCATGACAAAGGAAGTGATTAAGTGTTGGGCATTTTACAAAATGATAGTCTCTTGGCAGTCCTTGTGTTTGTAGTTGACTACATGCTGTTGCCAATGGTGACAATATCAAATGAACTGGAATGAACACTTTCATTCCACAGCTGAACATGTAGTATGAGGAACACATTATCCATGTAAATATAGCTTTGTATTTGATGCGGTTTCTCTTTCTGATTTTGCCTCTTCCATTCTCTACAATCTCTGTCGTTCTCATTCTCTCTAGCCTTCCCCCCACCCTCCTTCTGATTGGTCGAATTAACTCTGCAGCCTCCTGTTGTGAATAATTACTTTTGATCCAATGCGGATCTCTCTCTCTCTCCCTCTCTCTCTATCCTTCACACTCTCACCCTCTTTTAGTGTTTTCAGATTTCCCTTTTCAAATTTTTTTTATACATCCCAATATCACAAACCCACATGTAAACATATACAGTCATTGAGATGGGTTCTCAAGTTTTTCTGCTCTGTTAGTTTAAGCAGAAATTATTGTGACTGATGATGAACTGCATTGTATATTGATTGATTCATTAATTGCATTATGGCCACCTCTCAAGCTACTTGATACTTTGGTTGTTAAAGTGATAGTTCATGCAAAAATCCTGTCTCAAGTCTCATGTTTTCCGTAATTTTCTTTCTTCTGTGGAATGCAAAGGAGACAATTAAAGTGCTGTCAAGCTCCAAAAATGACAAAAACACCATAAAAGTAGTCCATATGACTCGTACTATATTTTTCTGAAGTCTTCTTAAGCTATATGATAGTTATGTGTGACAAACAGATTGCTGTAGCTCGTAACATTTGTGTTAGCGTAGTTGAATGTGGCACATGAAGATGTCCCACCAGTACTAAGGATTTAAAGTCACAATGAAACTGAAGTAGTGACAGATCTTATTTTCTTCGTATTGTGATGTACATCTGAGTGTAGCAGATTAAAACCATTTAATAAGTTTGTTTTTAAGAATGCACAAAGAATAGTGACTGATTCAAGCCAGGTTTTAGCCACAATTCATCAATTATACTACCTTCAGGGAAGCGTTATAGGGTTACACTATGTGAAAGCCATTACAAAAAATCATTTGTATTAGTATCTATTACTATTTTAAATAGTAAGATGTAGTTGTTGGTATAATGTGTTCAGAATGGCTTTTTTTTAAATGATGGTGTCAGTTGTTAGCGCTGTGTAATGTAATCTGTTGTGTATCACTGCAGTGAGTCAAAGACAAATTTCCTTGCAAAAGGACTATAAAGTATAACTCTAACTCTATTATCGAAAAAGAAAGAAATACAGTTGTGTTTTTGTTTTTTTTGTTTTGTTCTTGTTTTATACTGGTTGTTGATTGGATTTTGAGATGTGTTGCAGTCAAAAATGATGGCATATTTTACCAGATAAATTGAAGATTGAATTATTAAACATGAGGTAAAAAAGTAAATAATGAAAGATATGCACAGATGAATTGTTCTCAAAAAGATCTATACCATGCATTTATAAAACATATAAATTTAGAATTTTGGTCTGTTTCACAAAGCTAAATGGTTTCTGAAGACTTGGAATACACTTTCATTATTCTTTCTTGTCATTTCTGGAGCTTTCATTTGTAAGGGTGGAAAAACAGCAGGAATATACTGCCTAAATCTCTTTTTGTGTTCCAGGGAAGAAAGAAAGTCATATAACCCATACTGGAATGACATATGGCTTAGTAAATGATGACAGAATTTTCATTTCTGAGTGAGCTAACCACTTAAATGAGGGTAATAGCGATATTATGTCTGCTCTTGCTCTTGCGCCGATCTCTGTTCACTCCTGGACGTCTTCTGAAAGTGGCAGGCCACCTCTGGACAGTCTGACAGGCAGAGGAATCAGCATGTCCTGTGCTCTCTCCATGTCCTTAGTGGACCACATGCCTGCACTGCTCCGTTCCGCCTGGCTGACCTGTCAAAAATGTTCTAGTCACACGAGTGGGCTTCAACAGCGTGGCTGCATGGAAATGACTTGGTACCTTTGCATTAATTTTTCATGGGCCTTGTCTTTAGATGTTCCCCTTCCTTTTGAATATCGGCTATTTCAAAGGCCTGGCCCTGCAGATCGCCAGCGTCATTGCGGCCCTGTGGCCGAGGAGTTTAAATCCAGGATGATGCTCCCATGCTGGCAATCAAACCCCGTGGAAGTTGCCCACCTGGAGCATCGATGTCAAACTGCATCGTTGTTCACGAGTGCTATAAATAGCTTTCCAATCAGACTTGAACCCCCCCCTCCCCCCCAGATGGAAATTGCTTTAAATGTGCTGGCGTATAGGTAAGTTACGTAGGAGGGGGAGGCTGAAGTGTCTTCGCAAATGCAAAGAACATGTCGGCTGGGAACACTGGGAATTGAATTACTGGAAAGCATAATGCAATCCTTGATATCTACCTACTCTGCCTAATGAAATCAGCTGATGAAAGCACAGCTGGACCTTCTTGCAGGATATTACTGTGTGAGAAAGTGCTTAGCTGGCTGAGGGAGGGGGTGGAGAACGCAAGCACCTTTGGGAACAGAACGTGCATGTTCTCACACCAGTGCATGTTCTTTCCACTTCAAGAAAACTCTTGTTTATTGACACTTTTTTGTTTGGGCGATGTTGGGCAGTGCAAAAACTTTAGACTTTTTAGCTTTCCTGTAGCTCAAATAGTAGAGCATGGCACTAGCAACGCCAAGATCATGGGTTCGATTCCCAGGGAAAGCAAGAGCTGATAAAATGTAAAAAACTGTAACTTGAATGCAATGTAAGTCGCTTTGGATAAAAGCGTCTGCTAAATGCATAAATGTAAATGTAGACTTCAATGCATGTTTAAGTTCTTTATTTTCTTTAGTTCTCATTTGTTTTTGTAGTATTGGCTAGTAGTGGGTTATATAATTGATATATTATTATTATTTCTAAATTATAATTTATTGTAATTTATACACTACCGGTCAAAAGTTTGGAATAATTAAGCTATTCAAACGTTTTTCTCTTATGCTTACCAAGTCTGCATTTATTTGATCAAAAATACAGAAAAAATGTAATAATATGAAATAATATTAAAATTTTAAAGAACTGTTTTCTATTTTAATATATTTTATAATGTATTTTATTTCAGTGATACTCCAGTCTTCAGTGTCACACGATCCTTCTGGAATCAATGATTTGTTGATCAATAAACATTTCTTATTATTATCAATGTTGAAAACAGTTTTTGCTGCTTAATATTTTTGAAGAAACCAGTAGGTTTTTGGTAAATAAGATTAAAAAAAATAATAATAATAATACTTTTATTTACCGTGGCAAGGATGCATTATTGATTAAAAGTAACAGTAAAGACAATTGTAATGTTACAAAATATTTCTGTTTCAAATCAGCGCAGTCCTTTTGAACTTTCTATTTATTAAAGAATGCTGGGAAAAAATGTATCATGTTTTCCACAAAAATATTAAGCAGCAAGAACTGTTTTCAACATTGATAATAAGAATCATTCTTAATAACTGAGCACCAAATAAGCATATCACTGAAGGTGAGCATATTATAAGTAAATAAATAAATAAATCTGAATTATTCCAAATGCTTTGCTTTTGTTGATAGGTACAGTGAGGGGTTAAATTGAGATTTTAGTTTTGGTGCCCTTGGTAAGATTTGACATGGCCCATTTCCACCCCTAAAAATGCACAGTTACCTATTTGTAATAGCACTTTATACACAAAACAAAGGAAAAAGAACAGAAAAGAGTATTTGGATCAGCAGGTATGATATTGCTTATGAGGTATTTATTTGGTGTAATACTGTGGTGCAGTACAGTAAATGTAATATTATTCCACAGGCTTTAGGATATTTTGGCAGATAAGAGAGTCATATATCAAAGAGATAATGGAATGTGGCGTCTATTACGCAACTGACTTATGCTTTTAAGACAATTATCTTTTTAGCTCCCTTAATTGCAGGTAAAACAGCCGGCGCTGAGCTGCCCATTATTTTGGCAGAGGAAAGCAGCTGACTGCTACATGCACACATCTTTTATTCACGGTTTCAGCTGCGCCACACAATGGCAAGTAGGAGGATGAGAGAAAACAAGAAAAAAAAATCTAATCTGATTCTTTCATCTTTAGCTTACAGTAATGACAAACTGAAACAATCTTGCTGTTGACTTCAAACGTGCATTTGTCTTGCTGCACTAACATTTACACCAAACAGATCAAATAAAAGTGGCCACTTTCTTCACCAGTTGTTTTTAGATTACAGTATGTATTTTTGGCTTCTGATTTTGATACTTGTTAACTTCTGTGGATTTCATCTAATTTGATACTTTTATTACGAATGGTAAATGAGGTCTTTTTATTTATTTATTTACGAAGACCTAATGATGTTTGCATGTGCATTTTTCTGTCAAATTAATGTCTCATATGAGTTGCTTCTTTTTAGTGAGTCAAAAACAGAGCACAACCAGTGTAGTCTGACTGAAAATTATTGATAAAAATCTGTTCTTTTTAGTCAAGAACAAAAAATGCAACCAGTGTAGTCCGACTGCCAAACAGAAATTATTCTTAAGAATCAATTCTTTTTAGTGAGTCAAAAACAGAGCTCAACCAGTGCGGTCTGACTGAAAATTATTTCTCCTTTTTCTTTTTGGTGACTTTTTAGTGGCAAACGAATAACTCTCGGTTCTTTTTAGTGAATCAAAAACATGCAGTACAACCAGCGTTGTCCGACTGCCGAACAGATTCTTAAAAAAAATGCTTAAGAATCAGTTCTTTTTGTGACTCAGAAACATAGAGCACAATCAGTGTAGTCTGACTATTGAACGAACGTGACTTATGAGGTGCTTGTTTTTAGTGAGACAAAAGTCTGACTGTCGTACTGATTCTTAAGATTCTTCAGAAAAAAATAATTCTTAATCAGTTCTTTTTAGTGAGTCAAAAACATAGTGCAACCAGTGTAGTCTAACTGCCAAACAAACATAACTCTGAGTCGATTCTTTTTAGTGACTTTTTAGTACCAAATGAATGACTCTTGTGAGTCGGTTCTTTTTAGTGAATCAAAACCATACAACACAACCAGTATAGTCCGATTGCCAAACTGATTGTTAAGATTCTTAAGAAAAAGTAATTCTGAAGAATCAGTTCTTTTGACTCACAAACATAACCAACTCAGAAACCGACTATTGAATGAATGACTCTTAAGTTGGTTCTTTTTAGTGAGTTAAGAACATACAGCACAACCAGGGTAGTCTGACTGCCAAACTAATTCTGAAGATTTTTAAGAAAAATCATTATCAATAGAATCGGTTCTTTTTAGTCTGACTGTTGAACAAATTCAGAAGCATACGGCATAACCAATATAGTTCAACTCCCCAAAAATGACTCAAAACGGTTCTTTTTAGTGAATTAGACACAACAAAATGCATGTAATTCTAACTGTGAGGCTTAAATCAGTGTAGATGCTGACTGATTTTTCATACGACAGCAGATAGATAGATAGCTGTACGTGAGTAAAAGCTGAATATTTCAATCGAAGCCACCAAATATAATCCCTCTCTTTGCGTAGTCATTAAATAATCAGCATTCAGTCCACACCAGCCTTAGTGAGTGTATTTATGTGTTTGTTTACATCCTCAGGCTGGCATGTTAGAGAACAGTCTGTTTACTTCTAATAAGCTTTCTGTGGCCATTCCACGCAGGCTAGGCTGTCCCTGGAGGTCCTGTCCCAAATCAGGCCCCCTGACCGGGAGAAGGATGCACGCAGGGCTGACACATGAGTGGTTGGCACATGCCAGGCTGCCTGCTGGGAATACCATCCCTCCCCGCACACAGCTCTCACGCCCTCATCATCTGCTCACCCACTCGGCCTGACCGCCTCCTCCTCTGCTCAGGCTTTTGTTGTGGAATTTTCTATTTCCTATAAAATAGTTGCCAGCGAATGGATTTTTCCTTTTTTCATTGGACGTGCTGAGCGATGACTCTCTCTGCACTTCTTAAAGGTGATTTACAATTAAAGGGACTTGGGCTATTTTCTAATGATTCTTTAGCTGAGTGGGTTTTATTGCACTACTAAGCTGTGTTATTAACAAACTGCTGCTTCGGCCCGTCCCTGTGGGACATGCTGAAATGCTTTGTCCTTTTCTCTGCTAGTGAATAAGACCTTTCTCTCTCTTTGAGGCAGTCCAAAGCTTTTACAGTGTCACGAGAGAGAGTCCTGAATAGGGAGCATTCCCGCATGCGGCCGACAAACACAGTCGTGCAAAAGCATTCCTGCACAAACACATGCCATGCAAAGAACTCTTCGTATTAATCTAGGCGTAAATAAATAAACATGCATTTAGGCACATTTCTGTTTTCTCTTGCTTTCCCTCTTTTTCTCTGAATGCATAACTTTGCTTATTGTTAGTTTGTTTCATATGGTTAGTTTATGAATGCTTTTTTAATACAGGAACAGTGATGAGAGAAGGCCTTCAGTTTATTTTCAGTGGGAGAGAGGAGACAGAAGCTTGTGCACAAAAGCTTCAGGAAAAGGAAAGATAATACTTAATATATCCTAATATATCTCCTAAATTACTTGTAACAGGAAGAATTTATAGCGAAATAGCCTTCATCCAGTGTTTTTACCAAACATGAAGATCACAAACACAGATATTTAAGGACAGGAAGGCTGAAACCTATTTTTTCTTAAAAACTATTTTTTTTACAGTGAAATATTACAATATTTAAGAAAAATACTACTACTATTATTATAATTATTATTATTATTAGTAGTAGTAGTATTTCACAGTACAACAAAAAAAAAAATACAATAATATTTATGGCTGTCTTAATTGCTCCATTTTTAAACATTAAACCATCAAGCTTTTATTGGAAAACCACGGGTTTAAAGCTTTGTTTGTCATTACGTTCTGAGACACTGAAAATACTGGATCATGAGCTGCTCGTGTGTAAAAGAACACAGTGCCGTGCCTCACTCTGACAAATGCAGTGCATATAATTATTTAAAGCTGTGAGCCATTTAAGCAACACTGTGATTTCACTTTTATTTTGATTAATCGAGCAGCCCTACTGGAGCCAACGCCAACGCCAACTCTACCAACGCCTATTATTTTATTAGCTATCACTTACAGGGATAACATAATATAATATTTACAGTAATTAACACATCATTCTGAGATATGGCATGTTTTTGCTAGACCACCATTGCAATTCCATTGACATGTTTGTATGGTAAACCAAATATTATGTAAAATGCCTCTTACATTGAAACCATGCGAGTCCGTATGTGACTGAGTGTCTGTATCAGGCGTCAGATGCCCCTACTTTATTAAATGGATGCAATTCTCAGCGTAACATAAGAAGCTAAAGTGTTCTGAAAGTGTTATGGATCGATTTTCTCCCTTTTGAATGCTGTTTTCTCAGACAGAGCTGCATACGAAGATGTTCCACAAGTCAGCCCATGTTTTTCTCATCGGATTATGCTAACAAACACATTACCTCGGTGTTGAGTTCATGCAATCTCAATCTTTCACCCGTCATCATCCCCGGCTATACGTTCGACTGCAATCAACTGCTGGAGCAGCGGATCTCATTCTTGAGGAGGTGGACATCTGGGAACCTATTGACCAGCTTAATGGCAGCACATTAAAAGCATCCTGGATGACATGGCCTCGCTAACACACAAGTGCCTTGTCTCCCCTTTAAGGCCTGTAATGGATAAGAGCTTGGCCAGAGTCTCATGTCAGCAATATGATTGCCTACTATTTCCTCCTTGCACAAAGAGACTAGACTCACCTCCAGACAAAGTGCTCTTAAGGTCCATATAGGGCGAACCTTCTCCGTGCATCACGGTGATGCACCTAGCATTGGAGGAATTCTATCCATCCCATCCATTTCTGCATGACAGCAGATCAGGGCCAGACGGTGTTAGAGTACAGTGCGAGTTGTCACTGATTTCTTCCCATGCGTAGGTTTGCCGGTTTTGTCTCGCCTTTTTTGTCTGATTATGATGTGTTGGCAGCGCTGCAGACACACAGCCGGTATAATCAGCTAAAACAATGGGCCGTAATAGCTGAGAGCGTAGCCGCTCCTCTAATCAGCTCTCATTATAAACACAGACGTTGTGTCGCTAACGCTAGACGACACAGGCGTGGATCAAAGTGCATGCCTGATCGCAGAGAGCCATCAAACAGGCCGTGTTTTTTGCGGTATATGAGGACATCGTGCTCTGAATGTTTATTGCGGTATAGATGTATGGAGGCTATCAGGAGCACTTGTGGTCTGTTTTTATGGTCAATGACGTGAGTGTCTGGTTGACCGGTGATGTATTCTCTATCCCCTATATGAGCGGACCATGCATAAGAGCCATACGTAATGTTAGAATCCAAGTTTTGGTACTTCCATAAAGGCTAATGTATGGTCATGGTTGAAAACGCAATTTAAATGTAGTTTAGAGAGCTTGAGCTAATGTAATTCACCATTTATACATCCAAATGCATCTAGATATTCAAGCTTGACTTCACACATCGTTGTGCGCCGAAATGCACATGCACGTTGTATTCTCAATATTGCCCTAAGGAGGCACTTGTAAATTGTTTTCTACTGCCAGTTTTCCCTTTCAGGTCAACTGTCATCATGGCAAAGCAAAAGTTTGAAGAGAATGTTGCTGAACAATTTAGTTAAAGGATTAGTTCACTTCCAGAATAAAAATTCCTGATAATTTACTCACCCCCATGTCATGATGACTTTGATGACTTTGTTTCTTCAGTTTAAAAGAAATTAAGGTTTTTGAGGAAAACATTTCAGGATTTTTCTCCATTTAATGGACTTCAATGGGACCCAATGGGTTGAAGGTGGAATTTGCAGTTTCAATGCAGCTTCAAAGGGCTCTACACGATCCTAGCCGAGAAATAAGGGTCTTATCTAGTGAAACAATCAGCCATTTTCTAAAAAAATAAAAATTTATATACTTTTTAACCACATTAACCACAGTAGAAATGTCACGTGTGATGTAGGCGGAAATACCGGCCCAGTGTTTACAAAGTGAACGTGTAAAGAAAATCTGAGAGCGCCCTTTACAAAAAAGGTCAAACAACGGTTTCGGACCATTTTAAAGTTGGAGGAGAAAATGAGATGGAGTTTTTCGCCCTACCCTAGCTTTTTGAACCGAAATACACAGACAAAGAGCTAACCAAACGTGACCTTTCCAACGTGATTACGTAATGCGTGAAGTTGCGCATGTACATCGCAGAGCTAGTGTAAGATGAGGATTTGTGGTTAAAAAGTATATACATTTTTATTTTATTTTATTTATTTATTTTTTTAGAAAACAACCAATCATTTTATTAGATAAGACACTTATTTCTCGATTGGGATCGTGTAGAGCCCTTTGAAGCTGCATTGAAACTGCACCTTCAACCAGCTGGCTCCTTAAGCATATTGTCTATTTATTTCTTTTAAAAAAGATCCCTACAAAATCCCAACAATATTTTCCCACCGAAACATCGTTTCACTAAAAAATGTCAAAACAGGAAAAAAAATTGTTCTGGCCAAACCATTTTATGAGGTATTTAAGTATGTGCAAAGGGACTTCACATAGTGTTTCGTCTGTGTTGCATACAGTCGTTGTAGAGTATTAGCTGAACCAGTCTGAAAAAAAATCTGATTTAATCAGTCTGATTTGAGAAGCAAAATGTATTATTTTTTAGCAGTTTTGCAGATTTCCATCCTTTCCCATTCAAGCAGACTGGGGCTGTGCTCAAATAACTGGAAAAAGATGCCCAAGGGAGACCAAGATGGTTGCCATGTGGACTGATCTGCTTTAAAAGGCTTTGTATGTTTACCCTACTGGCGGATACAATGACAGAGGAGGAGATGGATGAGCATAGGTGTAGGAATGTATCCAAATGCATATGTAGGATGAAAAAGCCATAATATAAAGCCTTTTTCAAGTTGACTAGCATTGCAATTACACTGCAGCTGTGAGAAGATGCAGCTGTTTTCCTCTTTGAAAAGCTTCATCCAGAAATGTCGTAATGGAGTCTCATCATTCAACTGTCAGTCCTCGATAAGTCTAACATTTTTGGTTTCCTTCATTTTTGTATTCTTTTCCAGGTCGTCTTTCTTCTTTCTCATGCCGTGCCTACTCTCCTTCTTTCCTCCTCATCCTCCTTTCTTTTCAACCCCTCTTCCATCCCTCCCTCCCCCTCCCGCAATCTGTCAGTGATTGCCGCGTCTGCAGTGTCTCCTGAGTCATCAGCAGTGCTGGTGTAATGGTGTGGAACTAGCCAAGGTGAATGGTTATTACTTATTGAGCTCCTGATTGCTGGGCAGAGACTAGCACCCATTTATTAGCACTTGAGCAGCATGGGCTCAAAGTAAACTGACTTTCTCCTTATCTGTTGTTGGAATGTGTTTAATGTTAGTAATGAAACTGTGGCGACATGTTATGGAACATTTTCTTTCTTTGTCATTTTGCCACTTGCTAAACAGACATGTGGTGCTACTAACATATTAAAACATTAACAAACCTGAAGGGACTGATATAGTAATGTGTATTTATGAGGAATTTGGCAACCCAAGCAAAGAATCAACAGCCTATCAGCTAACATTAGCCATCTAACTTGGCTGCATAACATTTAGCATGTTTCTGAGCTATGTATAGTAGACTGTATTGTGAATCTACTTTTTGTGAGATATTTGTAGCAAATATGGTCCTTAACCATGTATGGGGCTTTCTTTGTCGCTTTGCTACTTGCTAATAAATATACAAAGCAAAGAGGTTTATAATAACTGGAGAAAGCTAGCTGTTAGCTGTTAGCATTCCCACATATTGCTCGGCTGGTGCTTTATCCAATGACATGAGCTGTAAACATTTAGCACTTGTGGCATTTATGATAGATATTGTTTAGTATACAGGTATGGAAAGCAGTAGCGATTCAGAGCAGTCAATTAAATTATGTCTTCTTCAGGAGAAAAATTGTTATTTTGTGGTTGTGATTTGGAGAAGAACAGGTAAATTACAAAACAGATTTAACCTCATGCCATGTCTTCCTTTTCATATAAACTGTTACCATTCAAAGGTCTGGGGTTTGTAAGATTTAAAAAAATAAAAAAAAACTTTTATTGAGCAAGAATGCATAAATTGATCACAAGTGACAGTAAAGAAACAAGACCCTTAACAAGAGGCACAGCAGTAACAGTCTGAACTCCTGTGGCACTATCACTGCTGCATCTCTCCTATCCAAATAAATTGATCACAAGTGACAGTAAAGACTTACATTTTCACAAATATTTCTGTCAAAAATGCTGTTCTTTTGAACTTTCTATTCATCAAATAATCCTGAAAATGTATCACGGTTTTCACAAAAATATTAAACAACTGCTTTTACATTGATAATAAAAAAATGCTTTTGAGCACCAAAGTGGCATATTAGAATGATTTCTGAAGGATACTGAAGACTGGAGTAATGATCCTGAAAATTCAGATTAGCCATCACAGGAATAAATTACATTTGAAAATATTTTTAAATAGAAACTCTTATTTTAAAATGTAATAATATTTCACAATTTTGCTGTTTTTATTGATTTTTTTTTTTAAATCAAATATATGCAGCCTTGATGAGCATGAGACATTTAAAAAATCCCACAACCCCAAACTTTTGAACAGTAGTTTATTTGGCTGCAAACCAATCACATTTTACTTTATTTGCTTTTTTGAAGAGGTCAAGTTAGTTAAGACCTCAGACAAATGTGATAAGCCACCTATTCACAGAGCATCTACCTCAAGGCGGCACAAAAGCTTGTTTGTGGGGAGCACAAACTGAATGGGATGCAAGTTGTCTTGATAGAATCTGAGAGATATATTTGGCTCCATAGATGGCTAATTCCTTTCAGAGCATTTTCTTTGCAGCCATTGACAAAGCGGGCTCCACAGGGCCACATTATTGTGAGGTTCCTTCTAGACAAGAGAGCAAGACCCCCCAGTCCCTTTCCCCTCCCAGCGCGCACACACACACCTCATTTTTCACAACCCCTTAACTCAACTGATGTTGGCCACTCTCGCTTTTGTTAAGGGTGCATTTGGCCCCCGTCCACTCTTGGTGTCGTGGCTCTTAATGGGTTTCCTCGTGCATTGATTGGAGTCAAGTCCACAGGGAGGCTGCTAGACCACAGAGAGACCAAAGGGCAAGGCCTGAGGGAGCCAGAGGGACCCTTAACAAGAGGCACAGCAGTAACAGTCTGAACTCCTGTGGCACTATCACTGCTGCATCTCTCCTATCTCTCAAGGGCTTGTCAATCAAAAACATCCAGAATAATAGCCGCTGACCAGACATCAGTCAGACCAAGCGCCATTTGATAAATAATTTGTCATGACTGCATGGAAAATCAAATCACTCCAGACTCAACCACAGAAATTGTGCTTTATGACAAGTATGCATCTCAAATATATGATACTCAGGGTCAGCCACTATTATGTTCTAGCATTTATAAGCAGGGCTAACAATAAGTTTTTCTCTGCTTGCTTGTTTGGGCCAGATTTCTAACTGCCATGTTTTCACTGGCCCCAAAACAAATATTTTATTTTATTTTATTGTAATAATAATAATAATAATAATAATAATATAATAATAATAATAATAATAATAATAATAATAATAATAATAATTAGTAGTAGTACTAGTAATAATAATAATAAATTTATATTCTTGTTACATATTTTTAACGTTTTCACTTTATTTATTTTATTTTTTTATTTTATTTTATGACTTTACATTTATCATTTTAACTGTCCAGTCATAAATGTCACATTTACACTCATTATTTTATAATAATAATAATAATAATAATAATAATAATAATAATAATAATTATTATTATTATTATTATTATTATTATTATTATTATATTTTTTCACACATTTTTAAATATTTAAAAGAAAAATTAAACAATTTGAAATATTTACACATTTTAAATATTAGAAACATGTATGATGTACACTACTATATTTAAATATATTTTAATGTTATTGTAGATTATACATGTTTGTGCCTTACTTTGAAAACATAAAATACATGCTCAAAAATGTAAGATAAATAATGCCTTATTTATTATGTATTGCTTTTACCAATCTTGGTTTGTTTTCTCAATTACCGGACATGTTCAGTGTCTGATTAATTTGTTTTAAGCTCTCTTCTAACTCAGCTGGAACCATAGGCCGGAACGCAGTATTGGTTTGTTATAACTGAACAATTGAGTTTAACCACCTGTGCAGCTGAAGCAGTGCTTTAATGAGTGGACTGCATTTATGGCCCTGTAAAAGAAAACAAACCAACAGTGCCTGTTTCTAGAGACTCATGACCTTGAGAGAAAGATTGTTTGAGAGGAGGCTGTTAAGCTCTTGTTGGAGTTTAAAATGACACTTTTAGGAAAAAAGACAAAGATTGGGTCCTCTGTCGATGTGTACAGGGGTCGTCTTGTGGGTTCAAGGTTGTGTGATTTCTCATCACATTCAATAAGCACATCATCTATTCCATGTGTTTTAAAACTATATTTTCTGTGAGAACTTGACTTCTGTAATATGTGTTTGAACCCTCCTGTGTATAAGTTATTGCTACTGCTTGGAAATTGTGTGTAGTTTAGAGACATATACAGAGCAATAAATCAAGCATAGACCAATAATTCAGCCAGAAATGACCGTGCTATAGTGTTGGCTTGAAGTTGTTTGAAATTATTTCTTATGGGGTCTTTTTTGTTTCCCACCATTGTTGCCTTTAGAATTAACTTTATCTTTCTCAATCATTAGAAATCCATCGGCTTGAGCATAGGGAGTTAATATGTAGTGGAGCTTGTATCCAGATTGTTCTGTCCTTTTTGGTAAGTCTATCCTATTCTTGTAACATTATTTTTTATATTTAGCTTTTATATATTTTAAAAACATGGCTCTCAGGAATACTGAATTCTGATTGGTCAGTCATGGTATTCATCAGTCAGACATTGCCTAATATTTGCCATCCTCTGCATATCTGCAGATCTGTTCGTCCAGCTAAAACTGGCACTATTGTCACATTAGCAAGATTTTTGTTAAAAAAATTAACAAAAAATTATGAATCACCGCTCTCACAGAAATGACTTTCAAACTAATACGTTTTCTGTTGGTCAGCGCGGCGAATTTGCACAACCTACCTGAACTCGCCAAATATTTTGCCATCACACAAAATTCACAATTGTGTGGATTCCTATTGAAACTAAATGAAAACTTGCCAAAAAAAGGTAAATGTGAAGGGTAAAGGTTCTTTTGTTTCAAATAAATACAACTACTGTAGGACCATCATAGTTATTGATAGTTAATATGAACTCAGTGGACTATATGTATCTTTTAAAGTGGGCTATATATTTTGAACAGTATAAATGTATTTAGATTTAAAAGGAACTGTAAAAAATGTAAAATGTGCTAGTAAGCAACCATCAGAAAACCTGGTAGCTGCATGGATACATGAATAAATGAGAAATTAGTACATTAGTATACATAATATAGGCCTAAGTGTCCTTGCAAAAGTTCCATCATTCTCAAACTCGGTTCTAATAATCTGAGGCCCATCAGTGGAGATCAATCTAGCATTTGTCTATTTTGAATTAAGACGAGCCCTGATGACTCTCCTGAGGGCTGGGTCCCTGCCCGAATGTTTTGTGGTGTTTGACCGCATTCTCATTTCCTATCATGGCCCCTGCTGAGGAATCAATGCAGTACAATCCCACAGAGCCTCATCTGTTTAGATGCTTGATGCCGACAAATTGGCCATCTTGATGACGTATTATAATGGCTCATTCAGCCCTCATCTAACAATCCACTCTTCTAGTCATTCCAGGATATTTTGAAATTTGTAATTTGGCCGAATACGTTATGTGTAGAATAAATGTGCGTGTTTAATCTAAGATGTAACATTAAATAACTCTGCATGAGCATGCTTTGTTTATTAATTGATGTCACTCTGCATGTGAAAGGATAATTGTGGCTCTATACATAGCTTGTCATCTCCATTAGCGATCCATTAGTTAGTGTACTTATCATTTGAATTCACTTTCCCGCTTTTCAAAAAAAACAAACAAAAAAAAACCTACAACAAATTGTATTGTTGGAATTAAAACATCAACCTTTAAAGAAACTAGTAATATGCTGTTTTTAAGTCACATGGAATTAAATTTTAGCTGGGGTCAGCTAGATAAGAAAGACACATCGAATTTCTCCTGGAATTATGCATTTAAACATATTTCTACAATTTTATGCTACATCTGAATTTTTGTGTTGAATCGTTGAGAGGTTAAATAGTAAAAATGTTTTTGTTCACAGTTCAGCTTTATGTAACATTTATTTGGTAACACTTTATGCATTAACTAACATTGACTAACAATGAGCAATATATTTGTTACAGTATTTATTAATCTTTGTTAACAGTAGTTAGTAAAATATAACTTTATTATTTCATGTTAGCTCAGATCCATTAAATAATATTAACAGATACAACTTTTGATTTTAATAAGTAAATGTCGAAATGAAGATTTAACTAAAATGAATAAATGCTGTAGAAGTACTTTTCATTGTTCGTTCATCTTAATCATACAGTATAGGCTAGTAATCTAATGTTACAAATAAAACTGTTTTGTAAAGTGTCAACTTTTTTCCCCGCCATAACAAAAGAATGTTTTTTCTTATTGGGAGCTTCATAGATGGTGACAAAATATATTACTGCAATTATGCAATTTTTTTTTATCGGCGCCAAAAGCCTACACTCTTAAAAATAAAGGTGCTTCATGATGCCACAAAAGAACCCTTTTGTGTAAATGGTTCCATAAAGAACCTTTAACATCTGAAGAACCTTTCTGTTTCACAAAAGGTTCTTTGTGGCGAAAGAAGGTTCTTCAGATTATAAAAAGGTAAGAAAGAGATGGTTCTTTAAAAAACCTTTGACTGAATGGTTCTTTGTGGAACCAAAAATGGTTCTTTTATGCTATGGCATCGCTGTGTAGAACCTTTTAAGCACCTTTATTTTTAAGAGTGTAGTGGGTAGTGCGCTGACATGTGACGGCGTTGCGTTACGGGCATCCCGAGCTCGAATCCCGGCTCAAGGACCTTTCCTGATTCCACCCCCATCTCTCTCTCCCCCTTCGCTTCCTGTCTCATCTATGTCCAATTGTAATAAAGGCAAAAAACACCAAAAATAAATCTTTAAAAAAATTATGCAACTTTTTAAGTGTATATTATTTATTTACTTGCTTAAATAATTTTGTAGAAAAAACATTTTTGACCATATTCTGTCGTGGTAGGGTGGCAAGGACTAAAGGTGACTGGCTTTCCAGCAGGGCTTTTTTCAATCGAGAACAAGTAATTAACCTCCTACAGCCAACCAGTTTGAAGCTCTTTTGATATAATAACACCAAAAGATATAAGATACAAAACTGCAGAAGGAAACAAGTGATAAGGAACTTTTTTTTTATTCAAAACCTATTGCTATTAAAAGTATAAATGCTGTGTATGAAGATGGAGGCCGTTTAAAAGATGTGTATGAATTGTATGTATGCAGTATGTGAATTGCAAGCTGAAAGAGTATCAAACCCACACAGAATTGAGCTGGAAGAGGATCGAGTGAGTGAATGAAATCAAGACTCCCATGCATGCTATTACAGGGAATATCTCCAATGCATTCTGAAGTGCCACAGGAATGTTTCTAAGTTTTATCATGTTTGTCAGCTCACAACTCATTCCGTGTCTTCTTGAGATCCTTTCTGAAAGGCTTCTTTGCTAAACTGTTTACAGAAGCCTGGCTGAAGAAGAACGGTAGCCAAGCTAATTTCACCTAATTTCCCTTAGCGTTTACCTGCTGTTTGTGTTTGCCACTCACAAGTCTCCGGCGTAGCACTCTCAGATCGTAATGGCTGTTCCCTGCATCAAGGCGCTCTCACTCCGCTAAGATAATTGCTATTATGGCTCACAATAGCCTTAATGGTGCTAACGGTCGTTGTGAAGAAATGATGCAGCTGATGACGGCCACTGGGTCTGTTATTAAAAAGAAAGGAGGCTGCTCCAATCAGCCGCAGACCACCATTAGCCTAGCATGCCCATTCATCACTGTCACTCTGAATAGAGGCAGTCAGGATGGGGGTGGAAGGGGATGGAGAGAGACTCTGAAGGGGGGGAGGGGCGAGGCGAGGCACGCGCTGCCCGAGTCGCAGGGCTGTCGTCTGGCTGCGTGTGCACTCTGACACCCAGGCCTCATGGGCCTGCTAATCTGTGGGCACGGAGGAAGCCATTGGAAGGGGGAGGAGAGGTGCGCGGCTGAGATAGCATATCGCCTTGCACACACAGCACTCGCTATAGCCTGATCCCCTCTGCACAACCATTTCCAATCGCTTTTCACAGACACTCTTCACCACAGAATGGGGGAAAACAAAAGCGCTGAGAGCTGCACTGTGGCTGGTCCGTTTTTACATTCTCCTTTCGACACACAGACACACACACATCTCTGTTGGAGTGATCTTTGAAGTTGCTTGAGCAAGCATTATTCAGTATTTCAAATCCATCCTTCATCCCTGTGTTAATTTTACAGTTTTTCTTATTTTGTCACAGTTTTTTTTCTTGTGAAGTCATGTCATATTCATTACTTTTAGTGTATTTTAAGTTGACTGTAATGGCATAGAATTTTAATCGATCAAAATGTGCGTCCAAACATTACCAGTCCTAGCTTCGATTAAATTTTCATGAAAAATATAAACAAAAAATGACATTTTTAAAAATGTTTTTGAAAGAAGTCTTTTATAAGAATTTATTTAATCAGAAATGCAGTAAAAACAGTAGTGAATATTATTACAATTTAAAATAAATTTCAAATTTCAATAACATTTACATTTCATTTGATATATTTTAACGTTATTTATTCCTGTGTTAGCAAAGCAGAATTTCCAGCATCCAGTCTTCAGTGTCACATGATTATCTGGAAATCATTCTAATATGGTGCTCAAGAAACATTTCTTCTTTCAATTTTGAAAACAGTTGTGCTGTTTAATATTTTTGTGGAAAGCATGATACATTTTTCAGGATTCTTTCAAAAATATAAAGTTGAAGAGAAAAGCATTTATTTCCAATACAAATCTTTTGTAACATTGTAAAATGCATCCATGCTGAATAAAAGTATTATTTTCTTTCATGAAACCCAAAATGTTTGATTGGTAGAGTGAGTGTATATATAAAATATTAGATATGCATTTATAATATATATGTTTAAAATCTGAGCCCAATCATTTACAAGATAGCTCTTGACATATTGTAAAGAACCAACAAGGGCTTGTGGTCACTTATTTGTATGATATGCACAGAAAAAAAGAGACAACAATGTTTTAACTACACTGTGTGGTTCTAAAACATTCTTTTACATTAATGATTCATATTAGTTGTTGTGTATTCTGACTAAATAATGGGGTTTTTTTTGCACAGTAGAAGAGCATCAGTGACCCATGGTTATGTTTGAGGACTTCTTGTCACAGACTGTAAAACATGAAAGGCCAGTGAGCTTCTGTCATGTAGTGTACGCTTGAGGCTTCAGTGTTTAACTGTCATATGTCAACCATCTGATCGCAATAGCGATCAAAGAATAGTGTTTTTGTTTGTTTGCTATTCATAGGGGAATACTATTGACTTATTACTGGCAGTCCTTTCTGGCAGCTAGTTCCACTGCTGGGACACTGCCCAAAATATATTGGGTGTTTGGCCACATCTTCCTCCTTCATTAAAGTCACCGCAGAGTAATCAATGAGCCTCGGCCCGGAAACATTTGTCCTGGCAGTTTTTTGTCACTAGATCTTGCCTCTCAGAAGAGCATCATGCTGACAACTAGGCATGTGCTTGAATCAGTTAATAATCTGTTCATTTGAATCAATTGAACAGATTCGCTAGAATGAATCAGACTCTCCTATGAGCTACATATTAGAGAAAGAACCATTCAACTGAACTATTGTTACGTTATGATAAATGTTGATAACTTATTAGGTACTTTTAGGTAGTTGCTCTGCTTGATAAGTGCTAATAGAGTAGAGTACTACTGTGAGTGGTGTAGTCTTCAGCCAGTATTTGCTGTGGGGGTAGGGCTGGGATAGGTCAATGGAGATCTGATGAAGGAAACCGAGAGCTATGAACATGGTTGTAAATGAGTGTAGCCATGCCTGCAGGATCTTCAAAGCAAGAGGGAGGGAATATTATGCTGCTAGTCTGAATTTTCAGCCAGTGGATCACTCAATACTCTATCTATTATAGATTAATACAGCATCGCACCGCTGTCTAACAATCTATCCAGATGAGAGCAGATTCAGTCGACACTGGCCTAAAAAGATCATTCGTTATATCACAGAATCAGACCCCAGATTGATCCCTGCATAGTGATGGATTTTGTGCCATCTCTCAGATCATGGAGGTTTTGAAAAAATGGACTTTGGCGTATATATATTTGATACGAACGTGTTTGGCGTGCATATAACACGCAGTTTTCACATGCAGATGATACGAAATTTGTTGCCATGCATATGATACGCATCTACACCACAACCTTAATCCTACCCATCGCGTAGCATATATACGCCAAAGTCCATTTTTGCGCATCAATACACACACACACACATATATATATACACACACACACATATATATATATATATGTATATGTATGTCTTCATTTATAGCTTTGAGGATTATGCTTCCCTTTGTTTATCCCAAAGGTGTGGCAAAATGAGCTTAAAGTGACAGTACTAAATGATACTGGTGATCATAAATAATGGTGACTAAAATACCGCTTAATATTTGTCTGACAGTCCAAGTTGGCTTTTCTTTAAGAAGCTCTACATATTTAATAGAATATTTATAGCTATGGTGTGTGGAGCTGAAATAGAGCAGCACTAACTCGAAGAGCGCTTGCGAGGAAAGGCATTGGCTGGCAGAGAGTGCAAATGCCAGCACGGATAAAGACTTCCCTCGTTATTCCAAAAGATTTTTCGGCTTTACGTAAAGGGCTCCTAGGCAGCCTAGTTATTCATCCAAAACCCGGACAGAACAGTTTAAAAGAGCGGAAATGTTTGCTTCAGGGGTGGGGCTGTCATGGCGCTGTCTTGCTTATTAGACCCCATGCGCTCTACCGTTCTCCATCCTTATAAATGTTAGATTTACATGTCAGGGAAGTTATGGTTATTCATGAAAATGCTTTTGGGAGCCTCTCTTTTTGTGGAAAACTTCAGAAATGATTGTCAAAAAACCTATTGAGCAGAAACAAGCCGTACATATGAAGTTGTCTCTGCGTAAAGTAAACTTTTGTTCAGTAGAACGCTTGAGGTGTGCATACGCAAAGAAAATTTAATTAACAAATTCAATTCTAATAACATGCTTCTGTTTCTTCTGCAGGTGTTAATTATTAGATGAAATCCACCTCACCAAAAGCTTGAGTGAGAATAATTTCTTTTCTCTATTTGTCGAGAACAAGATAATTAGGCAACACCAAAAAGATGTTTTTGTGCTAATAATTTTCTTGGTTTTGATGAATAAATTATGTAAGCACGGCTCTGTATTCAAACTTGAACTTGAAAAATTAATTTTGAGAGCCAGTAGATGTTATTTTTCTTTCTTGATCCATTAATGAAGGCCTGCCTTTTTTCTGAAAAGTCAAAAGAGCTTGTGATCAGTAATTATTAATAAAATGTAAAGCACTATACATATATGAATTTCAATGATGTTGTGGGACGGGTGAATCAAAGGACTTGGGTGGCAGGGAATACTTTAGCACATGGCACTGGATTAACAAGGGGGGTTTTAGGGAAAATGCGGAGAGGGAGGGATGGAGAGAATGCTTCATAATACCCCCTCCCCTCCCCCACCGTTGTGTCTTTCTCCCCCCAACCTCTTCGGCTGAGAGGAAAGCGTGCCACGCTTAGATTTGAGCCATTAATATTCTGTCTCGACTCATTGTCTTTGCCTGCTGACATTTACATTTAGATTGTTTATCTGACTGTGAGGGGTGTCCGACCATTAATGAATATGCTTCTGTTGTTCCAGAAAGGCGGCAATTACCGGCTCTGCGTTAAGATAATGAAAGTAGAGAGATGTGGTAGGTGGGCATTAGCCACGGCGGAGAAAAGGCCTTGGTGCGGTTGTGCTTTTTTACACACTGCAGTGAGGGATAAACTGGAGGAACACGGACGACTCTGTGCCGGTTTCCCTGTCATTCTGCAGGCAGATCTCTCCCGGTCTCTTGGTTAGATATAATGAGGGGTTAGGGCATAAACACGCATGCCAGCTTGCCGCTTTCCTTGGCTGCGCTTCTCTATAATGCAGGTTTAAGGCCTTACTGTCAACACTTTTCTGTCAGCATTAGGAAAAAAGAACTCTCACTGGAAGAATAATTCAATAATATAGAATTTTTTAGTTATTTAATCATAATTTCTCGATTAGATTTTTTTTTTATTTGTATATCATTTAATGTATATAAATGTATATGTGTGTGTGTGTGTGTGTGTGTGTGTATATATATATATATATATATATATATATATATATATACACACACACACACACACACACACACACACACACACACATATATATATATATATATATATACTGTATAGTAAGAATAAATAACTAATAAATATACTTTTTATTAAATCTATTATTCTTAAATATGTAAAGTAGATAATTTTTTAGTTAGTTATTACATTTATATTTTAATAATTATTTTCATATATGTATGTTTGTGTGTGTGTGTAAACAGTGCTGCTTGAAAGTTTGTGAATTTTCAATATTTCTGCATAAATATGACCCAAAACATCATCAGATTTTCATATAAGTCTTGAAAGTAGACAAAGACAACAGAATCAAACAAGTGAGAGAAAAATATTTTCTTTGTCATTTATTTATTGAGAAAAATGATCCAGTGTTACATATGTGCGTTGCAAAAGTATGCGAATTTTATCCCGTGCAGGACTGGTCAGCATTTACAAGAAACTTTACCTTCAGTTACTGCAGCAAAAGGGGTTGACCCTTTTGCTGCAGTATTGAAGGTAAAGTTACTTGTAAATGCTGATCAGTCCTGCACAATAACATGTAGGAGTTTTAGCCCATTCCTTTGTGCAGAATCACTTAAACTCTGTGATGTTGGTGGGTTTCCTCCTATGAACTGCTTGCTTAGGTCCTTCCACAACATTTTAATTGGATTAAGGTCTGGACTTGACTCAGCCATTCCAAAACATTAACTTTGTTCTTCTTTAACCATTCTTTGGTAGAATGACTTGTGTGCTTGGGGTTGTTGTCTTGCTGCATGACCCACATTCTCTTGAGACTCTGTTCTTAAACAGATATCCTGATGTTTTCCTTTAGAATTTGCTGGTATAATTCAGAATTCATTGTTCCATCAATGATGGCAGGCTGTCCTGGCCAAGATGCAGCAAAACAGGCCCAAGCCATGATACTACCACCACCATGTTTCACAGATGGGATAAGATTCTTAAGCTGGAATGCAGTGTGTTCTTTTTTCTGAACATAATAGCTTCTCATTTAAACCAATAAGTTCTATTTTGGTTTCATCCATCCATTAAACCTTTCTCCAATAGTCCTCTGGTTTATCCACATGATCTTTAGTAAGCAATTTTCTTTTTAGAGAACAGTGGCTTTCTTCTTGCAGCTCTGCCATGCACACCATGGTCGCTCAGTGTTCTCCTGATGGTGGGCTCATTAACATTAGCCAATGTGAGAGGCCTTTAGTTGCTTAGAAGTTACCCTGGGAACTTTTGCAACCTCGCAGACTATTACACGTTCTGCTTTGGAGTGATCTTTGTTGGTCGACCACTTCTCGGGAAGGTAACAGTGCTCTTGAATTTCCTCCATTTGTACACAATCTGTCTGACTGTGAATTTGTGGAGTCCAAACTCTTTAGAGATGGTTTTGTAACCTTTTCTAGCCTGATGAGCAACATCAACTCTTTTTCCGAGGTCCTCAGTAATCTCCTTTGTTCGTGACATGATTCACTTCCACAAACATGATCAGACTTTGATAGATCCCTGTTCTTTGAATAAAACAGGTCACGTACTGATAGTCATTGCACTTACTGAAAACACCTCTGCACAGATGGACTCTAATTTCACCTTTAAATTAACTGCTAATCCAAGAGATTCAAATACTTTTGCCACTCACAGAAATGCAATATTGGATCATTTTCCTGAATGAATAGATGACAAAGAAAATATTTTTGTCTCATTTGTTTGATTGGGTTCTCTTTGTCTACTTTCAGGACTTGTGTGAAAATCTGATTAGTTTTGGGTCATATTTATGCAGAGAAATATATATATATATATATATATATATATATATATATATATATATATATATATATATATATTTTTTTTTCCACATGAATATATTCACATGAATATATATTCACATAAATATATATATATATATATATATATATATATATATATATATATATATATATTCACATGAATCTTGAAGTATACATGAATCTTTTTTTTCACTCTTTTCAGTAAATCATTTGAACCATATAGGTCTGAATGATTCATTAGTGAATCATTCTGATTTTTGAAATTTAAAAAAAAAAAAAATCCTTATTGAGTAATTGCCAAGGTCATGTAAGTTCATATTCGTGATTTTATTTTATTTTTTTCACAATATCTGCCTCCAAGCGCCTGTCAATCTCAGGGTCTGTGTTCTGAGGTCACACAGAGAAAGCTGAGTGCTTTGGATTCAACATGATGGAATGGACTGAGGTGTAACCATACACTATAGCACTGAAGTACAGCTAAGGTGAGTGCTGGCCATTAGAGAGCAGGAGCGTGGTGAGAGGGTAATAGAAAGCTCTGTAGCTCAGCGTGGGCAGTGGTCTGGTCACTCCTCTCACACTGAAAGGCAAAAGTGCAGCCACCGACCCAACCCTCAACTCCTTATTGCCAGTCCTTATTGTAAAGGAAGCTACTTTTTTTTTTCCAGAATGACGCAATGCAGATCAATATCACAATTCCACTCTATGCGTACGCACTGCAGACTGGTCCTGAGAATCATATGGTAGCTGATCTGAATGGCTTTTAAAGACTGTAGTGTGTGTACTGTGCATAGTTTACAGATTTTGTATATGCTCCTCACTTACTACAATGTGCAGTATGCAAACATACTGTACTGAAATACGGTATCCCATAATGCAATGTGTGCAACGTCCATTTCAAGTGTGACAAATAAACTGGTTCTCGTTTCATTGGCTTTTGACACATTATTTGACTGGACTAGAAAAATGTACAATAAAGCAGCTGTATGTAGTTTTTTGTGTTTTAGCGATTTTGGAGCCCCCTACAGATGAGTGTAATCACTGTTGTAATTACAGTGAATAGCTGTACATGTGCATTTGTTGCTGCCGTAAAGCAATCCGCCCTTTTTGCGGAATTGCATACCTGCTTACCAAAATTACAACAAAAGATATTTTGAGGAAAGCCTGAGAAAGAAGCAGAAAATGAAACAAACTATTTGCCTTAGAAGTCAGTATACAGGTAAAAACATACAAATAATTACTTTAGTTTAAAAAAATAATAAATTAGTTGATCTGGTTCACAACACTGGTTTATATGATTTGTTTATTAAGTTGGACTGATTCAGTTCTCGAGTTTGTTAGTTGATACATATAGTGTATGAATCATATGGACCCACTGATCTATAATATAATATAGCCACTTTCTAATATAATATAGACTGACATACAGTATATTATAGATCTGAGTAGGACCACTTTTATGATTCTTTTATGGTCACAGATTCACTGTCCTCACTCACTGTCATTGTATTGAAAAGAAAAGGCAAAAAAAAAAAAACCTTTTGTGTTGCACAAATCAAGTTATACAGGTTTGAAATGGCATGAGGGTGAGAAAATGATGATAGACTTTTTGTTTGGGTAAAATATCCCTTTAAAACATAACTATTTCTTTTAGAATTATCACACACACAGTATTTTGTTTTTATGTTGATTGATATTGAATTAAGAGACCGTGGAATTTTTGCTCAGTGTACTGAATGGTGTAAGAGAATGTTGAGCGGCTGAAACAGATCAGGACCGACAGTCTGAATGTTAAAGTGATTTAATGAAGTCTGTTCTAATGCTTCTCTTCAGTCCACTTACACAGATTATATTAGAGCTGTGGCCTCCACAGAAAGCCTCTCTTTCACTGCATTGTTCAAGTGCCATTTTAATTCGAAAATGGAAAGGTTTACTGTGCCAAAAGAAGATTTTCATTCTGTTTCACTTAGGATTTTTATTTTAATTATTATTTAATCACAGCCATGTTTGTGCCTCTTGTGAAACACCACTGACTTTGGATGCAAATACATTTTATAGATATGTCACACTAAAAGAAGGATATGACTATAAAATAAAAGAAAATAGAGTCAGCATTGGACTGTTCATTCATTCATTCATTCATTCATTCATTCTTTTTATTTATGTATTATTTTAACAAAAAAAGGTCAATGGATGGAACTTTTTTTTTATTTGTTTTTTCATTTAAGAAATTTATGTATGTATTTATTAATTTAATTAACAAAGAAAGAAAGTTCACAGAAAAAAGTCAGTAATGGACTGAATATTGTTTAACTGGAAAAAAGAGCCAATAATGGACTGAACATTTATTCATTTATTTAACAGGAAAATATTTAATAATTGGTTGAATATTTATTTATTTATTTAACATTTATTTTGAGAATGCGAACCCTGTGGAGCATAATTAACTTAGCATTTAAAGCTTTTCCTATAATTCAAACTCAAAGTGGTTTAAGCACCCGTTTGCAAAGAGAGTGTGACCATGAGTGATGCAGTGAACTGCTGCATGGCATGTAGGTCTGGCATCCGACTGGCTGTATTGGCATGCCCTGCTGCCATGGCAACATACTCATACAGTACGTGCATGTCGAAGCTCCGGCATGGCTGCGCCCAGATGTTGAACTCGGTGACCTCCATTTATTTTAATCCACGCAACGGTTTTCCATGCCTCAGCCCATCTGTATCCCTGTCACATGTTAAAACGTCGCATTGACATACATTAATCCGGCCAGGTGTTGTTCCCCTCCCCTCTGAAAAATCCACAACGCGTTGGAATAAAAGACTATCATTCGACCTTCCTTGATAAAATGACTTGTTTGACCTTCCCTATGTCCTTTTCCTGTCTTCCTGGTGTTCTTAAAGTGAAAGATAAAGGAATCAACCCAAAACTTAAGGGTTGAACTTAATGAGCTGCGTAGGAATAGAGCCACTGTCCTCCTGGGAGTTTGTTCCCTACAGTGAGTTGTGTTGAGAAGAGCACATTATGAAATCCTGTTGACATTGTGTTGATTTATAAGGGCATTCTCTCCATTGTTTCCCCTGTGTCCTGCAGCTAAGCACGACGTGAATGGTAACAGGACAGTGCCACCGTTCCCAGAGGGATTGCAGATGGTTTTATTCGGTAAGTGATCCGAGCCGAGATGTGTGTGTGTGTGTGTGTGTGTGTGTGTATGTGTGTCATCGGCATGGGGGTAGATTCAGCTAAGATGACTGGCAATGGAAGGTAATTAGTCCCCCCTCATGCACCCCTTCATCCCCTTGAAGAAATGCAAAACCAAAACTGCAAAAAGATGAGGAAAATAAAGGGGGAGGGGTATGCGATTAATTGCAGACTGCTGATTAGGATCTCTTTAATAAATGCATTTGTTCAGCTTCCTTTTTTTCCTTATTTAGGCCTCAAACTGTGTAATTCATCATGGCAGACAGGAATGAAATGGCTGTTTTATCACAGGGCCTTGTATACAAATAAAATAATATTCAACGTATGTATGCGGCTTTGCAAATCACAGTCCCCCTGCTGAGAGCGATGAAAGGTAACTCTTCCCTTTGACTCCATGAAAATTTTCCTTTTCTAGACGGTATGCACAGTGCTCACCCTCATTTACTGAACATTGATGTCCCCCGTGTGAAAGCGTCATCTTATAGTCTTGGCATTCGGGCGTCCCAATGGACCGCCGTAATTGAGCTCCAGATACTAGATTCTCCATCATGCGCCTTATGCTCACTTTTCCACAGCAGCTTGTAAATCAGAAAAATCTGGTCAAGCCGAGAGTCGTGTACGTATTTTTTTAAAACAATTGAATTACTTTTCACCCATGGGACGTTGTGGTAGATAACGATATACTAGTTACCCTCTAATTTATTTTTACTGTTATAGAGGGGAAAGTATTATTTGGTAATAAATGCTTACAGCGGGTGTTAGTTTTATGGTGGTTGATATGTTTTTATTGGCCTTGAGTAAATGCATGATGGAGGAGTCTTTAGTTTTATGGGATTGTAAATTCATAGCTAAAATACGGAGCTTTGAATTTTAGGGGTTGATTTAACACCAGTGGGAAGGTGCTAGAGGAGACTCGGCCCCAGCAGAACTAACAAAAACACACAGCAAAGAGAATTTGGTGAGGAAAATCAGATAAACATTTAAACACTAGCATTCAAAAGTTTGGGCTGGGTAAGATTTTTAATTATTTTTCTTATGCTCACCAAGGCTGCATTTATTTGATCAGAAGTACAGTAAAAACAGTAATATTGTGAAATATTATTATAATTTTATAAAGTTTTCTATTTTAATGTTATAAAATATAATTTATTTCTGTGATGCAAAGCCGAATTTTCCACAGCCATTACTCTAGTCTTTAGTGTTGCATGATCCTTCAGAGAACATTCTAATATGCATTAAATGTAATAATTTAAAAATAAATCATCTCACTAATCCATACTTTTAAATGGTAATGTACACTGCAGAATCTTAGGCCCCGTTTACACTAGTGCATTTTTGTTTTAAAACAGCGTTTTGGAATGAAAACGATCCCCGTTTACACTGGCGTTTCCGCTGCATTTCAGAAACGATCTTTGTTTACACTACACAACTGAAAACGCATGTCACGTGACCATTCATGCAGGTACAACCATAGATACAGTGCCTTGCGAAAGTATTCATACCCTTTCATTTTTTTTTCACGTTTTATGTTGCTGCCTTATGTTAAACTGCTTTAAATTACTTTTTTTTTCCCACATCAATCTACACTCCATACACCATAATGGCAAAGCAAAAAAACTGGTTTTTAACATCTTTGCAAATTTATTAAAAATAAAAAACTTAAATGATTCCATTGCATAAGTATTCATACCCTTATCTGGGACAGTTGAAATTTAGCTCAGGAGCATTCATATTGATTGTAGATGTTACTACACTTCGAGTGAAGTTAATCTGTGGCAAATTAAATTGAATGGGTATGATTTGGAAAGGCACACACATCTTAATAAAAGGTCTAACAGCTGATAATGCATATCAGAGCAAAGACCAAGCCCTGAGGTCAAAAGAACTGCCTGTAGAGCTCAGAAACAGGTTTGTGTCAAGCCACACATCTGGGGAAGAGTTCAGAAAAAAATTCAGCTTCATTGAAGGCTCACAGAAGCATGTAATCTCTGTTACCCTTAATGGAAGAAGTGTGAAACAACCAGGACTCTTCCTAGAGCTGGCCTCCTGGCCAAACTGACCAATTGATTGAGAAGGGTATTGGTTAGACTGGTGACCAAGAACATGATGGTCACTCTAGTTGAGCTCCATGATCATATGTGGAGACAGGAGGGCTGTTTTTCAGCGGCAGGGACTGAGGGACTCATCAGAGTAGAAGAAAAGCTCAATGCACCAAAATATTGAGATAGCCTTAATGAAAACCCAGTCCAGAGCATTCAGAACCTCAGACTGGGCAGCAGGTTCACCTTCCAACAGGACAATGACCCTAAGCACACAGCAAAAGTGGTTTATAGACAACTCTGTGAATGTCCTTGAGTGGCCCAGCCACAGCCTGAGCTTGAACCCAATCAAATATTTCTGGACAAACCTGAAAATGTGCATCTGCCCCCGTCCAACCTGACAGAGCTTGAGAGGTGAAGAGGTGAGGAGAAGAATGACAGATAATTGCCAAATGCTGATGAGCAAAGCTTATCGCATCAA
This sequence comes from Spinibarbus caldwelli, assembly GCA_039654775.1. Lineage (NCBI taxonomy): Eukaryota > Metazoa > Chordata > Actinopteri > Cypriniformes > Cyprinidae > Spinibarbus > Spinibarbus caldwelli. The sequence continues at coordinate 26,396,216 of CM077240.1, forward strand.
ACAAAAAAGGCTTGAGGCTGTAAAGGTGCTTCAGCTATATATTTAGTTAAGGGTATGGATATTTATGCAATGTACTTATTTCAGTTTTTTATTTTTTAATAAATTTACGAAGTTGTGACAATTCTGTTTTTGATTTGTCAGTATGGTGTACGAAGTGTAGATTGATGTGGGGAAAAAAAAGTAATTTAAAGGAGTTTAACATAAGGCAGCAACATAAAAAAATCCATGAAAAAAATGAAGGGGTATGAATACTTTCGCAAGGCACTGTATATGATAGGGAATCTACCTATACTGTATAGGTAGATTCCCTATTATTTAGATGGTGGACACGTCTGCCTGCTTGGAGCGGTCGAATGGGGAATCTACCCGTACATATCTATGGGTACAACAATGAGCATGATGTTATTGTTACACGGTCGTCAACGATACACAGAGGGAATGTGGGCAGCCACGCCATCGTTTTCAAAAGTCTCCATTTTGGTCCGTTTACACTGAAACGCTACCCCATAGTTTTCAAACTAAAATGGGGTCTGCAGTGTTTTCGACCTCGAAAACGCCAGAGTAGTGTAAACGATAGGCGTAACCGTAGCAAAAGTTATGCGTTTTAAAACGAAAACGCACTAGTGTAAATGGGGCTTTAGAAACTGTAATTGTAAGAGAATAGTTCACTCCAAAATAAAAATTCTGTCATTATTTAGTCACCCTCATGTCATTTCAATCCTGTATGCTGTTATTATTTGCCTGTTGTTTTTTCCATGTTTAGAATGTTTTTTTTTTTTGTTTTTTTTGTGAAGCTCCAAAGCATAAAAAAATAACAAAAATCAGCCTAAACTATGGCTCATGCACTAAATTCCAAGGCTTCTAAAGCCATACAATAGCTTTTTTTGAGGAATGGGAAGTCATGTGGACCACTTCTATGTTCCTTTTGTCCTTTTTGAGCTTGAAAGCTCTATGGTCAAAAACCGCAAAACAATTCTTGGAAAACAACAATGACAACAAAACAGCATATATATATATATATATATATATATATATATATATATATATATATATATACACACAGAAAGATATGTGGATAAATAAATAGTGACAGAAAATTGCCTTTTATTTTAATGTATCCCAAAGGAAACATCTTATCCAGTTACTGTCTGATTAACAGCAATTGAATAAATTGCTGTTTTGTGTTCAAATAGTCCAAACAATAGAGCATAGTGCTAGCTACTCCAAAAGTCATGGGTTTGATTTTCCATGCAATGTATAAAATATATGTGCACTTTGCATTGAAAGTACACATTTACATTTACATCAAATGTGTACATGAATTCTAAATGTTCTCAGAACACTGCATCTTTGTCATTTCTGCCAATACTAGAAATATGATGTTTTTTGGTTTCAATAATAGAGCAGTTATGGTCTCTGGCTATATGTAAAGAATATTTCTTTTCTCTTTTTAACACCAGTATGGGCTGTTTCTGGGGAGCGGAGAGGAAGTTCTGGAGGCAAAATGGGGTCTATTCCACTCAAGTGGGCTACTCTGGCGTTGCACCCCAAACCCCACCTATGAAGAGGTGTGCACAGGTATGTGATCCACCCTCAACTTTAACAATATTGGAACCGTATGTGTTGTTGTGAAACAATGAGTAACTGAATACCCCTTCCAAGCTTTCAGTCACTTATTGTCTTCTCTTGTTCTTTGTCTGTGGAGCTCTAGCCACATAAAGAATATGCACACAATTTGAGCATCATAAATAATACACATACTGACAACTGTACCGGTGATGACCAAGTTGAAATATAAATGTATAGCAGCAAATAATCAAGAGGTGCAGTACAACTACCAGAAGGCCACATAACAGATTTAGGACAGACAAAGAAATGGTGGTTGGTGTGGCAGTCTGAAACTATGGTAGATAGAAGGAAAACTGGGATGCTTGAGAAATATCAAGAACTGAAGAAGGAATTAGAAAGAAGGAGGGAAGTTAAAGCCAGGGTAAATCCAGTGGCGATAGGAGGCTCTTGGGACACTGACACTTCAGCTGGAAGAAAGGGAGATTTAACAGGAAAAGCAGCAGAGATCTCTATCCAGAAGAGAGTAATTACAAGCATCGCAAGAAGATACTGAGCTGAATTCTCATGCTTTGAAACCATTGGCAGAAAGAACGATGCCTGTCTGTCTGTCTGTCTGTCTGTCTGTCTATTTATCTATCTAATAAGAAATTATTTAATTGGAGAGCAGAAATCAGAATTCTGTAGCTAATTCATATGGTAATTACAGTCTTGTTCTTTTTGTAACATCTGCAGGCATCCAGATGGAATTCATATATGCTTATATCTAAATAACACATCTTGCTCATATAGCACTAATCTGGTAACTGGCTAGTATACCAATACAAAATAACAAGTGCTCATACTGTTGAGGTTTGCCCATCCAAAAATCACCATGAAGCTTGTACCCAAATGAAATAATCATGATGGGAGTTTTTGACATGGGTGGATTTGCCTTAGCTATGCCAGATGTTGGCCTATTTTTATATATATATATATTTTTTTTTTAATCCAAGCCTCTCCTTCCTTATCCTCCATTTAGGATTTAGAATATTAGGATTTTCCTTTAAAAAATAAGAGAGGAAAACAGAATAAGATTGGAGTAATCCAAAATGGTGGCCAGAACATATACACTGCCATTAAAAAGTTTTAAAAATTTATACTTTTATTCAGCAAGGATGCATTAAATTGACCAAAGGTGACAGTAAAAAGACATTATGTAGAATTTCTATTTCAAATAAATATTAATCAAAGAATCTTAAAAAAAAAAAAAAAAAGTATGATGATTTCCACAAAAATATTAAGCAGCAGAACTTCAACATGTTTTCAACATTGATAATAATAAATGTTTCTTGAGCAGAAAATCAGCATATTAGAATGATTTCTGAAGGATCATGTGACACTGAATACTGGGGTAATGGCTGCTGAAAATTCAGTTTTGCATCACAGGAATAAATTACATTTAAAATATATTTAAATAGAAAATAGTTATTTTGAATAGTACTAATGTTTCAAATATTACTGTTTTTACTGTATTCAAACAATAAACTATAAATTATGTGAATAAACAAAATTAATTTTTTGTTACTTTGCAATTATACTCTAAAAAAATGCAGAAATTGTCTTTGAAAACAAAATTGAGTAAAATAATTGTACATTCTCCTGACGTGTTTAGTATAGCAAAAGGAGAAGTTTTTCTCAGCTCAAACTTACTCTTGAGTTTTCCTCAGCCTAGAAGAGCATGACAGGCCTGGGCTTTGATCTCCCAAGTTTTCCCTGTATGCTGCTTTAGCGCAAGTTCAGTCACAATGATTTCCCATCAAATGAATTTGCTTTAATGGCCTCTCACAGAGTATGCTTAGCCATTCCTTACTCCAAAGTTTGGATGACATAAACGCAAACATGCTTCTCACTGCAGGGCATTTATATTTAAATTCCCTCTTTTTCTTAGAAACCGTACGTTTTCAGAATCAAAGCTGTCATATAGCAGGGTGTGATGATTCAGCATGTGGTCCTTCGCTACAAGCAGAACTAGTATACTGTGAGGGGTGCTGAAAACTCAGAGGGAGCTGTCCATTGGTTAGTGCTGAAATGAATGCTGGTGCTGAATTGGTTGGCAACACTGTGCTTCATACAGGGTTTGAATGCTGACATCCTTTTAAAACAAGTAACAGGATTTTAGAAGAAATGGGAAGATAAGACTGGTGTGCTCCTAGATATGATCTATAATTGTGTGAAAATGAATAGCTTCTTTTTTTCTGTAAGATCTGTTTTAAGACCTACTGAGCTGCATTGCGTCCTTCATAGGCAGCTACCTTCTAAGGCAGCATCTTTACTGAAATAAAACCTCATAAGTGACTAAACACACTAAATAGGCAGAAACTCTGAGCATCATACAAATAGGGCTCAGAACAGGAGTCTAAGAAGCTTTTTTCATTTATTAATTTTAAACGTTTTATCTATAATTTTTATTGTTGAATGAATTATATTTGTCTCCCGTCTTTTTACTTTATTCGTCATCTTTAGTGTTTTGACAGTGCATTACGGGATTATTTTTTATAATTATTTTTGCAGTGTATTTGGGGTGTGCCTATGATGTCTTAAAATGTAGGCAGCCTACTAGGTTTGGGAACGGAGCGATAGAATCATACGCAGGATTTTACTCATGTATGTGAGGGGCAGGGGAAGCGCTATGATCCTTAAATGCTCTCTCGCTTTGTCTATGCACTCATTCGCTCTCTCTCTTTTCTGTGTTAATCTCAGTCCTGTCTGCACAAGAGCTTGTGTCAACAGGGGATTAAAGGGTACAGACATGTCCGCCAAGCAGAAACATGCACTAAAGATAAAGCCACCAAAGCAAATAATCATAGAAAATAGCATCTTATGGGTCATTCTACAAAATGTGTGGCATTTGCGTCCAAGTTTATTGGTAAAGTGCTTTTCACAATACATATTGTTTCAAAGCAGCTATACAGAAAATGCTTGTTTTGATTAGGAAGTACTTTATCATGTGTGTAAAAAAATAAAAAATACATAAAGGAAAAAATTAACTATGAATAGTTGATTTAACATTTACTGTGTTAATGTAGACATTTGTGTTAGTATATCTGGTTATTTATTTTGAGGTTTTCTTCTCAACTTCACCTTGCTGCATTAGCAAGTGAGCACATTTTTATTGGAAAAATAAATTATTTTTATTATTCTTTATCTCTGTAGATATGCATTATATATATACGTCTGTGTATACATATATATTCCTATTTAGTATTAAGATTTTTTTTGTGTGTTTTTGAAGGGAGGATGCTTTTATTATATATTAAAAAAACAGTAAATACAGCTGAAATACAGTAAAAAAATAAATAACCATTCTCTATTTTACTACATTTTAAAATGAATTTTAGTCCTGTGATGCAAAGCTGAATTTTCAGCAGCAATTACTTCAGTTTTCAGTGTCACATGATCTTTTAGAAATTATTATAATATGCTTAATATTTTTTTTTCAGGATTCTTTGATGAATATAAAATTCAAAAGAACAGCATTTATTTCAAATACATATATTTTAAAATACATAAAAATACTTAAAAATCTTACTGACCCCTTTTGAACAGTGATGTGTGTCTGTGTATATATAATACCTATTTTATTTTTCTAAAAGACCCATTTGAAGGCATAATTATATCCTAATATATATTCAAATATATTAATTTAGCTTGCGTTAGCACAGTGCACAAAATTTAAAATCTTACAAAAATACTTGAAAATTCACCTTGTAAACTAGAAAATGGATCCGTTTCATAGAAGGCACCTTAAAACTGAAGCAGCCTATAGTATGTCTTTTCACCCATTTTGTGATGCAGAATTAGAGCTGCACAAAGAGAGAACATGAGAGGGTGGCATGCTTGTGCCTTTGCAGTGTCTCACATAACCATTATCTCTGAATTTCAGTGGATTGTAGTTTTCACTGCTCCCACTTGTATTGATGGTCTGTAAAAGGCACTTCCCTTGACACCTACTTGCATCACATCTGTACCTTCGCTTAGATAGTACACCGGTCTCAAGCTGCAGCAAATATGGCCGCCTGTGGTCGACCTTCAGCTCGTCTAGAACGCCACAGCCTGGCGAGGGGGTGGGTGAGGGGATTACACCAAAAAAAATGGGGGGTTGAGAAAAAGGATTTGAGCTGGGAGATGGGAAGAAAAAGAGGCGAGATGCTTCAAAGAGGAAATGAAGAAGGGAAGAAATCCGAGCAGAGAGAGAGGAAGAGAAATCGAGAGGGAGGGAGGATTGGATGAATGTAAAGAGAGGAGTGGGAAGTGTAGGAACAGGTTCAGTGGGTTCATTACTCTTCCACAAGCCAACATGCACAACGCAGTTCGAGGATAATGCTGTGGGCTCTTATGCCTCCATTAGAACGCCATTGTCTTAACGCTGCATGTACGAACATTTGCATAAAATACTGACAAAAGGTTACAACGAGTGCAGAAAATATACATTTTTGCTTTCTTTTGCTGTGGCAGTCATTTTAAACTGCACATATATACATACACACACACACACACACACACACACACGTATGTATATGTATGTGTGTATCATTTTATATTTTAGTATTTTCCATTGTCATTTTAATTTTAGTTAAAATGTTAGTAAATTTGTTGTTTTGTCATTTTATTAGTTATGTTTTTTTTAATATCTTTTAGTAGATTTTTTATACATTATTTCAATTATTTATAATTATTTCAGTTTTAATTTGAGTTATTTTAATACATTGAGTTAAACTATAGAGAAAATGAGGATAAATAAATTATTTTAAGTAATGAAAATATTTTGTATGGTTTTAGTTTTAGTTAGTTTTAGTAACTATAATAACACTGCCATCTTGAAGAGACTGGCTTATTTTGTGTATGATGCTTTGAACGTGTTTTTTGTCATAAATAAGAAAAAAAAGCTAAAAATCATATTGTGATAGGGACAAAAATATATATAATTTTTTAAAAATAATGTAAAATGTAATTTTATTTAATTTGTTAATTTTATATATTTTTTATTTATTTAGTTAATTGAACTAAAGTTAGGTTATATTTGGTTTATGTGTGTAAGCTAATCCATGGCATTATTTTTGTTATGTAGTTCACAGATAACGAAAGTGTTTTAATACCTTTCAACTTGGGCCTATGTTTAATTTCGGGTGTATGCAGAGCTGTCATCTGTGACGGACTCCTGGGAACATTGTGACAAGCGGGCCACTATATGCATTTTTACAATGCTGAGTGTATAGGCGTGAATTGAAGCGACAGCCCTGGGTGTATGAGCAATGGCACGGCTTTGGTTTTCCATATCTGAGCTCTGATAATGTTACTACCCCTCTGCCGTCTTGCCTGGTAATGAAAATAACCCCACAGGTTAGTCCTTTATTACTTTTTTAATATCAGAGCAATATAGATTTACTGGAGATAACGTAGAGGATGGCCCCCCATAAGACTGAAGCAGAGATTATTAAGCAGACTTCTTTGGTAATAAATTAATGATGGGAGATATGGAATTAGGACCTCGGTTTTTCAGTTTTGGGGTTCTAGTCAAAGCTGGTTCATGTTCTGTGATTCATTTGCAACATGCTGTTCACAGTCCAAATAAAGACAATAGATAGTTAAAAAAAAAAACTAGACAATACTGTGAATCCAGTTTTCTGGATTCAAATTAATGTTAAAAAAAACCCAGATTAATTTCATTTGAGTAATTTTTACAAAAATGAGTGATTTTAAATATATACAGCACCATTTAAAAATTAGGAGTCTGTTAGATTTTTTAATGTTCTTGAAGAAAATCTCTTATATTCACCAAGGCTGCATTTATTTGATAAATATACATTAAAAAATATGTTGTGAATTAATAGTGATATTGTGAAATATTAGAATGATTTAAAAATGTTTTCTATTTAGATATATTATTATAAATGTTGAAAACACTTGTGCTGCTTAATATTTTAATGGAAACCATGAAACATTTTTTTCAGGATTCCTTGGTGAATAGAAAGTTGAAAAGAACAGCATTTATTTGAAGTACAATTTTTGGTAACAATTAAAAAGTTATTACTGTCGCTTTTGATCAATTTAATGTGTTCTGTCTGAACAAAAATATCAGTTTCTTTTATATTATTGATATAATTTTTTATTTACTGACTCATTGCAAACCACAAACAAGGTGATAAATGTTCTAAAATAGCACAGCACAGTCAATGTCATTTTTCTTAAGTGCAAACACAACATTCAGAATCAGTCTTCAAGACTGTGCCATGCAAATTGCAATTCGCAATTTTGTGTTCTTGTGCCATTTCCTTTCTAGCATTATTTTTACTGAATTGGGCTCTAAAACAACGCAGACAGTGAGTGGAAATAAACTATCAGCTGGTGCAGTGAATTCCTCCATTGTGTTTTTAAGCTCTTCAACAGGCCTTATTGCAGTTGAAAGCAATTGTCTTAATACTCTGATAAAACTTCAACGGCTTCTGTAGGACAAGACTCCCCCCCCCCCCCCCCCCCCCCCCCCAAAAAAAAAGAAAAGGCGTCAGCAATTCTCACTTTAATCTCTGTCTGACCCACTTCATGACTTCCTTTTCGATTGCTACTAATGGCTGTGCTGTTGTTTGAATCTAGCCTTAAAGAGAGCATAATCATCAGGCTGAGTACGTAATGTATTGTGCTTGTGTTTGTTTGATGCTCCTCTGTGCTTCTCCTCCATGCTTGCTAACCCGCAATGAGTCATTTCAAAGTAATTTCTTGTTTTTATGAGTCCGTCTAAGAGAAGGAGAGCTTCCTCTAGAACTTTTTTCATGGTTTCTTTCCTCAGGTTGCAATTCTTTTTTAGCTTATAGAAAAGCACCCAGCTGATGCTATGACACACAGGTAGATCGACTGCCCTTGTACTTTTATGAAAGGGTCAAAAGACACATAAAGGTAATCAATATGGAGGACTGACCCTATCGCTGGAGATGTGGCCAGTCAAGCCAAAATCAGTGCCCCTTGATGACCTGACTGGATTGGGACGGCGGGCCACCTCTGTTTAACCCGAGGGTGTGTGCACGCACCGTGACTCTTTTGCCGATGATGTTTACACAGTCACCTCTGCTTCTCTTGCTCACACAGGTAAAACAGGACATGCAGAGGTGGTTCGCGTGGTCTATGAGCCTGAGAAAATCAACTTTGCACAGTTGCTCAAGGTATTTTGGGAAAGCCATGATCCTACACAAGGTAACATTTTATTCCATCACACACAAAATCCTAAAGGGATAGTCTGCTTTTCAAAAATGAAAATTCTGTCATCATTTACTCCCCTCTGGTTTTTCCAAATCTATATGACTTTCTTTCTTCTGTGGAACACAGAGAGCGTTTTTTTTCTCTCCTATACGCAGTGAACGTGAATGAGGAAATGTCGAGCTCTGAAAAGCACCATAAAATTAGACCATATGACTTTGTGTGGTATATTTCAAGTCTTATAATGAGGAACATACCAAAATATCATTCATTCAGATATCCATAAATTGCCAAAATGTATTTTAATATAAGAAAATATATTTTTTATAATTAAAAAATAAATTGTTTAAACCTTCAAATGTCAGAATAGATTACAAAATGTCCTTCAAAAAAATCTCTATAAGAATTGTATATAAGAAAATTCCAATCTTAAGAAATTTCTGGAAAAATGCTTTTTTATTTGGAAAAAAATAAACACATTTGTGACCCTGGACCACAAAACCAGTCATAATGGGCAATTTTTAAATAAGCTTTTCATTGATGTATGATTTGTTAGGATAGGAAAATATTTGGCCGAGATACAACTTTTTGAAAATCTGGAATTTGAGGGTACAAAAAAATCTAAATATTGAGAAAATCACCTTTAAAGTTGTCCAAATGAAGTTCTTAGCAAGGCATATTACTAATCAAAAATTAAGCTTTGATATATTTACGGTAGGAAATTTACAAAATATCTTCATGGAACATGATCTTTACTTAATATCCTAATAATTTTTGGCATAAAAGAAAAATCGATAATTTTAACCCATACAGTGTATTGTTGGCTATTGCTCCAAATATACCCATGCTACTAATGACTGGTTTTGTGGTCCAGGGTCACATTTGTATATAATGGCCAAAAATATGAGGCAATATAAATTAAACTATTTAACGCTTAACTTATTGAAAAATATTTATTGATGTAAATGTATTTAAAAACCTATATTAGTGGAAGTTTTTTTTTTTTTTTTTTTTTTTTTTACAATTTTAAGTATTTTGATCTATTTTTAAAAAAATATTTCAGTATTTTTTTATTTTGCTATATAGGATGCCTTGCGAATGTTGCATTGGAAGATTTTAAATAAATATATACATGAACAAATTTTCACTGTTATGGCATTAGAACTTTTTTGATACTTTATTATTTAGTCAATTTGGAGCTGTCTTTTAAGTTTCACAGAAGAAATGTTTTGAGTAAATGATAAAAATGTCCTTTTTGGGTAAACTCTCCCTTTAAGATCATATTTAGTTCATTAATAGTTTAAACCCAATACAGTACACAGTAAGTTTTGTTTAGCACAGTGTTCATTAAAGAAAGGCTGAGCACAAAAATCTATTTAAAAGTCTGTAAAAAGAGCAGCTAATACAGTCTTAAGTTCCAGTAGTTTGAGAGGTACGAGAGGCCCATCATGAATTCACAAAGAGGAGAGGCAACAGTTTGAGTGCCTGCAATCATGACCAGAGGATTCAGATCAGAAATTAAAGTGTCTCGACCATCCAATCACATTCAGACTGATGGAGATGGCCTGTATAATGCCCTTATTGTGTCTGTGGTGATGACTAACACTCGGCTCATTCTTATATATGTTCACACTGAAATCATTACGGTTTGGCTTAATTTAAAGAAAAATTTTACAGCTCAGAAATGTTTAAAATAATGTACATTCACATGAGGTAAATGGTCCAGTCCTATCCAGCTTCTTCAGCATAGTTAATGCCCTCTTCCCATCCAACAAATATATCTATGCAGAATCTATAAAGTCATATCTGGATAAAGAACAGATAGAACAGAGCTTTAATTAAAATCGCACTCTTGCCAAGATTTCATATCTGGTTGATTGTTTCCCAAGAGACCAAAGTACTAATAGATGCTAATTTTGGACCCACAGAAGACGCACTCGGTGGCTGAACTGCATGATTACGTCAGGGTTACATGATTTACTTTACTTCTCAGATGTCTATATAGAGTTTAACACTGAATATCAAGGAGTAGTTTACCCATTTACATTTGTGTTGTAACCAGATCTTCAAACACCCGGTTTTGATCGACATATCTGCATTTTGTTTGATAGGAATGAGACAAGGCAACGATGTTGGGACGACCTATCGATCAACCATCTACGCTTACACACAGGAACAGCTCGACCAGGCATTGCGCTCCAAGGATAAATATCAGAAGGTATCCCTCAGCCGCCACCTCTCATATCTCTCCACTCCATATACAAACAACCCTCAAGTGATCAGTTTATGGATCAGTGGTTCAAAACTACTTTGGCTTCAGGATCCAGATATTACATTGGACATCAAGTGCCAAAAGCAAAAATGTTCTTGAAAATATTATTGGTTGTCTTGAAAATATTATTGACATTAGTTTTTTGGATCTCAGGACTCTTCAATTGTATTTAATAATACTAATAATAATACTAATGATAATTTATATATATTTTATAAAAAACCTTATAAATTATACAAAAATACAAGATTACAAAATATACTTCAAGGGTCAAAAAAAAAACTTTTTAAAGACATTTTGGGAAAAATGTTTTTTTTATTTAGGAAAAATAAACATTTGTATATAAGGGCAAAAAAGGAGGGAAAATAAACTATTTAACTAATAACTTATTGAAAATATGTATTTTTGTAAATGTATTTAAAAGCCTATATTAGCCCTATATTTTGACCATTATTATGTATTTTGATCTATTTTAAAAAAATATTTCTGAAAATATTTTTATTTTGCCATATAGGATGCCACATGAATATGTTGTATTGGAAGATTTTATATGAATAAATTTTAGTCTGTTCCTCATATTTATGCAATTTTATGGCATCAGAACTTTTTTGATACTTTATTTATTTAGTCATTGGACATCAAGCACCAAAAGCAAAAGTGTCCTTGAAAATATTATTGGTTGTCTTGAAAGTATTATTGACATTATAGTTCTTTGGATCTCAGCACTCTTCATTTGTATAAATGAATAATAATAATAATAATAATAATAATAATAATAATTTATATATTGCATAAAAATTGTAAAAATTAGACAAAAATATAATGTGTGAAAAATAAAGTAATATAATTAAAAAATAAAATAAAAATAAATAATTCTGATATTAAAATAATTATTATTAAATCCATTTTTTTTACATAATTTTAAAACAGTTTGTTGAGTAGAGTAGTGGAATATGTATGTGATCACTTATTAATGTGTTAACTTATTGATTTTTGTATGTATACACAGACACACACACACATTAATTATTTTAATAATATTTTATAATATTATTTTATTTTAATGTATTAGTATCACTACTAGTGTTATTTTTGTTGTTGAGTATTGCAATATTAATGTGATAGTATTCATTTCTTCACTTCCGCAAAGCACTTTAAGGCAACAGGCTTAGAATGGTATTTTCCCTCCAGTCCACAACCTTATCAGAGCAGACCTGCAATCCAGCAGTTGACAACCACTGCTTTAGAAAACAAAAGCTGTTTGTATCGTCTGTACCCTCATATAATGGTATGCCCACACCTCTGGTCCCCAAGCGGACAGTAAGAAGGGACAGGTGTTGAGGATTACAGCCCTCAACGGTTCTTGCTCTGTTTGATAACCTGCGAATCCATGCCAGATGAAACAGGTTTTCTGCAAAGCAGGGAAATATAATCTTACACATGAAATAGTAATTCTGTTTGTCTCGTAGACAGCTTGGAGTAGGGAACCTTCAAATCTGTGCTCGAGGAGGTTCAAAGCCTTTCGGCGCTGAGTGCGAACGCTGCCATCTGCATTATGCATATATTTTTCTCTAATTGCAGAACGGCTCTGTTGTCGAGCCGAAAATTGAGGTTTCTTGGTCTCGGTGGTGCAATGCATTACAAACCTGCATGCGGTTCACGCTAACAACCCCACCCTTTCCGTCGAAGCGAAGCCTGTTAGAACAATAGAAGCAGAGGAACTGACTGTGGTTCTCACAGGCACCAATCTTCCCTACCGTACCCCTGTAGTCTCATTTTCTTCCTTCAAAACCCTTCCCCCCCTTGTGTATGATCATACTTGTTTTTTTTTTGGGCTGTTTTTCTTCTCATTCCCTCAGATCAGTCCACAGTCTGAGATGAAATTAGCAGCCGTGCGTTCTGTACCTCACCGAAGCGCTCTGTTGTATTCACGCTCGGACACATTATAGACGGTGTCGCGTTTGACACATTTGACTATTGACGAGATGACCTTGACTGTCTCATCTTCCCAGTGTCCTTTCTTGCTTTCTTTGCACTTCACATCGGATCTAGGCTGCTTTTGTGCTGATACCGAGGGTTTGTGCAGCCTCTCTTTCTACATCAAAAGAGCCCAAATGAACGGCGCAGTCACTCTTCGCTCTTGCCTCAGCCCTCCATTTTGAACAAATGCTGAACACAATATCCAATATCTTTTCCTGTGATATGGTGCATTTGGTATCTCAGCAACTGATTCTTGAAGAAGGGATGGATCTCACTGGAGAGCGATGCTCGCAGACACGCTCACACATGCTCACAAATGAAGTCCTCACTGTTCACAATCAAAATGCTTATTTTAGAGGCATATTAAGAAGTTTTCTAGCAGAATAGAGACTGATTTGGAGATCAGCAACCAGGGCTCAACAATAAGGAATCTTTTTTTTCTGCATGCAGGCCATTATTTCACTTAGTTCAGATTTTTACTTGCCACATTTTCACTGGCCACACAGCCACAAATATGATAAAAATCTGGTTTAGTTAACAATTTAACTATGTAAATTTATTTTAAATGTATTATTTTAAATTAAAATTAATTTAAAAAAAAATGAAGTAAAGGGATGAGTGGAGGGATAAAGCTGATTTATAAAAATAATATAAATACAATCTTTCCATCATTTGCTGAGATAGCAAAATCACAGGAAATGATTTTTGGATATTGCATTCAAAATTGAGCGCTCAGGCATGAATGAAGAGTGATAAATATATCATTCATTTGGACTCTTTTCAAGTATATATATAAAATATAATTATTTATATAAAATGAGCTCCAGACTCGACATTAGACCATCATTACAATTGAGTCCTGTCCACTGAAGTGTCTAAATGATGGAACACACAGTGCTGGGACCCAGGGGATGAGAAAAGGGGGCGCAGGCCTCAGAGCGGGAAAAGCATATGGGTGCGATTTTTGTTTTTCACGCAGTGCTGGCTCCAGCTGATGATGACTCCCAGTGGTCTGCACCATTGGCCTCTGACTTTCTGATCAGCTTCCTGCTTCCAAAATCAGACACTTTTTAAAATCATATTTAGAATTATACAGAGTTTTGGTCTTAGTTGCTGATTTCTTATTGCTTTGGCAGAGCAGCTTTTTTGCTTAGAGAATCTTCCAGTGTTAATTGCTTTGTTTTCTTGCCCTGAAATTTCATGGACAAGGGTTCTGTTAATGACTAGAATTGAGAGCCACTCTATGGCCCTCTAAAATAGTTCTGTTTCATAAAAATAGGGCATGAAGAGATGTTTTTCCCCCCCTTGGAAAATGGATAATTTTCAGTTTGGCTTGTTGCACGGTTGAATTCATGTTCATAGAAAAGTGGGATTTTGCAGCAGTTTGGTAGTTTAAGACGTCCAAATTACTGTAAGCTAAAATTACTGTAAACTACTAGTGTTGCTTTTTAATGGTAGATCACTTATTAACCTTCATGTTCTGTTTGTCATGTTCAATTTTTTTCCTATATATACATACATATATATATATATATATATATATATATATATATATATATATATAAAATATATATACACACATACATATATATATATATATGTATGTGTGTATATATATTTTTTTATTTATTTATTGTATTTTCTTGCTTTGGTCAAACAGAAAGCAACATTGACTGTTTTGGATAACAGTGACATTTCTGTATCCAATATAGTCAATGTATCACATTATTTGGTATAAGTTACATAACTTGCCTTGATAAGGTCAGAGGAAATTGTTAAAAGAATTTGAGTTGAAAAAAATCACTATTTAGGCTTTTTTTTTAGACATATACCATGGGTCTCTGGGAGTCCGAACATATAGCCCGCAAAGGCAATTTCAATAGGACAAGCATTAAATATGTCCTGCAGCACTCTCTTCTAGCTGCACAGATGAATAAGACAAGAGTTTCTAAAGGCTGCATGCTGTCAAAGAAGCTTTTAGCTGCACAAGGCTCTGCATTTCTCATTGTGTTTCTGTTCCGAAGCGCTTGCAGACTCGCACGCTCCCTCTACTGGCCACTTTTTAACTGCGTTTCCCCTTTCTCTTTCTCTCTCTCACTTATTCACTCCATCCTCCATTGTCTGCTGTCTCTCTCTCTCCACCCACTCCACCCCCTGCTGAGCCATCTGCGCTTTGGTAGGCCCTGTCTCCATGGCAACAAGGGAGGCCGCGCTGCCTCCTATTGGCCCGCTGCCCAAACGGAGAGGCTGCCTGAGGTCGAAGGTCGTCTGTAGAGTACCGTCTCACCGGTGTTCTAATCAGCTGTTGACCCCTAGCCACAATGAAATGAGTGTCAGAAGGCAAGGGGTTAATAAACCCTGGTCTGACTGGCAGCTGGGTCCATTATGAGTGAGGGACAGGAGAGGGAGACCGGTGAGGGGGGGGTTTGGAGGATGCTGGAGATGAGGGACTGCGATCTTGGGTTGGGGGCCCGTCTGTGTTGCATAAGGGAAGATTTGATGTCACCATAAATTGTGTCTGCAAGGGTGGAATGAAAGCTGTGGGTGGCTTTTTTAGGATTATAGCGCCTGGTGTTAGTGTGAGGGATGTTGAGAATTTGGAGGGCTACTGTATCTGTTGTGGGGCAACAGTGCTGGATATGATTGCACTCGATGTACAATTAAATTACTTTAACAAGGCATAGCCAACGCCAGCTTTTACTGTGTGTATATTGTTAAAAGTTTAGGGGCGGTAAGATTTTTTAATGTTTTTGAATGAGTGTCTTATACTTACCATGCCTGCATTTATTTGATCAAAAATACTTTAAAAGCAATAAAATTGTGAAATATTTTTACAATTCAAAATAACTTTTCTATTTTAATATATTTTAAACTCTAATTTATTCCTGTGATGCAAAGCTGTATTTTCAGCAGTCATTACTGCAGTCATTAGTCAAACATTTCTTCTTATTATCGATGAAGAAAACAGTTGTGCTGCTTAATATGTTTGTGTAAACTAATAGCTTTTTTTTCCCCTTGGTGTGTGTGTGTGTGTGTGTGTATATATGCACACTTTTAATCTTACCTTTTATTTGTGAAAAGTAGATAATAATTAGAATTTTATTTCTAAGAAGCATGTTATAGTTGCACAAGGCTTGCAATGTCAAATTAAACTGTAAAAGTGTTAACCCTGTTAGCTTTCTGAAGGCATTATTATATACCAGAATATCCTAAAATGTGTTAATTTCGCTTGACATGGCAAAATGCAAATGACTAGCACTGTCGGAGAGAATTTTGCAAAAAATCTTGTAAAAATGTAAAAACATCTGTACTAACTGGAAATGGCAAAGTCTGGAAGTCCGTTGAGTTGCATTCACAGTTTTGCATATATATTTCACGTGTTCCAAAAAATGATGAGTGCTTCATTAGATTTTAAAATATACAGTACTAACAGAACATTTCATGTGGAAATGTATGGTTCCTTGGGGCAGATTTGTTCCCCATGAGAAGAGTGACTCTTGTGTGAAATTCAAAGTCTTTAGCTCAAACGGAGTGGAATATTGTGAATTTAACCATCTAGTTGCTAGGCAACCATCCATTCAATCCATCCCATAATTACACAAAATGCAATTAGCCACAGACCCTTCACGCATGCAAAGTTCATTGAGGTTCACCATAGGGATAAAAAGTTCAAAGCGAAGAATATTAATAATAGACCAGTGCCAAAATGAGAGCAAGACTTATTTATTTATTTATTTATTTTTCCCCTACTCTGCTTAGCAGATCTACAAATCTGGCTTCACTGGAAGTGCTTCGCTTCAGGAGCACACCATATTAGTGCAGAGAGTGACGATCACTCAGGGTTTAAATGAAGGAGATTTGCTCTTATCGACCTCTGCGAGATTGTTCAATATTCAATATCCTGGTCATACCCTTTCTGTTTTGTTAATTGGCAGAGACAGTAGCATCATTCTGCGTAGCATCATATTGCTACATAAAATGCTGGTAAAAGTAACCACAAGGAGGCAGTGTGTCCTATCCACAGGGGCCAGCGCTCCATCCGTCCACCCCCCTGCCTTTGTGCTCATTTACTCTCTCTCACTTTCTCTCCTTCTCTCTGTCCTCACGTCTCAAGAACTTGGTGTGGCATGTTCCCATCTATTAGCATCTCAATTAAGGGCTAACAAAAGACAGGTTTTTCCCCTCCGAGGCCTCCACATGTGTGGTTTACCTAGTCTCTGTGCGCCCTGAGCAAAATCCAGGAGATTGACTGCACTCCACCAATTACACCTCCCCATCAATGTCTGCAAGAAATCACAATGGCCTTAATTAGCGACTGCAGCCTCACTCTATTACACGCTAGCGCAGTAAAAGCCCAGTCTTACCTTCGCCACCAGTCTCCCATGGATAATGTGGGCTGTAATTACGAGGGAGAGGTGTAGCTATCTGAAGGGGTGTTTATGGCTTTTTTACTTTCATTCTGTGGCCTTCCAATGACGGCTAATTGATTTTTAAAGGAACAGTTCACCCAAAAATGAAAATGCTGTCATTATTTACTCACCCTCGTGTCATTCCTTATGTGGCTTTATTTCTTCCAAGGAACAAAAAAGGTGATTTTTATCAATATAATGTTAGCAAATGAAGATAAAAGCTGAAAAACTCCCCACCACAAAGAAATCATAAAAGTGATTCATATATGTATGCACAATAGTCTGTCTTCTAAAGTCATATGATAGTTTTGTGTGAGTAATATTCATTATTCACTTTCAGAAAATGTAAAAAAGTCTGATTCATAAATGATTCATTGAATCATTCTGTTGAGTCAGATTTTTAATGAATCAATGAAACCAGTCTGAATGATTCATTCACAAATCAAAGTGATAAATGTAAAATTATAAATTTATTAGTGCTGACAAAAGATTAATCGTGAGTTTTTGTTTGTAAGTTTTTTGTTTACATAATATGTGTGTACTGTGTATATTTATTATGTATATATAAATTTTATATTTTGAAAATATTTGCATGTGTATATATATTAATGTAATTTATATTATATAAAAATATATTTAATATATAAACATATTTTTCTTGAATATACATGCATGTGTGTGTATTTATATATACATAATAAATATACACAGTACACACATATATTATGTAAACAAAAATGTTTATTTTGAATGTGATTAATTGCGATTAATTGTTTGACAGCACTGACAATTTATGAATGATATATTACATTTCTTGTTGTGAGAATTTTTATATTTGGGTCAAATAATCCTTTAAAGTCTGCATGAAATCAAAATTGACTTTATTTACTTTACTAGCGCACATTGCTAGTCTTGATGTGAACAATTAATCCATGCAAGTTAATCCTCTGAAAAAAATAGTTTGTCTTGGTAATCTTTAATCAAAATCTGAACATTTGCTTCCGTTCTGGAATGACATTCCTTCTCTGATGACGTCAGTTTGACGGCTTGGGCAGAGTATCTTTAACCACTCTCCTCCAACCGTTAGGTTGCTATGAAAAAAGATTCAGCTGGAAATACGTCACTACACTGAAATGAAGTCAGCAGCAACTTCCGGTTCATGCGGACTTTAAAAAAAAAATGTAAAGCTATTTTCAAAAATGTTCATGACATGAACCATTGTTGTTTAGAGTAGTAGCATTTTTTTTTTTTTTTATTGTTTGTGTCAAATATATTTTAGGCATACACATACAACTGCGCTATAAAATTGGAGACAATTCACTAGTTTGCCGCAGTGTTATTTACAATTTAATTTTCATTTAGGTTATGTTTTTAGTAATCTTAAGTGTTTATTGACATTTTTATCCCCTTTTTATAATATTATTGTTTGTTTAATTTATTTATATTTAAATGATTCGGTTTTAGTTTTTATTTATTTTTTTAGTTGTTTTGCAGTAATTTTAGTTCTTCAACCTTTCAGTTAGTTCCCAAGGCAACATTTCTCATTTTCAAGATTTTATTGAATATTTATATTTTATTTAAATTCAGCTTTATTTCAGTGAACAAAACAGTGTTTAATAGTTTTAATTTTAATGATAATAACCCTGGTTTGCCAATGCCAGTATATTTTGTCATCAAGGGCCCATGCCAATGTTTTTGACAGCTACAAGAACAGACAGACAGAGAAAGCGAAAGAAACACATCGAGCGAGAGAAATGACGGGCCAGATCAGACTGCAGTAGACTGATAAGAGTAAATGGAATGTGGAAGGAGACCGAGTGTTTTCTAGGTCTCTCCATCCGTGTGAGGTGTCGAACATACCTGAGTCTCATTATAGAGTGTATGTCTGTGTGTGTGACTGCGGGCCATGCGTGGGCTAATTAGCTTTTCCCTCGGCCGCTCTGCGACCGCTCCCGTTATTTCCTGACCAGCTTGCCAGGCCGGCACCCCCTCTTCCCCTCCCCCATGTGTGGCTGTTCTAAATGGAGACTCAATGCATGCTGCTCCCCGACATCCTAATGTACCCGACCAGTTGGTTTAACAAACACAGCGCTGCCAACCATCTGCCGGCTAAATCTGTCTTGAAATTGCTTTAGTAACAAACTGAACTTTCTTTGCTCAGTGCTGCTCTCGCGTCCTGCCTTCCTCAGTGTGCCGCTCTCTGCTCCTCGACCCGGCCCTCTCTCCTGCTCCTCGCTGCTGACCATTGTCATTTTCTCTTCTTGTCTCATCTCATTTTGGTTCATTTTATCTTTTTTTTCCTCCTCTTGCATGTTCTTGTCTCTAACAATTGTCATTTATTGGCTTCTCAGTGTGCATCATCGAATCAAATTATTTTTATAGTTGTGATATTGCTTCATCTTTTTTCTTCTCTGCTTTTAGTCATTGCAATCTGTTTTCTCGTCTCGTCTCTTCTTTTCTCTTGCCAAATTCATCTTTTCTAATATTTATTTACTTTTCCTCTCTTGTTTGCTCTTGTCTTGTCCATTCTCTAACAAATGTCATCAGTTGTCTTTTTGTTTAATCTCATCTCATCTGTTTTATTGTTTTGGTCTCTTCTTTTCTCATCATCCCTTCCAGTGTTTTACATTTCTACATTAATTTAGTAATTGTTTTGGTCAACATTTTTACTGTAGTAAAATGGATTAAAATGCATAAATATATATATATATATATATATATATATATATATATATATATATATATATATAATATAATATAATATATATATATATATAATATAATATAATATAATATATATATATATATATATATATAAATAAATACAAATTTGAAGAATAATACATTTCCAGGATATTTTTGTCAAAAGACAAAAACTTAAAATTTTTAATGTTCAAACAAAATCTGAAAATGTGTTTAAATTAATAGATTAATTATGTTTAAATATTTCATAAACTGAATTTTTCAAGTTATTTTTGATGATTAAAAATAGATGCTATTTTAGTAAAATTGTTTAGTAAAAATAGCTCAAATGAATGACAAATATTGATAAAAAAAGATTAAATACCATTGTTATCTGTTCTTTTGTTATTATCTCATCATCCAGTGTTAATGTCAGTCTTTCTAAACAAAAATTATGAATTAACACTTTTTATAACATTTAAAAATAAATATATGAAACATAGAAACAATATAAAGAATATGGTTAAAATGAATAATACAATATAAAATATTTACATATGCACTTTCTCATCAATTAAAATGTTATTTACATAACTAAACTTAGATTCCAGTGTAGTCTAATTGTAGTTAAACTGAATATGACATGAAAAAATATAGACTAAACTGAATGGATATTTTTCGGCAAAATACAAAAACTGTGATGAAAACCTAAAACTGTAAAAAAAAAACAAAAAGAGTTTCACTTCTCTTCTGCTGTATTTTACACCTCATAGTTTGACACATTGCATCTCATAAAGAGATTCTAACACGTCCAGAGAAACTGTATGATTATTTACGCCAGTTTCATGTGAAGCATAATTAAACCCCCACAAACCCAAAGCTTCAGAGAACATTTCTGCCTACAGTCCAGCATGACAGAACTACTGTTTCCAGATCAGATGGCTGGCTGTCTTTATGGGTTTGCCTTCCCTGTTTACCATCTGACCACTGATCCTCCCGTCCCGCTGTACTTCTAGCGGCTGCAGACAATCCAGGTTTCATTTTCCTTCATGATGATATCCTCAAGAGACCTCAACAAATGCTATAGAACAGATTTTTGGCACAGGCGAGCACATAGCCCTAAACATCATTATGGACAGAAGCACAGAGCTGCCAGGAAATGAACGGTGCCACCTTCCTCACCAGCTATGCCAGTCTCAGTGCCAGCGGATGCGTTCTCAAAGACACAGACCCTGATCTCAAGGGCAAACCCAGCACAATCACACAAAAACACATGCGTGCACTCTCAAGCGAACCACTTTTAACCCTACAATGCATAAATACCTCCACCCTTAGAATCCATGCGTTCTCAATAACACTGCTTATTTTGTCATAGAAAAATAATTAGGCGTGGTATATTAGTCACATTTTGCCTCAGCCTCATGTTGTTCCAAACCTGAATGACTTTATTTCTTCTGTGGAACACACACAAAAAAGATGTTTTGATGGATGCCTCTGGGTTTTTCGTCCATACAGTGTTGTTTTTGTCCTCATTTTTTGTTTGCTTTGCGTACAAAAAGTCTTGTAGCTTTATAAAATTACAGTTGAACCACTGATGTCTCATGGACTATTTTAACAATGTCCTTACTGCCTTTCTGGGCCTTGAATGTGTCAGTTGCATTGCTCTCTATGTAGGGTCAGAAAGCTCTTGGATTTACAATTTTGTGAAAAAAAATGGTTTGTTTTGAAGAGCTCAGTGAATTCAAGCATGGCACTATGAAGAAAAAGAGTTGCATGACGTTTCTTTGGAGATTTTATGCCTTTATTATCCACTGTAAAAGATAAAAACATTAGGTTTTGGAGGATGGGTAAATAATGACAAAAAGATTTAAGTTTACTATTCCTTTAAAGGGATAATTTGGAGTATGTGTGTATATCATCTCGAAAAGTGTTTAGTCTTTGCCTCTAATATTCCTCTAGCTAATTCGATACTAGCTTTATGACACCTAGCTTTTTCCTCCCCTCTAATTTTACAGTTACCCTTCTTCCATCTGAAACTGCTTCACCAAAAAATAAGGCTCCTTATCTCTGACTCTCACATTTTTTTCTTTTTTTGCTTAACCAGGACATGCAGGTATTTGCATACCAAATGACTGCTCTGTCTGACACGCAAATTAATTAGTCTGAATTTTATGCATTTAGCAGCGTGCAAACAAAACACAGGAACATGTCACCAAACAGCTCAGCACCACGCCACCTACTCCACCGCATGTTTCAGAGATGACTCTGTAATCATTTCACTCCTGACATTTGAGATTGCGCGAGGCCTCATGTCTTTTGTTTGAAGTCCTATTTTTATTAGCACCTTCCTAATTTTTTGGTTAATCACAGTGTAGATTGTATTCTTTTCTAAGCCCTATTTGAATTCTGAGGTTCGTATAAAAGATAAAACATCATTTGAGTTCATGCAGAACCAAAATAACGGTCATTTGCATTTTATCCCTGACGTGTCGCATGTGGTCAGCGTTGACATCATCCATCACGGTGTCCCTCAGAGTGAAGCTAAAGGTCTTTGTCTTCATTCTTTGAACTAAACAGCCTTTGCATGAGGTCATTGGAATCAGGCCACGTGCGTTTGTCAGCGGATCGTGTTTGTCTAGCCTCTTTGTTCTGGAGGACTCTGGGTCCCTGTAGGCTGACGACCCCCTTTCTGAAGCCGCATGACTTGAGCATCACTCATAGGTGGGTTGAACCACATGCTCCCTGGAGGCAGAGTGACCCCTGACCACGGGAGGCATGTGGCATAATGAAGATCTGATTGAATAAGTGCACAAATGAATAAAAGATAGAACTGACATGCAGAGAGAAACTCTCATCCAGCCAGTGTGGCTTTCTCGCTTTGTGTCTGCTGATTGAAGTAGATCTGTCTTACAGATGGGCCCCACTAAAAAACACAACCAAATGTTGTCCACACTAGACACGACTGATGATGCATCGCAACGGTTTTCAGTCTGTCTACACTGGAAGCATCGAAGCTACATGTGATCTGCAAATATTCACTAAAAAAGACCAATCAGATATTATGGTTTCAGCTCAATGGTTTAACCTTATTAATCCATTAATATAAAAATATCATTCATATAATTATTATTATAATTGATGAGTGTTGGAAAAATTGCATGTACATATCGTAAGCAAAGAAAGATGATGCAGATTAGTAGATTGGAGACCAGAAAAAAAACATCCATCCATCCACATGCATGTATATATTTAAGAAAAATGTTACGTTTATATATTAAATATATTTATACATGATATAAGTTATATGAATATAAATATACTGTATATATGTAAATATTTTCAAAATATATGCTGTATGTGTGTCTTTTTTATATATATATATATATATATATATATATATATATATAATAAATATACACAGTACACACACATATTATCATTTGACAGCACTACTATTTATCATCCATCCATCCATCCATCCATCTATCATTCTTTCTTTTGCTCTACCTATCATTCTGTCATTCTGTTTATCAATCTATCTATTGTTCTTTTTCTTTCTATCTATTATTCTATTTAAATAATATATAAAATTTATTTTTCCAGACGGATAGGGGAAATAGATTAGGTGACTGTCAAATGAAAGTGCCACAATGGATGCTTCCAGTCTAGACAGATTCATTAAATATAATAGGAGGAATTTACAGTGCCTTGCGAAAGTATTCATACCCCTTCATTTTCTTCACGTTTTGTTATGTTGCTGCCTTAAGCTAAACTGCTTTAAATTACTTTTTTTCCACATCAGTCTACACTCCATACACCATAATTGTAAAGTAAAAAACAAACAAACAAACAAACAAACAAAAAAAACAGGTTTTTAACATCTTTGCAAATTTATTAAAAATAAAAAACTAAAGTGAAAATTTCATTGCATAAGTATTCATGCCATTATCTGGGACAGTTGAAATTTAGCTCAGGAGCATTCATATTGCTTGTAGATGTTACTACACTTTGAATGAAGTTAACCTGTGGCAAATTCAATTGAATGGGTATGATTTGGAAAGACACACACATCTTAATAAAAGGTCTAACAGCTGATAATGCATTTTAGAGCAAAACTCAAGCCCTGAGGTCAAAAGAACTGCCTGTAGAGCTCAGAAACAGGTTTGCGTCAAGCCACACATCTGGGGAAGAGTTCAGAAAAAAATTCTGCTTCATTGAAGGCTCACAGAAGCATGTAGTCTCTGTTACCCTTAATGGAAGAAGTTTGAAACAACCAGGACTCTTCCTAGAGCTGGCCTCCTGGCCAAACTGACCAATTGATAGAGAAGGGCTTTGGTTAGTGTGGTGACCAAGAACCTGATGGTCACTCTAGTTGAGCTCCATGATCATATGTGGAGATAAGAGAAATCTACAGAAGGACAAACACCACTGCAACACTCCACTGATCTGCGCTTTATGGCGGTGTGGCCAAACTCAATCCTCTCCTCAGTGAAGACACATGAAAACACACTTAGAATTTGCAAAACAGCACTTAAAGGACCCTCAGACTGTGAGAAACAATATTCTCAGGTCTGATGAACCTCAAGCATCACGTTTGAAGGAAACCAGGCACTGCTCATCACCTGCAGAATACCATCCTAAAAGTAAAATGTGGCGGTAGCAGCCTCATGTTGTGGAGCTGTTTTTCAGCGGCAGGGACTGGGACTCATCAGAGTAGAAGAAAAGCTCAATGGAGCTTTTCTTCTACTCTGGAGCAGTGGGCAGCCAATGCTGTGGCACCTGGGGAGCAGTTGGGGGTTCGGTGCCTTGGTCAAGAGTCTTACCTCAGTCATGGTATTGAGGATGGAGAGAGTGCTGGTTATTCACTCCCCCCACCAACAATCCCTGCCGGACCTGAGACTCAAACCCACGGCCTTCAGGTTATAAGTCCAACTCTCTATCCATTAGGCTACGACTGCCCCAATAGGACAATGACCCTAAGCACAGAGCAAGAGTGGCTTATAGACAACTCTGTGAATGTCCTTGAGTGGCCCAACCACAGCCTGAGCTTGAACCCAATCAAATATTTCTGGACAAACCTGAAAATGTGCATCTGCCCCCATCCAACCTGACAGAGCTTGAGAGGTGAAGAGGCGAGGAGAAGAATGGCAGATAATTGCCAAATGCTGATGAGTAAAGCTTGTCACATCAATCAAAAAAGACTTGAGGCTGTAAAGGTGCTTCAGCTGAATATTTAGTTAAGGGTATGGATACTTATGCAATGTACTTATTTCAGTTTTTTTATTTGTAATAAATTTACGAAGTTGTGACAATTCTGTTTTTGCTTTGTCAATATGATGTATGGAGTCTAGATTGATGTGGAAAAAAAAAGTAATTTAAACAAGTTTAACAAAAGGCAGCAACATAGAAAAACATGAAAAAAAATGAAGGGGTATGAATACTTTCGCAAGGCACTGTAGTTCTGTGTTTTTTTAATACACAAAGAAAGGAATTAAACTAAATTGACTTGGTTAAATAACTTTGTTCACCACACTATATGATTCCCACTGATTTCATGTGAAAGCATTCAACGTTTTCTACCTGTGACTTGTTCCATGTTTGATTCATATAAAAACGACTCTTCCTCAGAGAATGAAACCATTTGCTGGTTTTGAATGGACGTCTCGACATCAAGGCCACTCAAGGAGCTCAAGAACAAAAGCATGAGGTGAACAATAACGACAGACCAGAGACCCTGAGCCAGACTGAGGAGCTCAATTGTAGGCTAGAGTCAGGCTGAAACAAAAAGATAAAGAGAATAAACCTGGTGACATCTCTTTGCTGTTTATTCAGTCGCCCTCCCAGCAGTTTCAAATCAAAGAACCGGACATTATTTACATTCCTTGTGCTCAGCAGCTATAAAAAATGAATCCTCTTCAAGGAATTAAATAATTGCATTCCGCAAGCTAATTTGAATGTTGTTCTCCACATCAAAGCCATGTAAAGCTCAGTAAATTCTCCACAGAGAAAGGAAAGAGGAAAACAATAGCACAAATAAACTTGAGATCTTACAGTAGCTGCATTCCAATTCACTTCCCATCCATATACAGTGTACAGTATATGAGATTACATTAGGTTAAAGTAAATTAATGTAAGATTTTTTAAAGCAAAAACAGTAAACGTAATAGTGAAATATTATTACAATTTAATATATATATATATATATATATATATATATATATATATATATATATATATATATATATATATATATATTAAATTGTAATACAGTCTGGGCCATATATATATATATATATATATACACACTATATTGGCAAAAGTATTCGCTCGTCTGCCTTTAGACGCATATGAACTTAAGTGACATCCCATTCTTAATCCATAGGGTTTAATATGACGTCAGCCCACCCTTTGCAGCTATAACAGCTTCAACTCTTCTGGGAAGGCTTTCCACAAGGTTTAGGAGTGTGTTTATGGGAATTGTTGACCATTCATCCAGAAGCGCATTTGTGAGGTCAGACACTGATGTTGGACGAGAAGGCCTGGCTCGCAGTCTTCGCTCTAATTCAACCCAAAGGTGTTCTGTCGGGTTGAGGTCAGGACTCTGTACAGGCCAGTCAAGTTCTTCCATACCAAACTCGCTCATCCATGTCTTTATGGACCTTGCTTTGTGCACTGTCATGTTGGAACAGGAAGGGGCCATCCCCAAACTGTTCCCACAAAGTTGAGAGCATGGAATTGTCCAAAATCTCTTGGTATGCTGAAGCATTCAGAGTTCCTTTCACTGGAACTAAGGGGCCAAGCCCAACTCCTGAAAAACAACCCCACACCATAATCCCCCTTCCACCAAACTTCACAGTTGGCACAATGCAGTCAGTCAAGTACCGTTCTCCTGGCAACCGCCAAACCCAGACTCGTCCATCAGATTGCCAGATGGAGAAGCATGATTCGTCACTCCAGAGAACGCGTCTCCACTGCTCTAGAGTCCAGTGGCGGCGTGCTTTACACCACTGCATCCGATGCTTTGCATTGCACTTGGTGATGTATGGCTTGGATGCAGCTGCTCGGCCATGGAATCCCATTCCATGAAGCTCTCTACGCACTGTTCTTGAGCTAATCTGAAGGCCACATGAACTTTGGAGGTCTGTAGCGATTGACTCTCCAGAAAGTTGGCGACCTCTGCGCACTATGCGCCTCAGCATCCGCTGACCCTGCTCTGTCATTTTACGTGGCCTACCACTTTGTGGCTGAGTTTCTGTCATTCCCAATCTCTTCCACTTTGTTATAATACCACTGACAGTTGACTGTGGAATATTTAGTAGCGAGGAAATTTCACGACTGGACTTGTTGCACAGGTGGCATCCTATCACAGTACTACACTGGAATTCACTGAGCTCCTGAGAGCGGCCCATTCTTTCACAAATGTTTGTAGAAGCAGTCTGCATGCCTAGGTTCTTTCTTTTTATACACCTGTGGCCATGGAAGTGATTCGAACACCTGAATTCAATTATTTGGATGGGTGAGTGAATACTTTTGGCAATATAGTGTGTATATATTGTTTTTCTAAATGTCATTTATTTCTGTGATTGCAGATCTAAATTTTTAGCATTACTTCAGTGTCACATGATCCATCAGAAATCATACTAATATACTAGTTTGGTGCTTAAGAAAAATTTCTGAGCGCTAACTGTATTCTGATACATTTTCTTAAGATTATTTGATGAATGTTCAAAAGAAATGAGTTTTTTGGAATAATGTAAGTCGTTACTGTCATTTTAATGCATCCTTACTGAATTCAAGTATTAATTTCTTTCTAAAAAGATGGCGCCAATTCGATGTTCTTGCAGTTGTACGAAAATAGAATGTGTAGTGAAACAAGAGGCACGATAGACCAATCAAAATCAAGTATTCCAGACCGAGTGTAATAATACTTCCTGTTTCCTAAATGAACCTGATAAATTAAACTCATCTTAACGTTCTCCATAATTACAGGCTCTTGTCTCACAGCTCTGGTCTGTTTTCAGGGAGGTTCTTGCTTCAGCTGTTCATATCCATGTCCCAAAAGGTAGAAATGGAAATTGACAACTTGATATGCCATTATCAGTAAATTGGTCATATCCCCCTTCTCTCTGATAGCACAAAACCATGCCACGCTGCCCAACAGCACGTCTCCTTGGTGACTGTTTCTGCTAATAGCTGCACATGTGTTGGAGTGAGCTGGTGATGGTATGTTGATGGGTGGAGCTAGACCCTGTGCTGGGATTTGCTGCATTTGGCCAATGCCAGCTTGGCCAGCTGCCGGTTGGCACTTGCCCGTTGAGAGCGGCGGTTGATGGTACAGACCTGGAGTTCTCGTGTTGTGTTATTTAGCCAGTGTGAAGGCATTTCTAGGCTTGTCAGATGGGTTTACGGACTCAAACAGAAAGAGATAAGAAAGCAAACAGGAGAGAACTATTTCACCAGCAGAAACTACACTCATAGGTTTACTAGGGCAAAACTCTTTCAAAAGATACTAATATGTACACTTTAGATGCTATTATGCACATTTAAAGGGATAGTTCACCCAAAAATGAAAATTCTGTTATTAATTACTCACCTTCATGTCGTTCCAAACCTGTAAGACCAAACCTGTTCCTCTTCAGAGCACAAATTAAGATATTTTTGATGCATTCCGAGAGCTCTCTGACCTTCCCATTGACAGCAAGGATCCTTACACGATCAAGGCTCAGAAACGTAGCAAGGAGATCGTTAAAATAATCCATGTGACATCAGAGGTTCACCCGTAATTTTATGAAGCTACGAGAATAGTTTTTGTGCGCAAAGAAAACAAAAATAACGACTTTATTCAACAATTCCCTCCAAGTCACCCTATACAAGTCTCCTCCGAGTAACCCTATAGCGCCATTTTGGAGAATATCACATATGTAAACAACGTATGATGTTCTGTGTCAGCAGCACCGTATGCGGATACGCTGTTTATGCTTTGATCTGAATGTAAACAACGTATCCGCGTACATACGTTGCACATACATACGTTTATGTATTTGATACACTCCAAAATGGCGCCAGGGTGACACGGAGGAGACGAATTGTTGAATAAAGTCATTTATTTTTGTTTTCTTTGCTCACAAAAAGTATTCTCATAGCTTCGTAAAATGACGGTTGAACTATTGATGTCACATGGACTATTTTAACGATCTCCTTGCTACGTTTCTGATCCTTGATCGTGTAAGGATCCTTGCTATCTATGGGAGGGCCAGAGAGCTCTTAATTTGTGTTCCGAAAATGAACGAAGGTCTTACAGGTTTGGAATGACATGAGGTTGAGTAATTAATTACAGAATTTTCATTTTTGGGTGAACTATCCCTTTAATGTACTGAAACGCACCCTTTAGGGTTAAATAAGATACAAAGGTGTATCTTTTGAAAGATCTTCACACCACTGACAGCTTTTGTACCTTTTTTCTGAGTGTAGTACATGCAATATTTTTATTTGTTTTTATGTATGCTATATGTAATAAAATAATATATAATATTTTACTTAAACTTTATAATCAAATTTTAAACATTAACGTATCATGAAAAATAAACAAATAATTTATAACAAATAATTTCAGCATTTATTAATCTTGATAGATGTTCATTTATAAAAATACTATTGTTTATTTTTAGTTCATAATGTAATAATGCATGTACGTTTTTAAAGAAATATATTAGTATTTGTAGGAATTAACATTTACAAGAATAATAAATGCTCTTGTTGTTTCATGTTAGTACTAAATTGTACTAAACAATTAATTTTTTTAAAATAAAAATGAGAGTTCAGTGAGAAAGTCAGAACTCAGTATCAGCTTTAAATGATTCACTGGTTCAGTGGATGTGATTCAAAACAATAACTTGCACAAAGAATTTGAGACCTGTTTTATGAATCTTTTTGACTGACTCATTAAAAATAACTGGTTGATAAGAGTCTTTTGTTTGAGAATTTGACATTGTGGCACGCTGTGTTCATTGTTATGTGCAAGAAACGTACAGAATTAGAATATATGTCTCACATAGATGCAAAAAAATTTTTTTTTTCTCGAATAGATTTTAAATTATTCTCTCAAGGTTTTATTTTTTGTCTCATATAGTCACAATTTGGTCTGCAACCTGTGCATCTATAAAGGAAACATCTCATGTATTATTTTCAGAAGTGTCCACATGCCAGAAAAGACCACTATAATTGGTCTGGCTTAACTATGTTAACCTTAAGCTGAACCAGAAAGCTCCACCACCATCACCAAATAATTTTTTCTAACTATAATAAATCAGTCTGGGCCAGCATGGAAATGCATGCTGGTCTTGTCAGCAGGTCTCAATTTTTAAAATTTTAAGCGTTTTCTTCAAATTCCATGACACTGTGGCAACCTCAATTTTCTGCACAGGATGAAATTTTTCATCTGGTGAAAGCTGGCACATTTTGCCCACATGCTTTCAGTTGAACCTGTATTAATTTGTTTTCACTGGCGAAGCTCCCTGTGGCCCCTCAGGGCACCTGATGGATGGATGGATGTACAGGGTTTGCTAGGACTTTATAAAAAGACAGTGAGACAGAGAGAGAGATGATATGTCTGAACCTAGCTCCTGTCTCCTGCAGCTGCTCCTAACAGGTGTGTAACTGCTTCTTGCCAGATGGTCAGCAAAATGTGGTAGCTGGCAGGTTCCTTCACAGAATCAACCCTCCCTCTCACACAGGCACTGATCAGACGCAGAGATGGAGAGAAAGGGTTAGAGAATGGGAAAGGTTGGTGACAGAAAAAGTTGCTAAGCGCTATTGCAAGCAAAACTCTTTTTTTTTTTCAAAACCTTTTAGTTGTTTTAAAACTAGGTGCAGAAATGGTGCTTTTTCAGTGTGTAATTCTGCACTAAAGCGTGTCAGGTGTCACAGTGTCAAGAATTGAGAAAGTTGTCGAGCACACTTTTTTTCCCCAAAGATGGGAAAGGCAGAGAACTCTAGAACATTAAGCCAACTGAGGCAATGTGGTACAGTCATTTACCAAGGGATGTTGTTGGCCACAATACAAAGTGGAGCTTTAATAAATGATGGCAATAAATTGTTTTTGCTATTAGTCTGTGGTAAAAATAAAATTTCTTTTAAATCAAACTTTTCAAATTGTTAACATATATATTACATTAATATGATCAATTATAATACAATTATAAAATTAAATGTATATAATATTATATAATTTAATTATTAATATATAATTTAATTATTTAACTATTATCATAAATCACTAATAATGGATATATATATATATATATATTTATTTTTTTTTAATTTTTTTTATTTTATTTTTTTCAACACGATGCAATGCATAATTGAAAATATGTGGAAATTTCCTTCATATTACCACAGTACACAGGGCCCTATTTTTACAGACTTTTTTAGACTGTTGGTGTTAATGTAGAATTGATGTGCAGCAACAGTTGGTTATTTAACAGCTTTTAATGTGGCTGATCCAATCACATTTCAGCATCACAACTATCTGTTTTATTAATTTCAGTTAAATTTAGTCCTTGGGTCAGACTGTCCACAGGTGAAGGTGGGTTGTGGAAAGGGAATCAGGTGCAGTGATCTTAGATTCACAAAAGCCACAGTCCCACTGCTGTCTCTCATCGACCCCAAACAATCAAACTCTGACTGAGAGAGAAATACAAATGGGGGCAGATCAATATAGACTCCACGCACCAGCCATGTGAAAGCCGTGGATGCTGTGGGGATCACTGGGAGTGTATGCTTGGCCTCAGGCATCAGGAGTGCAAGGTACTCATCCATCCCATAATCCTCCTAACGGACTACTTTCAACATCTGGAACGAGAAGTGAACATCTGCCCTTCCTTCTCAATTTAGAAATCCCCATTACTCCCTTTTTCGGGTCTCTCACTAAATGAATGCTGTACTGCTTCACAAAGGATCTACCATGTACCTGGAAGAGAACTCCAGGATGTTAAATATCACAGAATATCCTGCCCAATAGGACTGAAGAGTAAAAATTAACATGCTTCTCCTGTCTTGTGATTTAACAAATTTTTATAAAATGGTTAGTTCCATTCCTCGATTCTGATTGGTCAGCAGCTGTGTTTTATTCACGATACAGCACGGCTATGACCGCTTCACCCAACCGTTCTGTGTATCACTGAGCAACACCCTTAGCAACAAACAATCAATAGCTCAATAGTTTAATGTATTATGTATTTCGGCAGAATTAATTGTTTGCTATTTATGTAATGAAGTATGAGTGACCCCTGGTGGCGTTATGTTGCATCTTTCATCTTTAATTTTGAGACCCCGCTCTTCCCCGTCTAATAAACGCTTAGATGTGTTAATGTGTGTGCGGCGCCGTCTGTGTGAAAGACTACAGTTTCCGAAGTGAGGAGGGAATATTACTGAATTTATTAGTTTTCTGTTTCAGGTATGATTCTGTATGTCCATCAGTTTACACTGTAATGACGCTTGCAAACTCGCGCTGTGCCGCGAATCGGTCTGTTTTAAAACTAAAAGATGGAAAACAGACGTTTTCTCATGCTGAGAGATAAGCAGATGTATGTGTGTGAGAAAATATCATATATGGTGTTAAAACAATAAGTGACAGCGGATGATAAGAGCTCCTATTCTCTGTTTTTATTTAAGCTCCATTAGATGAGAGGCATGTTCGGAACATTCTCTTGCCTTTTACTGTTGCTGTCAGGAACTATTTTTAGCGGAAGGACAGTATTTAACGAACTTGCTTCAAAAAAGTAACATTTCAATACATAAATTTTGGGTTTTAATATTTTTTCTGTGTGGTAACCGTTTTATAAAAGCAATAAGGTACGAGAGGCCGCGCTGTATCATGAATAAAACACGGCTGAAGGGGTTGCAGGCACTCCGTGTCGTGCAACGCCCTTCAGCCGTGATTTATTCACGATACACGCGGCCTCTGGTACCTTATTGCTTACATATTAACTTGCCTTAACTAAAGCAATCGCCACTGCAATACCCAGGCCTATGTGATATTGTTGCATATAAATAAAATCTGAAAAAAATGACTCATTGAATTTACTAAATTTTTTTAGGTAAGTGGTTGCAATCAATTTATTTTAGCTACATTTAAATAAACAAATTTAGTTGAAAGTTAGTGAACTAAATTTGTTTATTTAAATGTAGCTAAAATAAATTAATTGTAACCACTTACCTTAAAAAATTTAGTAAATTCAATGAGTCATTTTTTTCAATGAATACAACTGCTTTATAATGATTCGTGTATGTGTTTTTGTGATCTCTGCATTTGATAACAAAACCAACGGACATTTTCTGTGTAATGCAATGACATTTTAAGTGTGGATTAAGTGTCCATATAATTTTTGGGTCCACTGTGTACTTGAGGTTTAAATAAAAGGTATACACATTCTTGTCTATGGCAGGCAGGATTGTGGGTTCATGTTTGTGTGCTTGTTCTAGATCCATCTGTCTATTCGATTCGCATACATATCTATTCATCCCTCCATCTGTCCGCTACCTATGTGTTTCCTTCCATCCCAGTCGTGCAAACAAGCGCTCTCGTCCCTTTCTAAAAGTGTCAGCGCATATTTCATCTCCTCAATTAAAGACTTGACTGCAGTCCCACACAAACAAACACAGCCTCTTGCATTCACACAGCAGAATTTGTGTATGTTGTACATGGAACGCTGTGAAAAACGAACCCTTTGTTGACGGCACAAACAGACATGTCTGTGGTTAACACAAGCTCAAAATATTTTTGCATTTTATTCTACAACAAAAAATACATCAATAAATCCCATTGTGATTTTTAATGCTTTTACTTGTCATGAAAAAGGCAGGTGCTAAACAAGTGGCTAAATGGGACTACAGAGGTTGTTGGGGACATTAAATGTCATCGCATCAAACAGGTAAACTAATCTACAAACTAGTTCCCTTTTGTGTTTATAATTGTGATTTTGCAAACTATTCTAACTCAAACTTCCAAAGAAAAATGTTTTAAAAACTCTAATAGTAGTGACAAAGTCATGTGTAGTTCGATTGTTACCTTGTTTTTAGGCTTTAAAATTCATAAAAACTAGGGATGCACGATATATCGGCCACCATATCGGTATCGGCCGATAAATGTTAATTTTTCTGTTATCGTTATCGAACCCATAAGAAAATTTGGCCGATATATTAAAGCCGATAAATAATGCATTATTTCCTGCAGAGGCACTTCAGATGCGCACTGTTAGCCATGATGGTTTTTAATTGCTTGAAATATTATTGGAATCACTTCGAAAGGGAAAATACAGTGAAGTGCAACATGTGCAGGGCAAGTCTGTCATATTATAATGAGAACATTACTGTATAATTAATGAAGTCTTTGTGCGCCTGTGTTTTAGCGCGTTGTTACGGGAAGAGCGCATCCACAACGGAGCTACACATGACTAGCACAGTTAAGTTGCTTGTGCATTTGCAGCCTTTTGTGCAATTGTAGGTTGTAATGTGTTATCTCATAGGCCTATAGAATTCGTTTGGTTAAGCTAATAGAGCGTTAATAGAGCGCTTCAGTGATCATCTTTAGCACAGCTCATGCAGCTCAAACAGCAGCGCACAACATTAATAACTATATGATTGGGACCATCATATATAATATTATGAGAACATATTATTATAAAACGTTGTGAATTCTTTGGTTTAGTTTGTCATGTTTCAGTGCGTTGTTGCGAGGAGAGCGCATCCACAACAGAAGTTACACATTCTGGTTAGCACGTAACTTAGTTCGAGTTCACTTGTGCATTTGCGTCTTTTTGTACATGTACAAGTTGTAATATTATGTTTAGTTTATGTTGTATAAGTAGCTGATTAATCTCATATATGATTCGTTTCTTTGACTTAAATAGCTGGTAGCAAAGTGCTTCAGTTTACCAGTGTTCATTCAGCTCTTTAGTTTCAGCGCACGCAGCTCGAACAGCAATGCACAACATTAATAACAATGATTGGGACTATCATATATATAATATTATAATGAGAACACTATAATAATAAAACGTTGTGAATTCTTTGGTTTAATTTGTCGTGTTTCAGCGCGTTGTTGCGGGAAGAGCCAAGAGCTATCTTATTAGCGCATAATTTAGTTCAGGATCATGTGCGCATTTGCTTCTTTTTGTGCATATATAATTTATAATATTATGTTTATGTTGTATAAATAATAAGCGCTTCAGTTTACTGGTGTTCATTCAGCTCACTAAAACTGCATGCACCACAGTGATATTAATTTAAGATCCTTCTTTTTCAAAATCATTGATATATTAATAATAATAACCACCACTTTTATTTTTATCTTATTATTTTCATCAACAGGTTGAATTAAAATAATTTAATTGTCGGTGCAGATGCTATTCCATTTAATTTATCCATGGCACATGATTTTTGATTTCTGATTTTTTTCTTTTTTTATTTATTTATTTTTTATACATGTAACGTTAAGTAATGTTTTCCAGTGACTTGTTTGCATTATTTAAGCATTGTTTTATTTATTTGTAAGGCTGCTTTATGTTTGATTTATGTTGAAGCTTTTAATGGTGAGACTTTTTTTGTAATCAGGCTCTCAAAAATTATATAAAAATTTGGATTTAGATTTATTGGCCAACATATCGGTTTTCGGCTTTCATTTATAATGAATTATCGTTATCAGTATCGGCCAAAATTTTCATATCGGTGCATCCCTAATAAAAACTGTGTTCATTTATGAAGATTATGATGAAAAAAATGTGTACCTATCATAAACTTTTGTTGGTCAAAGAGCTTTTTTTTTTTTTTTTTTTTTTTTTTTTTTTTTTTTTGCAACAATCCAAAAACCAATGGAAAAATCCTATTTTTATTGAAGGAACCAGTGTGATGCTTCCATGTTGACCTACTGCACAAAAATACGCATTCACTACAGCATTCTATTTTGTTGTGTTTTAGGGTTAAATAAAATGTCCATAAACTTAATAGAAAAGTACTGGTAAAGTAGTTTTTTTTCTTACAGTTCTTACAGCCAGTTTTTGTCACCTTACTTCCAAGTACAATGGGGATAATTAAAAAAAATTCAAATATTATGATTTTTAGGCACAGAAGAACCAGCAATACATTCAATGAAAATATAAAAGCATAATGCAGCTTACATGTAAAAATGAGAGCAACCAAAACTCGTTATTCAAAATAGAGTGGATGTGATATTCTCTAAATAATGAGTCAAAGACACAAATGCTTCTGTGTTCACAGCAAAAATAGATATTTGGGAAAGCAATTGGTATTTATGGAGGGTCTCTGGTGGGGCTGTGGGCATGTGTGGTTTTGGCTAATCCTCTGAGCAGGTGGCTACCGCTCCATGCACCTATTCCTGTGCCACACTCGGAGAGGGCCTCTCTGGGCAAGGCTGGCACTGGTGCTCAGGAACCTGGCCTGGCACAGCTTCTAACAGGCTGCTTTCTGCAATGCTGTGAAACAAGGACACTCGGTGACGCACGCACTTTGGCCCTGGAACCTGGGCCTGGAACACACACACTCGGTTTACTTGGACTAGCCAAGTTAGTGGCTCAGGTCACAAAAGTTTTTTTTCTCACTTTAAGTTTAAGAAGGGCACATGACCAAAAGGTATTAAAATTTCATCATCTTTTGTTAGACTATTTGCTTCTATTATTCATATGCACTTGCTTATGTGATTTATCAGGAGTTGTTGTGGCTTTTATATTTTGACTTTAAAAAGGCAAGTATTCTTGCTTAACGCAATGCAATGACATACGAATGACATCATATTTAAATGAGATTGATTGCTATTTTATTGCAGCCTAGTCTCAAAGCTACAGAAATAAATGTGGAATTTATCTGTAAATTGGTTTTAAAATGTTAATTTCACAGTATGTTTCCTCTTAGGTTTGAGTAGTTAGCAGTAACAGATGGTAAGACTGCCATTTTCTGGTGGATAGTGAAACTGCATTTGTAGGCAGCCATTATAAAATGGGTCAAATTGCATAAAATGGGTAGAAAATGGAGATTTATTTGCATTACTGAGACGATGCCTTCTGTTAAAGGTTAACTTTTAACTCTTCTAAAATAATATTTGTCTCACCATTGAAATAAACACCACTGGAAATCCTTAAAAATAAATAGTCATATAAGTATGCATTGTGGTTTATGCATGTGTTCTCTCTTAAAGTAATAAAACGATTCTGCATGTTTTGGTTATTTGTTATTAGATGGTGATCATTGGTAGTGGCCACCTAATTAAAATACATTATAATGTCATTATCATTGTCATGTTATCATGTCTGTTGATCCGTGTGACCTACAGTGTCAATGACAAATTGTTCAAATTAATGTACTTTAAAAAATAATATTTCTTAAATTGCCATGTTTAGCCCAAAGATCAGGGGTAGGCAACGTCGGTCCTGGAGTGCCGCTGTCCTGTAGAGTTTAGCTACATGATAACAACAACAAATGCAATTTTTGATGCATTATGATTATATGAATATTATGATTATTCAAATATATTTAACCTTGTCATTGTGCTTTTTTCCCCGTGTATGTAAATCTCATACTATGATGTACGAAAACCCATTGTATTTATGTTTTCCTCTTTTTTTGTCATTATGATTGTTTATTATTAAAGATACAACCATCTTTCCCTGATCTTGTATACAATTAAGCTGTGCAATAAATAAAAAAGAAAACAAGATAAAAGGGACAGGTGCACTAACACCTCACAGCATCAGTAACTCGACAACACTACCTAGTACTGTTTTCCTCAGCCTTTGCAGTGCTTGCAATGTCTGCATAAAGGAGAGTACAGCTGCTCGAAGATCTCACATTTAGAGAAGACTGTTGATTTTATACTGGAAAAATGTAAGTATTACTACTTAAAAAAGATGATTACCCCAGAATGCATTACTACAGTGGTTCTCAAACTTGTTCCTGGGGACCCACAGCTCTGCACATTTTGCATGTCTCCCTAATTTACACACCTGATTCAGATCATCAGCTCATTAGGAAAGGGCTCCATGAACTCAAATGAGTGTGTCAGATAAGGGAGACATGCAAAATGTGCAGAGCAGTGGGTCCGGAGGAACAGGATTGAAAACCACTGCATTACTAGCTCACCCCAACACTACAATAATAATGATAAATGCTGACCAATAATTTTGTCATATGCCATAGGTATGCATGAATACACACTAGACAAATGCAGTCAAAGTGAATACATCTCAATTTTCATTCAAGCAATGAATTAATGCATTAGTTAATGAAACAATTATATTTTATTTACTGACAACAACAGGAAACATGAATAAATGAGTAAAAAAATAATAAAATAATCACAATAAAAATACAATTACAAGTCAACGACACATAAAACAAAGCTTTATTCAAACTTATTGTTCTAACAATCATGTATATGCAGGCGGTGAACCCATATACTGTCATCTCAACACAGCTGTGCCAACTCTGCAGCTTTATTCTGATGAAGCAGCTGACCACCGTGTCCACCTTCACCTGTCTCTGCTGTCCATCAGGTTCTTCATTGTTGCTGTCAGACTGAATCTGATCATGGATGGGAAAGAGACATCGAGGCTATTGTTGTCTGAGTGTACAGAGAGGATGAGGAAGACCATGATGACGCCCCTGAACCACATAATCTTGAACAAGAGCAGGAGAACATGTGCGGGACAATCTGGCTGCTGCGTCTGCTCCAAACATTCGTGTGCATTCTCTCCATGAGCACCACTACCTGTAAAACATTTAAACAGAGTAAAACTTGAAACTTTGAAGCTTCTGAAAATTAGGCTCTATTGACAGATGTTGTATGAACAGAAGCCAGCCGAACAAACTTGACCAAAATCACATCCTCAATGTCTTTTGACCTTTGACTCTGGGCTCACTGATGATGCAACATCCGGCCCAGATGAGGCAGTAAGGGCAGGCGGAGTGATGGAGCGTCTCATCCATGGCACTGGACCATTTCCAGGATGCTGCTGTGGACTCTCCATCCTCACTGCTCACACCAGTCTGCAGACATTTCAGATCATACAAAGATGCACAAATATAATAAACTTTAATAGAGCAATGTCATTTCATCTCTGTATTAGAAGTAACAAAATGATCTTACTTTATATTTTTGTTTCAGGTTTTCCTTTCCCCCCACAAATGCTGCTGTCACTTTTCTTTGCAGGTCCTGCACCACCAAAAAAGATCTGCAGCAAAGGCACCGGAATCAAGAATCAGAAAAGTGCTGTAATAACTCTGTTTGAATAACAATATGAATAAATGACAATAATTAAAATAAACTACAACTTAAGATTTAAAAGATGTTTAATTCATTTCAGTAGTATACTCACTGAGAGCCTTTGATGGCAGCATTCCGTCATCAGTCACTCTGCACTGGATAAACACTCGTGTGTCTCATCTGTCCCTGTAACATCCAGACAAGATTCAGTCACCTCTGTGATTTATCTGCTCAATACTCTACATTTACATGTTGAGGTACTGTAGCTGCTGATGTGTTAACTCGCTTTTTATCTAACACAAATGTTCCTCAATTTATCAACAATACTAATGCACAAATGAAATAGATAACTTATGTTTAGTTACTCCATGTATATTTATTTACATTCATCTAAAGCAGTGTTGACAACAGTGAATTCTACATAACACACATACATCTCTCGCTCAGATGTCTGTTCATGATGTGATGTGCTCATATGCAATTCTTTTAGAACATTTCCCTGCCACGTATTAAATAGTCACTTAGTAATCGTCTTTAAAGATATATATGGTTTATGTAAATCCACTCTGGTGATGAGCTCCCCTGTTCGCTTTACATAATAAAACATGTTTTTACCGCAAAATCACAAATAAACTGTACTGTTTCGCCATTTATCATGACATCGTATCAGGCCTACATGTTCTCAGTTTTCAGATATTTTGATTATCTTGAATCTTTATGTTGTTACCCAGGGAGAAACGAAATTGTCCACAAAGGTAATATACCATTGTTTATAAGTAATGATGTATATTAGGCAGTTTAATTCGTTATTATAGTATAAGTCGCAAACCAAGAAGTTTCCCATGTGACAACAATGCATTTGGTAACACTCCCTAAACTCTACAGGGGAAGTTGCTAAAGGAAAGTAGATTTGTTGCTAAAAGTTGCTAAATAACATTGTCATGTCATTGCGCAACGACGTCATTACGTAATCACGACACAAAATTGTGTCACTGCATCAAATCTCAGCAAAAAAATATTTTATATGTTAATTTAGATTTGTTTGTAAAATAATATAAATGTATAATATAATATTAAAACATAACTATTTTTAAATACAACATTGAATTATTGAACACTTACATATTTTTGAACAATTTAAGATTATTTTATTAGCTAGTAAATACTTTCTGTGCAATTATAATTTTAAGCAGTGTATTAGTTAGTTATTATGCTACACTCTAAGAAGAGTCTGTAAAAATAGGGCAATAATTTCCATTTTTCTAGATAGTTTTCTTACAGTGCACTAACTGATCAACAATCGCAGGTACAAGCTACTAACAAGGTGTATCATAAATGAACAATTATTCAATTATTATTACTAAACTGAACAATTGCAAATAGCAGCTAACTTAACTCATGTGATGTGTGTACTGCCAGGTATCTTAGGTTTTCTCTTTTTGTGTAATTTAGATGGAAAATGTGCCTTTTTATCGTTTGAGTCACTTATCAAAAGTTGCTAAAAGTTGCCAAATAAATTTAAAAAATATCTAAATTTGCTGCTAGTTGCTTTTGGAAGAAACATTTGCTTGGGTAGTCAGAAAAGTTGCTAAATTTAGCAACAAAATTTCTAAGCTGGCAACACTGGATGAACCTTGTGTTTACTTTCTAGGTATAGCCTATATTAAAGACTATAGAATACCTTAATATCCTTAAAGGGACTTTGCCTATATAACACTCGTGGTTTCAAGTGGTAAATGTTTTGTGACTCATGACCTTTTACCCTTTTACTTGTAAAAATAAAAATATACTAAATACTAGTGAAATACCAATATATCGGCTGGGATGATAAAACAGACAGTGTCTGGTCATGTTGAGACGTGCATTGACGTTAAATAGAGATACATCTATTTCTATAATAGATAATAGAAATAGATATTTTATTTTAGCCTATGCCTGTCTCATATACCGTAATTAAATATTCATAAATTATTTCACATTTATTTTATACTGTCTCTTAACAAGTCATCAGATCACACCAGAGGTTTAAAACCAAACTTTTTTTAATACTAACAAAGAATCATCTCAACTACTTGTACATGGCTACCATGAATATTTGTACAAAAATGCAGTAAAAATATTATTGATTAATATATACAGATATGTCTCCTTAGTGTCGGCAGGCAGGACGCACATGTAGATGACAAGAACACCAATGGTCTTGCACGAGTATACACAATACAGATATTGTTTCCCAACATCAGTGACACTAACTCTAGATCAAAGACTTTAAGAACAGAGATAATATTATGTCTTCAGGAGTACATGAAAAATAAAAGGAAATACAGTTACTGAATGATACTGTGTACAGTCATGTGAATAAGAAAGTGCAATACAGAACAATACAAAAATCTTAAATTACATGACGGTAAGGAAGGCTGGCAGCGTGTGAGACTGCGATAGATTTTTGTCGTTGTGAGGAAAGAATATGGGAAGAGCTGATTGGCCAAGTAGGCAATAATGAATTGGAAGGGAAAGTCCAAGGCAGTGGACGGTTGGTTGGTATCGGTTTTGTTATAGTGCTCTCGTCCCATTCGTTTACACATTTACCCTATTGACGTACTGATCCTATGCCTTTTTTTTTTTCAGAGAAGCGGACCAGAGTGTGCACTGCTAACTAAATCAAATAAGGCTTGAAGCTGCGGTAGCATAAGGAAACATCTGTGTGTCACAATTGCAGACGGTGATATCAAAAGAGAGCAGTAAGTACCCTGTTTCCAGAACAGTGAAAGAGTCACTGCTTCACGGGGATGCGTTGTATTATTTCTACATTCTTTCAGGCTAATGGACACAGACAGACGAGTCGCAAACCAACAGCATTTGGACCAAAGAACAATCCAATTCAACAGAGATTTGAGGAAAAATGGTTGTGGCTACCGCCCTTAACAAGTCGTGAACACTGAACAACAGATGTTTAAGCCTGATAACCTCCTTAAATTTACAACATACTTGTACAATAATACTTCAACATAGGGCGTCAGTCAAGTATCACAGTAATGACACATCACAGTGTTGATGGACTGTCCGGGATGAGCGTCATTTATATATTTTGGAAGAAATAATATAACCATTATACCATAACTAACTAATGCTTTCTCGTGGTGCGTTTGACAACTACTCGGGTATGGTGCCTTTGCAACTCAAATCTACGGATATGGTATGTGCATGCCTTGATGTTATGTACTTTGGATGTTTTTTTTATAGCTTAATAATTTGTAAATGAGTTAGGCACACCAAAAAGATACTGATTGAATAAGAAAGGTTGACATCACCCTCATAACATTTGCTTTTTGTTACCCTCTGTGTAATAGCACTTGGAAGATCTGTCTCAGTAGCATCCTACGCATTTTCTTTGACATGATTAGAGATGAACTTGCGTGCGAATGAAGTCTCACAGACAATGAGGAGAGCTGTGGTTTTGGGACAACTACATTAAATTCTAGAAAGGAGTAACCATGCATAATACAGATTTCATTAAATGACATCTGATTACCCATTGATGTCATTAATCTGTAGTGGGAGCTTACAGAAAAAAAAATAGGTTTAAGGTTTCCGTCTTGAAAAGGGCACAAGCACGACAAAAAATATTCACATTGAGGAAGCAACTCATATAGGTTCCATTGAAAGGTGCAATCAAAAGGTCAGCTTATCGTTTGGAAAAGCATCGTTTTTCTGTAAGAACACTGTTGGCGGGACACATAGACAATTATACTTAGCAGAAAATAATAACGTACAGTTTGCTACCATAACATGCACTAGCCTGAAGAGAACGATTCTTGCGGTCTGCACTTTTTGCTATGCAAAAGTGAACCGTTTTTGCCATACTAGGGTTATTTGACAGAAATTTGTTAGGCAAGATATATTTCTAGGGGTGCCACATGCAGCGCTGGTGTTCAGCCACATTTAGTGGCTAGCATGCCCTTATGAAGAATGT
The DNA here is from genome assembly GCA_039654775.1 of Spinibarbus caldwelli. Taxonomy (NCBI): domain Eukaryota; kingdom Metazoa; phylum Chordata; class Actinopteri; order Cypriniformes; family Cyprinidae; genus Spinibarbus; species Spinibarbus caldwelli. The sequence goes on from CM077240.1 coordinate 26,439,601, forward strand.
TATATTATTATTAATGGCTTGCTGGGTACAAATGGTACATAGTTGTGGTGCAAGAGCAAAGCCAAGTGGCCAGCTATCAACCAGTAGGCACATCTGACACTATCATGTGCCATGGCCCAGGAGCCAATCAGAAATGTAGGTGAGAGCAGGGATGGGTACATGCTGCCTCTAACTGGTGATCAGGTGACATTACAACACAGTCAGATTGGGAAAGAGTTACAGAGAGCGGCCATATTTAACACAGAGTATTGCAACATAAAAAAAAAAAAATTGTGTGACAGCACATTGAGTATTGTATACATGTGTGTGCTGAACCAGAAACACAATTCAGAGTCCCTCAGACCCTGCTTGTGTGTTTAATAAGGTTCTGAAGGAGGGTGGCAGAGGTCCTGTGAAGGAGATGGTGGAGGGGATAAATCCTCCTGACTGTGTGTGGAGCTGTAGAGTTCAGTGTGAGACTGGCAGGTCTGGGCGTCGGGTCTGGATGATTTTTGGTTTAGGGTTGTTCTTTGGTTCCTCCTCCTCATCCGTGTCGCTGTCACAGACGTGGACCACCACGCTGGGTGTAGACTCTGTGCCTGCATGTAGCTCAAACTTCTCACCTGTGTGTGTAGAAGAGAAGAATCTGTCAGCTTGAGAGTGTCTCGCTAGTATATAGAATACTGGAAATATTTTCACAGAGATTTTGCCGGAGATATAAAATAAAGCAAAATTGGGAATATTACAGTGATTTGCAGTTATTGCACTCATTATTTGGCCATTGTTTCACAGTTCTTCTTTGTTTTATATATTCTGTTTTTAAAATTTGTTGGTAACTTTTGGTTTTGAATTACAATGTAGCTTTGCAAGTAAAATTTGGCAAGTTTGATTAATTTCCTCTAATCAGTTCTAACTTTCAAAATTCTACTGAATTAAATCAAAACTGATTTGTTCACGAATACTTTTTTATACATTAAAATGATTTTAGTAAGTTGGTAAGATTTTTGAAAGAAGTCTCTTATGTTCACCGAGGCTGTATTTATTTGATCAGAAATACAGTAAGAATAGTAAAATATTGTGAAATATTATTAGAATGTAAAATGAATGCTTTCTATTTAAATATATCTTTAAATGTAATTTATTCTTGTCATGGCAAAACTGAATTTTTGTTGAAAACGAATGTGCTGCTGTTGTGGAAACTATGAAACATTTTTTGGGGATTCTTTGATGAATAGAAAATGCATTTGCAGAAAGTGCATGAATAGAAGCAGCATTTGAAATATAAATCTTCAAAATCTTTTTGAACGGTAGTGTGGGTATATATATTGCTGTTCATTATTATATTGGTGTGTATAAATGAAAATGATAAATTATAGCTCGAAAAAAGTACATTTTACAGTATTTTTGCATTAAACTTTTTTTATTCTAATTGGCTTGTACAGTTGCTTATACTGTATTATATTCAACATCCTACATTGAATAAAATATGACTATCAAATTTCCCATTAAATTTCTTAAAATATACTGTATTAATTTCTCCTGCAATACTAACAATCAGGCCTAGAAGGCACTCTCTCTCCAGAACTCAATGGGAGAAGAGTGAGGATATTTTAGGCTGGCTATAATTGCTGTTTGCCAGAGAAAACCTGCAATGATCCATAGCATTACAAGCATTAAACTTATACACAGAATCCATTAGGGAACGGTGCTCTATATCCAGTGCTGAAAATCTTTATAACACTACCAGAATGGAAACCTAGAAATCCACAGAGCCTGTCAGTCAGAGTGATCTGGAGGGGTTTCCACACTTCAGGTAATTAAAACTAGAACTGCACACATTCGCAAGAGATAAGCTGCTTTTCTACACCTCTCCATCCCTGTTGCATGAGGGCCGGATGAGAGTAAATATTTGAAATGTGCTGGACGAATACACTGTGTGTGTCTGCAGGATGGAACAGAGCAGGAAGCGAAATCAAAGTTTACCACTGTGCCTTTGGGCGGCATGAGTGTGCAGTGCATTGTGGTCACCCAGAGGATCCAGCACACTCTAAAAACCCTCTTATCTTTTTTTTTTTTTCTGGAAGTCTCTGGCTTACGCTGTCTTTCTTTTCCCTGGCCTAGTCCCATTTTTTTCCTTATGTTTTTATCCTGTGCGCTCATATTTTCTCGTACACAAGCAAACACGTGCATCCAAACTTTTTATCTTCTCATTGTTTTTGACCTAATTCCTCTATCAGTTACGCATCTTATGTTTTATTCATGCAAAACGCACTCGTTCAAACAATTCCTTAGCTATGTTCCTACAAATTTACAATCTCTCGCATTCCTCTTCTCCCGCATAGCCTCCTGAGGGCTCAGCCTCTCTCTGAAACCTGGGCATGACGTCAATGCTGCATACTGACGTCAAGGGTCAGACAGCCGAAGAGAGAATGTGCGAGCAATCAAGCTCATTATGAAACCTTAAAGTCTTCCTAGACCATAAGAAAACTCACGAGAGGATAAAAACAAAAGGTTGTGGAGTGTATGTGGTAATGTTACATAGCCATCCTTAATAAAACAGCAAAAGCGAGTCTTTATTAAAACAGCAGTGATCTCATTGGCATGCGGAGCACATCTCTCCAGCTCTCCTCCAATTCATAGGCGCCGCTCATCCAGAGCCGTGCGTGTGTGCATGACAGCCGTGCACCACTGAAGACCCACCAGCTGAGATGGAGAGAGGTGGTGAGTGAGTGTGGCCACCGAAAGGCCAGATGGATTTCGGCCATTTAGTGTAGGTTCAGTGGGCCGGCACAGGGAAACTGTGTGGGGTATTTTTAGAGCATTCTTTCGAATGAGGGGCAAAACACTTCACTTCCCTTCATCCTTTTAAAGTCCTCCTCTCCAAAAACACAAATGACAATTTCTGCATTCCTTAGCAACCGTCCCAAAAATAAACCCCCTCTTCTGATTGAAAAAAAATTAACCCTTTATGGCAAGAATGCCATACAAGCTGGAGCATACAAGGGAACAGATCCAATCTGATAAGCACAGCTGCAGACTGAATAACAGCCAGTGAATGGATAATGACTCACGCAAATTGCCGTGTATTTGGTGTCAGCCATCTGCCACCGTGATTGAAAATACCCTCAAATAAATAGTAAAAAGTGAGGAGCTATGGGGTACAGTACTTTGATCTGTTGACATTATGCATGTTTCAAACCTCTGTAGTGGCACTATGACCTTACAGAGAGACTGGATTTCCACTCATTTTAATGAGCATTGTGAGGAAAAAATTGTGCCAAATTTGAACCTTTAGCTATTCGCAGAGGCAATACCCTCAAAGGCACACATTTGTACCTTATTTATCCATAAAGCATGAATACTAGTTGCAACTGCTAACATGAACAATATTTTTACAGCATTTATTAATGCTGATTAATGTTACTTTCTGCATATTTTAATTTATTTTTAACATTTCAAGTTGTATAAATTTGCACCATTTAATGATTATGAACAATTAAAATAAAAATGAAAATGAATTAACAGTGAACATATGCTATCATTTAAAAGTTTGGGGTCGGTAAGATTTTGATTGTTTTTGAAAGAAATCTCTTATTCATTTAATTAATGAAAAATACTATAAAAGTTATATTGTAGGCTAAATTTTCCATTTTAAATAACTTTTTAATGTATGTTTGAAAATGGAATTCTTTCCTGTGAAAACAGTTGTACTGCTTAATATTTTTGTGGAAAATGTGATACATTTTTTCTTTTTTCTTTTTTGATGAATAGAATGTTCAAAAGAACAGACTTTATTTGACATGGAAATCTTATCACATTACTGTTACTTTATCAAATTAATGCAGCCTTTCTGAATAAAAGTAATAATTAAAAAAAAAAAAAAAAAAAAAAAAAAAACTTGCTGACCCCAAACTTTTAAACAGTAGTGTAATAAAATTAACCAATAAATGCTGCCAGAAGTGTGATCTTCATTGTTAGTTCGTCATACTTAATGCATTATTTTTTATAATTAAAAAAAAAATATTACTACTAATAATATTATTTTTGCAGTGTTCTTAAAAGCATAAAATTAATATTTTTAATGAATTTCTGCTACCCTTTAGTTCAGGATAGTCTGTAGTGAAGGGTTTGGAACTGTCTGTGTTCTCATAGAGCCATCTGTCATGGTGCAATCATTTTCATGCGCTTCCATGGCATTTACAGCACAGCTGATTGTCTCAAAATTGTACATCAGAACTAAAACATACTTTTGGGGTCAAGTATTTTTAGATGACAGTGGGACACCTGACCCCTTTTTTTGAAGAAACTATTGTGCTTAACATAGTTCTCAACACATTTATGCAAAAAAGAGACATATAGCACATAGTTTGAGTTCTGAAATAATCATAAGTATAAAGTGTAAGCTCTCTAAACATATCAGATCAGGTTCACAGGTGTTCCTACCCATAGTTCTTGAGCTTTGTGTAGCTATAAGAACGCTCTCTGAGCCATGCACACCACACATGCTTGGCTCCAGGTCTGTTATCTAAGCGTCCACAGATGCCGCAGGAATATTTCATTAAGTGCTTTTGCTTTCTCAGGGTGAAGCGGCTGGGTATGCGCCTTGTAAACAGAGCAGGGAACAACAAAAGCGCTTTGCTTTAATGAGCTGGAGTGTGTACATGTATTGTTGTACTGTACAATTTCAGTGCGAGCCGTGTGGAAACGCAGCCTCTCCGACACAAATGTGTGTATGGAAACACACGCTTAACAATGGAAAAAAGCTTCCTTCCACAACAACCACAGTCATTATTGCCATCCGACAGCAGTCTAATGCAGTCGAGGTGCCTGGGCTGAATGGGCTGTTTGTTTAGCTTGCCACATGGTTCCACTTGAGTGCTGTTGATTGCTCACTAGTTTGTACCGTCTCCTCTGTTCCCTAATTGCCTTCAATTGCTATTAACATGCGCCGGCTTTGTGACTGAAGCCCATCATGGGCAGACAATGTCAAAACTGAAAGTTTAAGGCAATGAAACATCAGAGCACAAAGCACATCTCAGATTAATTTAGGCTGCAATTCACTGAAGCGGCAAAATAGGTCTTGTTTCACAACTCTTATACAATCACTTGTTCTCAGTCAAATGGATTGGTATGTAAAATGAATACTGAAATTAGGGCTGGGCAATATATTTAATATTCATTTTGTGCATGCTTTATCTTGCATCTCTGATTTAAACTTCACTAAATTTGAAATGTTCATAATTCTGAAATTCAAAAATGTTCAAGGAAGTCCCAGTGTGGAATTTTTCTTGTATTTATATGTTTTAGCAAACATATGTAACTAAATTATGTTAATTCCTAGTTGTTTTTTAATTATTTAATGAAAGATACGTTTTAGGTCATTAGGTTGAAATTAAGTTTCCTCTCCATTTTAGAACAAAATATTATAACATACATCTGTACTTTTCCATTGTGTCTACTGTAGTGACATAAGGCCTTGTTTAACTCGGTTCAGTGCTTCTCTTTCTTCATTTAGATTCCTCTGTCAGGCAGTTAAGTGGTAATCAATAACAATAATGTAGTGTTCTCTAAATTCACACTTAATTGACATTAAATTTAGTAGCTTAAAGACTTAAAGCAGAGGATTAATTGTTAAATGTGTCTCAAGACGCCAGCTTGATCTCTGTAGTGTGATCTCCTGTCCTGCAATTCAGTTCAGATTGATTTTATGCAAGCATACATAAGCAAACTCAATGTGACGTTTTATCCTCAGACAATTTTTTTTTTGGTGTTGATTTCATTTTGCAAATGTGACCGAACCTAATGTGACAAGTGAATGTTGTTTAGTGTAGTTATTAGTCAAAACGTCAACAGATTTGAATTTCTTAACATTTTTTAGCACTGGTATTCTGTCATGTAATGTCCTAAAAATTCATTTCTACTCAGCAAATGAAAGAGGTGGTTTCCATTAGCACAAAATTCATCACAAACACAAGCATTTTATCAGCATTATGTAATAAGCAGAGATTAACAAATAAACAAATTGAAAACCATTCTTTCTAATGCCGGTCTGTGGCTTCTCATCTCACCCTAAACATGTGTAAACACTCCTGGTTGACTGACCTCAGAACAGGCTGTGAAACCACCAGAGAAGTGAAGCGGTTTCAATGTCCCGCTCTGGGATTATGCAACTCTGAATGGCTCTCTTACACAACCTCCCAGCAGCCATTGAGGGGATATGGCCACTTGATACAAATCTAGCACTGCTATGTATGTTTATATATCTGTGTGTAGTAGTAAGTGTTGTATGTGTCACTGTGATGTAAAACAGCGTGATATGCAAGCTAGGCTGCATTTTTCCATCAAGCATGTTGTGGTATGGTGAGCTAAATCAAGCGTTTAAGGTTTTGCTGGTTAGCATGAACATTTAGTTTCTGCAGAGGTCATCTTTCTTCACTGACATTTATTCAGATATAAATATGTAAATATAAATTATTTTACTACATATATTTTCTTTATCTTTCCTTGGCTTGAGGCTCTGCGTGTTCTTGAGATGGTATCAGTGTTACCATACATATGCAATTATTTAAAGTGCCGCTATTATGGGTATTGAAAGGTTCATATTTTTGTTTTGGGAGTCCCCAACAACAGGTTGACATGCATGCAAGGTCAAAAAAACACTTTCATTGTCTTATAATATGCATTTATTTTTACCTTACTTGCTCAACGACTCCCAAACGATTCGTTCAGCGATTCATTTTTCCAAACCCCTCCCTTGTGTGACGCTAATCTACGGTGATTGGTCCGATTGGTCTCATTTTCATTTCATCATGCCTGTAATGCCTCATAAAGCAGCGTTTGTGAGCGCAGTACTGCTTGGTGTACAGTGTTACCGGGGAAAACGCTATTTTTACCGTTCCAAAAGTGGCACCTTGTGGCAAAAAATGAATTTGCATTTTCATTCAGACCAACTAGTGTGCGGGCAATATGCTAATGTTTCATGCTACTGTTTGACGTCAACATGAAACGGCTTGGGATTAGTTTTAAAAACGACTCGTTTCAATGATTCAGAGTCGACTCTTTCTTTTGGGAGACAATAACTTTATAGACGGTGCACTTTCAGATTTAAAACTTTGCAGGATGTTTTCATTCACTTAGAGTTGTGTTACACACTGCATGAAAGGTAATTTTCAAAAATCCATAATAGGGGCACTTTAAATAATAATTAAATAATTAATAATTAAATAAATTTATATTTTGATTTATGTTTGAATTAATGTAAAAAATATTATTAAATCATTAAAAAAAGTAATTAAAGGTCAAAATTAACCTTATTTTAAATTAAAAATACATTTTTAATTATTTAAATTCATTCATATGCTTGACAACAATACATAATTGTATTTTTGGTGCAAATTTGCAGCTATTTGGACTCCAACTGTCAGTTTTGTTGTTTTACTAAGGGACAAGTAAGAATGATTTTTCTGATGTTTTAAAGCTGCAGTCCGTAAGTTTTGCCTCTTTGTCGCCATCTCTGTTTGAAAACCTGGAATTGCAGCTGTGTGCGGAATTATCTCACTTAAGTGGGTTGTGAGTTGGCACGGCTCCAGCGCGGATGAATCTAATGTTTTGAAGTGAATGTGTGGCTGTCAGTCACCGCACCGGTGTTGATACTGTACTTAGGAATCACAGATTCTAGCCTACGTCTTGGAATATACGACCCAAATAAGAATTTTCACCGTATATTGCCATCTGAACAAGTAGTAACAAGTCTGCCACATTTGTTCTGACCAACTGAGGAAAAATGCATTACAATAAATCACACTACCAATGGTGATTTAATCTAACAATTGGTTAGCTCATATCACATCAAACCGTGCAAATTATTATTATTGTTATACTTTATTCTGAAATTAATGTTAACAACATCAGCATTGCGTGACTATGAGTATAGTGTGTATTAGCGTGTAGATTTCAATTTCTGTCCAGTCTAATATCTAATTGTCATGCCATCCAAATTTCATATTAAGAAAATCTTTTAACCCAAAAAGCAAATTATGCTCCCTTCGAACTGGTTTTCTTTAAAATACAAATCTTGTGTAATCCCAGGCTATCTGTAATCAGAAGCACAATTAAAACTGGAATATAATTTAATTTCATTCATATTTGTTTCATAAACACATAATCTTTCTGGATTACAATCCGCCATCAAAATGATACATTTAATTATTCTAGCTGCTGTGAGAAAAGGCTATAAACAATCCGCCACCTGCAGGATCCTCACATGCGATAGCCTAGTAGCTGGGACAACTTCTTTACAGACATGATGTAATGACGCCGTCCCATGCTCAAATTTCCCGCGAAAACCTACCTGTACCACTCAAATTAGAAAACATTATTATAAGCTAACCGTTGTGAATCGGGCTAAAGTAAGGCGATAGTTTTGAACACTGGCTGGTTATGTACTTTCTCAAATATTGATTTCAGATCATTTTTAACCAAAAAAAGTTACGGACTGCAGCTTTAAGTTAATATGTTTAAGTTGTGGTGAACCTGGGAATTTCTTAAGGACAAATTAGCTGTATTGGTCCAGGTGATATGTGATATGTAATACAATGAGTTATCATCTCATTGTCCTAGATCTGGTTGTGCCATCTGCATGTTAGCCTTGCATCTCACAATGACTCATATTATCACAGCTGTAAAAGCTTTTAACTATGTAAAGTATTTCTCTGAACAACAGAGTAAGCGTTGTAACACTCTGATAAGCTATGACTCATTTGTTTACATGTCACTTAACGCCAAGTCCATTACATAAATAATATAGGTTAAACCATCAGAGTTACACTTAACCATTCTTCGTACTTAGTTAGAGAGAGCCAGACAGAGAGAGATTTAGAATTCAGCAGGATGTTTTCACAGGATTTTGAAATTGATCCCTTGTGGGTTTGATGGCTGAGAGTCCATAATGCCAAGCCCTGTTGCATAATTCAAATGTTCCTACTCCATAATCCCCAAACGCCTTTTACACTGTCAGCTAAAAATAGACCAAACAAACAGAGGGTGACATTCAATATTGACCTGGTTCCATAAGTGATGCACTGCCAACCGGAGCTTTTAGGCCTGGTTTCCCTGTGGCTGAGTACTGTCATATACTCATGTGCTTGACATGCTCTAAAGCTGCTTGATTGAAAAATGAGGCAAGATGGGCCGAATGTGCTGAGCAGCTGTTTAGATGGGAACACAAGACGATGATGCGTTTGCCAGGGCAGCAGATGGATCAGGCTGAGTGATATAATACAGACAAATTTAGATGCATTACGAGAAACCACATGGCACTCTTATGGGTAAAAAAGTCTCTCAGATAGATTGTTTAGTCTAAACCAGCTGTGAAAGTAACTGACAATAACAATGTGTTTGGCTTGAATTTGGAAAAATCCAGTCCCGCAGATAAAGGCTGATGGATTCAGAGCAATTCTGAGCTGATGGCTGGGATTGTCTAGTATTATTGGAAATCGGCAGAGAGCAGAAATTCAGTCTGCGTCGTTTATACAAGGTCACTGGGATGGGCCTGTTGATACAGCTTTGATGGAGAAGAATGATATTCATGAGGCAAGAGTCAATGATGGCAGATCTGGCTGTGCTGATGCATTATACATGACTGATATTTTAAGAGCAAGTCTGCAGAAAGCTCTCTCTCTCGCCTCTTCCATCTTAGCTAGGGATGTAACGATGCACGCCGAGCCGGTTGAAAATCGCTAGAAATATGTGACGATTCAAGTCGGTTGAGATGTTAAACAAAACGCGATACAATTGGCGATGGGGGTTTATATCAATGCATCTCTAGTGGGAACTGATTGTCTTTAGGAAAGTTTAGATGGTATTTTCCTGTTTAGATGGTATTCGCCTATTTATAAGCGCAGCACTGCTTTGTTTACAGCAGCAACCAAGGAAACGCTGTATCACTGCTGTTCCATAAGCGCCACCCTCTGTCCGAGAATGAATTTGCATTTTCATGCAGCCTGTCTGCTGTTTTTGTTTCGTGCAGATGTTTTATGTAGTATAGTTTCACAAAGCTAAATTCAGAATATTCTGTTTTTGCTTCAAATTTCGTAATTGTACAGTCTAATTAAAATCAAAAACTGCTCATGTGCATGTATGTAGCATCTTTGTTTAGATCGTGATTAAAATGCAGTGGTTTCTTCTCATTTTAAAAAGCACAGGCAAAGCCTTAGATTGTTTATATGAAGAGATTTCTTTTATTTGTAATATTTATTTATATATTTGATTTAGATTTTTTTTAATTTAATTTTTTGCAATTTGAAATATTTCAATTTCACGAAGTGCAGCATTTTGTCTTGAGAAATAATAAAAGGACACCTTTTCATTTATAATTTGCCTTAAATCTCATTTTGTAAAAAAAAAAAAAAAAAAAAAAAAAAAAAAAATCATGAGAAAATCGTATAGTGAAGTCAGTATCATGGACCGTATTGCTATTTAGATATTTGGACATTTAAATGTTGTAATACAAGTGTACATTATTTTGTCTTAGTATAAACAAGTTAAAAACATGGAAAAATATATGCCAGACAAAATAGCCATCAAGATATTCAACATACAATCTATAAAACATTAAGACTTTTTTTGTTAGCAAGAAATGTAAATTCATATGATAATATGTTTCACTTGGATGTACGTCACAATACAGAAGAAAAGATCTAATGCTACTTTTGTTACAAGGTTAATAAATTATGAAGAAGCATCTGAAGAAAATTGATTTTGTTTAAAGAATTTTTTCGATCTTTTTCCTGGAAAAACATTAATTAAAACTCATTAAGAAGTCACTTTTACAGTGTAGCATGTGCAAAAGATGAATTAATGTATACAACTTGAAATGTGTAGAAATTAACATTTAATAATTAGTAAGATTGATAAATCCTTTAAAAATATTTGTTAGTTCATATTAACTATTCTTTCACATCTAATGTTAACATAAAGAAGCTTTTTATGAAGTGTTTAATGTATTACTTGGCTTATTGGACAACACGATGGTTATATCATAAAATTATCATCTGCTACCATAGTACCACCAGTGTTTTCTTTTATTTTTTATTTTTTGGAAAGGGTACTATAGTGGTGGACAATGGAAAGACAAGGACAATGATGATTTATGGCTAACCTAACTGCAGAGTTACATAATGTTATGGAAGAACTGTCATCATCTGTAATTTAATACATGATGCTATAAAAAACTGTTAATTAGGAACTGGAGATACCCAGAATCACTGAAAAGGTCACCCAATGGTGCTTTGTAATGTGCTTATTTACTCCAAGATGGCTGAGCTGTTCCCATGAGGGCCAGGGCACTCACAGGTCCACTGTATGAAAGTGTGTGTGGTCCATACCAAACATAGCCCCCCGTCTGCACTGTCAAACACCCAGATAAACAGAAGCATCTACATGGCAGCTTTAATCAAAACACATTACAGCTCCAGAAGCACTGACTACAGTAACCGCTCATCAGGGCACAGTGGGAGTCGCCCACACACACATACACACCCCTGAAGGTCAGCCGAAGAAGAGTGCATTGATTAGGAGCAGGATGGTGGACGTAATCGCCTGCACTGCAGTGAAGAGGACAATTCAAATAAATGGCTAACCGAGTGAGTAATGGATGTGCTTGATTTGAGAGGATAAGGATTTGTAGCATGCTACATGATGTCCCAGCACGTAAGCCTGAACTGAGTTCAGGTGTGTATATGACCGTTCATACCAGTGCATGATGGACCAGGATAATGGTGCCAAAAGGCAAAGTTTGAGAGAAAAGTCTGGTGAGTTGTAACTGACCTGGGCCAAGCTTGGCAACTGCATAAAGCAGGTCGTAGTTAATAACTGGTGTGGCCTCATCAATCTGTTGCCAGCCAACTGGAGGTGAGCCAGGAGGAGAGATGAGGAACTGTTTGGAAGGCTGGGGAGGAGCCAGGTGCAAATTGTCGCCTTCGGATGCTGGATTCTGCACCTAAGAGCCAGAAAGTGTGTTAGTCCAGGATGCAGTCAAGCAAAGACCTGACTGGAACACTTGATGCTGGGATCAATCCAGATGTTTCTCAAGAAGTCATTAGCAAATGTGACCCTGGACCACAAAACCAGTCATAAGGTGCACGGGTATATTTGTAGCAATATCCAACGATACATCGTATGGGTCAAAATTATCGATTTTTCTTTTATGCCAAAAATCATTATGATTTTAAGTAAAGATCATATTCCATAAAGATATTTTGTAAATTTTCTACCATAAATATATCAAAACTTAATATTTGATTAGTAAAATGTATTGCTAAGGACTTAATTTGGACAACTTTAAAGGCGATGTTCTCAATATTTTGATTTTTTTGCACCATCAGTTGCACCATCCTAACAAACCATACATCAATGGAAAGCTTATTTATTCAGACGTTCAAACGTTCTATCTATCTATCTATCTATCTATCTATCTATCTATCTATCTATCTATCTATCTATCTATGTATCGTTCTGTCATTCTGCTGTTCTGTCGTTCTGTCTATCCATAAAGCCTATAAATCTTTATAATTCAAAGCTTTTTTTTTTTTTTAAATTGAACTTTCAGAAAAGGCTTTGTAAAAATGAGTTACATGAATGTCTTTGAATTTCAATTTATTTTAATTGTACATCCCTTAAATTGCAGTTCTATATTATGTTTCTTAGCTCAGTTCTGAATGGCAAATAACCCTGCAATACACTGCACTCATATATTCAAGATGTCCTTCTTTTGAACCCTCATTTTGCAACAACCATGTCAGCCTGATTTAGGCAGTTACTCTGGTAAGCGGCTAATACCAGCTATCAGAATGCATCTATTTCAGAGCTGTCTGCTCCAGCCAGTGGATTCTGCCCTACTGGAGTTGTCTAATCCTGAATATGAGTTCATTTCCTGCTCACTGAGAAGGGTTAGAGACCTTGACATTATTTACAGAAGGATTACGATACACATGATGTATGATCAAATGTACATACAGAACAGACTCCCTAATGTCTCAGTATCTTTCTATCGTTCTATAGTTTGTTTTGTCTATCAAATTTTTTAAAAATGTTTAAGCATGGCACTATAAAAGTTTTTGTCTTTTCTAGTAATCCGTGATTCCATTTGGTGCAGAGAAATTGCACACTTAGAGCAGCATTGTATACTTGTTTAATCAACTCCAATTCAGATCTAATCAGGCAGAAGCACCATATTTCTTGACGAATGCATAGTTTGTATCTTAACCTGTTGTCTACATGTCACTCCTAAATGTACTTTTTTATGTAAATGTACCCTTCTTAGAAATACAGAGATTTTAGAGATTTTGGGCAACTGAAGCCACTTCTCACCTGGGCAAAGTAGAGTTTAAGTTTCTTTCCTCTGAAAGGTGTCTCGTGCAGCTCTATTCTAGCGCTGGCTGCTGCTTTGGGGTTACTGAAATTGATTCGTACACGTCGGAAGCTCTTAAACTGCTGGAACGTCACACCCTCATCGTACGCGAGGAAGAGCGCTTCGAACATTTCCTGAAAGACAAAAAATAAACAAGGTAAATCAGCTCAGCAAGAACTGGATCGTTTTGGAGAGACAGATTGGCTGAGTCAATCTGAGTTATGACACTTAATATTCATTTCCTGTGCAGGAGAGGAACTGATAAAAGCAATTATATCTGCAGCTTGTCTCTCAATTCAGTAATTGGTCCTGCTGGGTCCTGGTAACCCTTAGCACTGTCATCCTCATCTGTTAAAGAGAGGACTTTCCCAGATCACATGTATTTACCTCCATTCTAACCTTCACCATGCAGATTTAAAACGATTGTTTGCCCCAAAATGAACATTCTGTCATAATTTAATTTATAATTCAAACAGTAGAGCATGGCACTAGCATGACCAGGTCATGGTTTTGATTCCTAGGGAAAGCTAGAACTGATAAAACGTATACACTGAATGCAATATAATTCGCTTTGGATAAATGTAATGCCAGATATGTTAATGTAAATTTACTCACCCTCATGTTTACTCAAACCTGTATTTCTTTCCTGCTTTATGTAGAACAAAAGATATTCTGAAAAATGTTCATGTTGTGAGAGTGACTGTGTGAGTGTTCTTCATTTTGAGAAGAACACTCACACAGTCACTCTCACAGATTTAGAACAGAATGAGGGTAAGTGATGACAAAATTTTCCAGTTTGGACTATCTCTTTAAAACATGATGCTTATTGTTTTTGTAGCGATATAATGGCTTCTTATTAATTTTCAGTGCTTTAGAAGACCTCTGAAGACTTCATTTGTAACCTTAGAGGTGAGGTAATTTCTGCCACTAGCAGCAAAATTGCAAATAAATAAATACCTAAATAAATAAATAACAAGTTTGTGTTTTAAAACAGGTTTCAAAAACCCCTTCGATCTTAACAAATGACTTTAACTGGGATAGGAAAACGTACTTTAACAAAAGCTGTTTAAATAGCTTATTAAATAAGTAAAAGCACACTGTTATGAAACTCTCCTTCAGAGCAGCATCTGAAACAGGATTGCTGGAATAGAAACACCTTAGACTGATTAGTATTTTCCAAAAAAAGGTCATCAAATGTGCGTAGGCTATCACATTCCTGATTTGATTGTTCAACTTAGTAAGGTATTTAATTGCATTATTTTCAGAGACCTGTTAAAACAGCTAACGTCTCAGTATTGGGTTTGCTTTGCCTTTTAAAGGCATAGCACATAAGCACTTGGAAGTGAGGTCAATGTGTACACCAAAAATAGGTATTCAACATGAAACCCTCAAATATGCCCTTAAATTCTAGCCAACCGCTGGTGAAACACTTCAATATGATGACAAACAATTATCTAAAATGTGAAACACATAACACAGGAAGGTTGATATTTAAAATTATGTGAGGTCTAAGAGACATGCTTTGTTTTGTATCAGAAATCAAGTTCAGGTAGAGATTATGAAACCACTGTCACATAAACTATGCAAGTTAAGGATTGTAACCAGAAAGTTCCTGGTTTGAATACCATATTGAGTCTTCGAAGGTTGCCCTATAAGTCAAGGATCTCAAACTGCCAGCAAATAGTAAGTTGACTCCTGAAGTGTGAATAGCTCATACTTAAAATCCAGCCTGCAAATCATTTTTTTCTTCCATGCAGCTCATTATACCTATTTTTATTTTCAAAAAACTCAAATGCAATTCCATATTAAGACTGCGTGCTATAAGAGTACTGCCTTTATTTCATTTAGGATTAAATAATGCAACCTTAGTGACCAAGGTTCTTACGAACTTCAAACTTTTGAACAGTAGTGTATTAATTGGTATGAATTTAAATAATCCCTGACCATTACATCAAAGCCAGATCATGATGTTACTGGTATCTTAATGGGACTGATAGCAGCCTGATTTACAAGGAGCAGCTGTGTAACTGTGTGGATAAAATGTACGGTTGTAAAAGCACTTGCATTTGTTGTAGCTTTGCAACTAGTCCCAGTTAACTTCGAGTTCAAGTCTGCTGCCTTAAGGGAAGGATCTTCTGATAAGTATACAATTTGTTGCTTTTGATAAAAACATCTTCTATAAATTACTCTTCACTGTCAGTCACCAGAGATTTTGCTCAGTGCTCCACAATACACAGAATCTAAAATTGTCACTTTTAGCATCAGGAAATAGTGAATGTGCTCGATTAAAAATGTCCAGAGATGGGAGAAGATGAAAAATTAGAGCCGCTTGCTGTTACTCTCCTGCAGAGACAGATGGATAGCTGAGGCAGTTTTCTTCAACAGCGTCAATTCGCCATACACCTTGTATCCTGTCACAATCTGTGAGAAACCTCCAGCATATTCCTTCATCTCTGAGCCAAGAGTGAGCGTCCCTAGAGATGGCAGCTGTGGATATGTCGTGTCCACCGTGTGTCAGGACGTGAGGTGTGTATCAGCACTGACAGCTGGGCTCGTTCTGAATGACTCAGCAATGACAGGTGACACCAGATGAGTCCATGAGAGAGTTGTGGTGCATATGTGCACATTTTCTATCCTCCAGGTTTCTGACTCAGCACTTCCCTGAAGTTTTACAAGATGTCAAGTGCGTCCAGAGCTAATTATAGAACAAGAACTTGATGGCGTGTGAAATGCAGATCAAAGCACAGTCGTCTGATCCACTGCACCTTGAAATGAGATCATTTACCACCGTCACAGCACTGCTGGTCACCAGCATATGTCGAGTTTTGGATGCTGGTGTCCCTACCAGGCATCTTAACTAGCTTAATTAGCCTCCCTTG
Source organism: Spinibarbus caldwelli (assembly GCA_039654775.1). Taxonomy (NCBI): domain Eukaryota; kingdom Metazoa; phylum Chordata; class Actinopteri; order Cypriniformes; family Cyprinidae; genus Spinibarbus; species Spinibarbus caldwelli. Next base: position 26,455,867 of record CM077240.1, read on the forward strand.
GTCATCCAGCATCCTGCTGGTCTTTTTAGCAAAAGGCAGTCAGACATTTCCCAATTTTTGTTGTGAGAAATGGCTTTGCACATACGAGCTGAATTTTCAGTGGCACAGTTGCTGTAAAGGACATTCAGGTTTGTTCACAATTCAGACTAGGTTTATTTCTACAAATATCCTCAAACCCAACACCACTTTGAACTAATTTTGGACGTTTTTATGGGTAGTGTTTGCCCGTGCTGTGCACTGCCATGTTGTATGTGGATGTCAGGGTGTTGTCATGGGGTTTTTAATCATATTTCATATGGTGAAGTTTAACACTTACAGTTAGGGGTTTGATCAAATCACCATAAGTATAGGCAACAATAATAGAGACATTTGCATTAGCAAACACCAAAAAGATACAACATCTGAATCACATCCTTGGAATGTGTTTGAACATAAACCCTAATGGAAACACTTATGGTTATGGACATCACTTTCACAGGTTATGGACATCACTTTCTCCCTTGAATATATGAGGCCTAATATGCAAATTAATAAGCAAACAAACTTAATATTTTAAACAAGGCGATGGAGGTAAATATAGCTGAAGTATTATTGTACTTTATTGCCATGGGTTACATGGTGTTATATTCATTTTTGAGAGCCCTCAGCGGACATTTCAAAGCTATGTATTTGTAGTGGAAATAAATCACATTCCTTTACAAATATGGAAACCAATATGAAGGGAGGAGGATGAAGGGTTATGTGCAGTGGAATATTTTGCCACTGGCTTTCTAAAAATATTACTTTATCTAATCATAAAAGGATCTGTGGAATGATATATTTAAAAATTTCATAAAAAACACCAGGACTTTGATGCATAGTATTTCTTCCATTCACAGTAGATTAATCACACATACACACACACATATATATATCTGAAGACTGCAAAATTGGAAATTAGCAAATTGATAGGTATGCTCTTCATTTACCACCACTTTGAAACACATGATTTAAAAACAGCAACAGCAGTTGGCTTTAAGTGCCCTCATTTAAAGTGGTGGAAATGAACATTGATACCATCTGGTACTTGCTGGTATAAATGTCATGAGAATAATGTTGTAAGAGAAAGTCATGATCGCTATGAAGCTCAGACTAGAGTACATACACAATGTTGATTAACATTAATGGTGTTTTTACTAACTTAATGTTCTAAAAACATTACATTTTGTGGAATTGTGGACCAAATGAAAGCATCCCCTTGACCTGAGTCAAAGTATATACCATATACAACTCAATTCAAACTAAAAAACAAGGCTCTGCACAATCCCAGGCACATAGTAGTATAATATATTGAACGACTGTACTTCTATCCATCACAGCCTTGTTTTAGATGCGTCTGCTCTGAAAAAAGCACCATTTTGAGATGTTTTTTAATTTGTTCAATGATGCATGCATGCTCATATTCCATATTTTTACATTTACTGTAATGTGCAATTAAAGCCAAGCTTTGATAGAATAGTTCACTGAAATATGAACAATCTATCATCATTTACGCACACTTATGTCGTTCCAAATCTATATGACATTACAGCATTTAGGATTGATTTTAGTTTATACCAACAACTAATTTTTTAGGGAAGCTGTGAAATACGCAATGAAGGTGGAAGCCTTTAGTTATGGTATATATGAAGGTCATATATACTTTATGAAGGTCAAAATAAATTAGACATATAGTATATCGCAAAAACAAAACGCAATTCATAAGGTAGCCAAAAAAACCCCCCCCAAAAAAAACCCACATGGCTACGCACTGTAGGTTTTAACAGAAGTTGTGCGAGAAAAACGTACATGCTTGAATGGGATAAAAATCACAAAGTACGTCAGTGAAACAATTTTACCTGACCTTCTCAAGAACATTTCCATTTTAGGTGCGAATGGAGCGTTAAAGGACCAATCAGGGTGAATTATATTAGAAAGAGAGGGAAAACTCATTTGTTTTGGAAGCAGCCAAGCAGCCATGTTAGTTTGTAAACAGCCTTTGGTGACGTCTGGGTTGCTGTATGATCTCAACCCACTAAAGCATGAAATTACTGCGCACTGACACACTCAGTTACCAGCTTTTTGCTTGACAGATAAAAAGTCCATCAAGGATAAGAGAGATGCTAAAAATAACACACATTAACCCAGTGACACCTCACTTAACTTCACATAGATAGTTACTTTCCTGCCAAGACAAACCAACGCGAGTACAAACTGCGTCAGATGACAATACTAAAATGTAAACAGCAGATATGGCTGGAGACTCCATTAGAATGGAATGATTGGCCTTCCCATCAAGAAAAAAAAAAAAAATAGGTGCTATGCTTTTCCACTCTTCTTTGAGGATGGTGTGGTAGGCATGCAGGCATTTAAGCAATTACAGCTGTTTTTCAGCCAAGCCGTGTGTTTACTGTTCACATTGTGGCTTGAAAACATTCTTAATAGGGGGTGGAAGAGGGGAAAATGCAAACTGAGCCTAAACTTAACATTAATCCTGAAAAGAATGTCAAATTTAACAGTCCCCTGCTTTTAATCAAGACCAGATCCTCTCCTTGCTGGGAGATGAATTAGCGTCAGATGGTGAGGAGAAAAAGGTGAGTTTTTCTTTACATGGAGAGACACTATTTATCTTAAACAGATCCAGGCCAGATCCTCTCGAGCTCTTATTTTTTTGGGCTCAACTTTGACCTTGGTTTAATATAACTCTTTACATGTACAACCTAAAGCTGCACATTGCTTCTCTTAGGACTGCAAGCCTAAATATTTTATGAATACTGTGTATAATATAGTAACGTAAACAAACAGATGTCTCAGACCTGTTCACTGGCCTTCTGATGCATATTTTGCACCATTTTTTTGTTTGATCTGGCAATCTCTAATCTGATTGGCTGGTTTTATGTAACTTCCTGAAGTAAGGGCACACAGGTTTTTATCGGTCCGCTTGGAAACATGAAAGTCTTGTTTACAAGGTATTGTGTGTTCACAACATACATTTTTGAGGAAGAAACTAGATTGAGATGAGCACTGTATTTGCTGCTTTGTTTTGTAACTATATAGTGGTGTCTGTATAGTTTGTATTTATTACCTTTGGACCAGGCTGAAATTCTGATCACAATCTAGTATAAACAAGTTTGCATAGACTGTGGCAGTATGATTTGAAATAAATGCTCATGACATTATTGGTATTTGGCACCAGTGTCATGGCTAACTGAAACCAAAACTATTGAAACATTTTTTTTTTTTTTTTAAATTTTGGTAAATAAAATAAAGCTGATATAAAATAAAACATAAATATTAGATGCAACAATAAAAAAGTAGTAACATTAATAAAACTGAAATAATGATTTAAAGCTATATAGAAATATTAAAAAAATAATAATAAAAATGAGCACATAAAATTACTTAAAATATATTTTTTAAATTACTATTATTTTTTTTACTAAAATAAAAAAAAGCTCATTCGAAATAGTACTGTAATTATAAATACTAAAATAACACAGCCTGGCACTAATCTACTCTATATTTTTATGTTTCAGATAAACCCGCCCTAAACGGCACAAGAAAATGTAAAAAAGTAAGTGGTTAGACGCTTTAAATTGTTTATATTTAAAAATAGGCAGTTTCTTGCTAGAATAATCTGTAATGTTGACCTAACCATATGTTGTGTCAAAGGTCTAGCTAGGTGAACAGATTTGTGCATGTGTATATGAAAAAGAGAATGATTTCATCTTTAAACATAAAATAGAAAGACCTTATAATTGTCTAAAGATGAAACCACAATCTTGAGAGTCTTCTAGCACAATCAGGTAAAGGACCATCAAATGCTCACTGACTCAGAACAGGGAAAGAACGGTTCTAATATTTGGGTGTCTATTTGGTGAACTGATATGACAGGAAATGAAGTCGTGCTGCAGTGCCTGAGATGTTCTTACTGTTATTAGAGGAAGCAGGTCACCTCCATGGTACCCAGAGAAAATAAATGTGACCTCCTGACTTGCAGTGTTCCCAGCGAGGATCAAATAAATGTGGAATGCCCAGAAGACCTGCTGCTCTTCCTGCTATTACTCAGCATTATGGCCCAGCGGAAACTCAGCCCAGTCACAGCGTAGGCAACGTGAAACATGTCACAAGAAACTCATGAGGCAGGAAGAGACAGACACAGGGGTCCAGAAACACTGCATGATCTTATAATGGTGAATAGAAGGGATGCATATGGGAAAGATAAGAGGTAGTATATGAGACTGGAAAATACTGCCATATCAGTCTATATTCTTGACAAAATGAAAACTTGTTCAGAAAGTTTTCCAAAGCCATATGGTAGCTTTGGGTAATGTACAGTACTCAAAACGATTATTTAATCTGGAAGTGAAGATGGGATAGACACAAAAATTACAAGTCAATTTCTGGTTTGTTCCTTACACAAAGCCAACATATAGATTCAGTAGACTTGCAATTTATAGTTCATATGGACTTTTTTGTGGACTATGAATGGCAAGTGCAGTATATGATTTATTTATTAAAAAAAAATAAAAATTCTACAGAAGAAGAAATGTTTTCATCAAAATTTAAATTTATTCTATTTAAAAAAAATAAATAAATTTCTGCTGTCATTAACAAGGCCTTAAACAATATTTACCAACAACAGTACAGCCTAAAGGTCTGTATTCGCATGAAAATTCTGTGTGGTATTTGTAAAATTAAATGATTTGTCTATCAGACCAAAAAAGAAATGACGAATGAACATGAAAATGGACATGAAAATGCAAACTGCCTATGGAAAAGCAGTAATACCTCAGTTACTCCGGTACACAAGGTGCTGTACAATTTTCTGACACCCACTTGTCACAGAGAATAAAGGTCAAAAAAGTCAAACAATATTTACATGTGTTCAAACAGCTATTCAGATTTTTTATGAGACAACACCAAATAGAAGAGTACAGAGCGCTGTCATTTAGCAAAATACTACTCTGTTCGTAAGTTTCACCAAATCATAGTTTTACGTAACAACAAAGTGCTCTGTGCACTTAAACTAAAGTGTAAATATCATTGGTTGGCCAGTTTTCTTTGCATTTCTCTTTAAAAAAAAAAAAAGAGATTAGAATACCTCTACATAAAAATCTGTTACACTCATATTCCTCTGAAAAGATGCAGCCATTTGTTCAAATGAAAATCTGAAGAAAAAAAACTATTTCATAACTGAACATATATCTTGGTGTGAACGTGCCTTAAGCATTTCACTTTTCAGAATCCAGTTAAATGAAATAAAGCCCCATCCTACATTATTTCCTGCTTAATTATAGGTTTCACTCAAAAAAAGTAGCCTAACATTACAATTTAATTTTCCTTTGTAGATGCTTCCATGATGTTAGACAAAAAAAAAATTCCAATCTATTTTTGGATACATAGCGCTTAGGAGGACTTCTAGTCATCTTTAAAAAAATAAACTCCTTAGCTACTGACATTCCTTCCATGTGCGACAAAGACACAATGCATAAAAATTGTCAGCAAATGATGTCAGGACAGAGAGATATGCCAAAGATCCCTGTGGCCCATTTAAATCTGATCCTAGCTGCCAAACGCTAACATTTACTAAAGTACAGTATAATGTAGTTCAATTAGAACAGATTCCACTGATTCCAAAGGGTGCAATGAAGCATTACAAACACCCATCCAATTAAAGGATGTGGAATCAATGATGTCCTTGTAGGTCTGACAGAGTATGTGATGTGAAAGATGAGCATGTCACAGACTTCAGAGAATGATGGTCAGTCGGGCAAAAGCGTGACACACTAAGATCAAGTGTATTTTTTTTGTAATGAATGGTGTGCGGTGTGAATGAAAAGAGCTGTCACAACAACCCTATGAGGCAAGACAATCAAAATAACCACCAGGCAAAATCACTAGACAGAAAATCATTTTAAAGAGGTCCATTTACAAACACAGTCACTTGAAATACAAGACAAAATGGTCAACTTTGAATCAATGAGCCTTTAAAGTGGTTTGAAAACCTACTGTAATCTGTCTTTTTTCTGTAGATATCCATAATGAGGCACTCTAGTCTGTTAGTATATTGACATACAAACATTGTCTAAACATAACAACCCTTTTTATTTGTACCTCAGAATGAAGGATGTCAATGTGACAGTCTGAACATCTCTCAAAATCAGTTACACCAACCCTTAGCCATACGTACCCTAAATAAATTGGAAGTTCCTGCCCTACCTTGACCTCCCGACTGGTGAACACCTCCATGTCCACCGTGCAGGCAATGAGGGTGGAGATATTACAGTCCACGCTCCTGGAGGGCATGCTGGGCTCACTCAGATTGAAGGGATGACCGGCCCCTGACAGAGTATGTGTGAGGAGCGCGTCTGAATGCTCGCGAGGCTGTGTGTGAGTGTTTGGATGTGCTGCTTTCCTGCTCTGAAGAGCCTGCTGTAACTCTCAGACATACATGTGTGTGTGTGTGTGTGTGCGCGAAAGCCTCCACCCCTCCTCTCCTCCTCTCTCTCACTCACTCCATGCAGTGACATCACTGCCTCTCTTTATGAATGCTCGCTTGCACTTGGACACACCAGGGTGTTTTTTATTCATACGCTAAGTCTTTTCTCTCTTATTTTGTCTCCTGTAGTTGTTCTTGGGTCCAAAAACTGTTTTATGTTGCTAGAGTGTGAAATACAATAAGATATTTTCTATTTCAACACCTTTTATTTTTGTCAGTTTATTCCATTATCACTCTGATAGGGCAAATCTGGGGAAGTCGTGGCCTAATGGTTAGAGAGTTGGGCTAGTAACCTGAAGGTTGCCGGTTCGATTCTCACACCGGCAGGAATTGAAGGTGGGGATTGTGAATGAACAGCACTCTCTCTGCCTTCAATACCATGACTGAGGTGCCCTTGAGCAAGGCACCGAACCCCCAATTGCTCCCCGGGCGCTGGAGCAATAGCTGCCCACTGCTCCGGGTGTGTGTTCACGGTGTGTGTGTGTGCGCGTGTGTGTTCACTATTCACTGCTGTGTGTGTGCACTTGGATGGGTTAAATGCAGAGCACCAATTTCGAGTATGGGTCACCATACTTGACAATACGTCACGACTTTCACTTTTCACTTTTTCAAAGGAAGACAGAAGAGTGACTCAGTACTGCAGATTAATATAAAGTCACATCATAGACACACTAGTGAACGGATGGAAAAGAGCGCTCTAGAACAAGAAGAATGGAGAGAGAGAGAGAGAGAGAGAGAAATGAGGTCTGTGGATCCCGGCAAGACAGATATATTATTAATATTCCACTCATTTACGTGACATCATTCAACATGCAACAAAAAGGCATTCATAGGGGAGTTTTCTAAATATAGGTGGCTATTTTTGTTTCTGCAGCTTGACGTTACACTGTATTGATTTTTATATGACAAAATGTATTAAAAAAATGTAGTGCAAAACACTTGTGTTTAGTTGTAAATTACAGCAGGTTGAAGGGGACTTGTCAGGGTGTTCAGTTTTCAATAATGACTGGTTAGCTGTAAATACTTATTCTGTAAATATTGTGATGAATTTAATCTGCTTTTTATTCAGCCATTAGGTTTTGTAAATACTATGATAAATATGAGAATATATGAGAGTTTCAACAACATCTGATTTTAATTTCAGTAGCAAAAATTATATTTTTATAATGTATTATTATTATATTATAGTTATGTACATTTTATTAATTTTTAGGAGCTCATATTAGTTAATCTCTGCAAGACAGACTTTTCAGGATAGGAGATGGACTAAAAATGAGCTCCTAAAATGTACTGCCAGATTCTGGAAGATAAATTCTTCAAACAGTGGTACAAGAGGATGTGGTGCTGGTCCTTCAAGAGTCACTCAAAACTTATTTATCCATAAAGCCTATGAAAAATCAGTCTTAATGTATTTCACAACACTTCAGCATGCTATTCTTATTAAGTGAGGGTCATTTCTTAGGATTTTTTACCCAAGCAAAGTCCCTGAGAATCTGACACATTGCACTTGTGGAGACTCCAGGAAGGTTGCAGTTCTGGAAAATGATGGCGCTGGAGACTAAATGGTTCCTGATGTTTTCTCGCCTAATTCCTCACCTTAATTCTTCATTCTTTTGCAGTTAACAAGTGTCTTTTCTTGTCCACCTGTTTTTTCTGACTCTGCTGACCCAATGAGCATTTCGCTGCCCAATGGTCATGCCTTAACTTTTCAAATTCTGTTATTGCATTAGTATTGTATCCTTCTCATGGGCATTTAATAATTTTTGACTTGTAGTCTGATTTAAATCTCTTTTTTTGGCTCATTTTATCTGTAAAAGAAAACCTGCCTAATAATTCGGCACACCTGAACATGAGGAGTTTTTGACTTCCAGCCTTCATGGACAATTATATATCACTTATAAATGATTAAATACAAAGTCAGTAGTAGTTATTAAGATTGATGTGGTTTGGAATTGGTAAAATGTTCTTGGAAAAAAAATATGACCAGAATATCAACTTGCCTAATAATTCGGCACACGGTGTATGTATATAAAGAACATTTTTAAATGATCGTTTTTTCAAATTTTGCATTACAAACCAGTGTGTTTATAATTAAGATAATACGTTAAGACACATCAGTTTGCAATATCAAGCAGCAAAACAAGCTGTATTGTACAGCTAAAAATAGTTGGAAGCGAATGCCACCGGAAGCCAGACACAATAAATTTACAAATGGCTGCGCCCGTTCTTATGGGGAAAAATAAGGTGGAAATATTATACAAACAAATTTGACTGCTAAATGTCACAACTATCCATTAAGAGTCAGAATCCAGGTAACAGGAATATAAAACAGGGTCAGAATGGAAAAACAGAGATAGAATGGGGACAAAAACAGATATAGAGCATGTGAGATACAATCGGAAAGGTCAGTGGCCGTCCTAAATGAAGCATGCTAAAAGACTCCAGACAGTTGAGTCATCACATTGTCTGTACTGCAGCCCCAGCAGATCGTATTTACTTTTCCAGCACTCCATAGAATGGACCTGTGCGAGTATGTTACGTTGTCCCTTCGCGATGGAAGCGCTGATTTTATCGGAGCGAGTCAATAAATGAACAGCTTAAATGACTCTGGCACCAAGGCAACCTTGAGAGGGGAAATGGCCTCACTACATAACACCTGGTGCAGAAAAGCCCAGATGGAAGCTGCTAATCTAAGCAGGCTTGACAATAATGGATGGATATGAGGCTCCTGGTATATACGCCAATTGGGCTAGATGATAGTGACTGTGCAAATGGCATGAGGGTCCTTGAGGATGACAAGGCTAGAACAGAGTAATACTTCCTGAGATGCCATGAGACTTTTTTAATTAAGAAGAGAGGACGGCCATGACAACACCATCAGTAACACACACAGACACACTGTTAGATAGATTGGATGTTACGTCATACACTAAAAGAGCATTTTTTTATGGTTGTGTTTGAATATTTAGCAATAAACATCAAATATATTCCATATAGAGTTCACACTAGATAACTATTACATTTTAATAATGATTCTAATTCTATGAGAATAGGAATTTTAACACTACTATAACAATATTGACACTGAAGAACGATATCTTTCATGATTATTTTTTCCAGCTTATAAATAATAAAAACATTGACAGCCAATCAGAATCCACCCAAGTTTAAAGACCTTGTGCATTTAAAGCAGCAGACAACATAACTGTGCACGCTTATAATAAACAGAATATCATCGTCTGTTTGTATGAACACTAATATGGTTGTAATTATCTTTATAGTTACAGTTCTTGGTGTGAACAGGCCTTAAGCACAGTCTAATTTTTCTGGAATGTCCGTGTGGAATATGGAGTGCCTGTGGAGAAAATGAATGGGGAAAATACTTCTGGAAACCACTGAAAATTTGAGTTGTCACTGTTGTGCCTTGGATTTGGATTGGATTTGAATTTGTATATGTACAGATGAAGTGTCACTATGGCTTCTTTCAAGAGAATTATTTATATTATATGGTCAGAGCACTCACTCTAGACACCCTTCAAACAACCTTGGATGTTGTGTTAAAGCTTCTTTGAGGAGATTGTGACTTGTGGAACAATTCTGAATGCTAATCTTTCCCCACTATTTTTCTCCATGCATGTCATGGAAATGGTGCTATGGCTAGTCTGTGGGCCCAGTCGCTTATGATATGTTTCTTCCAGTCTCAGTTTGCAGTTTTTATGCTTTTTAATGCTTTCTTGAACTAGGTCAGGCCATTGTTTCTGTACAGTTCAGGGGTTGTGGGTGGTCTGTTTCATCATTTTAGCACAACAATTTGCTGTCTGTACACACTAAAAGGATCATATAATTTGCAGCATGCTATCTTTGCACTTTGATCACTTACTAGACCAATACAATGAATTCTGCACATGTAAAGCATGTTATCTAAAAACAACATGCCAAGATCCCTTCCTACTCATCTGTACATAGATTTATGACATTTAAATCTTCAGTGACTAATGATGACTGACTAAAATGCACTAATGTTTGTTAACATTATTACTGAAAGTCATTATAAAATCTAACAAAATAATGTGGTTGTTCCTTGTGACCTTGCTGGAAGGGGACCAATGTAAAAACTAAAAATAATATTTGGCTGAACTACATGTTCTGAATTGGAGGAAACTTTTGATTCAATTTGAAAGGTTAAAAACTTTGCAAAGTCTTTGCACTTTACAAGAGTTGTAAACACATTGTGAAATTCATTTCATGCCAAGGAGGATGTAGGAGTTCAAAAGGAAGCAACAGATAGTGTGAGAAAGCACAACAGAGCAGTGGGCACTTGCACCCAGTCCCACCCAAATTTGTGAATTAAAAATATGTAGACATTTTTAGGTTTAATATGGGGTTAAACTAAATCTAGGTTTTGTGTTTTACCAACACGTTCTCACTCCCAACTCGTTACATACTGACGCTTGGTCAGGACCCTTTGGTGTCATTTTTCAATGTGCAGGGTCCTCCTTTGCTTTAAATAAGAAACCCTTGGCGTCAATATGCCGACACGAAAGGTACTGGGAATTTTATTGTCATGATTAAATCATATATTGGGTAATAATGCTGCCATTATTGCATATACTGTATGTTGGGGTGTGATTTTTCAATGTAAACAGTCACAACAGTTTTATTTATATTACATTATTTACACATTTATGAACACGTAACCCAACCCCTGCCCCTAAACCTACCATTTGTCAATAAAACACAAGATATAACAGGCAGATACAACTACCGTCATAATTTATTCAGAAAGTATCAATATTCCAAGTCTTCAGAGGCAAAACGATTGATTTGTGAGAGGAATAGACGTGATCGTGGTCTCCGTCCGCAGTAAAGCTCATCCTGTGTGGTGCAGTCTCTGCAAATTAAAAAAAATGCTGCCAAAAGAAGCCTTACGTCAGCCTTGGTTGCGAAATGCTATTGGCTCTTGTATGTCTCGTGACCGACTGCGTCATGTTAAGGACGGAGTATGCTTTTGAATGAGATGTGAGCGCATTAACGGAGCGGGATCATTTTCAGCGATTAAAACCTTATGTTTTACACTCTTCTTTGCATAAAGACATCGTATGGCTTCAGAAGACTTGGAATGCAACATGACTTGTTTGTAATGCTTTTATACTGCTTGTTTATGGTCAGTTTTTGCAATAAATATCTGTGACTGCACTTATATTTGCCTGTTACGTGTTTTATATTGTTCAGAAGTGGGTAGGTTTTGGGGAAGGGGTGGGGTTAGGTGCTCCAATGAAAGTATAAATTTATATAAAATTATTTCTATTTTTTACAAATGCATGCAAACCATTAAATTAAAACAAACAACTGAAAACAACAGAGGACCCTGCAAGTCGAAAAATGACGCTAAAAGGGGTACCTTGAGCTTCAAAAAGCGACGCCAAGTGGTCCTGACCAAGCTTCAATATGTGATGAGTTTGGAGTGAGAACGTGTTGGTTTTACCTCTTTGCATTAAAAGCATTGTTATTTTAATATTATTTATATACTATTTATATACTATTTCAGTCATTTCAATAATTGTAGTAATTTCAGCTAGCTTTTTATGTTTTCTTTTCTTTTTTTAACTTAATATGCAACATTGATTAAAAGCATAGATTTTGGACCAATGAGATTTTACCATGGACAGGACTAAGCGGTGTGACAAAAACTAAATGTGGCTAACTGTGTTGCTGTACCACGATGTTGGCGGCTTTAGGTGATTAGCACTACAAGATGGGATTTATCGTTTGGGGCTTTGTTGTGTTGTACCTGGCAAGGACATGGTGTTAACCACACACTGAATCAACGGTTTTTTGTTCAGAACATCACTGCTTTGCTCACTTACACATGAACTGATCATTTGCTGAGTAAACAGGTTCTCATATTGATCAGCAGGCACTTTTCCACTCACTCTACAATAAATCATGATAGAAATCGTGTTCTTCTTGCTCTATTGTCACATTAAAATTAGCTCATGCTGGAGCATCAGGTAATCTCAGACAGGGCAGGAGACCATGTGACATAATAAATATACAGTCTGACTGACAGTGATGCAGTCTACCCTTAGTCATCCATTACTTTCATTCTCTCTCTCTCTCTCTCTCTCTCTGTGTCTCAGGGGTTGGTCACTCTCTACAGGTGTGGAATAGCAATAGCAGTGGCAGTATTCTGGAGACTCTAAACCAATCTATCTGGGCTTTGTTATGGAAATGCTGTAATCCCCAGTTTCCTCCAGCATAGCACTGAACACAGTCTGCAATAAATCCACGTATACAGCACACAGACGCAAATACACACTATGCAAAAAAAAAAAAGAGTCAGATTGGCAGAGAAAAGCAATGCGGTGGTAAAAGTTGACAAAGTAGAAGAAGATGGATGGAGAAAAAATTGGCAAAAAAATTTCAATGGTAGTATGCATGGGTATAAATGTGTGTGTCATGGTTTCTACAATAATTTCAATAATTTCAATAAGAAAAAATGGAAATAATAAGAAATGTTTCTTGAGCACCAAATTAGCATATCTGAATGATTTCTAAAGGATCATGTGACGCTGAAGACTGGAGAATTGATGCTGAAAATTCAGCTTTGCCATCACAGGAATAAATCACAATTTAAAATATAATTTTAAAAATTATTAATAATAGTAATAAAAAAAAACTATTTTTACACGCGCGCGTGTGTGTGTGCATGTGCGTGTGTGTGTGTGTGTGTGTGTGTTTTAGACTATGCTTAATGAATATATTCTTCATAGTGTTTATGCTTCAGTGTAGGTAAGAGCTAGTGGAAGTGGGTACAAACATTAGCCAGGTCACACACATCAGGAGGGTAAGAGTCATCTGAATACATCCATTATGCAGGAATGCAAAATACAGGTGCTGAATATTTATTTATCAGAGTTCACTGCTTTCCACAGAGACACACAAAACAGATGTCCCTGTTTTCACAAAATAAAAGGTCTGAAATATCACCTATATGAGTGAAACACACGGTAAATAGTTACAGAGAAGAGCAACAGATTCATAACATATTACTGGATTCCTTACATGTTATGTTGATTAATTAATTAATATTATTTTCTTTTCTTAAGTAGGAATTGGACTACAAACCACACTGAAAATCTAGGACTAAAAATGTAAAGATACACTACAGATTCACTACACTTTTTTTTTTTTTTAAGAAAAGAATTATTGAGCCAGTACATGTTCAAATAATTTTTCTTGCTTTACTTACATGCTCAAATAACTTATTTTTTCAATATTCTACTTGTAGGACTTTATTTTTATTGTCAGTTCTACTTTTGCATCTCAAACAGAAGAACAGTACAGATAAAAAAAAACTGCAAGTAACAACTTTGTTTCAACTACAGATGTTGATAGAAAGCACGGAATTCTATAATGTACCAGTAACCTTGGAAAAAGATTGATTCATGATTTTGAAAAATTGAAACAAAGAAGTACATTTTGGCATCATAACGTAAAATAATCAAGAAATACTAAAAATTCAGCAAATTTATGACACTGAGCATGTGAATTTTTGTAGAACTGAAGCACAGGATGCACTTTGGAACATTCTCAGTTAATAATACTACATGATCATTAGGTTTTACACACATAAATGATTATTTTCATGTGTTAACAGACCAAAACACATGCACTCACACATTCACACTCCATTTGTGAGCACTGTTATCATTAGATATACCTAAAGGAGATTCAGGTGGCCAGATGTCCTTTATTTCCTCTCTGGACATGTTTAATTTGATGAAGAAGATAGTGTCCCTGCGTCTGCAGGGAGCGGCCGGAGAGAGGAGATTATTAGCTCAAACTGAAACCACCTGAATATACGGCACAGCAGACTTCTGTGTGTGTTCAAATGCTGAACCACCAGCGATCTGCAGCAGTAGATGAAGATGAAGGGAGATGAAAAGTGCGTGTGAGAGGCCTGTCTGGAATGATGATCCAACTTACGCTGACCTTCTGGGGGCATGTTAAGGTGAAAAAAGAGGGAGACTGGGTGTTGAGAACAAGATAGGAGAAACTGAGCATGTGTGTTAGGGATACATATAGACTAAGGATATGTTTACAATGGCATAGGCTACTAGTATACTATCACTCTTTCTGCAGGATGCAGAAAGATGTACTTTCATGTACTTGCATGTACTTTCTGTGAATTTTTTGAAAATTTTTTGCAGGGTACAACCAAAGCACACATGGTATCATACAGGACGTGTGTGCATTTCTGTGTACCACATTAATCGCAGCATACTATTTCACATAAAATTTAAAGGTATATATATAAAGGTATTCAAAATGATACAATACCATGAAAATCTGACTTTTTCCGTGATTAAGTGCTATAATCAGGTCCCCAGTGCATCTACCAACCCAGAAAATGTGAAAACAACCAACCAGTATTTTTTTTTTTTATTTACTGTATATTACGCTACTGCCACACAGATCTAATATAAATATGTGATTTCTTTTACAGCCGTTTACCGTCACAGACATAACCAACTGTTTTTGTAACTCGTGTGTTTTTAACATGTGTATTTGACAGTTTAAGCACAATAAGACATGAAAGAGAACTTAGTTTAGCATTCACATGGCGTGTGACAGCCGCTTTCTGTGCACGTGCTTTGGATGTACGCGCTCAGAAAAGCGTATATCAGAAGTTTAAACTAATATGGTTTAAAAGACATGATAATCAAAACCAAACAAATGTTTTTTTTAGCAGAGTATCTGAGGTACAAGCTGTAAAGGCACAGCCCTTTTCTGGAAAAGGGGGCAGGGAGCAGCAGCTCATTTGCATTTAAAGAGACATGCACGAAAACAGCATGTTTTTGCTACCACTCAAAATAGGCATATTCAAAATGATATAATAAATGATCTGTGGGGTATTTTGAGCTGAAACTTCACAGACACATTCTGGGGACACCTGAGACTTATATTACATATTGTAAAAGGGGCATAATAGGTCTTCTTTAAAAGAAATTAATAATTGTATAAAAAGAGTTTTCTAATAAATTTGGGGTATTTAAGACTCATACTCCCAAATTTAGTGTGAATGGGCTATTAATATTCATTCAAAATGATGTTGGCTGCATGTCAAATTAATGTACACTACAGTTTAAAATTTGGGATCAGTATATATTTTTTTAGAATTAATACTTCTATTTAGCAAGGATGTATTAAATTTTTCAAAAGCGACAATGAAGACATTTGTAATGTTGCAAAAAAAAAAAAATCTATTTCTATTTTAAATAAATGTTCTTGAACTTTACCAAAGGACCTGAAAAAATATATCACAGTTTCCACAAAAATATGAAGCAGCACAGTTGTTTTCAACACTGATAATAAGAAATGTTTCTTGAGCTCCATATATGATTTCTGAAGGATCATGTGACACTGAAGCCTGAACCATGACTGCTGAGAATTCACAGGAATTCCTGCCATCACAGGAATAAATTACATTTTAAAACCAAGTCAAGTCACTTTTATTTATATAGCGCTTTATACAATACAGATTGTGTCAAAGCAGCTTTACGGTGTTAAAAATAGAGTCATTTTCCAGTTAAAGTCAGTTCAAACTATATTAAAACAGAAAACAGCTATTTAAAATTGTAATAATATTTCACAATATTGCTGTTTTTACTGTATTTTTCATCAAATAGGCTTTAAACAGTATACTCTAAAAAATGCTGGGTTAAATATGGACAAACCCAGCGATTGGGTTGTTTTCAACCAACAGTTGGGTTAAATGTTTAACCCAAACTTCTGGGAAATAATCCAACTGCTGGGTCAAAAACAACCCAGTCACTGGGTTTGTCCATATTTTACCCAGCGCTGGGTTGTATTTAACCCAGCATTTTTTACAGTGTAATGTTTATGTAAAATAAAACAAATTTTTGTGACAAAAAATACTTTCTTAAAACTGTAGACATGTAAATGTAAACAATACAAAATGGTTGGTGTACAATACATTATATACTGTACAGTATGCTAGTATTCCATTCCAAATATAGCCACAGAAAAGAAAAATGGGAAACAAAGAGACAAGAGTGTTCGAAATGAAAGAGAGCAGCGAAACAAGGAGACAAACACACAATGAGAATGAGAGGGGGATGAGGAAAGGAAGAAGAGAGGACAGCAGCGAGCTGATTAATGGCACTGCCGATGAAAGGCTAGTATTGACGTCAGACACACAATAGACGGAGAAGAAAGTGAGAGAGAGCGAGGGAGAAAGCCTTTCACTTTAGTTCACACACCGTATTCGTGGAATATATGCACACATAATTTCATTCAAGTAGACAATGTTACATTCTCTCACATTCAGCAGTTTAAAAGTAGAATGAATTTCCCTTTGATGAGCACTCTACAAGATCCTTTTCATCCTGAATTAGCTTTAGAAGACTGAATTGTGAATTAAAGGACCTTATAAATTGCTACTTCGTGCAGAGCCACAGCCTAGCAGTTGCTCCAACACATTGAGCTATGATGCTAATACAGCTAATATATCACTAGCTACACTATTTATAAGGGATGGTGCCAAATAAAAGCCTTGCTTTACTATCTTGCTTATGAGCACAATGATAACAAATTAAATATTTATGTCTCTGATTCCTCTGATCTCTTATGCTCACCCACCAAGGCTGCATTTAAAAATAGAGTAAAAACAGTAATATTGTGAAATATTATTGCATTTAAAATAACTGTTTTCTATTTGAATATATTTCAAAATGTAATTTATTCCTGTGATGCAAAGCTGAATTTTCAGCATCATTACTCCAGTCTTCAGTCTCATATGATCCTCCACAAATCATTCTGTGCTGATGTGCTGCTTGTTATTATCAGTGTTGAAAACAGTTGTGCTTTTTCATATTTTTGTGAAAACCATGATTCAGGATTTTTTTCATGATTTTTTTGATGAACAGACAGATTTTTTGCCTCATACAGCACGTGGTAGTATAAAAAGACTTAACTATATACGGTGCATCATGTAAGATATAGTATCAGATTTTTATTTTAACTTTAAACTAACCAGTATGTGATAAGGTGAAATTTATATACACAGACAGAAGACATACAATATAGTTTCTGCAAAATGACGCATTCAAGAGTCATAACCTCAGTCTTGTCGTCTAGAGCCTGATACACCATGACCGATGCAGTGTTTAACCTTGGTCATAATTTCTGCTAGTAATATTCTCATTCCCGTGACATGACCTTAATCTTTGCTCCAAACACATGCTCAAGGTCAAAGCGCTGCCTCATGTGGCCTGTCGCGGGCAGCAGAGAGAGCCGGTTACCTTGGTGACATCAGAGTACCAGCAGAGGTGGGTGGGGGGATGCTGCAGATACCGCCTGCAAGAATGTCATGTCTGATAGACCTGTCTCTATGGGATCAGGGGCAATTTCAAAGAGATTAGGGACAATTTCGATGGGATTTAGTACATTTCGTATTGGATTTTAGTTGACCCAAAGAACAATTTATGACTGGGATTATACAGAGATAAAATTAGGTTGAGAGCAGACTCCAAAAAAGCAGACAGATGTGTTCAACTTAAGAAAACCTGTAGAGATTGAGAGAGATTCTTGAGCATGACAATCTAAAGTTTTAGAATGAAAATTATGTGAAAGCTATATTTAAAACATTAGAATACCAAACAAATTTATATATATATATATATATATATATATATATATATATATATATATATATATATATATATATAGATGATAACATTCAAATTTTGGGAGTCATTAAGTTTTTTTTTTAATTAATACTTTTATTCAGCAAGGATATATGATATTCATAAAAAATGACAATATAGACATTTATAATATTACAGTTAAATTTTTACAAATAAATTCTGTTCTTCTGAACTAACTATTCATCAAAAATCCTGAAAAAATGTATCATGGTTCACACAAAAATATTAAACAGTACAACTGTTATTGACATTAATAATAAGTACACATAATAAGTGTCTTGACACCAAATCAGCATATTATAATAATTTCTAAAAGATCACATGATACTGAAGACTGCAGTAATGGCTACTTGAAAATTTGGCTTAATTACATAATAAAAATATATTAAAATATAATATTGGTATTTTAAATTGGAATAATATTTCACAATATTACTGTTTTTACTATATTTTAATCAAATAAATTCAACCTTGGTAAACATGTGAGCTTCTTTCAAAAACATTAAAAAAATAATACCAAGCCAAAACTTTTGAATGGTATAGTATACGTACATGCAAATTTTTTAATCAACCTATAATTGTTTTAAAGGTTTAAAAATATTATTCTCGTTAATTTAAATTAGTCTTGGCAAGACAAAGTGTGTCATTTTATCCTGATTTTGTTGGAAATATCATTTTATCACAATTCTGAAATTGGTGAAATGTTCATAACCTCTCAGAAAATGACAAAAAATGTCATTGTGATATGTATAAACACAGTTGGATTTTGTTAGTGGACAAATTAAATAAACAACTGAGAGTGTTACAAATGTGTTTGAGCGTTTATTTTCTAAAAATCCACAGGGCCAAATGTGCCCATAGTTGAAGAAACGCCCATAAACAAATATGGGGCTGATGTGGCCAGTGCAGCTCGCTGATGCACAGGAGGTTTAAATTCATGCAGGTGTTCTAGTTTGACGGGAGTGAATCTGTGCTCTAAAGTGCTTTTCCCCCCAAAGGCCATTCGCAACAGTGTTACACGCTGCTCGGCACGTACAACAGCACACAATCATGCACACACACTTCTGTGCCTATTTACACAAGCGATACCTACTTTATCTCCAAGCAAAACGCAACAGTTGCACAACAGCTGACTTCCATAAACACATTCATGCATGATCTCAAATGCACCCTCTGTGTCTCTGAAGCTGTGACAGGCAGTAGTACTGCTTTAACCACTTGGCGGCCAAGTGGTGACGCTAAAGGACTAACGCGGTGCAGTGACGCCTGCTTGCCTGCGCATGAGTCACGATGGCTCTGATCCGACCTCTGAGGCGTGAACGCTGAACATGGCAGCCAGGCCATACAACACCAGTCAAGCATGAGACAGCCAATGTGTCCCTGTCAATCAGGAGCATCACAGCCTTGCAGGCCTAATGTGGGTTTAAAGCTCTCCTGTACGGAACAGTTCCAGAATCGTCTCAATCATAGGAAAGAGCCTTGCACAGTAAAAGAGCACTCACAGCTATTTCTGGAAACAGATTCAAATGCCAAATGCATAAATGTAAATGAGAGTTGCCGGTTTCTGTCAATATGTGGACCTGTCCAGCAATGCGACAAAGCTGAGAAAAGTTTATCTTTATGCAAATGAGCAGTGACATGATTTGGAAATGTGAAAAATGTAAAGTGAAGACACTGTACTAATCAACCGAAGAACAATAACATTAAGAAAAAAATAATGCTTTTAATGCTTAAATGAACAAGATGTTTTGATTTTCAAATCTTAATTGTGACATTTCATCTGAACATCAGTGTATATGGGTTGGGCGATATATGGGTAGACACAATTAACCGGTAGAAATGTGTCAACCTGTAGAGTTTTTGGACTATCATCTCTATCGCGGTTAAACGCTCATTAAACATTGCTGTATACATACAGAAATCACATACCACATTTTTAAACATTGTGGTTCAATAACAAGTGATTTTTAGTCATTGAAATGCAATTCGAAAGACAACTCATTTTGCTATATGCACGCACTGTCTGAGAGACTGCACGTGAAGACGGCACTCATGGAGCGCGGGAGTATTGAACAGAGGTTTTTTTTTTACATTTTTTTGGGGGGCTTTTATGCCTTTTTTATTTAGATAGGACAGTAGAGTGACAACAGGAAAGCATTGGGTGAAGAGAGGGGAGAAGTATAGGTTAAGGACCTCAAAACGGGAATCGAACTCGGGTTGCCATGAGCGCAGTTACACTGTATGTCAACACACTAACCATTAGGCTATTGGCGCCGACAAACAGAGTTATTTTTGCCACTTTATAGGCATTGACCGGTTAAATACACACACTTTTATAAGTCAAAATGCCTGTCTTTTGCAAGTATCCTTGTAAAACACAGTAATTTAGGTCTTAAGTGAAAGCAAACAGATGAGAAAGAAAACAAGTGTAACAATACATTGGATCTGGGCAGCTCTTAAAGTGACATCAGTCTAATATTCTTGCTGTCTATCATTCATGTTAATCAAACAACAAATAAGAGAAAATCTCTCACTGCTCTTGCCTAAATCACTTTTGTAATTTTAATAAGAAATATATATTTACTTTACACAGTGAAGAATATGCAGTGTTTTATACATTTGCTTACTTTATATAATGTATGTAGCATTTCTTGTTTATTTCTTCTACAGTATTTTTTTCCTATTGCTTGTAATTAGTTTCTTATTATTTAATCGCTGACGGTTTACTTGTCTTCAGTGTTTTGTTTTTTTGTTTTTTTTTTGGGGGGGGGGGGGGGATATTAACACTGGTGACAAGAATTGTGAAATTTCTATGGTATGAAGACTTTTGATATCATAAAGACTTATTTTGCTTTTTTAAAGCAAAAATAACTATATCGTTATATATATCGTTACTGTGAAATAAAATTACTCATACCGTGATATAAGATTTTGGTAATATCGCCCACTCCTATGTCAATGTTTATGAGATTTATTCCATCCAAACAGTATTGAGGCTAGTTGACTTTCTATTTATCACTAGATAATAGTGATCAGTGTATTTATATTATACTAGATTTAAATGTAATAAAATCCCTGTCTTTATGCAGTTTACTGTTATTAAACTAAATTGAATCAACATTTAACTAAATACAGCTGAATAATGACAATATTAGAGGTGCTTTACAGCTGAAATTATATTCATTTAATAATTGAAGAACTTTGCAACAGTGAAAAGCACAGTGAAAGTAACTGCCAGCTCTACTCAATATTACCTTCTTGTTTGTTTTAGCTATAAAATGCACCTATAAAATTCAGTATTGCACCTTTTTTATTGTTATTATCTAAATCTTGCATGCTATTTCTCATGTGATATATGAATGTACATTAATGATCAGTTTGTTGTTATTATTATTATTATTATTATTATTATTTACGTAGTTAATAGCTTCATTGATGAAATGAGCAGAATGAATTTCACTGTAAATCATTCATAATTTCTTCCTTGCATAATTTTTCTCACTTAACTGAGTGCAACAATTTACATAAATTATTTTTTTACAATACAATACATTACATACTTAATAAATTTGTTCTGCCCATATTTCAAAGAATGAATCCATTGTTACCAAATGTTGAAAAACATAAATAAATAATTGGATGTCAGCGAGAACAGTATGAAAACAGAATTTATTTTCAACAATAGTCTGAAAATAGATTTGACTTCTGTCATCACATCACTAAACATCCCGTTCAGCCAAGTTCCTGTCAGCTATACTTGGTCCCCATTGACAACAATGGAAACCGAATGCACTTGTTGCATTTGCATTGAAACGAGAAGGAAGATCTGCCAGTCCTGCGCTGCCGAGTGTTTATTTGTCTGGGCCTGTGACCGAGAATTCAATCTCATCAGAGCTATTTTAACTGCATGGAGACAACTCATCACTTCTGCTTATTTGAAGAGAAAATGAGTATTGAGCGCTGTCAAATAAACCAGTTCCATTTCTGAGTCCCAGACTCCCTGGGAAAATAGAGTGGTCTCCATATCTATCTCAAAAGTTAAATATGGAACATTTGGAAGATTGTGATGTATGGAAAAAGAGCTGAACAGTGTGTGTAGCACATATAACCTCATATGTGTCTAACCAAAGGCTTTCAAACAGAAGATGTAAGCTTTACCCAATAATTAGGATGTAGGGCCAGGACAAAAACACCTCATCTCAAAAGAGGTCAGAGGTTGGTGTGGCCCATTACTGGCAGTTGCTCAAGACCTTCATGCTGCATCATAATAAAATCACAGCTGCAATCTGGGATCCGAACATTATGTGTCTCCGTACAAAGCCCATACGTCATTATCAGAAGATAATCCTCCACCCCTGAGCCCGGGCTCTCTGCCATGTTATTGTTTGAAAAAGTTCTTCCATTTCATTCCAGTCGACTGAGTTATATTTAGATACCTGTAATACCAGAGGACTTGGGCCGACAGGACTGGTATTAACAAATCTGATTGATTGTGTTATCAGTGGATTAGAGGAGTATATTTAGATTTTCTGTGAAAGGTGAGATGTTCTGGGATAAACATGGACTGACTGAGAATGTAAAGCCTAATAATTTACCTGTTTGAGAAAAAATTTAGTGGCGTTTTTTTTTGTACTGTAGAAAGGTGTGTTTGCACTGAAAAAAAAATACAAAGTAACTTAATTTGTGTAGATGGCGCTTTAACTGGATTGTGTGTGGGTAGTTAAAAAGATGCAAATAATCTGATTTTGAGTGTTTTTGTGCCACTTTTATTTGTGAAGTTTTCTGTTTTATGACTTCATTAGCACATTTGATTTATTTGACTACTAAACAGTAATTTTTGTTTCCAGAAAAACCCAGGAAGGACAAAACTGTACGCCACAGTGCTGTCAAAATCAAATGTTTTGTAGATGAAATGTTAGTCAAATTCTGTGGAAGAAAATCAAAATATATATTTGATTTAATTTTCATTTAAAATAGCATTTATTAAAAACAATATATTATTTATCTTAAAATAATATATATTTTTAATATATTATATATTAAATAAACATTTTAAAATATCTTTATTTTATTTTTATTTTTATATTTATTTATAGACAAACTTATATATATATATATATATATATATATATATATATATATATATATATATATATATAAAATCACAAACAATTATAAAACATTAAACATTATTATAAAACAAAATTGTTACAAACAATTTCTTCCATTATAGCATATATAGTTATTTCTAGAGGAAAATGTACATAAGAGTCAACTAAGCTCCTGAAAGTTTTTTCCACTTCGTATGCACTGCACATATTCCACTATTGGCAATTTTGCAAAAGACATTTTCAGTTCCATTTGACTTGTTCAACTGCATTTGAAGCTGACAGCCTGATGTCTTTGGCTCCAGGGCTGTTCGAGCTGCTTAACCTAAGGAATGAATGCATAAACCACCTGAGAAAGAACAACACACCTGCTCAGAACTCTACCTATTTACTATATAAACCATAGAGAAAACACATGACAGCTCAGATCAGAATAAATATGTTGAAATGTGTGCATATTTGCATGCACGACTGTTTGCTCGTCTTGAAAGCTTTCAGATGAGTGTGTGCGAGAAGAGATTACTAAAGAGAAACGGGCTCCAATACACAAAGGTCACAAAGACTCTGATTTATAATTTGTCATCGTGTCCGTTCTTAAAACACAATTAACCTCTGCTGTCTGGGGCTGTTTGCCATGAATTTGCCAATTACAGAGACGAAAGAGTCTCCTACAATGAGCGAGAAGAGGGGTTGTGTAATGCTGTCCTCTCTCCATCCTGTTAAAAGTGCACTCTCAAGGGTTATTGTGGTATATTGTAAATATGCAATTGAAGTAGAGACAAACAACACTCGTGAACAGGGAAAACAAGCTGAAAATAAACTTTTGGACAGCATAAAAGAGTATGAGAAAGATGTAGCTGTCCATTTCACCATTCAAATCACCATATAAGGCTGGCAAATTCAACTGAGATGAAGCCAACTTACTAGTTTTGTTCAAAAAGGCTTTAAGAAACTAATAAGGCTTTTAAAAAATAAGACTGTTTCAGTCAGTAAGTGAGTTAGTCAGAGTTGTTAGGCTAATTCAAACCCATAAATGTTCACTCTGAGACAGATTTTCTAGTCTTTTTTAAACAATTCATTAAAAAGATCTGGCTAAAAAAAGTCAAATTCACATAAGAGTCTGTATTTCGCTTCAAATTGGACAACAGTCCATCGCAATAATGTTGACTGTAGGTTTTTTTTATCAGTCTTTCTCTCTCATCACTTTTTTTTATTCAGACTACAAGCTTAAGTATAAAGCAAGCATAAAGCATAATTTCTTTTGCTATGGAATAGTTACAGTATTTTAATAAGCTTCATTCAAACGTTCATAAAACCAGATCTGAATGAGAACCAGTTCTCAATACCAACCCTATTTTTGGGTTAACTATTCCTTTAAGAACTCAATCAAGACAGATAAATTTTGTTTAACAGGAGGAAGACCTTGCCAGTGTAGTTCAGTGAAACATTACACACATGTCCAAATGTTCAACAATACAGAACACTGCAAGCATATTTTCTCAAGGGAGACTACCAGCCCTAAACACAAGAGTTCCATGTTCACCTTACAGGAGTGTGATATTTCTTCCCGTCTGAGCCTTTACTGCATAAGGAAAGTTTAGAAGGGCAAGCTTTTATTTATCCACCAAATATTACTTGTTTCATCCTGTAGTCTCTCCGATAAGTCATGCTACCTGAGGGAAATAGCTTCATATCTTTGCTTGCAGACATATATTATTGTTTAGAAATCTATCCAAGTGAGGAATGTATAATGAAAAATCCCTCCAAAAGGAATGGACAACAGAGAAAATTATCTGGAAAAAAATGTCAATCTCATTTCAAACAAGTCTGCCATCTAGTGTTTCTTCTAAGAAAGCATCTAATGTTGTATAAAATTTTAATGCAAAAAAGTGAGATTTTCATTTGCTTACTTTTTTCAGCATTTGACACCATCGGATAAGATTTCAAATAAATGCACACAAAAGGTAAATGTATAATTTCTGAGCTACATAAAAAAAGAACTGCAAAAAATGACTGTTTTCAAGCAGGTTTCCCCCAAACACTCCTGCCATTGGTTGGCCAAACAGATAGGTCCGTCCCAAACTCATGCCATTAGCTGTTTTAATGCTTTTGTGTTAGGGTGGTTGGGAAAAAAGATACAATGTTCAGAATTTTGGGATTGGGGATTTTTTTTCATGTTTTTAAAGAAATCTCTAATGTTCAAAACTGAATTTATTTGAAACAGTGGAACAGTAATGTTGTGAAATATTACAATTTTGCGGTAACACTTTACAATAAGGTTCATTAGTTAACATTAGTTAACAACATTAGTTAACATGAACTAAGAATGAACAATACTTCTACAGCATTTATTAATCTTAGTTAATGTTAATTTCAGCATTTACTAATGCATTATTAAAATCACAAGTTGTATTTGTTAACATTAGTTAATGCACTGTGAACTAACATGAATAAACAATGAACAACTGTATTTTCATTAACTAACATTAACAAAGATCAATAAATAGTGTAATAAATGCATTGTTCATTGTTTGTTCATGTTAGTTAATACATTAATTAATCTTAACAAAAGAGACTTTATTGTAAAGTGTTACCTTTTGCAATAAAAAATAAAATAATTAATATTACAATACAAAAATAAAGGTTTTCTGTTTATTCAGCATTAAAGAAAGTCAATATACAATGCAAGTTTTCTGTTTTAACATTTTAAAATGTAATTTGTTCTTGTAATAAACAAAGTTGAAATTTCAGCAGCCATAACTCAGGGTTCAATGTCACACAATGCTTTCGAAATCATTCTAAATTGCTGAATTGGTGCTCAAGAAACATTTCTAATTATTATTAAATGTGATACTATTTTTTCAGGATTATTTGATTATTGTAAGGGTGTATTCACACCTGTCTTGTTTGGTTCGATTGAATCGAACTCAAGTTCGTTTCCTCCTTTGGTGCGGATCTTTTAGATAGGTGTGAATACAGCAATCGCACTCGGGTGTGCACCAAACAACCGTACAGAGACCCAGCTGAAGAGATGATCTCGGTCCACTTCCAAACGAACTCTGGTGTGGTTCGTTTAAGGTGTGAATATTACCCCGACCTCGATCCGACCCGATTGCAGAAATCACGCACAGAAATAGACAGCTCGCACATGTAGTGCTGTTGTTTGCGTTTCAATCACTTGTTTTTAAACCACAATGCTTAAAATTGCATGCAAATGATGAGTTTTCATGACCATGGCTCACAGCAATGTGACGTGAGCACGCTAAATAGGCTAAAGCTTGCCGCAAAAGTAAGGAGATATTTGAATTATTTATTAATTAACTAGTGTTTTCTGAGTCAGTGTCACAAAGATGAAATATGATCCTGACTCACCATCTCATCATGGACGTGCGTTTAGAAAGAAATGCATCTTTACGGATTACATAATGAAAGAGTTTTTGTTTTGGATTTGAATTATTTCGTTTTGTAGTCATTTAAAGCTTTCTATAGATATATTCATCATGTCTGTAAGGAAGATATTCGCTAAGTTTCAGTTCATTTTTGTGAAGCGCTCCTGTTCAACACCGAGACGGCAAGCGCATCCTATTTGTTTTCTTTATTTTACAAAAGCACAACATTTTGTTGTATTGTGAGTGCACACAAATAAAAATAGATGCTTTACAGTTCCGAACGATGTATTATTCTTACCTGTATGAACATGAAAATTACAGCATATTTAATTTGTTTCCACTGATGTCCTGAAGTGTGCTTCAGCTTCCACTCTCCGCACAGATGATTGGATATGCACCTAATAGCGCACATTCATCTACACTCAGGCATGTGATCAGCTAGAGACAAAAAAGAAGGAAAATCTGACCACGCCCCAAGTCACGCCCACAGGCCATGCCCCCAATACCTATTATTAAAAATATATATTTTAGCACATTAAAAGATATATCTTATATTGTAATAATACATACTATTGTCCTGTAAAAAATAAACAGCAGCATTTAATAATTATGAAAATAATATAATAGAGTATATCATAATAAAGTACTATAATATTACAGTAAAGTATATAGAATTGTTATTATTATTAAAGTACCTGCCAAAAGTTTGGAAACATTACAATTATTAATGGTTTTGAAATAAATGTCTTCTGCTCATCAAGGCTGAATTTATTTGATCAAAATAATGTAAAAACAAACAAACAAAAACAAAAAACAGCAATATTGTGAAATATTATTACAAAAAAAAAGTTTTCAATTTTAATATTATAAAATGTAATGTTATTCCTGTGATGCAAAGCAGAATTTTCTTCATCATTACTCCAGTTTTCAGTGTCACATGATCTTTTAGAAATCATTACAATTTATTTGACTCAAGAAACATTTCTGATTATTATCAATGTTGAAAACTATTTTGCTGCTTCATATTTTGTGTGGAAATGGTGATACACTTTATTTTTCAGGATTTTTTGATAAATATACAGTTTAATGAACAGCATTTATTTGCATTTATCAAATATATTAATTAAATTTGTTAATGCATTTATTAAATAGAAATCGTTTTAAATGTCTTCACTCACTTTTTATCACTTTAATGCATGATCAGTAAAATTATTAATTTCTCTCTCTTTTTTAAATCTTATACAAATGTTTGAGTGGTATCACTGTTTCCACAAAAATATTAAGCAGCAAAACTGTTTTTAACATTGATAATAATGAGAAATGTTTCTTGAGCAGCAAATCAGTATATTAGAATGACTTCTGAAGGATTATGTGACACTGAAACTTCTCTTTGTAAACAACAACAGATTTATAAACGTTTCTAATGACGAATGTTGCGTTCCTAAATGCAAATTAAAGAAGCTCAAACTAAGTGCAGCGCAGCTGATTCGAAACTAAAAACAGTATTGTAACAGCAGACATGTAGCGCGTACAGCCTGTTATATAATTACATCACAACCGCTACGAATTTTATGACAGCACTAGCAATCTCAAATTCTCACCGCCATTCATAAAAAGTCACCGGGTCGAGTAACACGCTTCAGCGCTGATTCTACTCGCGTTTGGCGATTTGAATCATTTGAATGCTTTTAACTGTCCTGCAGATGCACTGCGAGCTCGTGCAGCGCTCTCAGGATCATTCCGTCCACGATGTTTTAGAAAACAATCTTTTCGCAGTTTATTTAGGTAACCATTTGCGCGATTTCAATCATCATGCAGTACAGAGTGCACGAATACATTAATGTTACGTGATGAAGATTAGACTAGTGCGCGTACGCATTTACAGTGCGTTTTTTCAATGCATTATTCAGTCTTTACAACAGTTCAATAAAAAAACAAGTTAATATTAAAGGGACTTGCGATTTAGACACAGTATTGCCTGTTTTTGCTCTATTTCGCCAACAAAAATAATTCCAAACACAGCCACAGCACCGTTTGCGTCTCTGAGAAACATGCTGTGTTTCTTTCCTGAATGAATCAACTGTTTGAATGATTTGGTTCAATCGCAATGACTCACTTATTAACAGTGACTTGCTGCCACCTACTGGCGGTTTTAATTTCACATTTAAAGTATCTTTTCATTTTTTAAATAATTGTAAATATCAATATTCAACGTTTTATGTTTAAAATATCAAAACATTATTTATGCATGTGTACGTTATACGTTTCTGCTATAACAATTTTTTTGTTCCCATTAGTGTAACCCACCATTGCTAGGTCTGAGCTCACGAGGCACCATTTGTTGTAGATAGGAACAACTACGTATTTAACAGTAGTTCTTATTGGATATGTTTATTCCATATTAGTGTCAAATATTATTAGCTCTTAGATGTAATTTGTGAGGAGTTTCTTTATTGAGTGTTGCCATGAAACATGGCTCGGTGTAATGTAGGCTGCTAATTCTAATGTAGACTTAGTATTGACATTGCTATTTTATAATTTTTTTTTTTTTTTTTTTTTTTTTTTACAGAGTACAGAGCCATTGGAGAACCACACAGCTGTAATGAAAATGGGAATTCTTGAAATAGTAAGCAGCAGCAGTTGCACTTCAAGGGCCCTGTCAAGTGTGCTGAAAGTCTCTTTTGTCCTGGAAGAGGAGGTGGTGCTTGACAACTTAGGAGACTTTGTAAATGCATTTATTGTACTTTTTTGGATTATTGTATGCACTCATCCTGGAGTACAACAAGGACTTAAAGGGATAGTTTACCCAAAATTGAAAACTCTGTCATTAATTACTTACCCTCATGTTGTTCCAAACCCGTAAGACCTTTGTTCATCTTCAGAAAACGAATTAAAGATATTTTTGATGAAATCCAATGATGAAATTTGTTTGATGAAATTTTTGATGAAACAACAGTCTTATTGATGTGGAACGACATGAGGGTAATTAATGACAGAATTTTAACCTCAAAGTACCTATTTTGGCAAACATTTGAAGTGTAAGATTCAGTTTCATGAGCTCAAAGTACCTCTTGTGAGAATGGTAGAGTTCATGTTAAATTACTCTAAACACTGGGTGAAGTAACCACCCCATTACTTAAATTTGATGGCGTTTTTGTCATTTTTAATATGTGAATGTATTTGATGTTTAATGTTTAAATAATTAAGATGCAGTTTCATGAGCTCAGAGTACCTTTTGTGAGAATGGTAATATTCAGTGACATTAACCTAAACACTGGTTGAAGTAACCTCAGATAAATTATTACCATTATTAATTAAATTATTATTATTTTATGGTGTTTGACATTTTTGGCATGTTTGTGAATTAATCTATAAGGTGCGATTCATCAGCTTTGTACTATATGTACTATATCTTATAACTATATCTTATAATACACATTGTACATAATTTTAAACAACTCACTGACAACTTGTCCCAACCTGACAATTTTTAACTTGAAACCAACCTACAAAACCACTTCTAGAGAAAACAAGCACAATTGCTCTATTTCCTTCCAAACTGCACTTCGTGTGACCTACACCCTGGCACTCTCATTGAAACACAGCTACTTTTAGGGTCGCCTAAAGTGCTAACTGATCTCATATCTGCTGCAGGTGTTGCTCTTTCAGCTAACAGTCACTAATGTCCACCAGCGTGCTGATTCCTGACATTCACACACACATTCAGAAGCCATGCAGAGATAGAGATGGGCTCGGGGAGCAGGAGAGCCTCAGGGGGGCTTCAGACGCTGTGCCATATGCTGGCAGTGAGAGTGCTGTGCTGGTGGCCATGCAGCGGGTGAGCAGAGCACAGGGTTGCTAGACAGTGGGAATCAGGCACAGGGGTTTCTGAAGCGACATGATATTATTACACACGAGGCTCTGTGTCTGCAGAGAACAGTATTCACAGTTTCAGTTTTGTTCACTTTTCGTCTGAAAACATAATTGAAGGCTGGATATGTAGTATTGTATTTTAGACATTTAAAAGGGACATGCAGTCAGTGTAGAAGTGTGTAATTTTTCCCTTCTGAAATAACTTACAATTAATCAACTTGTAAGATAATTTCCCCGAAAAATATAAATATAAATGATTGCTACACTATTATTCAAAAGTTTAGGGCAATTATTATTATTATTATTATATTCAGAATTAAAATGATTAAAAGTGACAGTAAAGACATTTATAAAAATCCAATTTCATATAAATAGTGTTCTTCTGAATTTTAGGGTGTATTCACACCAGGAAAGTCCGCTAGTTCACTTGCTTTGGTCTGGACCAAATACAATGTTTATTTTTTTGTTTGGTGCGGTTCACTTTCACACTGCCCTTTTTGCAAGTGAACCAGAAATTGAAAACAAAACCACACGTGTGCTAAGGTCTTACATTCTTTGGACAGAAATTCTCAAGCAGGGAAAACAGGAAGTGCAAACACAGGCTAATCATGGAGATATTTCGTAATGCAATTTTTATTCATTTACTGATTTGGTGTTATCAGATACTAACGCAATATGAAGAAACTTATGAGCGTCATATGAGAATGTCATACGATGTTGTAATTACGACTTGCCGAAAATAAAATCTATAGATATAAAATACTTAAAGCATATCACAATGTTAGTTTAAACATTTAACCTATTTCTTTATACTGCATGGCGTATACAAGCTTATATGCAAGTGCTGTCAGGTGGACTAAACTCATCATGCAGCTGTAAACGCTTCAAAATATTAACATTTAAAGAATATATTGTGAAAATTTAAAAGCAATGCAGCCACAGAGAAACAGCTTTTATCTAAACCACAAAAGACTAGTAATTATATACACAAGAGATGACAACAGAAGAATAAAATTGTTAAGCATTTTTTCAGTGAACATCCATGAGCTTTAAAAAGAGCTGTCACATCTTGAATAGTGCCCTATTCAAACCTCAAAACTGCTTCTCATTTATAAAGAAAACACGAACCAGATACTGAAGCATCTGTCAGTAAGAGTCGAAGTAGAAATATAATGACCTTTTATGATGAATTTGAAGCAAAGATAACAGCAATACTGTGTACTTGTGGGTTAAAATGCTACATATTCCATTGTTGCTACTATATATTACATATTGCTGTATCTTTAATAAGTGCATTTTCTAACTTAGTTTTTTTTTTCATTTATTTTAAATATAAACAATTGAAAAAAACTGCTCTTGACAATATAAACTTCTAATTAACAGTTATTTATATCTTCTGCAGCATTGCTTCTCAAGTAAATTTACCTTGCTTTAATGCTATTTTTACTGTTAAAAAAATCTTTTTTTTAAGTTACAAAAAAAAAAATCAGTTTTTAGTATTTTGTTTTTACTTGTGTTATTTTTGTAGCATATCACATTAAACTAAATAAAATTACAAGTGTTGCCTTGACAGCTAGCTGAAATTAAATAAAAGGTTATTTTTATTTTTTTATTTTATTTTATTTTATTTCAGTTAACATTACTTATTTCAAGTTTCTGCTGTTTCTGCTTAAGATTAAAAATTATACAGTATATAAAATAAATATATAATATAAGTCAAATTTAAATCAGACAACAGTCTATGGTATGTCCTCATTTAAATAGCTCAGTAAATGTGTGTGTGTGTGTGTGTGTGTGTGTGTGTGAGAGAGAGAGAGAGAGAGATAGAGAGAGAGAGAGAGAGAGAGAGAGAGAGAGAGAGAGAGAGAGAGAGAGAGAGAGTGTGTGTGTGTGTGTGTGTGTCAAACATGCAGACGTTCAGGACCTCGGAGAGCACCCTGAGGCAGGTGTGACCACTGACTCCCCCCGGCACACACACACACACACAACACACACACACACACACACACACACACACACACACACACACACACACACACACACACACACACACCTCCTGAGTAGAGGTGATTATGGCACACACAGCAGCCCTGGGCAACTGGGACACACTCTGGATATTTCCATCAACTTTCCACTCCAAAGCAACAAGGCAGGAAAAAACCAGCCCACATTTTCCCCTGCCAATACACACACACACACACACACACACACATTCACTTCCAGATAACTACTCTCCCTGACCTGTCCTTATCTCTTACATACATATATGTATACACAGTTACTGCTGGTAAACAACCTAAATATCAATTTAATGTCGGAGCAGTCAAGGCGAACACCTCATTTACAATGCAGATTTGGAGAAACAGAACAACTAGTTGTCATATAAGCCACACATCAGACTGCAACAGAGCATTTGAGAGTTTCGTTTCACATTTCAAGCCTTAAGCTTTCTCTGATCCCCGGAAGAAGCGATTTTATCCAGGAATCTCCCAACTGTTACCACATGGAAATCTGCACCGCCGACTGGCCACAGAAGTACATTATCAACAGATAATACATCCTACGAGCAAAAGCAAATTCATCTGTGTATGACCAGGCTGCTACTGAACAAGTACAAAGGTTTAATGTTGTGTTAGAGCTGTGGTGCTTTGGTTAATAACATGCTATGCAGCTTCAATGATTGATTTTCCTCTCTCACTCCATCATGATTTTCCATTTCTCTCCGCTGTGTCTGTATAATAAAGAGGTAAAACTAAGGTGTTCTGAATGGTTGTCAGGTATTTTAGTACTTATTATTATACTATTTATTAATACTTTAATTTGCTATTTAAAAATATATTTTCTGCTTATGTGCTTTTGTCATTTTTCTTTTTTTTTTTAAATATACTTTATATTTATATAATTAATATTTTAATATTTTAAATAAATATGTCTACAGTTTAGTAGTTTTATTTTTATAGAATATCACATTAAACTAAATAAAACGAAAAAAATTGCCTTGACAACTAGCTGAAATACATTTTAAATATGTTTTATATATTATTTCAGTTTATTTTATTTCCAGACATTTATTTTATTTCCAGTTTCAGCTGTTTCTGCTTCAGATTAAAAAATAAATTATATATATAAAATAAATATATAAGTCAAATATAAATCACTTATAAGCCACTAGCAGGTTTACAGATCGAGTTAGACAATAGTATTTTTAGTTATCTTTATATATAGACAACAGTCTATGGTATATGGTATGTCCTCATTTAAATAGCTCAGTAAACATGTGTGTGTGTGTGTGTGTGTGTGTGTGTGTGTGTGTGAAACAAGCAGATGTTCAGGATACTGCTATTTCTAGTTACTTTAGTTTTACCAACATTAAGGAAGATGTTTTGAAGAATGCTGGTAACCAGTTTTGTTTCCCATTGACTTCCATTATATTTTCTGTCCATACCTTAGAAGTCAATGGGAACCGAAACTGCTTGATTGCCAACATATCTTCTTTTAGGTTCCACATAAAAAAGTTATAAAGGTTTGAGTGAATGATGACGAAGTTTCACACAATCCCTTTACTCTCTTTTTATTTCAGTTTTAGTTTTAGTAATTTTAGTACTTCAGCTTAAACATATACATTTCATTTAGTAACCAAGACAACATTTCTAATTTCCATTTAATTTTATATCTAAAATTTTATTTTATTTATGCTTTATTTCAATTAACAAGGTGTGGATGGTTTCTAAGGCGTTGCAAGGTGGTTTATAGGGCATTCTGGGTGGCTGTCAGGGTATTGCTTTGCGGTTGCAAAGGTGTTTTCAAAGGAAAAAAGAAAAGGTTGCTGCAATGCTGTATCCTGGCACTGGAAGCTGAGTAATGATATTCACATATGCCCTTGGCACTAGAATAATATCTCAGTGAGGCTTTAGCTGGCTATTTGCATCACATTTACAAGGTGGAATAAGAATGACATGTTAGCAAAAATTCACTAGTGATTTGCCAGAAGATGTGATGGAAATGATACAGAGTCTTATTCATATAGCGATCCTCCCTGGGCATTTAAAGACTTATAGCAACTGACAACAGCAAAGCTGAGATCCAGAGATCTGACAAGCAAACCAGACAATATTGGCCAGCAGCAGCAACACTACAACATAGATAACAGCTGAACATAAACAACCGCTGCAGATAAACCCGCCAGTCTGACACTAAAAAGGGAAAAATTAAACTGTTGTTTCAGGACGATAAATATCTTCACAAACAATTCACTGCACAGATACATCAGGGGAATTGAAATATTATTTCTTAATTTGATTCATTTATCATTGGGCAAAGAAACGGGTTGGATCTCATTTAATCTCCTTCCCACGAGCACTAAATACCATGTCTTAACTAAAGACAAGCTTCTAATCTGCTAGCATTAATAGGCTTTGTTTGATGACATTTCCATGCTGTTTTACTCTTTATTTATCATATGGGGGAAGAAGTTTGTTCAAAAGCCTCTGCTGAGAGCAGCAGATAAATAAATTCCACATCTCTCTGACAGATGAATAAAGAAGGCGTCAGCTACTTAAACATGGCAAGATTACACCTAATATTACATTCCTCACAGTAGCCTTTTTCTCATTATGCAATGACAAAAGCAACAGAGGAACACGATTAAAGCAAATAAGTCATTAGGCGATGTGTAATTAAGCGTCAGATTGGAAATGTTGAACTAACGCAAAGCTGAATGAATGAGAAACCGCTGATTAAAAAACAAACTTGGTTCGTTTGTTTATTCTTATTTCTGACTAAGAGCTTAGATTACAAAAGTCTT
Source organism: Spinibarbus caldwelli (assembly GCA_039654775.1). NCBI lineage: Eukaryota > Metazoa > Chordata > Actinopteri > Cypriniformes > Cyprinidae > Spinibarbus > Spinibarbus caldwelli. The sequence continues at coordinate 26,491,293 of CM077240.1, forward strand.
TAGAGAAATCAAAATGTTATTTTGAAAAATGACAAAGTCATGAACAATGTGGCGCAGGTCCCAGACAAAAGAAAAACGAATTCATTTTCACCTCTGGCTCACCGAGACAGATGTGTAAACAACAGTCGATAGAAGCTCTGGGAAATATACAGGTCCCAAAAGAATGGCATGAGCTCTGGATTTTATTCAATTATTAATAAAAGGTGCTCCAAACAGCCAAAGGAACTTGGGTTTTGATATTATATATTGAGGCATCAATATCACAAGATCTTTGTTGTTCAGAATACAATTGCGAGTATGATGTTGCTTTTATCAGTGCAGTAAACAAGAAGTTAATATACATTATCTTATGTTTTAGACAAAATATTGACATTCTAATAGCCAAAAAAATACATAAATAAATAAATAAATTTCCAAACAAATACACAATTAAATAAATCGTTAAGCATCTATGAGCAACACAGAGTAGGTGGTGTTAATTATTCAATCACTCATATGAGTTGACTTTATGATTCAATGACTCACTCATAAACACAGCAACTTATTTCGTTCCTGAATGAATCAGTGTTTTTAATCAGTTGACTGAATGAATCACTCATAAATGTAGTCATGTTTTTACTAAATGAAATTTTATGAATGAAACCACCGACTGGTGAATGATGTAACCTGCACAAAAAATACACACATTATCAGTGAATTATTACTGAGTGAACTACTAAAGTGTGATAGAAAGTGAAGGTGGTATAAATTTATAGTTCATTTTTTAAATATAAAAATCTAAATAAAAATCTGTAGTCTTACAATACCATTTCTAACACTGTGAGTTAGTTTATTATAGTACATTAATGGAGTGAGATTTGGAGTAAAATCTAAAAAATGTTTATTATATAATTATTTATTTAATAAATATCTTCACTAATATAATATAATATAATATAATATAATATAATATAATATTATACACAGCTGCTTTTTGGGTCGCCTAAAGTGCTAACTTGGTCATCATTATATGACCAAAATATTATGTTTAAGGAACATCACTCAGATTAATGTTACAGCAGTGTTAAATCTGTGCCTGTTATATCTCATTAAAAAATAAATAAATAAATAAAATATGACTCTGTAATATGTTAAAAAGCATTACTGTGGCTTTTCTTGGAATCAATTTGACAAACTGGAGTAAAACCCCTGTTTTGTAAGTGGCCATGTGACAGTGGCGGGGGTGGACTGCTTTTAGAGCCAGTCCCTGCTTACAGAGTAATAGCTCAATGATCAGAATATCATGTCCACATGGATTCTTTGCTGCTACTGTATTTTATCATTCACCCAAAATTCTGTCATTATTTACTCACCTTCATTTAAATTTCATTGAAATCTTTTTCTTCGGAAGACTTTGAGGAAGCCAAGGATTCTAAAATAACATGAGGGTATGTAAATAATGACAGAATTTTCATTTTGGGTTGAATTGTTTTCAACCATAAAAAATAATTTCACCCATAAGACAGTATAGCCAGGGAAGAACAGCAAGTCCTTTGGTCCACTGTGAGCAATGTGCCATTAAATTACTATACATATATCTGTTAACATTAACTGCGCATAAATTTAGCCTATATATTAAAAGAGAATTCTTGGAACGAATGGGTCCTGTACCAGTTCTACAGTCATTACTCACAGCACACACTTTGATAATGTGTGTGGAAATCGTCAGGGTTGGAAGTCACAATGGCACTAATCTCTGCGCAGGATTCTTAAAAAGAGCCTTGCAGTGAGTAATGTGGATTGAGTGAGCTATTTCCAGCGCTCGGTGCAGTAAAACCTCACCCTGACTCACCGTGCATACTTTAGGAGGACATTAATATTTTACCAGCATTATAGCTCACAAAAATGTCCTCAGATCTTCCCTCTATAGTGGTCTCACAGTAATACACTTTAACACTTCACAACGATGAGGAAACATCCGAGCAACAGTTCACATTTTTAATGGGCCTCTTGGTTCGCTTAAAATGTTTGTCAAGGTTACTTGCAAGGTTATTCTATACTGTAACTAAAACTAAGAAAAAAATACTGATTTCAAAACATTTCTGTAGGCTAAAATAAATAAAATAATTTGTGCAAAGTAAATAGACATGACCATTTAGTATTAAACAGGCTGTTTATTTTGCTGCTTTATCTTTAGGACCTTTATTGAATGTAAATAACCTCTGGCTGTCCTCTGCATATTGAAATGGAGCAGGCCAAGTTGCAGAAAAAAAGGCATTTGCAAATATGGGTGCAAATACTATAATATACTAGATAAGTGATATTTTAATGTACTTGTGATAGCATAATATTTACTAGGTCACAGTTTGGGGGGAAATTTAATTGCGATTTTTTTTCTCGCTCTTTTTTTTTTAATTGTTATTGTAGTTTATTTTATGGTATTTATTTAGTTTAATTTATCAATTTATTTTTTTTTTCCTAAAAAAATTGTGATTTCTATTAAAAAAATCCTAGGTTTGCTGTGCTTGTTTGTACGGCTGCACAATGTATCCAAAATATTGTGATTATATATCAATATGGCTTTAAAATGATAATGATAATAATAATAATAATAATAAATGTATTATTATTTATAAAATATAAAAATTACTAAAACAGTATGAAATGTTATTTTAATATTTCACTAAAATAAACACCAAGTATTTATCAAAATAATAATAATAATTATAATTATTTATTTTTTGCCATTTGTGAAAAGAAATTCTAGGTTTGCTGTGCTTGTTTGCCAAGTTTGTGATTATATATCACATATGTAAGGCTTTTAAATGATAATAATACTTATTACTCCTAAAAAGAAAAAAAAATACAAAATAAAAAGCAAAATAAGTATTATTATTGTAATATTTCACTGTAAAATAAAAATATTTAAAATATAATAATAAATATATATAAAACATATAAAAGTATTTATAAAAATAATAATAATAATTTGTTTGATATTTTAACTGTAAAATTATAATAGTAATATTTATTTATAAAATACTAATATTTATTTATTTATATCCTAATTTCTTCATTTTCAAATGTTAAAATAATCAAACTTTTATTTTGATGGAAAACTGCAGTTGTTTTTGCAAGGTTAGTTTTCATAAATGGCTTTTGTTTTACATCAAAATGTTTCTACATACATACTGTACTAGTACACTGAAATGCAAAATGGTCCCTGATATGTTTTAAAGCATGGATATTGCATGTATGTAAATATTAGTTACTGATCTCTAAGGATGAGACTATGATGGCACCAGTATTCTCTAGTCTATTAGAGCACTTTTATATTCATTGTGGTGCTAATCCATGTAGCAGCTGCATCCTAATAGACACTCTCTAACCTTTGATTACAATAAATCAGAGCCCAGAGCCTTTTGGCTGTCTTTCCAACAGGGTTTGATTTGCAGTCTTGAACAGAGAGTGACGTCATTGCCCCTGCTTACAAAGGTTCAATGGTGGGGAGCTGTGGCATGTAACACATGCTGTAAGAATACAATACAAATATTCACACATATATGAAACAGACCACAATTAAATGGCAGATGAAAACAAACAGCTGTGACATGTTCAGAACAGTTTACTACCATACTACTCATACTATTTCTTCAGCATGCAGAACAATGAACATATGAACAAACAGTTTTTATTTCAAGATGCATTTAAAACATTTAAAACGAATGCAATTTCAGTCTAACTGCATGCTAATTTCACTTGGATGAAATGAAACATTCAGCACATTTTACACTTGTTCTTAAAATCCCAAATACTTAAAAATCAATATAAATCTGACAAATTATAAATAAATCAGGCTATGTAACATATGTAATACTTTAATAATCAACTACAGAAATACAGTTAATTTATATAAAAAATAAACAAATATTTCCTGTGAAATTCAGTAATTAAGTAAATTCTGTAAAAGTAGTTATACCATTATAATCTTCCCTGCTGAAAAAAAAAAAAAAACAATAGATCCCCTCCCAAAACACAATAGAAAATTTAATGGGAATTGTATTGGCTTTAATGTAAACTATAATGGTGTCTACTGGTATTTCATGGATTCTATTGGTGGAATGTAATATGGCAGATGGCAGCCAGTAGAACAACAGTAATTCCTACTGGAATAATGCCCAAAACAAAAAGAAATTTTGTAATGGTTTAATGGAAACTGTAAGAATTTCTGTTAATGGTTTCTATTGTTATTTTTCAGCAGGGTAACGATACTCTAACGATACTGTGCTGCACATTATTGACAATATTGAGCTGAAGCTTGACTTTGCAAATTTAAAATCGCAAATCAAATCGCAATCGCAATATCTGTCAAAAAAAAAAATCGCAATTTGATATTTCCCCCCAAATCGCACAGCCCTACTTTGCAACTACATGTCAACTAGCAGTGATTAGAGTATTAGTAGACTGTCTGCTTAATATCTTCTAACACTTTATTTTGATGGGTCCACAACATACAACATACTGAGTATGAGAAACTTTGCAAGTATATGTCAACTTATTCTACTAACCCTAAACCTACCCTACTGAGAGTTAGTAGATATGTAGTTGCAAATTAATGAGAATTAGTTGACATGTAGTTGGCATGTTGTTACAGAAGCCTCGTTCAGACTGTCAGCTCAAATCTGATTTTGTGCATATCCGGATGGAATCTGATTTGAATAACTGACAGTCCACACTGCGTATCGCAACTGTTCATATCCGATTTGTGTGTCCATAAGTGCTCTTTCTTTTTTATGGAATGTGCATTGGTTTCTATGGTAATGCCGTTGTGTTGTTATGCTTACGCCAGAGCCATTGAGAAGCGGCAGAAATGCAGGAAACTGGAATGTGCAGCTTTATTCCGTGCTGCCGTCTCTGCTGATTTCAAAACTCAAAGAGGTACGTGTACTAGCAGTATATTGTGTTTTTCCGCTTGACTTGCAGTTCGTAATGACACAAGCTTGTTTCTGCAAAGATGTTCAGCATGTTTTCTGCTAAAACGTCTGACGTGTTTACGTTTTACATGGCGTGAGGACGTGAAAAAGCTACGCTAAATCTGATCTGACCGGTCAGACTGAAACGGATTTCCAGAAATACGATTTGAATAGGATTCCAAACCACATACGAATGTAGCTCAAAACGGATTTGCACAAATCGGATTTCATGTGGGCTGACAGTCTGAACGAGGCTTAAGTTACTTATAGTTAGTAGAATGTCTAAAGTGGTACTATCGAAATAAAGTGTAACCAAGACGTTTATAATATTTAAAAAAAAAATCTAATCAAATAAATGCTGTTTTTTTATATTCATCAAAGAATCCTGAAAAATGCATTACAGTTTCTACAAAAATATTAAACAGAAAAACTGTTTTCAGCGTTGATAATAATATGTTTCTTAAGCACCAAATCAGCATATTAGAATGATTTTTGAAGGATGTGACACTGAAGACTGGAGTAATGATGCTAAAAATTCAGCCTTGCCTTTGAAGAAATAAATTTCATTTTAAAATTTAACACAGAACATAGCTTTTTTAAATTCTAATAATATTTCACAATATTACTGTATTTTTGTTCAAATAAATGCAGCCTTGGTGAGCGTAACATATTTCTTTTTAAAACCTTAAAAAAAAAAAAAAAAAAAAAAAAAAACTTACCAAACCCAAACTTTTAAACAACAGTGCAAGCATAAAAAACATACAGTATATCACACACAAATATTGGTTAAAATAGTAAATATTTTTTTCAATTCTTAAATGAAATATTATAATGAATAATATTAAATATTATTTATATTAAATTATAATTAATCATGTTTTTATAAGTTGCATTAAAGCTGCAGTCCGTAAGTTTTGCCTCTTTGTCGCCATCTATGTTTGAAAACCTGGAATTGCAAGCTGCTTGCGTAATTATCTCGCTTGCGTGGGTTGTGAGTTGGCACGGCTTCAGCACGGATGAATCTAATGTTTTGAGGTGAATGTGTGGCTGTCATTCACCGCACCAGTGTGAATACTGTACTTCGCAATCACAGATTCTAGCCTACGTCTTGGAATATATGACCCAAATAAGAATTTTCACCGTATATTGCCATCTGAACAAGTAAGTAACAAGTCTGCCACGTTTGTTCTGACCAGCTGAGGAAAAAAGCATTACTATAAATCGCGCTACCAATGGTGATTTAATCTAAAGATCAGTTAGCTCATATCACATCAAACCTCGCAAAGTATTATTATTGTTATACTTTATTCTCAAATTATTAATGTTAACAACATCAGCATTGCGTGACTATGAGTATAGTGTGTTTTAGTGTGTAGATTTAAATTTCTGTACAGTCTAATATCTAATTGTCATTCCATTCGAATTTCATATTAAGAAATTCTTTTAACCCAAAAAGCAAATTATTCTCCCTTCAAACTGGTTTTCTTTAAAATACAAACGTTGTGTAATCCCAGGCTATCTGTAATCAGAAGAACAATTAAAACTGGAATATAATTTAATTTCATTCATATGTGTTTCATAAACATAATCTTTCTGGATTACAATCCGCCATCAAAATGATACATTTAATTATTCTAGCTGCTGTGAGAAAAGGCTATAAATGATCCGCCACCTGCAGGATCCTCACATAGCTTAGTAGCCGGGACAACTTCTTTATGTTTACAGACGTGACGTAATGACGCAGTCCCATGCTCGAATTTTCCGTGAAAATCTACCTGTACCGCTCAAAACCGTTGTGAATCGGGCTAAAGTAAGGCGATAGTTTTGAACACTGGCTGGTTATGTACTTGCTCAAATATTGATTTCTGATCATTTTTAACCAAAAAAAAGGTTACGGACTGCAGATTTAAGCTAGCCTCATTTGCCATTTTCAATAGAATTTTTCGCTCAGCAGCTGAACGCAGTGCATTCTGGGATGACCTTCTGCATTTGTGATGCTGGCCAAAATTAGGTATCATGATTACGCCGTCCACCTTTTGGAACAGCCTTCGTGTGTGATGCCTTAATGTGTTGTCTAGGCAAACAAGACACTAGGTTATGGAAGGGTTTACGTATTCCATGGTCACAGGATTGTTATGAACTGTCGTTGACACTTAGAAATGCTTAGAGATGATGGACGAGAGGTATGAGCGTTATGTAATGGGGCTGATCAGGAGAATGCGATGACATAAGCATACGTAGTGAGTGGGAGATTTTAAACCCCCGTGCCAAAAACACTGAGTGCAGCAGTGGGAACAGGTACAGCAGAGAGGTCATGCACACGTCACGCACAGTTCCGCATGGGTGAGCAACATTAATGCTAATAGATCCCCATTCAAGTATTTAACCTTGACAGTCTGCAAAACAAGAGCCACAGCATCATGTATCAGCGCTAGCCAGTACAATGAAAGAGTGACACTGGAATGTTAATGACTCACTTGAGGATAGCATTAGCCTGTTTTTTTTCTGTGTCCCTGCACTCTATAAACGTCATTCAAGAGGGCAGACGTCTGATATTTCTGCAGTGTTACATTACTGGGCTACAGTTTCCACCGTTCGGTGAACTTTAGCCTTGCAAAAAGGTTGGGGTTGGTAGTCAAGCACACACACGCTGGAACATCTATAGTGCTTCAGCCTGAGGAAAGGAATTCATGCAGAACAAAAGGCCATACTTGTAACTCCACTTAAAACTGATATGACCATATAAAGCAGAACTCATGACCAGTGAGCTCGATTACATAACCCCAATGAAACCAGAGCTCCTCTAAACTCTTCTAGATTCCTCTGTCTTTTGTCAAGGGTCCTTAGTGACATCATACAGGAAACTGTACAGTGAGGACTCAGTTTCTGTGCATATTCCACAGGTGACAGTGTACATTTTAGCTCTGTTTTTTGTTTCAGTATAATGTCTCTGGTCACCAGTAGGATGTTGTGCTGTTGCCTCCACCAAGCTAGGTCGTTCGCTATCCAGAACTGAATGCAGAATGCCATTCAAATTCCAATTGAATTCCTGAGTTTGAATTAAGGTAACAAACAGAACACCATTCTGACAATCATTTGAAATACCATTCGTCTTATCATTGTTTTTAAAGCATTTTAGTTCAATACATTTTATAATAATTTAATTGTTTTTGTTTAAAGAATTTAATTTAAAACATTTTATAATAATTAAATTTTATCATTTCATTTTAAATAAACATTCAGAGTCAAGATGTTTTTGCCTTCGTGATGAGTTTATGGTGGAGTCGACTAAATATATGGGATAGGCACTGAGCACTATTGTAGCTGTAGTTTATATTGCTGGTTTTAATATTTATTTTATGTCATTAAAGGGTTACTCCACCCCAAAATGAAAATTTTGTCATTAATCGCTTACCCCCATGTCGTTCCAAACCTGTAAAAGCTTCATTCGTCTTCGGAACACAATTTAAGATATTTTGGATGAAAATCGGGAGGTTTGTGACTGTCCCATTGACTGCCAAGTAAATAACACTGTCAAGGCCCAGAAAAGTATGCGTATGGTGGTTGCGTCCAGCGGATATTCTCCAAAATGGAACTACGCCGAACCAGAGGAGACAAATTGTTGAATAAAATTGTTGTTTTGTTTTCTTTGCGCAGAAAAAGTGTTCTCGTCGCTTCATTAAATTCAGATTGAACCACTGATGTCAGATGGACTATTCCGATGATGCTTTTCATACTTTTCTGGGCCTTGACAGTTGGCAGTCAATGGGACAGTCGCAAACCTCCCGGTTTTCATCCAAAATATCTTAAATTGTGTTTCGAAGACGAACGAAGCATTTACAGGTTTGGAATTACATGGGGGTAAGTGATTAATTACAAAATTTTCATTTTGGGGTGGAGTATCCCTTTAATGCTGATTTTTATAATAATATTATTAATTATATAAATTATATGTTTTCCATTTGCTGTATGATTTTTTTTTATTCATTGTTTAGAACTTTAGTCAATTTCGGTTGTTTATAAATGTGCTTTATAAATAAATATTGATTGAAATAATTCTGATATATAATTATAATAAATAAATTAACAAGGGAAAGTTCACCTAAAAATAAAAAATTGTCATCACCAACTCATCCTCATGTTGTTTCAAACCTACAAGACTTTGATTAACCTTCAAAACACAAATTTAGATATGTTTAATGAAAGCTGACAGATTTCTGTCCCTCCATTGAAAGTCCAAAACCGGAAAGTCCAAAAAGTCGATTTAACCAAAACTTGTAGCATCATAACACAAATCCATATGAATCAAGTGGTTTTTATCCAAGTCTTATGAAAAGATATGATCAATTTATATGATTAACAGATTTAAGTAATTTGAGTAAATAATGAAAGAATGTTCATTTTTGAGTGAACTATCCTTTTAATTTAATTAATTTAATTTAAATAAATACATTTAAATGCATGTAAATTCAGGTCCAATATTTGTTTTTGTCCTCAGTATATGATGTGTTGTCAACTATAAATATAGTGGAGAGCACAGTGAGTTTTAATTGCATAATTGCAGTTATTATTGCTGATTTTACTATTTATTGTACGTCATTAATGCAGATTTTTATAATAAATTTTTTAAAAAAATAATAAATTAAAATCAAATCAAATGTGGTTTTAGCTGTAACTGCAAAGGCTGTGACTCAAACCTTTATCACACACCTCTTGCAATTCGAACACTGCAAACAGCATATCTGAAGGATAAATCTCACTCTGTCTCTCTGCAGGCTGGATATCACTCTCCTGTCGCAGAGAACATTTCTCCATGTTTGCCATACTAACAACTCAAGTGGCAGCTCATAAGTAAGACACTATGTGAATCATGTCTAGGTTTGCATGTGTGACATTTCCAAAGTGGAGATCAATTGTATTGATCCAGGGTGAGCTCAAGGGAGAGACGCAGAAAAGTCTATGACGGATAGTCATGACGTACCGCTGGCTGACGTGGGTAATTCTGTCAGTAAATGCCACCGCAAAAGCAAAATGAAAAACCATACAACAGCTCCTAGTATGTAGTACATAATGGGAAGAAAATGCCAATAAAATATAAGGGACAGTTAAAGAGATAGTTCACCCAAAAATGACAATTTTGTCATCATTTACTCATCCTTGTTGTGACAAAAAGACAAAAGAAGATATTTGGTATGTGTATGAATGTTGGTAACCAAACAGTTTTGGTTCCCATTGGTTGCTGAGACTGTTTGGTAGTTGTTCACCTCATTTTGTGACAACATGACAAAAGAAGATATTTTGAAAAATGTCGACAACCAAACAGTTTTGGTTCCCACTGACTTCCATTACCTGTTTAGTTCGGTTGTACAATCCAAGTCGATAAGAACTGAAAATATTTGATTACCAGCAATCTTCAAAATTTATTTTTTTGTATTCTGCAGAAGTGAGGAAGTCATACAGGTTAGGGATGGGATGAGGTTGAGTAAATGATGACAGAATTTTCATTTTTGGGTGAACTGTCTCTTTAACTTGACAAGGTAATAGCTTAAAGTTTGAAAATTTGGCTGTCAAAACAAAATAATTAGAAAGGAAGACAGTTGGTTTTAGTCTTGACATAAGAGTTATGCCACACAATTCACATTGCATCAGCTCTCCGCGTGGGCTCCAGACTGCCTAATTTTGTAAAATCTGTAAGACTGCTTTCCTATTCTTAGGGAGCTAATAACGCCATATGTCTTTAAATAGACCCTATGCATCACCTGGGCCTTTCATGGGGTTAATATAATCACAGCCTTCTAAATTGATTCAGCGGCTCAGATGCACAAGCAGCGCCTCTTCCAGAGGTGCCAAACACAATCAAACATTTTGACAGCGCTGCGAATCACGCCTGAAGGCAAAGGCACGGTGCTGATGCTCCTTTGGAACAATTTGACCTCCCTTGATCAATCAGCAAAGTGGGGGCAGTCGACAGCGGTCTACGTCCAGTCGAGAGGAGAGAGCGGGAGAAACGAGAATAGCAACAGTCTATTCTGTCTCGCTGTCATCTGTCATTAAGCTTCATGAATCTGGAGCATTCCATTGCTCTCCGGATGTTTGCCAAATCCAATCAGGGATGCTGAATACTTTGCGCTGAAGGGATTGCAGGGTCACAGGGGGCTACGGCCAAGCAACAGCCGGCTATGGGAGAGAATGTTTAAAACGCAATTATCTCATACACATGAGTGAAATATAAGGTTAGAAATATAATAATTCCTGCTAAGATGAGGCAGATGACATTATGGCATCAACTATAATACCATCCGTGCTTTTTCAGCAAGCCCTTATGGTTTCAGGAGCTTAGTTTTACATAATTTTCCCTCTATCTGATTCTCTGTACCTTTAAAGCAGTAGTTTGCCAGTTAGTATATTGATATAATTTATATGTATAAATATATTTAAAGGGGTCCTATTATGCTTTTTCAATTTTTCAATTTTAGTCAGTGTGTAGTGTGTATGTCTGGGCATAAAAAAAGATCTACAAAGTTACAAATCTCAAAGTCCACTCCAAAGGAAGTTTGTTTTTAAAAAATCCCTTTTCAAGAACTACAACGAACGGCTCGTTTGGACTACAAAGTTGTTTTCCTGTATTTGTGACATCACAAATTGGCCCATTAGAATATCATTAAAATAAATCCCCCCACCGGAAATTCAAATGCACGTTTCAAAATCGAAACCTGGTGTTTTTATAGCACTGTATTTCTGAAGGAAACCGACTGTCTTCAGAAAATTTTGGATGTCATTTTCATTTCATCTTGCATGTAATGTCTGATAAAGCAGCGTTTGTGAGCGGAGCTCTGCTTTGTGTACAGCATTACCGGGGAAACCTCGCTCTCTCCTGCTACAACAGCGCCTCCCGCTGGCAGAGAATGAATTTGCATATATATGCCGCCACAAATAGTGTAAGTCTGTGGGACTATGGTATAAATAAATTCAACTGTATAACAGTTTCACTGCAATTCATGTTATAATGTTAGAATTAAAGAACAATAAACAATACATATTACCGTTGCACTTATCTGTACATAGTAAATGCAGTTATTTTTAAGCTGTTGTTGACATCCTATCTAAAACGTGATTTAGCCAAAAAAAAAACAACAACAATATCGTTACCACTTTAATACGTCTTGCAATATCCGTGCATGCAAAGGTTCTGCGCGATCCTCTTGTTCAATATTCTTGGGGTCTGAATTGATATGGCAATATTGACGAACTTGCTGTTTTGGCAAGGGGCGGGGCAGTACTGAAACACCGTCTAAGCTGTTCGCCAATCACAACGCACTGAGACAGCTAACCAAGCACAACACATTTAGTTTTTCGGAAGGCGGGCCTTTATCAAACCCGGAACTAATCGAGCCGTTTGTGTCAGGCTGGGGAGGAAGGTATTGTAATAATGTAAACTATGTGAAAAATAATGCGATTTTCGAACCACCAAGCATGAGAGCATGTTCTAGTACACCCCCAAAACAAAATCAAGACTTTGTAAAAGAGCATAATAGGACCCCTTTAATATACAAACATAACATATTTTTCTGAAATATATACATGCATGTGTGTTTATTTATATATAAATAATAAATAAATATACACAGTACATACACATATTATTAGGGCTGCAACTAACGATTATTTTGATAATCGATTAGTTGGCCGATTATTTTTTTCGATTAATCAATTAATCAGATAAAAAAGCTACATTTTCTTCTTTTTTTATTTTATTGACAAAAACACTTCCGCATTCTGCCCAATGTCCTTCAAACAAACGTGCCAACTATGAAAACATACAGTGCTTAACAATTTATTAGACCACCTGTCATAATAAAGAGAAAACAAATATTTTATGAATCTGTCAAAGAATTGTTTAAATCTAAAAATGTTATTGTCATTTATTGGACAAATAACAAATTGAAACAACTAAATATTTATTACCATAATGAAAAAATAGCCTCCTGCCTTTCATAACAGCATGCATTCTTGCTGGCATTGTTTAGCTACTTTTTGACTGTAATTGGGTATCTGAAAAAATCTTTCATAGATCTTTCATTCTTTCATAGATAACAGAAATAATTATAATATAGCATTAGAAATAACCTACTGTTACTAAAGAGCTTACGCATATTGGAGGACTAACCAATACAGATAGCTAAAAAATGATTTTAGTAAACACCAATACTGTTAGTTTAGAGCAGCAGTGGCACAAAGCTTACATTATTTGTTATAAACCTTAAATAAATTTGCTTTAATAAATTTGTTAAGCACTGTATAGTGCTTGGGTGTCCCATTACACCATGATGTAAAACTGTCCCCTTCTAATCGGAGACAGATTTATTAAACAGCAATCAGCTGAGTAACTATCAGACAGCTTCTGCATCCCACGACCATGTGCTCTGTAATCAATTCAAGAGGAAGGAGAGAAGATCTTTATCAAGAGTAAACAGTTCAGCAAAAACCATTAATGCAAGTTGGCCAGTACAGGAGATGAAATCATGCTCTGTTAATCGGTTAATATTTCATGGCATTTGTAGGGGAAATAGTCAAACATTCAGAGCAGTATTATCAGCACAATTAGCTGCCTAATTAAGCACATGTTCCCTCTTTTATGATAGAGTTTTGTTCTGTAATAGGCACTGGGATTCAGCTTTTAGTTGATGATCACGAAGCAATGTATTATTTTTGAATTCCTGCTATGTGGCTAAATAACTGCTGATGGCTTTGCTCAGACTCAAATTACTACATTTGTATGACTTGCGGAAAAATTATTGTGGACTGCCATGATATTATTTGACCAATTTTATTAATAAATACCGGAATAGATAAAAAAAATAATAATAATAAAAAAATGAGAAAATATGCTGGTGCAGAAAATATACATAATATTTAATCAAATTTAATATACATACATACAATAGTTGATGTTTGTTTTTTTTCAATGTTACATCAATACGCCAGTATGGCTGTTTACGATAGTCATTTACTCAAAGCATTAATTCATTCAGGAATGACACAAGTGAGTCACTGAATCATTCATTCAGCTTATTCGTAATAAAACACTAATATATTCAGAAATGGTATTATTGTGTATTGCTGGGTGACACGCAATGATTCTGCAGTGGCTTTGTTTGTTTAACTGTTTTGATACTTAATTAATTTTAATTAGAACCAGGACTGGTACATCATTAAAATAAATAGCTGTGACAGTGTCATAGTGTTACTGAAACTCTATTCGGTCTACAGTGTAACCTAACTTTCAACAAAAGCACTGAAGCCACACAACCTTGCCCCAAACCAAACTAACAGTGTGGTACAACAAAGTCCCTCATTATGGATCACTGAATTCACCTTAAAAACAATAACTTTCAACACTGTTACTTGTTACATAAGGAAATTAACCACATGAGTCATGCCAAGTCAGGTGCAAGTTAATGCGAAGCAAGAGGATACTTTTCAAGAATTACTGTGTGTGTGTTCACATTAGTGGAGTCGTTCATGAGTAAAAGACTGAGCACTTGTTCTGTTTCACGAGGAACCCTTCTGGAGCCTGTGACTCAATGGAGCGAGTCATGGACCACCTTTTACACAGCCCTTCTATCAGATGATCTAGTCTGTCTGAGAGTAGCTGTCAGGACGGATCAGTGTAAGAACTGTGTATGTGCCTGTGTGTTCTGATTTCTTTTTCTGTGTGTGTGATGCAGTCCAGCGCAGGTCAGAGGAGCAGACAGACCTGGCAGAGCTCAGCATATCACATGATTGTTGTTCTTAAAACTGTTCGAAGAAGGTCTGGGCTAAATTTTCAGCTGGAGGTCAAATATTCAGTAACTTCTGCATTCCTGTTCCTAGTGATATAACATTCAGGAGACATAAGCTTAAAATCAGCATGAAATGGAAATTAATCTAATTTCTAAATGCATTCTGATGTTATTAAACAATGCTTTCATGCATATGTTTTATTTTTTAATATTTTTTGACCTTGTAATTTTTAATTAAAATGTCGTAACTCGATCTTCTGGTGACATGACAGACTTCTCTCTGGTGATGCATGCCAGCCAATCATTTAGTATGCACAAACTCCGCCCCTTTCTTTAAATCGACTATATGCTCACATTCAGATCTGCCTTCATCCAATCAATAACCGATCAATAGATCCAAGTCCCAGCCCAGTATTTTTCAACAATCTGTTTCTTGGATATACATCATAACATGGGAGAAATGATCTGTCACTACTTCCGTTACATTGCCACTTTAAAAACTATCTAAATGCTTGATGATAAATCTTTAAAGGATTAGTTCACCAAAAAAGGAAAATTCTGTCATCATCATGTTAGTCATAAAATAACCTTGAAAGGGAACTTGTGCTCTCAAACAACAAAATATAGCACACAAACTGTATAGACTACTTTGGAAATGGTAATATTTTTGGACCATTTTCATTTACTTTTATTGCATGGAAAAGTGTAGCATTAGCATTCTGCCTAATATTTCATTTTGTTTTACAAATGAAAATCATATGGGTTTGGAACAGTGGCGGCGTTTCACAAAACCATAGGGTATGTCGCGCGGGGGGTAGGGGGCGGTTAATATATAAAATAAATAAATAAAAAATCCCACGGCACACTGAAGCACTGAAATTTTGGGGGGAAGGGATTTTGTTCCCAGTAATTAAACACTGCGCCATCAGAGTTGGTACTGTGGTTTTATCAGACACTTGAACTTAACATTATATGAAAATTAAGCTCAAATGGAGTTAACAAGGTTTTTGACCAGCGAATGACAGAGATCTGTGTTTTCTGTAGAACAGCTGTATCTGAGGCAGCAAGTGCAGCGCATTACGCTTTCATCAACTTACAGGTTATAACGTTTATTGTATATGGGCGCTTAGTTTTTCTTGTTTAATACACTTGGCCAAAATCTCATGATATGAAGCACTATATGCACAGGATATTTAAAGGAAAACGCCACCGTTTTTCCATATTCCAATATGTTTTTCCCTTAATTTAGACGAGTTGATACGTACCTCTCCCGTCTCAGTGCGTGCACTTAATCGCTCTAGCGCGCAGCGCCACTATGCTAGCTCAGCACCATTCATTCCTTAGGATCCAAACAGAGATGAATTTAGAAGCTACCAGACACTTCCGTGTTTTCCCTATTTAAAGACGTTTACATGAGTAGTTACACGAGTAAGTATGGTGACACAAAATAAACAGTGGCGATTTTCTAAGCGGATAAAAAATGATAACTATAAAGTATGGCAGAAGAGTACTTCTCTCTTCTTGCAGCACTTCGACCTTGGCGCAGTAATATCATCACTCCTGAAAACTCCCCCTCCCTCTAACTTCCATCAATAGAACCAATATTACTGCGCCGAGGTCGAAGTACTGCGAAGTGCTCTTCCGCCATACATTATAGTTATCATTTTTTATCTGCTTAGAAAATTGCCCCGTTTTATTTTGTGAGGTACGTATTAAATCGTCTAAGTTGAGGGAAAAACATATTGGAATATGGAAAAACGGTGGCGTTTTCCTTTAAAACGTACAAATGTATCTTGGCTACAACTAGACGGCAAATGCTAACTCTTCTCCTCTCTTCAAACACACAAAAAATTAGCCTTTACAGACATAGTGTTTAAGTAAAGAAAATGCTGTTATTATTCAAACATAAGTTATTTATTTACCCTTGCATTGCGAACAAGCGGAGATCTGTCTCCTCCAGGCTGTGCGCGGCGCTTCATTCTGAATGGAGGCGGCGTGAAGTTATGAGGTTTCGCTGAGAGCTTGAGGATCCAATGGCGTTACGAAGTTTTACTGACAAGCTCTTTTAATTGCTTTTCATTGGTTAAATATTATTTCATTGGTTAAATAACTGATTTAAAATGATAATAACGAAATATTATAGAGATATGAAGTTTGGATAATTTTCCACAGCACACCTGACTGGGCTAGGGTATGGCGACTGCCATACTCTGCCATACGGAAACGCTGCCCCTGGTTTGGAAAGATAAAATAATGAGCAACTCGTAATAACTTCTTTAACAGCTTCTCAATACATAATTATATCAGTCATGCAGCCCTGTGGTTCTTTGGGAAATTAAGATGCTGAACTGAACCTATGGGAATAAATACAATATTTCATGGGTTTCATCTGCATTTTGTCAATATGTTG
Source organism: Spinibarbus caldwelli (assembly GCA_039654775.1). Taxonomy (NCBI): domain Eukaryota; kingdom Metazoa; phylum Chordata; class Actinopteri; order Cypriniformes; family Cyprinidae; genus Spinibarbus; species Spinibarbus caldwelli. The sequence goes on from CM077240.1 coordinate 26,508,437, forward strand.
CCATAGGTCATCATGTGCAAAAAAAAAAAAAACCAGCGACAAAACCACAAATAGGCTTTCACATGAGGAAGCGAAAGATACTCCCTTGCCTCTAGGTGTAAACTCACTCCTTAGAGTGTTTGCAAATGAGGAGAAAGCTGTGTCGACGAGAGCCCACAAGCTGAATTTCACACCTGAAGTGGCCTACATGGATAATTGGGTTGGAGAGGCCTAATTCACAATCATGTAATGCAGGTCAAGGGAATTGCTTTTCCACTGGAGCATTCTAGCATACCTACCAATCAAACTGCTTTTGTTCCTATGTGTCCATGATGTTTTTTCTGTGATAAAAATCATTTAAAACTCTCTTAACGGGAAAACATTGTTTCATTTCTTGATTTCTGACTCTTGAACTCAACCAATGGTGTGCATGTATGCTGAATAATGGCAGAAATAGTGGTTGAAATGTTTTATAATCCTGTTTGGAAAACAATCATCATTTTGCCATTCCATTTGGTGCCACTCTTGAACTACCAATACACTTTTTTAAAAGTGGTTTTTAAATGAAGACTGGTGAGACAATATGTGAGTAATTTAATTTAAACTTACCTTGCCCTCATGGTCTTCAAATACTGATTGGTCCACGTTGCAGGCGAAGAGGGACGTGGGGAGATCATTGAAGTCGGTGATTTGTTGGAAACTGTCTCCCAGTGAGGACTCTCCCATTGTGGACTGCAGGACTACCAGCTCTTCCCCTCCTAGGAGGTAAATCCGCTGGAGGAATGGAGCGCTTCTCATGTTGGCAAATAAATGCTCTCCCTTCATGGCTGTAAGTGGTACACATCAAAAGTGGAGATGTTTTCTAATATCAGCAATTACTTTCAGGCTACATTCTACACTTTTGCAGTTCCAAAATCATAATTGTTTGTCGAGCTCCAAAAATGCCAAAAAGCACTGTTGAGTGTAAAAAATGTATTTCTATATGATTTTCTGTACTATAATTTAAATTTTACGAAGCCACAAGACATCTTCAGACCAGTATACTCTAAGCCATTACTGACTGATAATCAAACAAACACCAGGTTGAAAAATAGCTGAATTTTCATTTTTGGGTGAACAATTCCTTTAACAGCATTTAAAGGGATAGTTCACCAAAACCCATAAGACTTTAGTTAATCTTTTAAACACAAATTAAGTTATTTATAATTGACCCCTAAGAGTTTTCTTTTGCTCCATTGAAAACCAGGTAATCAAAACTTAGATGATCCGAAAAGCTATAAAGACATCATAAAACTCATCCATATGAATCAAGTGCTTTAATTCAAGTCTTGTGAAGAGATACAATCGCTTTATATGATGAAAAGATTTAAAGGGATAGTTCACCCAAAAATGAAAATTCTGTCATTAATTACTCACTCTCATGTCGTTTCAAACCTATAAGACCTTCATCTTCGGAACACAAATTAAGATATTTTTAAAGAAATCCGAGAGCTTTCTGACCCTGCATAGACAGCAAGGCTACCACGTTCAAGCCCCAGAAAGGTAGTAAGGACATTGTTAAAATAGTCCACGTGACATCAGTGGTTCAACCTTAATTTTATGAAGGTACGAGAATACTTTTTGTGTGCAAAGAAAACAAAAATAAGGACATTATTCAACAATTTCTTCTCTTCTGTGTTAGACTTCGACACACGTTCACAAGAGAACCACAATGCATGAGTGCATTCCTCTGCTTGCAAACAAGGTGCAGTGCATCCGGGTTCTATGTCAGAATGCCGGCTTGTTGAATTGTTGAATAAAGTCGTTATTTTTGTTTTCTTTGCTGAATGAATGTCTTACCAGTTTGGAACTACATGAGGGTGAGTAATTAATGACAGAATTTTCATTTTTGGGTGAACTATCCCTTCAATTTAGGCTTTTCATGTCATACACCCAGACAGCATGGGAAACAGGAATATAGAAAACAATTCTAATTCACTAAAAGAATAATGAATATCATTCACAAGATCTTCTTTGTCGTTATACAAACCAATAGATGAAAACAAAATCAAATACAGTCACTATATACTATACAATAGTATATAAGTATACTCTTAGTATACGTGTGTGTGTGTGTGTGTGTGTATATATACATACATACATATACACATACATATACACATGTTGTTAGGACTGTCACGATTATGAAATCTGGCTGACGATTAATTGTCTAAAAATAGTCATAGTTATTGCGATTAATTGTCTGTTTTAGGGCTTTGGCGATTATGCCGATTATCATGATTAATTGTCTGTTTTTTATGGCTTTCATTATATAATTGTGATTAATTTAAGGGTTCAGTAAATAATTATGATGTTATCTTTTAATCTTTCTTTAGTTATTATTTTGCAGTGTAAGATTACATAGATTATTCCAAATTTTTTATTTTTTATTGATTTTTTTTTTTTTTCTACACCACTACAAAATATCAATACTGTGTTTGTGGAACTAATAGTCACTCTTTTTTTAAACCCTTTGTTAAACACAATCCACTAAATACTCACTTCCTCACTACAGAGAAAAACTACATTTGAATAAAAATATATAAGCTATGAAATTAAACTAGCTGACTGTATAATTTAGCAGCAAAAACTATATCTTGAAAAAAATCTTTGGTGCACATTATACAATTTAAACAAGTTTATTCTGTTAACTATTTGTATTCTTACAAAATACATTCATGAAAATAAGATAGAAATCATGAGAAAAAGAAAGGCTTCTAATAGTCTTTCTATGTGCAAAACTTTGATCATGTGAAACGCTTCAAACAAAGCGGCACAAAGCTCTTATGCACAGGGTGCAGGGTGCAGAATGATGTGCTTGAAGCAACATGGAGTCGCCGCGCTTATGCACACCTAGGGTGCAGAATGATGTACTTGAAGCAACATAAGTCACAGCGCGCTGCACTCCGCACGGTACAAACACAGAGAAGAGAAATGAGAGAGCAATGAACTCCAGCAAGATATAGTCATTTTATGCGAATCCCCAGACCTTTATCTACACATCAAGTATTATAATGGGAATATATCATCTTGGAGAGCAGGCCCGTAGCCAGCTATGAGGTTAATATTTCATGTTCAAAAATAAAATTTGTTCTCTGAATGACTAATTTGCTGTTAAAATCCTCATATGAATGTCTGTATGACATATATAATTCAGTTTAGACAGTTTGCAAGAATTTTAGCATTCGTGGAATGAAAATGATCGCTGCGAGACGCTGGTGGAGTGAACTTGAGAGAGCAGAGATGAGGACTCGGGGCGCAGCCTTCCTGTTGCCAGATCCAGCTTTTATAAGCGTTTTTAGACTTGCATTTTCCACTGAATTTGACACTTTAGAAAGTTAATAATGTAGGAAGTTGTAGTTTAGGCTCAGAGATATCTTTATCTTATCTTATTTGCAAAAGATTTGAAATAGTTTCGGTTTATTTTTATTTAGGCTATTTTTCGTTTTTTATAGCAATATCTGGCAACACTGCATCGCCGGATTCAAACTGACAGTACTCAAAAAAGCCCATGGATAGGTTATTGCTGACAGAATACGACATTCGGTAAGGAAAACGCAAAATTATCATTATATTATCTGTCAGAAATGTTATCAACGCTGTCAAAAACAGTATTTAACACTAGTACACATATCTAGCTACATAATGAAATGAACGCAAACACTAGATGTTGAAGAAGACTATGCTATGTCATTCAGTATAGTAGTTAAATTTTCACAAATCATGTTATAAACATTCATAAGAGCACTAGACAAAGTTATCAGCTGTACAGTAATGGTTATTAACCTATAACAGTAATATATTGTTGCATGAATAATAAACAACTGATAAAATTATCCACCCCTAACTAGGCTATAGTTAGTATTTACAAATTTTGATGCAATAAATAGGGTATGATTTAAAAATGATCATCCCTCCAAAACAGAGAAAACATCTTTCACAAACATCTACATGTCTGTCTCTTTTAAAGTGTTTATAGTGTACATAATGGGTTGTATTTGTTTGTTATTATAGCACAACTCTTCAAAACATGTTGTATCACAAACAAGACATTTATGACCTTATGAGAGGTCACAGCAAGAGCTGTTTGGAGCATTTTCACTGTACACAGCAAAAGCTCGTCCTCATGATAGGTGACACAGAACTGGAACAGTTACCTCCCAGAACCCTACCGAGCAGATGTTACCCCTGGCCCCGGTAACTAATGCTCTGCCAAAAGATTAGGTTATGGGCTTATAGCAGAGCCGGTCTCTTGTCAGCCCACACAAACAACAACGGCAAGTGGGGAACAGCTTACACCCATTTCCATAGAGCTTTTCCACATGCCCTTTCTTCCAATGATCCACCCTGACAAGCTTGGTCCATGGGCAAAGCCAGCACTGTCGCCAGTGTCACACACACTGTTAAATCTCCTGCAGCTATTTTGGGATCAATAGCCCATCACCAGCCACACATACACGCTCTCCAACACACACGCATGCTCTCACTTTCACTCAAGGCTATAGATAGAGGCTGGAGCTGTCTGGTTCAGTCTTGCCCTGTGTAAACGTGGCTAAAAATAGAATGAGGACTAATGAAATGCAGAAACTGTGAGGCACTTGATTAAAATGAAGACTTCCAGACAGGGATCCATTTCATTTACAACATCACAAAGACCCTGTTATGAGATAAGAATGTGCATAAACTATACATGAGCACAGACATGCTACAAGTGCTCAGCTTTATTTACAGTGTTTTTAATTTTGGAATTGGTCCGAGCCAATACGCATACTGTTTATCTAAAGCTATATAGAGGCCATTGACATGTTTGCTTGCTGGCATTAACAAGGTCACTAAACAAGAGAAATATATGTATCCTAATTCACTAAAAAAATAAACAATATCATTCACCACATTGTCTTTGTAGCTATACAAACTAAAGGGTGAGAACAGTAACATTAAACAAAAACAAATTCAGTTAATAAGCATTTTTAAATAATGTTAATCCATATTATTATTATTATTAATAATTATTATTATTATAAAATAGGGAAAACTACTAAAAAATATGTTCATGTGCTCATGTTCTGTTGATATTGACTTTACTCTGACCCTAATGTTATTTTATGATATATATATATATATATATATATATATATATATATATATATATATATATATATATAAACACTTAAATTATAATAGAATTATTATGCTATTTTATTCGTCATTTAATATATTTTCCATCAAATTCTTTTTTTAGCCTAATTAAAACCCATTTGAAAGATATTCTTTGGCAAATTTGGCATGTTGTTTTTAGAAATATGACTAAAGTTGCTTCTGTATGCATGGGGTCAACCCAAAAATTACATTCTAAAAAAATGCAATAAACAAATATAAACACACAACTGAGTGCTAGTGTGCACACTAAACAGAACATGTTGTTTTATTAAACTTTTATTTTTATTAAAATGTCCCTGGGGACTCTAAGTACCAAACAGATCATGAGGGTTAAAAACCACTCAAGTTATTAGATTTACTGCTTTTAAAAATTATTTATAATGGAAATGCTCTTACAGTTTATATTACAGTGTACATGACCTTTTTTGTTACAAGCGAGAGATTTTAAATGCCACTGTGTACAAATAAGGGCTATTTAAATCTAAATTATTCTGTATTACATAATATGCAATTGTATTTTACTCTTTCAGTGCATAAAGGGCAAAATGAAAAGGGTAAGTGTCAATCACAGTCTACTGCAACCTGTTTGCTGCATCCTCCTTTGAGTCATCACTGGAGGAGCGGTCCCTCTGTCGTCATCACCTGACATTCACTTTCCTCCTCTTTGCTATAAGGGTTTATATTCCTCATTTCTCTCAGTCTGATGACTAATACAATAAATCCTTATGTCAAACATGTCACATCAACCTGTTTGAGCAACTGTCAATACATTACACTACTGGCAGCGGCTGTCAAGGTCAAGGAGTGCACTTCAGAAACTAGGCTACTAATACAAATTCAATAGTGTCATCAAATGGCTTGCTTACTCTTTTTCGTCTTGTGAGGATGGTTATTATAGCACATCTGTCTACCAATACAGACTTTCCAACTTATTCGTCCTCCTTAAACTCTTGAGTAAAAGTCATTTGATTAAAAGTGACATGCAGGATCTAAGCAATGCAGAAAACATGCAATATATACTATATAACCAAATATATATAGAATAGTAGCCTATGTAGTATAGAATATTAAATCATTTCTGCATTCATTTGACTCTCTCTCGCTCTCGCTTTCCTTCTCTCTGTGCATTAATAAAGCAGCAACAGCTGTCAAAGCCCTGCTGTACAGATGCAGGATGATCTAATGGAGTAAGTCGACGCGGTTTTGCGGTACCTGTGCGGGATGTGGCAGTCCGGTGTGCGTATCTTCTGCGCGGTGGCTTTGTCTCCCTCTCTTGCCTTTGTGAATCAAGCTCGCATTCCAGCTGCGATTCACTAATCTCCTGACGTTCCCGCAGACAGCTTGATTCACCAATGACCGCCTCCCGACATTCAAATGATGTTTGCTCAACCCACTGATGAAATGGAGCGCGCCAAGCGCGGGGGGGGGGGATTCATGGACCAATAGCGTTCTCTTAAAATCAAATATGCAAATCGCCGAAGTTACGTCAGCGCTTTCGCCAGCAGTTGGATGTTGCGGTGCTGTGACACATTCAGCAGGTTGTTTTTAGTAAATGTGGTGCAGGGCAAAGCAGAGATTTCTCGAAATGATGTCTGTCAGACTCCAAAGCACTTGCAGCACGTGTTGAATAGTGCGGTGAATTGATCTAAAGCATATAAATGCGATAAAACACCTTGGATGAGGAAGTGTTTATGGCTATATGAAAAGCCTATAATAAAAGGAAACAATGCTGAAAGAAACTGGTTTGCTGGTCTCCCAGTCTGGTCAAACTGGTCTGTTTTGGGGTACTTTTCAGCTGAAGACTATCTTGGTCAGGCTAGGAAACCAGCTTTTAAGACCTGCAAACTTTTTTTTTTCTTTTTTTTTCAACAGAGGTTCCTTTTTATATATTATTATTATTATTATTATTTAGCAGTCAGACCTTTACATAATGTAATGCCTAAAATCTAGGAGAAAGCTCAATTATGTTACTGAATGTGTGTGTGTGTGTATGTATATAAATAGATACACAGTATATATATATATATATATATATATATATATATATATGTGTGTGTGTGTATGTGTATGTGTGTATATATATATATATATATATATATATATATATATATATGTGTGTGTATGTGTATGTGTGTATATATATATATATATATATATATATATATATATATATATATATATATATATATATAAATTTATTTTTTTCTTATGCTCTGGTCATTTAAACAAGGTGAGTAACATCACCAGTTTTCCTCATTATGATCTAGCTATAGATTATAATGCTATGGATATTTAAATCACGTATCATATCATCATACATATAAACCTCATTATGTGACAGTTGAAGTTTCTGTGTAAAAATATAAAGGATTCACAGGACAACAATCATTTTTGAGATGCAAAAATGTTTGTGTGTGTCTGTGTGTGTGTATTATTATTTGTGTCAATGAATGTTAAATGACATATTATATGAAGGAATGTCAAATTAAAGGGCCTTGCACTAATGTTTCATTTTGTTACGTCACTCCACTTTTGAGTCTAGTATCCAAGTTTAACATTGGCACTTCTGCTAAACATCTCTGGAATGTTGTGCTTGAGGAGTCTTTGATTTTGCAAAGTATGAACATCCTAGATGGCCCTGGAAAAACATTCCTATCCAATTCGATTTTAAGGTTATGTTTGTTTGACTGGAATTTTGCTCTAAGACCAGCAAAAGATGATGTCTGCTAGGCAAAATCACAGCATGTTAGTTTAAGTAAATTGAAATATAAAGAAGGAAACTTCTGCAGTAAAACATGTTCTTTATTCCAACACAGTTAAACATGTTATTTAGTGAAATGCACTGCAAAGTAGCACAAAGGATTTTCATCTTCCAAATGTATACAATACCAGTGATTGATTCAATCAAATACATCTTCATATTTAATTTCTGTAAACATTCTATTTGAATTACAAATTAAAGATGCTTGCATCCAAGCACATAAAATTACTCCATGTAACTTATGTCATGTAATATTATATAATATGATCTAAAAATGAGTGTACACAGATGCAGTAAAGAACTTACAGACTACAAGACAGATGTGTTTATAGAAACAATCCTTTTCACCACTGCAGAAAAAGAAGCATGGTGTTTATACACGTAATAATGTGTTTACATATTTCTGCTTCACAAAAGAGAACCTCCACTTAGTTATATTGTCTATAAACTTTGTCTTTACTCCGTCCATTTTGTGCACAAGCTGTTTAACTGTAATATATGACTGCAGTCACACACAGCAATACATTTTATTTCATACATCCTGAAAATGATAAAGTCTCTCAGTATGGGAAAGGAATTTCCACAACCTCATGCTTTCTGATATATATCATCTCTATTATGCCATCAGTTATACAAGAGGTTGACCCTACAAAACTGTAATACATATTAAAACTAATATCCTAAATTACCTCTAGCATTGTGTGATTTTCTGGTTCCCTTTAGAGGGAAATAGTATTTGCTTGTGTCCAAGTCACTGTTTAACATTCACCATGATGCTCCAAACCTCTGAAGCTCAGCCCAGGATATGCAGTTGATCTCTGCAACTCTTATGTCAAGACTGTCAACAAAGCTCTAAAGCAGCAGCACAGCCCTCTGAACACGAGCGCTCTATCTATGCTTGTATTTTACTGTACAGGGTACGTCTGGCTGCTGGGTTCCCACCAAATGCAGAGGGCTCTGCAAGAACCAGATGCATATATTTATCAAGTGCAGTGACCACATAAATAAAATATACAATGCTAGTAAGTATATTCTATCTAAGTAATCAGATTGCATATTTCTAACTATTTTTGGTTTTATCCAAATATCATAATATTTAATGCAATACTGTTCAAAATTTGGGGTTGGTAAGATATTTTAAATGTTTTTGAAAGAGGTCTCTTTATTTGATAAAGGTGTTTATTTTAATATATTTTAAAATGTAATTTATTCCTGTGGCAAAGCTGAATTTTCAGCAGCCATTACTCCAGTCTTCAGTGTCACATGATCCTTCAGAAAGGAATTTAATATGCTGATATGCTGCTCAAGAAACATTTCTTATTATTATCAATGCTGAAATACTTTTTTTCAAGACAGTTTTACTGTATTTATTTATTTTTTTATTTGGATTGGTTTTGTCCTGTCTGGGTTTGATGATAAAAATTACAACAAAAAAAATCTAAAATTATTTATCAATTTATTGTGTAATTATCAAGTTGCTGTAAAACAAAAATCTTGTTCCCCTCCAAAAGTATACATTAATGACCCATAAAATAGATGAATGCACAATTCATATCTAGATCCACGTTCCTCGCATGAACTTAGTCGTTGGTGGGCGAAACTTACAAAGCTATTTTTGGTCAGGCCTGAGAATTGCAAGGGTAAAGAGCAGGACGCTGCTTAAGCATTAGATTGGGCTGTTGTTGGGTAAATACTGCCATAGGAACACATCTGGAAATGATTAACCTAATGCCTACTTTGAAGCCATCTCTTTCAAGGCTTATTTACCATTCTCCATTGGATGTTACTCTTTCTCGGGTCTCTTACCGGACTGGGTACTGGATCCAGCGGGGTGAATTCAAACTTGTAGAGAATGAGGGCCACATACATATGCAATTCCATAACAGCTGTTGACACAATAAACAACAAGTGCTTCTTATTGTCTCTTTCTTTTGAATTTGCTCTTTCTCATTAAGAAAGAAAAATTCATCGTACTGAAGTGCTCATCACTTCACAAGCCGGATTGAATAGTACTGTGTGTATTAGTATTCTGATGGAATATTGCATGCTGTTTAGCTGCCATTGCACCCTCCCTCGAGTGCTGCTGAACACATGGGAAAACTATGACTGAAATTGCAGGTAGAAAAGCAAAAATTGAATGAATGTCTCGTTTTGCATTCAAATTCCAGGTGCATAGGCACAGTGGCCTTGTTTGGAGGCGGATTGGGGAGGAGGAATATCAGGTGATTCGAAGTGAAAGAATAAAGGCATGGAGAACAAGATGGTTCCTGGGTGAGACATAGCAAGGAATAATGGGAGGCAATAAAGGGAGAGCGAGAGATGCAAGTCATGTTTCTTGAAATAATCAGCCCAAATAACCTTGAGGGCCGTGACTCATTCAGGGGCACTGTGTTCGTGACGCAAGTAGCCAATCTCCTAAAATGATCAAAATCAAATCAGATTGAGTGAGGGAAAATGAAATACGTGGGTTTTGTCACACTCAGTGTACTAATTTATGGCAGCGTCCAGCTAAGAGATCTATACAAGCCTGAGTAATCATTACAAAGCCGCCTCATGACAATGTGACATTTGAATGCAGGAAATTGGTAGGCATGGATTGAATATTTCAATGGTATTTGAAATTATTCTAGAGAGAATGTGATAGTGCACACTCACATATGTTTCTATAGTGGAGAATGAATTTTATATTTGTTCATATAATTCATTTTTATTTTAATGAATTTATTATTTTAAAATTATTTTATTATATTATTTTATTATAAAAACTATTAACCCTCTGGTGCTGCTCACATGGTGGTCAAAAATTATGATTTTTTTTTAAAAAAACAAAAAAAAAAAAAAACAAAAAAAAAACATAGAAGTTTAAGTTCATTATTATGAAAAATGCACAAAAATACTATTTTTAAATTTTATATGAAATATATATTTTCCATAACATGTTTTACTCTAAATTTGTGTGATGAAAAATCAAACAAAACAAGTTGAGTTCCAAATTTGAGGTTGATATCTAAAAAAAAAAAAGCTTTAAGTAAGATTTTGTTTAGGTGCAGTACCAAACCTAGATAAGATTAATTTCTCATTTGTTTCCAAAGACGGTAAAATGTGACTTTTTTTTTTTTTTAGGACCATTTAACCATTTTTTGTGCGTGTGTGTGTCTCTGTGTGTGTGTGTGTGTGTTCACATAACAAGCACCAAAACCTTTACCAAGTTCCATATCCAATGAAGTAAAACAAAGTAAAAACAAAAACTGTTTGGTCAAAAAAGACCAAAGAGCAACAGAGAATTAAAAAATCTCCCTTTTTCTCTATATTACTCCACCTCTCTCTTACTTCTGTTTCTCCCTCTCATATATTCCCAGACTGATAAATGTAGATGCATCTGTTCTGGTGGGTTTTGAAAGGTCACTGGTCTGTGCCTATGCTTTTGATCTTCCTGTGCAGCTGGGAAAGTTCTCCTAGTCTTTATACGGCCCTATTAATGTCATACTGACCCTGGCCGCACACTCCCCAGGGCCTTCATGATGTCATCAGTAGGGACATTAGGGCCAAGAATGCTCAGTACAACATAAAAGCAGTGCCATGAATCTATATCAACATGGCAGTATACCAGGAATGGAGCCATAGTGCACACTATCAATAATGCAGCTCAATGATTTACAAGTATCGCTTGTAATTCAAATCACACCCTGATAAAGTTCTTGGTGGTAACAGCAATGAACTTTTTTTCTGCCAGTCTCGGTGTAAATAACCTAAGGGAACTGACATTCTCAGCAAGAGAGCCAAAGGGGAAAGATGGGCCGGTGCAACATGTGGCATTTGCTATAGGCCAAGTTGAACCCATAACGTTCCTGCTACAGGCCAAAGACCAAACCACCAAACCTTGCTAGAGGGCAAAAACAGCCCCCGACTCACCAAAAGCGCTTCCAACTTTCATAAACTTTGTTTTTATATGTTTTAAATGAAAAAGTATATTATTTTTTATAATGCTCAAAGTGGAGGATGTAGTCCTGCTTACAGTTAAAAGAGCCTTTATCATATCACTTGTTTACTCTAGAGCACAAGAGCATTAGCTGAACCGCTCTTAAAAAAGCCTTTTTTTTTTCTTTTTTTTTTTTGCATGATTTAACCTAGAGAAGCTTTTGATAAGTATAATACCATTACTGTCAGATTTTATTGCTGAATAAAATTTGATTGCTTACTTAAACATAATTTTGACTGACATTTTTATATATTTAGGTCTTTCCCTACTGGAAAAGGAACTAAAATGCAACCGGGTCAGATGTGCATGGTTTGAAATCCCAAACATCTCTGAACTGACTTCATGAATGATGCAACAAGTTCAGTTGTGTTATTTGTGCAAAGTTTAGTCAAGTTGTCCAGGGGAAAAGACACAAAATGCACTAAGAAAAAAATATAAAAAAATAATGCAAAGCAAATTTTATGAATTAAAATAACTCAATAAATCATTTTACATTTTACTATCAATTAATGTGTTGCAACATGTTACATTCTACAATATTAATAGCAAATAAATGACAAAAACCTCAAAATGAAATATAAAAAAAAATACATTTATTACTTTGAGACAAATTTATCCAGTAGACAAGGGGGAAAAATTATTTATATATTCAGTTATAGTAATTATATTCAGTTGCATGGAATACTTTCCTCAATTTAATTAAGTTCATTGAATGTTATTATTTTTGAGTGTACATGATGATTATTTTGTATAAACACGAGAGTTTTTCTAACCTTCATGGGCACTGATTTCCCCCCCCTCCAAATGCCACAAACCCTTCCAAGTGGACATTCTTTTCTAAATCTGCCTTTTCCCATCGTTCCTGTGGGAAGAAAAGTTTCATTAAAAATAATCCTCTCAGACGAGGGCCAGTCCAGAATACACCATTCCAGCACTCCAAGATTTCATTTAATAACAAGACAGCCTATTTACAGTAATCTCTGAATAACTCTCTATGCAATGTCCATCTGTTCACTAATGCGGCCTTATTGTGGGCATAAATGAATAATTGCTCTTGAGTTGCATCAACAAACTTAGAAGTCTTTCAAACTGGTCAAAAACTCCTGCCTTCCAAGGTTTTCATAGATTCAAAACAATAGTTTTCTGATGCAAAAGACCACTGAATGTCAATTTAGTCATCAACCATACACTCTTAAAAATAAAGGTGCTTAAAAGGTTTTTCACAGGGATGCCATAGAAGAACCATTTTTGGTTCCACGAAGAACCATTCAGTCAAAAGTTCTTTAAAGAACCATCTCTTTCTTACCTTTTTATAATCTGAAGAACCTTCTTTTGCCACGAACCTTTTGTGAAACAGAAAGGTTCGTCAGATGTTAAAGGTTCTTTATGGAACCATTTAGACAAAAAAAAAGATTCTTCTATGGCATCGTGAAGCATCTTTAATTTTAAGAGTGTATCTATTCATTGTGTAAAATATTTAGATTCCATTAAGGAAAATGAAGAAAGTGACCCATGAATGCACTCATTTCTACTGTATATTTTTTGCTAAAAACAGCATTTAAAGCATATAGATATAGGTCTGACCCAGTCTCTGTGAGCTGTGCTATTTCCTTTAAGACATTAGTAGACAGAAGTGTAATGGATTCTCTATAGGCGTTTGCCGGAAGGTTAATTGTAAAGATAACTGTCAGGCTTTCCTTGAACACATACAGACCTATTATTCCTGTTTTAATGGAGCACAGCTGGAGTTTTCAAGCACATTGTGACCAGCACACTGTGCCTTGCCAGACAAAATGGAAGGAGGAAGTTTTATTGAAAGAAAATACCAATAAAAGAGATGCCGGTTCCATCATAGAGCAAAACAAACTACATTAAAAAAAAAACCTCAAAAAGTACAGGAACATTTAATAGTAAAGCACTTTACCTGCTATAAAAACATTTTATGAGGATGTGTCTTGTGTCTATTTTATTTTGGTTTATAGAGGAATTTATGTTAACCTCATCCTGTGGCTGAGGTCATTCAGAAGGGTGAAGTTACTCACAGGTTTGAAATCTTCCGGGTCTGGGAATACTTGGGGTTTCGGTGAGCCCAGTAGGGAGACAACATCAGCATGTCTCCAGGAGGGATAACATAATTCTGAAAAGCAGAAAACATGCATATTTTTTTTTTTTAGCTGAGAAAAAAGCCTGTTAATGTTTGTTTTGTTGCCTGTGTAAGTCAAAAAGGCAGATCTCAATATACTGATATATAATTATTAGTACATAGCTCATATATATAGACTGCACTTATAGACCTATGCATAAAAACACTGAAATAAAATGCATTGTACGCTGCATAATCTGTCGTGGCTGACCTGTAATTTGAGAGGCTGCACTACTTTACGAGTGATGGCTCCAGGGGCCCTCAGCCAAATGGCTTCCATGATACACCACTTCACATATGGCATGTGCTGTAAGTCATCTAGGGTCACCTTTGTCTTCTCCTTGTCTTGAATGCAAAGCAAACACACCAGCACTATATTGACTAGCTTTAAGTACTACTGATATGTGCTTAAGAAAAAGTTTCATTCAGTAATAAAGCCTGGATAGATCTAAACAGAAGCACAGTGAAACACTTTTTTACATTTATATTTAACTGTCATGTGCTTTTGCGTTGTGCACATAGAGGTACATACATGCACCTCTATATGCAATATGCAAATCATGTTTATTAGTACATATGGGAAAATTTGTATTATTTTTGTAAAATATATTATGCAATTTTTTTTTTAAATGTACTGTAAGACTTGTCAAATACAATGTATGAGTTTGCTTCCCTCTAGTGGATAATGGAGGAAGTTTAATGTATAAGAGGCCTCATAGAGTGAGAGAGAGAGATCAAAGAATGCTGGAAAAACAAATATTCAGAAAAATTGTTTTCAACATTGATAATGATAAGAAATGCTTCTTGAACACTAAATCAGCTTATTAGAATTATTTCTGAAGGATCATGATGAGACACTGATGACTGGAGTAATGATGCTGAAAATTTAGCTTTGTCACCACAGGAATGAATTACATTTTAAAATATATTAAATATATTTCACAATATTACTGCTTTTACTATATTTTTGATTAAATACATGCAGACTTGTTGAGTCAAAAACATATAAAATCTTACAGACCGTACATTTTCAAATGATAGTACATAGTTAATTATGTTTATACTGAAAGCAATTAATGAAACCAGTCTGGATGGGGCTGTACAGTTTGAAAACCATTGGTTTTAAGATATTGGTTTTACCTTGGTCTCTGAGGGCAGCGTTGATCTGATCCATTGCAATCTTATATGCTTCAGGATTGGCCAAAATAAAAGCAATGGCCCAAAATGTAATGTAGAATAAAGTGAAAACGTTTGTCCTCATTATGTTGAATGTCAAATCTGAGCTAACACATAGAAAGATATTGTGTAATAGCACTGAACCTCTCACTTACTGGTATAGCATTTGCCAGGGAAGCCCAAAGCAAAAGTAAACCATAATTGGGAAGATATTTGTCACTTATTGCAGTAGCCAGGTGCTGTAGTAAAGTCAAAGAGAAACAGTGACAGATCAGAATCTATTTGGAATTTTATTATACAATGGCCAAATACTGCAGATAGCTTTCTAATATTATGCAGATTCCAAAATCAAAAAATTATTTATGATGATGAGAAGAACAAAACTGTAAAACTTCAAATGCCATATAGCCCTGCAAAAAAGGCTTAGAAGCCCGATGGAAATTCTTTAGCTCCCTCTGTTGGTGCAAACATGTTTATGTACACATTCAACGAGATGGTCCTCACTGCAGAACACAAGATCCAGGGAGCGAGATTGGATCCAGATCCAACTCTTCCCACCTTACATACCCTGAAACCTACCCATCTCCACCCCCTGATCCCTAAACCTACCCATCTCCACCCCTTGGATGGATCTTGTGTATGGATTTTGATATGAGAGGACAACAAATGGATTTTTTTTTTTTTTGCCGGAGGAAGCATTATTATAGATTATGGACTTGAATTTTGGCCGGAAGCAATGGATAAAAATTCAAATGCCTCAACCCTCTGGTTGTGTTCGGATTCCTGTCACACTTGTGGTGTTCCTAGTCAAAAATGACCGGACTCCAAACAATTGCTTATAAATCTCTCATTATGATATATTATCACCAAATATTGAATTCAATCTTTTTGTCAACTTGTTTTCTTTCATTTAAGTCTGGTTTTGTATTTCTATTTGCATCTGATTAATCGTATAAGCCTCATTTATCCGAAAGTAGGCACCTCATTTTTTGAGTGAAAAAAGCATTTTTTGTGAATAATTTTCACAGTATGAGATAAAAAAACTCTTGTTTCTCACACTAGTGTGATTTAATGTTTAATCAGGAAGTCTGCTTTTAAAAGCTTTAATTTTGTACAAAATTGCACAAAGTCACACTTGTCAAAAATGAAAGTGAATGGGGAAGAATGAAAGTAAGAGAAACAACTAGTGGTCAGGAGCATGTTGTGCTTGCAAACATAAAGGCCTTGGACCTGTGCATGTGTGGATGCAGGTATACTATCACACACACACACACACACACACACACACACACACACACACACACACACACACACATCCATGCACACAAATTATTATGAGTTTTACACCTATTTCATCCTACCCTGAACTGCATGCAATATGCTTTTATGATAACTCTCTCTCTATCTCTCTCTCTCACACACACACACACACACACACACACAAGCACTCAAACTGCCTTGTCTTTAGCCTGCATTGACTTCAAAAGAATCTTTTCTTTCATCACATATTCTAGACAAAATATTATGACAATAGGTTTTGAGGCTTTCATGTTCTCACAGAGTACTGGTGCTGTTTTTTGTGATCTTCCCCAATCACTTTCAATGGCCAGCCATTTTTGACAAGTGTCAATGTCCAATTTTGTACAAAATAAAAGCATTTAAGAGCATTTAAAAGCAAACTTCCTGATTAAACATTAAAGGGATAGTTCACCCCAAAATGAAAATTTGATGTTTATCTGCTTACCCCCAGGGCATCCAAGATGTAGGTGACTTTGTTTCTTCAGTAGAACACAAACGAAGGTTTTTAACTCAAACCGTTGTAGTCTGTCAGTCATATAATGGCAGTCAATGGGCACAGAATCTTTGAGAGAAAAAAAAACAAAAAAACATGCACAGACAAATTCAAATTAAACCTTGCAGCTCGTGATGATACATTGATGTCCTAAGACACGAAACGATTGTTGATGTTGGACAGAACACATGCTGGGTTGTTTTCAACCAATAGTTGGGTTAAATGTTTAACCTAACCTTCTGGGCAGTAACCCAACCGCTGGGTCAAAACAACCCAATCACTGGGTTCGTCCATATTTTACCCAGCGCTGGGTTGTATTTAACCCAGCATTTTTAAAGTGTATGCTGATATGCAAGGCCTTTAGTCGATTATTTTTCAAATAATGTATAAACATGATTCAGGAGACTAATTGTGTTTTATATTTGCAGCTTTCAGTGATATTGTGGCAGTAGCGCTCACACACTTCAAGAACATCTGGGAGATGGGAGCCGTATTCAAATCCTTCATCATACCTTGTGAACTTCTCCAGGAACTCCTGCCTGGTGAGAGCGTTACTAGCAGAGCTACATCGGCCCAGTGAGTTGCCAACCCAAGGTTAACATTATCACATTATCACAGACTATAGTACTGATGACGTTCAATCATCAGCAGTATTGAAAGAAAGTTAGTCAAGGACAGTCATAAACCATCTCATCGAGTTCAGAGTCTAAGGTCAGAGAGTAATAGTGCAGATTCAAGAGCTTTAGCAATCGATTATAAATCTAAACACTTACCACGAGTATTATACCTGTGTTGTGAACAGCTTCTTGCACTGCTTGTTTAAAATCAACATCTTTGGAGGTGAAAAAAGCTCAGAAATCCTCATTTGGGGTCACAAATGTCAGTCTCTTCCCAGCAGCTACAACAGTGAAAACTGGGCCATACTAGAAGAACAAACACACTATTATACTTTTGAAATTAAGCTTTATTATTTCTATTTTATACAAATTATTAAATCTTATATTAAGATGCAAATTAAATGAAAAAGATATAGTACAAAAACAGGCAATTAAATACATTTATTCAGTGACCCCCCAGAGAACCTTAAAAGACCTGACAGCACTCTTTTTGTGTAATTTCTTGCCTTGGCAGAAGCAATTACTGAATTTTTTAGAGCAGTTGTCTATTCAGCAAATCTCTCATTATCTTCCATGCTTTCAGAGAACTGGCACAGCGGTGCCCAGAACAAAAATTGTGTCAAAAAGGGCCACTGTGTGCAGCTTCTGTCCTAGTTGCATAAATTAGTGGTGCTGAACTGAACTGTCTTCAAAGTCGGTTAGTATGGCACAACACAAAAACAAAACATGTCAACATCGGCCACAGGGCTCCAGCACAGCATCTGGGTAAATTTTCTTGTAGTTGCTAATGGAAGTATTGAAAGTATAAACAGCCAGCCATCCCAATAAATAAATAAACAAGCATGCTAAAGCAAAGATGTGTAGTTAAGATACAAAGTCTGATGGCAAATTTTCTAATATTGTTTAAAATAATTATAGTAATAATTATGTGCTGCTCATTTTAGGAGAACGTGTAAAATATAGAATTATATTGACAAACTGTTACTTTAAAAAACTCTGCTCTAAAAATCAAAATGATCACACTGCACTTTTACATTTTTGTACAGTAGGTGAGTGCAACAGGTTCGTCAAAATTTGCAGGGGAGGAGCTGGACTTCTGGACCCATTGCCAGAGCAACCCTGTATGATTTATGCCAAAAATTGTTACCAACCTTTTAAATTCATTTTTACATATTTAATTTACATAACAAATGTTCTGGAGAAAAATGTTGAAATCCCTGAAATCAAATGTCTGAAATCCCAATGCACTGTCATTTGCATAAACAAAAATTAAATGCAAATATTATAGCTATGAAAAAAAGCTATATGCATATGCAAATCATATAGACTATACAGTTATGATTCTTTACTCAAGTAATTTCCCAGTGGACAAACTTACTTTGGCTCTGGCTTGCTGAATGAAATGCAAAGCTGCTTTGCCAAATTCAAAAGCATGCAGCACCAAACCAAGGTATCCAACCTCTTATGCATGGAGGAGCATTGGGATGACTTCTTTTGCCAAAGAGAAGATGAAAAGAAATAATCACAATAGACAGTCAAAATTAAAGTAATCCATTCCATCGCAACCTAGAGTCCAGTGATGCTCGTTTGAAGCGCATATGATGAGTCTGTGTCAAAAGGTCCTGTTAACATATCTGATTACACTGATCAGCGGTCACGTATCAGATCGGATATCCTCACTGCGAATGATCTGAGCCATGAAACTAAATCCTCCCACCACACCGCTAACCCCTCCCACTATGAACAGCCCCGTGTGACTTCATAACACTAACCCCTGCTATTATAGCTTTAGCTCCTCCTACCACAACGATAACCGCGCCCACTATCTTCTCACCATAACATAACCCCTCCTACTATATGATTAAGCCCTCCCCTTATCTAGATAGCCCCTCCCACTAGGAGACAGGTGCTGCTAACAGCAGTTCATTCAAACAGTTAACAAATTATTACGCAGAATGAATAAAGAAGAGTTAAATATATCAAATTTGGTGGTTCAACACATAAGTAAATTTTGTTGCGAGTCTATTGATCCAATAATATCTGTGACGCTGAAGCAAGTAAGTTTTCTTTAACAGTGTATCTTAAATTGAAATTAAAATTAAAGTATTATGGTATTAAAATTTTAGAATCTGCTACAGAATAAATTATACAAAATATAATATACAGATTTTGGAAACGTTTTCATACCAAAGTAAATTTTGGCGCAATCTAAGATATAGTCTTTAATATATATATATATATATATATATATATATATATATATAATAAATCGCTATCAATTTAATGTATAATATTTCATTTTTTATTACCAATATATTTAAGAGAGCCAATAAACAAAACGAATTCTCTATATATTAAAACATGAATTAGATTTGCTTTTCTATGTATGAAACAGCAGATTTCACAAGCACGCGCTGACGGCACATCTGTGACGCCACACTCCATCCGGGTCCTCCGCGCCTGGGCCATGACGTCACGGAGCCCAGGAATGGCGGCGCTGTCTGCAGAGAGAAGCAGCCCAAAGAGCCAGAAACTTTATTCCTAACATCGTTCAGCGGCTACACGAGCTCCAGCGCTCCACCGACGGCCGTATCCTCCTCTTAAAGAGCCAGCGCGACGGCGGAACCCAAACTCGACGCTGTTAGCGCTGAATCCCGACGTCCCAGGCTCTCTTAGTTTGCTTGACTTTGCGAGGGCCAAAAGACAAGAGCAAAGACAGCGACTAACGGTACATAAACAACAACAAGCGCCCCGAAACACGCTCTTTCGAGTCCGTCCATTTCATAGAAGGATCTTACTTGCGTTTTGCTAGTTTCTTGTGTTGCTCATACACCGAAAGGCACGACACTG
Source organism: Spinibarbus caldwelli (assembly GCA_039654775.1). Lineage (NCBI taxonomy): Eukaryota > Metazoa > Chordata > Actinopteri > Cypriniformes > Cyprinidae > Spinibarbus > Spinibarbus caldwelli. The sequence continues at coordinate 26,528,933 of CM077240.1, forward strand.
GCCTGATAAGGTGAAGCCACCAGCTGCGGGTTTGATGCCACGATGGAGAGTTTAACACTGAGCGATGTCGAGCAGAAGTATTACTCTGAACTCTTCCTCTCCTGTGATGTGGATAACACCAAGAAAGTGGCTTCCAATGGCAAAGTTCTGGACCTCTTCAGGGCGGCCCAGCTCTCAAACGAAGTGGTCCATCAGGTACAGTATGCGTCTGATTCAGTCAGATATGTGTGTATTAGTCAGCAGATCAGTGTTGTTGTGCTTCTGCTCTTCGGTAAGTTGAACTGACGGCTCGAGTTCATCGTTTCAGACATGCTAAAAGCTCTAATGGATCATTTGGGCGATGTCAAGAGTGCTTAGACCCATCTGATGGATGAATCTCATTGTTGCTGAGTTGCACAGATGAAGGGTGATGCATCTGGAGGGTTAAACTTTGTTTCCTGTGTTGTGCAAGCCTTTAGAGTTATTAGTTGCGCCTGCTTCCTCGTAAATATCAGAATAAATAGTCACTTTCTGTTTTTGTCACAAGATCCATATAGTTGATGTCTCTTGAAATGTGATTTTCTCACTTATAAAAGTATTAATGCAAGGAGGAAGGTTTGAGGTTATGCACAATGTGTGACCATTTATTTATGGAATGAGTCATCTGTTTAATTTATTAACTATATTTCAACTGATCTCACAACTTGTTGATAATATTTGATTTCATTCTATTCTGTCAACCTTTATTTTGGAGGTTTCTGGTTTTTGAAGTGCCATAGAGTGGTGTTTGTTTCTTCGCTGATGACTGGTGCTGATTAACACTCATCTATTGCTACATTCAGCACTGTTAGACCGAAACAAGTTTCAAAAAAGCTTGTGGTCTTCATAGTCTTTATTTACTTCTAGGTTAGTGGCCAGAGTTTAGTGAAGGGGTGTGTCCATGAGTTGCTGGTGACAACTGCGTCTTTTTATTGTGTTGATCTTGTCTGAGCAACAGATTTATTGATCTGTAATACTGAAGTAATTGACAGGGGTCATCAAGGGCATTTCATTGAAGGTTTAGATGTGTGAAATATCAAAGTTTTTTATGTGTTGTTTCTTTACTAATGGATTTTTAATGTTTGGGGTGTCTGTCTGTCATCCTCCATTCAGCATTCAAACTGTGACACATTCGGTTACAACAGTCAAGAGGATGAAACTCTCTCCAAGAGCGCACAATAACTAAAATTTAAAACTGTTAAAAGAAAAAGCTCAATAAACTATCGCACAGATTTAATAAGCTATGCATCAATATCTCTTTGTTTTTTGAACTTTATGCGGAGCTGTGCGCTGTGACCCAGTGCTGCTTCAAGCGCATCATTCTGCGCACGTGAAGCGCATAAGCGCTTTGTGCCGCTCTCTATTGGAGCTTTTCGTATTATAATGCTTTTGCGCAATGAAAGATTATTTATAGCGTTTCTTGTTCTGTCCTATCAAGGCTATTAATAATCTAATGTATAGCACAGTAATGGAGGCAGCATGATAGACAGGACTCCTCTATCATATGTTGCTGCCTTCATTACTGTGGTAAGAAATGTCTTTTAATTTTGTAGTTTATATTTATAAATAAATACGTTTACTTGTTTTCATTAATGTATTTTACAACAATATAAAGAGCAATGTGTAACATTTTACCAGATTTAATCCTTCACATATTCACTTTTATTTGTTCTCCACTAAATAATGTTATTTCACTAAATGTTTAGATTTTATAAAATTGTGCACTCATGATTTTTCTAGAATAACTTTTGCTGCTAAATTATCCACTAACCTAGTTTATAATAGTGTCATAGATTATGAATGGACCCGTTTACACCTGGTCATTTCATGCATTTTCGCTGATCCGATATCTATCTGATTTGTTAAAACGTTTCCATTTACACTTGGCCACATAGTCGCAAAACAGATATAAATCGGATCTTCAATTCCCGTGCTATATTTAAATTTAACGAAGTTCACATCAACGAAATCAAAAGATAAGCGCTGCATTTTATTAATTATCAGCTCATTTCAAGATCAAAGACAATGAAGTTGTCTAGTAGATTGTGTTTAACACAAAAGAGTGACACAGAAGTATAAAAATTCTACATTGATTTTTAAAATAACTGCGGTGGTATCGGATCGGAATTGGCCGATACTCAGAATTTTCTGGGTCGGATCTGAAAAAATGGTATCGTTGCATCCCTAACAAAAATTAAGTGTTGCATTTTATGCCTGGCCTATAATATCATCTGTGTAACACCATATTATTGTATTTACATACACTACTGTCAAAAAGCTCTTTCAAACAGCTTCTGTTCTTTTTATCAAAGAATCCTGAAATGTATCACCGTTTTCACACAATATTGCGCAGCACAACTGTTTTCAACATTGATAATAATAGGGAATGTTTTTAGAGCAGCAAATCAGCATTAGAATGGTTTCTGAAGGATCATGTGACATTGAGGGGATGGCTTCTAAAAATTAAGCTTTGCTGTGAAAGGAATAAATTACTTTTTAAAATGAATAAAAAACAGTTATTTAAAATTTAAATTGTCACTGTTATTTCTCTATTTGAAAATAAATGCAGACTTGCTGAGCTGACTTTTGAACTATTTGAGCTTATGTTGCAATGTATGAGTATATACATACATAGTTTCATTTATTTATTATTGGTGTACATAGTCAGATACTTTTACATTATATTATTTACTTATAATACATATCAATTTGAGAGGGACAGTTTTCCCTTTAGCTGGTTTACTTTTTTTTTTTTTTTTTAATAAAAAAATTACTAGTTTGAGATCAAATCATTGGCAGACTGTTTCACTGTTCATTAAATGTTCTTTCAGTTATCTCAAATCCAGCTTAGTGCTTTATATATTGTGTGTGTTTAAACAGGCATTAACTTTAACTTACTCACTTCTGGTCATGCTATTATGTGTTCTTCTTTGTGTTCTATGTTAAAGTCAGTTTATCTGATTGATAGTTCTGTTTCTATTGTTCTAGATTACTGAACTTTGCGGGGCCACACGCCTCGGTCATTTCGGTCGGAGTCAATTCTACATTGCACTGAAGCTCATTGCACTGGCCCAGTCTGGACTGCCCCTGCGCGTGGAGAGCCTGAACAGTGGTGGGTAGCAACAAACCTTCTTAAACCTTTTTTATAGCTGTTTCTGCATTTGTGTACTGTATGCACCAAATCAAAATGCTCTTTTAATGTAAAGTTATCACATCCTTGTAATTTTGTAGACTCATTTTACAAATGAATCCACTGTGGCAGTTGCAGCCCATTACATAACATGAATTAGAGGATAATCTTACTGCCTCTTCGGTGAAAAGGACTGAATGTGTATATTGCAAACACAAGAGCCATTTTTAATGCAGGTATTTAGGTTCAAGCCCTGGAATAGTATGTTGTACATTTAAATTGCTGTTTTTTTTTTCTGTTGTGTTTGTATATTTCGTGAAATGTTTGTTTGTGCCTTTAAGCCAAATGCAAATACTCCTGTTTGCTTATTGACTATAATGGCTGTTCTCTATATAAACCAGTCCCTGACAGGAAACCCTGTGCAAAAGCACTACATGAATTTTGGGAAGTTAGACACAAGGCCTTGTAAAAGAATGAGAAATTGACAGTGGTATAAATAAGCAGGAAATAAGACCCAGCTCATAGCCTAGAAAACACTGCAAGAACATGAAGACGCAGTCAACAGGAAATTGCTGACAGTGCCCTGGAGTTTATATAGGCTTTGGATAAACTTGGTTTCTATTGATTTCAGTTCCGTTTATTTTGAAATTAGCAATGAAAATTTTTGACCTCAGTAGTCAGGTGTTTTGATTCATTTTCTGATTAAATTAAGCAAATAATATCAGTTTGTTGACAGTAGTTGTGTATTAAATCTGGCTCTGAAGTCTAATGTGGGGTTGTGTTTGCAGTCAGGGATATGCCCCTCCCTCGCTTTGTGATGAGCAAGAACGAGCAGGAGATGAGGCATGCAGTCATGTTCGCAGACACAGAGAACCAGGGACCCTACCTCCCCAGACCTCCAGGCCGAGTGCAAGCCAAAAAAGTGTCAGCGCATGAGATGATTCAGCCCTGTGTGCCCACTGTAGATCCACAGGTACTACAGAATATATTCCGTATGCTATTATTGATTATGTGTGCAGGGCTCCAGACTGCGACTAAAACGGTCACATTTGCGACCAAAAATATTAATTTGCGAGTGAAGATTTTGCTGAGGTCGCCACTGGCGACTATATATATTTACATGCTATGACTTAAAAATTTGCATGCAATGCCGTTTTTCCTGATTGTTTTGCGATCACATCTTTTGTTATGTTCACGTATTAAACTTAAAATTAAAAGACGATGCGCATCAAAGTTTTAGTGGACAGTCCTCGTCTCTGCCGCACAACAGCGCAGGCGCACACAGTCTGCTAAACACAGCTCAGTTGTGCAGCGCGAGAGAGATCGAAATGATGGAGACAAGCGAGTAAAAGTGCAGAAAAGCCGTGTCTATTTTGTGCACAACTTCAACAAACTACAACAGGTAAAGCTGTCAGCTGTGTGCATATTGGCAATATCGTTAACGATTCTCGTTTATAATCATTACTAATATTAGTAATATGGCTTAGATCTTAGTATATATGCTGTGTTCTGTTAATGCGTGAACTTCATATTATTTGTAGCGCACTTGCCGTCCAGTAATCGCAGAAAGCTTTGTGCTTTATTACTTTTTAATAAACAAAGTATCAGCTTTAAAATGTTGCCAAATTCATAACGAAATTCAAACAATACGGTTTTGACGCTCTTTAATGCGGCAGGAGCGATCGCTTTAGCGCCTCAGTTCAAGCAGCAGTGAACCCATTGTATCTTTCTATTTACTACTATAGTACGAAATGAACATGAATTAACATCAAAAGGTAGGCTATTTTATAAGAGAGCCTACAGTACAACTTACTGAAATGTCTCATGTAAAAACTCATTCAGTGTCAAAACAGTGTCAGTGGAAAACGTGTAAAGCTTGTAAACATTGCACTGTAATAATACATTTACCTCAGAATAACCACTCAGTGCCCTTAAGCTCATCAGTCAGCTAGAAAAATAACTATAAAGAGGAGCATTTTTGCTATATTTATGCGCTATTGCATATTAATATTTTTACTTAATCTGTTTTCTACATGATTCAACTCCTCTTATAAAATTGCATTTTACTAATGAAGAAAACAGACTGAATGTGTGAAATCATTTATAGGATGGACTGAGGAGCAGTCCAAACTACACTCAGTGGCCAAGTGATGCTTATGGTCCATGATATTAGTACAGATTCTGTGTATATTTCAAGCCGGAAAAGACATTTAGTTCCCACTTTAAGTGAACCTTAGTTCCCAGGTCGACCTGATCATCTACAAGATGGATTAAAATGCTGATAAAGTCAAGAAAAGATGAGACATAAACACATGACAGTATGACTGAAATGTTAAAATGTAGGGATAAAATAATAAAATAAAACACTTTTATTCTGTGGCACCTAAAAAAAAATAATTTGGTGCCTAAGATTTTTCTTATAGGAGCCAATGGCTCCTTAACTCAATTTTTCTGTCTGGAGCTCTGTGTGTGGAAATATGAAATCAGTGCATTAGACCTTGTAAATGTAGATCTGTCACTGTCACTATCATGTAGTACACATTACATATTTATTTGATAACAATATTGACAAAAAAGTGAAAAATCAGTCATTGCTGTTTAGTTTAATTCTCATTTATTACTGTTCGTTCACTTGAATAATTATTTTGAACATATGTATTTGAGTATACATTGAGAAACGGGGGTTACTTTTTAGGCTAATACAATGCCATATGCCGTTATTTTAAGAAAATAAATGTATAATAATATTTAACTTATTAACTTTTAACTTAAAACATTCTGTTTAAATAAACAGGTGTGTTCAGTAGTGTATTTGTTTTTTGATGCAGTATTAAATAGGTATCGCCAACTGTGGAAAGTTTAGTTTAGGCAATCACTGGGCCTAGAATTAAAACAAATAGCACACAATAAGTTTAATAATATTTTATATTGTATTTTCTAATATTTTATTTGTATTTTTTGTCATGATTTTAGTTTTCAGTCTTTGACACAACTAAGAGGTTGTTTTTTTATTATTGTTATTATAGGTTATTTGTTATCACCTGGGGTGTTGTGTGGTAGTGGTTAAAGCACTGATCTGATAACTGAAGAGTTCCAATGAACTCTTTGTGCCAAGGCAATTAACTCCAGGATGCTTTATAGAGTCTCTGTATTAAGTGTACTGTTTTGCATCTGTAAAATGACTATTTGTTTACTTCAGCATGTATCTGCTGTTCCAAGACCATATGTATGGCTGGAAGTCTGTAAAATTACTAAGTAATTAATTTTGTTTATCTCTGGCTCCAGCCGGACACCACATCTCCTGTAGTGTCACCGCACCAGTCCCCTCCCACTTCACCCCATGCCTGGAGGAAGCACAAACGCCAGGCCAGCGGTGGAAACGTGGACAGACAGGCCTCAGTACCAGGAGTTGTTTGGCCACCTTTTAGAGAAGCACAGCCAGGTACTCAATGCTTAATAATATGGTCATATATTATTTAGGTCACACAATAACCCTACTAACATTAACAAACAGTATATTATTATATTATATTATATTATATTATTGATTGATCTATTTAAGTATTATAATGTAATGTTTAATGTAGTAATTTTTTTATTAATTAAAGTAATTATAATGTAGGTAATTCTAACTTAAAGACCAGTTATACTTACAGATGTTTGATATTAAATGTCACATGATGTACTGGATTCTTACTAAATTTTCAAGATGTGTAATTTCTTAAATTGATTCATTCTTATCCTTTTTTTTAAACTGTTATTTGTTTCTCTTTCTTCTCTCTCTTTTTCTTATTTGTCTTGCCTAAGGACCAGTTACAGGTGATGGGATGTGGTCTGCCCATTCACCCCCTCCTGTCCAGGAAAGCTGGGTCAGTTTCACAGACACGCCCCCCTCCAGCACACTTCCAATGCATCCCCCCTCAGCTCAGGTAATGCAATGTGGGCCTCCATGTATACATTTGTTATGTATACAACATAATCTGTCACCACTAGCCTGCTGTAACCAAGGCTTCTGTGGCAGAACAGATGTTTACTTTTGTGTTCACAAAAGCAGACTTTATTAAATATTTGCCAAGCCCAAATGAATGCATGTTCAGAGAATTACCGGTCATACAAGAAATTCGAAAACAAGGTAGTTAAGCATTTTTTTGTGTTGTTTAAGCTGTTTAAAAAAAACAGTTGAAATATTAAGATTTAAAATTAATAAGCAGCACAACTATTTTCAACCTTGATAATAGGAAGAAATGTTTCTTGAACACCAAATGTTTCTTGAGCATATTAGAATGATTTCAGAAGGATTATGTGACACTGAAGACTGAAGATTCAGCTTTGCCATCACATGAATAAATTACATGTTAAAATAAATTAAAATGTAAAAGATTTAGATTTCTTTTATTGTAATAATATTTCACGATATTGCTGTTTTTACTTTTTTTTTTTTTAATCAAAAAAATACAAATAAATTCTTACAGAATATCTTACCAACTCCAAACTTTTGAACAGTAGTGTACATAATATAAGTGTATTACAAAATCTAATTCTTATTTTTTTCCTCCTTTTCTACTCCAGCCGGAGAGCGCAACAATACGAACTGTGCCATCTACAATGACCACAAATGAAATCCAAAGACAGATCAGCGGTTATGATGACCCCTGGAAAATCACAGATGAGCAAAGACAGTATTACATAAACCAGTTTAAGACCATTCAGGCTGATCTCACTGGTTTAATCCCTGGTTAGCGAGACCTTGTTTTCAACAGTACCTGCCTTTATGCTGTTTTCTGTTTTGAATTTACCAACCTAAAAATGTATCCATTCTCTATTGTTCAGGCTCAGCCGCGAAGGAATTCTTTACAAAGTCAAAACTGCCTATTCTAGAACTGTCTCACATTTGGTAAGTAGTTTTATATGAGTTACACTGTCTCTCTTTGTTCATTTTGGATGACCTTGGTGTAGATTGTCTGAAACAGATGTGTAACCAAGAACTCATGCATATGTTGTGACTCCTTAACAGCATCAGTTGATAATCTTAGCCATTTGCATTCGATTTGTTTATGCCCTGTCTTTAAAAAGGAAGTTGTCCCTGTCATCTGTTTTTTTTTTTGTGCCTTAAAATATTCATCTCATCTGTATTGACTGACCTGTTTTACCTTGCAGGGAGCTATCAGATTTTGATAAAGATGGTGCACTGACCCTGGATGAGTTCTGTGCTGCGTTTCATCTTGTGGTTGCTAGGAAAAATGGTTATGACCTTCCTGAAAAGCTCCCCGAGAGCCTAATGCCAAAGCTTATTGACTTGGATGACTCAGCAGGTAAGCAGAAAAGCCTCACGCCAACCAAAGCTTCAAATTGGGAAATATGCAGCTCAGTTATTTCGGAACATGCTGCATACAGGGTGCTTTTTAAAACCTTTTCTGAATATACAGGTGCATCTCAATAAATTAGAATGTCGTGGAAAAGTTAATTTATTTCAGTAATTCAACTCAAATTGTGAAATGCTTGTATTAAATAAATTCAATGCACACAGACTGAAGTAGTTTAAGTCTTTGGTTCTTTTAATTGTGATGATTTTGGCTCACATTTAACAAAAACCCACCAACAAATTAGAATATGGTGACATGCCAATCAGCTAATCAACTCAAAACACCTGCAAAGGTTTCCTGAGCCTTCAAAATGGTCTCTCAAGTTGGTTCACTAGGCTACACAATCATGGGGAAGACTGCTGATCTGACAGTTGTCCAGAAGACAATCATTGACACCCTTCACAAGGAGGGTAAGCCACAAACATTCATTGCCAAAGAAGCTGGCTGTTCACAGAGTGCTGTATCCAAGCATGTTAACAGAAAGTTGAGTGGAAGGAAAAAGTGTGGAAGAAAAAGATGCACAACCAACCGAGAGAACCGCAGCCTTATGAGGATTGTCAAGCAAAATCGATTCAAGAATTTGGGTGAACTTCACAAGGAATGGACTGAGGCTGGGGTCAAGGCATCAAGAGCCACCACACACAGACGTGTCAAGGAATTTGGCTACAGTTGTCGTATTCCTGTTGTTAAGCCACTCCTGAACCACAGAAACATCAGAGGCATCTTACCTGAGCTAAGGAGAAGAACTGGACTGTTGCCCAATGGTCCAAAGTTCTCTTTTCAGATGAGAGGAAGTTTTGTATTTCATTTGGAAACCAAGGTCCTAGAGTCTGGAGGAAGGGTGGAGAAGCTCATAGCCCAAGTTGCTTGAAGTCCAGTGTTAAGTTTCCACAGTCTGTGATGATTTGGGGTGCAATGTCATCTGCTGGTGTTGGTCCATTGTGTTTTTTGAAAACCAAAGTCACTGCACCCGTTTACCAAGAAATTTTGGAGCACTTCATGCTTCCTTCTGCTGACCAGCTTTTTAAAGATGCTGATTTCATTTTCCAGCAGGATTTGGCACCTGCCCACACTGCCAAAAGCACCAAAAGTTGGTTAAATGACCATGGTGTTGGTGTGCTTGACTGGCCAGCAAACTCACCAGACCCGAACCCCACAGAGAATCTACGGGGTATTGTCAAGAGGAAAATGAGAAACAAGAGACCAAAAAATGCAGATGAGCTGAAGGTCACTGTCAAAGAAACCTGGGCTTCCATACCACCTCAGCAGTGCCACAAACTGATCACCTCTATGCCACGCCGAATTGAGGCAGTAATTAAAGCAAAAGGAGCCCCTACCAAGTATTGAGTACATATACAGTAAATGAACATACTTTCCAGAAGGCCAACAATTCACTAAAAATGTTTTTTTTTTTATTGGTCTTATGAAGTATTCTAATTTGTTGAGATGGTGAATTGGTGGGTTTTTGTTAAATGTGAGCCTACTTCAGTCTGTGTGCATTGAATTTATTTAATACACGAGTTTCACAATTTGAGTTGAATTACTGAAATAAATGAACTTTTCCACGACATTCTAATTTATTGAGATGCACCTGTATGTGCAAAGTGCTGTTTCCAACTGCACGGAGGTATATGAAGAAATACTTATGTAGTGTAATTGCAAAAAAAATTTTGTGGCCACTTGCTGGTGCTCCATTTAGACACATGCACTACCATTTTTTTTTTTTTTTTAAAGAAATTAATATGGTTGTTCAGCAAGGGCACAATCTAAAATCTAAATCAATCAAAATCTATTTCAAATAAATGCTGTTCTTTTGAACTTGGTGTTCATAAAAAAAAAAAAAAAACATTTTCAACAAAAACAATAAACAGCACAACTGTTTTCAACATGAATAATGAACATGACTAAATCTGAAAATTCAGCTTTTCCATCACAGGAATAAATTACATTTTAAAGTGTATTAAAATAGAAAAGTTATTTTAAATGGTAATAATATTGATATTGTGATATTACTGTTTTACTGTATTTTTGATCAAATAAATACAGCCTTGGTGAACATAAGACACTTTTTTTCAAAAACATTTAAAAATGTTATCAACCCCAATTTTTTGAACAATAGTTCAGTTATTGTGGGGATTTTCATATTCTTTGTGATATTTTACATAGGCACATTTTAAACTTGTGTTTTTAACATTTTCTTATAACCAGGCTCACTGCAACAATAAAAATGCTAAAAGTGCTAAATATCTTTCAATCTAAGTTTTCTCCCTAACTAGCTAATGTTCTGGGTTGCAATAAACTGATTTGTTTGAAATCTCGGTCCTCATAAGTACATGTAAAGTCTAAAAATGTTGCAGTTGGTTGTGATATTGTCACTATTCAGCGTTTTAGTAGGACTGGTCCGAATACCATTTTTTTGAGCTTCGAAGCTTCGGTAGTAATCAACACCGAATATTCGAAGCTTTGGAGGGAGGGGGCTGAACATATTCTTCTCTCTAATAAAGGCAGGAACCTCTGTGCGTCTGTCTGTCTGTTTGCATTTTTATTATGGCGAGAACCGTTCATCCAATCGACTTCACGCGTGGCGGGTGTGTTACTGCGGACCCAAGGGAGTGCAGTGTCGCATTTTGGTGCAATATGGACACGCGACACGTTCAGAATTAATAAACTTTTAATAAACTACAGAACGGCGCGCCTCACGCGGGCAGGGCTTATATGCTCCAAGAACGGACACTGCACTAGTGATACAAAACACACAGGTCTGTTAAGAGCAATACTTTTAATAAGGTGCTTAATTTGTAAATTGCGAGGTCCCGGAACAAAGCGGGGTAACGGATCCGGCATGTGATCAGAGGGAGAGGACCAATCTCTAATGATTGAAAGCCTGCATCAGTTGCTTTTATAGGGTTCGTACGGTCATGAAAAACCTGGAAAAGCTATGAAATTTTAAAACAGCAATTTCCAGGCCTGGAAAAGTTTTGTAAAAGTCATGGAATATTATTTCACAAATCTCTGTATAATAGAGTTATATTTAATCAGGTCCTGAATTTGTGTGTATATCGCATAGTTTTACTCATTCCCGCAGCTTTCAGGTTTATAATGAGGGAAATTCCTGCAAACATTTATTGAATATAGCATGTAGGTTAGATGAGTAAATAAATCCACACAAAATATCAGATTAAATCAGTCATTTGAAAACAGCGTGAGTGATTCAGCTGTACCGCGTCTTCTGTCTTTCACTCTCTGAAAGCAGCTTCACATCGGCGCATCTCACGCTGATCCAAGACTTTCGCTCGCATCTCGGGACAGTTGACAGAAAGAAAACGCATGCATCGCATTCGGTCTTGTGATAGCAGAGGGTCCGTTCACATGTCGCATCTTTTGCGCGCTTAAGTTCGTTATTTCAAATGTAAATGTGCGGCAAGCGTGCTCATAATAGAAGATTTTTCATGAAATATATGCATGCTATAGGTCAGCACGAACGTCTTTCATTGGCGAACGGTCTGTTGCTGGTGCAGATGTTCAGCCAGGCGGACAAGTTGAGATCCGTTTCACGGGGGATGCCAAGTGTTCGAGAGAGAGAAAAAAAAGAAAAACAAAAAGGGATATTCGAATCTCAAAATTGAAAATAGAATGCCAACCCACCGAACGAATATTCGAATAATCGAATATTCTGGTCCAGCCCTACATTTTAGTTTCATTGTAGACAGAGAACGAACTTGCTTCTAATTACAATATTCTAATAACAGCTTCATAAGTAGTGAGCCTGTATCTTAGCAACAGTTTTCACATATTAAAATGGAAGATAGAATATGCCCTTGGGACCCTGAGAGTCCTTGTGAAGTTTTATGATGTTTATGACCTTTAGATGCAATATTATTCTGCTGATCCCATATTCATGCTGAATGATGTTCAGGTGTCTGCATAAGTTCTTTATTGTCTGTCTGTCTGTATGTTTCAGGAGTTCCAGAACCTGCTCCTGAGGTCGGCTTTTCTGCTTCCCCTGTGGAGGTCACTCCAAATAAGTCTCCTTCCATTCCTTCCCTGAACCAGAACTGGCCTGAGCTCAATCAAAGCAATGAGGTTTGGACTTTGGTGTTCTCAATGTACCTTACCTCTTTCACTCGTTTTTGTAGTTCTATCTGCCTTTCTTTATGGGAAAATAAAACTAATACACTTCTGGTCAGGAGAAAGGGGTGCCAGCAAAGCACACTTTCATCTCCAGACATGTAACACTCTCATGAGAATTGTTGTGACAGTTAATTCTTCACTGTTTTGTTGGGAATGTGGCGGCCTTGTAGTCAAAACTGCTGACCTGAAGTCACATGTTTTATAGTCTTAGATTAACCTCCTGGAATACTTTTAATGGAATTCTCCATAATATGACACATTTCCGAGTGAAACAAAATATTCAATGGGAAACAATGCCAGGATTTGATTGGATCATGTGTGTTTTATACCAGTACAGTGAGCTATATTTTTATTAGTTGACATTATTTTTCAAGGTTATGTCGGCATGAAACCAACAACAAGTTTTACACATTTAAAAAAATATATGATGAAAAGTAACATGTTTTTGTGATATCCCATTTCTGCCACAAATCATACTTGGTAAATAATTATGACAATTCATATCAAAATGATGAGATACTGTGCCATAATTATGACATAAGTCAGAATTAGAAGTCAGAATTATGAGTTAAGAAGTCATAATTATGATTTTAAGTCAATTTTGTGTCATCATTATGATTCTTTGTCATGGTTTCAAATTTTTGTCAAAATCATGATTTATCAAAGCATGATTTTTTTTCCTTATATGGTGAAAATTGGCTTCCAAACATTTATCTACAGAATAATTGTTAAATATTACAAAATAGGACTGGAGACATTTAAGATGGCAAAAAGGGTCCAGTTTGATTTCATGTTGGATTTCAGTTCTTTTTGAAAATTCTTATTTTATTTGAATATTAAATGATTTCTCCTATCCCAGCTTAATAGGTACTAAGTAACTTTAAGTGAGATATTTATTGGTTAATTTCTAAAAAAAAAAAAAAAAAAAAAAAAAAGCTTTAGAGTGCTTGCAAATTATTTGTTTGAGCATCCCGACCGGTCTGACTGCAATATTGGCTCAACCAATGGAAGTGGAGTTTAGGCCGGGACTATCTGTTTGGTCGACCAATGACAGAGGGATATGGGAAGACTGTTAAAAAAAACCTGTTCAAATAGTCATTCTTTTTGTAGTTTTATTTGACTACAAATTTACACACTTCATCTTTAAACAGGGCTGTGTTTCCAAAAAGCATCATAAACCTAAGTTGATCGTAGAACCATTGTCACCAATGGAGCAACAATCAATTTAGGCTTATGATGATTTAGGGAAACGAAGCCCAGGTCAGTACGTTTTGATCTACAAGATCTAATTTTTGGGGTTTCTCTTTTGATGACTACAACCTGTTTCTTCTAAGCTGATCCTTGTAATAGGGAAATAAAATGTGACATTCTACCTCTCAGCCTATAAGGTCATTAGGAAGACAATTGGTCCTCTGTGGACACCAGAGAATATGCAACAGTACAATGCAGGACAAATCACGGGTTTCTCCTTACAGTCAGAGGGCAGAAAGGGCACTCTGTTGTTGTATTATGGCCTCTGTTTGCTTGTGTGAGAAGTGGAGTTGCTCCACCTTGTTGACATGTCTCTGCTCTGTCTCTCCAGCAGTGGGAGACTTTTAGCGAACGCTCCTCAAGCTCACAAACTCTGACCCAATTTGATTCTAACATTGCACCAGCTGACCCTGTAAGTCAATCACTCAATGCTCTTTCATGATTAATGATATTCATTAACCCAGTACTCTACATTCTCTCTGAGAGCGCATGTCCTCAGGATAAATTCACAGCCACAGTGCCATCATCAAATGATTCATTTTTTGTTTTTCTTTTGCTTGCTGAGCTTACGGGTAATTCTTTCATGCTCGTTCCTTCGTACTGTATCATGTAATCCAAGTGATGACTCTGCTGGCTGTCCTTTGACAGTGTTGTGATAAAATGTTTGTTTAGTGACTCAGGTTCTTAACTATTCCTTGTTCTTCTTTATGACTGAGATGATAAATTTTCATTAGTTACACAGATGTAGTTTTGCGACAGCAGTGGTTGATGTGCTTGTTTATTGTAGGATACAGCAATAGTCCACCCTGTGCCCATTCGTATGACACCCAGCAAGATCCACATGCAAGAGATGGAGCTTAAGAGAACTGGAAGCGGTGCGTCCGTTTATGTGCATTTACAGTGCAAATTATTTTTTTGACTGAATTCTAAGCAGCAACATTTGAAGGTTTTATTCTCAAGATTCATTAAATTATCTTGTTGTTGTTGTTATTTTTGGTGTATTCTCCATCTTTATCACTATTGCTCATACTTGAGTTTAGAGGTATAGAAATATATATTTTTTTAATGATTTTTCACCCTAAAATGACCTGCATTGAAGAAAGGATCAGATGCCATATTTTGCATGTCACAGAGACTTGGGTTTAGGCTTTATTTGACCAGAACACCTTAGTGTATTAATACAGTAAAACATGCAGAAGCGCCAATGTTTTTTGTTTTCAGAAAATGTAAAACCTAGTTGTTTAATAGAACTTGTAATTTTCAGTCTAGAAATCTCTTACAGGACTCTTTCTGCCACAATCCATCATTAACATACACTATCATTTAACCCCCAGTTTCACAGACAAGGCTTAATCCTAGTCCCAGTCTAAAACGCAAATCTAAGCTGTTTCAACTGAAAGAAACTTGCACTGATTGATCTTAAAATATATCAATGCCTTTGTTTTGTCTCAAGATAGACACCAGTAATGTTTTTTTTTCCAAGGCACGTTTATAAAAATTGCTTAAATGTCTTAATTGAACTATGGCCTAATCCTGGTTTATTCTAAGCCCTTTCTGTGAAACTAAGAAACTATGTAAGATTTTTTAAATGTTTTTGAAAGAAGCGCCTCTTATGCTAATCTAGGCTGAATTTAATAAAAATACAGTAAAACATTACTATTGTGAAATATTATTACAATAATATTATTACAATTACATATTGCAAACAAATAACCATTTTCTATTTTAATCTCTTTTAAAATGTAATTTATTTCTGTGATGGCAAAGCAATTATTCCATTCTCTAGTGTCACATGTAACATTTTAATGTACTGTTTTGGTGATCAAGAAACATTTCTTATTATCAGTTTTGAAAACAGTTGTGCTGCTTAATATATTTTTTAAACCATGAATTTCATCAGGATGTTTCAATAAATAGAATCTTTGAAAGAACTGAATTTATTTGAATTTTTTTTTTTGAAACAACGTACAAATCTTTACTGTCAACTGTTGAATAATTTAATGCATCCTTGCCAAATAAAATTATTAATTTATTTTTCAAAAAAAAACACTAACTTTTGAACTGTAGTGTAGTTACTAGATGGATGGATGTAATATTTTTAAACAAATTGGATTATTTACTCTTGGTTTTACAGATCACACGCATCCAACAAGTCCGTTAATGGCGAACCCACCAGAACTTTCTGATGAGACCAAGTTAGCAGCAACTATTAAGTTTCCTGGTACCACTGTTGGTAAGTACATTTGGTCTATTCAAGCATTTAATTGACTGACAGGAAATCTTCTCCCATAATTCATTCAGAGCCATTACCCTTCCTTCTTACAGGAGATGGCTATAGCAGCTCGGATTCATTTACATCTGATCAAGAGCCCATTTCCAGCGCTGTGAACAGACAAAGGTACTTAACGTCTTGCAGCAGCACCAAATTCAGACTCACTTTGATCTTTGTTCTTCTTTGTGTTTATGTTGTTGTGGCTAAAAGAAAAGCTTTGGAAATTTAGATTGGGAAATTAAGTGGTTTAGATGAAGTTTTTTTTTTTTTGTGTCATATCATGTTTGGTTAGAAAATGGTGTGACGTTTCCAGTCAAAAGTATTTATAGCTCGTGCTATTACAGGTCTCACTCTGGCACCTCTCCGGAAGGACTGAAGGTTGTGGCTCCACCCCCACCTCCTCCCCGCCCCCACGCCTCTCACTCACGGTCCTCCTCTCTAGACATGAACAGAAACTTTGCTGCTGTCCCTGCAGGTATGCATGCAAACAAACAGTTATCAGATAATGTAGCTTCATGTTTCGTTGGGGTGCGGTTAGGAAAAGCTGAAGTTCTCTTTTGCATTTA
Source organism: Spinibarbus caldwelli (assembly GCA_039654775.1). Taxonomy (NCBI): domain Eukaryota; kingdom Metazoa; phylum Chordata; class Actinopteri; order Cypriniformes; family Cyprinidae; genus Spinibarbus; species Spinibarbus caldwelli. The sequence continues at coordinate 26,545,664 of CM077240.1, forward strand.
CTTCTCCATCAGGTCCGCAGCAGCCGGGTGTAGTTGCTTTTCCCCCAGCAGTGCCTCCCAGACCACTGCCCACACAGGTATAGCCCAGTGGTTAGCAATTCTGTATAAACTGCTTTCAAACAATTAGATAACTATTACACTTTCTTTAGAAGAGTAATTCAGTATGTAATGTACAAATCCCCAGACATCAGTGCCACATGGTCACCGTTCGGTAGAGGGAGATGGTCTTCCAGCGCATACCAGCACATCACCTCAGCAGATGCCAGAACAGCCCAACTTTGCTGACTTCAGCCAGTTCCAGGCTTTTGCTGTCGACCAGCCGGCAGATGATGGAGAGAAACCATCTGACAGTGGACAGGTACAAATGGAGCCATTTATTATGATGTCGACAGATTATGAAGGAAAACCTTTTTTGTGATGCAAAAAAATATGCACAGATGAATTGTTTTCAAAAAACTTCAGCACGTATAAACAAGTAAATGTTAAATTTCTTATAAAGAAATGTATATACACTACCCTTCAAAAGTTTGATTAAGATTTTTTTAAAATGCTCACCAAGACTGCATTGATTTGATCAAACCATTCTAATATTCTTATTTGGTGCTTAGAAACATTTCTTATTATTATCACTAATGGAAACAAAACAGTTGTACTGCTTAACATTTTTGTGGAAACCGTAATAAATTATAAAATACAATATAAATTCTTTCTTTCTTTCTTTCTTTCTTTCTTTCTTTCTTTCTTTCTTCAAAAAAAAAAAAAAGCTCACTGACCCTAAACTATTGAACTGTTGTTTATATATAATGCATATGTATATATACAGGCAGAAAGATGTGCAGAAACCACCGGGACGATGAGAACAGCAAAGAACGACGTTCAGGCAGAGGAACGAAATGCAACCACTGTGAACTCTGTAAGACATTCTCTACCAACTAGTCTTTATATTGTATATTACTTCAGCATTATAATCGCTCAGTGTGTTTTTGATAGGCCAAAGTATCCACTCCATTGGCCCCACCCCCTAAACCTGTTCGTCGAAGACTGAAATCAGAAGATGAGCTCAGACCAGATGTGGAGGACCTCCCACAAAAGTCTAACGTCATAGCCACTGTTCTAGCAACCCAGCCCTCAATTCCACGGTAAGATCGACAGGCGAGAACACTGAATTTTTTTTTTTATATATATATATATATATATTTTTTTTTTCAGTAGATTGAGGCATGATTTTCACAATTAAGCAATAAAAATCATAAAAATGTCAATACAGTTTCCTGGATACAATTATATTTTTATTGTATTCAAAATTATAAAAATATATGAATGCTTATTTATATATAAATACAAATAAAATGCAATATTTGCATGCAGTATAATATGTATTTTTCCCCATTTATGTACTGGAGTTTTTGTTGAGAGGTTTGCCCAGCTATGTTCACTGTGTTTGCTTGTACCCTAAAGTACACTTCCTCTTCCTGTTCTGTTTAAAAACAGGTCTATCGGTAAAGATAAGAAGGCCATCCAGGCTTCCATTAGAAGAAACAAAGAAACGAATACGGTTTTAGCCAGACTCAACAGTGAATTACAGCAGCAGTTGAAGGTATTGTGAGATGTCCTTGAATGTGACCACAGTTTTTTTTTTTTTGTTTTTTTTTCATAAGACAAGCTGTTCAAATGTCTGACAATTTGTCTTTTTCCGAATTTTGTCTTCTTAGGACCTGCTAGAAGAAAGAATATCGCTTGAAGTGCAACTGGAACAGCTTAGACCTTTTTCGCATTTGTAAAAACAGTGTGTGTGTGTGTTCGCTTCAGATTGAATGTTTGTGTGTATGAAAGAGTGATTACCCCAGTTTTTTTCTTTCTTTTTTTTTTTTTTGAGTGGTCTATTGGATCCTCTGGCAGGATGTCCATTTCACCCGTCTCCACTCCTCTGCTGACTGTGTGAGCAGAGACACAATCGCTGCTTCCTCCAGACTGTTCTGTCTCACACAGCCATTCAGAGGGATGGGGTCCAGGAACATTATCCGTTATGGCACTTTGATGAAACAGAAAGTCTGAGTGGTTGTATGTGTAATACCGCAGACATTGCAGGTTATGTTTAGCATGTGAGGCAAGAGCCTGACGTCATGGCTGGCAGGAGGCTGTAATTCTGGTAAACATGAAGGAGCCTCTTCCCCTCCTGTTCTCCAGAGTCCCGAGGCAGCTTGTCATGTTCTTCCACGTTAGAGGCACCCGTGTGTGCTCAGACAATCATGTTAGGCCATGCACTGGTCGTACAGAGGGGAGAACTGATTTTTGGGAGATCATACTATTTCAGAAGTACGCTTTAGAAAACTGATTCTGACAGGCACTTGTTAAAGGGACAGTTCACTCAAAAATTTAAATTCTTTAGTTTATACTCAGCCTCATGTCGTTATAAACCCGTATGACTTTTTTTTTTAAAAATTATTTTTATTTTTTTTTTGAAGAATTTTGGTGGCTGATCTTTTTGAAATAATGACAGTAAAGAAGGACTGGGGATTTCAAGCTCCAGTAATACAAAAGAAACTCCAAAAAAGTGTGCTATATTTAAATGATTTCATGGTCATATGATTGTGTTCGCAAGGAACAGACACTAATTTTTTTGTGTAGTGTTCTTCTGCTGCGACTGAATCATTGAGTTGAACTTGAGCACTGGATCAGTCAAATTTGTGAATGATTCTTTCATTTTTTTCTAGATAATCTGAATCGTTGAAAAGTTTCAAATGAATAAAATTGATCTTATGTTTACAACTCAGTCACTTCTCTTACAGAAACGTGGCAAAGAGAATTATGAATAACAATTTAAATTTCAGTCTGTTCCTCGTGCGAAAGCTATTTTATGGCTTTAATAATTTGAAATATAATGCAAATGTTGTATGAGATACTTTAACTCTGCTTTTGTTAGTAAGCCCTCTCATTATATCAAAAAGAGTGACCAGGATATTCTCCAAAATTCTCTTTTTGTGTCACATGAAAGAAAGAAAATCTTATGGGTTTTGAGCAAATGACAGAATTGTTATTTTTGGATGAACTGCCCCTTTAATATTTCTTCCTCGCCATACCGGTGGACGGCACATCTGTGCATGTTTGTTTCATGTGCGCGAGAGAGGATGAGGACAACAGTTACAAATGTATGGCATCAAAAACTGCTTTCTTTTCTTCTCTTAACACACTCTGTTGTGTTATTACAAAACGACCCGTTCAACCTTGTACAGTCTTTCACCCCAGGATGGCAGGTGTCCTTCTCTCAGTCTCAAATGTTGGCTGTACCTCATACGGTACATGATCTGATTCAGTCCTGCATCATAAACTCTTGGGACATCATCAGTACGTAAACCTGAGACCTAAAACAATGACTGCACTTTCTCCCCTTCGGCTTTCATTTGTCTTTTCTCGTCACTATTTTTGCATGTCGTTCACAATCTCATTTTGTATAAAAGGCTCTTAACGATGAACCACACGATTTGTATCTGTAACGTCTGAACTAATGTGACATTTGTGTTGTTACATAGACTTGCACCATGTCTTTCATTCGTCGGTTTGTTTTGACTGATGTCCACGTTTTTCTTTTACTCATCCTTAAAGCCTTACTTCCTGGTGTGCAGGTTTTCACAGTAATGTATCCCCCACCATGTTAAATCAAGGTGAGCCTTTTCTCCCTGCTGTTCAGGCTGATTTACTGTATCAGGGGTATGTTGTATATTGTATGATACACACCTTTTGATCGCGTATGTAAATTTGCATTAATTGCTGACTAACAGCAAATATTCTATTTAATTGCTTATATAATGGCTGTGGGATCATAAATGTTTAACTGCATGGATGTGTCTCTGCAGAATGAACTAGCAGCTGTGTGATTTTTACACAAAATAAAAATGGCACAATATTTTAATAATTTCCTTTTTTGTCACGCGCTCCAACTGTTTTCCAATAGTGTTTTAGAGTCAACTCATAAGCAACTGTCTTTATGAGTGAATCGAAAATGATTGGGTTCAAAAACACTGATTCAAGAACAAAACAAATGACTACTGTCTTTATGAGCCACTCATTCGATTTGTTCAAAAACACTAATTCTGTAATGTGTGTGTTGCTTGGAGACCCAAAGGTTGATTCTGTTTTGACTTTGTGTGGAACTATTTTTGTTGGTGATGGAAAAAAACTAGCAATATTATTTAGACAAATATCATGTCTAAATTATAAGTTGCTTACTATTAACTTTTTGTTTGTTAAGCTGTTGCATAAAAGCAATATCACACTCTGTCATGTTGAATTATGCAGAATAATTATAATAAATCATACATGGTTTCGATCTAATTTGATTAGAGATTAGAGCTGAAACAATAGACCTTAGTTAAGATAGACATATTTAATGTGGATGAAAATGAGGCTGTGTAAAAGGTCTATTGTATAAAGGTAGTAGATCACAATTTTCACAGCTCGCAATTTTCAAAAGTCCATTGAGCAAAGTGCTTCTGTCCCTCGAGACTCATTTTCATGTGTCAAAAATTATTTGGTTCTACCCTGACTAATGTCTATAATCTAAAACCACATTAAAAATATATTTAAACCTAAATATTTTAGGATAAAGAATATAAAGAAAGTCTTATTTTATAATTATATATTCAGATTCATTATTCATTATATTAACACATCCATTTACTTTCATCAAGATAAGAATAATTTATGCAGAAGCTATTAATCCAAGGCTAAAATAAAATTTTCTGTGTTCTGCTGTTTGGATGGAGAATGGAAGTTCCACCAGTGGAGGAAATAGAGAGAAGGTTACAGAAGGTGACTTTTTACCTTTATTAAAATATGTCTGAAAATCTGCAGTGTGAAATTGTCTTGCTATGCTGGAAATTTTACACCACATATCTTTTGGCTCATTAAGAGATGAGAAAAATGTAGAATTTTGTGTTTTATTGGTATTTGACAGTGTACAGTTGATTATAAGTTCATAAGCACTTATTCTATGCAATCTCTGTAGGGCCTCTGAGTGTTAAGCAGGATGAAACAGCAGGAATAATGCTAGACAAAAGACATCCAGCTACATGAATACAACATCGCTCAGTATTATAATTCTAATTCATAAGGATCTTCTCAAGTGCTTTTCAGGTTTCTCAGAGAATATCTTTTCTTCATCAGAAGCGCCTGCCCTCCAAAACGCTTAGTTTGTGACCCTGGAGAGGAAAACATGAATGCATTTGATAAATTTTTAATCACATTAATAAGATTTTTAGCTAATTAAAATGGATTGGTGTTAAGACTTACACAGTGTTCTGTTTGTAACGATCCAAAGCCTCCTGTGCCACCACCTCTGAGAATTTTGGGTCGCTCCAGGGAATGTCTCCCGGCACTGTGAAGCTCATATCTGGCCCGTCAAACAGTTTGACTGACACTTTAGTGTCTCCTGGGTTCTCTGCTTTATCAGAGCCTTTTGACATCACCTGCACATAAAATGTTGGCAGTTGAGAGAGCTGCATAGTTGAAGGCATTAGCAGTTGTGCTCAATCATATAATTAGCACCTACTGCCTGTATTTTAAAGAAGCCATCTTCATTTTTGGTGTGGTTAGCTAGAGAGGACACCCAGCTGAATTGCTGTTTGAACAGGTCCAGCACACTAGAGGTGTTGAACATCTCCTCTTCAAATAGTTTTAGCACGTTGTTGTACTCCTGGGTTAAACTCTCAGCCCTGGCAAGAGCCCTTTCCAGCTCCTCCTTCAGGGGGCCTTCCAGGGGCCTCTTTCCAGAACAGTCTAAAGGAGAAAACAAAGCTATAATTGTAAGATGGAATTCTCATCAAAAACTCCCAAATTGGGACCAAATTTGTGTAATTTCTGTGTTGGATAATATAACGTAAAATTGTGTATTTTAGTATCGCACTTACCAATTTGCTGGATCTCTTTACATTTCTCACACTCATCCTTCAGTTTAATGCAGCCAGCAGAATTGCGACGAATCTCCCTGCAGGTCATCTTATCATTTCCAAATGGTTTAGTTATAATAACATCCTCGTTTACTCTGCCATCTGTGAATACAGGTTTACAGATTAAATGAATGGGGTATAAGTGGTCTGTAAGTAAAAAAACAAACTACTGTTTTATGTCATTATAGTGTATTATGTTATATTGCCATAATAAAGAAAAAAAAATATATATATATATATATATAAACACACTTTGTTTTAATTAAACCATTTAGTTTGCCATTGACTTCTACTGGAAAAAAAGCAGTGGAAGTGTATGGGAACCTAAACTGTTTTAGCATCCTTCAAAATATATTCTTTTATGTTTAACAGAAGAATGAGATTCATACCGATTTGGAGCAATATGACTGTAAGTAAACGGTGATGGCATTTTTGGTTGGACTGTCCCTACTGCTTACAGCACTTTTAACTTTGTACTTGTTGTTACATCCAGGCTTGTAGACCCTGAAATTTACCTTCAGAAGGGAAATCCATATCACTTCCCATGTAGGGCCCGAAGGAGTCGAACATGTTTCTTGCCATGTCCATCATGGGGCGGAACATGCTGTGGAAGCTGTGGAACTCTGGGTTGTGCAGAGGGGACCTGTAGACACGAGCGGCCCGGCTGGACTGACCACTGAACATGCTGGGCATACGGAAGGGGCTGGGGAAGAAGCTGGGCTGGTGGAAGGAACGCATGTGGTCAAACACCTTCATGCTGTCCATGAAGATGTTGTCCACTCCATCTGCAACCTCTGTATACCGCTCCTCCAGGTCCTGGAAGCGTCTGGTCTGCTGCTGGTCCTCGTCCAACAGGGTCTCAATGTTCTGCCCGTTGATCCAAATGGAGATGGGAGAAGTCCTGTTCAAAATGTCCTCCAGCTAAAAACAGACAAAGAGAAGGATGGTTGCAAGCACCAGAAGGAAGTCAGGATAATTGCAGGGATGTACTTTGTGCAGACGTATCACCTGTCGTCCCACCAGGCCAGCTCCGCTGCTGCAGGTGCGTGAGTAATACTTAACACAAGTTTTTCTCAAGCAGGGCTTGCACTCCTCCCACAGAGCCTGCATGGTTTCATTACACACGCTCTGTTGCTCACTCAGCTTCTCCTCCATTTCCTGAGCCTCCTTCAGAGCATTCTTATTGATGGAATAGCACAAGAAAGAAAAAAAGAGCAATTAACTGCAGGGGCCCCAGAAAATATTTAGACACTTAAGTCAAACTTAAAAATGTTTGAAGGTCATTTTATTAGATCGCAGGTACACTTTACATTAAGGTACAATTCATTAAAATTAGTTAACAAATGAAGTCATGGGTGTCATGAAGTAACAACAAAAATTTTTCTCAGCATTTATTGATCTATGTTAAAATTAATATATATTATATAAGTAAAAACAATATAAATATATTACTGTAAATTTGTAATAAATTACATAATTTTAATTTTTACATCTGTTAAATGTTAATGCATTAATATGTAGTTTATGAAATCTACATAATTTTTCTCAGCATTTGAGATTTGATCTAGTTTAATATTAATTTATGAATGTACGATTGCTCATTGTTAATTCATAATAAATTACTTAATGTTCTCAAGTAACACCACTTGAAATGTTAAAAATTTAATAATATATGTAGATTATATAATTGATCTACATAATTATTCTGTTTTTATAGATCTTGGTTAATTTATAAAAATATTACTGTTAATTCATAATAAATTACTTAATGTTAATTTATACAACTTGAAATGTTAATGAATTGTATTTAAATATGTAGATTATGTAATTGATATGATTAATCTGTTTTTATTGATCTATGTTAACAAAAATTTAGAAATATACTGTATATAAACTTTTCATTGTTAATTTAATTCACAATGAATTTCTTAATGTTAATTTATACAACTTGAAATGTTAAAAATGTATTAATATATGTAGATTATGCAACTGATCAACATAATTTTTCTCAGATTTAATTGATAGTTAATTTATGCAACTTGAAATGTTAAAACTATTAATATTTGTTGATTATATAATTTTAACAAGATCAATAAATTCTGTATAATGTTAATTTGTATTTAATGCTATCTATCTATCTATCTATCTATCTATCTATCTATCTATCTATCTATCTATCTATCTATCGTGGTGTGAAAAATTGTTTGCCCCCTTCCTGATTTTTTTATTTGTTTGCATGTTTGTCACACTTTAATGTTTCAGATCATCAAACAAATTTAAATATTAATCAAAGATAACACAAGTAAACACAACATGCCATTTTTAAATGAGGTTTTTTATTATGAAGGGAAAACAAAATTCAAACCCACACGGCCCTGTGTGAAAAAGTGCTTGCCCCCTAAACCCAATAACTGGTTGGGCCACCCTTAGCAGCAACAACTGCAATCAAGCGTTTGCGATAACTTGCAATGAGTCTGTTACAGCGCTGTGGAGGAATTTTGGCCCACTCATCTTTGCAGAATTGTTGTAATTCAGCCACACTGGAGGGTTTTCGAGCATGAACCGCCTTTTTAAGGTCATGCCACAGCATCTCAATAGGATTCAGGTCAGGACTTTGACTAGGCCACTCCAAAGTCTTCATTTTGTTTTTCTTCAGCCATTCAGAGGTGGACTTGCTGGTGTGTTTTGGATCATTGTCCTGCTGCAGAACCCAAGTTCGCTTCAGCCTGAGGTCACGAACAGATGGCCGGACATTGTCCTTCAGGATTTTTTGGTAGACAGCAGAATTCATGGTTCCATTTATCACAGCAAGTCTTCCAGGTCCTGAAGCAGCAAAACAGCCCCAGACCATCACACTACCACCACCATATTTTACTGTTGGTATGATGTTCTTTTTCTGAAATGCTGTGTTACTTTTACGCCAGATGTAGTGGGACACACACCTTCCAAAAAGTTCAACTTTTGTCTTGTCAGTCCACAGAGTATTTTCTCAAAAGTCTTGGGGATCATCAAGATGTTTTCTGGCAAAACTGAGACGAGCCTTTATGATCTTTTTGCTCAGCAGCGGTTTTCGTCTTGGAACTCTGCCATGCAGGCCATTTTTGCCCAGTCTCTTTCTTATGGTGGAGTCATGAACACTGACCTTAACTGAGGCAAGTGAGGCCTGCAGTTCTTTGGATGTTGTTCTGGGGTCTTATGTGACCTCTTGGATGAGTCCTCGCTGCGCTCTTGGGGTAATTTTGGTCGGCCGGCCACTCCTGGGAAGGTTCACCACTGTTCCATGTTTTCACCATTTGTGGATAATGGCTCTCACTGTGGTTTGCTGGAGTCCCAAAGCTTTAGAAATGGCTTTATAACCTTTTCCAGACTGATAGAACTCAATTACTTTCTTTCTCATTTGTTCCTGAATTTCTTTGGATCTTTTTCACACAGGGCCATGTGGGTTTGGATTTTGTTTTCCCTTCATAATAAAAAAACTTCATTTAAAAACTGCATGTTGTGTTTACTTGTGTTATCTTTGATTAATATTTCAATTTGTTTGATCTGAAACATTAAAGTGTGACAAACATGCAAAAAAATTAAAAATCAGGAAGGGGGCCAACAATTTTTCACACCACTGTATCTATCCTCTTCATGTCTCACCTCTTTTTGTTGCTTTGTTTTCTCTAGTTCAGACTGGAACCTCTTGTGATCCTCTTCTGTTCGCTCCATCACAGTCTTCATCTCCTTCACCCCAGTGATGGCATTTTCAATCTGTTTATCCAGGTACTTTTCACCAAGCAGTGAGATCTCTGCCAAAAAGAAAAAACGGTTACATTACTGTCCCTAATTGAGCACAACATGTCTGCACAGAACAAAAAAAAAAAAAAAAATGCACTCACGATTGAGCTCGTCTTTAGTTGGTGGTAGCAGACACTCCGCAGAGAGGTAGAGAAGAGAAAGTCCCAGCAGAGACCATGAGACCTTCATCTTTGGTGGCTGCTAGTGTCCTGGTTTCAGAAGCGGTTTAACACTATGAACATAAATCAGGAAATAGTGGGTCATTTAATAGTAAAATTTTTTTAATTAAGCTGTGGTGAAAGTGACTCAGCAAGTTTATGAAAAAGAACAATGGCAAAACCCACACTTTTAATAATGCGGTTTGTGTGAGACGAGCTCAGACAGACTGTGTGGGCAATGAATCCATTGTATCAGCGTGTCTATTTATATCGTAGGTCTGATACAAATAGTGGCGTTTATCTTTCTGCGACCTTGATGTTTCTGAACAGAGGGCCAAACAGATTTATTGTGCCTTATATGTATTGTGCTATATAATGTCATAGCCAAAAAATATTTAATCTACAATATATTCAATGTTCACTGAAAAATAAATAATAATTATGTCATTATTTTCTCAACCTCATGTCATTTCAAACCTGAATGCTTTTCTTTATTTGTGGAGCAAAAAATAATTAATTTTTAAAAATGTGGTTTTGTTTTTTTTCTCCATACAAGTCAATGGGGTCCAATGTTGTTTTGGCTAAAAAAATATCTTCTTTTGTGTTGTGCAGAAGAAAGAAAGTCATGCAGGTTTTGAATGGCGTGAGGATGAGTAAGTGATGACTCACTTTTGGGTTAACTATCCATTTAACCAGTATCAAACCAAAAGACTTTGAAGAACAAAATCATCGGCGTAGCAAACTTGCAAACATTTAAATGTTCCATTCACTGATTCCATGGATTTGAAAGTAAATCCCCTTCACTAAAGCATGCTCTGACAAAATTTAATCCCAGTTTTGTGAGTTTGCAAAAATGTCTGTGATTCCAAGTAGATTACCCTTTTTAAAAACGCTGCACTTTTAATCATGTTTGATAGTTCTAAAGACAAACCATTGGTCCTCAACAGCTGCTGTTGAGCTCGTAATTCACACCAGAGTCTAAGTAAACATCATAAAAGCTTTGAGTCAGTCATGGGGACAAGTTTCCTCTTTTTAGCCTCTGTACGTGTACATAGAAACCCCAACTCTACCAAATTAAAGCCAGGAGCCTAGTTACATAAGAAACATGCACAAATGTTGGAAGAGCCAACGAACAGACAGAAATACTGAGTCACATGGAAAGTTGCTTTTTTTTGTGATGTAAAATATGGTGTGCAACTTGCAGTGTTTTGCTTTCTCCATAATCTAACCTTGAAGTTCCTCAAAAATGTTGTTTGTTGCAAGCATACCATTTTATCTTCTTCTTGCTTTTGTTTGAATTAATCTTGCCCTTGTGCCTAATCTTGTGATATTTGTTTTGGAATGAGGTCACACATCTCTGTGCAGTTTATAAGAATCACACAGATGGCTTGCTCTGAGTGAGGGGATTTGCTTTGTTTAATGATATCTTGCTTGGGCACAGTATGCATCCTGAATGCAGTTGACCTGGCTTAGTTCCCCTCATCAGCTTGGGGCTGCGAGACAAATTCCTCTCTGCAATGAAAAAATCAATACAAATTCGCCTAGGGAAGGCACAGACAAACTCAACTCAACAAACAGCTCAGTTAGATGTTTTGGATGACATTAACCACATGAGGATGGATTGTAATTCAAAAACAGCATAAATTATATGTTATTCTATCTTATGCCAAGTACAAACAGAATCTTGTTTACATGTATGCAGTAGTGGGTTATTGCACAGTAGTTTGGCAAAATGCATAAATGCAGCATTAATTACAATGCAATTTTATAGTACATCAAATAGGTATTACATCACCGTAACCAGAATATAAATAACATCCTACCTAAATGTATATACTATGCACAATTATGTAATAATATTTATTAAACCATATTTATATAAACAAAATTGTCAACATCCTTGTAATATGCTCTCTGTACTCACCCTGCTTGGATTCTTTTTCTTCCCTGCAGATGGACTGTGCCTCCTCTGATTTGTTTTTATACTGGGAGGCTGGGTGATGTTGACGACGTGATTCACGGGATGAGAATGGCCGTGGCTTTGGACTTTTCCAGAAACTGTTATTGTCAACGGCAGAGGCTCTGTCTGACCAGAAGTGGGCAACATTGCACCATCTCGCTCATTTCATTGTGCTTGTAGCCTTAACATGGGGTTTACAGGAAAATATGCCCTCTAGAATTTACCGGCAGAGACTGTTTGTGGATAATTCATTACTGTCGGACAGTTCCAACATTTAACAGTGGTGAATCACCTTAATGTGACCTGCATAACATCTGCTTTAGCTGTGCAGAGAATAATTCAGTGAATCATGTAGAACTAGTTCATAACAGTGCTGAAACTAAGTAAACAAGTGTGCAGGTTATACAAGCTCAAGTTTAACCCCGAAAATCCTTAACCTAATTTGCTGTTCCCGGTCAATGACTGGATTCAATATTTGAATACTGACTGGATATTATGACTGGATTCAATATTTTTTTCAACTTGTATTCTTTCAGTTAGAACTGTTTTTTATTTTTTTTTATTTTGTTTTGTAACTGAACGGTCCGTTTCTGAAAAAGCACTATTTGTGGATAATTTTGGCAGTGTTCAATCAAAAACTGAGGAGCATAAGCTCAGATCAATGAGGCCTATGATCAAACATTTGCAAAAAGATATACAAAACCTGTGTTAAGTTGATAAAAAGATTGAATCCAAGATTTTTTTTGACATGGGAACACCACAAGTGTTACAGGGAGGAAAATATTTTTTTTTGGGAGGGGAGTTATTATGACCCTGTTTGAGCAAAGTCTGTAACTTTTAGCACTAACATTTTCAGGAAAAAGAAAATCCTCCCCAGGAACACAACATAAGGGTTAATAAGCACACTTGACTAGACCTGTTGTATGCCCCATTTGACCCCATATAGTCGCCCAGGTGGCTCCAGTTATGTGGCATTTTTTTTTGCTGGTTATATAACATTACTCACTGTAATATTAAAACTGGACAGAAAAGGCAAAAATGTCGGTGAAAAGTGCAAGACCTTCATGAAAGACTTATACTGAGACTTATAATGCTTGCAGTCATAACAGACATAACCATGTTATTTTGTGAGGGGTTATTATGTATGCTTTTACCAAAACAAGTCATTACTTATTGCTTATTACACATTAAGGCACCAAATCACTCCTGTAGTGGATGGAAACTGCTTTTTAAGCATGTCATAGCTTGTCAAATAGCTTTCGTCTCCTAGTCTAGAGTTTTTTTATGAAATGTTTTGAAGACGGAGGAACCTCAATGTCAGGAAAGCACAGCTCATAACATTCTGATATTTAGGCAAATGTGATTCAAAGCATGTTTGGGATATTGCACGGTGTAGGAGCATTTCTAAACCCACATTTTCTCCCACAGGATATGTAGGCCAACAAATAACACGTCCAGACAAACAGCTGCACTGTGGAGCCACACCTCTTTCCAATGTCATGCCTCTGTAAAATGTTGTCAAGTCATCCTACTCATTAAATATAAAACAGTATAATCTCTGTTTTACTCTTAGACGCTCTCTTTTTTAAATTAATTAATGGTGTTTTCCAAAGCAAGCATCACTATTATTATTGCTTATACTGATTTGAACAAACCTGTAACCATTCAGTAAGTATTAATCTTCAGCAGCTACTCTGAAATCTGACAAAAATCATGCAGCTTGTTGAAGAAGGTGTTATAACGTTTCTAAACAATTAAATTTAATATTTTCACCTGGCCAACAATATGGAAGGAGGTAACTAAGTCATGTCTAGAGACCTGGCAACACATTGGCAACCAGCCTCACCCTAGCATCACACCGGTGACATTTTACACTCATGTTCTTCAGAATATGTAAAAAATCTAATTAATGACAAAGTATTTTGGACAAAAATAAACCTTAAATGTCAAGGGCCTTGGACATTGACTTAATCTTGAATATCTTGTGACTTTAGTTATGTTTTCTTACTGGCAACAGAACAGATATATTTCGTTTACCTCCAGCAAATATGACCTGATTACCTCCTGTCCTCTCAAATCCCACCTCATAAAACAATGTCTGTAAGTGGTCCTCCTCTGTCAATATCACTCGCAGCATGCTGTGAAGTAGTAAACGTCCCACCCTGCTATTTCTGGGCATTTTAAATGCGATGGCACAGGGGTTTCAAATCTACAGGCACGTTACCTTAGCCAGAACATTGTTTTGCTCTCCTGCCATTGATTCAAGGAATCTCCTTTTCACTTTTTACTTCTTAGCCTACATTTTAAAAAATGTAAAGTAAAGTTTAGTTTTTTTTTTTTTTTTTTTTTTTTTGGTGAACTGTTTCTTTAAGTAACTTTAGTTTAGTCCTCTGGGTGGCAGTGACTCCTATGAAAGGCAGAGACTGTGAAGTGAACACAAGCAGAAAGGCTTAAATTATAACGGTATCTTCATAAATAGATAATATATTTATTTATTTATTTATTTATTTATTTATTTATTTTTTCAGAACAGCTCTTGCAAAATTTTGTTTGCATATTCTGAAATGTCACCAAACTCTTTAATTCTAACATGCATCACAGTGTGCCGGGTGTTCTGTTATCTATTTACTAGTAAAGTCATCTGAATCAGTTTGAAAGCATATTAAGTGCCAGATAGTTTTTGTGCTGGTCTATTAAACACTACTCTATTTGCTGGAATTATTTACAGTTTTGGCAAGCAGATGAAAGTTGGTGGTTTTGGAGTAATTTGGTGCATGCCAACACTGCATATGGAGGTACACTTGTGCAATTAACAACAGATCATCTGCTAAGCTTCTCATTCGCCTAAAGATACTTTTTTAATGCAATAAAAATTCAGAGAGGTTTGATTTTTCAAACCTTCCAACAGTCCCAAAAATATTATTTTACTAGTAAAATCTGATAAACCGTAACCATTAAAATACAATTTCATACTAGCTGTCAGCACATCTCTCTTTCCTCTGTAAACACATAATCAATCTCAGTCTGTTAATTTATTAGCACATTTGCTTCCACATCTGCACACACATTAACAATGGAGCTAAAATAGTGAACTACGAACACCAGCCAAGTGAGAGCTTGCACACAAGTTAAATGAGAAACAGTATAACTTTTTACTAATTCAATTCAGTTCAGTTCTAACTTTATTTATAGAGCAGCTTTTGTGAGAACAGTTGATTAGGAAGTGTTTAACACAGAATGCAAGGCCAAAAAGGGAATGTAATTGCCAAAAGGAACACTATCAAATAAATACTATGGTATTGTCATTATTTTTCAGGCACAGTGGCATGATATTACCATGATTTTTTTTGGAAATGTACTATGGTATTACAGTGGTCTACTTGAAATACCATGGTATTTGAGTATGTTGGTAATTATTTAGTGTTCTTCCTGTCAAAGAGCACTTTTTCTTTCTCTATTTTGCTTTGTTTCTCATGTTTCACTTTATCGACTTGTTTTGTTCTCTTAGGTGATCATGGAAGAACAATAACAGACATATGGGAGAACTGATCTTAAGGTGGAGCAGAAGTTAGCTTGTTTTGTTATGAACACATGAGAATGAACGGAAACGTTATATCATCTTCTTTTCCCCAAAACCCAGCTCCGTGAATGGTTGCAAAATGTCCACATGGGACACAGAATTCCCAGAATTTCTCGTCCTAAATTGAGCTTTCTCACTTGATAACATGGTAACTGTGTAATTCTATGATGTCATTGAATTTGAGGCCATGATTGACATTTGATGACCCTTGACTAGTACATGATTAATGGTTTTAGATGGTTTTAATTAATCAGTCATTCATGAATTCTGCATGCTTAATCAGAAACAGAAGACTTCAAAGATGGGTGTATTGTGTGTCTCATGTGGAAGGAGAGGTAAAAGTGACTGAGTGGCTTCAAAGGCACAAACCATTGATTCCCAGAGAGAATCACATTCTATACAAAAACTGAATGTTGTTGTTGTTGTTTTCAAATAAGTTATTGCAGATTATAAACAACAAACACATGGACCTAAAGCAATAGTTCCTCCCAAAATTAAAAAATTCTGTCATCATTTACTCATTTGTTGGATGACTTTCTTTTGTGGAACAGAAAAGATGTTTTGAAGAATTTTTATGCTACTCGTTTATGTATAAATATAAAGCATATAGTGACCACAACTGTCAATATCCAATAAAGCACAATAAAAGTGGCCCATATATTGTGGCCCAGATATTCCAAATCTTCGTAAATCATACAATAGCTTTGCGTAAGAAAAAGAGTGAAGTTATTAATTACTGAAAGTCTCTTAAATCATATTCATGCTTCAACATATTCAAACCTTGCTTGGTGTGAGTGATTATGAGACACATGAAAATCAGTTTAGCATCACTGATGTCAAACCTGGCTCCATGGACCAAAATTGGCATTCAGATTACTTACATGATACTTTTATTAAACTATATTATATTTTTATGGTAAAACACCTCCTTTGGTGTTATGTGGAAGATTTAAAGTGATACAAATTTGAGACAACATGGTGAGTAAATAATGACAATTATTGATTTAACAGAGTGGTTTTTAACCAGGGGGCTCAGCTAACTTACAAGAGAGACACGGATGACTTTAAAGTATTTAAATGAATAAATTATGATTAATATATTAAAATAATCTACCTCTGATCTGAATTAAAATGAAGAAAATGTGGTTTTTGTAACTTCTGGAATTACAAAATAAATAATGGTTAATTTATTTAATATATCAATACTCCCAGTTTGAAAGTTTGAAATCATTACAGAAGAAATACCAAAAATATCTTAGCCTGTATCACTTGACTTTATTTCAAACTGAATTTAATTGAAAAAGTATGAAGCTGCACTTTGCATTTACAAAAGCACTAGCACAATAATGTTTACCTCTCCTCACAACAATAAACTGACTGTTGAGGAACACCATGTCCCTTTTTGTTCCATATGGCAAACATAATGTGTAAATCTCCAACAACAGAGGCCACAGAAGATAAAGGTGCCTGTTGCTCCAATACCAGACATTTGTTAGCAATTAGGCCGGTGCTCAGGACTGACTCACTGAAGCACACGCACTGAGTCCCACCTCCTCCTTTTCTCCTCCTTCTCCCTTCATCCATTCCCTCCCTTCCCCACACAGAAACAATCTCTCCCTCTCTCCAGCATGTTTCCCAAAGCTGCACATGGTTACTGTCCAAGATATTACTTTCCTCTGGTTCTATAGCAAAGAGGCAGCATGTTATAGAGGGGTCTTCCTGACACACCAGCTGGACCCACAGGGGTTTCAACATTGGATAAGCCTGCAGATTTGGTGACTTAACTCGTGTAAACAAACCAGTATGCTTCTTGATTGATGCTCTGAATTCTGATGAGTCATTGAAATACATGACAAGTTTGAACAATCAAACAGGTGAAATATATTCCGTCTCAAGTCTCAAGGGTGACTTTACAGAATCAACATGAAAGGTAAGCAATGTTTCTTTTTATTGATTCCTACTGACTTATGTGTTATGGTTTTTTAATTCATGTGAGAAAATCATTGTAAACATGAACGTGCTGACAGCACATATTCAAGACCACAACTTGGAAGTCTAAAGAAAGCAGGGACCTGTTGATGTTGGATGCGAGTTTGTTGTTCTGTTACTTTGAAAGCAGAATACATCATGCCTTCATCACTCTCAGCTTGACACCATTTGCTGTTGAATTTTTAGTTAAACACTTAGATAAACCACACCTGTTGGGGCAGCACTTGGTTTTAGTCAACACTGAATAATTTGCGTTTTCATAAAAGCCAAGTGAGTTCTTTTTGAAGGAAAGTGAAATGTGGATCTGCATCCTTTGGTAGGATCTTTAATTTATAGGAAACATATCCAAGATGAAGGTCAATTTTTCACTCTTTTAATACATAATCCAGAAACTCATGAAAGAGCATGGCTCCTAATGCATTCCTCATGCGGTGAGGGATGTGCGGGGAGTTCTTTGCTCTTGGTGTGGGCAACAGGTGTGGAGCCAGTGCTAACCACACACATACATAAGTTCCCTTCAGCTGTTTTCCCAGGATCTGACCGATGCATCTATTTGTTATAGGTAGATAGGCTCTTCTTAATCTTGATTACATCTTATTGAACTGTATCAGATATAATGAAACACACTTGCTCTTCATATTTGTTTATAATTGAACACATAAGGACCTGTTTAATGGTCAAAGAAAAAACTGTTTTGTTAACAGTCTAATGGGGTTGCCTTAAAAAAAAGTTTGGCTTCAGAAATCAAGCTGTAAAACATCCAAGAACGTGTACTTTCATGCAATTAAGTCAACCCATGTGTGACTGTAAACATGTCGATATCTAAAGATGGGAGTAGAGGGGTGAGATTCACCTCCAGTTTTCAACTCTTTTGTTTTCGTGAACTATAATATACAGTATGAATGTTTTCAATTACTCTCCATTGAACTCTACGGTTGAACTCTAGGGAAGAACTGCTCATACTTTTAAAAATGCGTGTAAAGCAGTTATACATCAACCAGAACTGTAGAGACACTTGTCTTTATTAGTTGTGGTTGGGTTTCTGTGGTTTGGAAAGACCCTGCCCTCTGCCTCTGCTTCCCATCTCTAGTTTCAGGCATTTCTGTCAGATGTTTTATACCCACTGCATTCATCTGGTCACATACTACCCGTATTACTGGATGTTTCCTGCTTTGGTGCTTTTCAGTAAAGGGTGTCCATTTAAAGGCACTGGGCAACCTCCTGAACCGACAGTTTAGAGATCATGCACACCACACCTCACTCAAGTAGCTTTCCATTGCAAGATTTGAAGGATTAAGAGAATCCTTGGGAATCTTTGGCCTGTGTAGAAGGTGCTGAAGAGATTAACCACAAACCTTTGACATTGTGAAGTTCTGAAAGGAGATATCATCTTAAGCATTGTTCTCCAAAGAGTTCTCAACTATTGTATTGTATTAAACATTTGTCTTTCTTGCTGTATTTCTGGAAAAGAGGATGAGCTGATGGATGCCTCATAATAAATCACATAAATATGTTGACAACCAAATCTTGGTGGATTAAGTGTATCTTGGTACATCTTGGTGACCAAGACTTTGCACTGGCTACTGACAATATATCATTTTCTCTGATCTGTATTTACATGCTACCATTGTGAGTCATATGATTTTAGTTATTCTCACAGCGTTTCAAAGACCTAGAATGAAATTTTAGCCTTTAATGTCTGGGTAGGTCACAGATATTGTTTGCATAGCTGGTTGCTAACATACTGTACAACATCTGCCCAAGTGGACTGATTTACTTAAATATGTACACCTGAAATAACTGATGAAATCCCTCTAATGCTACCTAAATTGTGTCCATAGTCAAAAATTGCTGTTGATTTAGAGAGCAAACAGCAGACATGGCCAGATTTTGACCTTTAAGTACTATTTACTGTATTATGTTGTTGTATAACATGTAAACTTAAGACTCCCTGCTTGTCTGAACCTTACATCATGCAACTCAATTTTGAAAGCACGCAGATTGTGAGTGCCCACCCTTTATAAACACTGGCATATTCATCTTATGCTCTTAGACTTCTAACCAAAATGTAGAAACTTTCCATTGCCTCCAGATCCTTGAATGACCCGGCAAGCTAATTAAATATCCTGCCTCTTTCATTAACTTTCATACCTTTTAAGTTTACTTCTGTTGACCCAGCCATAGTGCTTTTTGAAGGTTCTTGGCTTCCTTGTAAGCAATGTTTTCAAAGGGAATGCAGACATGCAGACCAGACTGAAGGGTCCCCTCCTTTTCCTCTGTACTGTTGGCAACACTCACGCTACCACAAGACCCAAGGTTGCTCTGAGCCACCTGTGTAGCCAGGACTGGTGGGGAAATGTAAAGTATCTCCACTTTCTCCTTCATCAAGCTTTTGCCCCTTCTAGCACTCTGGCTCTGGTAGACCTGACCTCAGCGGCTTGAGTTGTAGGTATAAACAGTTTCACATGAGCTTAGCAGGTCTGGCATGCAAAGCGCGGCTCCAAGACGTGCCTGGGGTTTGAAAAATACAGACCCAAGATTTAAAAGAAACGGAAAACGAAGCAGGTGCAAACTCCCTGAGACTGTGGTGTTGAGGGATGTTATTGTAAAAGTGCTTGCTGAATAGTAGTGTATGATAAAGAGAAAACAGGTTGATGTTTAACAGCATTGGCAGTGATAACTGGTGTACCTCCAGTAACAACTCTTTACCTTCAGTACCAATCCAATGCCCTGCAGCTGCAGGGTGTAGAGATGTTGAGTCACCATAACTCTTGTCTTTTTTTCTCAGCCAGGAACACAGTGCCACATTTTCATATTTCTGCACACAGATCAAGCCCAATTTTCAAAGCAGACCCTGGCTTTGAAAATTGGCTCTTCAATGAGACCATGACTCTCCAAAACATGGTAGATTGCAGGCTTCTGTAAAGATGCCCTCACATATTCCTTCTTCCCATGGGATAGTACACTTTGTGGGACAGAGATGGTCTTGGAGACCACATAAAATTACATTGATACTCACAGAACATCATAATAAGGTCATTACTCATGATATACAGTAGTTCTGAGACTCTTTTCTACTTTTGTTCCTTGTTGATAAAGCTTCTTAAATGTTCTCATAGTGTATATAGTCCCATTTCTTTCCTCACTTGAAGCACCTCATACATTTTGGTTGCACTTCAGCAGGTAGTAATCAGCTGTTTAGTTTACTGACTGTCATGGGTGGCTGCAATAAGAAAAAACCCCAGCTAACCCTCTGCTGACAATGCTTTTCCAGATGTTATAACATTCATCCTCTATTCTATTTATAGCTATGTCCTGCACCACACACAGTTTTATTTTTTTGGCTCATGGCCAGAACAGCTGTGGTTTTTCCCACCCAAAGCATGTTGTGTACCTGGCCAAACATCTCTTGGTATTGCAGCTAAGAAATAGTTGGCCAAAAATGCAATTTATTTATTTAAAATATGTCATTTGTAAATGTGTATGCATTTAAATAAAAAATATGAAATAAAATGAAAACAATATGAAATTAAATAAATAAAACATAATATATTTAAAGAAATAAAGGAAATATGCCATTAAAAACAAACTCAACATGGGCTTCTAAACTCAAAAGGGCCATAGTAATGGCCCTTTTTGGCATATGTTAAGAGCATCTCTGACATACAAAATATTCCCAGGCTAGTTTATTCCACCCATGAGGAATAAATCCTCCAAAAGATCCAATCAAATTTAGTAAAAACACTTCCCTCACCAATTTTGTGTAATTGTGCTAATATAAGGTTCTTTCCAGTAGTGACCTCATCTTGTACGAATCGGTCCAAGTTGACTGGTTTTTGTCTTAAGGCTGAGTGCCATCATGCAGGCCTTATGGAATTTCAACTCTTATGATTTATGTTTCTGGTGATAAAGTGAGAGTGTGTGTGTTATTCCCAGAATAAGTTTATGTTTCAATCTATTGACCTTAATTTGCGAACACATACATCAACCCTGCTGCTTTTTTCCTCTTTTGCAGATAGCTATAGTGGCTACGAGAACCAGCTTTTTAATGGTATGTGGAGTCTTTTTCTTTGTTCAGTTTCATTTGAGCCCTCTTGATATAGACTTATAAGACCATATTTGAGTTTAATCCCTGCAGTGGATCTCGTTATCCTCTTATAATCTCCTGCAATTAAAGTTTGAGACCCGACATGTTGAAATTATAATGGTACAATGTTTTTGTTCTGTGCAGGAGGTAGTTGATGAGTCTCAAGGGAAACTGTGTTTGATTAGCCAATACGATGAATGATGATTTAACAGAATTATGATTACTTTCAAGAACGTTCTAAATTGTAAAGCCATGACTTATTCGTGTTTTGTGCAATTTCTCTTTGTAGAGGAGGACTTAACTGGAGAAGAAGAGGAAATTCCTCCCTTGAGAGGTTAGAAAAATTCATCTTTCTTAAAGATTATTGCTCTCCTTATTAATGAGGCATGACAGAGTACAAAAGATGGAGTTCGCAAAAGAGAGTTAGACAGTAAGCTGACTGTTTTGATAAATATCTGTCTAAATGTAAAAATTGTGCCTGAATTTTTTTTTTTTTTTTTGCAATGGTCTGATGTCTAAAGTGTTTGTTAATGTGTTTATATGTACACGAGTCAACATTTATCCACCGTTTTGTGAGTGATTATTGTGCATCTGTTTTAAATTTTCAGTTCTTGACAGCATTTAGAAAAGCTTCATTTAGAGAATTTGCAAGCTCGGTTGAATTATTAGCCATGTCGAATTTGAATAGATTCTCTTTATTGTTTTGATTTTTTCCCAGGTGCAGTTGTTTATGTAGATGTTAATAGTCAATTTATATCTGTTGATTTTGGGATGAGGTTTTAATTTTTTACATACCAGTTAGAATATAATGGTGAGTTTATGATAAAGTTCACATCTAGCAGGAATACCAGGTTTCTTTATGAAAACTGATTTTCTTTTTTTTTTTTTTGTCCACAGGAAGAGCAAGAGGAGGATGTATGAAATGTCAGCAGATGCATTCTCTTCAGCTAGCTGTCAAAATGCTCTATGGTTTTTTAGCTTTGCTCGTCATTGCAGTGGTCGTGTTGGCATCCCTTGGTAAAAACAAGTTTTGTTGTTGTTGTTTGTTTGTTTTCCTCATTCTTTAAAATGACACCAAAGTGAACAAACAAGGTTGAGACGTAGTCATAAATACTTTTCCATGAATCAGCAATCAGCATTTTCACATGAGAAGACACACTGCTGGGGGGAGTCAGTTATGGGCCAGAGAATGGAATGTAGGACACCACAATTCTCATCCTTCATACACATGATTACAACATGCAGTGTGGGTTTTGATTCAGCATAATGCTCAAAGTCAACCATTTCCAGATTTAATAGTTAGAAGTAAGCCAAATACTTGGCCATACAATAAATCTCACATCATGTGTGATGTTAGATGCCAAATCTGAATCCTTTGACCCACTAACAAGCATGAAAGCACAATGAAAGACAATAGTGAAAGAATTATGAATCATACCTACAATATATTTCACCAAACACAAGTGTACAACAACAAACCCAAGTTCTAAATGCAATGGGGCTTCAACAAGAACTTCATGAGCATTGTCAAGCTTGTCGGATGTAATACTACCATGTCAGCCCACAACTAGCTAAACTGTTGTAAAAGAAATCAATAAGAATGAAAAATATATATGATGGTTTCATTTAAAGAAAAACAAGCCTAACTACTAGATATTTCAGAGTGATGCCACATACACATCTGTTTCATATTGCTGTAACTCCTCAAAAATGTTG
This sequence comes from Spinibarbus caldwelli, assembly GCA_039654775.1. Classification (NCBI taxonomy): domain Eukaryota; kingdom Metazoa; phylum Chordata; class Actinopteri; order Cypriniformes; family Cyprinidae; genus Spinibarbus; species Spinibarbus caldwelli. The sequence goes on from CM077240.1 coordinate 26,568,879, forward strand.
TTGTATAACAAGTATATGTGTAATATGCATACTGTTAAGGAATTTGATGTAGGAAGTTAATCTGAAGTTTGCACAAGGCAAGTAGATCAAGTAACAAGTATCCTGTTTAGTGGTAAAAAATAAGCAATTTCCTTTTAGCACCTTTTTAAAATACAGCAGGTGACATGCCTTCATATAGCTGGAATATAAATTACAAGTGAGGTTCCATTATACTTTACCATTCCCCATAGTGGGAGATTAAGCCTTGGTGTGTGAAGAGAGGTTCTTGAAAGAATTCCAAACATGTTTATTCTCAGGAAACAGAGATCACTTAAGCTGGGTTTGCTGTTCCAACAATATTATGCAATTTCACATTTTTGATTCGAATTAGAAATTTGTATCGAATGTGAATTTATTTATTTTGCTTGCTTATTTCGCATCACCTAAATGTCTAAAATAATGGTTTTAATATTATTAAATTTGTCTTATCAGTTTTCAGGAGAGTTGACACCTTATCTGAAGAGGAGAAATTTTACCGCAAACAGATTTCAAAGGTTCAAGAAAGCATAAAAGGTAAGAATTCTTATTTTTGAATTTATATTTTTATATTTTGAATTGGCTGTTAGTTTTATATTTTCAGTTTTCATTTTAATTTTAGTAATATATTTCTATATAGCTTTAATTGATTTTATTTCAGTTAATTGTACACTTATTCCAGTTAGCTGACAAGGCAACAATTAACTTCTAAGATTTTTATGTAATTTTTCTAAGCTTTGTTTCAATTACCAAAAACAATTTTTAATAACAATAAAGTTATATTTTAGTTAACAATAAAAACAATGATCTACAACAGGAAAATGAAAATGTAAAATGAAAACATGTTCTCACAGTTTAAAATAGGCCTGCTAGATTTATCTAATTTGTTTGTCTAATCTCTCGGTTCACTTCCTGTGGTTGGTGATCCCCTCAGAGAGTAAAACCTCATGAGGAATCATTTATTACCGAAATAATGGCCTACAAAACAGCTGTGCACACAGAGTGCTCAGTCTGTTAAAACAAAACTGCTTTTTCATGCAATTTACAGTGTATTTTGTGTCAGCGGTACAAGAGATTCACGGTTTGGTGGTTGTATTGCAGATATCAGCGCTGTAAACAACTATTCCAACTGCTTAGATGTTGCACAATACCAAGAGGAGATTGCCAGACTGAAGAAAGAGTATGAGGAGATCCAGAAGATAGTACTCATTCAAGAGCAGAAGTTGGACCAGGCGACTCAATCTCAGCAAAGTCTTACGCAATCCAGCAGCAGAATGACTAGAGACCTCCAGTCCTTTGGAATTATCATCAAGCGGATAAACCAGTCTCTGGGCCAGTACCTGGATCAGGTTACTGGCTGGCAGGTTGTCATTAATGAAACTGATCAGGGCATGAAAACCCTTGTTGAGGATCAGTATGATTTGAAGGCCACAATGCAACAAGTCAACACTACTGTCGCCCTTAGTGCATTGTGGATAGGTGCTCTTCAGAGGAAGGCAGAGGAGGAGAACTTGGTGCTTCAAAAAATAACAGCAGACTGGCAGAACTACAGCAGAGTTTTAAGTGCCCTGAAGTCCAATTCCAGCTTAACCATGCAGACCTTGAGGGCTGTTCAGAATGGTGTCTCTGCCACTCACCAGCGTATCAGCATGAGTTCAGAGATGGTGCATGACCTCACTCTGCAAGTCATGAACCTTCAGATGCAAATGGATAATGTCTCGTCTTACATTGATGAACATGAGGAGAACATGCATGACCACCAGTACCATGCCAAGTACTATGAGAACCGGACCGGGGAACGATTTGTGACTTTGGATGCAAGAATGAAGTCCATTGAAATGGAGATCGACACGCTCTCTTCCAGCTTTAAAGCAACTGTCAGCCATGTTCGGAGCATGTACCAATACATCAACCAAGAGAGTTCCTCTTGCCAATCCAGGCTGAACAGTCATACGGAAGATTTGCAGAACCTGAACAACACAGTCTTGCTTCTCCTTCACCTTGCTGACACTCTGAGAATGCAGTACATGCTGCTGAATGTACGCCTCGATGCTGATGTGAGGAACCTATCAATGGTAGTTGAGGAGATGAAGCTGGTAGACACCAGTCATGAAAAGCTGATCCAGAACTTCACTATTCTGAAAGGTAGTTGTCTACCTTTAGTGCAAAAATCCTCAAATTCAGCCCAGTAGGGTCACTGAACTGCAGAGTCTTACTCCAACCCTGATCAAATTCTGAAGACCTTGATTAACTTAGGGTTGGGGCCTAACCTCTGCTGGACAGTGGTCCTCTAGGGCTGAATTTGAAGACCTGTTGTAGTTTCTATAAAAACAGGTTCACTTGCATGTTCTTTAAGTGTCTAAGTGTCTTTTTTCTGGATTCTTTATAGGTGTGCCTGGTCCACCAGGTGCAAAAGGAAACAGGGGAGAAACAGGAGCCAAAGGATCTGTAGGTGTAACGGGACCGAAAGGAGACAGGGGACTTGCAGGGAATCGTGGATCTCAAGGACTTAAGGGCGCTATGGGAATTAAGGGTGATCAAGGTGTACAAGGATCTTCTGGGATGAGAGGTGGACCAGGACTTAAAGGAGAAAAGGGGTCATTAGGGCCACCAGGGCCTCGTGGTGAAAAGGGACAGAAGGGTGATATGGGGGCTCCTGGGAAGGATGGAATTCCTGGCCCCAAAGGACCGGCAGGTATCCGAGGGCAAGCTGGACTCCCAGGGGTACATGGACCTCCTGGACCACTAGGAGTACAAGGCCCTGTGGGACCACCAGGGCCACGTGGAATACCTGGACCACCAGGGAAGTCTGCTCAGAGTTCTTGAGCAGATAGACATAAAGCTTAAAAATACCCCAAATGGTGAGACACTGACTGCCTTTCTGGACAGACTGATGATGATGGTGGTAAACGTCCATTTGGAGATCTCTCTCAAAGCAATATGATAGTGGGGACTCTTCGGGATCTTAGAGGCCCACATGTACATTCTCCAAATATGGAGTTTGCTCTGAACAACAATACACTTTGTATAGGCATTCAACACTCTTGGATAGACCTCAAGCCTAATTCTATATTGGATTTTGAGCCACTTCACAACAGTTCTTGTTTTAAAAATGGTTACAGAGCCAGGCTGCTATGAAACCATTATTTGTACTAGGTACTATTCATTAGACTCAATCATTAGCCAGCATTAGCCTATGAACACAGATAAACATAGGACGAATGAGACTGTGCTTTACTGCTTTTTATGAAGTGTATTTAGTAGTGCAGCATTTGCATCATAATCACAGAACATTCAGAGCAGGTACTCTGAAACATGATTTTTTATTATGAGTTCAAGTAAACCAGATATTTCCACTCATCAAAGGTACCATAGGTTCAAGTTTATGAAACATTGTACGAAAAGTTACACATTATTTTACAGTTGCTGGCATTGCATGAAACTGCAAAACCAAGGCACTGAGCAAATTTACAGAACTGTTACAAACTGTACAGACAAATTTATTCCAATGATTGGCAGTGTGCAACATTAAGTTTTAATGTTCATATTGGTTTGATTTCCAAATTTGTAAATATAGAATTTTAATAGGTGTAATTTTATGTGGTTAATGTGTTTTTGAGGACTTCATGATGTGTTAGCATACAGTTTATTCTCTTTGCACAACAATAAAGGATTATATGAATGTAAAAAGGGGGACATTTTTGTTTAGCATTTTCAAGTTCACTAAGCAAATACAGTATTTATGATTATTATTTCATAATAAAATCATGAAACAAATTTTAAAGGGGTCATATGATGCTATTTTAAAGAGCATTATTTTGTGTATTTGGTGTAATAGAATATGTTGACATGCTTTAATGTTCAAAAAACACATTATTTTTCAAATACTGTACATTATTGTATTTCCTCTATGCCCCGTCTCTCTCAAACGTGTCGTTTTCTACAGAGCCCCTCCTTCCGACAAGCACAGTCTGCTCTGATTGGCCAACTGACCTAGTGCATTGTGATTGGCCTAACACCACAAGCACGCGTCGGAAATGTAACGCCCTTTACCATAATCGCGAGCTTCAGCTTTCAAAGTAAATAAAAAGACAGTTAATAATGTCCTTAGTTTTACCATCAGTTCAAGCCCGAAAGGGGAACAGAGTCGCATGACAGACACAGTGATGATGCTCATATGTATTTGCAGTAGGCCTACACAAGCCGTGGTTAAGACAGCTGACTCCACTGTGATGTGACCTTTCTCTCTCTCTCTCTCTCTCTCTCTCTCTCTCTCTCACACACACACACACACACACACACACACACACAACACGTTACTCTACGCTGCGCAAAACTCCGCATTTGAACAGTCCAAAGCAAATACTTAAACTAATAACAAAACATACTTACAGTCGCTGATCCAGAAGCACCAGATTGTCATAGCAAAGTCAGAATTGACCCTTTTTTTTTTTTTTTAGAAATAGCCTTTGTGCACAGCCAGCCTTGTACTTTCCTAGGTTCACGAAACTGTAGTCCATAAAATGTGTTGCACAAATTCAAACATTTGGGTTGTGTTGTTCTGTTGTAAATAAAACTTAACAATGATTCCTAATTGCATCTACTTTCGGAAGGCCAAATAAAGTGCTTTTGCTTTTGCATAGAAACACAGCGTCTCCCTGACATCAACACTACTGCGGTTACTGAAACGACGCCTTCTTTCTTTGCGTGAACATTTGGGCGGCATTACGCAAATATTTCCACATCGTGACATAGACATGTGGGGGCGTGTTTGAATGAGGCGTTTTAGCCCGGTCTGGATCAGCCTTCTCTTTTAGATAGAATGAATCCTTTTGTGGGAGACTTTGAGCTTTGTAACTCTGCAGATCTTATACACGCACAAACAGCTACATAACACACTAAAGAAAAGGAAAACAAGAAATCGCATCATATAACCCCTTTAAAAATATATTAGCTGATTAGCTATCTACTCAGCAAGCACAAAATGTTTTTATAACATTGCACAACGTTGCATTTTCATTGTTCCTAAGTCATGTTGCTGTAACATTTTAAAAAGTAAACCAAAAGTGCAATTTGCAGATATGGATGATCAAATTACTGAAATATTGAAAAGTGCAAGTACTAAACTACGATGTTGTTTTATTCGACCAAAATAAATAATTTTGGAATTGTAGACTATCTAACAAGTAGGTTTCTCTTCAAGCAAATGCAAAACGTCAGCATATGTTTCTATTACAAAAGAAATATCATTCCAAACTGCATCGTTGTTTTATTTCATTATTACAACAATTTGCTGGCTGGGTAAAGAGATTTTTATCATCAAAGTGTAATATCTGTGATATCTGACTATAGCAAGCATAAACAGTTTCCACATGTGACAATAATTCATTATCATGACTACAGTGAAAAGGTCAACTTCATTTAATGGATCATTATATGGCTCATTTCAGCAGAACACTATCAAAATCAAGAGCAAAGCTGAAATAAGATCTACATGATCAAGAGTCAATCTAGTGACATAACTAATGTTAGCAAGCATAGTGTTGATTAGCATTAGTGTGTTGATTAGCATATCACATAATGACATTTACAGTATGTTTCCTCTCTCGACATAAAAGCGATGAGTTGTTTTGTCATATCTAGCGTTAACTTTTCTTATTGAATCATGACTGTAAGTTCCAATCAGGAAACAAACCATTAACATTAGATGATTGACATTTAAATGTGGTGCGAGATCCCTGTGATGTAATTCCTCAATCCCATTTGTTTCTTTAAAAAAATCAGTTTATTCTTCAATCCCATTATTTCTTTCTCAATTTCATTACTGTGAAAATTGATCTTCAGCCTTCATCTCCAGCTTGCTGTTTATGATATAATCAAGAATTTGGATCCGTGGGTACCAAAACATTTTTTTCAAAGGAAATTGATTCCTTGTGGGAATGACAACCTAAAATATGGTTGTTGTGTGGGAACCAGCTGAATCGATAAACCCCCACAGCCAAACTTCAAATTTCTAGCTTTCTAATGAGTTCCAGTGGAACTCATTGCCATGGTATCAGTTGCTCAGTTGCAAAGTTCTTCTGTCTCAATGCTATACAGTTTGTTTAGCAACTCAAGTTTGTGTTTTTTGTGTTGAGGCCAAAAGGACAATCTGTGATCCTAAAATATCCTTTTGCTATTCAAATTCCCAGGTCAAAGTTCACTGGACTTGAACTTGTATGAATGCAGTGCAAAATAATATGGTGCACATACTTGTATTCCTGCTCTCCCATATTTACATGTTTAAGAATGGATGTTAATGAAACACCAAGTGTAGCATGACCACCAATACACTAGGAAATAGTTGCCAATTCATGAGCTCTTACACCTGGTTGCTCTCTCATGTCTTTAGGCCCAGAGTGTCTGCAGCTGGCCTCAAAGCTTAGCCCCCATCCTCTATAATGGTGCATGACACTTCAAGGAGGTTTCCTGTTGCCAAAGAAAACATGATGACCTCAAGAACAGGTCAGAGATTCTCATTAAACCAATACGTTACATAATTCGTCAATGGTTAACAGCTCATATGCTAACTTTCCAAAGACGTGTACTTACACCATCCATCAAAGCTGCCAAATGTAATAAGCCACGCAAAGTAATAATGTTCAAAGTTTATCTTAATCATCAAAACACACTCAAACGCTATTTGAAACTTCTCTGTAGTCAGAAACAGACATAAAACTACAAGCCAAATTAATTTTAACCCAATTTATCATTAATAACTCGCACTAATGTGTTTGCAGATGTCCCGTTGTCAAACCTTGACCTTCTGTGTGAGGGCTGGTCCACAGGAAAGAAAACTGGATCAACACAACGACAGAATTCACTGGGGATGTCATGGGCCGTGAGAAAAATCTGTCGCTCATCTCTTCTGTCAAACAGAGCGCTGCTCTCCTATGTATGAAAACAATATACAGTAGATACTTATTTCTTATGCTTTAAGTTTGGAATTTTAAAAAATGAAAAGCTAGAGGGTGTCATGTTTTCCCTCTCCTGAATAACATATGACTTGCCAGAGTAAACTGCGCCAGATGTTAAGCCACGGGCTGAGGCCAATTTCTTTTTTTTCCATGCGGAGTTCATTTCACACAAGCACTTTCTCACTTAGATATTTAATAATATGTCTGCCACAGCAAAGGTAATGTTGAAGGGAGAAGTACAGTAGGCTAGTAAAGATTTTGTGCTAAAAGCTATAAAACACATGTTTGTGGGGTTAAATTACTGACCCAATGAAAACCCCCCTGAATGTTATGACTTGTGACATTATTATTGCATGGAATTTGATTTGGAGACTAAATTTGTCTTTGATATTTTCTAATGGTATGTCGTTAGGACATGGTTAGGTTACGATTTAAACAAGCAACTGCATTACGTAACAAAAAAAAAATTCTAAAGGCTCTACAAACAGATTATGTCAAAAAAGTCTAGACAGCGCCGGACTCAGCTAATTTTAAACCATTACTTCAGGGTGGAATTTAAACACTGTTGTTGTGATGGCAAATCTGAATAGTTTATATGGAATACATGTAAAAAATAAATAAATAAATAAGCAAGCTTCTGAACGTTTGCTTTAGGAATTATAATGTTTTAATCAACCATTCAAAAGTTTAAAGTTAGTACATTTTTTAAAGAAATTAGAGGGATAGTTCACCCAAAAATGAAATTCTGTCATTAATTACTCACCCTCATGTTCCAAACCCGTAAGACTTTCATTCATCTTTGGAACACAAATTAAGATATTTTTGATTAAATCCGAGAGCTTTCTGACCCTGCATAGAACAAAGCCCGTTCAAAGCCCAGAAATATTGTAATCTTTTTATCTTTTAACTATTTTTAATCAAATAAATGCAGCCTTAATGAGCATAAAATGCTTCTTTCAAGCACATTAAAAAAATCTTGCCATTGTATCAGAGGCAGAGTATGGGTTTTGCAATAAACAAAAATACTTTGCTATGGGAAAATGCCGCTAAAGTAGTATTCTAGAGTTATTGCCTGGAAAAAAAAATAATGTCATCCAAAATCTCAAAATATCTCTTTTTTTTTTCGGCCAAATTTAGACATATTTTACCTTTATTAACCAAAAACAGCAGAGCTCCGACTTGACATCAGTACAGATCTGTGGATATTTTATCAGATATATGTCCTTGGAAATGATGGACGTTTTTGCTTGACATTTTCACTTTGCAAACAAGTGGTTTATAGTCCTTCCAAAGATTTCCCCAGAATGACCGCATGTATAAAGAAGAACTTTGTGGCCTGTTTGACATGATTTTTTTTTTAAAAAGTATGATTTTGTGATGGAGGACATGGTGAACATTATCTAGGCTAGAGTAATTTCCTTACACACCTTTTTAAAACTAATGTTCCAGGAAGCGTTCTCAATATACTACATTATTATTGTTTCATTTTCACTTTGCAAACTTTCTCTTTAATTGCGTCAAAAGGGACGCACGCACACCTCACAAACCCACCTGTAAGGTCATGAAAATATGTTCTGACAACATGGCCAGACATCCTGTACAACATATATTTGGTTTTTAGTTAGGGCTCAGGGAACTGTAAATTACACATAAACCTTAACAGACTATAAACCGAGACAGCAAGCTAACAGTTCATAGTCTCAGTGAAAGGTCCTTTTGGAAAAGTGACAACCTGAACAAAACCAGAAACTCTGGACAGACCTGTTCAGCGTCTAGATGGTGGGCGTAAAATCCTGGTCTTAAAATGAACACAGTGGGTAAAATTTGAGAGGGAGTGAGTTTTTTGTTGCATTCTCATAGAGGTCCAAAAAGCGTGGAATGAGAGTGAGGGAGATAATGATAAAGTACAGGTGAAAAATGACTTGATTGCATATTATCCTGTCAGTCAGTCCACAAATTAGCTCCAGTAATTAGACAGCAAACAACTCGCTCACTCAGACATCACCGCAAAAGCAACATGGCGGATAAAATTTGAAAGAGAGGGAGGAGTTTTTTGTTGCGTTCTTTTAGAGGTCCAAAAAGCGTGTTGTGTGAGAGAGATATCGAAACAATAAAGGTGAAAAGTTACTTGATTGTCATATTATTTTGTCAGTCAGTCTGCAAATTGGCTTCAGCTTCAGTAATTAGATTGTAAATAACTTTCTCACTCAGACATCACCACGTGATCATGTCTGATTCAAACAAATGAACTAATGTGCATAAACTTGATGAGCCTTTGGCGTGAATATGTTTTAAAAAATAGTATGTTAATGTAAATGATCTTATAAGCATATTAGTATTAGTTGCATGGTGACAGCGCCAGCATGTTCTTTAAACTTTAATTAATGCTTAATTTAATGTCTTTATCATTTATTGACATCAGTCATCCAAATAAATAAATGAATAAATTTGTTGTCTCTTTTTTTTAAGTCCACCACACGCCACTAAGCTTGATACATAAGACAGGTTTTGTTTGTTTGTTTCTCTTAAATTAAATGATCCAAATAATTGAATTGAAGTTGCTGCAGAAATTGTTTGAAATTAAACCAAATAAAACATGAACATTATTTGGATTTCATTATACAGACACACTCAGAGACTCCTTATTAAAACCATATGGAGGAGGAAATGCTTCTCTCCAAACAAACGGCATCAGTTTGGAGCCTTTGGCAAATGCAACGGTGTGATGCTTTGTATATATAAAATAGAAACTACTCTGGTATGTCAGTAACAGTAAACAAGGGTGGGTTGGGTTTTTATCGAACGTAAAAAATCATCTGGAAATGGCAGACCTGAGTCCAATTGAAGTGCAGACAAAGGGCTTAACATCAAACTCTAATAATATGGAATTATTCCAAATCTCTATTTGCAGAAGAAATATATGTGTATCTATTTAAAGTATTTAGATTTAAATCTAAAATATATGCATATATGCTCACAGTTACTTGCTGTGAAATATTTTGCTCCTTACAGGTGGTCTTAAAGGGTCTGTAATTTTCTGACCTGGTTTGGGGTCACATACCGCTCTGTTTTGCAATCTGCAAAGCGCCTTTGAAGTGTTTGTGCAGCAACAGCTTCTCAAACTCATTTTCCTGCTACGCTTGTAATTAAACTGTGCTTAGCAAATTGTGAATACCAATACAAGTCAAAGGGTACATTTGATTAAGACATTGGGAAGAGTTTCATTCTTTTTAAATGAAAAGCCTTCCAAAGAAATCGTTGATTTATCGGATAAAGATAGGCAGAATATTTAACATTTTTGAATAAAGTCCCTGTGAGCCCATTGCCTCTGCTAAGACATTTTACACTTATCCGTGTGTTGTTTTCATCAATCAGCAGCCTTGGAAAGTCAGAGTTGTTTCGTTTGAAATAATTTGTGAAGTGCATGCATGAAGAAAGCCAAGGGATGTTCATCTTCCAGCCGTTCAGTCCAAGAGGCTATCTGTCTAAAAGCAAGAAAGTATTTTCCAATGTAATACACGTTCTTTTTTATTACAGGTTATACAAACAGCATAATTTTTATAACTTCATTATGCACATGAATGCACATAAATCTCTGATTATTTGGTTTGTCCTCCTTATGCTTTAATGACAGCATGCATGAACTCCACAAGTTTGTGTAAAACTAGCATTTGGTTAAAATGCTAGTTTTAGTGGTGATTTGTTTATAATTATAATTTAGGATATTATTTGCTTAAGAGTTGCTCATGTTATTCAAAATGGTTTTAAAAGCAGAAACGTGAAACTTGTTTTTGCTATAAACTGACGGTTTTATCCTTTAATAATCTACTGAATGCCATTTTCACCACAAAATAAAGAAAATAAAATAAAAAACATTGTGATTTTTTATTTCACAATTCTGACTTTTTTCTCACAAATTCTGACATTACAAAATTTCAATTTTACAATTCTGAACTTCTGAATTCTGAATTCTGAATGTACAACTAACTATTACATTTTTTTTCTTGTTTCAGCTACATAAAAATAAAAAGGGTAATTTCAACTTTTTATCTTACGTTTTTGACTTTTAAAATCACAATTCTGGCTTTTCAACATTCTACAAAATATCTTCTTTTGTGTTCTCTTTTGTGCTCTACATTAAAGAGATAATTCACCCAAAAATGTAAATTACCCCATGATTTAATCACCCTCAAGCCATCCTAGGTGTATATGACTTTCCTCTTTCAGACAAATACAAATTTATATTAAATAATGTCCTGGCTCTTCCAAGCCTCCAAATCAAAATCAACAAATGAGCAATGATATGCAAGTGCTATAACAAGTCTCAGTTAGCTTAACGTAGTACACGTAGCAAGGTTTTTTTTTTAAATTATATAATAAATAAAAAAAACAGATAGAATAGAAAAAGAATAGCGCAAGCTAGTGTTAGATGCCTTTTTTGCTTTTGTTAATTGTATAATAAATAAAAAGAAAACAAATAAAAAGAATACAAAACGAGAAGCTAGTGTTAGTTTTAAAAAAAAAAATAAAAAGAAAACAAGCAGTTAGTAAATGAATAGAGTGCAAGTCTAAAAGGGGCAAGTTTTTTTTTTTAAAGAATAGAGTTAGAATAGAGAATGCTAGTTAGATGGTGAAATAAAGATTTGTCATCTAAAGAATTATCATTTTAGCATGACCTATCCCTTTAATGTTTTTTTTTAGTGTCCCAAAGAATATTGTATCATCTAAAGTTTTCTGTTATGCTAACAGCTCGACACCATATTTTGTATTTTCCCCTAGAAGTGTCTTGACATGAGTCCAATCTCCCTCCAGCTTAGCAGTGGCTTTCTGCTATAGACTTATTAGCAGTTTTTGACTGTTTTGCTCTGCTGTTTGATTTCTCAGTAATCTTATACATTGAGCTAAAGTACTGTTCTTCTGCCAATCAGATTTTGCTCTGAAATGGCACTGCATAATATGACAACATCCTCCGTAGGGCAATATACCCCAGCTGTTTCCCTTTTACATGCTTTGTTAACATGCCATGTGAGTGTCGAACATAAAATTAAAGCAATGTCAGCTCTGCCCTCTTTTGGCTGTGGCACCTTGCATGTGTTTAAACACTTTTCTTGCCCCTCCTTTACCTCCCCATATGGTTTTTGAAAGATTTTGGGTGCGTCCAAAATGTTCACCTCATACAATGATTGTAATATGTTTTTCCACTGCCCTGCCTTGGTACAGAGGAACCTGCAGCTGTAGTAACAGCCCCTGACCTCCTTCCCAAACGCGGGGGCGCCATCTGGACCCTGTTAGCTCTACTTACCAGTCAAGTCCTGTTCCTCCCAGAGGGCTCCTCATAGGCAACCGCAGATGAACAACTCAGCATAAAAGCCAAGACCCTCCTCTTCGTCCCACGCCATGCTGCCATTTTTCTCTAACTGTGCTTGGAGGACGTCTCGAGGAGGCTGCGACTGCTTATATGCTCATTTATATAAACGCCTCCACTGTCTCCATGCAGTCTCATGTGTGGCATTGTTTGCATTTATGGTGATTAGATGGAATGACAACTCTGGGCATGGGGTCTTTTCTGCGTGGTTTACATTACATCACATGTAGGTTTGTTTGTCTGTGTAATTGCTTGCCTCCAGGTTGGACTGGAATGGGGTGTATGGAAATAATTTTGAATATTTTTCTAGTTATTGTATATGCTTAGTAATCAAACACAAATAATAAAAGTAAATAATTATAAAAAATAAATCACTATAAACACAAAAATAAATGGGCACTACTGATTTGATTTTTTTATACATATATATTTACCTAGCACATTGTACAAGAAAAACAAACAAATATATAATCGTTAGTCATCATAGAAAAAACATTTACCTACTGAATACTGCAACCAGTCAGAATTGATTGTTATAGATATTCTTGCAATAATATGTCAATAATATGTGTATTTGTGTTATATTTGCATATACACACACACACACACACACACACACACACACATATATATATATATATATATGCTATATATATATATATAGAAATCACACCGCTTACTGCATATTGTGATGCCAAAACAGAATACATTATTCATTTCAAACAGTAGTACATTATTGTAACATGGTTGCATTGCATGTTTATATCAGTGTCCATTTACATCCCAGATCAAGATATTATTTTTTTATTCAATTTTGTATGCAAAAATGTTTGCAGTGCAATTAAATAGTGAGGAAGGAGCCATTCGAAATCATATCTATAATTTCCGGTCTGCATTTCTGCATTCTATTGTTATCAAATTTGTTCAGTCTTCTGCAAAAAACAAAGCAGGTTAGGCTATGTGACTGCATTTTTTTTTTTTTTTAATGCATTTAGCAGACGGTTTTATCCAAAGCGACTTACATTGCATTCAAGTTACAGTTTTTTTACATTTTATCAGGTCTTGCTTTCCCTGGGAATCAAACCCATGATCTTGGCGTTGCTAGCGCCATGCTCTACTATTTGAGCTACAAGAAAGCTTTCTAAGGCATTCTGTACAGAGAATGTAAAATGCATTGAGGCAGGCATGATTTCCAAACATCAGACATCCAATTTGACTATTGTTTTCAAAATTACGAGGAACGATTTAATGGGTTTTCAATGGTCACCCTGACATGAGAACTATTTATAAGCAATGTGGTTAAACAGGCAAAACAATAAAAATACAGACCGTATTGAGTCATTATACAATACAAAACAGGCCATTGTAGCCTTTCTCCCTGCGCTATTTGACAAGGTTCATGCAGTGAGACACTGAAGTAGTTAATGAGTTGAAATGGCAACCCAACTGAGCCACAATAAAGCAGCTTTATTTCACAATAGATAAAAATAAACAAGCTCATTTGGACATAAAGAAAATGACTTTCCAGACCACAAAGATTACACTGACGCCTCCCTCTGACAGCCCCTCAACTGCAGCCTCATTCTGGGACTGAAACCGCACCCCCCTCCAGACTCCTTAAAGTGTTTTGCTGTGAGTGTCATCGAGAAAGCATGGGACTGTGTGTATAAAGTGCTTGATTTTCATTTGCCAATGATTTCATTGACTCAAGAGGCAGATCTAAACCCATGAACTCTTCTGTGGAACAGTCTTGAGAGAGGAGACTTTCTCCATATGAGATGTTTGTAAGTAATGTTTTATTTTGGATGCAGTGCTGATATCCTTTGCTGCTGAGCTCCATGGCTCCTCCTAGGCTTGTATTCAAAGATCCAGAATCATATGGCCGAGCTCCCAAGTGAATTTCAGAGCATTATGACAGCGCCAAGAGTTTTTCGGACTGATGGTGAGCATCACATGACCTTGATTTAATGGCTCCCTCTGGTGCAATCCACACATATTCTCCAGCTTTCCACACATGCATGACCTGCTCTTTGTATTCCCTACAAAAAAATGTCTCTGAAGAAGGAATTTTTGCTTTGCCCTACTTAAGATTGTTGAACTTCTGACCCAATTCTGCTGTGGAAATGCTGTTCTAACACTCTGAGACTTGTGTTGATATAAACATTGAATTACAAATAACTTTATTTCTGTCTTATAGCTACATCTGCTTTCCCTGCTGAAACAAATTCAGCTAAAATCAGCTTATGTTGATTGCTATGTTTTGGAACAAGCTGGTTTCTAGCAGTGCTGTTATTGTTTACTAAAGCTAAAACTAAACTAATACATGTTTATCTTTAACTGAAAAAAAGCTGAAATTAAAAAAAGTATGAAGTACATCTAATGCTTTCAGAAATGTAAGTGCATATTACTTGTAAATAAATTAAAATGTATTATAGTTTTCTTGTACATTAAACTTGAGAATGACCAACTTTAATACATCTTCATATTTAATTTCATAGTTATTTCTGTTGTCTTTGAAATATGGATAAATTGTATTTCTGAATGTACTGACAAGCAGTTATGATAAACTAATATTTGAAAAACCTAAACAATAACAACAACAAAAATTACATTGAAATGAAAACAAGAAATGTTTTGGCAACTAACTGAAATAACTAAATTTAGGTTGAATTACTAAAATTGTAACTGAAATAAAATAAATCTAAATAGAAATAAAAAAATGACATGCACATGACAAAACTAAAATGAAAACTGAAGATATAAAACAAATTCAAGCAATTCATAAATACAATAAATAATACTAAAATAACACTGCTGATCCAAGCTAGTGCGGTGGTTGATATCCTAGTGTATTCTGATGCAATTAACATTTTTACAAACAATATGCATGAAAATTTATTTCATTAATATAGGGAAATCTTTGTAATTTATTGTTATTATACATTTGAATGGCTTATGGAGAAAGATGCTTTTTGCAATCAGATGCTGTATTTACAACATCTACCAGCAGGGGCTAAGTAACCATGCTAACCAGCCATACCCTGAATCATTGGTGACTCTAGTTGAATCAGTCACATCTCCAAAACATGAAGACAGCAAGCAGGTTGTGATCACACTCCAGACGAGCAGCTGCCATTGTGATGAAAATTCCTTTGACCTCCTTCTCACAACTTCCTTCTCTACCGGCTGGTAAACAACATTTGGACCAGCTAATAAGAAAGCAGGTACCAAGTTTTGAAAAACAACTTCCATCTTAATCTTATTTTAGCTTGATTTTCTAGCAGTTTTCAAAATAAAAGGTGAGATAAGGTTTTGACTGGAAATCTTGCTGCTGGTGTAAGCTTTGAATGTGTGCCAGAGGAGTTTGTGTTGTCAGCTGGATGGGTTGAGCAGATCAGTAGGTCACATCTCTGTTGATCTTGTCCAATCACTGTGTCAGGGGCCTCTGGAGTGAATCTGCAGCATGAAGTATGCTGCCGATAATTCAAGCACAAAATAAGCCTCTAACTGTACCTATGGACAGTGATCATGTGTTATGAAGAATGAAGCTAGAGAGATGCTCTCCATTGGGTTCTAACCCCACTTTGGTTGAAAGATAAAGTTCATAATTTCTGTAATTATCGTAGCTTATGTGGTTTGAAATGATTGTAGGTTTTATGCAAAGATATAACTGTAAAGAAGAAGTAAAACAGTTAATGCATTTATGGATTACAAATGTGGCTTGTTCACAAAGTAATATCAGATTTGTTTTTGTTGAACTGTAGAATGCATATTTAACTTTTCCCCTGTATAATTCATAATAGCTAAATGATGTCATAATAAAAATCCAAACATGGATTATGTGAGGGTTAGATTTAGGGAAAGAGCAAAGAAAATATCATTAGATCAGTATAAAAATAACAGAAGGTGGACAATTATTTTGTTTTTGTTGTTGTTTTTAAATGTGTTTTGTATTATGGGTCATTTCAAGTCAAATCAACCAAATTTCAGAAACTTCCCCAGCTCAAATTTTTGATTTGGTCAATTTTTTTTTATTTTTTATTTTTTTAAGAAAGTTGGATATATTTGTTGTAGTATATGCCAGTGGTGACCATTCAAAAGTGGGGGAAAGCACTTTTCAAGTTTTTACTCTAAAGTTTGCATGCCTGTAACTCAATAAGTATTAAATATATCTTTATGTATAATAATTATCTTTATCACATTTTGGGTCTTAAACTTTCCTTTGGGCATCTTCATTTTTAAGGTCCTATATGGTTCAGGTCAAGAAATATTGGAATTTCAATATGGATTCAGGAGTAAATTGTTACGTTTTACACATTTTCAGTGGTCAAAACCCAAATATTATTACAATTTTTAAATAGCTGTTTTCTATTTTATTATATCTTAAAATGTAATTTATTTCTGATTTCCTGAATTTTCAGCAGCCATTAGGCTACTCCAGTCTTCAGTGTCACAAGACCTTCAGTAATCATTCTAATATGCTGATTTGATTTGTGAAAACTGAGAAACTTTTTCACAATTCACTGACGAATAGGAAGTTCAAAAGGACAGCATTTATTTTCAATAGATTTTTTAGATTTCAATAGATGTAAAAAGTCTTTACTGTCACTTTTGAAAGAAAGTGGTAATGCAAATACAATACAACGATGAGAAGGCCTGAACTTACTGAAACCATCTCTCCACTTTCTTTACAAATTAAGTTAACACTTCATAATCATGATCCTTTGACCGTTTGTGTTGTTTTTCCCCAGTGGTTCAGAAGCAGCACTTTATCTCATTGTTTGAGGTCTTCTCATTCCCCGACTGTGCAGGAACTGTTCAATCAGCCCCATGTGTCCTCCATATTTCCTCACATCACAGTGGCTTGTCTCCAGGCCTGTTCTTCTCTGCACCCACTTTATGACCTTGTTTGCTTTTGTTAAAGGCTCCAGTTGGCCCGGCCGGTTCGAAAGACCACAGAGGCACATCCCTTTTCATTTTGTGCGGCGGTCCACACTTCTCACTGCTTTTCTTGTCTCTTCATCCCTGCTCTGTCAGTGTGAGTGCGCGTGTGTGGTCCCTGCCAGCAGTTTTGGCCACAGTGCGTGCTAATGGCCAGTGAAGATGTGAAGTATAGCTGACAGGGTCTGGTTTGTTCCCCACAGCCACATCTAGATAGACTTTTTGTTCTAAACATGACACGAGGTTAATGGAGCAGACAGGTTATGTGTGGCAGGGCCCCAGCCACCAGTGGAGGTCTAAGCTAACTGTGACGGCAGACGATTGGACCAAATGAGTGTTTGTTAAGGTTTCAGGAAGTTTTCTCTGCTTTGTTGATGCTAACTTCAGCCATGGAGCAGGAATGTGTATGTCTCCAAAAGAGGGTTTTCGCATCGGTGCCTAAGAAGAACCATTTCTGACTGGTTCAAAGAACAATTTTAGTGAACAATTCTTAAAAGAGCCATTTTGTTATTAGTGTGAAACCTTTATCCACTATAAAGAACCATTTCTACAATAGGAATATTCCATGGATGTTTAAAGTTCTCCATGGAACCAAAGATGCCAGTAAAAATAAGGTTATTGCACCACTAAATTGATTTGGATGGGTCTTATTTGATAGGCATAAAATAAATAAAAAAAGACTGGCATAGATTTACATTTTATTAACTTTCAATGTTTCTTGGTAGAATGTGGCAAAGTCACAAATCAGGGATTTAAGTTGTATTTAGACCTTTAGATTATCAAATTATAGTAAGCATTGTTAAAATTGCAAATTGATGCAAATAAAGAACCTTTATTTTTAAAGGTGTAGAGACATGGATCCTTGCTGCTTCTGAAAACGTTTCCTGGAAAATTATTATTATTTATTTTATTATTAAAATCACTGGCATAAGGGAAATGAATCTGGACATATGCAAGCCAGACTCAAACAGCTCTGACAAACAACTTTGACTTGCGTGCCATTATTGAATTAATCTGTTTTGATTAATTCGCAGTTTATTTACTTGTCTCCACCCAAAATTACACCAAAAGTGTATGTGCCTTGTCGTGACAGTATGATTTAGTCATTCAGACAATGTAACTCCTAGTTTAAATCCAATTTGCTTTTATACTTTTTGTAAAGGAGTCCCTGGAAAGGCCTGTGTTTGTAATACTGCAATGCCGCTGGCTTGAAAAGAATGTGAGTGAATTTTTCCTTTAAACAAACCAGAAACATCCCGCCAGTGAAGGACATCTGAGGTGGCAGTCCAAGGTCATATTTTCCAGTCTAGCCTTGGACAGGAGACGCCGCCTTTGCAGAATAACTTCTTTTTGTGTCCATCTGTACCGCAACAAGTGTGTTAGCTCTTTAGGAGGATGTGGTCTTTCAGCAGCTTTCAGACTCTTAAAATACTCTTTTTCTGATCGTTCAGTCACAACATACCATTGTCAATGTTACTATTGTATCACTAAACTGATTTGGATGGGTCTTATTTGATGGGAATAAAACAAAACAAAACAAATAGTTCTGGTAGTAGTTAATTTTATAAACGGTATTAATTTGAAAAATTAAAATGAATCATTTGTTTCTTGGTAGAACGTGTATTTAGACCTATAGATGAGCAATCTTAGTAAGTGTTGAACAACTGCAAATATAAATGTTACGAAACAGCTCGTGTAATCTTCAGGTTGAGGTTCATGATCAGTTTTCTTTTTAAAGAGTTTCAGAGCCTGTTTTGTATCCTAATTGTGGAAAATGTCTTAAATCACAGATCAGATATCCCATGCACTTAAATGAAGAAATGAATCTCAAGTGAAATTATAGTTGTTTGATAAAATGCTGCCATCTAGTGGATGTGATGGCCTTTATCCAGTGACAATACAGTTTTTCTCAATTGCTTAAACACATTTGTCCACTCAGACATCACATTTTCAAAACAGTTAACACAGGGTGAAACTGAAGCTCAATGGCCAAAATGACTCATTTTGTTTGCAAAATGCTCAAACACTCACAAAACATTAAAAATAATCAACATAAGCGAATACTTCCATCAAACACCACAACTTGTGGTCAAATTAATTTATTCTTTCAATCAATCATTACACAATGGACAACAAAATACAAAAAACAGCTATCAATGAAATTACACGGTTCAAACTCAGAAGTGTTGAATATAGTTAAAAAAAAATAAAATAATAATAATAATAATAATAATATCATCATGCCTTAAGTCGAAATTGACTTATGACTTTATAAACACATTGGTCACAGGATAGTGGTCTAATGATAAATGTGACATTCTAAAACGAATTAACTTGGCTTAAAGCAGTTTGGAGGACCAAGTTCAATATATGCCTTATTAATAAAGCGTATACCATTTACAGACAAGCAGAATATACCCCAGAATATGAACGCAATGCACTGGGTTGCTCGTTAAGCGTTTTCTTGGGGTAGAACATGGCTTATGGAAGAAGACGTGAAATGAATGAACACGAAAAAGTATATAGACTATATAGGGCCTACACTATGTAGCCTACAGGTAAGACGTGACCAGAATATGAACGCAATACACGCAAAGTCTCATGCGTTTATTCTTTATAAGAGTTTGCAATGGGAGGAAAGCGCTTAAATTCAGCGCTTTGCGTTCATATTCTGGGTTCATCCGCTCACCTACACAGTTTATATTTTTAATAATCTGAATAGGCTACTAGATGCATTTTGTCATATCACGTCTCCTTCCACAAAGCCATGTTAAGCGTTTTCCCACCGACTTCTTATGAACTTGTTCATTAAAAAGATTGATTAATTCACTCAAACATTAAGTGAACATTTCTAATAGTTACATCTTTATGCCAGCAGGTGGTGACTAATGAATGTCTTATGTTTTTTGAGAGGGTTATTGAATCATTGAATCATTTTCAATTTTCAATTGGACACTGCAGACGAGACAGGATTAAACTAGTTTAATTTGCTCAATTTTTGAATAATTTTTATTACATGCTTGAAATTGAAATATTTTCAAAATGCATCCCTTTTTAATCTGAACTCAGTCTTAATTATTCTACTTTCAGTTTTTGTTTGGGACGATTGATATGAAGGCTATAAATAATTACATTAATTTGTACTTCTAATACTTTAGATAACTTATTTCTCACAAAGTAATATCAAGGACTAAAATGGCACATGTTTTGGTAGTCAGTTCATATCTGCTTATATTATTAGTCTTAGGCAGGCCTGCTGTAAGAGTCTTTGGCTTTCTGGTGAACTCAGGCTGTGATTTCATTATTACTCCTAAAGTACAATTAATTTGGCTTAAAACAGTTTGGAAGACCAGGTTCAGTACACACCTCATTAATAAAACATAGGCTACCAGACAAGCAGAAATAGCCTAGATCCCAGAATATGAATGCAACGCACTTTTCTCCCATAGCAAACTATTATAAAGAAACGCTTAATGTGAGACTTTGCGTGTGTTGCGTTCATTTTCTGGTCACATCTGCTTGCCTATACATAGTGTAGGCCAGGAGTGCCAAACTCAGTTCCTGGAGGGCCGCAGTCCTGCAGAGTTTTGTTCCAATCCTTCTCCAACACACAAAGCATGTAGTTTTCAAAAAAGCCTAAAGGACTTGATTAGCTGGATCAGGTGTGTTTAATTAGGGTTGCATCTAAACTCTGCAGGGCTCCGGCCCTCCAGAAGCTGAATTTGACACCCCTGGGGAGGGGGAGGATGGATGGATCTTTTTCACGTTCATTCATTTCACGCCTTCTTCCATAAGCCATGTTCTACCCCAAGAAAACGCTTAACATGCAACTCAGTGCATTGCGTTCATATTCTGGGGTATATTCTGCTTGTCTGTAAATGGTATACGCTTTGTTAATAAGGCGTGTATTGAACTTGGTCCTCCAAACTGCTTTAAGCCAAGTTAATTCATTTTAGAATGTCACATTTATCATTAGACCACTATCCTGTGACCAATTTCGACTTTAAGGCATGAATTTTTTTCTTACCTGGCGGAAATGGGCTTCCAATGCATTGCAATAATAATAATAAAGCATATCAATTGAGATTATGACAAACACATAAATGGGACTGATGAAACATCTGCATTACTGTAGACACAGTTTGTTCTGCCAACAGGGCAATACAGTAAAGCTGAAATACACAGTGGTATACAGTAACATTGTGACTTACCTGTTGTCATTTTGAAAAATGCCTGGCAATAGATGCCACAGTGCTCCGATTCAGAATGGGTTGGACCCTTTGTCCAGCCTCTCTAAAGGACACACTATGATTGATGACATGGTGAATAATTGTTTCCTGAATTTCATTTGAAACTTGAGCTGTATTTTCTCCTTTTACAGTAATGCAACTCCTCCACCATGTATGTAAATGTCTCTTACTCTGGCCCCTGCCATGGTCTTTTACTCTCTTTCCATGCCTTTGGCCTCTCTGATCCATACTTGCAAATAGCAGGACAGAGGTGGAATCTTTTGTAGAGGGATGAGGATTGATTGCTGATTGAAGAGTTGTGCAAACAAGTTTCACACAGGTGCATTATCAGCTGTGAATAGATGTTTTCGTTTTGTTCAACACAGTGAATCCAATAGTTTGGGGTCTTTCAATGAGATCTGTGGTGACTGTTTTGACAAAGGGTGTGAAAAATGTGTGAAACAAATGAAAAAGTGTTAAGGCATTTCAGAGAGAAGACTTCTGCTGTGCTAAGAATGTGATGATGAAGATCAAGTGGATCCCAGTTTCACTGAGTGTGTCTTAGCAAATGAGAAAAACTGTAACGTAAACTAAAGCAGCGTATTTATCATCGGATTGAACGGAGATGATCGCCTGTTGTCAGTAACAACGTTTTACTACTGAAAGCTTATAAAAAGCAATAGTCACAATATTATGTAGATCAGTCCTGTCAACAGCTTTTTTATATTTTAAATCATTTACTACATTTTAATGTAATGCTAGCTTCATCCAAATGCCATGATTGTTCTCATATAAAACTGAAATTTTAGGAGAAAAAAATATTTATATGCTTTTAGAAATGTATAACAACAGAAGTGAACTGAGAAAGTCAAAGATTTATTTAGTTTAGGTCCTAAACTTTAGGACATCAAAAAAAGGGGAAAAAAATGTTTAGGCATTTGTCATTCAATTGCATCACTCCAAAAAGGTATATCATTTACAAGCACAAATACCCTAAAGGTCTTAGTCTACATAACCATTAACATATCCACCAACAAAACTGTTTAAAATACAGAATCAGCAGAGATCTTTAAATTCTTCTGGTTTAAACGAGCAATCTAATCTATTTTATTTTTTACATATTTTACATATTGCATTTGTATTTTCAACGCTCTAGAACGGTGCTGGCATTTTGCTTTATCGGCACAAGTACTGTTTCTTATTGATGGCTCATATCTGATGTCTCAAGTCCTTTCCTTTCACAAAAAAGATATTGTGGGGGAAGATGTTGTTTCTTCTTAACTGCAGATTCATTCCTTTTCTTTACATGAAGTCATCTGAATCATAGCCACCCTGCAGAAAAAAAATCACATCAAGTCATAAAAGAATTTGTGTCCATGCTCAGCAGAATATTACACCTTAAGGATGTATTACCTCATTTGTGGTCATGTTGTCACTCTTCATGAGTGATGAATAATTCCTACAGGAAAGTAGAGGTTACAGGTAAGTACACGAAATTGATGCCTGTACCTGTAAATAATACGTCTCAAGGATTGATTGTGATGTACAAAGGTTATTTTTATTATATTTATCATTTATGTATCTACAATGGAGTCCAAAAGTCTGAGACCACACTGAAAATATTGCATAAACATGTGGAGCGAAAAGAGTTATTAAACAAATAGGAATTATGAAAAACAATAGCCATTCACTCAAACTGTTAAGCCGATAACATAATTTGTAATGACATTTTTTTTTTAAATCAAATTATAAAATGGAAAAAATAAACACGTTTCACTAGTGGTCTCAAACATTTGTATTTTTCAAAAATTAAAAACAAATATATATATATAATTGTTTTTGTTGAGGTTATATTATGCACCTCAACATTTTAACAATATGCAGCACCTTAATTCTTCTATCTCTTTTTTCTTCTTTGTTTCTTCCTTCTCTTTTTTCTTCTGCTCTTGTAATTGAGCCTTCTTCTCGTTTCTTTCCTCTCTGTCCCGGGACTCCTTCTCAGCGGCAAGATCAGGATACCGCTCCTCTTTTGTTTTCTCTAGTCTATTGATGATTTCGTTGATTTTCTTTTCTACTGCCACAATTTTCACCTGTTGACATTGTATATTTATTATTGGATATTTATACAGAAGCTATTTAGAAGATTTCCAAATGCAGTAGTACCTGAGCACCTTAAATCACACAGACTTTGTTCAGACAGGCAGTAAATGGTATTTTTTGGCATAACTGACTCAGATTAGTTTGCTTTCTGTAGTTTAAAATGAATAAAAACAAGCTCATCCATCCAAATAAAAGATCTGGAACAGAATTGGCTGCAGTGTGAATGAAATCAGAGTTTATCTCTCCTCATACCTCCTTCTGCCGATGGAAGCCTATCTGCCCGACATCCATGTCTGCTGTTTTTTTCAGATTGCCCCATGGTGTGTAGACAACATTAATATTGTTCATTTTGCAACCTGTAAACAAAAAAAAAAATAAATAAATAAATCCCTTAAAATTAACAAACAATTTTTGTAAAGAAGCAGTACCTTGAATGCTGTTGTTTTTGACCAGCTGGGCACAGTCGATCAGGACGTCTTTTGGTATGTCTTCTATCATTGTACCCTTTAATTAGTGAGCATAAATGTCAACATAGAAATATTATAAATAAAACTGTAAGTTATAATAAGAACAGACTCTCAAAATACCTTGGGCATTCTTAGATACACATGGGCAGATGAGAGCTTGTCCACATGGAACCTGAAACACAAGATACTAATATTTCTTGTACCTGAACTAATATTTTACATCAGAGCAAACCTAGAAAGTAATAATCCATTTGTTTTGGCAAACGTTAAATAGATATTTCTTCTCACCAAATATCTTCTGGCCATCCATACTTTATAAGATCTTCATCTGTGGAAAAACAAAAACGGTTGTTAATGGTCTGACAAGCACAGGATGTGTATAAAATAATATTTATAAGGAATTCAGTACTTACTTTCATATTTATCTTTGCCCATATAGATGATATAGGGCGGTGAAACAACTGTAAAAGAGAAGCATGTATTGCAACTTTTTAAAAGCACTGTTTACTCTCATTATTCTTGCTCCATATCTGAAGACACACCGAACCTCCAACAATACAATCTCACAATGTCAAGTTACAGTATATTACAGTTTTGATAATCTTTCGTTTTGTACTATGTTGTATATTCATAAGCATTATAATTGTTTCGCATTTAAACTGTTTTTGTTGACAACATACACTGTTTTGCCTGGGCACAGGGAACACACATTTCACTACTCACCGTCGCTTTTAAAGTAAAACACCATCTTTTTACGCAAAGACGCAACCTTTGAAAGGTCTATGTATTCAATGAATATGTATTCAACAAAACACTGAGCACTTCAGAGGTAAATAATCTTCTTTCAGAGGCACATGTCATGTGCACCATCCATTCCGACCACAACAGGAGCAAGCAGCGCTGCAATGAAGTGATTCACGGTGAATGAATCGTTCATTTGAATCGAATCTCGGTTGAGTTCTGAACTGTGCTCACGTCAGTAAATACGTCGGTGGATTTTAATAAATAAAAAACTTTTAATGTATATGCCTATTATTAATTATTTAGATTCTAGGAAATAAATGGCTGCAACAATCTGAATTGGAGCGGTCAGGGTTCTTTGAAACAAACTGTTCGAAAGAATCGATTCGCACTTACCATCTCTAACCGGAAGTTATCACACACAGTCGTTGTTTCCGTTTCCGTGTCCGCCACAATTGACTTTGGCGCGCTGTTCAAAACAGACAGCGGGAGTGTTTTGCCGCGATTGTTTTGCTCACCTGTTTTTATACAAAATCAAAAACTGAATCGGATTTATTTAACCTGGTAAGTGAACTACTACATATATTGTAACATTGACAGTATCTGAACGAGGCTTGTGATGACTGCGGGATCCTGCAAGTATTTTTAACAAGATGTTGCTTCTCAACTAATTGGCGCCTAGAAAAGATCTGCGGTTAAAATGAATATGTATTGAAAATATATGTAACGTTACTATATTCTTTATACTATAAACCAAGGTATGTACCGTTATCATAGCAATAAGCTTGACACGAAACACATACAGTTTGATTGTTTTGAATCTCGGTTTAAAGTCACACCGTATTCTCCTGACGCAAAGTACGAATGTTGTCGTAACGTTACATTGCTTAGTAAATTTGACCATGTTACTGCTTTTTCTCCACAGTACTCATATGATGAAATAGAAGTAAAATTATATTTCAGAAATATCAGAATGTTCCAGAAATGCAATCTGTGGCGTCCTATAAAAGCGTTAAGTTCATGTCATGATCTTATTCCCTGTCTTCTCCTTTCAGGAGATCTGAAGATGTTATCCCGGAAAAGAAAACATGGCTCTCCTGATGCCGAGAGGTATGTGATGTAATTTTGATAGATCCTAGATCTGGAAATGTAAGGTTACTTTGCTCTTATGACACAGATTGTGAGCCATTTCCTTCCATTTTGTTTAAACCACCATAGTAACCCATCCAAGAAACAAATAACAAGCCTGAGAAAGTCTCCAAGAAGGGCCACTCGACAAAAAGAGAACATTCCCGTCTCGCTGGGGTCACCCCAAAAGATTCTCAGTACACCTAAGAAGATGCAGAGGACCACTTCACTAGAATCTCCTCCAAAGCGGATCTCTCCACGCAAAACAGTATTGGGAGCGGGATCCTTCTACAGCAAGCAGAAACCTCTTTATCTCACACCTCTGGAAAGGAAGCTGTTAAAGGAAACCAAGTCACCACCATCAGTCCCTATCAAAGAACCATCACAGCCTCCTTTGAATGCTGGGAATCCTGTTAAAAAACCGGTGAAGAAGGTTCGAAAGAAAGGCACTGCTGCAGGTCCACAGTCTAACCTAAAGGACTACTTTACTGCTAAACCCAAAGGGAAAAATCCCTCAGATACGCAAACAGACCAGTTGTTGAAGGCCACAGTGGCCCCGATTTCATTTAGCAGTATGAAATCCAAGAGTAAACCCAAGCTGCTTGTGGGAGCAGCTTTCTTCAGCACTGGAAAAAAGCCCACTTCAATGTTCAAAAGGTCTGCACAGAAAACAAAGCCTAAACAACCATCAACCAATGAGAAACCCACAAAGGAGAAGGAAGCGCTGACAGCACCAGGAGAACGTTCCCCAGTCCGCCATGCTGTCTTCTTAAAAAAACACCCGAGAGCAGAAACCACAGCTACAGTTACCACTGATGAAGATGGTGAGGGCAGTGAATCAACGCAAGTGATGTTGAGCCCTAAACAGATGTCCCCTCACATCTTGGCAGATCTGCATGGTATTACCAAAGAGTTAAAGGTGGTTTTAAGGAGATCCGTTAGTCCCAGCGGATCCAGTGAAGCTGGTAGCCAGGTAAGATTGAACTCTTGAATCATCTGCTAATAACTTTAAATGTAAAGCTCTCATCATCTTTTTCTCAAACTTAAAATGTTTTCCAGGACTTGCCCACAAAAACAGATTCAGCGTTTGATGTGAGTGACATACCACCACAGAATCACAACAGCTCTTTTGATGAAGGTATATAAACATAATTTTCTATAAATCCTTTATTTAAAAAGTTAATATTTTTTATATTATAGATATGAAATGGTGTTTATTATATATTATTATCATACATATTAGATATATTTTATGAATCAAAATTACTTTCTAATTTGACCAGTTATTAAACAGGTTGTTTAATGTGATTTATATAAATTTTGTTTTGAAAATCTGGAATCTGAGGGTGCAAAAAAATCTAAATATTGAGAAAATCGCCGTTAAAGTTGTTCAAATGAAGACCTTAGCAATACATATTACTAATCAAAAATTCAGTTTTGACATTTACGGTAGGATATTTACAAAATATCTTCATGGAACATGATCTTTATTCAAAATCCTAAAGATTTTTGGCATAAAAGAAAAATCTATAATTTTGACCAGTACAGTGTATTGTTGGCTATTGCTACAAATATACCCCTGCTACTTATGACTGGTTTTGTGGTCCACGGTCATATATATATATATATATTGATATATTGTATGTGTGTATATATTTATTTATTAAAGATCTTTTTTTTATTGCTCTCTTTTCAGAAGAGTCATCTGTCTATCCCATCTTTGGCAGTAAGAGGTAAGACAATCAGATACTTTTTTCCTAATGCAATTGTGGAAAAATACTGAATACTGAAAAAAAGCTAAGTCATGATTACAATGAAAAAAGTAATACAGTTTGAAAAGAACAGCTGCATAAGGCTAGAATAAATTAATGACCCTGTATGCCAGCAAGGTTATATTCAGTCTTTTAACTTTAATGTCATGACCCATGTAAAGCTGGTTAATCAATTGTTCTCATCTTTCGTTTTAGGTCTCAGAAAAAAGGGATTTTGTCACCACCGCTGAACACCAGCACTCCTTCCGCACTGACTGGTACTCCTGCTCTTAAGGCCAAAGAGAGGACTGCCTTGAGAAGAGAGATGAAGAAGCAGACAGATAATCAGCTTATCATTGTGAGTTGCAGGTCAAATTGTTGGACAGAAATAAATCGCTGGTTCTTTTCCACCTCTTCTTAATGGTTAATGTGTATGGTATTTAGGATGCTGGTCAGAAGCACTTTGGTGCCACCACATGCGAGTCCTGTGGGATGCTGTACAGTACAGATAGTCCTGAGGACAACTTCCAGCACACACAGTTCCATCAGCGCTTCTTGGACACCATTAAATTTGTGGTGAGCTGTCATGAAGTTGTCATCAATGCAGCTGAGCAATTCTGCTGGAATTTCACATCATTTTGTTTGTTTTTAGGGCTGGAAAAAAGAGAGGGTTGTGGCTGAGTTCTGGGATGGAAAGATTATTCTTGTTCTTCCTGATGATCCTAAGTATGCCACAAAAAAGGTATGCTGGCAGTGATTGATTATAATTTAAATACTTGCTCTGTCCAGCTAAATCTCCAGTGTTTCCTAACCCACTCTGCCTTGATTTCAGGCGGAGGACGTGAGACGGATTGCAGACAGTGAATTGGGCTTTCAGCAGATCACTCTCAGTAGCCCGAGCTCGGCTAAAACCTACCTGTTCATTAACAGCGACAAGATGGTGGTGGGATGTCTGGTGGCTGAAAACATTAGACAGGTGACTGTTTAACAAAACATTTCTAACATTTGACTTTAGTTCAATATCATTGCCATTCTCAGATATAAAGTACAGTTGACAGTGTTTTAGCGGGCTTAAAAGGTTTTAATTTCCCCCTCCACAAACTAAGGCCTAAAAAGGCCTCAAATGCGAGCAGAAAGTTTTAAATATACATAATACATAATGTTATGGCATTAAATGTTGTATGTATTGCAAAAAAAAGGATAAAAAAAAAAAAAACATCCTTAGTATTTTTTATTCCAGTGCAAATATCTAAACATCCTTAAATCAAGATACATTTACTTGAGATGCAATTTGAACAGATAAAGTTCTTATTTTCTTAGAAATTGAATTGTTTATGGTTAAAACAAGAATAAATATGTCAAATATCTTTTCATTTCTTGAATTAAAACTTGAAGTTGTTTTTTTTCTAAGCCCATTGGCAGATATTTGTTCTTCGTTTTAATTGTAAACCCTCTTCATTTTTATAATTTTTTTAGAAAACAAAAGTTATATTTTGTCATTATGCTTCAAAATTAAATGTACCATAATTTTAAAATCTTTAGAAATTTGCACTAGAGAACAAGACAAAATACTATTGAAGAACATCACTTTTTTTGCATTGGGATGAGAATGTACAGTAAAAATCATTTCCATATTATCAAGGTTGTGAGCAGAGCTATTCAAGACAAGTCTTAAAGGGTTACTCCACCCCAAAATGAAAATTTTGTCATTAATCACTTACCCCCATGTCGTTCCAAACCCATAAAAGCTTTGTTTGTCTTCGGAACACAATTTAAGATATTTTGGATGAAAACCGGGAGGCTTGTGACTGTCCCATTGACTGCCAAGTAAATTACACCGTCAAGGCACAGAGAAGTATGAAAGACATCATCAGAATAGTGCATCTGCCATCAGTGGTTCAATCTGAACTTTATG
This sequence comes from Spinibarbus caldwelli, assembly GCA_039654775.1. NCBI lineage: Eukaryota > Metazoa > Chordata > Actinopteri > Cypriniformes > Cyprinidae > Spinibarbus > Spinibarbus caldwelli. The sequence continues at coordinate 26,598,487 of CM077240.1, forward strand.
AAGCGATGAGAATACTTTTTGTACGCAAAGAAAATAAAAATAACTTTATTCAACAATTCGTCTCCTCTGCGTCAGCGTAGCACCATTTTGGAGAGTATCTGCTGGACGCAAATAGCGTACACTGTTCTGAATCAGCTGCGCCACACGGTCACAAACCCCCCGGTTTTCATCCAAAATATCTTAAATTGTGTTCCGAAGACGAACAAAGTTTTTACGGGTTTGGAACGACATGGGGGGGACACATATATAGTGTTCAAGACATAATAATCTATTGGAAGTTGTATTTTCCAACTTTGAAGCATTGCTAATACAAGACATTTACATTTAGAGACCATATTGTCATATATAGTGTTCTATTAAATTTATTCCTCAAATTTTCTTTACTTGGTCTTAAAAGGTTTTAGATTTACATTCATAAAACCTGCAGAAACCCTGAAGTGATCTTGGTAAACCCTGATCATACCCAATGTTACTAGGCTTTTCGGGTGCTGGAGCAGCAAGAGAAACCCAAAGACATGAACAAGGAGGATTTCATGGAGTACCACAGAGCCTGGTGCTGCTCTACCGTGCCGGAAAAAGCCATCTGTGGTGTCAGTCGCATCTGGGTTTTCAGTCTGATGAGGAGGAAGGGAATCGCCACTCGCCTTCTGGACACTGTCAGGTGCTAAACATTTTCAGTGCATTAATAACATAAAAAAATTGCATAAAGTAGCCTGTGTATATAAAACTGTTGTTTCTTACTGATACAGGACTACTTTTATGTACGGGAGTCACCTGACCAAAGAGGAAATCGCCTTCTCTGACCCGACTCCAGAAGGAAAGCTGTTCGCTACAAAGTACTGCGAGACACCAACATTTCTGGTGTATAACTTCATCAGTTAAGGAAAAACATTTCCTGTAGGACTGCATTTGTGAATGCTTTTGTGAGTTTTTAATAGATAAAAAAATGGTTAGATGTTTAAATGATGTTCAGTCTAATATGATAAATCTCATGCAGTGTTCTGGAGAAAATCCATGTTTTACCGTTATGTATAGATTGACGGATTGTCTTTTGACAGTGAGTTCATGAATTCATATTTAAGACAATTTACATTAGCACATTTAGCACAAATGCCAGCTCTGTTAACCCGTTAACTACCATGACTTAAAGGTTCCGGTTTGGAAAATTAGACTCATAATTGCCTCGAAGTTGGTTATAAAATGAACAAGAACTTTCAGTTGAACTGATCCTTGCTTTTGACTTTGTACATATTTTTAAATAAATTGTACTTATTCAAATATTTTGTGTTGTCTTTGTGTAAATCTCTGTCAGAGTTTCCAATCTTTTTGCAGTTGTATTGCAATAGCCAAAATTTGCACATGGTGTATTTAAAAGAGAGTTGCTTTTAAGGGTTGGTCATTGAACACTGTTTCCAAAAACCTTTAATCAATAACTTGTAGAGTGTGTACATATAAAGATAAATTATCTCTTAAGTTTTCAGTTTGTAATTAACCTTTTACCTTTAATTTGGTAATTGTATTTAGTCTTACAACATTTTAAAAATACAATATACAAACATTCCTAATTGCGCTGCCCGTAAAATCATTTTGGATCCAGATAGTCCAAGTGGGTCTGGAAAATTTTGAGAAAAATGTGATTTGTGAGAAACTTATTAAATTTTCTGTAATTAAGTCTGGTTAAAAGTCATGAGCTTAATCAAAATTATTTCATTCTTTTGACAGCCATTGTTTTTCTTATACATCTAACAATATGTTGACAACAGGAAGTAAATGGAAATTACATTTATTCATTTAGCAGACGCGTTTATCCAAAGCGACTTACAACTGAGGAATACAATAAGCGATTCATTATAAAGAGGCAAATAGACAGGAAGTGCTTGCAATACAAAGTTTTTTTTTGTTTTTTTTAAGATGAAGTCAACAAAATTATATTTTGTTGGTTAAGATTTAACATTTTTTTTTACAGTGCAACTGGCCCATGCAATAATATATACATCCATGGCATCACAAAACTTTGAAAACATTTGATTTAGAATATCACGTGGCACAACAGGGCATGTTAACTTCACAAAAAATTTACACGGATACTTCCATGTTGAATATGTTACTTTTATTATAATCAGCTACTTTGTCAGTGAGAACTTGCCCTTCGTGAGAAAAAAAAAAAGTACAATTTCCATCCAGTAAGGATTGTAAAATTAAAATTCAAAATCATATTCAACGTAAGACAAGACAGATTCATTTAGCATGTGTGCTGATTTTACACACAAAGTCCATGGTTCAAAAACAGATTTTAATCCAAATTGCACTGCAACAACTACTGTATTTAGAATCTCTGAAAGTCAATGGAGCACATAAGAAAATATGTAACATGACAACAGAAAAATATTTACATTCTGAAAATGCACCAGCTCACAAAGTAAAATTATAAACAGAACAGTAAACAGAACCAACAGACAAACATACAGTATATTTTACATTGACAGGAATTTAACAGCGACCATTTAATCAATCACAATGACCTCACTGCTTTTGTCACAAAGCTGGGTGTTTGATTCCAGCACCTGAACTATGTGAGCTGCAGAAGGTCTTTTATGAGGGTCTTCCTCTGTACAGAGACAGAAGAGCTCCACCATCCTCTGATAAGCCCCTCCGAGAGTGGCTGCGTCCAAAGCAGGCCGAGTTCCCAGTCTCTCATAATATGCATCTTCATCAAAATCATCCTCATCAAAGGTATCATCTAAGAAAACAAGAAAAGAGTCATGAGGCACTTAAAAAATAATGGAAAATATGAAAAATAAATGTAATCGCTAAGGATACAATAATAGTAATTTTACCATCATCATCATCCCCCTCAGTGTTCAGTATCTCCAGATGAGGAACAGAGAGTGTCATCATCTCCCACAGAGTGAGTCCATATGCAAAGATATCAGCTTTGTCTGTGATAACTCCATCCTCCAAAGCTTCCTTAGGCTTCCACGGCTCCGTCCCTATATAGTGGGCCTTTGGATCACTCACTGGAGAGAAGATTTGAAATATTACAACACTGACAAACATGTGGTAAACAACATCTACTGTCTGATAGTTTAAACTTTATTAGAAAGTAAAAGGCCTTTTAGGCCATCATTCTAAAAATAATCAACCTTCAGGTCATGGTACATGTGTCTTGTTGCTGTGAAATCTTTTCTTTTTTTTTTTTTCCTTCTTTTTTTTAACAAGTAAGAATACATTTTATATTGTTTGTAATATTTCAAGATGAACACTTTTACACACATTATTTTCTGAAAAATTATGTTAAAATTTAAATATCAGAAACTGACTTTATTGCATTTAGCTATATGTTTAGCCCCCAAAAACAAAAACTTCAGAGCTTTAATAAAAAAATAAGCATTTAAATATCTCTACAATATCTAAACATCTTTAGACATATTATTGGGATGTGACAGTGTGACAACTGATATTTATATACGTATGTAAGTAGTCTGTTATAAAGATTTCACTGATTTAGATTACAAGCTAGCAGAATTTCATCTTATTTGGCCATATAAATATCAGCAACGGCACAGTTTTTGTTCAGTTTGGGGCCATAAAATATAAGCCATAAAAGCCTGCTGTATCAAACATGACACTCAACAAAAACACATATGCAAACGTAGTTCAGGTTAACAAGGTTCAGTAAACAAATAGAAAAAAACAAATCAGATTTTTCAGACTATTATTTCATATGACTTTATATTTCATCAGACTTCAAAGGATTAATAGAGTGGTTCTCAACTGATGGGCCATCATTCAAAACGATAAAATATAAATATGAAAAAAATGAAAACTAAAGTAAAAGAATATGATTAAAGCAAGAAAAAATAATGCTGAAATATGAAATCTTTTCATACCCTGCATGTTTTCATCCAGTGGCAGTGACACACCAACATCACAGATTTTGATGCTTTCAAAATCACCCTTGATGACAACGTTGCATGACTTCATGTCTCCATGCAAAAGCTTTTTCTCATTGTGCAAATACTGAAGAGAAAAGACAAAATGCATACATATGTAGAAGCCCGAGATTATGTACTAACAACAACATTTAAAGATGGGAAAAAGCAGTAACAGCATATTTATGTTTGATTTACCAATCACACCTGTAAACCATGTGTGACATGTAGAGCCACTTTTTCAATAGTGGCCACGGGAAACGCCTGTAGACCCTCCTCTCTCCTCTTCTCAATGAGGTCATTCAGAGACTGCTCTCCACCGTACTCCATCGCCAAACACTTAGAGCCGTCCTTTGCTGTGGTAAAAGCTCTGAAACCTTAAAAACACAGGAAATAAATCATTTAAAAAGATATTTGTCTAATAATATTTACACTGACCATTAGAATGTAGTATTTTAAAGACATATTTACCAACAATATTGGGGTGGTGCAGGTCTTTTAAGATCTTTGCCTCCTCGCTCAGACGCTTCTGATAAACAGTCATTTGACTTTTTGCACATTTGCTGTTGATCTTCTTAATGGCCCATGGTGAATGAGTGTGCTTACCCATCCTGATGTAAATAGTGGCACAGATGTTTCAACATTTTCATTACACTATCATGGAGAAGGTAGTACAAATATATGTACATACCTGTTCATGAGATAGACATTGACTCCAGTCCCACAGCCGAGCTTCTTCATGAAGGGAGAGGCAGGAATGGTGACTGGGGTTCCACATGCACTGACTGATAACAATAC